>OU342534.1:16010293-17453345 GCA_910589475.2 Bembecia ichneumoniformis | reverse complement strand
GACGGATTTTTTGCAACAGACCAAATTTCAAAATTTGACATTTGCGGTCTACTCGGTAGACCGTCGGTGACCGTGGCAGGCAGACCCCCCGTGTTGGGTATCATTTGAAAGGTCTCGACGAGGACGATCCATTGGACACCATCCACCTCCCCCCTCTCCCCCCGCCCACCCCCGAAACGTCACGAAATACAATACTTATATCCAAATCCTTACCAAAACAATTCAAAGACCCAATACCACACCAAAACAATTTAAAAGAGCCAATACCACTCCAGAACCGGTCGAGGGGCTATCCCCCCGCGGGCTGCTTGCAGCCCGCGGCAACGAGCGGAAGTTAACAATTATAAAGCCGAAATACCACTGACATACCTATTCATTAAGTTCTCCGGGAAGGAGTCACCTGGGGATTCCCCTTTGTGGCGGATCGTGGTCTACGGATAAAGTTGTCGAGAAATTAATTCAAAGACCTCGGTACACCTCCCTGGTAAAAAGTCAGCGACGGGATCTCGGAAGGCGCGAGAGCTAGAAAGTGGAAATTTGCGAAACGTCATAGAGGGTCATCGGGGGTTACCAAATCGAGTCTCATCCCCATCCCGTCCATACATTTTTTTTACACTCCATACAAATTTTTTGAATTTTTCGAAGACGGATATCTCCGAAAGTGTCGAGGATAGGGAGGCGGTCTCTTCGGCGGACGACCATCGCTCCTCGAGGTCCAACGGCCTGGACCTTCGCCCTCCCCCCACCTGTCCCTCTTCACCCCCCCTCCGTACTAAATTACCGCTTTCGGCCGAAGGGATGGGGATCCCGGCTAAACGGTAGCAGGTATCCCGGCGGTCTCTATGGCGGGCTTCCATCCCTCCGTGAGGAGCTTCCTGGGGGTCAACCAGGTTTTCGGATTTCCCCCCCCTTCATCCCCCCTCCATACAACGTGGTCTTTTTTTGGAACAGCCACCTTTTCGCCCGGAAGGAGTCCACCCGGGCCAGACTCTTGCACCTCTTTGGAGAGAGGATGAGTTTCTGCATTTCAGGAAGGCATCGAACCCTCGGTGTACCGACCTGGTATGAAGTCGGTGAGAGGTCCTCGGAAACCGTGAGGGATAGAAGGATGGGGTTTACGGAATGTCATAGAGGGTCATCGGGGGTTACCAAATTGAGTCTCATCCCCATCCCGTCCATACATTTTTTTTATACTCCATACAAATTTTATGGATTTTTCTAAGCGGGATATCTCCAAAACGGTCGAGGATAGGGAGGCGGTCTCTTCGGCGGACGACCATCGCTCCTCGAGGTCCAACGGCCTGGACCTTCACCCTCCCCCCACCTGTCCCTCTTCACCCCCCCTCCGTACTAAATTACCGCTTTCGGCCGAAGGGATGGGGATCCCGGCTAAACGGTAGGAGGTATCCCGGCGGTCTCTATGGCGGGCTTCCATCCCTCTGTGGGATGCTTCCTCGGGGCTATCCCGCTTTTCCGGTTTCTCCCCCCTTCATCCCGCCTCCATACAAATTTTTTATTTTCTGGAACGGCTGCCTTTATCCCAGGAAGCAGTCGACTCGGGGTGGTCGCTTCTATCCCACGTTATAGGGGGTGACGTCGTGAGTTCCTGAGACGACCTGAACCCTCGGTACACCGACCTGGTATAAAGTCGGTGGGAGGTCCTCGGAAACTACGAGTCGCAGAGGGGCGCGGTTTACGGAATGTCATAGAGGGCCATCGGGGGTCACCAAATTGTCGCCCATCCTTATCCCGCCCGTACATTTTTTTTACACTCCATACAACCTTTTCGAAATTTCCAATCCACTTAAATCCCAAACGGTGCGACCTATCCCTGCGATCGCTTCGGAGGATAGGGATCGCTCCCCGAGCTCCACCGGCCGGGACCGTCACCCTCCCCCCACCTGCCCCCCTTCACCCCCCCTCCATACAAAATTACCACCTTTTCAGAAAGGGATGGGGATATCCGCCAAACGGTAGGAGGTATCCCGACGGTCTCTATGGCGGGATTCCATCCCTCCGTGAAATGGTTCCTCGGGGCTATCCCGCTTTTCCGGTTTCTCCCCCCTTCATCCCACCTCCATACAAATTTTTAGTTTTTTTTTGGAACGGCTACCTTTTCACCCGGAAGGAGTCGCCGGAGGAATCCCCATTGTAGCGGATCGGAGAGGGGGTGGCTCACTGAGTACCAGAACAGTACCAAAGGTTGAGGATCGCGACCTGGTGAAAATTCGGCGACGGGATCTCGGAAACTGTAAATCGCAGAGGAGCGGGGTTTGCGGGATGTCATAGAGGACCATCGGGGGTCACCACGTCGCGACCCCCCCACTCCCCCTCCCCTTCGGACCCCCTCCATACGAAATCCCACTATGTTAGGGATCTTTCGCCCTTAAGAGACGGCGGTCGACGCGTCGCGGAGGGCCACGAGGTCGGGGTGCGCGAAAGACGAGGAGGGGGGAGCCGCGGGGGGAAAGGGGAGCGCGCAGCGCGACCCTCCCCCCCGGCCTTCCCTCCGAGGATACCACTCACTCACCCACCCTATTGATCTCCCGGAAGGAGTCACCTGCGGACTCCCCCTTGTGGCGGTTCGGAGAGGGGGTTTCGATTCGAGTGGCAGAAAAATCCCGGATCCTCGGTATACCGACCTGGTAAAAAGTCGGGGTATGGATCTCGGAAACTATGAACCCGAGAGGGACCCGGTCTGCGGAATGTCATAGAGGGTCATCGGGGGTCTCCACACCGCGACCCCCCCCTCTCCCCCCCATACGATTTTTTTACGCTCCATACAACCGTCCGGATCTTCGGATCCGCGCAGCTCCGAAACGGTGAGAGTTACGGCGACGGTCACTTTGGGGGATAACATTGGCTCCCGGATATCCGTCGTCCGGGACCCTCGCCCTCCCCCCACCTCCCCCCCTTCGGACCCCCTCCATACGAAATTACACTTTCGTATGGATCTTTCGCCGCTCGAGGAGGGCGGTCGACCCGCCGCGCAGGGTCTCGACGCCGGGGGGGCGAACGACGAGGAGGGGGGTGGCGGGGGGGAAGGGGAGCGCGCCGCGCGCCCCTCCCCCCCGGCCCCCCCTCCGCGGACGTTCGCGACCCCGGCGTCGAGGGCCGGAGCGGCGGCAAACGTCATCGGAGGGTTGCGGAATTACGTCCCTTTTGAATTTTTTACCCGTCACCCTGCCCTCCGGACCCCCCTCCCCGTCCGCCCCCCCGCAATCGGGACTCGCAAGCGGTTCGACCGAAACACCCCGTGTTTGGGCTCGTTCGAACGGGCTCGCCGGATGTATTCCGATGGCTCCGACGGAATTTGTATTTAGCTCACTTGACCTCCCCTCCACCTCCCCCTTCGTACGAAACCAAACCTCAAAGAGGGTCCCTTCACCTATGAAGAGACGGCGGTCGATCCGTCGCGGAGGGCAACGAGGCCGGCGAGCGCGAAGGACGAGGAGGGGGGTGACGGGGGGGCAGGGGAGCGCGCAGCGCGACCCTCCCCCCCGGCCCCCCCTCCGAGGATTGAGCGCGCGCCGGCCGAGCGGCCCGCAGCGGCGGCGAGGGGTATGTCGGAGCGACGAAAAGAGAAAATTTTGACACCCCCCTCGAACCCCCTCTGCCGTAACTCGGAAACGGCGCGTCGCGGCCGGGTCGTGTTTGGGGTCGTAGGAGACGTCTCGGGGAGACGAATTTTTTGGTCGCGACAAAATTTCAAAATTCGCATTTTTGGACTTTTTCGAAAATATCTCGGGATCGGTGCGTCGCAGACCCCCCGTGTTGGTGCTCATTTGGGAGGTCTCCGGGAGACGGATTTTTTGCAACAGACCAAATTTCAAAATTTGACATTTGCGGTCTACTCGGTAGACCGTCGGTGACCGTGGCAGGCAGACCCCCCGTGTTGGGTATCATTTGAAAGGTCTCGACGAGGACGATCCATTGGACACCATCCACCTCCCCCCTCTCCCCCCGCCCACCCCCGAAACGTCACGAAATACAATACTTATATCCAAATCCTTACCAAAACAATTCAAAGACCCAATACCACACCAAAACAATTTAAAAGAGCCAATACCACTCCAGAACCGGTCGAGGGGCTATCCCCCCGCGGGCTGCTTGCAGCCCGCGGCAACGAGCGGAAGTTAACAATTATAAAGCCGAAATACCACTGACATACCTATTCATTAAGTTCTCCGGGAAGGAGTCACCTGGGGATTCCCCTTTGTGGCGGATCGTGGTCTACGGATAAAGTTGTCGAGAAATTAATTCAAAGACCTCGGTACACCTCCCTGGTAAAAAGTCAGCGACGGGATCTCGGAAGGCGCGAGAGCTAGAAAGTGGAAATTTGCGAAACGTCATAGAGGGTCATCGGGGGTTACCAAATCGAGTCTCATCCCCATCCCGTCCATACATTTTTTTTACACTCCATACAAATTTTTTGAATTTTTCGAAGACGGATATCTCCGAAAGTGTCGAGGATAGGGAGGCGGTCTCTTCGGCGGACGACCATCGCTCCTCGAGGTCCAACGGCCTGGACCTTCGCCCTCCCCCCACCTGTCCCTCTTCACCCCCCCTCCGTACTAAATTACCGCTTTCGGCCGAAGGGATGGGGATCCCGGCTAAACGGTAGCAGGTATCCCGGCGGTCTCTATGGCGGGCTTCCATCCCTCCGTGAGGAGCTTCCTGGGGGTCAACCAGGTTTTCGGATTTCCCCCCCCTTCATCCCCCCTCCATACAACGTGGTCTTTTTTTGGAACAGCCACCTTTTCGCCCGGAAGGAGTCCACCCGGGCCAGACTCTTGCACCTCTTTGGAGAGAGGATGAGTTTCTGCATTTCAGGAAGGCATCGAACCCTCGGTGTACCGACCTGGTATGAAGTCGGTGAGAGGTCCTCGGAAACCGTGAGGGATAGAAGGATGGGGTTTACGGAATGTCATAGAGGGTCATCGGGGGTTACCAAATTGAGTCTCATCCCCATCCCGTCCATACATTTTTTTTATACTCCATACAAATTTTATGGATTTTTCTAAGCGGGATATCTCCAAAACGGTCGAGGATAGGGAGGCGGTCTCTTCGGCGGACGACCATCGCTCCTCGAGGTCCAACGGCCTGGACCTTCACCCTCCCCCCACCTGTCCCTCTTCACCCCCCCTCCGTACTAAATTACCGCTTTCGGCCGAAGGGATGGGGATCCCGGCTAAACGGTAGGAGGTATCCCGGCGGTCTCTATGGCGGGCTTCCATCCCTCTGTGGGATGCTTCCTCGGGGCTATCCCGCTTTTCCGGTTTCTCCCCCCTTCATCCCGCCTCCATACAAATTTTTTATTTTCTGGAACGGCTGCCTTTATCCCAGGAAGCAGTCGACTCGGGGTGGTCGCTTCTATCCCACGTTATAGGGGGTGACGTCGTGAGTTCCTGAGACGACCTGAACCCTCGGTACACCGACCTGGTATAAAGTCGGTGGGAGGTCCTCGGAAACTACGAGTCGCAGAGGGGCGCGGTTTACGGAATGTCATAGAGGGCCATCGGGGGTCACCAAATTGTCGCCCATCCTTATCCCGCCCGTACATTTTTTTTACACTCCATACAACCTTTTCGAAATTTCCAATCCACTTAAATCCCAAACGGTGCGACCTATCCCTGCGATCGCTTCGGAGGATAGGGATCGCTCCCCGAGCTCCACCGGCCGGGACCGTCACCCTCCCCCCACCTGCCCCCCTTCACCCCCCCTCCATACAAAATTACCACCTTTTCAGAAAGGGATGGGGATATCCGCCAAACGGTAGGAGGTATCCCGACGGTCTCTATGGCGGGATTCCATCCCTCCGTGAAATGGTTCCTCGGGGCTATCCCGCTTTTCCGGTTTCTCCCCCCTTCATCCCACCTCCATACAAATTTTTAGTTTTTTTTTGGAACGGCTACCTTTTCACCCGGAAGGAGTCGCCGGAGGAATCCCCATTGTAGCGGATCGGAGAGGGGGTGGCTCACTGAGTACCAGAACAGTACCAAAGGTTGAGGATCGCGACCTGGTGAAAATTCGGCGACGGGATCTCGGAAACTGTAAATCGCAGAGGAGCGGGGTTTGCGGGATGTCATAGAGGACCATCGGGGGTCACCACGTCGCGACCCCCCCACTCCCCCTCCCCTTCGGACCCCCTCCATACGAAATCCCACTATGTTAGGGATCTTTCGCCCTTAAGAGACGGCGGTCGACGCGTCGCGGAGGGCCACGAGGTCGGGGTGCGCGAAAGACGAGGAGGGGGGAGCCGCGGGGGGAAAGGGGAGCGCGCAGCGCGACCCTCCCCCCCGGCCTTCCCTCCGAGGATACCACTCACTCACCCACCCTATTGATCTCCCGGAAGGAGTCACCTGCGGACTCCCCCTTGTGGCGGTTCGGAGAGGGGGTTTCGATTCGAGTGGCAGAAAAATCCCGGATCCTCGGTATACCGACCTGGTAAAAAGTCGGGGTATGGATCTCGGAAACTATGAACCCGAGAGGGACCCGGTCTGCGGAATGTCATAGAGGGTCATCGGGGGTCTCCACACCGCGACCCCCCCCTCTCCCCCCCATACGATTTTTTTACGCTCCATACAACCGTCCGGATCTTCGGATCCGCGCAGCTCCGAAACGGTGAGAGTTACGGCGACGGTCACTTTGGGGGATAACATTGGCTCCCGGATATCCGTCGTCCGGGACCCTCGCCCTCCCCCCACCTCCCCCCCTTCGGACCCCCTCCATACGAAATTACACTTTCGTATGGATCTTTCGCCGCTCGAGGAGGGCGGTCGACCCGCCGCGCAGGGTCTCGACGCCGGGGGGGCGAACGACGAGGAGGGGGGTGGCGGGGGGGAAGGGGAGCGCGCAGCGCGACCCTCCCCCCCGGCCCCCCCTCCGAGGAAGTATTCCGATGGCTCCGACGGAATTTGTATTTAGCTCACTTGACCTCCCCTCCACCTCCCCCTTCGTACGAAACCAAACCTCAAAGAGGGTCCCTTCACCTATGAAGAGACGGCGGTCGATCCGTCGCGGAGGGCAACGAGGCCGGCGAGCGCGAAGGACGAGGAGGGGGGTGACGGGGGGGCAGGGGAGCGCGCCGCGCGACCCTCCCCCCCGGCCCCCCCTCCGAGGATTGAGCGCGCGCCGGCCGAGCGGCCCGCAGCGGCGGCGAGGGGTATGTCGGAGCGACGAAAAGAGAAAATTTTGACACCCCCCTCGAACCCCCTCTGCCGTAACTCGGAAACGGCGCGTCGCGGCCGGGTCGTGTTTGGGGTCGTAGGAGACGTCTCGGGGAGACGAATTTTTTGGTCGCGACAAAATTTCAAAATTCGCATTTTTGGACTTTTTCGAAAATATCTCGGGATCGGTGCGTCGCAGACCCCCCGTGTTGGTGCTCATTTGGGAGGTCTCCGGGAGACGGATTTTTTGCAACAGACCAAATTTCAAAATTTGACATTTGCGGTCTACTCGGTAGACCGTCGGTGACCGTGGCAGGCAGACCCCCCGTGTTGGGTATCATTTGAAAGGTCTCGACGAGGACGATCCATTGGACACCATCCACCTCCCCCCTCTCCCCCCGCCCACCCCCGAAACGTCACGAAATACAATACTTATATCCAAATCCTTACCAAAACAATTCAAAGACCCAATACCACACCAAAACAATTTAAAAGAGCCAATACCACTCCAGAACCGGTCGAGGGGCTATCCCCCCGCGGGCTGCTTGCAGCCCGCGGCAACGAGCGGAAGTTAACAATTATAAAGCCGAAATACCACTGACATACCTATTCATTAAGTTCTCCGGGAAGGAGTCACCTGGGGATTCCCCTTTGTGGCGGATCGTGGTCTACGGATAAAGTTGTCGAGAAATTAATTCAAAGACCTCGGTACACCTCCCTGGTAAAAAGTCAGCGACGGGATCTCGGAAGGCGCGAGAGCTAGAAAGTGGAAATTTGCGAAACGTCATAGAGGGTCATCGGGGGTTACCAAATCGAGTCTCATCCCCATCCCGTCCATACATTTTTTTTACACTCCATACAAATTTTTTGAATTTTTCGAAGACGGATATCTCCGAAAGTGTCGAGGATAGGGAGGCGGTCTCTTCGGCGGACGACCATCGCTCCTCGAGGTCCAACGGCCTGGACCTTCGCCCTCCCCCCACCTGTCCCTCTTCACCCCCCCTCCGTACTAAATTACCGCTTTCGGCCGAAGGGATGGGGATCCCGGCTAAACGGTAGCAGGTATCCCGGCGGTCTCTATGGCGGGCTTCCATCCCTCCGTGAGGAGCTTCCTGGGGGTCAACCAGGTTTTCGGATTTCCCCCCCCTTCATCCCCCCTCCATACAACGTGGTCTTTTTTTGGAACAGCCACCTTTTCGCCCGGAAGGAGTCCACCCGGGCCAGACTCTTGCACCTCTTTGGAGAGAGGATGAGTTTCTGCATTTCAGGAAGGCATCGAACCCTCGGTGTACCGACCTGGTATGAAGTCGGTGAGAGGTCCTCGGAAACCGTGAGGGATAGAAGGATGGGGTTTACGGAATGTCATAGAGGGTCATCGGGGGTTACCAAATTGAGTCTCATCCCCATCCCGTCCATACATTTTTTTTATACTCCATACAAATTTTATGGATTTTTCTAAGCGGGATATCTCCAAAACGGTCGAGGATAGGGAGGCGGTCTCTTCGGCGGACGACCATCGCTCCTCGAGGTCCAACGGCCTGGACCTTCACCCTCCCCCCACCTGTCCCTCTTCACCCCCCCTCCGTACTAAATTACCGCTTTCGGCCGAAGGGATGGGGATCCCGGCTAAACGGTAGGAGGTATCCCGGCGGTCTCTATGGCGGGCTTCCATCCCTCTGTGGGATGCTTCCTCGGGGCTATCCCGCTTTTCCGGTTTCTCCCCCCTTCATCCCGCCTCCATACAAATTTTTTATTTTCTGGAACGGCTGCCTTTATCCCAGGAAGCAGTCGACTCGGGGTGGTCGCTTCTATCCCACGTTATAGGGGGTGACGTCGTGAGTTCCTGAGACGACCTGAACCCTCGGTACACCGACCTGGTATAAAGTCGGTGGGAGGTCCTCGGAAACTACGAGTCGCAGAGGGGCGCGGTTTACGGAATGTCATAGAGGGCCATCGGGGGTCACCAAATTGTCGCCCATCCTTATCCCGCCCGTACATTTTTTTTACACTCCATACAACCTTTTCGAAATTTCCAATCCACTTAAATCCCAAACGGTGCGACCTATCCCTGCGATCGCTTCGGAGGATAGGGATCGCTCCCCGAGCTCCACCGGCCGGGACCGTCACCCTCCCCCCACCTGCCCCCCTTCACCCCCCCTCCATACAAAATTACCACCTTTTCAGAAAGGGATGGGGATATCCGCCAAACGGTAGGAGGTATCCCGACGGTCTCTATGGCGGGATTCCATCCCTCCGTGAAATGGTTCCTCGGGGCTATCCCGCTTTTCCGGTTTCTCCCCCCTTCATCCCACCTCCATACAAATTTTTAGTTTTTTTTTGGAACGGCTACCTTTTCACCCGGAAGGAGTCGCCGGAGGAATCCCCATTGTAGCGGATCGGAGAGGGGGTGGCTCACTGAGTACCAGAACAGTACCAAAGGTTGAGGATCGCGACCTGGTGAAAATTCGGCGACGGGATCTCGGAAACTGTAAATCGCAGAGGAGCGGGGTTTGCGGGATGTCATAGAGGACCATCGGGGGTCACCACGTCGCGACCCCCCCACTCCCCCTCCCCTTCGGACCCCCTCCATACGAAATCCCACTATGTTAGGGATCTTTCGCCCTTAAGAGACGGCGGTCGACGCGTCGCGGAGGGCCACGAGGTCGGGGTGCGCGAAAGACGAGGAGGGGGGAGCCGCGGGGGGAAAGGGGAGCGCGCAGCGCGACCCTCCCCCCCGGCCTTCCCTCCGAGGATACCACTCACTCACCCACCCTATTGATCTCCCGGAAGGAGTCACCTGCGGACTCCCCCTTGTGGCGGTTCGGAGAGGGGGTTTCGATTCGAGTGGCAGAAAAATCCCGGATCCTCGGTATACCGACCTGGTAAAAAGTCGGGGTATGGATCTCGGAAACTATGAACCCGAGAGGGACCCGGTCTGCGGAATGTCATAGAGGGTCATCGGGGGTCTCCACACCGCGACCCCCCCCTCTCCCCCCCATACGATTTTTTTACGCTCCATACAACCGTCCGGATCTTCGGATCCGCGCAGCTCCGAAACGGTGAGAGTTACGGCGACGGTCACTTTGGGGGATAACATTGGCTCCCGGATATCCGTCGTCCGGGACCCTCGCCCTCCCCCCACCTCCCCCCCTTCGGACCCCCTCCATACGAAATTACACTTTCGTATGGATCTTTCGCCGCTCGAGGAGGGCGGTCGACCCGCCGCGCAGGGTCTCGACGCCGGGGGGGCGAACGACGAGGAGGGGGGTGGCGGGGGGGAAGGGGAGCGCGCAGCGCGACCCTCCCCCCCGGCCCCCCCTCCGAGGAAGTATTCCGATGGCTCCGACGGAATTTGTATTTAGCTCACTTGACCTCCCCTCCACCTCCCCCTTCGTACGAAACCAAACCTCAAAGAGGGTCCCTTCACCTATGAAGAGACGGCGGTCGATCCGTCGCGGAGGGCAACGAGGCCGGCGAGCGCGAAGGACGAGGAGGGGGGTGACGGGGGGGCAGGGGAGCGCGCAGCGCGACCCTCCCCCCCGGCCCCCCCTCCGAGGATTGAGCGCGCGCCGGCCGAGCGGCCCGCAGCGGCGGCGAGGGGTATGTCGGAGCGACGAAAAGAGAAAATTTTGACACCCCCCTCGAACCCCCTCTGCCGTAACTCGGAAACGGCGCGTCGCGGCCGGGTCGTGTTTGGGGTCGTAGGAGACGTCTCGGGGAGACGAATTTTTTGGTCGCGACAAAATTTCAAAATTCGCATTTTTGGACTTTTTCGAAAATATCTCGGGATCGGTGCGTCGCAGACCCCCCGTGTTGGTGCTCATTTGGGAGGTCTCCGGGAGACGGATTTTTTGCAACAGACCAAATTTCAAAATTTGACATTTGCGGTCTACTCGGTAGACCGTCGGTGACCGTGGCAGGCAGACCCCCCGTGTTGGGTATCATTTGAAAGGTCTCGACGAGGACGATCCATTGGACACCATCCACCTCCCCCCTCTCCCCCCGCCCACCCCCGAAACGTCACGAAATACAATACTTATATCCAAATCCTTACCAAAACAATTCAAAGACCCAATACCACACCAAAACAATTTAAAAGAGCCAATACCACTCCAGAACCGGTCGAGGGGCTATCCCCCCGCGGGCTGCTTGCAGCCCGCGGCAACGAGCGGAAGTTAACAATTATAAAGCCGAAATACCACTGACATACCTATTCATTAAGTTCTCCGGGAAGGAGTCACCTGGGGATTCCCCTTTGTGGCGGATCGTGGTCTACGGATAAAGTTGTCGAGAAATTAATTCAAAGACCTCGGTACACCTCCCTGGTAAAAAGTCAGCGACGGGATCTCGGAAGGCGCGAGAGCTAGAAAGTGGAAATTTGCGAAACGTCATAGAGGGTCATCGGGGGTTACCAAATCGAGTCTCATCCCCATCCCGTCCATACATTTTTTTTACACTCCATACAAATTTTTTGAATTTTTCGAAGACGGATATCTCCGAAAGTGTCGAGGATAGGGAGGCGGTCTCTTCGGCGGACGACCATCGCTCCTCGAGGTCCAACGGCCTGGACCTTCGCCCTCCCCCCACCTGTCCCTCTTCACCCCCCCTCCGTACTAAATTACCGCTTTCGGCCGAAGGGATGGGGATCCCGGCTAAACGGTAGCAGGTATCCCGGCGGTCTCTATGGCGGGCTTCCATCCCTCCGTGAGGAGCTTCCTGGGGGTCAACCAGGTTTTCGGATTTCCCCCCCCTTCATCCCCCCTCCATACAACGTGGTCTTTTTTTGGAACAGCCACCTTTTCGCCCGGAAGGAGTCCACCCGGGCCAGACTCTTGCACCTCTTTGGAGAGAGGATGAGTTTCTGCATTTCAGGAAGGCATCGAACCCTCGGTGTACCGACCTGGTATGAAGTCGGTGAGAGGTCCTCGGAAACCGTGAGGGATAGAAGGATGGGGTTTACGGAATGTCATAGAGGGTCATCGGGGGTTACCAAATTGAGTCTCATCCCCATCCCGTCCATACATTTTTTTTATACTCCATACAAATTTTATGGATTTTTCTAAGCGGGATATCTCCAAAACGGTCGAGGATAGGGAGGCGGTCTCTTCGGCGGACGACCATCGCTCCTCGAGGTCCAACGGCCTGGACCTTCACCCTCCCCCCACCTGTCCCTCTTCACCCCCCCTCCGTACTAAATTACCGCTTTCGGCCGAAGGGATGGGGATCCCGGCTAAACGGTAGGAGGTATCCCGGCGGTCTCTATGGCGGGCTTCCATCCCTCTGTGGGATGCTTCCTCGGGGCTATCCCGCTTTTCCGGTTTCTCCCCCCTTCATCCCGCCTCCATACAAATTTTTTATTTTCTGGAACGGCTGCCTTTATCCCAGGAAGCAGTCGACTCGGGGTGGTCGCTTCTATCCCACGTTATAGGGGGTGACGTCGTGAGTTCCTGAGACGACCTGAACCCTCGGTACACCGACCTGGTATAAAGTCGGTGGGAGGTCCTCGGAAACTACGAGTCGCAGAGGGGCGCGGTTTACGGAATGTCATAGAGGGCCATCGGGGGTCACCAAATTGTCGCCCATCCTTATCCCGCCCGTACATTTTTTTTACACTCCATACAACCTTTTCGAAATTTCCAATCCACTTAAATCCCAAACGGTGCGACCTATCCCTGCGATCGCTTCGGAGGATAGGGATCGCTCCCCGAGCTCCACCGGCCGGGACCGTCACCCTCCCCCCACCTGCCCCCCTTCACCCCCCCTCCATACTAAATTACCACCTTTTCAGAAAGGGATGGGGATATCCGCCAAACGGTAGGAGGTATCCCGACGGTCTCTATGGCGGGATTCCATCCCTCCGTGAAATGGTTCCTCGGGGCTATCCCGCTTTTCCGGTTTCTCCCCCCTTCATCCCACCTCCATACAAATTTTTAGTTTTTTTTTGGAACGGCTACCTTTTCACCCGGAAGGAGTCGCCGGAGGAATCCCCATTGTAGCGGATCGGAGAGGGGGTGGCTCACTGAGTACCAGAACAGTACCAAAGGTTGAGGATCGCGACCTGGTGAAAATTCGGCGACGGGATCTCGGAAACTGTAAATCGCAGAGGAGCGGGGTTTGCGGGATGTCATAGAGGACCATCGGGGGTCACCACGTCGCGACCCCCCCACTCCCCCTCCCCTTCGGACCCCCTCCATACGAAATCCCACTATGTTAGGGATCTTTCGCCCTTAAGAGACGGCGGTCGACGCGTCGCGGAGGGCCACGAGGTCGGGGTGCGCGAAAGACGAGGAGGGGGGAGCCGCGGGGGGAAAGGGGAGCGCGCAGCGCGACCCTCCCCCCCGGCCTTCCCTCCGAGGATTTCGCGCACCCCGACCTCGTGGCCCGGAGCGGCGCTGAGGGTCTGCCGGGGCGCCGAAAAAGTAAAAATTTTGATCCCCCCCTCGAACCCCCCGGCCGTATCTCGGAAACGGCGCGCCGCAGCCGGGTCGCGTTTGGGGCCGTCGGAGACGTCTCGGGGAAACGAATTTTTTGGTCGCGACAAAATTTTGAAATTCGCATTTTTGGACTTTTTCGAAAATATCTCGGGAGCGGTGCGTCGCGGACCACCCGTGTTGGTACTCATTTGAGAGGTCTCGGGGAGACGGATTTTTTGCAATAGACCAAATATCACAATTTCACATTTGCGGTTTACTCGGTAGACCGTCGGTGACCGTGGCGGGCAGACCCCCCGTGTTGGGTATCATTTGAACGGTCTCGACGAGGACAATCCATTTACACCATCCCCCTTCACCCTCTCCCCCCCGCACACCCCCGAAACGTCACAAAATACAAAACATATATCCAAATCCTTACCAAACCAATTAAAAGACCAACACCCACACCAAAACAATTTACAAGAGCAAACACAAAACCATAGCAGAACCACTCGAGGGGCTCCCCCCCCGCGGGCTGCTTGCAGTCCGCGGCCGCACGCAAAAACTAGTTAACAACTATAAAGCCGAAATACCACTCATCAAGTTCTCCGGGAAGCGGTCACCTGGGGATTCCCCTTTATGGCGGATCGTAGAGTACAAACAAAATCAATGACAGATTAAATCAGGACCCTCGGTACACCTCCCTGGTAAAAAGTCGGCGACGGGATCTCGGAAGGTGTGAGAGCTAGGGATGGGGGGTTTACGGAATATTATAGAGGGTCATCGGGGGTTACCAAATTTAGTCTCATCCCCATCCCGTTCATACATTTTTTTTACACTCCATACAACTTTTTTGGGATTTTTCAAAGCGGGATAACTCCAAAACGGTCGAGGATAGGGAGGCGGTCTCTTCGGCGGACGATCATCCTTCCTCGAGGTCCAACGGCCTGGACCTTCATCCTCCCCCCAGCTGCCCCCCTTCACCCCCCCTCCATACGAAATTGCCACTTTCGGCCAAAGGGATGGGGATACCCGCTAAACGGTCGGAGCTATCCCGGCGGTCTCTATGGCGGGTTTCCATCCCAACGTGAGGTGCTTCCTGGGGGTCAACCAGGCTTTCGGATTTCCCCCCCCTTCATCCCCCCTCCATACAACGTGGTCTTTTTTTGGAACAGCTACCTTTTCGCCCGGAAGGAGTCCACCCGGGCCAGACTCTTGCACCTCGTTGGAGAGAGGATGAGTTTCCGCATTTCAGGAAGGCATCGAACCCTCGGTGTACCGACCTGGTATGAAGTCGGCGAGAGGTCCTCGGAAACCGTGAGGGATAGAAGGATGACGTTTACGGAATGTCATAGAGGGTCATCGGGGGTTACCAAATCGAGTCTCATCCCCATCCCGTCCATACATTTTTTTTATACTCCATACAAATTTTTTGGATTTTTCAAAGCGGGATATCTCCAAAAGTGGTGAGGATAGAGAGGCGGTCTCTTCGGCGGACCGTCATAGTTCCTCGAGGTCCAACGGCCTGGACCTTCACTCTCCCCCCACCTGCCCCCCTTCACCCCCCCTCCATACGAAATTGCCACTTTTGGCCAAAGGGATGGGGATACCCGCTAAACGGTCGGAGCTATCCCGGCGGTCTCTATGGCGGGTTTCCATCCCTCCGTGGGATGCTTCCTTGGGCCTATCTTGGTTTTCCGGTTTCTCCCCCCTTCATCCCGCCTCCATACAAAATTTTATTTTTTTGGAACGGCTGCCATTTTACCAAGAAGCAGTCGACCAGGGGTGGTCGTTTCTATCCCACGTTATAGGGGGTGACGTCACGAGTTCCTCTGACCACCTGGTCCCTCGGTATACCGACCTGGTATAAATTCGGTGGGAGGTCCTCGGAAACTACGAGTCGCAGAGGGGCGCGGTTTACGGAATGTCATAGAGGGTCATCGGGGGTCACCAAATTTTCCCCCATCCTCATCCCGCCCGTACATTATTTTTACACTCCATACAACTTTTTCGAAATTTCCAATCCACTTAAATCCCAAACGGTGCGACCTATCCCGGCGATCGCTTCGGAGGATAGGGACCGCTCCCCGAGCCCCATCGGCAGGGACCCTTATCCTCCCACTATCCCCATCCCTTCACCCCCCCTCCATACAAAATTACCACCTTTTCAGAAAGGGATGGGGATATCCGCCAAACGGTAGGAGGTATCCCGACGGTCTCTATGGCGGGATTCCATCCCTCCGTGAAATGGTTCCTCGGGGCTATCCCGCTTTTCCGGATTATCCCCCCTTCATCCCACCTCCATACAAATTTTTAGTTTTTTTTGGAACGGCTACCTTTTCACCCGGAAGGAGTCACCGGAAGAATCCCCATTGTAGCGGATCGGAGAGGGGGTGGCTCACTGAGTACCAGGACAGTACCAAAGGTTGAGGATCGCGACCTGGTAAAAATTCGGCGACGGGATCTCGGAAACTGTAAATCGCAGAGGAGCGGGGTTTGCGGGATGTCATAGAGGACCATCGGGGGTCACCACGTCGCGACCCCCCCACTCCCCCTCCCCTTCGGACCCCCTCCATACGAAATCCCACTATGTTAGGGATCTTTCGCCCTTAAGAGACGGCGGTCGACGCGTCGCGGAGGGCCACGAGGTCGGGGTGCGCGAAAGACGAGGAGGGGGGAGCCGCGGGGGGAAAGGGGAGCGCGCAGCGCGACCCTCCCCCCCGGCCCTCCCTCCGAGGATTTCGCGCACCCCGACCTCGTGGCCCGGAGCGGCGTTGAGGGTCTGCCGGGGCGCCGAAAAAGTAAAAATTTTGATCCCCCCCTCGAACCCCCCGGCCGTATCTCGGAAACGGCGCGCCGCAGCCGGGTCGCGTTTGGGGTCGTCGGAGACGTCTCGGGGAAACGAATTTTTTGGTCGCGACAAAATTTTGAAATTCGCATTTTTGGACTTTTTCTAAAATATCTCGGGAGCGGTGCGTCGCGGACCACCCGTGTTGGTACTCATTTGAGAGGTCTCGGGGAGACGGATTTTTTGCAATAGACCAAATATCACAATTTGACATTTGCGGTCTACTCGGTAGACCGTCGGTAACCGTGGCGGGCAGACCCCCCATGTTGGGTATCATTTGAACGGTCTCGACGAGGACATTCCATTTACACCATCCCCCTTCCCCTCCCCCCTCTCTCCCACCCCCGAAACGTCACGAAATACAATACTTATATCCAAATCCTTACCAAAACAATTCTAAAGACCAAAAACCATACCTAAACAATTTACAAGAGCGACTCCAAAACCACAGCAAAACCACTCGAGGGGCTCCCCCCCCGCGGGCTGCTTGCAGTCCGCGGCCGCACGCAAAAACTAGTTAACAACTATAAAGCCGAAATACCACTCATCAAGTTCTCCGGGAAGCGGTCACCTGGGGATTCCCCTTTGTGGCGGATCGTAGAGTACAAACAAAATCAATGACAGATTAAATCAGGACCCTCGGTACACCTCCCTGGTAAAAAGTCGGCGACGGGATCTCGGAAGGTGTGAGAGCTAGGGATGGGGGGTTTACGGAATATTATAGAGGGTCATCGGGGGTTACCAAATTTAGTCTCATCCCCATCCCGTTCATACATTTTTTTTACACTCCATACAACTTTTTTGGGATTTTTCAAAGCGGGATAACTCCAAAACGGTCGAGGATAGGGAGGCGGTCTCTTCGGCGGACGATCATCCTTCCTCGAGGTCCAACGGCCTGGACCTTCGTCTTCCCCCCACCTGCCCCCCTTCACCCCCCCTCCATACGAAATTGCCACTTTTGGCCAAAGGGATAGGGATACCCGCTAAACGGTCGGAGCCATCCCGGCGGTCTCTATGGCGGGTTTCCATCCTACCGTGAGGTGCTTCCTGGGGATCAACCAGGTTTTCGGATTTCCCCCCCCTTCATCCCCCCTCCATACAACGTGGTCTTTTTTTGGAACAGCCACCTTTTCGCCCGGAAGGAGTCCACCCGGGCCAGACTCTTGCACCTCGTTGGAGAGAGGATGAGTTTCTGCGTTTCAGGAAGGTATCGAACCCTCGGTGTACCGACCTGGTATGAAGTCGGTGAGAGGTCCTCGGAAACCGTGAGAGATAGAAGGATGACGTTTACGGAATGTCATAGAGGGTCATAGGGGGTTACCAAATCGAGTCTCATCCCCATCCCGTCCATACATTTTTTTTACACTCCATACAAATTTTTTGGATTTTTCTAAGCGGGATATCTCCAAAAGTGATGAGGATAGGGAGGCGGTCTCTTCGGCGGACGACCATCGCTCCTCGAGGTCCAACGGCCTGGACCTTCACCCTCCCCCCACCTGTCCCCCTTCACCCCCCCTCCGTACTAAATTACCGCTTTCGGCCGAAGGGATGGGGATACCCGCCAAACGGTCGGAGCTATCCCGGCGGTCTCTATGGCGGGCTTCCATCCCTCCGTGGGATGCTTCCTCGGGGCTATCCCGCTTTTCCGGTTTCTCCCCCCTTCATCCCACCTCCATACAAATTTTTATTTTTTTGGAACGGCTGCCATTTTACCGGGAAGCAGTCGACTCGGGGTGGTCGCTTCTATCCCACGTTATAGGGGATGACGTCTCGAGTTCCTCAGACGACCTGAACCCTCGATACACCGACCTGGTATAAAGTCGGTGAGAGGTCCTCGGAAACTACGAGTCGCAGAGGGGCGTGGTTTACGGAATGTCATAGAGGGCCATCGGGGGTCACCAAATTGTCACCCATCCTCATCCCGCCCGTACATTATTTTTACACTCCATACAACATTTTCGAAATTTCCAATCCACTTAGCTCCCAAACGGTGCGTCCTATCCCGGCGATCGCTTTGGAGGATAGCGATCGCTCCCCGAGCCCCACCGACCGGGACCATCGCTCTCCCCCCACCTGCCCCCTTCACCCCCCCTCCATACGAAATTGCCACTTTTGGCCAAAGGGATGGGGATATCCGCCAAACGGTAGGAGGTATCCCGGCGGTCTCTATGGCGGGCTTCCATCCCTCCGTGGGATGGTTCCTCGGGGCTATCCCGCTTTTCCGGTTTCTCCCCCCTTCATCCCGCCTCCATACAAATTTTTAGTTTTTTTTGGAACGGCTACCTTTTCACCCGGAAGGAGTCGCCGGCGGAATCCCCATTGTAGCGGATCAGAGATGGGGTGGCTCACTGAGTACCAGAACAGTATCAAAGGTTGAGGATCGCGACCTGGTAAAAATTCGGCGACGGGATCTCGGAAACTATAAATCGCAGAGGGGCGGGGTTTGCGAAATGTCATAGATGGTCATCGGGGGTCACCACGTCGCGACCCCCCCACTCCCCCCTCCCCTTCGGACCCCCTCCATACGAAATCCCACTATATTAGGGATCTTTCGCCCTTAAGAGACGGCGGTCGACGCGTCGCGGAGGGCCACGAGGTCGGGGTGCGCGAAAGACGAGAAGGGGGGAGCCGCGGGGGGAAAGGGGAGCGCGCAGCGCGACCCTCCCCCCCGGCCCTCCCTCCGAGGATTTCGCGCACCCCGACCTCGTGGCCCGGAGCGGCGCTAAGGGTCTGCCGGGGCGCCGAAAAAGTAAAAATTTTGATCCCCCCCTCGAACCCCCCGGCCGTATCTCGGAAACGGCGCGCCGCAGCCGGGTCGCGTTTGGGGTCGTCGGAGACGTCTCGGCGAGACGAATTTTTTGGTCGCGACGAAATTTCAAAATTCGCATTTTTGGACTTTTTCGAAAATATCTCGGGAGCGGTGCGTCGCGGACCACCCGTGTTGGTATTCATTTGAGAGGTCTCGGGGAGACGGATTTTTTGCAATAGACCAAATATCACAATTTGACATTTGCGGTCTACTCGGTAGACCGTCGGTGACCGTGGCAGGCAGACCCCCCGTGTTGGGTATCATTTGAACGGTCTCGACGAGGATAATCCATTGGACACCATCCCCCCTTCCCCCTCTCCCCTCCACTACCCCGAAACGTCACGAAATACAAAACATATCCAAATCCTTACCAAAACAATTCAAAAGACCAACACCCAAACCAAACCAAGACAATTTACAAGAGCAAACACAAAACCACAGCAGAACCACTCGAGGGGCTCCCCCCCCCGCGGGCTGCTTGCAGTCCGCGGCCGCACGCAAAAACTAGTTAACAACTATAAAGCCGAAATACCACTCACTGACATATATGATGACAAAGTTCTCCGGGAAGGAGTCACCGGGGGATTCCCCTTTGTGGCGGATCGTGGTCTACGGATAAAGTTGTCGAGAAATTAATTCAAAGACCTCGGTACACCGTCCTGGTAAAAAGTCGGCGACGGGATCTCGGAAGGTAGAAGAGCTGGAAAGTGGAAATTTGCGGAACGTCATAGAGGGTCATCGGGGGTTACCAAATCGAGTCTCATCCCCATCCCGTTCATACATTTTTTTTACACTCCATACAACTTCTTCGATAGCGGATATCTCCGAAAGTGTCGAGGATAGGGAGGCGGTCTCTTCGGCGGACGGTCATCGTTCCTCGAGGTCCAACGGCCTGGACCTTCATCCTCCCCCCACCTGCCCCCCTTCACCCCCCCTCCATACGAAATTGCCGCTTTTCGCCAAAGGGATGGGGATACCCGCTAAACGGTCGGAGCTATCCCGGCGGTCTCTATGGCGGGTTTCCATCGCTCCGTGGGATGCTTCCTCGGGGCTATCCCGGTTTTCCAGTTTCTTCCCCCTTCATCCCGCCTCCATACAACGCGGTCTTTTTTTGGAACAGCCACCTTTTCGCCCGGAAGGAGTCCACCCGGGTCAGACTCTTGCACCTCGTCGGAGAGAGGATGAGTTTCCGCATTTCAGGAAGGCATCGAACCCTCGGTGTACCGACCTGGTAAAAAGTCGGCGACGGGATCTCGGAAGGTATTAGAGCTAGGTAAGGGGGGTTTACGGAATGTCATAGAGGGTCATCGGGGGTTACCAAATTGAGTCTCATCCCCATCCCGTTCATACAATTTTTTTACACTCCATACAACTTTTCTGGATTTTTCAAAGCGGGATATCTCCAAAAGTGATGAGGATAGGGAGGCGGTCTCTTCGGCGGACGACCATCTCTCCTCGAGTTCCAACGGCCTGGCCCTTCACCCTCCCCCCACCTGTCCCCCTTCACCCCCCCTCCATACTAAATTACCGCTTTCGGCCAAAAGGATGGGGATACTCGCTAAACGGTCGGAGCTATCCCGGCGGTCTCTATGGCGGGCTTCCGTCCCTCCGTGGGATGCTTCCTCGGGGCTATCCCGCTTTTCCGGTTTCTCCCCCCTTCATCCCACCTCCATACAAATTTTTATTTTTTTGGAACGGCTGCCATTTTGCCAGGAAGCACTCGACTCGGGGTGGTCGCTTCTATCCCACGTTATAGGGGGTGACGTCACGAGTTCCTCAGACGACCTGAACCCTCGGTACACCCACCTGGTATAGAGTCGGTGAGAGGTCCTCGGAAACTAAGAGTCGCAGAGGGGCGCGGTTTACGGAATGTCATAGAGGGCCATCGGGGGTCACCAAATTGTCACCCATCCTCATCCCGCCCGTACATTTTTTTTACACTCCATACAACTTTTTCGAAATTTCCAATCCACTTAAATCCCAAACGGTGCGACCTATCCCGGCGATCGCTTCGGAGGATAGCGATCGCTCCCCGAGCCCCATCGGCAGGGACCCTTATCTTCCCACTATCCCCATCCCTTCATCCCCCCTCCATACAAAATTAGCACTTTTTCACAAAGGGATGGGGATATCCGCCAAACGGTAGGAGGTATCCCGACGGTCTCTATGGCGGGCTTCCGTCCCTCCGTGGGATGATTCATCGGGGCTATCCCGCTTTTCCGGTTTCTCCCCCCTTCATCCCACCTCCATACAAATTTTCAGTTTTTTTTGGAACGGCTACCTTTTCACCCGGAAGGAGTCGCCGGAGGAATCCCCATTGTAGCGGATCGGAGAGGGGGTGGCTCACTGAGTACCAGAAAAGTGCCAAAGGTTGAGGATCGCGACCTGGTAAAAATACGGCGACGGGATCTCGGAAACTAAAAGTCGGAGAGGGGCGGGGTTTGCGGGATGTCATAGAAGACCATCGGGGGTCACCACGTCGCGACCCCCCCACTCCCCCCTTAAATTTTTTTATTCTCACCCTCTTCGGGAAGAGAATTCACACATCCGTAGAAATTCACACACTGTTAGGGATCTTCCGCCCTTAAGAGACGGCGGTCGACGCGTCGCGGAGGGCCACGAGGTCGGGGTGCGCGAAAGACGAGGAGGGGGGAGCCGCGGGGGGAAAGGGGAGCGCGCACCGAAATACCACTCACTGACATATATGATGACAAAGTTCTCCGGGAAGGAGTCACCGGGGGATTCCCCTTTGTGGCGGATCGTGGTCTACGGATAAAGTTGTCGAGAAATTAATTCAAAGACCTCGGTACACCGTCCTGGTAAAAAGTCGGCGACGGGATCTCGGAAGGTAGAAGAGCTGGAAAGTGGAAATTTGCGGAACGTCATAGAGGGTCATCGGGGGTTACCAAATCGAGTCTCATCCCCATCCCGTTCATACATTTTTTTTACACTCCATACAACTTCTTCGATAGCGGATATCTCCGAAAGTGTCGAGGATAGGGAGGCGGTCTCTTCGGCGGACGGTCATCGTTCCTCGAGGTCCAACGGCCTGGACCTTCATCCTCCCCCCACCTGCCCCCCTTCACCCCCCCTCCATACGAAATTGCCGCTTTTCGCCAAAGGGATGGGGATACCCGCTAAACGGTCGGAGCTATCCCGGCGGTCTCTATGGCGGGTTTCCATCGCTCCGTGGGATGCTTCCTCGGGGCTATCCCGGTTTTCCAGTTTCTTCCCCCTTCATCCCGCCTCCATACAACGCGGTCTTTTTTTGGAACAGCCACCTTTTCGCCCGGAAGGAGTCCACCCGGGTCAGACTCTTGCACCTCGTCGGAGAGAGGATGAGTTTCCGCATTTCAGGAAGGCATCGAACCCTCGGTGTACCGACCTGGTAAAAAGTCGGCGACGGGATCTCGGAAGGTATTAGAGCTAGGTAAGGGGGGTTTACGGAATGTCATAGAGGGTCATCGGGGGTTACCAAATTGAGTCTCATCCCCATCCCGTTCATACAATTTTTTTACACTCCATACAACTTTTCTGGATTTTTCAAAGCGGGATATCTCCAAAAGTGATGAGGATAGGGAGGCGGTCTCTTCGGCGGACGACCATCTCTCCTCGAGTTCCAACGGCCTGGCCCTTCACCCTCCCCCCACCTGTCCCCCTTCACCCCCCCTCCATACTAAATTACCGCTTTCGGCCAAAAGGATGGGGATACTCGCTAAACGGTCGGAGCTATCCCGGCGGTCTCTATGGCGGGCTTCCGTCCCTCCGTGGGATGCTTCCTCGGGGCTATCCCGCTTTTCCGGTTTCTCCCCCCTTCATCCCACCTCCATACAAATTTTTATTTTTTTGGAACGGCTGCCATTTTGCCAGGAAGCACTCGACTCGGGGTGGTCGCTTCTATCCCACGTTATAGGGGGTGACGTCACGAGTTCCTCAGACGACCTGAACCCTCGGTACACCCACCTGGTATAGAGTCGGTGAGAGGTCCTCGGAAACTAAGAGTCGCAGAGGGGCGCGGTTTACGGAATGTCATAGAGGGCCATCGGGGGTCACCAAATTGTCACCCATCCTCATCCCGCCCGTACATTTTTTTTACACTCCATACAACTTTTTCGAAATTTCCAATCCACTTAAATCCCAAACGGTGCGACCTATCCCGGCGATCGCTTCGGAGGATAGCGATCGCTCCCCGAGCCCCATCGGCAGGGACCCTTATCTTCCCACTATCCCCATCCCTTCATCCCCCCTCCATACAAAATTAGCACTTTTTCACAAAGGGATGGGGATATCCGCCAAACGGTAGGAGGTATCCCGACGGTCTCTATGGCGGGCTTCCGTCCCTCCGTGGGATGATTCATCGGGGCTATCCCGCTTTTCCGGTTTCTCCCCCCTTCATCCCACCTCCATACAAATTTTCAGTTTTTTTTGGAACGGCTACCTTTTCACCCGGAAGGAGTCGCCGGAGGAATCCCCATTGTAGCGGATCGGAGAGGGGGTGGCTCACTGAGTACCAGAAAAGTGCCAAAGGTTGAGGATCGCGACCTGGTAAAAATACGGCGACGGGATCTCGGAAACTAAAAGTCGGAGAGGGGCGGGGTTTGCGGGATGTCATAGAAGACCATCGGGGGTCACCACGTCGCGACCCCCCCACTCCCCCCTTAAATTTTTTTATTCTCACCCTCTTCGGGAAGAGAATTCACACATCCGTAGAAATTCACACACTGTTAGGGATCTTCCGCCCTTAAGAGACGGCGGTCGACGCGTCGCGGAGGGCCACGAGGTCGGGGTGCGCGAAAGACGAGGAGGGGGGAGCCGCGGGGGGAAAGGGGAGCGCGCAGCGCGACCCTCCCCCCCGGCCTTCCCTCCGAGGATTTCGCGCACCCCGACCTCGTGGCCCGGAGCGGCGCTGAGGGTCTGCCGGCCCGCCGAAAAAGTAAAAATTTTGATCCCCCCCTCGAACCCCCCGGCCGTATCTCGGAAACGGCGCGCCGCAGCCGGGTCGCGTTTGGGGTCTTCGGAGACGTCTCGGCGAGACGAATTTTTTGGTCGCGACAAAATTTCGAAATTCGCATTTTTGAACTTTTTCGAAAATATCTCGGGAGCGGTGCGACGCGGACCATCCGTGTTGGCACTCATTTGAGAGGTCTCCGGGAGACGGATTTTTTGCAATAGACCAAATATCACAATTTGACATTTGCGGTCTACTCGGTAGACCGTCGGTGACCGTGACAGGCAGACCCCCCGTGTTGGGTATCATTTGAAAGGTCTCAACGAGGACAATCCATTTACACCATCCCCCCTCCCCCTCCTCCCGCCCCCCCCCCCCCCCCGACGAGTCACGAAATACAATACTTATATCCAAATCCTTACCAAACCAATTCATAAGACCCAAAGCCATACCATACCTAAACAATTTTAAAGAGCGACTCCAAAACCACAGCAACACCACTCGAGGGGCTCCCCCCCCGCGGGCTGCTTGCAGTCCGCGGCCGCACGCAAAAACTAGTTAACAAACTATAAAGCCGAAATACCACTGACATATCACTCATTCATACTTCTCTCCGGGAAGGGGTGACGGAGGAGTAGATTCGAGTGACCCATCGTGGAGTACGAAAAAGTTTATCGACAAATTAAATCGGAGACCTCGCTACCTCGACCTGGTGAAAAGTCGGCGAAGGGATCTCGGAAACTATGAGCGACAGAGGGGCGGGGTTTACGGAATTTCATAGAGGGTCATCGGGGGTTACCAAATCGTGACCCATCCCCACCCCGCCCATACATTTTTTTTACACTCCATACAACTTTTTTGAAATTTCCAATCCCCGTAGCTCCACAACCATAGGGAATAGTGATATCGTGTCTTTGGCGCATAACCATTTCTCCTCGAGGTCCATCGGTTGGGACCACTATCCTTACCCCACCTCCCCCCATTAACCCCCCTTCCATACAAAATCGCTACTTTTGACGAAATGGATGGCATTATCCACTAAACGGTGCGAGATATCCCGACGGTCACTATGGCGGGTTTCCATCTCACCGCGAGATGCTTCCTGGGGGTCAACCAGATTTTCGATTTCTCCCCCCCTTCTGCACCCCTCCATACAAATTTTTCGTTTTCTGGAACGCCCAATTTTTCACCGAGAAGGGGTCGACTTTCGACGCTCCTTCGCACCCGATCGGATAGACGGTGAAGTCACGCGGTTCAGAAGTTTCTCGAAGCCTCGACGTACCGACCTGGTAAAAAGTTGACGGGAGGTACTCGGGAACGATGAGTCGCCGAGGGACAGCGTTTACGGAATGTCATACAGGGTCATCGGGGGTTACCAAATCGCGACTCATCCCCGTCCCGTTCATACATTTTTTTTACACTCCATACAACTGTTATGAAATTTCCAATCCCCGTAGCTCGAAAACCATAGGGAATAGTGATATCGTGTCTTTGGCGGATAACCATTTCTCCCCGAGGTCCATCGGTGGGGACCACTATCCTTGCCCCACCTCCCCCCATTCACCCCCCCTCCATACAAAATGTCCGCTTTTGACGAAAGGGATGGCACTTTCCGCTAAACAGTGCGAGATATCCCGACGGTCACTATGGCGGGTTTCCATCTCACCGCGAGGTGCTTCCTAGGGGTCAACCAGTTTTTTTATTTCGCCCCCCCTTCTGCAACCCTCCATACAAATGTTTCGTTTTTTGGAACGGCCAATTTTTCACCAAGAAGGGGTCGATCTGCAACACTCCTTTATACTCTGTCGGATAGACGGTAAAGTCACGTGGTGTAGACATTTTTAAAAGCCTCGATATATCGACCTGGTAAAAAGTTGATGAGAGGTACTCGGAAACTGAGCGTGGCCGAAGGGCAGCGTTTACGTATTGTCATAGATGGTCAGCGGGGCTACCAAATCGCGACCTATCCCTATCCCATCCATACATTTTTTTTACACATCATACAATTTTTTTGAAATTTCCAATCCCCGTAGTTGCAAATTTATCGGGAATAGAGATGTGTCGTGTCTTCTCGAAGTCCATATTGACTCCGTGAATGTCCAACCAACACCTACTCATACTACTAAAAAAAAAAAAAACTAAAAGAGAGCTCTCTAGGTCACACAAGGGGTTACGTCATCAACATGAGGCCGCCGACCGAACCGAACATTCGC
This sequence comes from Bembecia ichneumoniformis, assembly GCA_910589475.2. Lineage (NCBI taxonomy): Eukaryota > Metazoa > Arthropoda > Insecta > Lepidoptera > Sesiidae > Bembecia > Bembecia ichneumoniformis. Next base: position 17,426,945 of record OU342534.1, on the reverse strand, counting down.
ATAGACGCTAGCGCCACAGTTTGGCCGCGGTACATTTATACTATTTGGATTTGAAGCGTCATTAAGCGTCATTCTTTGTCAAAAGTTAGAAAACATGCTGTCACAGTTTAAAATCGTGTATTTTAAACTATAACTAAGTATGTATTTAAAAAAAAAAACAATGAAACGCGCCATTAATTAAATGGACAACTTTCAACCAAACAAGCACTAATGCGAACGTAAGATATATTTTTTATTAACTTTTAAAATAACATAACCTCTTTTTATCGTATAACATCTCTGTTTGTTATCAACTATTGCAGGTTTGCGAACATCATTTTACAGAAAAGTACATTTTCCAGCTGAGAAGTATGAAGAGAAATATTGCAAGAAAGTAGTTGTGAACTTATAATAAGGATGCAAGTGAATATTTAAAAAAATACATGTTCAGTGACTATAGTGATTTTTTATTTGTTTATTTAATCATAAGGCATGTGGAATCAGTGAGCTATTATGCACTAACGTACTGTGGAATATAGATAACTGTAAAGAAAGGTAATGTAGTCATAGCCCATAGCAATGTCAAGTATTCTGAAATATCCAGTCTCTGTAACTTTTCATTATAATTTGGGGTTCAAATTGTTTAAAAACCACAATGAATTGAAAAGGATCCATAAGGAAACTTATCCAAAAAGATAAATAATATCAGACATAGTTATTTGCATTTTCAATCGAATTTGAGGATGGGGTATAGTAAAGGGCGGCACTTTTTTTTTACAATAATTTTTTTTGCCAATCGAATGAGCAACAATTGCAAAGATATTGTATTCATTTACAAAATGTGTTTTTACAAGACTTATTTGTGATGAAAAGAAATAGGTTAGGTTCTGGAATGTATATGAAATAAGTGTGAGTGGAGCGAGCCAGAATACTGATGTTGGCAAAAAGACTGTATACTTATTACAAAATGTGCATTACGATACTCGCCCCATACAAAAACATATATTATTATGTTGTTGTAATAGGAATACTCTTATAATTGGTTTATTACATTTAATTGGCTTTAATATTGTGATGTGTATAATATTATGCCATATTTCAATTCACTGCCTAAATTTAATATATAGTATATAAATATCCTGCAGATCAATGTAAACCATAAATTTTTGTTTTTGGTATAGTTCATATAGGTACTGAAATGCATTGGAAATAATTGGCTTATCTGAATTTATTCGAATATTGGCCAACTTCAGCCTTTGTCGATGGTAACATAAACAAGCATTAAATATATTTAATGATCATACCTATCTATACAAAATGCCATACTTTCTGTTAATTCACAGAATAAATTTACACACTGTTTTTTATGGAAACCATTTTAAAGTAGTGGAATAAGAATAAAGATAAGTGACTAAGGGATAATTACATATCGCCTCTCTCACCTAACCAGAAAAATTATAACTATTTAAATAAATGTCATGCTTAGATCATTGGAAAATACTTACTACTATTATACTCATGCTACATGTACCCTAATACAATTAACAAATTAGGTAGGTAGTGTATTAATGAATTAAATTTTAATTGCCTGGTTAAATTCACATATAGAGGTATGGCTGGATCTCAGTCCTATGTAATTTCAATGAAACAATATTTGAAATTGAATCAAAGCTCCAGAGTACCTACAATCTTTGTTTCCCTTAACTATAAAATCTCATACTTTTGGACAATGTAAGATATACGCATTACAGACAATCTTTCCAATGATCAAAGTAATACCTACATAGTTGTAGCTCAGAAACAGAAAACTTGAGTTTTAACATCGGTGTCTCTGAACAATATAGGTATTAAGTATTATCATAAATAACCATATCCAGTTACCCATTCTCACTTAACATTGTACAAAAGTTAATAAAAATAGGCACAAATATCATTAAGTAGGTAGTTAGTGGTACTTATCCAATGAAGAAATTAATGTAGATATAAATTGTAATCATGAACTAATTAAAAGTTTAGATATGAGGAGGATTATTACTGCCACACAATGATGATGTTAATTTATTTCTGTTTATTTAGTTATTATTGTAGTGAATAAAATAAATTGTGAGGAATTTTTAAATTGTCAAATTATTACATATATTTTATTTTATTGCATCATCAGCTGTGGACACTGAACGCGAAACGACGAATACAATGGATAAGACTTAGAACACTTAGTATGAAAGACAAGGAGTAAGAAGGGAATTGAGCACACTCGTATAATAATATAATACTTGTAAGAATTTTATGAAAATGTATTAAGACTATTGTTTACGACTTATAATCAAGACTAAAGACTAATTATGCTCAAGACTCGGCGTAATAAGACGAAAGACTTATTAACTGACGAAAATATTGTCGAAATGCCTACTGAAGATTTCGAAGGTACAAAGACCAAAAATGAACCCCGAAGCGCCGCAGAAGTGCGTCCCTTGAATTTTAACCCGTCATCCCGGCTTGCAGCCCTCGGCATCGAGCAACCTACCACTTCACACACCCTCGACTTAGTTGCGATAACCTTCCGCGGGCTGCTTGCAGCCCTCGGCATCGAGCAACCTACCACTTCACACACCCTCGACTTAGTTGCGATAACCTTCCGCGGGCTGCTTGCAGCCCTCGGCATCGAGCTACCTACCACTTCACACACCCTCGACTTAGTTGCGATAACCCTCCGCGGGCTGCTTGCAGCCCTCGGCATCGAGCAACCTACCACTTCACACACCCTCGACTTAGTTGCGATAACCCTCCGCGGGCTGCTTGCAGCCCTCGGCATCGAGCAACCTACCACTTCACACACCCTCGACTTAGTTGCGATAACCCTCCGCGGGCTGCTTGCAGCCCTCGGCAACGAGCAACCTACCACTTCACACACCCTCGACTTAGTTGCGATAACCTTCCGCGGGCTGCTTGCAGCCCTCGGCATCGAGCAACCTACCACTTCACACACCCTCGACTTAGTTGCGATAACCTTCCGCGGGCTGCTTGCAGCCCTCGGCATCGAGCAACCTACCACTTCACACACCCTCGACTTAGTTGCGATAACCCTCCGCGGGCTGCTTGCAGCCCTCGGCATCGAGCAACCTACCACTTCACACACCCTCGACTTAGTTGCGATAACCCTCCGCGGGCTGCTTGCAGCCCTCGGCATCGAGCAACCTACCACTTCACACACCCTCGACTTAGTTGCGATAACCCTCCGCGGGCTGCTTGCAGCCCTCGGCATCGAGCAACCTACCACTTCACACACCCTCGACTTAGTTGCGATAACCCTCCGCGGGCTGCTTGCAGCCCTCGGCATCGAGCAACCTACCACTTCACACACCCTCGACTTAGTTGCGATAACCCTCCGCGGGCTGCTTGCAGCCCTCGGCATCGAGCAACCTACCACTTCACACACCCTCGACTTAGTTGCGATAACCTTCCGCGGGCTGCTTGCAGCCCTCGGCATCGAGCAACCTACCACTTCACACACCCTCGACTTAGTTGCGATAACCCTCCGCGGGCTGCTTGCAGCCCTCGGCATCGAGCAACCTACCACTTCACACACCCTCGACTTAGTTGCGATAACCCTCCGCGGGCTGCTTGCAGCCCTCGGCATCGAGCAACCTACCACTTCACACACCCTCGACTTAGTTGCGATAACCCTCCGCGGGCTGCTTGCAGCCCTCGGCATCGAGCAACCTACCACTTCACACACCCTCGACTTAGTTGCGATAACCCTCCGCGGGCTGCTTGCAGCCCTCGGCATCGAGCAACCTACCACTTCACACACCCTCGACTTAGTTGCGATAACCCTCTGCGGGCTGCTTGCAGCCCGCAGCATCGAGCAACCTACCCTGGTTGCGAAAACCCTCTGCGGGCTGCTTGCAGCCCGCAGCATCGAGCAACCTACTAGTCTATAGGTACAGACTAATACAACATCTTTGGTTTGTACATAGTCTCGCTAGAGAGTATATATATTCTTTGTAAATAGTAGTCAATTGGTCAATCAATGGTCAAAGAATAATATATATACTCTCTAGCGAGAGATCAATGGTAGTAGTCAAGGAAGGAACATAGTACTCTCCAACTCTAGCTCTCTAGTTTAGTAATGGTTTGAGTTTGAGAATTATTATTAATTAAGCAAACAAATTACCGTTTGTTTACTCTCATTAAATAAATCTTGCATCTCAAAGATTTTGAAGTAAAACTTAAAAGGAATAATAAAGAAATTCGTGTTGACTGCCCAGAGTCCGCGAATTTCGTCTTATCAACCAATACCAGCTAAACAGCTTCGAAGAAAGATAAGATTAAACGATTCACAAGGCAAGATGAAGAATTCTTTTTAAAATATTATTACGGCCCTTTAAAAGGAGTAGTTTCTTGTATACAGTACCCCTGTCTATTATAATTTTTTTCTGTTTAGGATTTGAAGATGTCGCAAACTCTTACTTTCGGTGATTCATGCGCTCCAATCACTTGCCACGCCTGGAATAAAGATAGAACAAGTAAGTTTAGAATTTAATTAATCATTAAATAAATTTCTTACACTTTAATAACAATTTTAATGTATACTTTTGAATATACTTATATACACTTGAATATAAGTAGGTAGGATATTCATTTCTAGTATTGGCAGGGAACACTGTGTTTTGTAGTCATAATGTTGCGTACCACCCCATTACTGAAGATCACCGCGAAATAACAGTATGTGTGCTTTTGTGTTTCAGACAGTGAGTAAGGAGACCAGAGCCCATTTCTGTATCCCCACCTTATTCTACTAAGGTTGGCAGACATTTTCTTTAAATGTTAAGATCGGCAGACAAGCTGATGGTCTCTGGGAAAATGAGCTCTGGCATCCCTTACTGACTCACCGAAACACAACAGTACACATGCTGTTATTTCATGGTGGTTTTTTGTAAAGGGGTGGTTATTGCCACCAGATGGGCTGCCAAAACAATGTGCCTGCCACTCTTTCCAGATGAATCTGGAAAGGGTGGCAGCATCGACGTAATATCCAACTAGTCTTCTAGTACAGGGTGAACGCATTCAGACAACACATTAGAGAAATAGATATTATATAATTCCACGCCCGGTAATGTTCCGGCAGTAACGACCAATAGAAATTCGTCGTGACCTTGATCGGACCAATTGGCGTTCAGTACTCCGCGCCCGTGCACCTCAGTTAGTTGCCAGAACAATTAGCATTGTGAATAAAGGCAGAGTCAAATTTGAGAAGTTAATTTTTTCAAAGTTGACCCTGCTGGGAATTCAACCTAGGAACTCTAGAACAAAGCGTTAAGGCATGCACCCTAACCATTCATCCAACAGGTCATCCATGCAGTACCTATGGCGTTGCTTGTGTTAGAAGCGACGGCAGCCACCATCGAGTGAACCGTCAGCTTGCCTGCTGACCTTCACATAAAAACAAAAAATATAATTGTACAAATACATTTTTTTTTTTCAGAGATTGCATTTTCACCCAATAACAATGAAGTGCATATTTACGAGAAGGAAGGCAGTGATTGGAAGCAAACTAATAATTTAGTTGAGCATGATCTAAGGGTAATGGGAATCGATTGGGCTCCAAATACCAATCGCATTGTTACCTGCTCTGTTGATCGAAATGCTTATGTATGGACTCAAGGTGATGATGGAAAATGGACTACTACATTAGTGCTGCTTCGCATTAATCGTGCAGCCACTTGTGTGAAATGGTCTCCGATGGAGAACAAGTTTGCAGTGGGATCAGGCGCTAGACTAATATCGATTTGTTATTTTGAAAAAGAAAACAACTGGTGGGTTTCTAAACATATTAAAAAACCAATTCGCTCGACTGTTACAAGCATTGATTGGCATCCAAATAACATTCTGTTAGTGGCCGGTTCAGCTGATTTTAAAGTAAGAGTTTTCTCTGCTTACATAAAAGACATTGAAGATCAGCCAGGGCCAAATGTTTGGGGATCCAAGCTTCCTCTCGGTCAGTTGTTAGCAGAGTTCCCGAATTCACCGTCCGGTGGAGGCTGGGTGCACAGTGTATCATTTTCTGCAGACGGTAATAAGGTTGCTTGGGTTGGCCATGACAGTTCTATTAATATAGCAGATGCCACCCAGGGCAAAGCTGTCATCAAACTGAAGACTGAATATCTTCCATTCCTTGGATGCAATTGGATCTCCAACAATTCATTGATTGTGGCGGGAAATAGTTGCATTCCACTGCTGTACTCTTTAGAAGGCGGTGAACTCAAATTTGTCGCAAAGTTGGATAACACTCAGAGAAAGGAATCCGGAGGATTATCTGCTATGAAGAAGTTTCAATCTCTGGATCGTCAAGCCCGGATTGAAACCAACGATACCTTCCTCGACTCTATTCATCAGAATGCTATCACTTGCATAAGTCTTTACAAAGGGACAAAGGCAGGCGCTAAGAAGTTTAGCACTTCCGGCTTGGATGGTCAATTGGTTATATGGGATGTCGAAACCATCGAAAGGTCAATGGAGGGCCTTAGAATTGCATAAAAAACACATTTCTTTAATGTATAACTTTATTTTATGGAATATATCAATTTGTGTGCTGAAATCACCCTTAAAAACAAAAAAATACACTGAAAGCTGTGGAAAATGAATAAACATATGTAATAATCACAGTCTGATCAGTCTAGGCTAAAAATGAAGGATCAAAGCGAGTGAATTCAGTTCCCTATATGATAAAAACAATTTTCAATTACAGATATAATGAACAATTATAATTTATAAATACAACTTTTATCATACAATGATTTTTTTTTTGTTTACAATCAAATAAAATAATTTATATAAATTAAACATAAGTCTACTGCGCTATACACAATAATAGATCACTTTAATACTACTGAAGTACTGATTGCTGTCATAGTAACATTAAAATTTAAGAAGTTATCAAATCGTATTATTTAACATGAATAAGGCCATTTAGTACGAAAATTAGTTGTGTGTTATTGTTTGTTGTGGACGATGTTGAAGACTGGCCCGATTCGGATGAAGACACGTCGCAATACCGAACGAAGCTCTGGTTTCAGGTCAAAGCATGTGATTTCGCACAACAGTGGGTAGTAGCTGGATACGTGTGCAGCAAACTGAAATGGGTAACAATCTATTAAATATCACAAGTATTACAATTTTTTATAATAAAATAAAATTTAAGTAGTGGCAGGACACACTGCGTTTTGCAGTCATTTGGGCAGCCCATCTGGCGGCAGTAAACACCCCCTTACAGAAGACCACCGTGAAATAACAGCACATGTGCTGTTGTGTTTCGGTGAGTGAGTAACGGATGCCAGAGCCCATTTCCCAATCCCCCTCTTATCCCCCAGGTGAGATGGTAAGTAAAAATAGGACTAACTTCACTTATTTTTCTAAAGGCTGATTTTATTTTGTAGAATATTATTACAAAATAATATTTAGCACGGTCAGACACTTCCCGTGGGTCATGACTTCTGCCGGACACTTTAAAGACCCCATTCACTATGCAGCGTGTCGCGTGCGCATCGACTGGGAGCATGCGGCCAGCGTAATTTTTATGAAACCAATGAGTGCTTTGGTGGCATGTCTGGCAGTGACGCATATTATTTTAATAATAATATTCTATAAAACGTATATAACGAGCCCGTTGGCTGAGTGGTTAGGGTGCTTGCCTTGACCCTCTGTTCTAGGGTTCGCGGGTTCGACTTTACAGGGTCAACTTTAAAAAATGAACTTTTCAAATTTGGCTCTGATCTCCATTTGAAAAGTAGTGGCAGGGCACACTGCGTTTCGCAGTATTTGGGCAGCCCGGCAGTAAACACCCCCTTACAAGACCACCGTGAAATAACAGCATGTGTGCTGTCGTGTTTCAGTGAGTGAGTAAGGGATGCCAGAGCCCATTTCCCTATCCCAGTAGCCACCTACCATTAAGTGGACCATCAGCCTCTCTGACGATCTTAAAATAGATTTTTTTTTGTTAAAATAGACTAGATTTCTCCATACACCACTTTCAGTCACATTCAGAAAAAAAAGAATGCAGGTTTAAAGATCGCATTTTTTGGAAATTTAATTAAAGTTATAAATTATTAAAATTTAAAAAAAAAAAACTTACTCTTTCATCGGGCATCTTTAGTATTCTAGTAAGAATCAACAGCAGTATCGAGGTCCAAGCATCTCTGTGGGTTTCGTTAGTCACCCCAGAAAAGTACTCCAAGGCTTCGCAGCAAATATTTATTAAACTTTTTTGGACAGCCGGCCAGTGATCCCTTCGTGATTCATCGCTGTACATTTTAAACAATATCCGAAGGACACAAGCTAACGATTGTGTCTCTTGTTTTAACATATTTGGTTTTACAGATCCCTTAAAATTCGCCTTCCACAGGACATTCCTTTGCGCATTGTTAGTGTTGAAGGTCTTTGCGAAGCGATGGCTGCACATCAGACATTCAACGAGCCGCAGCAAATGTGGCGAACTCAGGAGTCGATACATGCCCTGTTCTTCACGTTGGCACTCTTGCTCCATTCCTGAGGTACCCCCGGTCAATTCGGCAGCGGCTAGCGCTAAAGTTTCCGCATCCTCCTTCCGCGAGGTGGCCGGATAAAAAACTATATTATCGATGGTCTGTATTAACTCCAATTGCACTACACATTTGATCAATAGGCTGTTAAAAATTCTGTTGGATGATTTCAATTCGTCACCACTTTGGGGTTTTTTTAGAATCCCGTGACGTACATTAGTAGCGTCGCCGTCTTCATTTTCGTCCGGTTTCCAGGTAAGCAAAGTGGACGGCAGTGTACTGTTAAATATGTCTAGCATTATTTGACATGTTTTGCTCCAAGTGTCTTCATTGAATTTTGTTCCGTTTGATATGACTAGATTTTCTAAACAGTTTGTTCCCGACCTCGCGAGCTGCTCGTTGTCTTGCTGCACGCACCAGTGCAATTGTGCATAGAGTTCCTCAAGCAGAAGAGAGCCGAGAATGTCAAAGTACTGCGTGAAAACGTCTACGATAGCATACAAAGCGTGATTGCAAGTTGTAGTCATCCACTCATTCTTCTCTAGTTGGTGCTCGGGTAATTTCATATTGTCAAAGATTCTGAAAAGTATATTAAATAAATCTCTCCACCAGTGAGGACGGAATGAGTCACCGTGCGTTTTTATAATCTCGAAAAGGACAGTTAGGCCTCTGGTGCGTACATCCAACTTGCATCTGCTAACTACGCACGATAGGGAAAACAGAAGAGGAAACCAACCTCTCAGCCACAATCCTTCTTCGAGAGCTCCCGGTTCACCCTCTAAACCAGCGTGTTCAGCGAATAATTTCGGAGATGCCCCTACTGCAGTCGCACATGACCTCACCAGTCTTATAGCTTCCATGGAAGTATCGGGAAACTTTGCATTGCAGGCAAATTCAGACAAACATTTAACTGCATCTTGAAATGAGTCAATCATTGCGGGAAATTGTTTTTCGTACAACTCTGTTATGATTTTGCCTGTAGTCTGGAATGCCAAATCCACAATGGCTTCATCTTGGTCACTAGCGGCCAAGTGGAAAACGGAAAATATGTTTTTCCAACCAGATTTTATGTTTGGTGCTTGAGAGTTCACCATTTGAGCGATACACCTCACTACCATATCTCTAATAGTAGGTGAGCTGTTTTTCTTCATTATGTGTTCAAATGGCCTGAGGAAATCTTTCTGGAATTTGAAATTTGCAAATTCACCTTTCTCTATAAACTTCATTGAGAGCTGCCTTAATGAATCTACTGCGAAGAAAGCAATGTCTTCATTGTTACTACAGCCCACTTTATTAAAGTGATCACCGAGGACTTGCCATATACGAGACCACTGAAGCCTAATTCTCCCCATGTTGTAGTAAGATATTTCAACAATCTTTTGCAAAGAGAAAATACGTGGGTTTGTAGGGTGGCTCAATTCATCCAATGATACCTGACATAAAGCTTTGACGAAATCAACTATGGCGTCACCATCCAGTCTCGTGGATCCTGTGAATATTCTATCGACAGCTACTACGACGCTTTGCGAACTCGTTTCTCCAATGTGCTCTTTGACACTCGGATCCAATGTCATAAGACTGAATTTTAATGAATCTGGTTGTGGTTTCATTCCAGATCCTGACAAAAATTGTGGTCGTACTCCCGTTCCTATAAGCTGAGCCAATTCCAATTGAGAAATGCATTTGACAACATCCAACCAACTGGAACCTAAGTAGTTACCATCTGTATGCGCAACTGTTATTAAGGTTTTGATTGTGTCTATATTCTTAGCTTTCATTTCTGTTATAGGTGAGTTGGCGGTGAGTAACGTAAATCTAGCGAGCGCTTGCACATAGGCATCTCTTTCTAAACTCATATGAAAAATACAAGCTATACGAATAGCGCATCTGATGCCGTCCAGACATAATGAAGCTATTTCGGGATCGTCGCAATCCTGTAACCCCACAGAAAAAGCAGCAAGGAAAGGAGTCCAAGCCATCTTAAACATAGGGCGGACGTGTTCTACGTGTTTTGCTGTCGTGAATGGTGTCTGAACGTGAGATACCGATTCCATTAAATTTTTAGCAGCCGTTGATATCTGTTCCATTTCCATATTCCATATAAGTTTACGTTTTTTCTCATTAGAAATCATGTGTTTTCCGGGCTTTGAAGTGTTCTTCATTTTAATTTCATGTCCCGCAATTTCATCATAAATCTGTGACAAATATTCGCGTGGCAAATCATTGTTGTCACTTATACCGCTGTTCAGTTTAATGTACTGTTCTTTCGTCATTTTATTCTTAACTTGCGGAGAATGTAAATCTGTCGTTAGCATTATAATAGAGAACGCTAAAACATACACCGTATCAGCACTAGTGAATAAAGTATTGTTTGGGTTACATCCACAATAACGAGAAGCAAACTTTTCCATTAATCTGTCAATTTTTTGAGCTTCACCTGGTAACCTGAAGCCTTCTAAGAAATGTCTCAATGCTGCAACAATATCCATATTTACAAAATTCATAGAGTCCACATAAGCATACATAACTTCTTTAGAGTGATCATCATTTTCTCCAAGATATTCTCCTATGAATGTTTTATCAAGTCTTTCATCTGTTAAGAGCCATTCTGCAATTTCTTTGGTTGATGTCCCCAAAAGACCCTGTTCTTGCAAAAATGCAACACCTTTTTTAGGTTTTCTGTTGAAAAGGTCTATGCCAGTTTCCCACACTTCCTTTTGTTGTTTTAAAACTTCAAACTGTTCAGGTGAATCTAGAGTCTCTCTATTTCCAATATTACTAGATCCTGTAGATACCAAACTCAAACTAGAACCACCGTGCGACTTGATGCTATGGTGATCTGTTTCTTCTTTTGCTGTTCTCTCGCCTAACGTTGTTTGTAAATTTGGGTTGATATAAAGTTCCTTGCTCCATTCCACCATACATTTCAATATAGAAACTAAGCATTCGAGACCCCTGATACGCATACACTTCTCTTGTACAGGTGTTGCACCCAATTCTAAGGCTTGTCTTCCTTGAGCAATCTTTGAAACATCATTCACCAACCGTTGAAATAGATTCGCCGCTGATAAATCGCAATCATAGTTGACATAAATATCAACGACACTTTGAGCATCGCCACAGATCCTCGTTAATGCTTGTATGACCATCCACTTGTGCTCAAAAGACGAGCTTGATGTTTCCAAAATATTCATGAAAATTTCTTTGAAAAATACTTCAATTTGCTTCTTTAAATGAACTTTGAAGTTCTGTAAAAGTGCCAAAAAGATGGCTAATGAAAGTTCAAAAACTTCTGGGACAGAACTGACTCCATTTTTAGATAGGGCTACACAGAGATACTGTTTGATAGCAGTTATAAACATCTCGTTATTTCTAAATACGGGCCCTGCATTTTGAAGAATAGACAGAAGTAAATGCAAAGATAAAATCTTTGACCTTAACTCATGAGACTTGGGATCAGGTGTACCTTCGGGAAGAGGTTTCATAGATAATTTGCAAAGAGCTCTAAAGACCAGGAAGGCATCTTTTTGTAGAACATGTGTGAATTTTGCTGTGACTGAGTTGTCATTTTCTGAAGCCACATCAACACTTTCCTGTGAAGGTATCCTCGTCATAGCATGTTCATTAGCGGAATGGCCATTGCTTTCTTGTGATACACTCGCACTGTCCTGAGAATCAGAGGGAATCTCATTATTATCTGGTACAATTTGATTGGTCTCCTCTGTCTTCTTAAAGGCAATGTTAACAGCATTATCTATGACTGAATCTACAATTTCTTTAGCAATCATTTTTGCTTCCAATATGTCATCCACTTGGTTATTTGGAACAGGTGTATTTGTGGACGAGTCTTTGCTTTCTTCTGTTGAATGTGATTCCTCAATTATTGCATTTCCATTAGGTATTTTGTGTGGTATTTCTGATTGCAAATTTAATTCATTATTGCCAGATTCTAAGGCTTGATTTTCCATTTTCGTAAATATTACATTAAGCATTTGCGTGAGGGTTGCTCTAGCTGTAGTTTGATTGATAAGATTCTTGCTGGCTAGGTAAATATTGTAACAAGTTCGCACAGCAAGAAGAACGGTACCTTCATGTACTTCGACATGCTGGCTTGTTATTACTGTAAGAAGTGCTTTAATTATTTGTAATTGAACTCCCTCATCAGTCTGTGGTCCTGTGAAACAACCACATATAGTTTCGACTATCCTATCTATTAAAAGCTTTCTCGGTGTGGTTGAGTCTGGAATGTTTCCCGTTAAGTGTCCATATGCAATAAGTTTTTGTAAACAATCAAGTGCTGTTACAACAATTCGGGAGGCTTTGCTTTGGCATGCCAATTCAAATGGTAAAAAGTACTTTTCGGCGGTAATAATGTTTGATGAATCATTTTTTGGTAGTGGTAATGTGCCTGATGATGGGGTTTCAGATGACTCCAATTGACCTCCATTCTTGAGCTCAGATTTGATTTCCTCTGTAACATAATAATTTTAAAAAATTATAAAAAAATATCAAGGGCCAATTAAACCATCAAATATATTATAAAATAAATAAATGTATTGCAAATGTTTATTGAAAGACCTTTTTATGAGGATCTAAGAAAAAGAGGGCATAGGGGAAAGGTCTCTGGCATTTCCTACTTGGAATTTGTTTTGTCATGTACTAAAATACAACAGCACATGTGCTGTTATTTAACACAGGTCTTCTGTAACGGGGCAGTTACTACAACCAGCTTATTTAATGTGCCAAAACCATTTGAATAATTTAAAAATAGCTTTCATGCTTTACCGTACATTTTTTAAAATGTTACGCTGTGTCGGTCTATTTGCAAATTTAAAAAAACTTTGATCAAATGCAGTCACAATTTCTGCAGTAGTGACAACAAAACATTTCTTTTGCAGTAAAAGCTTCAATTGTTTTAATATTCAAGTTTACATTTTTCAAATTAGTTGTTTTAAAATGGTATGTCGAAACTAAGCATTCAACAAAGTGTTTTTTAAAACATCATGTAAAAAAGATTTAATATTGAAATTAATTTGCTTAATTACTCAAGGAACTCTTAATTAATTTGAAAATTAAGCTAAAGACTATTAAAATTAAATGATAATTGAAAAACCCTTTTATGAGCTAGATTCACTAGATCAGCCATACTCAACCTTTTTTTACCCTGGGCCACATAATTGCAACAGTTTCATCTTGCGGGCCGCAGTAATATGTCTACCTACCTAATATTATTTTTAAGTGATAATAAAATAAAACCTCAAATTAAGCATTTATTTAAAACTAATGCGGTTTTTGATACTGAGATAAACTTTTGACAATTTTGATAGAACTGGCACGTAATTACAGTACGCTCCTCTCAAAACGTCGTCGTCTAGGTGCAAATAAGAGCTGTTATCGTATTCTAATTTTCAGATAAAGAGGTACATATGATTATTTTTTCACTTTTGAATATTTCGACAATACTTTTAGGCAACCACGCATTATGGCAAAAATATAGATTTTTTTTCTCAGCATATATCATTTTTTTTTCTCTGCATACATCCATATTTTTTTTAAATATAAATAGGTAAAATGCATAATTTTATCGATATATTAATATCATTTAACAATCCTTATCGCGCTGCCACTTAGCCCTAGGAGCGTTTTCTAGCGGTGTTTTGATTAGTTTGAAGACACGCCGAAGATTAGCTCTATAAAGTAAAAAATATATATAATGAGTGAAATAATGTATACATAATTTTTGTGCAATTTGAACCGTTATCAGTTATTTTACAGTAAAAATTAAAATATTGGGCTAAGCCACGGTTCGGGCCGCATAAAAAAGGCAAGCGGGCCGCATGCGGCCCCCGGGCCGCACGTTGAGTATGACGGCACTAGATGATATAGCTTGTCTGGTACATTATGGTAGTAACCCAGTTTTGATACTTGGCTTGTGTAAACAGTAGTTTTAAGCCTGTCCAGAGATTACTGTTTTAAGTCATTAACATGTAGCCAATAGCTGATGCCTAAATTCAAAATTCTACGCATTACCACAAGTAACTAAGTTATAAAATTAAAACATAAGAATTAGTAAAATGGCGTAAGAAAATCAGTATTGTAATGGATTTTCCGCAATAACATAAACTTCATGAAAGTCTTCCGATGTCAAATTTGCATCATGAACATTATATATATATAATGTTTGTTCATTGTGAACTCAAAAACTACTTAACCAATGTTAATTGAATGTTGCATACTGGGTGTAGGTGATTAAGTCCAAGTTATCTCAAATAATGATATTGAGTGGGTTTCTGGATATATATAGTATAGTTTCACAATTGGAACCGATAGATGGCACAGTAAAATTTTACAATTTTCAATTACAATTTTTTTTTCTGGTTTGGACAGGCAACATCTGCTGGGTCCATTAGTATGCATACAATATTGGAAGTGCTACAAATACATATACTGTAAAATTCTACAAATATACATAAAATGACGCAATAAACTTGCAGACATCTAAATGTTTTTTCTCTCCCTAAATACCACTTGTCGAAATTGTATAAATCAGAAATAATACACACTTATAACATTTTAATATTTAAACTTTCAAAGTTGTACTATTTCGATTTAAATGTCTTTCGAAATAATATAATTCCTTATGTTTAGATTACAGCAAGCACAGCAGGGTCTCAAATTATGCTGTGCCTACTGGAAGACCTGCATGATAACCAAGCATGATCATTTTTAACCTGATTTTCATTTAACATGAAAAAGGTACACGACCAGATAATTTATATGAAAAAGATATGATTGAGTAGCATTGAAGCAATTTTTAACTGAATACATCTGTCATTATTACTATAAGAGGCAGGTAACACATATTCATTTTCGTGATTCCAATTAAAAATCAACTCCGTTTCATGTTAGGATGACACTTTTATTGAAAAGAATTTTCAGTGGCTATATTTAGGCAGTTATTTTACTTAAATAAGTAAAATAACTGCTTAAATATAGCAATGTAACAACTAGGGATACAAATAAAATGATAAATTATTATCTATTGCTTTTTAAAAGACCAATATTGTGTACACTAACAGAATTGTTCTTTTGATTACTAAATCATTTATTAATTACCAATGAAAGTGTCATTAGTAAAATACTTTACAAGGTTAGCACCTCCTTCCATTTTCTTTACAAGGTCAAAATTAAATATTACAGTTACTTTTAACATATTAAAGTGTTTTACCAAACCAATGTCGTAGATGATCTAAAATCCAATATGATAGCACCTATGTTCTAATCTCATTATAATATTGCATATATGGTTGTTGCAACATCGTCATAGGATGTAGGTACTCACCTAAGGCAACTTCGCATGATTTCTTCAACTGACTATGATAGGACCTTTTAATATCTTTATCGCCCAATATCTTCTCTAAAGCTCGCACTATAAACATCTCTTTAGTTTTCGGATTAGTTTGCATCGTTACTAAAGGAAATTAATCCATTCGTTCCCTTTGGAATCGACTTAGATGCGCGGCGATTTTGCAGACATCTATTGTTTATTCCCTTAAGACTCCGTCTGTTTTATAAGATTATTGGTTTTCTCGTTAAATAACAGCACAAATACGACATCACAAAATTTGTGCACGATTTTTGGTTGAAAATCAAACCATTTCTATAGATTAAAATATTGCGATTTATGATTCGATCACTTGAAATTCACACTACACTACAGTCACATCACACCTCATCACAAACATGTCAATAAAAAGGAGCATTCAGTTTAACGACATTAAAATTATTTTTGAATGTAACTTAAAAGACTGCTATCATTTAATTATTTGAAGCTAGTGGATAAATCACTCCTATCGTTAGATAGAAGAACTTCTAATTAAGGAGCAACTATAAAATAAGATTGAAAAAAAAAAACTAGAAAAGAGGTACTAAGAAGCATATGCCGCGACTAATTATTTTCTATATATAAAAATGAATCTCCATTTCCCTTGGTTACGGCATCACGCGTGAACGGGTAGATCGATTTTAATTCGGTTTTGACTAATGGAAAGAGGGATAAACGGGGAATGTTCTTATATATTAAAAATTGCATCCCGGGAGAAGCCGGGGGGGAACGCTAGTTATTTATACAATTAAATCTTTTTTTTACACTGAAGGCACGGTTAGAGAAGATTGTCTTCTCTAACTTTGCTCTGTGGTAATTTATTTGTTCTGTTCTGTGTTGGTTCTGTGGGTGGTTTCAAGGTGGTTTTATTTGCTTGCTTGATGTCCGTCTCCGTATTTACCGTGATTTACCGTAGTTATATACTGTTTAAATTTTAATAAAATATATTTTTAATTATTTAAATTCTTACACATATAACGTTCAACGAGAAAACGTGCTCTGCAGAAGTTTATTACCTAGTGTATTTAAAAACCTGACAAAATTGCTTCAACAATGACTGTAACGCGGGTGGCGGAATCCCGCACTGAATTTAAACTGAAAAGTTTACCCGAGGACGCTATTTCTAGCGTTAAATTTGCTCCGAAATCAAACCAATTTCTTCTCGTTTCGTCGTGGGATAGCTCCGTGAGGTTATATGATGTAACGGCGAACATAGAACGGCATAAATACACACATGAGCTTCCAGTACTTGATGTTTGCTTTAGGGTAAGAAAAAAAATATAATTTTTATTGCAAAGGCAGGCAAACAAGCAGGCTTATATATTGTAGAATTGATAGTTGACTGTCACACAGGTACACAATAGTAAACAATAGAAACACATTTTAATTGTGGCGTGGCATACTGAATTTCCCAGTATTAAATTGAGCATATTGTCGGTGGCTGTTGTGTTTTGGTGAGTGAGTAAGGGATGCGAGAGCCCATTTCTCTATTCCCTCTTAATCCTTTATTGCATTTGCATTTTCAATACCTTTGGCAGTGACCTGCCGACCTTTACATAAACAAAAAGCATAAGTAATAACCATGGAGCCTGCATTGTCAATGCAATGGGTTTTTGGCATGCCAGAAATATGCGTTCTGGCATTTAGCGGTCCTATTATTTGAGGTAAGGGTATAATTATTTATGGTAACCTTTTAGTGGTAAGGGAATCTATTAAGCAAAACATTTATTGCATTGTTCAAAAAGATGCCAAATAATATAATGTATAAAGATGCAAAATGATAATAGAATTGAAGATTTGTTAATTTGGCAATATTCAAAAACAAATAAGTTAAAATGTTTTATTATAAATGTTCCAGGATGCTGTCCATTCTTACAGTGGTGGTTTAGACCAGATTTTAAAAATGTATGACCTAAATGTGTCAACAGAGACTGTGTTAGGTGAACATAAGGGTGCAATTCGTTGTGTTGAGTTTGCTAATGAAGTCAATGCAGTTTTAACTGGAAGTTGGGATGGCACAGTCAAAATGTGGGATAGCAGAGTGCCCAATTGTGTTGGTACTTACAATCAGGGCAATGAAAGGGTGAGTTTTATGCACAGGCTGTGATTTATATTAAGTCTAGTACCCGCAATGTAGAATTTAGTTAATCCTAGCATCCTAATATTAAAGATATTAGAATGAATGTGGTTTAAGTAGTGAGATATTGGTGCTTGTAGAATCAATAGTGTTTTTTGTATTGCTGTAATCGAAATTATAATGGGGTCTCTATATTGAAAAACTTATTAAATGGCTTAGCTCTGCAACTTAAGCTGTTAAACATATTAAACGCTTAACAGATGTCAATACAGCTACAATAGTCCATTTCAGTTACTTTCACAGGATTCTTCTTTGGTGTAACACTGCAGACGTAAATACAAAAAAGTGCTTTATTTTACAAAAAAGTGTCTATTGAAGTCATCTACCAACTTGATCCGCTGTCTTCCTCTCTGAGAGAAATTCATGGAAATAAAAATTTTAATTGTTATATGTCAATATATTCATGAAAATTTAATTTATATGCATAAAAATATTAGTCAATTTAATAAAAAAATCACAATCTCAGTAACGTACGTACAACATGTAAAATCAACCAGGAAAATGCTTTATCACCCTAAGATTGAACATTCTTTGTATGTTGCAGAATGAGGTCTGTTTTCCTTTGAAAGTTCAAAATGACAATTTCTATTGCTGTCTTTGTCATATCGTACATGACATTAATTACATATTTGAATTTCATTCAATTGAATCGAATCATGTTTGAATCGAAGCGACCAAATCGCTCAATATAGCCGTGTTTTAATTAGGTTTAAATCTGCCGCGTTGTAATGTCAACACAAGTAAACGCTTCACGTGAGTTTGCTCTCTAACTAAGTAATACTATTACATTTGATGCAATATTATCAAAGGTTAATAAAACAAACTATTTATTTCCATCATTAATTTCTAACATAACCATAGAAACTAAAATAAAATCAAAAATATTTTCTTCTGTCTTAACAAAGATAATTAAGTAAACCAGATGTTTACAGTATTTTCTATTTGATTTTTTCAATTAAACTAGGGATTAAAAATTAAGGTAATGTTTTGATCATATCAACAGATACAAGGTTGACGTTAGATCAATTATTGTGCTTCTGACCAGTCCTACTGCTGACATGTTTATGATGATGATGACTTTGTAGATTGTATTCCAGATCCTTTTTATCTCAAAGTCTGCTTTTGTCACGATTGCAGGTATACACAATGAGCATTGTCGGTGAGAAGTTTGTTGTGGGCACATCTGGCCGTAAAATCTTTGTATGGGATGTCCGTAACATGGGACACGTGAACCAGCGGAGGGAGTCCTCGCTCAAATACCAAACCAGATGTATAAGGGTGTTCCCCAACAAGCAGGGTTACGTGCTGAGCTCTATCGAAGGCAGGGTGGCTGTCGAATACCTGGATAGTAATCCGGAAGTTCAAAAGAAAAAATATGCATTTAAATGTCATAGGATTAAGGACGGAGGTAGGCTATGCGTTTGTTAATATATATGTTTTTGTTACTTTTATATACTTAATTGTAGGGTATTTCAGTAGATCCTAACTAACTGATATTATAAACGTCTTAACTAATCAACCGATCATTATAAAATCCAGAAAAAAAAAATGTTTCCGAGAGATCATCTAAAATAAAAAATTCAATGCCTGACAAAATATATGAGCAACTAGCTGAGCCCGCAACTTCGTACGCGTGGTATTCGGTATAGCGCGTAATTTTTTTGTTTGTATACAGATTGGAATGAAACAAACCCTAAATGGTTAAGCCATTCAATTGGTTTAACCTCATTTAAATCGGTTAAGCCATATTTCTGAGATTAGCGTCCAGAAATACACAGACAAACAGATTAACAGACAAAAATGCTAAAAACGATTTTTTTTACCTCTTTAACATAAGTTCAACTTGTATAAATTATTTTTTTGAAATTTTTTTTGAAAAACAGACAAAAATTCTAAAAACTATTTGTTTGACCTCTGTAACGTAAGTACAACATGTACAAATTGTTTTTTTTGAAAAAATATTTAATGTCCAGACGCGGCTCGTTTACGATTTTATTATATTTATAGATAAGGATTGAATAACTGTTTGTGTTAAGACATTTATTCAATCTAAGAATTCTAATAATAAGAAAAAGGCCGCGGACGAAGTCGCGGGCAAAGGATAGTGATTAAAAATTGACTATTTATCATAGTTTTAGTACAGTCTAACCATGCTTACAGTCAGGCAACGAATGTACTTGCGTAGAGCAACGTTCGGCGATCTCGCTTCAGTTTGCATGCTCGAACATTGAGCGTTGCCCGACTGTATGACGTAAGTATGGTTAGACTGTGGTTTTATTATGTAATGTGTTTTGATAGTATATTTTGAATTTATTGCGTATTTTCAGTCTCATTTTTCTTAACCCAATGAGGGTTTTCTGAAACTGTCTAATTGAGATGGCAGCACAGTAGCGTCAGGTCCAATGAACTGTCAAAATACATAGGCGGATTGCAATTTTCTATGTATTTTCAATAGAAATTCAGTAATTTATGTTTAGTACCTACGACTCTGTGCTATCTGACAGCTGTTTAGACCTGACGCCCACGAAGCGCCGCCTGGTGGCAGAAAAAGTATCGAAAACTCTCATTGACATCAAATAAACAAGTATGCCATCTGTTATTGTACTGTGCGTAAATATCTTTTGTTTGTGCTCTGGTTATTGAATAAATAAGTCTGCTGTTTTATTACAAATGAAGGCTAATTTTGATGGTTTTAGGCGTGGAAAAGATCTACCCGGTGAACGCGATAAGCTTCCACTCCGTGTACAACACTTTCGCGACGGGCGGCTCCGACGGTTACGTCAACATTTGGGACGGGTTCAATAAGAAGAGGTTATGTCAGTTCCACCGATACAACACGGCCGTGTCGGCTCTGGCGTTCGCTCATGATGGGTCGGCTCTCGCCATCGCCTGCTCGCAACTGGACGTCACCCAGCAAGACCCTAAGCCGGAAGACACGCTCTACATCCGCTACGTCACTGACCAGGAGACGAAACCCAAGTAGACCGGAGCCATCACTTGTTAGGTTTTTTCATAGTATTATGTGGCTTTAGAAAATGGTTACAAATAAGTGGATTTTTTTATCAATAGGGGCTGGCGTCGCCTTAAGGTACAAAATACTATGAAAAAATTGAAATAGTTTGCCTTGCCATCCTCCAATTCGTGTCGGCCCTTACAGTGCTCATCTGAGAACAATTGCATTGAACTGGAAGATGAAAGTGTTTTTCAAGGAATTCGTTTGCCTAGAACTAATCTCCAACAAATGCATATGGTTGCATTGCTGCAGCATATGATTATTATAATACTAGCTTCCTCGCTCCGGCTTCGAACTGATGCATTTTTGTATTAACGTACACGTTTCTCATTTATCGTTCTTTCCATTAGTGAAAACTGTATCAAAATTTGTTGCTTGGTTGAGAAGTCAATCGAGAAACGAATGGATCAACTGCGTTTAAACTGTTTGAAAAGTTCAATGTTATGTGTACTATTCTCCAAATTGCACTCGTGCGAAGCGGGGGCGTTCCGTTTTCTAGGGTAATCAATTTGACTAATGGTTACTGGAGTCAGGCAGGCTGCCCAAATGCAGTTTGTCCTGTCACTAATAAAAATAAAAATTCAAGTAATTTTAATTAATTAAAATTTGAAAGGTTTGGTTATAGGCAATAATTATGTAATGTACCCTAACTCCACCAATTTAACGAGGGAGTGTCTTATATGTTATGAACAAACAGCCTGTCATTAGTAATATCGTTTAAATGAGCATACTCAAACTTTCAAGCCGTTTTAAATGATACTTAACGATACTCGATTGGGACCCAAACGAATTGATATTTTGAAATAAACATAAAACGATTTTGCAATAACCGTGGCACTACAATCTTGGATGAGCACAGTTCGACAAGTTATTCCGCCGATAACTTAATTTCCACCCAGAACATAAAACATACTTATCGACCTGGTCACTCAAGGGTGAGTAATGAGACTGCCATGTTTCGTATCTTTGTTAAATCTGTGTCCTAAATTTGTTCCCATACTGACCGATTTGCATGTATTATATGTGATTTATATGATCAATTATATATATTTTTTTTTTCAAAATAATTTCATGGAATAAAATCAACAGCTTTTGTATGAAAATTCAAAATATTAAATGAAATACAAATGCTTCAGCTGCAGGCAATTAATGATTCCCACTTTTTATATAAAACTTTTTAAAATTAATGCTTAAACGATTGATTAAAGATGTAAGATAAATAAATGCATTCTGTTTATGCTTGAATACAAAATTTTACTAAGTTATTTGTGCTTGTATACTTTTTAATTCTGATTAAAATGTCCATATTAATATTATAAATGCGAAAGTGAGTTTGTTTGTTAAGCTTTCAGTTCCGTCCAGAAAGAAACTGTTCCCAAGGGATCATCAAAAATTTAAAATAAAAGATTCAATTCTTGACAAAAATATTAGAGCAATAAAGGTTGAATAAACGTTTTAATACTGTTCTCTGAATACGGGTTCTCTGAAATTCGTCTTCTTCGCATACCTTAAACCCCTTCAGATGGGAACAACTTGAATTATATTGACTACTAGCTGGTACCCCCTTACAGAAGACCACCGTGAAATAACAGCACGTGTGCTGTTGTGTTTCGGTGAGTGAGTAAGGGATGCCAGGGCCCATTTCCCTATCCCCCCCTTCTAATTCCTTATCCTTAATCCTACTGTAGTCGGCAACGCATTTGCAGCAGCTTCGGCGTTGCCTGTGTTATAGGCGATGGTAGCCACCTACCATCAAGTGGACTGTCAGCCTGTCTGCCGATCTAACATAGAAAAAAACCCTGTTATAGTTTTTCCAGAGAACATCATTTTAGATGTTCTTTCCTGTATCCCTGATAGTGTGTATCCAAAATTTCATGATCGGTTAAATAGTTAAGGCGTGAAAAGTTAACAGACACAGAGTTACTTTCACATTTATAATATATTGTGACAATTTGATTTGTGCTAAAGTTGTGGATGCTAAAAGCTTAATTTCCACGTTAGTTCTTTAAAGGCTTGATTGTGCTTTGACGGTAGTAGCTTTGCTTTGCCTGCAGCGTTGCTGCGCCTGGTATGCATGAAGATGTCTGTCTTGCGCTGGGCGTTTTCTTTGAGTAAAACAGAAGCACCTAAAACAGATGCTATCCCTTTCACTTTTCTTTAACGGAAGTACCATAAACTATATTAATCTAGCTTGTAGATTCTGGCGGAACAACGCTCCTTGTCGAATGGAACGTTTCCAGAGGTTCCCAGACTTTTTTCTCATAGACCACTTTCAAAATTTAGCTGGTTCCGGTTAATTTAGCTCATAGACACGCAGCTACATTTCTACCATATTCCCAAAACTTGACAAAAAATGTGAAGATTAGATCTAACTATGGAAATTGCGTTGCGGCTGAGTTCCAACCGCGAACGGGGAGTTTTCTAAATTTCCACGAATGAAATAAGTGAGAATTGATTGGTTAATTAATTAATTGATTGTGCTGTTAAGTAAGTTGGACCAACTTTACTTTTTTGACATCTACTCACAGCACAAGGAACCAATCAATTCTCACTTATTTCCTGTAGAAAACTCCCCATTCGAAGTGGTAAAAATAAAAATAGTATATTTTTTGTGTTGTATTTATTCAAATAATAATATGTAATTATTAATAATATATTAAAATTTTAGTTCTTTACTATCGAAAGCAGATAGTAAGGATTTAGAACTTTGGGAACTAAGGATTTAGACACATTTCTCGTGTTTGTAAAATGAGAAATGATAAATAATACCTAATAAAATAACTGCTGTGCAGTTAAGTTCAAATAATTAATTGTAAATTTTACAACGATGCAAGCAACATTGCTTTCCAATAAGATCTAAATTTGACAGCTGACATAGGTCTTTGTCAATTTAAGAATATTTTTTAAGTTTTTATTGAGTGGTAAGAGATAAATCAATAATTATAAGAATTTACAGTAACTGTTTTTTTTTCCTGTCATTTCACACGGCCATAGCGATTTTAGTTACTATAGAGATAATTTGGTATCCAGTTATCTATTGATACGAGAGAATTTCATACATTTAATTGTATACCTTTAAGGGAGTAAACTCCAGTCACACACTTTTTTCCAATTAACTAAGGTTTTTGACTCTAATTAACTAAGGTTTTTGACTAAACACATGACTCTAATCTCTTATAAAACTGTATAATAGTATTGATTGATAAAACAGCAAGTGTCAAAATGCCATTGCAATCTTCTTGTGGGGGTTGTCTCGTGAATTGTGCATTATTTTAATTATGTATCTTTCATCAATCAACATCAAATACCTATACAATTTGTTCTCTTGCTATTTCTTATAAGAGTGCATTCATAATTTTTTTAATCGTTCGCTATTTTCGTGTTTTATTTACGCAATGGTATACTAAACGCGAGTTATATTTTTCTTGAAACTCAAATATTTTTGGCGTAGCTTTAACCGCTTGTATGCCGGACGCCAGCGAGCCGAATTACCCTTGTCTGCCGGCGGCGGCGCTTAAATTTATCATTTCAAGTGCCATTTGCCATGATATTGTTTTCAATATCAACCGTTTTATAGGGTGTTTCAAATTTCAACCGTTTTTACCGATTTAACTACGACTGACTGACCTAATTGTTCTCTCAGAAGAAGTCATGGGGGTCTACCATGATTTATTAATAACGTGGATCCACGTTCCGGCATGCAAAGGGTTAAGATACATGTACTTTAGAAGGTATCTAAGAATTTAGTATTGCATAAAATCCTATTTTTTAACTATAGTTCAGCAATACAAATGAAAAAGACGGAGGTAAAATTGAAAAATAAAAGCATCCACTTCCGGAGTCTTATCGATGGTTACCAAAGAGTCTTCTTCTTTAGATGCAAATTATTTTTGGCAGTCCGCTTGATGATAAGTGGCTACCGCCGCTTATATTACTAATAACTTCTAGGAGAGATACAAGTGCACTGCCAACCTCGATAGGATGAAAGCTGCGATGGAGGAACCTATACATTTAATGTGGAAACCAGAGTGCCCTTCCACAAAAAAATAATCGCCTGTACAATAAATAGTTAATTTATCGGCACATTTGGTTTTTGCTACAAGTGTAATTCAGGCGTTCATTTTTCGTTTTAAATTACTTTGGTACAGTACTTATCGATTTAGAAAAAGTCTATAGAATATTTAAATAATTCATATTTACATATATATATATACATACACAAAGTTGCAATCACCCTTTGCATGCCGGAACGTGGATCCACGTTATTAATACGTGGATCCACGTTCCGGCATGCAAAGGGTTAAGATACATGTACTTTAGAAGGTATCTAAGAATTTAGTATTGCATAAAATCCTATTTTTTAACTATAGTTCAGCAATACAAATGAAAAAGACGGAGGTAAAATTGAAAAATAAAAGCATCCACTTCCGGAGTCTTATCGATGGTTACCAAAGAGTCTTCTTCTTTAGATGCAAATTATTTTTGGCAGTCCGCTTGATGATAAGTGGCTACCGCCGCTTATATTACTAATAACTTCTAGGAGAGATACAAGTGCACTGCCAACCTCGATAGGATGAAAGCTGCGATGGAGGAACCTATACATTTAATGTGGAAACCAGAGTGCCCTTCCACAAAAAAATAATCGCCTGTACAATAAATAGTTAATTTATCGGCACATTTGGTTTTTGCTACAAGTGTAATTCAGGCGTTCATTTTTCGTTTTAAATTACTTTGGTACAGTACTTATCGATTTAGAAAAAGTCTATAGAATATTTAAATAATTCATATTTACATATATATATATACACAAAGTTGCAATCACCCTTTGCATGCCGGAACGTGGATCCACGTTATTAATACGTGGATCCACGTTCCGGCATGCAAAGGGTTAAGATACATGTACTTTAGAAGGTATCTAAGAATTTAGTATTGCATAAAATCCTATTTTTTAACTATAGTTCAGCAATACAAATGAAAAAGACGGAGGTAAAATTGAAAAATAAAAGCATCCACTTCCGGAGTCTTATCGATGGTTACCAAAGAGTCTTCTTCTTTAGATGCAAATTATTTTTGGCAGTCCGCTTGATGATAAGTGGCTACCGCCGCTTATATTACTAATAACTTCTAGGAGAGATACAAGTGCACTGCCAACCTCGATAGGATGAAAGCTGCGATGGAGGAACCTATACATTTAATGTGGAAACCAGAGTGCCCTTCCACAAAAAAATAATCGCCTGTACAATAAATAGTTAATTTATCGGCACATTTGGTTTTTGCTACAAGTGTAATTCAGGCGTTCATTTTTCGTTTTAAATTACTTTGGTACAGTACTTATCGATTTAGAAAAAGTCTATAGAATATTTAAATAATTCATATTTACATATATATATATACACAAAGTTGCAATCACCCTTTGCATGCCGGAACGTGGATCCACGTTATTAATACGTGGATCCACGTTCCGGCATGCAAAGGGTTAAGATACATGTACTTTAGAAGGTATCTAAGAATTTAGTATTGCATAAAATCCTATTTTTTAACTATAGTTCAGCAATACAAATGAAAAAGACGGAGGTAAAATTGAAAAATAAAAGCATCCACTTCCGGAGTCTTATCGATGGTTACCAAAGAGTCTTCTTCTTTAGATGCAAATTATTTTTGGCAGTCCGCTTGATGATAAGTGGCTACCGCCGCTTATATTACTAATAACTTCTAGGAGAGATACAAGTGCACTGCCAACCTCGATAGGATGAAAGCTGCGATGGAGGAACCTATACATTTAATGTGGAAACCAGAGTGCCCTTCCACAAAAAAATAATCGCCTGTACAATAAATAGTTAATTTATCGGCACATTTGGTTTTTGCTACAAGTGTAATTCAGGCGTTCATTTTTCGTTTTAAATTACTTTGGTACAGTACTTATCGATTTAGAAAAAGTCTATAGAATATTTAAATAATTCATATTTACATATATATATATACACAAAGTTGCAATCACCCTTTGCATGCCGGAACGTGGATCCACGTTATTAATACGTGGATCCACGTTCCGGCATGCAAAGGGTTAAGATACATGTACTTTAGAAGGTATCTAAGAATTTAGTATTGCATAAAATCCTATTTTTTAACTATAGTTCAGCAATACAAATGAAAAAGACGGAGGTAAAATTGAAAAATAAAAGCATCCACTTCCGGAGTCTTATCGATGGTTACCAAAGAGTCTTCTTCTTTAGATGCAAATTATTTTTGGCAGTCCGCTTGATGATAAGTGGCTACCGCCGCTTATATTACTAATAACTTCTAGGAGAGATACAAGTGCACTGCCAACCTCGATAGGATGAAAGCTGCGATGGAGGAACCTATACATTTAATGTGGAAACCAGAGTGCCCTTCCACAAAAAAATAATCGCCTGTACAATAAATAGTTAATTTATCGGCACATTTGGTTTTTGCTACAAGTGTAATTCAGGCGTTCATTTTTCGTTTTAAATTACTTTGGTACAGTACTTATCGATTTAGAAAAAGTCTATAGAATATTTAAATAATTCATATTTACATATATATATATACACAAAGTTGCAATCACCCTTTGCATGCCGGAACGTGGATCCACGTTATTAATACGTGGATCCACGTTCCGGCATGCAAAGGGTTAAGATACATGTACTTTAGAAGGTATCTAAGAATTTAGTATTGCATAAAATCCTATTTTTTAACTATAGTTCAGCAATACAAATGAAAAAGACGGAGGTAAAATTGAAAAATAAAAGCATCCACTTCCGGAGTCTTATCGATGGTTACCAAAGAGTCTTCTTCTTTAGATGCAAATTATTTTTGGCAGTCCGCTTGATGATAAGTGGCTACCGCCGCTTATATTACTAATAACTTCTAGGAGAGATACAAGTGCACTGCCAACCTCGATAGGATGAAAGCTGCGATGGAGGAACCTATACATTTAATGTGGAAACCAGAGTGCCCTTCCACAAAAAAATAATCGCCTGTACAATAAATAGTTAATTTATCGGCACATTTGGTTTTTGCTACAAGTGTAATTCAGGCGTTCATTTTTCGTTTTAAATTACTTTGGTACAGTACTTATCGATTTAGAAAAAGTCTATAGAATATTTAAATAATTCATATTTACATATATATATATACATACACAAAGTTGCAATCACTTATGCTAAGTGCATACATACAATATAAACTTACTTATGCTTGGTTTTTTTGTAAAATTAGACTGACGTGATTTTCCCTATTAATTTCTTTATCTATTTTGCACTAGCTAACGCCCGCGACTTCGTCCGAGTTTAAAAATAAAAAATATAACCCTAAAAAATATAAAAATATATTGCTTTCTATTGCCAAAATTATAACATCTTCATATCTGTTATAGTTTTGCCAGGCGTTGTTTTTTTTATTTTTATATAACCCTCGAAAATAGAACTCTCTTTCTGGATGAAAGGTAGTCCTTATGTATCCAATGTATCCGACAATGTGTATCTATTCACAATTTCATGGTGATCAAATGAGTAATAAGGCGTGAAATGGTACCAGACAGACAGACAGAGTTGCTTTCACATTTATAGTATACACAGTGGTATATTATATACTAGCTGAGCTCATACGGGTGGTATTCAGTATAGCGCGTAACTTTTTTGTTGGTAAACCGATTGGAATGAAACAAACACTAAATGTTACGGGAGGCTTGCTACAATACATAAGTGAAAACCGCATTCAAATCGGTTGATCCGTTTCTGAGATTAGCGTACACGAGATTAGGCTCGTTTACGATTTTATCTCTATATATAAAAATGAATCCCTATTTCCCTTGGTCACGGCGTCACGCGTGAACTAGTAAGTATACCGATTTTGATTCGGTTTTCACTAATGGAAAGAGGGATAAACGGGGAATGTTCATATATATATAAATTGCAACTCGGGCGAAACCGGGGGCGGGTCGCTAGTTATATTATAATTATATAGTGGCTCACAATAGCCTGTCTTTGTCGTGTGGGAGTAGGAAGTAGGTATTATATATTATTATGTATACTAGTACCTAAGTTGTTCTATACCACACACACATCTGTATATGTACGCGAGGGTATCGTTTATAGTGAGCGTCAGTGCATTTTCGTTTCAATAACTTTCTAAGGTTAAACTTCAATTTATAAATAAAATAAGTAATTAGAACTCCAAAAGGTTTTCAAATTAACACATTGGCGAATAAACATCGAGTGCGTTCGCATATCGCGCAATTAAATTTAAGAGCATTCCCTTCCAGGCGATCCTTTGCTTTCCCTATGGACTCTATTGCGTGGCGGTAAAGATCATTTTGTCAAATATGGATTTTCAAGAAATTTGTGCACGTGGAAGACTGAATGGTCCAAATTGTAGTACAAACAAAAACGAGCCAGTGTTTGCGCCCACCTAAAGCTTTCTTAGAAACGTTACTGGCACCTGCTTTAACTATCGCCCGACGGGAATTTGTTTGCCATTTATAGCTATGGTAAGTACCTATGCGTTTTAAACTGCATCATTTTAGTTTAGGAAATAATTGTTGCTTCGTGGTAAGTTCGCCGTTGACCCTGGTAGGATAATGTGTAAGGAAACTTGAAAAAAACCTTTATCTGTTGTTGAATTCTCCCATGTAGGTAGATAGCGTTCGGGAAGCTTTTGGCATAAGCAAATTAAACAGAATATTTTTCTTATTTTTTTTTATGTTAAGATCGGCAGACAGTCTGACGGTCCACTTGATGGTAGGTGGCTACCGTCGCCTATATAACACAAGCAACGCCACAGCTGCTGCGAGTGCCCTGCCGACTACAGTAGGATTAAGGATAAAGGATTAGGAGGGGATAGGGAAATGGCCTCTGGCATCCCTTACTCACTCACTGAAACACAACAGCACACGTGCTGTTATTTCACGGTGGTCTTCTGTAAGGGGGTGGTTACTGCCGCCAGACGGGCTGCCCAAATGACTGCGAAACGCAGTGTGCCCTGCCACTACATTTTATTTTTATTTTATTTATAAGTATTACGGATAAAAACAGAAATTAAATGACATTTGAGGAAGAAGTAATAAAATTAATACATATTCCAGACAGGTAAATGTATAACACAGTCGAAATAAATAATAAAGTTAATCGAATCTCTTTGGTTTAAATTAGTCTACCGCCATGCATAGAGGCAGAGTTGTCTGATTTTCAGCATAGTTTCGGGAGAGGAATGTCCGTAGAACTAACTTGGTGTCTCTAGTATCCAACTTAGCCCACGAGGTCGTTGCTTTTGAAGCTTCAGACGTATGGATTGTTGGAGTCAAATAACTATTGGAGTTGACATTTTTTTTTTAAAGATTTCATTTCAAGCGTTCCGCTAAAATGTTTATCAAAATATTGCAGCCATAAAGTTCGTATCCACTGACTGAGTTTATGATTAAGAGCCATTTAGGTGACACGCGTGAGACACACCCAGTGGGCAAAGTCGCGAAAATGTAACTGTACATTATGATTAATTCCTCCTTATCTACTCAAACCCACTGGTGGTTGCGTTGGTTGGTAGCACGCTTTTATGATAGCAATAGAACGTAAATTTCTATTTATAACACTGCCAGGTATAAAAAATTGCAATATTTTTTTATATATTTGTTTACCTACACTCAGTGGCAAAGCAGTAATATCTCATCGGAGCAGCGCTTTATTTACAATGCACAAATTAGGCCCCACACGGAGTTCCGCTCTCACCTCTGGGCTGGCGCCCCTAAGTATCAGCTAAATCCATTTGACACTTTGCAGGGTCGAATTGTTCGAATTGTTGACGATCCAATGCTCGTAAAGCAACGATTAGAACCACTTGGTTTAAGAAGACACTCTCTTGTGTGTTCTACTGGCTGTGCAATGGTGAGAGCTCGGATGAGTTGTTCCAATTACTGTCTACCTCAAACTTTTACCACCGCACTACGCGCCATACATGCGACGTTCATCCGCATTACTTGGATAAAGTGCCGCTGCGTACAGTTCGGATGAGTAGAAACTTTATCCTACGGTCGCCTGAACTTTGGAACATACTAAGGTGTTTTCATCTAGCTACAATATGGGCTTTTTCAAACGAGCTGTAAACAAATTCCTGCAAGTTTGACAGCGCACATGTACCCCCTTTTTTTACGTTGGGAAGTCCATCATGGATACCCAGAAGCGAAAGGGGGACGCTGTGGGTTATGCCGGACTCCTACCGGCTAAAACCCAACGACTTCTTAGCGCGGCCGTAGATGGGCGCGGTCGCAAAAACGTTGTTGCACAACTTCGGCGACCCGCTACGGCTGTTCAGCGCGGGGAGGACTACGCTTCCTGTCGGAACCTCAGCGTACCCGAAAGCGGAGGTACACTGGCCATCGCGGGGATATCACAACGGGCCCTGGTGTTGCTTGTGTCTTTAGGCTACGATAGCCACCTACCATCAAGTGGACCGTCAGCCTGCCTGCCACCCTTAATAATATAAAAGAAAAAAAAAGATAAAGAAGAGATTCCAACTTTATGTAGAGGGTCGTAGAGCATTTGTAGAATCCGCAATGTATGGCTGTTTGTATGTAACGTACATGTACATGTTATGTACACAATATGTATATTCAAACACATTCGGTTATTTTAGGTAATGCTTGGTTTTCATTGAGAGGCCGAAATCGGTCACTGATCTACCTCATCGCACCTTTGGAAAATTGTGAGAACATATGGGAATACTTAACGAAACTGGTAGAGTTACATTCTATGTCAAAGCAAATGTGTGGGCGAACGAGCGACCTGTGACATTGATTGCGAGTGGCTCCGGATAAGGTACCTTCCTCGACACAAAAAACATGCTATCACTTTTACTTATTTATCTTAAAAATCAATTTCGAACTCGAAAATTATAAATTTAAACGACACTAAGACAAGTAGCAGATGTCTCCCTTCTGAAATCTATTTACAAGGCTTTATGTCAAAGGATAATAAGTTATTGCATCTCCGTCTGGGGTGGAAGTTGTAAAAACAACATGATTCAACTGGAACGAGCACAACACTCGTTACCCAACTACACTACTACACACAGAAAGTGAATTACTAAGTGTTCGAGGATTATACATTCACAAAGCAGTGATGACGACTCAATACAAGCGATTAATACTTCTTTTGGTAGACGTTCTAGATATGTATTAACTTATAACTTCTATTAACTTAAATCTTTATATGTATATAAAAATGAATCCCTATTTCTCCTGGTCACGGCATCACGCGTGAACGGGTAGACCGATTTTAATTCGGTTTTCGCTAATGGAAAGAGGGATAAACGGGGAATGTTTTAGGGTATATAAAAATTGCACGCCGGGCGAAGCCGGGGGTGGGCCGCTAGTCTATTATATAAAAATGAATCCCTATTTCTCCTGGTCACGGCATCACGCGTGAACGGGTAGACCGATTTTAATTCGGTTTTCGCCAATGGAAAGAGGTATAAACGGGGAATGTTTTAGGGTATATAAAAATTGCACGCCGGGCGAAGCCGGGGTCGGAACGCTAGTCTTATATATATAAAAATGAATCCCTATTTCCCTTGGTCACGGAATCACGCGT
The DNA here is from genome assembly GCA_910589475.2 of Bembecia ichneumoniformis. Classification (NCBI taxonomy): domain Eukaryota; kingdom Metazoa; phylum Arthropoda; class Insecta; order Lepidoptera; family Sesiidae; genus Bembecia; species Bembecia ichneumoniformis. The sequence goes on along the minus strand of OU342534.1, from coordinate 17,394,292 downwards.
GAACGGGTAGACCGATTTTAATTCGGTTTTCACTAATGGAAAGAGAGATAAACGGGGAATGTTCTTATATATAAAAATTGCACCACAGGCGAAGCCGGGGGCGGGTCGCTAGTATTATACTATATATACGTATACATATTTACAACAAAACAAACCAGCATTGTGACATAAAAGACAAAAATACCAAGAGAATCAAACTTATTGTTCGAAATTGGCTTCTTGGATTTCAATATGATTGATATTGAACTTATAATGAAAGACATCCAATAAGTCCAACACTAAGTTACAGATTTTGCTGGCGCTCCTACACTCACAAATCTCTTTTTTCTTTTAATGATTAATGTTTAAGGGCTTCACTTAGGCAAATGACATTTACAATAGAACTCGCTGGCGGCGGAGACATTTCAACGGGCCTAAAAATGGTGTTTTTTTGTTTTTACCATTAGAACAATACGCAAAAAAAAATTTTATCAATACAATTGTTTAAACTGACATTAACTTATTAATAGGTACCTACAGGATTCATATGCGCGCAATAAGCTGTTTTCGAGAGAATTTTCAATAAAAGTCAAATTCTTCTTGTGTTCTAACTTTTTTTGTGGAGTTTCTATTACTTTAACGAAAATTCTAATTAATACAATTGGTTCTTCACATGTTTAAGTATAATATATATATTTTTCAAAGCAATTGTCTTGTCTATTTCTTGTAACATTTTCATTAAACAATGGATATTTTTAGTATTTAGCGTTTGTCTTCACCTTAAATTTAAATTGCATCTCTGCTTATTGTTATTTTTATATATATTTTTTAATGTTAAGATCGGCAGACGGCTGATGGTTAACTTGTTGATAAGTGGCTGGCTACCTTTGCCAAAGCTGCTGCAAGTGCGCTGCCGACTGCAGCAGGATTAAGGCTAAGGGATTAGGAGGGGATAGGAAAGTGGGCTCTGGCATCCTTTACCCACTCACCGAAACACAACAGCACACGTGCTGTTATTTCACGGTGGTGTTATTTTACGGGGGTGGTCACTGCCGCCATTGAGATCAATTTTTATCAATATCAATTACAAAGTTCTTAAAACATATCCAATAAAAAAAAAGGAAATGTCTTTATGCGTTGCTCAATTCCGGTAGCTGTGTCAAACAAAGAGTGGCTACCATGTTAGTTTCGCGTCAAACATTTCATTCGAGATGATTTTATTGAGGGTCAATTTATATCGTATTAGCACCGGACTGTTTGCCTTTCCCACATCTGTCGGGATGTGTCTACACAATAACTTTATTATGGAAGGCCTCTCTATTAAAGAGAAATTAATGTTGACCTAACGGTGCGCCTTGTAAATGAGCCTCACTTTGTATTGCGTAAAAAATAATCTTGTTAGCGAGTCAACTTATAATTTAAAACTTATAGCAGTTTTTTTAGGTGCGAAATAATCTTTTCTGTCGCTTTGACGTTTCTAAAAATAAATTATTTTCTCTTTTACAACAAATAAATTGATTGTAAGTTTATTATTATTATTTGACGAGCACGTTGAATGAGTGGTTAGAGTGATTTTTTTTTTATGTTAAGGTCGGCACACAGGCTGACGGTCCACTTGATGGTAGGTGGCTACCATCGCCTATAACACAAGGAAAGCCTAAGCTGCTGCAAGTGCGCTGCCGACTGCAGTAGGATTAAGGATAAGGGATTAGGAGAGGATAGGGAAATGGGCTCTGGCATCCCTTACTCACTCACCGAAACACAACAGCACACGTGCTGTTATTTCACGGTGGTCTTCTGTAAGGGGGTGGTTACTGCCGCCAGACGGGCTGCCCAAATGACTGCGAAACGCAATGTGCCCTGCCACTACTTTCCAAATCCAGACCAGAGCCAAATTTGAAAAGTTGATTTTTCAAAGTTGACCCTGCCGGGAATCGAACCCGGGAACCCTAGAACAAAGCGTTAAGGCAAGCACCCTAACCACTCATCCAACGGGCTCGTCGTTTTATAAGGTTCCCGGGTTCGATTCCGGGCAGGGTCAACTTTGGAAATGAACTTTTCAAACTTGGCTTTGGTGCGGATCTGGAAAGTAGTGACAGTACACACTGCGTTTCGCAGTCATTCGGGCAGCCCGTCTGGCGGCAATAACCACCCCTTACAGAAGACCACCGTGATATAATTGCACAATTTAATAATAATATCCCAAACAAGTCAAATTTTTATTATTTATTACAAATACAAATATTTATTCATTTATTTATTTAATATTACATGGCCTCAGACAAAAACACACAGCAAGGGACAAAGAGATGCCACACATAGCAGATGCCGCCGCAATTACAGGAGGCACAGCTTCTTCTTCTTCTTAACGTGCCGCTTCTCTGCGAAGATTGGCGACCATCATGGCTATCTTTACCTTAGAAGCTGCTACACGCTTGCACCAATGAACAGTCCAGAGCAACATCCCAATAATAATAATAATAAAAAGAAATATTTCTTCTGTAATTTTTTTTTCATTTTCCCCTTTTTGCTAAATCTCTATAGATGAAAAGAGTAGGTAACCTACGTACTTTATTTGTGTACCTATAATCTGACTTAAATTTAGACAAATTTAACTGCATTCGACCTTAGGTGTGTTTTTAGTCATTAGTTAAGTAATTAACATTAATGTTACCATTCGTTCCTGTAACTTTGCTCTCAATAATTAGATTGGCTCCAAATTATTGTAGCACGCACGCCTAGAGACCTAATACCTTCATAAACGAACACATTGTCTAACACCGGCTCGTGCTAATTTAAGTTAATTAAATTGGAATCCTGTTTGAAATAATGATAATAAATAAATTGACAATAGGCTCGATACTTGTATGTGGTTAGTAATAAAAACTAATTAGTCTAACACCGAGACATTAAATGCGATATAAAGTTAATCGATTTAAAACGGGTATAAAGATTTACATGCAAGGTTAAATCGACAATCGTAAATGGCCATTTGTGAATACACATTCATTTGTAGGTAAACACATTTATTTTGTCTGTGGTACCTTTAGACCTCGCTCTCATTCAATAAGTTCTACAAAACGGAATTTTGAATTCCTTCCTAAGAATTTTTGCCCCAAAATGTGATAAATTGAGGGGTGACTTAAAGAAAAGGTTACCTATTTAATTAGATTTATTAATGATTTAATTAGATGGTAAAAATTCATAATTTAGAAACCAAAAAATATAAAAAATAATTTGAGATCACTCATAAAACATTCTTAACATATTCGATTTATCAAAATCGATTCGTGCGAAAGTTTTAATACAATAGGGGATCGGACAAATTTTCAGAAAGTGTTTCAAATTAATTTTCATGGATATTTATTCCCATAAAAAATACTATTTTATTTATTTATAGCCTTTTAGGTACTCAAAATCATGTTTTAATATTGTTTGTTTGAAAATGCCGCCAAAACGCCACGATAGTTCATCTGAGAGGGCGTAACATCATTTGTGGTTATATCATAACAAAACAGCTGCATTGCCATAAGACAATGATTGCCCACAAATGACGTCACGCACTGTGATTGGTGTTTCAGTATAGATTAAAAATATTGTAAATAATAAAATTTTATTTCTTCATTTAAAAATATTTAAATGAATTATATGAAATTATTATTCGATAAATAATCGTAAAATTGTATTTTCTTTCTAAGTACATTTTAGATTTTAATCTGATTACTGTCCGATCCCCTATTTCTGATGAATACAAGAGCTCTCTAAGCACGCTCCACCTTTAAAAATATGGTTTTGGAAGACTCCTTTAAAAGACTCGAATGCAGTACGATATAGGGACTCATGTAACACTAACAGTTCTGAGGATCTGTCAGACGAAATGCGTAGTTTTTTAAAATTGAATTTAGTTTTCTGATTCGATTAACTAGGGATACAGATACATACCTACATATGCTTATACAGATTGAATTTTGAGTAATCCCAGAGATATTTTTTTTGGTTAATTTTTGTAATCATTTTTAATCCCGTCTCGTTACGTTTTTATTTTATACAGATTTGAATCTAGAATCATACGGTTTCGATCCTATGGGTTAGTCCAAGACATTATCAATATGTTTGCTGTACTTAGTGTTTGGGCGTTGAGGTAGACGCTATTGGCCCAAGATCCCAGACATAACTTATTTTCTAAAGACAAAATGTGGGCAATCGAGTAATGTTGCTATATGAATGAATGCGTATCTGCTAGTTGGGTAGACGGCCAATAGGACTAACTTCACTTATTTTCCAATAGCTGATTTTTGTATGTGTTTTGTAGAATATTATTACAAAATAATATTCAGCACTGCCAGACACTTCCCATGGGCCATGACTTCTGCCAAACCAAACCCAACTTACCAGATATGCATACGTTCAAAGTACATAGGAACACTGCTCGATTCCCCAAAATTTTTCTTTAGATAAATTTTTCTTTAGATTCCCCAAATTTTGTCTTTAGAAAATAAGTTATATCTGGCACGCCTGGGTTTTTATTCCACATTGAAAAGAGATATTCCCAACAGTGGACGCTTATGGTTGGGAATTTTACCTCAGGTTTGAAGAGTCTCAAAGAGCCTTCACGCCTAATTCTAACCAAAAACTCAAGGTTCAAAAGTACATCCATACACTTGTCAGTAGAGGTGTATATTGTTTTAATGTAAGTTCACAAGGTAAAAATGGTACGAACATAAATTATCTCACAATACAAAGATTGTCTAGTAGAGACAAAAATAACAATAATTCTAGCAATCACGCCGTAAGTTGAGTACGGCCATATTGAAGATAGGGTGGCCATATTGAAAGCTTTACAACAAGATTTTTTTTTTATTTAGATCAGGGTAGCGCTTGACCACTATCTCACCTGATGTGAGGTGTAGATGTGGCCGAAGGTGGACCACGCTTACCCAGTAAATGCCCATTTACCCTGGTTTTGAAGACCCCGAGGTTGTAGTTCTGTGGGAACACAGACGCAGGCAATGAGTTCCACTCCTTAGCAGTCCGAACAAGGAAGGTGGAACTGAAAGATTTATTTTCTTCATTCTATCATTTCAATTGCAGTTTGAAATCACATTTGGTCTTGATTATAATAACAGTAGACTCAAAGGTATTCAGTGTTTACTAGCTGATCGTCCGCGTAGGGAATTTAAAAAATATAACGCCTGTCAAAATATATAATTATTCAATCTTTATTGCTGTTATACAATAGTTTTGTATTTTACATAGAATTTTTATTTCTATGTGACCCCTCGGGAGCAGTACCTTTTTCCTGGATAAAAGGTACCCTGATGTCCGTTTCTGTATTCTTTACTATGTGTTTGTAAAATTTCACGGTGATTGGTTGATTTGTTAAAGCATGAAAGGTAACAGACAGATAAACAGGCAGACAGAGTTACTAAACATTTATAATATTGTTATGGATTCAAGTTGTACAAGTTTTATTAAAATGCAATGGTGATGGTTTTGAAAACGGTGGTACTACATATCAATTATTCACATTTAAGAATTTTATTTCTTACTTGCTGAGCCCGCAACTTCGTACGCGTGGTATTCGGTTTAGCGCGTAACTTTTTTTATTGTAAACTGATTGCAGGTACGTATCCAGACTTTTGGTTCGGGGGGGGACAAACATTGAAACAATCATGTGAATTGTGTAAAAATCGCTGTAATCACTGTACTTTACTTTAATTTTTCTGAAAAATCTTTCACAGGTTTTTAGAGAAATCAAGAAACTACTTTTTTCCATCGCAGCTATGAATGTAGATGCAGTTTGGGCGACAGTTCTGTTTGTGCAGGATAGTTCTCTCAATGTAATGACAATAGGTTTGAGTAACTCACTTTTTTATTCCTTTCTGAATGAATGACATCTATCGTTTATTTTTTCAGTCAGATTTCGGGGGGGGGGGGGGGGGGGGGGATAAATCCCAACTATCCCCCCCTCTGTATACGTGCTTGACTGATTGGAATGAAACAAATTGTAAATGTTACGGGAAGTTTGCTACAATACATCAGTGGGAACCGTATTCAAATCGGTTGAGCCGTTTCTGAGATTAGCGTGCAAAAACGCACAGACAAACAGACAAAAATTCTAAAAACGATTTTATTATATGTATAGAAAAGATTATACCAAACATTCGAATTTGATGAGTTCGGTAATATAAGTACAACGTATACAAATTGTTTTTGAAAAAATATTTAATGTAAATACAGACCCGGCTCGATTACGATTTTATTATATTTTATTATATTCTGGCGGCAGTAACCACCCCCTTACAGAAGACCACCGTGAAATAACAGCATGTTTGCTGTTGTGTTTCGGTGAGTGAGTAAGGGATGCCAGAGCCCATTTCCCTCCTAATCCCTTATCCTTAATCTTACTGTAGTCGGCAGCGCACTGCTTGCAGCAGCTTTGGCGTTGCTTGTGTTATAGGCGACGGTAGCCACCTACCATCAAGTGGACCGTCAGCCTGTCTGCCGATCTTAACATAAAAAAAAAAAAATTTTTGGTATTTTCTATTGTGTTCGTATTACACTAGCTCAGGGTTTCCCTAACTAATTTATTACGCGCCCCCCTTTCTAAAAGATGAAAATTTCCGCGCCCCCCCCTCCCTTGTCCAATTATAAATATAATAATAATTTTAGGTTACAATCAGAATGTAAAGACAGAAAGAAACATCAAAGTATTTTTTATTGCTTATTAAATTTATACAAAATCTACTTATTCGAATGAGATGGATGTGCTTGCATATTTTTTTACCAGGTTTTCGATTCTCGGCTTAACCCCAGATATGGCACAGTGCAAATCACCAGCAATGTTTATTTCTATACTTGGTTTTTATCGCTACCATAGCAGAAAATCCTTTTCTGCAATTTTGGTATAAATTTTGAAATATTAGACCCAAACTAATGCTTTTCCCGTTTTGTCGAAATCGTATTTGGCGGCAGAACAGTTTTTAATATCCAAGGCTTCCTCTTGCAGGGTGTCTGGCAGGGCATCCACAATAACATGGAACGGATCCTGTCTTATTAGTGGCTCACGCCCCCCCTCTGCGGGTCTCTGCGCCCCCCTTGGGGGGCGCGCCCCCCACTTTGAAAACCCATGCACTAGCTGTTGTCATTGGGTTCACTCGCCATTTACCAACACATTACCATGTACCTACCAGAATTTAAAAAATGTATCCGTAATGTATGGTCACCTTAGTAATAGCGACTAGTCATCGTGTCTGGGAATCACACTTATTACTCGACCTCGGGCGGGGCGGACACTCGACACTCGATACTCGTCCGCTCTGAAACAGTGCTCAATGTGTCGAATCAGCCACTCGTCGTCGCATCTAATACTCGCACGCTTTTAGGGTTGCCAACGCAGACACGGCATGTTCCAACTTCACCTCAACTCCTCCAAACCTGAGCAATCGGCCTATAGTATAGGTATCATGTTTTACTACTGAATATGCTGCTCATTTTGCATATGCTGGTTTTTTTCAATGATTTTTTTGTTTAGCTTTAGAGAGAACGAGCAAAAAATCGAAGACACGATTCGAATACGGCCGGATATAGCCGTTCACACGGGCGTCGTAAGTCCGTGTACAAAAATCAACGAAAAATATGTTTTTTTTTTAAAACGAAATGTGTTTTCACGGTGTTTCGTTAAGTATGACGTCTCATGCCAGAAATAAATATGTAAATAATTAAAAAATGCATATAAACTACATAATATTTTGTGTATATTAGTTTTTTTCATGACAAACTAGCTGAACCCGTAATTACGTACGCGTGGTATTTGGGATCATTGCTATAATATATCAGTGAAAAACGCATTCAAATCGGTTAAGCCGTTTCTGAGATTAGCGTGCACAAACGCACAGACAAACAGATAAACAGACAAAATTTCTAAAAAATATTCTTTTGACCTCGGTAATATAAGTATAACGTGTACAAATTGTGTTTTTTTTTTTTGAAAAAATATTTAATTATTTATTTTTATTTATTTTATTATAGAAAAGATTATACTAAACATTTGAATTTTACAGCCATTGCTTGGAAAATCGAAATTTTTTTTTAACAGTATCCCCCATGAATTTACTATGAAAATTAACCTCTTTAATTGTAAATCGTCTTGATTTTATTTTATTTATCAACTAGCGACCCCCTCCAGCTTTGCATGGATGAAATTTTTAATATACACAAACCTTCCTCGTTTATGAAAAGAGCGCTTTTCTTTAATGAAAACCCTATCAAAATTTGTTGGGTAATTTGGAAGTTAGCGGACATTCTATATCTATTTAATAAGTATAAATATATCTATATTATTTTATATAATAGTTGTGCTTTTCTCTATTGTTTTTAAATTTAAATCGAACTTATACTAATTTTTTTTACTCCTCACACGGCATTGAACTCTTGCAAGTTAATGTTCAGTTAAGTAAACAGTGGATTACATTGGTTCAAAAGGTATCAAAGTGTTGATAAACATTAAAATAGGTATTTCTCTGATTAACACATTTTTTTACATGCAAAGGGGCGACCCTGTCAAAAACACTAAGTATGGTAAACACCAGTAGGTAATCAACCTAAATCAAATTATTTTTAATAAGTGAAATGTGTGATTTAAAAAAATGAATGAATTGGCGATTGAAACATAGAAATTCTTTTTTTTTGTTACTATTTTAATTTAAATTAAATTAATTTATTAAATTAATAGTAACATTGATATAATGCTTATTATTATATATTATTTAATTTATACAAATATTTATTTTATAGGCGTGATGTACATATATGTAATGTATGTATATATTTTGAGTATACTTTTATTCATTGCTTCACTTGCATAAAAGCTAACATCGTAAAACGTGAACCGTAGTTTTTCTTGTTAGCAAATAGTCACTTTGTGTACTAATTATTTATTTATATTATGCCGTCTTAAATTGTTAGCGCAAATGTCCATCTTGATCTTGGAAAAAATTTTTCGGTAATATGTGTTCAGTATTATGTGCCGTTAATATATAAATGAGCAATAACTATTTATGTTTCTTATTATTATTAATAATAATAATAATTTATTAATAATTTCTTGTCACTAAATCTGTACTTGAAAAAGTTTAGATACATAATCTTTAGTATATACGCGGGCAAAGAAGTAAAAAAATACTTATTTATATCTAACTATATATAAATACATGAGCAATATAAAATAAAGTCGTTGGCCTCCTCCGTTTGGTTCTCCGCTAGATTCTACTAATTCCAAAGGATTTTGATACTTATACTGATGAAAAGATTTTCATTAATGGAAAGAGTGATAAAGGAGGAAGGTTTGTGTATAAAATTTCCAGAAAAAAAATTGCACAGATCAACGGGAAGGTTATGGTGGTCCACTTTTTTTAATGTTAAGGTCGGCAGACAGGCTGACAGTCCACTTGATGGTAGGTGGCTACCGTCGCCTATAACACAAGGAAAGCCTAAGCTGCTGCAAGTGCGTTTCCGACTGCAGTAGGATTAAGGATAAGGGATTAGGAGAGGATAGGGAAATGGGCTCTGGCATCCCTTACTCATTAATCATTAATATTTAAGGTTAAAAGGCAACTTGGGTGCTATAATGAGGTAAATTATGTACTTTCTAACGTAGTGCATTGGTTTAGTGTTAATAATCTCCTTTTAAATGCCACGAAAACTAAACTTGTTAAATTCAGTACCCCGAATGTTAAAAATATTGGAACGAATGTGATTTTGGGTAGTGAGAAATTGGAGCCCGTGGAATCGACAGTATTTTTAGGTATTACCGTAGATTCTAAATTACAATGGGCTCCACATATTGAGAAACTAAGTAAAAGACTTAGCTCTGTGATTTATGCAGTTAAGCAGATTCGACGCCTAACGGATGTCGAAACAGCTAGGATTGTATATTTTAGTTGCTTTCACAGTGTAATGAGTTATGGGATCCTTCTTTGGGGTGGCGCTGCGGACATAAATACTATTTTCATTTTACAAAAAAGGGCCATTAGAGCCATCTATCAACTAGATCCGCAGTCTTCCCTCAGAGAAAAGTTCAAAGAAATTAAGATTTTAACTGTTACATGTCAGTATATTTATGAAAATTTAATTTACGCGCATAAAAATATTAGTCAATTTAATAAAAAATGTGATGTACACAATATAGGTACTAGGTTTAAAAATAATTTAGATTTACATAAGACGCGACTCCACAAAATAAGTAATACTTTTATGGGTCAGTGTATACGGTTTTATAATAAACTGCCTGAGATGATCAGAACCTTATCTTTAAATAAATTTAAAGTTGTGATTAAAACCAAACTCCTCTCGAAAGGCTATTATAAGGTTACTGATTATTTAAGTGACAATGAAGCCTGGAATTAAAGCCTGGATTCGGAGCTCATACTATGCTTAGTATTGTATATTTACTTTAGGTATTAAGTGTATGATTATAATTATTGTAATTTTTTTATATTGTAAAGATGACAAAAAGAATAGTATCCTGAGTTTCTTTCGGGGTTTCTTCTCAGGATCGTCATCTTGGCTTTTTTTCCGAAACCCTGGTAAATTTAAATTTAACTGGTAATTCGAAATGACGATCATAAGAGTTTCTTGGAGAAACCTAATTGATAAATAAATATTTTGATTTGATTTGATTTGATTTGATCACTCACCGAAACACAACAGCACACGTGCTGTTATTTCACGGTGGTCTTCTGTAAGGGGGTACCAGCTAGTAGTCAATATAATTCAAGTTGTTCCCATCTGAAGGGGTTTAAGGTATGCGAAGAAGACGAATTTCAGAGAACCCCAGAGAATTTCAGAGATTCAGAGAACCCCTTACAGAGAGTCTTCTGTAAGGGGGTAGTTGCTGCCGCCAGACGGGCTGCCCAAATGACTGCGAAACGCAGTGTGCCCTGTCACTACTTTCCAAAGCCAGACCAGAGCCAAATTTGAAAAGTTGATTTTTCAAAGTTGACCCTGCCGGGAATCGAACCCTGGAACCCTATAATAGAGCGTTAAGGCAAGCACCCTAACCACTCATCCAACGGGCTCGTCAAAGTAACTCGTAAGTAACTCGCTCGTCTATTAAACTTACAAGTAACGCCAAAAAAGGATGCAAAAACAATTTGTGATAAAATCAATATTATTCATTATTAGAAAATAAATAAATTACTATAATTTATTTTCCATCTGACTAGTTTGTCTACCGTCGTAATCGTACTGTGTGCATTCACCGGTTAATAGGAGACAAATTTCCCAAGCGCGTGAAGAGCACTCAAATTGGTGAATTTTTAATGAACCCTCCAGAATGTATTTACAAAAACAATGTTATATTTCCAATAACTAGATATCGTTTTTTTTTCTTTCTTTTTGATTAAGTAGTATTTTAAAAAGAAAAAAATAAATAAAGATAATCTAACATAATTCATGTATCTCACTCATATAAATATTAATGTGAATGCGATAGATACTAATTTATGGATGTTTACTCTTTCAAGAAAAATTACTCATCGGATTTTTATGAATTTTTACAGTAATATATAAATCGAAATCATATCAAAAGTCGTTGAGTGGTTTAAAAGAAGTTATCGAAGAAATAGACAAGAAGATAACTATATATATCCCACAGGCCTCATTCTTCCTACATGGTTAGAAATCCATTTACAGATTTCCTACCGCTGGCTAGGCGGGAGGGGTATGTGGGGGTCGCCTAGATGTTGTTGGCACTACCCACTAAAACTCCTCGGTGCCTCCTTGCCCTTTTTGTTGGGAGTCCGGGCTCTGCCGAGGCAACTTACTCCGGTCCGTCCCAGGGCAGCCTAGCCATTTCTGGCTAGACTATCTTCAAGTGATGGGGGATTGCCCGGAGACACCGGGACAATCCCTAGACGGGGGGAACCTTGTGCAGGCACACATAGTTGGCCAACTATGTGCGCAGGTCCCCTAGGGCATTTGAAAACGGGCTTGGTATGCCAAAAGCAGTATGCCCTGCCACTACTAATATATTTTCAAAATTGTCCCATTTATAATCTAGTACAAGTACTGGTATTTTTATGTCGCACTTGAAATTATTGTTAGGTACTCATTAAGGAATTGACATTAGCAGGAGATTGTTCGAAAAATACTTTGGCGAACGAACAATAAAACACTTTCTCACATTCAATGACAAATTGCGAGTGAATTAATACCGAAACGCGTTTGTACGAATAAATCAAACGTTGTGTACCTCACAGCGGGTTGTAGTGGCCATAAATTATTGCAAACATAAAATTTACCGACCAATAAACCTTAATCAATAAATTTCAGAGCTCAAAATGCTTGAATTTAACAGCAAAATAATAACACTCGACCACAAGTTTATCTTTGCTCTATTTATGAACTTTATGTTGGATAGTATAAAGGTTATATTTGATTGTTTTCTCGAGTTTTGCGGTTTCATCAGTGTTAAATATACTCGGGCCTGCGAGGATGTTATTGCTCAGTGTCTTCACGATGAAATAGGGGTGAGAAGTTTGAAACCATTACACGATTTAACAGCTCCCATATTAAGGAAAGGTTTATTTTCCCCATAAACTTTCACTTCAAGAAAACTTCATTATTAACAATCATTATTTACTCGACAAATTTTCACATACCAAATTTCTTAACACGTTACTTTTTATATAACTTTACACCAAAATGCAACAGTTTTTCCGTTGCACCATTACTAAAATATAAGCCTTAATTCGTATCATATAATGAAGTGATAGAAATACTGTCGCACAAAAATTAAGTCAGCTTGCTATATGTCTACATTTGTTTGTATAAGCCTGACCACTATGACCAGACACATTTATACGATAGTCGCCTAAAAAGCTGTTGTTTCTGTGCTACATTTGTTGCTTGAAGAGACCTGTCCAAACTCTTTTTAATATGTTACCATGAACACGATCATCACCATCAATCCACAAACGTTAACTATTTATGACAGACCTTCCCAAATAAGCGCCACCGCACCCGCATACATCCCTCTGCAAGAATTGATGTACCGCCAGCCTGTCTAGCATTTTGACAACGGTGCGTTTTGACTGCCTGTCATTCATATGTCATCCAAACCCGCCTCTCTATATTGTATTAAAAATTCTTGCAAGTGAAATGTCATATGCTAGTAACACATTTTGTATACACTTGCAGAGGAAAAAAGCGACACCTTTAAGTTAACCTTAACACTACCGTCTTACTACAAGAGAATAAATAAGCACTGTTTAAACACGTGCTTACTCAGACAATGTATAATTATTTAAAAATTGTTTAGCGAGCGTTTAAAATTTCCCTACCACAAAACCTTGTTTAGAGCTTGTTTTTGTAGATAGTGTTAAAGTACGTGAATGATATTGCATTATGGAAACCCTGGCAAACATTCATTCAGTCACTCGCCCTGAATTCATGTCGTTTTCATTTTACGCAGATTTTGGTTTTCACAAGCTATTATTACGAACTATAGTAATGATCTAAGTAAATTATAAAATTAGAATAAGGCACAAATTACAACAAATACGTTAGATTGTTTATAAAATTTTGTTATATCAAAAAACATTGCGCTTAATGGAACGTAACTGACACGGGTGTAATTGTCAAATGTCAAGTTGGATTTGTTAATTCAATATTATTATTTTCATAAATTACAATTATTATTATTAACATGGATAAAAAACGTGAGCGCGGCGTTGCGTCATCGTAATATTCGAAAGGATTAATTCGCATGCGATGTATCCTATCTCGAAAATTAGGTATCCTTATAAATAATCCATATCCTACATGTCGACGTAATCAATTAAATTTAAAATATCCATAGTCCTTTCAAAAATCAAAAGAAATCTTTAATATTACGCAAAACGATTACAAATTTGACAGCACGTCCAAGGAGAAGCCGCTAACTAGATAGATACTCGTTAATCAAGCATCTGGCGGTATTTAAATTCAAATAATGCTCAAGCATTGTCTAACCCTAAACAATGCCTAGACACTCTTTTGTAGTAAAGTTTTATTTAACCACGTGTACAAAGCCTGTTTAAAGTGTGTTTAATGTTTTTGTAGTAAGACGGTATTATGTTCAGTTTCTATCACTCCTAGCCGTCGATATATTCCATGTCACTGACTTGCGTTGACTTACGGTAGTCTGTGGCGAGTTGTAAAAAACATGATGGCAAAATTGATTTGAACGCGAAGTGTGAATTTTCTTTATCGGGAAAAATTAATTGTTGAAAGTGAATAACATACGGATTTTGTTCGACCTTTGCAAGGTCTACTGTATGGAGTATTATATCCGTCAGCGCGACAAAAGAAAGTGATTTTAGTTTAGATTTATGTGGAAAAGTCAATGGCGGCCGTTTGAATTTTTGTGTAACAATATTTGCACTAAATATATTTTAAACCTTCTGAGAGGCGAACGAATAGTGATGCGTAATACTTCTTCTCTTGCAACCTTTTTAGATACCAACGAGGGCACTCAAGGTTAGAAATATAGCAGAAGACGGTACGCGAAGAAATTTTGGTGAGTCCTTTGTTTTAGTAGCAAAGTCTAATGTAAATATTTAATGGTTGTTTTGACCTAACAAATCTAGTAGCAGTGTTATGTTTTTCTTTATTTTGGGCTCTACGAATCGTAGACATTTATATCTTATATTATTATACTATATTTATACTTATATTTATTTATTGTTTAATCACAATATTTTAATCGTATCCTACCCTTTGTCCTATTAGGGTAGGCACTTGAATCTTCCGTGATGTAGCGTGCGTTTACTCTCTTCATGTGTGACGTACTTGCTACAAAAATCTCTGGATATGAAGAAGAATATATATACCAAGATAAGATTAAAGGCGTGCAACCCTAATCCACGGGATCATCTGTCGGGGTGTTCCAATAACAAATGTACAGTGCGCGTCGCATCCCGAGCACAATTACTGAACACTGTAATAGTTTTGCTAATGTGACAAATTGGGTGGTCTGTATTGGCACCCAGGCCGTAAGTCTTGTAAGTCAAGACAAATTGATAACAGCTTGCTTTTATATTATGTACTCGTATAATATTGCTGTCCTATTAATTTGACGCCTTTCAAGGGGTTACTAGTAACGTAATCCTTTAGTTACTTGTGAATAAACCTGATTATTTTGCTCTTGTTTGACTGAAGTCCCTCGCACCACATCAAGCGGACCGATATGGTATCAGTGGTGTGTTTTTTTAATTTTTATGTTATAGTACTTTTATTTTTATTTTTTCATGAAGTGGAACCTCCTTCTCTGTAACCGTTCCCTCAATATTGTGACACGTATGCGCCTGGTCTGGTGTTTCGTTTTCTCTGTGTTGTTATTCAGGGTCGAGGCTCGGACACTCACCAATGTAATGACCAGACGCTTAGAGGCTTTTCAGATGTGGGTGTACAGGCGCATGCTACGAGTGTCCTGGATAAATCGTGTGGTTCTGCAGAGAATGAAAAAAAAGGCCGAAATTTTGAAAAGCAAAGCTCAGAAAGCTGGAATACTTTGGGCATATCATGCGCGGCGAGAAGTATGATCTGCTGCAACGATCATGCAGGCTAGACGCAAGCCGGGCAGACGACGTACTTCCTAGCTTAATAATCTCCGCGAGGGGTATGGCCGAAGTACCAGATCGCTGTTTTGAGCCGCCGCCTCGAGGGTTAAGATAGTCATGATGATAGCTGACTTCCGATAGGAGATGGCACTGAGAGAAGAAGAAGAATTTTTATAGAAATACGGAGATCCGTCGCAGAACCAAGGTAATCGATATAACCCAAGGAGGGAAATATCTGTATTGTTATAGGTATATGTTATTTTAAACCTGACAGAAATAATGGTATCCTGATTTTTTTTTTCGAGGTTTCTTCTCAGGATCGTCAACATCTTGGCTATATTTTTTCCTAAATCCTGGTAAAATATATAATGGCCATTAAATGTGTTTATGTTAAACCTATTTAATGAATAAATAACTATTTCACTGTTTCACAGTAGTGGTGCGGGGCGTTGGGGTTAGAAGAATCTTGGAGGGGGCTGACCAACTGCTCCTTGGAAATCAAGAGGGTGACCTCAAGAGATCGGCTGGCAGTGCCGATCTGTTAAGCAGTAACGCCCAACACACCGAGAGTTAAAAATCTCTAATAAAAATATTGATAATTAAAAAACACTAACAAAATAATAATTTTGTAGATCGATGATGATGAAATAGTCAGAACAAGTTGTCAGTCAAAGTTCAAAGTTTGAGTGAATAGGCATCTTCTGGTTGCTTCATCACCGGCCTCATCATTCATACACGGCTAGATGCTGGCCAAGAGCAAACCGCAACGCAACGAGAAAAGAGCAAAAAAAGCAACGTTTAAGCTACTGTTGCTTTTTTTCATGTTAAGATCGGCAGACAGGCTGACGGTCCACTTGATGGTAGGTGGCTACCGTCGCCTATAACACAAACAACGTCAGAGCTGCTGCAAGTGCAAGTATTAAGGATAAGAGATTAGGAGGGGATAGGGGAATGGGCTCTTGTATCCCTTACTCACTCACCGAAACACAACAGCACACGTGCTGTTATTTCACGGTGGTCTTCTGTAAGGGGGTGGTTACTGCCGCCAATCGGGCTGCCCAAATTAATGCGAAACGCAGTGTGCCCTGCCACTACTTAAATATAAATAAAATAAAAAATGCCTATAAATGCAAGCAACACTATAGGCATGAGATCGCTCTGACGACATAAAGGAATATAAGAGAGAGTGGAAAATAATAATCTGTCATATACCGATATATGGAAGTATATTTATTGTGTAATGTATTCAATAAAACTAACAAACGTATCTGTGACATGTCAGTTCTAATTATGTTTATGGCACCGGTGACATCACGGTGCTCAAAATGTATTGCCGCTATAAACCCACCGATTCACTGAACGGTGTTTAGAAATTTTAGTTTTCTTAGCACCAGGTTTCTAGTAAAATATAATATGTATGTATTATTTTGGTGTACAATTTAACTCTATTACAATTATTTACATATCATTTAACATAAAAACTAAAATTATGTAATCTAAAAATAAATTAATATTAAATTGATTAAAAACTAATAATATAAAAATGGACCCCGCGTCATTGTACCAAGTACGCTGGCAGCATTTCCTCGTTGAATGGCCAAACTAATACGTTGGCCGAGGAAAGTGCCAGCTCTTCGGTCTCCCGTCGCATCAATAAGCCTCTTCGAGATGTCTTTGAATTTAACTCTTAACTTTCTGATATCAAATTTTTTTTTGCTAATTAATGTTTTCTCACTAGCCGCTCAACTCACTTGAGAGTTAAAATTTAGTAATGAATTACATTTATATTTCTTCCCAGCGAGTACCTACGACTCGAGGAGCAAAGAATTGTTAATCCACCACAAATAGCCCACTACGGATCAGCTGGAATCTTCAAAAATTAATGGTCTTCTAGCAATCTTTCTTTCTTATTTCGCCAAAATTAAGGGATTCCCTGAGGCAAATGACATTTACTATAGAACTCGCTGGCGGCGGAGACAATTCAACAGGCCTAGAAATGGTGTTTTTTTGTTTTTACCATTAGAACATTACACAAAAAAAATTTTATTAATACAATTTTTTAATCTGATATTAACTTATTAATAGGTACAGGATTCATATGCGTGCAATAAGCCGTTTTCGAGAGAATTTTCAATAAAGGTCAAATTTTTCTTGTGTTCTAACTTTTTTTGTGGAGTTTCTATTACTTTAACGAAAATTCTAATTAATACAATTGGTTCTTCACATGTTTAAGTATAATATATATTTTTTTCAAAGCAATTGTCTTGTCCATTTCTTGTAACATCTTCATTAAACAATGGATATTTTTAGTATTTAGTGTTTGTCTCCCCCTTAAATCAACATGTAGTAACTTTCTTTAAAAAAAAAAATTGAAATTTTACGATTGTGATTTTAGATAATTTCTACTTTTTTTTTTTATTATAGATGGGTTTGCTCTTGACCAGCATCTATCCATGTAGGAAGGATGAGGCCGAAGATGGAGCGAGCTCACCCAGAAGATGCCTATTCACTCGAACTTTGAAAAGATTTGGGTTATATGAGCTCGGAAATACAGACGCCGGCAGGGAGTTCCAATCCTTAGCAGTGCGCATCACAAAAGATGTTTTAAAGCGCTTGGTCCGAATTAGAGGGATATCGACAAGCAGATTAAAAATCTCCTCCGAAAACTATATTCTTAAATATTTTAAACAAAGTCGTCCGCCGCCGATGTCTGTCTGTATGTATGTATGTTCACGATAATTTCTGAACGCATTTTCATGCATTTTATGCAGTTAGTGGAAAGAGCGTCGAGGAACGTTTTTGTATATAATTTGCAGAAAAAAAGACGGGGCGGGCTACGTACCAAACTTTACAAAAAATAATTTTAAGAGAATGTAGGTTTTCTCGGCCGGTATCCATATGAGTTATTGTAGAGTTACAGTCGCGTCGCAAACATGTACGAACTCTATAAAGGTGGTATAAGAACATCTTGTACCTTTTTTAGCTGCTACAATAGCCTTTTAAGCACTTGTATGTCTTTGTATCTCTCTAACTTTTTACTACCGCTTATATATCGCTACTGTAACACTGAAGCCTGCATAAGGTGGGCCCTTTTTGGGGGTATAGAAGCGATAGAGAGTCCTCTACCGCTACTGTAGCTCTTCTTATGCAGGCTAAGCCGTTAAAAATACCCCTTAAGCAGCTGTTATAACTCTTGTGTGCTACTTGGGTAGTGATAAATAAATATTTCATGTAAGGCGTGCCTTGGTCATAACTAGTATATAGGAACTCTAGCATAAATGAGTAATTTTTGCTACTATTTTAATTCCCGTTCGCTCCGTTCGTTCCCGTTCGCTCAGTAGGTATTCTGTATTGTTTCCAAAACCCGTCATATAACTAAATAATATTCACTCGACATACAGACAGACAACTGTGGAAAAATTATTCAGATATAAACAAGACACTTTTAATCCTCTGTTGCAGATTTCAAGATACCAGTGTTTTAAAAAGTTTTTAACCACATAATTATATATCCTTCACGTTGAAGATTAAAAAATATACATACAACTATTGATGGCGCCATCTATTATACTACACTAGAATTAGGTGAAGCAGAGACATCTATCGGGTTTAGATGGAACTGCTTGGTGATACAACTATGCATAGTTTGTTCCAATTTGCAAACCCCCTGGAGCCTATTATGCACTTATAGATTTCTCAGGAATCACTCTGTCGATAGAGAAAAACCGCATGAAAATTCGTTTAGTAGTTTTTGAAATTATCGCGAACATACATACAGACAGGTGCGGCAGGGGACTTTGGTATGGGGATACTTAACTACATTATAAGAAGAATAATTTATAGTTTCTTAATAAATTAATGCGTATTTTTTAACTCTTAAATGTATGTGCCCCTTTACTGTTTGCAAATACATTGAAACACAATCATTTACATATTTTAACACGTCAGGTATTACATAAAATATACACGGTTACATAAAAAAAAAGTGTCCGAGTGGATTCAATTAGCGTTGCGATAAAATTAAAGAATCAATTGAGTGTCGCATTGACGGCATAAGTTAAAATCTAATTATTTGTGTTAACAGTTTGTCAAGGTGACAGTACATTATTTCATCTAAAAACCAGCTACGCCATTGTTTGGGGAACAGTTTCATATGATATAGTGAGATTGTTTTTCACTCGATTTTATTATTTATAACTTTATAGGGGGAGACAAACCCTAAATACTAAAAATATCCATTGTTTAATGAAGATGTTACAAGAAATGGACAAGACAATTGCTTTGAAAAAAAAATATATGTATTATACTTAAACATGTGAAGAACCAATTGTATTAATTAGAATTTTCGTTAAAGTAATAGAAACTCCACAAAAAAAGTTAGAACACAATAAGAATTTGACTTTTATTGAAAATTCTCTCTAAAACGGCTTATTTTACGCATATGAATCCTGTACCTATTAATAAGTTAATATCAGATTAAAAAATTGTATTAATAAAAATTTTTATTTTGTGTATTGTTCTAATGGTAAAAAAAAAACACCATTTCTAGGCCTGTTGAATTGGATCCGCCGCCAGCGAGTTCTATAGTAAATGTCATTTGCCTCAGTGAAGCCCTTAAGGATTTTATGCAAAAATCACTGTTCTCTTTTTTTTTTAGTTTTTTTTGCTTATAAAATTAAAACTATCAAGGTAATCGTGATGATGTAAAAGAGAAATTGTAGAGGATGAAAACACGATTAATAAAAAAGTTATCTATACTACTAATATTATAAAGCTGAAGAGTTGAAAAATTCTTTTGAAAAATTTTGAATAGTCCATTTATCGGATAAGGCTATAGGCTATATAATATCACGCTACGAAAAATAGTATTATATATAAGCAGTGTCCAGTACCGCGCGCCCCATGCGCACGCCGCCGCCGTATGGGCCGCAGCGAAACGTGGCCGAGTTCAGCTAGTGAATAATAAATAAAGTCGAGTGAAAAGATCTCACTATATCATATGAAACTATTCTCCAACAATGGTGCAGCTGGTTTTCTTTTAACACTTTTTACATGAAAAAATCTCTGTAGCTTAGCCTACATATCTAATATATATTATAAAAAATTCGCTGCCTGGGTTCTTCGCTACCATCTTCTATACCACTAATGGAAATAGCGGTAAACGAGGAAGGTTTGTCTATACGAGTCCGTGCGAAGGCGGTATCGGGTTACCAGATATTTATAAGAGAGACATTATTTATATGAGAGGACTGGCTTGCAAACAGCCAGAACTACAAACTCGTACTGGAATCAAATAAAACCTATCGTCTATGTATGGAATTTATTTTTCTTAAGGGGGAGACAAACCCTAAATACTAAAAATATCCATTGTTTAATGAAGATGTTACAAGAAATAGACAAGACAAGTGTTTTGAAAAAAAATATATATTATACTTAAACATGTGAAGAACCAATTTTATTGATTAGAATTTTCGTTAAAGTAATAGAAACTCCACAAAAAAAGTTAGAACACAAGAAGAATTTGACTTTTATTGAAAATTCTCTCGGAAACGGCTTATTGCACGCATATGAATCCTGTACCTATTAATAAGTTAATATCAGATTAAAAAAATGAATTAATATTTTTTTATTTTGTGTATTGTTCTAATGGTAAAAACAAAAAAACACCATTTCTGAGCCTGTTGAATTGGATCCGCCGCCAGCGAGTTCTATAGTAAATGTAATTTGCCTCAGTGAAGCCCTTAACTTAAAATAAACATGAAAAACCATTATTAAGCAGAACTTTTCTTTAATTTTATTAATCGAAGTTTTAAAATTCGAAATTAAAATTTAATTAACATTTGGATTGTTTGAATATGTCTGTGAGAGTGAAAAAGGCGTGCTTTTGGGGATTTTATCGACTTTTATGATCGACATTGCCTGGATTTGTAGGTTTTTCTCGACTCAAAAAATCTAGAGTGAAACCTACACAGATTATACTTACATAGATTATGCATACATAGGTTTACATGCTATTGAGCCAGTCCAGGCAAGTGTTTTATTAGCTTAATAACTGAACTAATAATAAATTAACTGTAGGTCGTAGGTAATGTTTCTTGAGCACGATGACGCATTTATATTTTAAATAAATTGAAACCATTACAAGTTTTAATGAAAAATAAATCGCTAAACTCCAATTAAGGCAAATTTTAAGGCGGGCGAACCCGGCAGCGTTAATAATTGTCCTGAGGGACGATTCCCACGTAAATAGGGAGCAGGTCATCGTCTGTTTATTCGCTATAAAGTTTATTAAACCAGAAGCTTTCACATGAGTATGTGGATCGCACAATAGTATGTGGATTCGTTATACGCAAAATTTATGAAAAGTGGAGCGGTTCCGAAGAATACGCTAAACTCATAATAGGGGATAGGACAAATTTTCAGAAAGTGTTTTAAATTAATCTTCATGGATATTTATTCCCATAAAAAATATTTATGGGAATAAATATTTATTTTATTAATTATAGCCTTTTAGGTACTCAAAATCATGTTTTAATATTGTTTGTTTGAAAATGCCGCCAAAACGCCACGATAGTTCATCTGAGAGCGCGTAACGTTATTTGTGGTCATATCATAACAAAACAGCAGCATTGGCATAAGACAATGATTGCCCACAAATGACGTCACGCACTGTGATTGGTGTTTCCGTATAGATTAAAAATATTGTAAATAATAAAATTTTATTTCTTCATTTAAAAATATTTCAATGAATTATATTAAATTATTATTCGATAAATAATCGTAAAAAAATATATATTTTCTTTCTAAGTACATTTTAGATTTTAATCTGATTACTGTCCGATCCCCTATTAAATTTTTTTATTACGAATTTTTGAACTACCTAGCAAAAATTGGACATCTATTATAAATTAGCCCTGTATATTAAAAAGTAAAAGATATTCCTTCAGATAAAATATTTACTTTTGATTCAGATAAATGTTTCACGTTTGCCGTTATGCCGCTGAACCAAATTTAATGAATTTTGGTATAAAGATGGAGGTGGAAACTTGGAAAAGGTATTAGGCTTTTTTTTTGTCAAGAAAATAAAACTTGAGCGGTGAAATACCGGATGGAAGTTTTTTTTTTTTTTTTTTTTTTTATTATAGATGGGTTTGCTCTTGACCAGCATCTGTCCATGTAGGAAGGATCAGGCCGAAGATGGAGCGAGCTCACCCAGAAGATGCCTATTCACTCGAACCTTGAAAAGATTTGGGTTATAAATAAATAAATAAATAAATAAATAATGTGTAAATAAATAAATAAATATATGAGCTCGGAAATACAGACGCCGGCAGGGAGTTCCAATCCTTAGCAGTGCGCATCACAAAAGATGATTCATCAGTGAAATGTTAATTAATTAAAAAAAAAATTTAATTAATCTGATATTGATGAACTACTCGGAGTAGCGGATACCAGTTAATATGATAATACATGTATAATAGTAATTTATTCCTTACGCTGAAGTATCGCCATTTTATACAACAATGTTTGTTACATGTACGCATTAATAAACATATATGTTGCAATAAGGATAAATCATTTTATAATTATGTAGTTCGGCAAAATTTCAGATAAAACGCTTTGATTTACGATAGCTTTATGAAGTGCGTTGCTCTAATGGGTCCTAACGCTGATATTGTGTCCATTTTCTTGTCTATAAACCGTTTACTTTGTCAGTTTATTGAATAGGTCCAGGGGTTGGCAACCTTTCAGATTCCAACTATGTCTACATAGATGTACATCCTTCCAGGTCGAAACCTTTAAAATTAAAATCGACAACGGCCGACGCAAATAGAATATACGTCGGCTAATATGAATAATTGCTCATTGCAATTTCAGAAAATTCCTTATTTAGTATATACTAAACATAAAACACGACATACAGTGATGATATATGGCGTTGAAATGTGGTCTCTAATTATGTGCCTCGTAAGAAAGCTCAACGTTGCTCAACGAGTTATAGAGAGTCTATGCTCGGGGTTACACTGCGAGATCAAATCAGGAAAGAGGAAATCCTTAGACCAACATATGCCAGCGGATCAGTAAGTTAAAGTGACAGTGGGCAAGACACATAGTACGGAGAGTCGACGGCCGCTTGCGTCTGAAGGTCTGGAGGCCACGGACCTGCAAGCGCATCATAGGACGTCCACCCACAAGGTGGACAGAGGACGGTCCTTTTGGAGAATTAGGGGGGAGGCCTTATCTTTATCTTTATCTTGTCTTAGTGGCTATTTCTGTCTGCTAGAGTACCAGTATCACGTCGTCCATTGCTGAAATATTGTGATCGCCACGTGAACTAAAGCTCTCTACCTATACCTACCACGTTAAGGAACTGTAGTACTTTTTTGATAGAGGCATTCTTCACATCTTCACAAGCCATTGTGTGGCTTCCTAGGATGTGACTGCGCTTGTGCATCAGAGGGCCATCAAAGTGACAGTGGGCAAGACACATAGTACGGAGAGTCGACGGCCGCTTGCGTCTGAAGGTCTAGAGACCACGGACCTGCAAGCGCATCATAGGACGTCCACCCACAAGGTGGACAGAGGACGGTCCTTTTGGAGAATTAGGGGGAGGCCTTTGTCCAGCATGGCCTGCGGTTGAGATGATGATGAAACATAAAATATACAAACCCAAATCTTTTCACAGTTCAACCTTCTGGGTGAGCTCACTCCATCGTCGGCTTCATCTCTCCTACACGGCTAGATGCCGGCCAAGAGAAAACCTATCATTAATAATAAAAATAATAATAATAATAACAGCATGTGTGTTTTCCACTCTCTTTTATATTCCTTTATGTCGTCAGAGCGATTTCATGCCTATAGTGTTGCTTGCATTTATAGGCATTTTTTATTTTATTTATATTTAAGTAGTGGCAGGGCACACTGCGTTTCGCATTAATTTGGGCAGCCCGACTGGCGGCAGTAACCACCCCCTTACAGAAGACCACCGTGAAATAACAGCACGTGTGCTGTTGTGTTTCGATGAGTGAGTAAGGGAACAGATGCTAGAGTCCATTTTTCTATCTCTTCCTAATCCCTTACACTGAATCCTACTATGGTCAACAGCGCACTTGCAGTACTAGTGGCGTTGCTTGTTTTATAGGCAAAGGTCTGCCTGGCTAACGAAGAGCTTCGAAATCTTTATTTTAAAAATAATAAACTGTTAAAGTCAACCAGAATCACAGTTTCCGTAGTGGATATTTAGGTCAACATGTGTAATAGAACCACGCGTCAGCCTTGAAAATCGTGTCCCGAGCTACTATGGCCGCGGCGTATGCAGCTCGGGCTCGCCCTACCCGCGTCGCGCCCTGTCTAGACGGCTACGTCGGACGACTGTATTGGTTCATATACTGTGGTAATACTGTGTGTACACGCAGTGCAAAACATAGAGAGAGGTGGAAAAGACTCACAGAGGCCGCAACTATATACCTCCTATCAGACTAGCCACGACCACATCTACTCCGCCAGTCCATTATATATAATTTGCCTAATTTTTAGGAATTTATTATTATTAAATGGTTATCGCTCACTAGTCAAGCTTGATAACATCAATGCTCGTCAATAGTTACTAAATTTTGTCTTAGATAATAATTTATTAGACAGACCATATCTCGTGATGAATGATCATAAAGAGGTCTATTGGCAGTGCTCATACACTTTGGGATATTATGCCGAAGGCAATTTAAGAAAGAAAAAAAGAAAGACTTTTATTCACTGCACGAAAGACACATTATGTACAAGAACAGGGAAGAAATTAAAAAAAAAAAGTGTGTGTGTCCTCGCGGCAGCGAATCGGATACTGGCTCAGCATTGTGCTGAGGTGCTGACAAACACCTACAGCGCTGATTTTCAGCCAGCACCGTATGTGACTCATTGGACACCATACAAACTTACTTTATAAATTACTATATACATACACATAAACATACATAAACATAAACATACACATACATATATACACAATATATATACAATTTCTCTGTCCTATACTTCTCCGTTATATTTTATTCCGTAGAAAACTTTCTGGAGAGAAATGGAACTCTCGTGTTCGTACAGATTTATATAATGCCTATGCCAGAATGCAATAAAAAAAATGTAATTTATTTTAAATGTATTTATTTTATTTTATTTTAAATGTAATTTAATTTCTGTTTGTGTTCCTAAAATAAATGAATACATAAATAAAATAAATAAATAAATAAATAAATATTATTTGAAATATGCCAAACTGAGTCCTACTTCGAATTTTAATTTTATATGATTGTTTTGTGTATGCAGCAAAAGAATCAGAAAGCAAGAAATGTTAGTAGTAAAATCCTGCTGTCTTGATGTGATTCTTTTTATATGATGACGTCTTTGACGACAATTGGTATAAACAAAAAAAAAAAAAGAAAAACGGGACAAGTGCGAGTTGAACTCGCGTGAAGAGGGTTCCGTACGATGTTACCTATCCGCACAATATTCAGTGATTTCCCATGTTATTTTAATATCATGGACTTCTTATAGGTTTTCCTACAATCTATAAGTAGAAAACTAATTTCTGTATTTTTTTCAAAATTTTAGGTCCAGTAGTTTCGGAGATAAGGGGGGGGGGAATAGTCGGACAGACGAACACACGAGTGATCCTATAAGGGTTCCGATTTTTTATTCGGACGTAAGGAACCCTAAAAAAATTAAATATATAGAATACATAGAGAGGGCATTGAGAAAAATTTTCTACAAAAATATTGATTCTGATCGCCGTAATAAGGATGGCCATGGCGTAGCTAAATAGCCTTGCAAAGCTGGTGATGGACTGAGCGATTTTGTACCACGTGGTTCTAAATGTTACATTACGGATTCTTTCGTCTTTTCCGATCTATATAGTTGAAAATCTTTGGGTATATACTCTTAACGTACGACATGGAGCGAATACAGTCAGCAGGGAAGAGTTAGTTAATATGTCTGTTTCTCCGCTCAACGATACGATTTTTGATACGATTTTTACTAATGGAAAAAGCGATAAACAAGGAAGGTTTGTGTGTATCATTTGCAGAAAAAATTAGGGTCTAGCGTTTCTTACTTAGAACAGCACACGTGCCGTTCACTGTGCTGAGTGACTAATAAAAAATAAAAGCGTAATTTATTTAGTCTTGGATCAATACTCGCACGTATACGATAATGGCTTAAATAAAATGCTCGAATCCGAGCTGGAAAAGGTAGCGCATGCGTGAAAACGTCAACCGACTAAAATATATGGGTAATATTAATTCAATGAAGTGTTAAGATTGTCGAAGCGCGTTTTTAAATTACCAATTTTTCTATCAGGCCCCATTACGTTCACATAATAAGGCTAACTTTTCAACTTCAACTTAAGAAGGTTGTAAATTGTAGGCATTTATAGCGCGATGCACGCCTTGGGTGGCATAAATGAACCAAAATCACCTTACTGCTTCGGAAATGAGGTGAAAGCCTTTACCGTTCTGACAATAGGTTCTATTTTCCTATTGTGTTCACATTGATCTATTGTAATGTGTGTTTTGTTTATGCATGTGAGTTTCAGAAAGCATTATGACTATTGTAAATCTATCGGTTCGCTAATGGCGTCCGCTATACAAGTGTATTTATTTTTACCTGTGTGAAGCAGGTGGCCTACGGGACATAAGGTGCCATAGAGCAGGTGAAGAGGTTCACAGACTAAAAAGTGTTGCCGTATTTAATTAAAACCAGAGAATATGAATGCGGGATCATTACTAAATGTCCCTGCTTTATATTTTTCTGATGTAATGGTTCTGACATAAAAACCATTTCTTTTGCCCTAATTCTTTAATTAATTTAATTTAAACAATCTTGAAATGTGAGCATTAAAATAGAGTTCTATTGCGTTAGAAATTAAATGAGTTTTGATTAAACGATTGTATATAATTTATTTCAAAGAGATCTTATTTTAAAATTCGAATTGAGGTAAAGAGATGTAATAAAATTGCTATTAAAGATAAATTATCACCTTTTTCTTATCGTAATGTTTTATTCTTAACTCACTATTAAGTATGTATAAAAAATTATAATAATAAGTCGTAAATTATACGCAGAAGTTAAAAAAAATGGTGCTGGCAAGTTTGTTAGAAAAAAATCAGCCCATTTTGTTTAGACTTAACTTTTGTTTAACTTTTGTTTTGTGGTGAAAAATTCTAATTTAATTTTGGAATCAACTTTGAAACTTTGGGTCAACTTTGGGTCAGCTCTGGCTTCAAATCTGAAAAATAGTGACAAGGTACATTGAGTTATGCAGTCATTTGGGCAGTCCATCTGGCGGTAGTAACCACACCCTTACGGAAGACCACCGTGAAATAACAGCTTGTGTGCTGTTGTTTCGGTGAGCGAGTAAGCGATGCCAGAACCCATTTCCCTAACCCTCCCCAATCCCTTATCCTAATCCTACTGTAGACGGAAGCGCACTTGCAATATCTATGGCGTTGCTCGTGTTACAGGCGAAAAAAAAAACCTTAAAATAAAAAAATATAATATAGATTTGTTTACTTTCTGGTTTTTTA
Source organism: Bembecia ichneumoniformis (assembly GCA_910589475.2). Classification (NCBI taxonomy): domain Eukaryota; kingdom Metazoa; phylum Arthropoda; class Insecta; order Lepidoptera; family Sesiidae; genus Bembecia; species Bembecia ichneumoniformis. The sequence goes on along the minus strand of OU342534.1, from coordinate 17,366,139 downwards.
AATTGTCTTAATATGGAAAAATCAAAAGCATTTAGCCTCTTTAATGATCTACGTGGACAAAGAGAAATAATGGTTAACCAGATCGAGGAGATAATGAAAAAATAAGACATAAGTGAGTTTTTTTCCAGTAAAAAAATAGATAACTGGGTACTGCTTTAACTAATTGCAGTTCATTAAAAGTAAAAGTTAAATATTGGTAGGACTGTTTAAACAGAAGACTATGTTGAGTGTTCTGTGGGCTCGTTTGGAATAAATATTCGTATACCTATAGTGGTTAGGGTCTAACAATTAGGACATGGCTCCTCATCATTACCGTTTTCTTCAAACATAGGTAATAGGAATGATGACAGATTTTGAAATTCCCTTCCATAATGTAGATACACGTCTACCATATCCGAAAAAAACAATATTTCAGCAAAAAACTAAATTTCAACGCGAATTATTGAATGTTTTTTAAATGTATTTTGAATTGCGTGCGAAAACGCTCTTAGGTGTCATGGCGTCGCGTCTAATGAAACGTGACGTCACCGACATCCCATCAGATTTTTCATTCTGTCAATGCAAAGTCAAGCAACACGATGGCACTTACCTGGGCGTGACGTCATTCGCTCTGATTGGTGTTTCAGTTAACATGGCCGATTGCAGTTATTTATACTTCTATTTTATTGAAAATCTTATTAATCTCAATTTTAATACAAAAAATGAGTAATTTTTTAGACTCCTTTCAACATATATTTTTCTCCAAAACCATTTATTCTTTGATTCTTTAATACCGTCATCATGCCTATTTTTCAATTATCAAGATGCAATGGAAAACGCCTCTCGTATTTTTGTCGACATCGGCAAATAAGATTTTCAAATTAGTTCCTTTTCCCCTTTCTTCTATAGGACATGCAGACGTATGGCTGGTTACCATCCTCACCTTGTCGAAATCCCTCTAATTCGGACCAAGCGCTTTAATACAACTTTTGTGATGCGCACTGCTAAGGATTGGAACTCCCTGACGGCTCATACAACCCAAATCTTTTCAAGGTTCGAGTGAATATCTTCTGGGTAAGCTCGCTCCATCGTCGATCTCATCCTTCCTACATGGATAGATGCTGGTCAAAAGCAAACCCATCTTTAATAAATAATAATAATAATAATAATAATTTAAATATGTTACCATTAAAATGGAACAGTGTGAGAATTCAGAATAAGAAACTAGATTTTAAATTTATTTTCAAGCAACGGAATATGTATTGCAAATGCCATACCCACCTTATAATAATAAGGGATTAGGAGAGGATAGGAAATGAAATCCCTCACCGAAACACAACGCGTAGGCCAACCAGAGAGGCCAACCATAGTAGAATTGATGATAAGGGATTAGGATAGGATAAGGAAAATCGTCTCTGGCATCCCTTACTCACACAACCGAAACACAACAGCAGCAAACATAATACTGTTACTTCACGATGGTCTTCTGTAAGGGGATGGTTACTGCCGCCAGACGGGCTGCCCAAATGATTGCGAAACTCAGTTATCATATAACGTTACATTTAATTGCATTTAAGGATTGTGGGCTTAAAAAAGAAGATGACTTGTATTGTATAATTGGATAGATTAAATTGTATTTTTTTTAATGTTAAGATCGGCAGACAGGCTAACGGTCCACTTGATGGTAGGTGGCTACCGTCGCTTATAACATAAGCAACGCGAAAGCTGCTGCAGGTGCGCTGCCGACTACAGTAGGATTAAAATAGGTATTCTGCAAAGGAGTGGTTATTGCTGCCAGACGGGCTGCTCAAATGACTGCGAAACGCAGTGTACCCTGCCACTACTATCATTTCCAGATCCGGACCAGAGCCAACTTTAAAAAGTTTATTTCCAAAGCTGACCATGCCGGGAATCGAACCCGGGAACCCTATAACAGTGCGTTAAGGCAAACACCCTAACCATTCATCCAATGAGCTCGGCAAAATTATCAGCAAATTACCACATTTACCATTTTTTCTTTCATAATTTAAATCAAGTTTCATAATTTAGTGGACACTGCTTTTCGCAGATTCATATATATAGGCCGTCTTTTTTTTAAATTTTTTTTTTAACATTTTTTTTTCTATTTTTTTTTTACGTGAGGAGGGGAAAATCCATTATGCCCGACTCTCACGGGCTAAAAATCCCTCCTCCAGTTCCGCTCCTAGCGCGGTCGTCCGGGACTATATTATTTCTTCGGACGACAGCGGAGCATCCCTTTACAACATCGCTCTTTCTTCCGTTTCAATACGACGCTCATGTCTCTTTCGCTTTTATTATAGAAGTGATGTACGCTGCATTGCGATTCCAGCATTCTTCGCTCTACAGCATGACTTCGACCATGTTCCGCTTACTTACGTCTACTTTTAGGTCCCTCTCCATTTCGGCTCTTTCCAGAGAGAATCTAGGGCAAACAAATAGCGTGTGCTCTGCGGTATCTATATCTGGACAAAACCAACACGTATCCGTAAGTGATTTGCCGATCCTTTTCCGGAAAGAAAAGGCCGTCTGGAGGCAGTAATCACCACTTTACAGAAAACCACCGTGAAGTAAGCTTCATGCTGATATGTTCGGTTGTGTGAGTAAGGGATGCCAGAGCCCATTTCCCTATCCCTTCCCAATCCCTTATCCTTAATCCTTCTGTAGTCGGTAGTGCACTTGCAGCACCTGTGCCGTTGCTTGTGTTATAGACGACCGTCATCAGTCTGTCTGCCGACTTTAACATAAAAAAAATCAATGGAACTTGGCTTTAAGGTATTTCACCATTCAGTTTTCTAATATAATCCGTCAATATAATATCCATCACATTAAAAAAAAAAAAAAAAAAAAAACTGGATCCATTAATAGGAACACTAAAGAGTATAATATTTAAAACAAATAATAAAATATTTCAACTGGCTTAATATTCGTGAGAAAGGCAAAATTCAACTAAAGATTGCTTATTTATCACTATTTTTCGACTCGGTCACAGTGGCTGCGCCCACGCACAAAACCACATCGCCTCTAATCTCGTCTTGACATAGAAAATCAATTTTTACATCGGCCGGTTTCAAAATTAGACACATTTCATTTGATTGTTATACGCTCATATAACAGACCGGAGTCAAAGTGCACACCATTAATTAAATTTTTATTTTGAAAATAAAAGTTTTAATGTTATTGTAGTTTAATGTAAATAAATAAATTAAATTAATTCATCTCTATGTCTTATAATTTCTCATTTTTTTAAATATTTATAACTAGCGACTCGCCCTCGTCTTCGTTAGGAAGCAATTTTTTTTCTGCAAAGTATATATGACATACAAGCCTTTCTCGTTTATAGCTTTTTCCACAATTAAAAACCGTATGAAAATTTGGGTAGTTTAAAAGAAGTTAGCGGAGATAGATATATCACTTTACTCAAGTGATGGGGGATTGAAATAGTTAAGAATATACTTCATAATTAATTTAATTTTCGGTTACTGATTGGACTGTTGTTGATGAGATTGAATTTATATTGAATTTGTATTGTTACATATTGCTTGACTTATATAATTTTACTAGCGGCCCGCCCCCGGCTTCGCCCGGGATGCAATTTTTATATATAAGAACATTCCCCGTTTATCCCTCTTTCCATTAGCGAAAACCAAATTAAAATCGGTCTACCCGTTCACGCGTGATGCCGTGACCAAGGTAAATGGGGATTCATTTTTATATATATAGACTAACGATCCGCCCCGGCTTCGCTCGGGGTGCAATTTTTCTATATAAGAACATTCCCCATTTATCCCTCTTTCCATTAGTGAAAACCGAATTAAAATCGGTCTACCCGTTCCCGCGTGATGCCGTGACCAAGGGAAATGGGGATTCATTTTTATATATATAGACTAGCGACCCGCCCCGGCTTCGCCCGGGGTGCAATTTTTCTATATAAGAACATTCCCCGTTTATCCCTCTTTCCATTAGTGAAAACCGAATTAAAATCGGTCTACCCGTTCCCGCGTGATGCCGTGACCAAGGGAAATGGGGATTTTGATTTTGATTTTGACTTATATAATTTTATTATTTAACTGAATTGATTTTTGAACGAGTTTTGCTTGTTATATTTGTTATTGTGTTCTAAATTCAAATATTTTATTTTTATTTTAATGCTTTGAGTAGAAATAACATAACTATTACTAATTATGACATTTTTTTTCCAAATTTTTAACAGAGACAACATGACGTAATATAGCTGTAGATACCAGTAATTGGTACACAAATGTAAACGTGTGTATATAATTTATGAATGTGACTTAGTGAGTTTTGATGTGCTGTTGGTGTCTCATTTAAATAAAATAAAATAAAATAAAATACTGGATTTTTCATTTGGCAGTATACTATTAGATTACACATCTCATCTCTTCTAGGAGAAGCAGGAGATTTATTCATGACTTTTTTCACTGCTACAGTAAGTTATTGGAGTTTACTAATTAAGAATCTATTTTCATATAAGGCTCCGGTATGGAAATTTTATGAGGAGTAAAATTAATACAAGCGTTAACTAAAAAGCGTTATGTTCTTCTAAGCAGTTGACCCAAATCCGATAGATGTCGCCGCTTCACCTAGAGTTGACATAATAGATAAACATTTACCCTTTTCCCTATTGCATAGTCAAAGACAATCGTACTTAAGTCGTGCTTACACATTTTTTTTTGCCGGCCCGACTGGGATTCAAACTTGAGTTTGCTATGTCGATAATAAAGCTTTTAACTTGTAGGATTCATCATCATTCGCTTTTCTCATTCATTATGAACCTTTTTGTTTCCTGTTTATAATGTGACCTTTTTATTTACTTATATTATTATATTTGGATGAGTGGTTAGGGTGCTTGCCTTAACGCTATGTTCTAGGGTTCCCGGGTTCGATTCCCGGCAGGGTCAACTTTGAAAAATCAACTTTTCAAATTTGGTTTTGGTCTGGATTTGGAAAGTAGTGGCAGGGCACACTGCGTTTTCGCAGACATTTGATGGGTAGCCCGTCTGGCGGCAGTAACCACCTCCTTACAGAAAACCGCCGTGAAATAACAGCACACGTGTTGTTGTGTTTCGGTGAGTGAGTAAGGGATGCCAGAGCCCATTTTCCTATCCCCCTCCTAATCCTGTATCCTTAATCCTACTGCAGTCGGCAGCGCACTTGCAGCAGCTTTGGCGTTGCTTGTGTTATAAGCGACGGTAGCCACCTACCATCAAGTGGACCGTCAGCCTGTCTGCCGACCTTAACATAAAAAAAATATACACTGGCCGGCGCGGTTTCAAATGGAAAAAGAACCACAGAATTGAGGAAAAAGAAAAAACGGGGATTGACAGGGCTTTTGACGAGGAGAGGATTCTGGAGAGAGAGCCTTAAAGAGGTGTACGGAATATGTATATAATAAAAGAGATTCAGATTTTTTTAAAAAAGGAATCAGAAAGGCGATCGAGCTGACGATTTTATGATTATCACATCCAGACTGAACGAATCCAACTCTTATTTTTATTAAGTCGACGAGATCCGCTTATACCCTATCTTTACCTGTGATCCTGTCGAAAAAGGGAATAAAGCTACTCCAACGGAAGACGTGATCAACGGAAGGTAAAAATATCTGTATATAAATATATGAGGACTATAGTGTTTTTTTTGTGTTCTTAGGGACTCTAGTGTAGTTTTTCTTAAAATCTCCATGTTTTCTTATAACCCGCCACCCCAAGAGTGATTCAGAATTGTTACACTACAAACTCACTGGGCCATCACTACTATTTTCTGTTATTTTATACTATATAGTTTAAATTTTGTATGCTATATTTCTGTTAAAAAAATGTAATAAAAAATGTAGTTTATCACACTAATATTGATTTTATAGAGTTTGATCTCTAGGATTGAATGTAGCTATTAATTTTTAAGGCACCATTAAAACGATCTTTTAGTTAGGAAGAATTGAATCATAAGTTTTTAGATTTAAAGGTCTCCGTAAATGCACAAACTACTAGTATTTCTTGGCATTCAAATTAATTAATATGAAAGTCCACCTGATTTCATAATCAAATAGATATTTGTCTCTTATCGTAACACCATAAAGGTTTAATGTGTAATTTTATCTATTTCAAGTAAAGATATAATTTAATATTAGTGTCTTATTATATGATTATTGTTTAAATATAAATCTCAATTACAAAATTAGTTTTTAGATTCCAATATATATGAATTTTAAATTAAATTATATTATAAAATATATTTTTTTGAAGTATGATTATTGCACACAATAATATTATTACCATAGAGCAGGTAATTAAATTCATTTATTTAGATATTCTAAGTCGAGCAAGTTTGAACTTGATTTTTACTGTATCTTGTATAATTCCTTAGAAATTTTATTTGTTTTAAATTAGAGTATAGACTAGCTGAGCCCGCAACTTCGTACGCGTGGTATTCGGTATAGAGCGTAACATTTTTGTTTGTAAACCGATTGGAATGAAACAAACACTAAATGTTACGGGAAGCTTGCTACAATACATCAGTGAAAACGGCATTCAAAACGGTTAAGCCGTTTTTGAGATTAGCGTGCACAAACGCACAGACAAACCGACAAAAATTCTAAAAACTTTTTTTTTGACCACGATAACGTAAGTACAACATGTACAAATTGTTTTTATCATAATCAAGTTATAGTAATTTATTATGTTTATTTAAGTGATATACTGGATATTTTATTGTTAAAATGTGTACTACTAATAAAAAAAAATGTAAAAAAAGCGTTTAAAAATTATTGATCTAAACAATACATTTCACTACAATTTACAATACAATACTTTAAATAAAACTTTCTATGTAAAAGTTTTTTTGAATATTTTTGACTTTAAGCTACTTTAATTTTAAATCTAAAATAAAATAACCACTTCATTTCAGTGCCATAATTATTTTTAATCTACATAATGATGAAGGAAATAATTTTAATAATAAAATTGAGTTACAAAAAGTAATCTGTGCCCACAACAGCTATTTAATATGGACAAGGCCCTGTAATAAAAATTGTTTACTTTCTTTTATAACCCCATATATTATAATTATGACATTCCGACACTTAAACTTTTATAATAAAGAGAAATCATAAACGCTGGTACATTTGCATATCATCAACAATTAGTCGACCGCCCATCGTTTAATAGGCATACGAAATATATTACATTTGTTTACGATTAATATGTATATTAGCGATTTGGTCGCGTGTCTGTCCGTCCGGTGTTCGGCCGTTCGCCTAACGAGCGCACTTTGTGAGTCAATACAAGAACCTTATTAATTGGAAACCATTTTTCTTTACACTTTCACAATAATCGATTTGGTGTTATGTAGATTCGGTTTTTTTTAATGATAAATTTCAATTAGGAGGAAATAGAACTTATAAGGAGCTTCTATGGTTGTTGTTGGTGTCATGTGTTATACTGGATATGTGTGAAACCTAGGAATTGTATACAATTCCTAGGAAATGTGTGTAATAATGTTTCAAAAATGTTGTAATTAACAAATTTCCTATGAAATCCTATGAAATTTCCTATATATATATATCCTAGGAGTTGTTTGCAATTACGAGATGATCTTAGGAAATGCATGTAAACTAATGTTTTTTGTGAATAAATAGAATAAAACACGTCAGTAAAATAGGTATAGTAAATCTTATAGGACATTTTGTAATAAGTCTTGTAATCCATTTTGTAATAGACAGTATTTTTGTCAAAACCAGTATTCCGGGTGTGCTTGCATTAAATTTCATACAGATTCCAGAACCTATCCCCTCCTAATCCCTTATCCTTAATCCTACTGTAGTCGGCAGCGCACTTGCAGCACCTGTAGCGTTGTTTGTGTTATAGGCGACGGTAGCCACCTACCATCAAGTGGTCCGTCAGCCTGTCTGTCGACATAACATAAAAAAACAACTTTCTAGTACAAATAACAATGTTGTAACATATTTTGTAAATGGCGCTGAAATTGCTTGGCGATGAATCGTCCCATCCCAATTACAAAAGTGCATATTAAAAAAATATTATCATACATTTCCTAGGAATTGCATACAATGACCGAATAGGCGATTACATATTTTTCCGTTAACATATGCACGAACAATCTTCATAGAACATAAAGGGTGATATAAAATTTAAATTCAGGATACAGATATGTGTTTGGTGAAATTTAAAAAGGTTTAATTCTTGCTTATTAGATTCAATCTAATAGTCTCTTGCATTTCTCGTATCTACAGCGATTGCAATAATAAATATATTTAATTAATTTAATTAATTAAAGAAAATTTTATATGGTATTGTAAAAAGAAATTGCCGGATCCAAAATTTGCAAGAACATTAACAAAATGGTTATTAGATTGTTGTTATTATGATGTTAAAGAATTTTATAATAAGAAACATTAATTCCTTTTTTATATTAATATAGTTTATAAACAATTAAACACAAATATTTGCATGCCCTTGGCGGGTAGAACATACTTTGTACTGTAACTGCTGTGTACAAATTAAAATCCTGTAAACATGTGTTCGCGCAAATAAAGATTTATTTTATTTTATTTTATAAAATTATCATATGCGCTGATTGGGATTGGAACTCCCCGCCGCCGTCTGTATTTTTGAGCTCATACAATCTTTTCAAGGTTCGAATGAATAGGCATCTTCTAGGTAAGCCCGTTCCATCGTCGGCCTCATAGATGCTGGCTAAGGGCAAACCCATATTTAATAAATATAAAAAATAAATGCTAAGAACACAATACAAGAGCTAAGAAGCAGTAGTTTTAGTACATTTAGTATGTATAACTGTGTTATTCATAAATTTTAATAGTTTATTTATAATTTGATCCATAAGTAAGATAATGAGGCCGTTAGAGGATGATTGCAGCGAGTGCCTTGACCCACTTCGCGAATACAACCGACCATCATGTTTGTGCTCTCAGTGCAAAAGACATCAACGCGTTCACGGCGACCGAATGTCGCGGACCAGGGCTGTCAAAAAAATATATATTCGTAATACTATTTCGGCGCGAAGCTGGAGCGGATCGTTAGTATAGTATAAAACGTGAAAGTTTAAGTGTTTTTTTACTCAATCACACATTAAATGTTGAGCCGATTTGGAAGAAATTTAGCACACAAATTGACAATGTTGAGTATTAGCACATGTGATACTTCTATCCCGATAACGCAATTATTTTCTATTACATTTGTGCAGCATTTTCCAAAATTAAAACACTCATTGTCCGTGGTTCAGATAATTAACACTCGATTATTTTTGACATTTATTCCGTTATATATTCCTATGTGTAATCTTTTTTTTATTTTACTGCTGGGATGTAACTGGCTGTGCCTCCTTTAATTGCGGCGGCATCTGCAATGTTATTTTTTTTTTGTCCTTTTCTGTGTGTTTTTGTTCGGTGCCCCGTTGGAGGCCATGTTATAATAAATAAATAAATACATTTTTGCATAATAAATAACAGTAACAAGAGATAAAATAACAGTAACAGCAAGAAAGAAAGTTACAAAAAGGCCACTACTCAGCATTTTGCTGGCGTAGGCCAGCATTTTCCGTAGGAACCCTTAGTTTAACACATACACGGTCACACACCATGCATGTACTCGCTAACAAATCAAGTAAAATAAATTAATTTCTTGTCAAAAAACACAACTGTTTGCAGGAATATTGAAAACATTAGTTTAAAACCAGTTCCCTGGCGCACATAAGGAGATACTAAAATGCCCAAAAAAAATTAAAATTAATTTTTAATTAGTTTGTCTATGAGCGCGTAGGTTGGTCTTTAATAAAAAACTACTGTCTATTCTTAAATTTAGTCAATTTAACTACCGTCGCCTAGATTAAGGACGGATTTGGGAGAGCAAATAGAGAAATGGGCTCTGGCATCCCTTACTCACTCACTGAAATACAAGGTGTTATTTCACGATGGTAAGAGGGTGGTTACCGTCGTTGACGGGCTGCCAAAATGACTGCGAAACGCATTGTGCCCTACCACTACTTGCCAGATCCAGACCATAGCTAACTTTGAAAAGTTCAATTCCAAAATTGACTAAGTTTTGACGAGTCCGTTGGATGAGTGGTTAGGGTGCGTGCCTTAACGCTCTGTTCTAGGGTTCCCGGGTTCGATTCCCGGAAGGGTCAACTTTGAAAAATCAACTTTTCAAATCTGGATTTGGAAAGTAGTGGCAGGGCACACTGCGTTTTGTGTTATTTGGGCAGCAAGTCTGGCGGCAGTAACCACCCCCTTACAGAACACCACCGTGAAATAACAGCACGTGTGCTGTTGTGTTTCGGTGAGTGAGTAAGGGATGCCAGAGCCCAATTCCCTATCCACTCCTAATCCCCTATCCTTAATTCTACTGCAGTTGGCAGCGCAATTGCAGCAGCTTTGGCGTTGCTTGTGTTATAGGCGACGGTAGTCACCCCTACCATCAAGTGGACCGTCAGCCTGTCTGCCGACCTTAACATTAAAAAAAAAGTTGGGTATCGAAATTTCCGACTTAGTATTAAGGTCGAATTAATTGGCTATTAATTTTGCAATAACATTTTTTAAACGCACAAATAAATTTTATTTTCACAACCCTATATTTCATCTTTTATATGGATAGAGTAGAATTACCGAGTTCATATTCAGGTTTATTGGAATTTATTATTATTAGTGATTCACAATCATATTATATCCACAAATCAATAATACCACTCGATATCTATCTCAAAAGACATACTTGTGTACAACTTTTGTAGATTTACAAAAACGTTTTTAAAGTTTTTAACTTTTACGACACATAATTTTTCCGTGAAAATAAAAATGACTATTCATAGTCCAGGAACCTTAGCATTCAAAAATGACTATTCATAGTAATTATGACGCCTTAAAAATAATTATGTATACAGTATTGTATGGCATTTATATGAATGTTCTATATTTATATTAATAACCCTTTTCTAAATAACCCAAAAGATTTTGTTACGGTTTTAATTAATAGAAAGAACGATAAAGAGCAATAAGATATTATATGTTTATATATTTGTTGTACTGGAAACTTAAACATAAGCAATAATAGATAATATTAACGATAATTATATATACAGACCTGCCTATATAGTTTAGAATATTTAGTAGAAAAATGCGTACATATTTTTTTATATGATGAATTACTAAAATAGAAGTCTTTTCTAGAAAGAAAATGGGGTTTTTCTTGCTAGAGAAGACTTTGCTAGAAAGAAGTTACTGAATGTTTGAAAAAAAAATTATAGCTATTATAAGTACATCCTGTATATATATGTACAAACGTATATATACATTTGTAATGAAACAAGAATTAGGGTAAACAAAAAATTAAATATTTTTGCTATTAAATTAGGGTCATAATTGAAGGATTTATGTAGTTTAAGTGTAGCAGTTAAGATATATAATTTTCTTACATTTAGGACGTCACAATAATTAGGTATAAAGTTCGGTAGTGGGGAATCTATGTCGCAAAAAGTACATCACTTTAAGTAATGATCTTTGCACCCTTTCCAATAGGGGATCGGACAAATTTTCAGAAAGTGTTTTAAATTAATCTTCATGGATATTTATTCCCATAAAAAATACTATTTTTATGGGAAAATCATGTTTTAATATTGTTTGTTTGAAAATGCCGCCAAAACGCCACGATAGTTCATCTGAGAGCGCGTAACGTCATTTGTGGTCATATCGTAACAAAACAGCTGCATTGGCATAAGTCAATGATTGCCCACAAATGACGTCACGCACTGTGATCGGTGTTTCAATATAGATTAAAAATATTGTAAATAATAAAGTTTTATTTCTTCATTTAAAAATATTTAAATGAATTATATTAAATTATTATTCGATAAATAATCGTAAAAAATTATATATTTTCTTTCTAAGTACATTTTAGATTTTAATCTGATTACTGTCCGATCCCCTATTCTAAAAATTTAATTTTAGAGGCTCCGCTCCATATTGAAATACAATAACACAGAACTGATTGAACTAACTATATATATTTTATTTAGAAGCTCTTTGTTTGCAACATGGCGAAATGTTTTAAAAATCCACATCAGTTTCCTAGCCCTGCCCATAATCTGTTCGATATGGGAGTGCCATGATAGTCCGTAGGTATTAGAATTTACATGCCTTCGAAGATTATTAAGGAGCCGCAATAGAATAGACCTCAAGGATGATCTCTTCACCCATCAGTTCACCCAGCAGTAAATACGAAATACAATAACGTCGTGTCATAATAAACACAACACGGTAATTCCAGATGTGTGAACAAACAAACTTGCTTAGCTTCAATAATTTCGAAGTTCAATTAACAACTTTAATACTTAAACACACATGGACCCGGAATTTTAACCTGTTTAGATATCATGTGATAATTTTTATTAACGTGTTTTTTTAATGTTTATAATGTTAAGAGTTTTGTGCGTTTGCAATCTGTTTAAGGTCTTTTATGATGAGCAATAAAACAGAATAATTGACAAAAAAATACTTTGGCTGTATGAAAAAGAAAAATAGGGAAACATGTAAAAAGAATGGAATATGATTTGCCAAAAGGATGAAAGGAAGGATATATGGAGGGATCTAGACAGCCTAATCTAGAAAGTAGGGAGAATAAGTAATTCTTGTTTATATTGACTTTACTAGACTCGCCCCTGGCTTCAGGCAATCACGCGAGGCAATTTTTCCAATTTTTCTCTTTAAAAATCTTTCCTCGAATTTCAAAGAATATTTGAAAGAAAAAAAATACATTAGCCCAATTTGCCCAGCCGTTCTCAAAGGAGCTTAGCAACACATTTACTGAGTCATTTTTATTTATATACTAGCGACCCGTCTCAGGCTTTGCCCGAGGTGCAATTTTTATATATATGAACATTCCCCGTTTATCCCTCTTTCCATTAGTGAAAACCGAAATAAAATCGGTCTACCCGTTCACGCGTGATGCCGTGACCAAGGGAAATAGGGATTCATTTTTATATATAGAAGATTAGCTGGTGCCTACGACTGTCCTGGCCTGTCAGGCGTTGAACATTTTATTTTTATTTTTAGATTATCCCTTGGGAACTATAGGTACTTTCTGGATAAAAGTTATCCTATGTTCTTGTTATAGGACATAGGATACCTTCGTATCCTGTGTTCCTGACAACGACAAAAACAAACTCACTATCGTACGAGTATTTATAATATTAGTTTAGGATGTTTATTAATGGTGACAGTGGGTTGTGTCGCATGTCGTAAAATAACGTAAACATTCTGAAATCGATGTCAAAGTTCGACACTAAATCAACCGACATCGACATCGATATCGATAAAAGATCGCGTCGCTTCCAAAACGCACAGAATTCCAACAGCAGAAGACGAATGCATCAAATGGTTGTAAGTAAATCCACCTTATAAAAGATAGGTCGGGTCCGGAGCGAGCCAGTATTTGTAATGGGCTACGAGAAATCCGAAAATGTCACTTTAAATAATCGTGTTTCATTAGTAAACATTTAAAACACGCATTAGAGTAGGTTGGTGCCGGCGTCCTCCGCGATTAAAATCTCTCCGTACACTCAAATATATGCAGCCGTCCTTGTCTCGCCAACCGCTTTGTTAATTGGCTGAGCGAGAGGTCGTGCGAGTGCAGTTTTAAATAAGGCATAGAGAGAGGTGAGGGCGGCGATTGTATCAAGACGCCGGCGCACGAGATGCTTACTAATTAAGGGCCAGCTCTCCCCGATAAATGGCTCGGCGAGATCCTCCGAGTAGATGTTGCGCAATTAAGACATACTTACACTTAATAAGTGGGCGCCGAACGATTCAATACGATTCGTTTAATCGATTCTTTTTAATGTTTGCCCATCGATTTATATTCAAATTGGGTACAAAACGTTCGACTACCCGCCGCGCGATAATTGGTGATAATTTTTTTAATTGATATTGTTGTAGTTTGATTTCTGTTGTTTATTTTATTGGGCGTCGATGTGTAGGCGTTCTCGTCGCTGGTTCGCTTCTGACGTTCAAAAATGATTAGATTGTTCCTTAATTATCGTTCAAATCAATTCAAGAATTAGAACGAGAAGATGATTTTCACTCAGTTCCCCCATCGCAGGCAATGTCGCTGTCAGAGTACAAATTAAGCATACTTATTCTATATATGGAAAGGGTTGGAAGGGGTTAGTGAAATGGGCTCTGGCTTTTCTTACTCACTCATCGAAAAACAAGAGCACAGGTGCTTTTATTTCACGGTGGTCTTCTGTAAGGGGGTGGTTATTACTGGTGCGGGGCGGGCTGCCCAAATGACTGCGAAACGCAGTGTGCCCTGCCACTACTTTCCAGATCCAGACCAGAATCAACTTTGAATAGTTCATTTCCAAAATTAATCCTGCCGGGAACCGAACCTGGGAACCCTAGAACAAAACGTTAAGGCAAGAACCTTAACTACTCATCTAACGGGCTCGTATTTTGTTCAGTGTGTAAGAGATGCCAAAGCTTTATTACCTTTACTTATCAAGTTACTCCCTAGCGTTGCTTGTGTTTTTAGGAGACGGTAACCACATACCATCAAGTGTAGCGTTTCATAAAAGAACTCCAAATTTTATTCATCCGGATAGTAAGAGCCAAATGTGAATCTGGGAAATCTTATTATAGCCTTTGAGTAGGTCTTTAATCAATTAGGTCTAAAATCAAATCAATCACCTATTCAGTTTATGAATATTCAGTAGTGGACAACAGGTCTTCTTTCTAATGTGTTTCTTCATGGAATTAGTGATGCAAGGTATCTCCACAACGGAGTTATCACCTCTAACAGCCAATGATCATGTGTGGCCAAAAATTAAATCGAAATTCTCGTTTTGTTACTGTTCACTATTGTCTTATCCGTTTATCACGGATTAGGAGACTTCAGCTAATTGAAGTTACCACGAACTTAACCGTTAACCGTTAGTTAATATTGAAGACAGTAGTGATAGTAACTTCTTTTGATGTCTTTTTCATTAACAATGTTTACAAATAAATTTGTGTTAATAAGTGGGAACAGCCTAATTCTCTTATTTTCTTGGTTGTGCCATTGAATCTATATTTTTTAAATGTAAATGCGTATATATATACTTGATATGAACCGTAGAAAAAGTACAGGTTGATATTTTTTAAATCCATACTATAAGGAGGTAAATTAGGGAACGTAACACTAAGGAATTTAAATCAGTGGCGGCACTGAAGGCGTTGTATTTTGCATTGGTGTGTAGTAATGTGGACTATTGTTCTGTTGTTTGGTTTCCAAATTATCAAAATAATATTCAGCGTATTGAGCGAGTGCAAAAAAAGTTTCTAAAGAGACTCTCTTTTCTTTCGGGAAATCATTATTCAGTCCATAGCTATGATGATAGACTAAATTACTTTAGCATGAAGTCACTACACTGGCGGAAAAGGTTTCTGGGTCTGGTTTTTCTTTTTAAAATCATTAACCATAGCGTTGATTGTCCGTCCCTCACATCAATGATTAAGTTGAACACTCCCAGAATGTTTGCTCGAGCACATAATTTTAGACCGTAATACATAAGATTTAGTAAGAGTAAATATGGCAGTAATACACCGGTTTCTTGTGCCTTGCGATTTTACAATGAAATATTTCACAAGTGTGACATCGACATTTTTTCTTATAAAATTAGACAATTTAAAAGGGCTATATACAGTGTATCGTAGTAATTATCATAACTTTCTTTTTGTTGTTATATATATTTATTTTATTTTTTGAGTCTGTGTTGTGTTGCCTATAATTTTGCTTTAATAATGCTGTGCTTTCCTGTAATTTAAATTCATACTTATAATGTTTTCTTTTTTTTAAGTGTGTTATGTCTAAGTATGTATTTAGTTGGTAAGCCTTGTCAAATAAATAAATAAATAAATAAATAAATTGGGGTTGGATTTTGTATTACGACTGCTTTGGGATTGAGATTGGGAGAGATTGGGAGTGGATGATTATTTTCTATAAATATAGTTTTTATGCTATAAATTTAATGAAAATTTTAAAACCTAACCTAACTTTGTTTCAAGTACATATAAATCTTTTACTTTGTTTCCTCCACTGAGCGGTGCCAAACACTCAACACAAAACACATAACACACACACGCGCATTAACATTACGAACTCACTCACCCTTTACATATGCAATCACCCATATGTGTTTATATGTATATAAATTAACATATTATAAATACATATGAACATACATACATACAATAATGAGATTTTCTTTAGAAATGCTATTATACCTTCATATAGGCGAAGATGATGACGAAGACAGCACCTCCTCAAGCGAATCAGAATCGAATTAAATTTGTTTGTTTGTCAGTCGCAACTCTTTTTATTTTTTTAGTAAATATTTCTGAATATTTTTTTAAATTTTTTTTTGTTACTTTAGTTAAATTCAGAAATACAGACAAACAAGTAGGTAATGAAATTTAGGTTACTTTTTTATTGGGTCAGTTAAAAAGTAAATAATACTGGTAATTATTTCGCATCACTACTCATAACCAACTGACGGACGTCAGGATCGCATTCCTTAGTTGACCGCACTTTAGTGTGAGGTTTCCGTTTTTTACAAATATATGATATATAAGGTGGAAGGGAAGAGAGGCGCTGGGCGAAGGAGGAAATCTGGTTGAGAAATCCAGGAGTGGACTGGAATTGCCTCGGTTGAGCAACTGTGACAGTTGGCTCTAGACAGGCACCGGTTCAGGGAGTTGAAAGCTAATCTTCAGGACTGAAGAGGCACTGAGAGAGAGAGAGAATACGATATATATGTTCCTTTTTAAAAGACAAAGAGTTACATGCAGTATTAAGATTTCCATAGAAGGAAAAATACTTTTTTATGTTAAGATCAGCAGACAGGCTGACGGTCCACTTTTTTTTTTTTTTTTTTTTTTTTTTTTTTTATACAAATCCCTCCAGCATTATGCTGAAGCCTGTTTCTACTATCCTTGCATACCAGTTCTCGCTTTCATGCTGCTCGTACTTCCATACTTCATACCTGGTCTTGCATACTTCCTTTACATATCTTGCGGATGGGATTTCCGCCTAATCCTACACTAACTAATATTTTTATTATTTTAGGCTCTCTCCTTATTTCAGGGGGAATGAGTTTAGTCAATTTTTTATTTATTTGTCAAAAACATGCGCAGGTTAAAATCTTGTTAAAAATTTGAAAATACATCACTTATATAAAACTAAATAAAATTAAAATTACATAAAGCTAAAATACATCAATTATGAAGTTAAAATCAATAAAATTTAGTTACACACCAATAAATAATTACAATATTCTTAACAAATGTTTATTTCAATTGAATAGCAACTAATTATATATTAAGTCTTATTTCTACTAATGGCTTTCTTTATTATTTTTATACAATATACTAAAAACTCATTCCTTCTTTTATCGACTATTAGATCACTGACATTTTCTTTTGTAATCTTCTTTTCTAGTCTAAGTTCCAAGTCCATCATGTCCGCCTCCGAAGAGGGGCAGTCTAATATAAGATGCGGGACGGTCTCTTTTTCTGATGGGTCGCAAATGCATGATGGGCTCTCCTTGCACTTGAACCTGTTCAAGTACTCAGAGAACCCACCATGCCCTGTGAACAGTTGTATCAGAAGGCCATCAGGCTTAATGGACCTTATAGTTTTATACGATAAGCTAGCTTCGGGGAAAAACAGCTTCGTGATTTCGGCTGTGCTGCCCTGTTTGTACCTACGGTCCCATTCCTCAAGCGATCACATGCGGATGCTTCGCCTGACGAATGAGACCGGGCACAGATCGTAATGAGGTTTAGTCTTTGATTTCAGGGCAGCCTCCCTTGCCAAGTGATCCGCCCGCTCATTGCCCTCTAGCCCCGCATGCGCTTTAAGCCAAAATAATTTAACAGTTTTACTTTGCTTTAAAGCTTTCCTAATATTTTTCCTTGCTTCGGTAGCTAGAGGGTGTAAGCAACCGTTCGCCGCGATGGTTTGGAGGGCGGCCATTGAGTCGCTGTAGATTGCAGAGGAAGTTTCGCCTCGTTTGAGTATCACCCCAGTCGCCTTGCACACCGCCAGGAGCTCGGCCTGATAGACGGTGCAATAGGACGGCAGACTAAGCTTGACGGCCGATGTTTCGGCCTCGCCATTCCATATGGATAGCGCGGCCCCAACCCGGCCATCAATCTTGCTGCCGTCCGTAAAAATGCGAATAAAAATGACGGTCCACTTCATGGTAGGTGACTACCGTCGCCTATGACACAAGCAACGCCACAGCTACTGTAAGTGCGCTGCCGACTACAGTAGGGTTAAGGATAGGGGATTGGATAGGAAAATGGGCTGTGGCATCCCTTACTCACTCACCGAAACACAACCGCACACGTGCTGTTATTTCATGGTGGTCTTCCGTAAGGGAGTGGTTACTGCCGCCAGACGGGCTGCCCAAATGACTGCGAAACGTAGTGTACCCTGCCACTACTTACCAGACCCAGAACAGAGCCAACTTTGAAAAGTTCATTTCCAAAGTTGACCCTGCCGGGAATCGAACCTAAAACAGCGTTAAGGCTAACCCTAACCACTCATCCAAATTGGGCAGTTCATCTGGCGGCAATAACAACCTCCTTATAGAAGGCTACCGTAAAATAATAGCATGTATGCTGTTGTATTTGCCGTCCTAATCTCTTTATCCAACTAAGGTCGAGAGGGCACTTGAAACAACTATGCAGTAGCTGTCGCCGTCAGCCTGTCCGCCGACCTTTATGTTAAAAAAAATATTAAAAATTATATTATAGTATAGTGTGCGAATAAAATACAAAAGTTTGTATTCGCGTGCGAACGTCAAACGTTGCGTGACAAAGAGAAGCCTGGATGTATCGATTGTAGAATCTTTTCGTATCGCCCCCACCAGTTCAAGAACACGGCACAAACCATCTTAGCTGTTAACAGATAAACGTCATTTAGATCTATTATCGATTATATCGAATTATAATTCCGTGTCACAATCAATGATATTTTAGTACCATACATAACTTTCGAAGTAAAAAAGCTTTGGAAATTAATTCTGATTCACACATGATTTGAAAGTGTTTTACTTACTTTGGAATGACAAATCTATACAGTGCCGGATTTATACTTTTCTTGAGTATAGGCCCCTTCACTTTGTGCCGCCTCTTCCTCGAGGCCTAGGTAGATACCTAGGCCACGAAAAATCATCTAAAATCCGCCGCCCCTAGGCCGCTGCCGCCCATAGGCCGCGGCCTATACGGCCTATTGACAAATCCAGGGCTGAATCTATATATATGAAGGGATTTTATTAGGGTCCCCCGCAATGAAGGGACATGATTAGGGTCCTCTTTATCATTGGTCTCCATATTATTTGATCACGACATATAGGCGCGGATAGTCGGGCGCGGAGAATATAATTCAACATTAGGTCATGCGTTGTAATTCTAAACCAAACGCTATAATCGGCACAAAATAAGTCCTCGATCGCATTGTCCACCAACCAATCACACCAAATCAGATAACACTCCACCAAACACGTAGCACAATTCACTTGATGTAAACCGATTGCCTTCTCGTAAGGTAATGCTCGGCCACGAATGCCTCTGCGCTAGCGCTCGGTGTTGTGTCAGAGTCCACGACAATGACATTCCGCTCCCGCTGTCCAGTTGACAACTGACAGTTGTCAACTGACAGTTGTCATTGCCGTATACTCTCGTTAATCAAAAGCGCCGACATATATATATTATTTATTTTTATTTTATTTTATTTAAATGAGACACCATCAGCACATCAAAATTCGCTAAGTCACATTCACAAATTACATAGACACGTTTACGTTTATGTACCAGTTACTGGTATCTACAGCTATAACATCATGTTGTCTCAGTGAAAAATTTGGAAAAAATGTCATAATTACTAATAGAACACAATAACAAATGTAAGAAGCAAAATTCGTTCAAAAATCAATTCAGTTATACAATAAAAAATTATATAAGTCAAGCAATATCTAACAATACAAATTCAGTATAAATTCCATCTCGTCAACAACAGTCCAATCTGTAACCGGAAACTAATTAATTATGAAGTAAATTCATAACCACTTCAATCACCCATCATATATATATAATAAAATCTCGTGTCAGGATGTATGTTCGCGATAAACTCTGAAACTACTGAACCGACTTTGATCAAACTTCGTAAGTATCTGTTATTTGGTCCAACTTAAAAGATAGGATAGTTTTTATCTTAATTATTGACATCAATATTTGTTATTGCAAATTAAATGTTTATTATACAACAGTAGTGTCTATTTATAGGTTAGTTCGATGAATTATTAATAGATGGCTCTGCCTCGCTACCATGAACGGCATCAGAAGTTTACCCTCTGTGTCCCACTTGCAACTTCTTACATAAGTACGATAGAGGGAGAAAACTTCGAATGATATTCATGGTAGGTCTGGTAGATTAATTTATCGATACAACATTCGAATACAGTAAAAAAGAAATATTTTTTTTGTATAGTAAGATAAGATTAACGATGTACTCATTCATATCATCATTAATTCCTGTGATTGAACGAAAACTGAACGAATTACATTGAACATGCCAACATGCCACAAAGTGACATCGATTTTTACGATTTTTTTTTGTGACATAAATTTAAAATAACGTATATTGGTATTGTTCAGTGTACTTATCGAAATAATATTATTATTAGTGCAAATAAAGTTTTTGATACCAAATCAAATTTATTTCACGGTATTTTCGGTTTTTTTTCTGAGGACCAATTCGGACGTTTCCACTGCGTCGAATCGATTCGTCGTAACAGTCTTCGATTCGATACCAATAGGTCCGAATAAATATTTAATTATAGAATTTTATGTTGAATGGTAACGCAACGGTTTCGAGTGATTTGTTAATGATTTTAATTGGAGTTTGCACCGTTTTGTGCAATCGACAATTTTATTGTGAAATTCTATTAAATCAATTGTTTGTGGGTACCGTTGCATTTATCGCACACATTTCATCTTTTCATGTATATATAACTATTAGTGATTCGTTCTTATTGAGTGTAAAAATGGAATTATGTTTCGAGAAATTCATACTCCATCATTATAATGTGCGTCTAATGTAGCACGCGCTAATGCTTTGACTTAATGACCATTATTATTTTTATTGGACGGCGTCAATTGACTTTATTATTTAATAGTTGCGTTTAAACGTTATAGCTCCATTCAGAAATAGCGATTAAAAAGTTAGAGACTTGGCTCAAAGCTATAATAAATAGATACATATTTATTAGAATAAACAAAATGGCTTAAGGATGTGTCTTATACAACCGTTATAGTTTAACAAGTATGTTCTACCCGGTAAAAGTATGTAAATGTTATTTTAACTAATATATAAACGCGAAAATGAGTTTGTTTTTTGTTACGCTTACACGATTCAACTACTCAGCGATCATCATGAAATTTTGCGTAACAAAAAAGGATCTTTTATATAGAAAAAAAAACGGAACAAGTGCGAGTTGAACTCGCGTGAAGAGGGTTTCGTACGATGTTACCTATCCACACAATATTGAGTGATTTACCATGTTATTTTAATATCATGGACTTCTTATAGGTTTTCCTATAATCTATAAGTAGAAAACGAATTTCTGTATTTTTTTCAAAATTTTAGGTTCAGTAGTTTCGGAGATAAGGGGGGGGGGGAATTGTCGAACAGACGGACACACGAGTGGTCCTATAATGATTCCGTTGTTTTATTCGGACGTACGGAACCCTAAAAAAATAGAATATAGAATAAATAGAATTTTATATAACTATAGAATTGTTCGCGATGGATAATCTAAAAAATGCCTGACAAAAACATATAAGCAAAGAGATTGAATAAATATTTTAACACCTAAGTATTATGTTATTTCAAAATTATGCTATGTTAAAAGAAAGCTGTAAAGCCATATCTGGAAAAAGTAACTAAAAAATAATAATTTCAATACCATTTGTAAAATTATATTTTTGAGTTATTTTTAAAGATTTTCAACGGGCGAGACAAAAGAATCAGTAATGTGACATTTAGAACCATGTGGTACAAAATCGCTCAGTCCATTGTCAACTTTACAAGGCTATTTAGCTACGCCACCATGGCCATCCTGATTACGGCGATCAGGATCAATATTTTTGTAGGAAAATTTTCCCAATGCCCTCCCTTTTTGGTTTTTGGTTTTAATTTCAACGCACATTTGGTAAAAATCGAAAATGTAAACTTTTTAATGTTTAAACTTGTGACATGGCTTCATCATTATCATCATCAGCCTACAAGCGGCCATTAGCTGGATCTCCAATCCCATCAACAACCAGCCGCTCTCTTGAGGTAATAAGTACTTTTCATTGTAGTTTTACAGGCAAAAATAAGAATATTTATTTTTCGAAAAATTTTAAAACGATATTGCCCTATCGATATCATATTTTCAATACAAAATACACATTCTACAACATTAAAAATCTAGTGGTAAGTGCGAATTTTTGAAAGCTAATGTTTGTTTAATAATATAATTTGACATTTATTTTCCCAGTTTTTTACCCTCACTTTGAAATAAACTTGTGGTTATTCTGGTGTGGATCTGGCAAGTAGTGTAAGGCAAACTGCGTTTCGCAGTCATTTTGGCAGCCCGTCTGGGGACAGTGACGGCACCCTTACAAAATACCATTGTGAAATAAAGCAGATGCTTTGTGCATTCGCTTTCCCTTCCTAATTTTTGCCAAATTTATCCTAGTTTTAATTCCGTGAAGAAATTCTAAAAAAAAAACGGATTGATCTAAGGCCGTTCGAATATTATCAGTTTTAGAAAAATAAAACAAGTAAATTAACTGTCTTAAATCTCGAATTGAACTTTTGATCTCTGTCGATATTTTTATCGATGTTTCGACGCATCAATCATCCAATCGCTGTTACACAAGCGATAAAGATGTTCAGTCTAATAGCACCTTCAAACATTATATTAGACGAACCGCGTTTATTAGATCAATAACTTTATGATCGTAAAAATGCGAATCGTTTCATTATTATACATGTAATTATACAACGATTAATTGGGGTTAGCATTGATCATACCGCGACGAATCGAATCAAACGATATGCCATCGACCTATTCCGTCCGGAATATATGTTTTAATGGGCCGATTTAGTTTATCGTGTGATCATCGCTTAATGAGGTTTCGGGGGCGGCGATGTTTCTCTCGACTTATGCTTATTTAACTTGATTAGCTTAGAATGTACTTTGACATGTAATCATATTTGTTTTGTTTACCTTTTTGTAATGTTAAGATCGGCAGACAGGCTGACGGTCCACTTGATGGTAGGTGGCTACCGTCGCCTATAACACAAGCAACGCCAAAGCTGCTGCAAGTGCGCTACCGACTACAATAGGATTAAGGATAAGGGATTGGGGAGGGATAGGGAACTTCACTCACCGAAACACAACAGCACACCTGCTGTTATTTCACGGTGGTCTTCTGTAAGGGGGTGGTTACTGCCGCCAGTCGGGCTGCCCAAATGACTGCGGAACACAGTGTGTCCTGCCACTACTTTCCAGATCCAGACCAGAGACAAATTTGAAAAGTTCATTTTTCAAATGATTTTAATTTCTTGACATTGTTAATTGTTATTTGCAGATAAATAAATTAGATTAGATTAGATTTGAATGAATTTTCATGGAAATGTGGAGACGAGATTATGAACGTGACCTTCAAGTTATTGTGAATAAAGCACGGCAGGCAAGCTGACGGTTTACTTAATGGTACGCTGCCGATGATAGTAAGATTACGAAGGAATAGAGAAACGAGCCCTGACATTTTTTACTTTGTTACCGAAATACAACAGTTCTTATTTCCCGGTGATATTGCGTTAGCGCTCTGACTCCTGGGGTCTCGTGTTAGGCAGGGCTTTATGTCTCCAGTGTCTCCTATGCCTTTCTGTAAACTAGGACATGTTCAATCCGTATGCAAACTGTTGTTACAATCCTTTCATTATGATTTAAATATGCTTAGGTACTTACTTTGACGAGCCCGTTGAATGAGTGGTTAGGGTGCTTGCCTTAACGCTCTGTTTTAAGGTTCTCGGGTTTGATTCCCGGCAGAGTCAACTTTGAAAAATTAACTTTTCAAATTTGGCTCTGGTTTGAAATTGGAAAGTAGGACACACTGTGTTTAGCAGTCATTTGGGCAACCCGTCTATCCGCAGTAACCACTGCCTTATAGAAGGCCACCTTGAAATAAAAGCATGCGTACGGTTGTGTTTCCGTGAGTGATGAGTAAGGGATGCCAGAACCCATTTCCCTATTCTTTATCACATATGGTCTGCAGCGCACTCGCAGCACACGGATACTACAGGGCATTGCTTGTGTTATGGGCAACGGTAGCCACTTAACATCAAGTGAAACGTCAGCCTGTCTGACTATCCCTAAATAAAAAAATATATAAAATAATGAATGACAAAGGAGAAAGGGTGATTTCAAATAAGCTCAAACATGTATCATCAGGAACGATGGATATGGGCTTTGATCATGACAGGATTAAAGATAAGAATCATGGTTAGGATAGGAACTAGGATAATAGGGAAATCTGGTTTCCCTTGAAGAGGTTTTTCATTTTGAGCTTACCGCATTAATTTTTTAAATTTAAAAGATGACACACGGCTAGTAAAATATATGGAATTCCCAATAGTAATTATTCCCACTAAGAATTTAGTCCAAAACGACTAACAACAACGGTGAATTATTAACTTTTAAATGTAAATAAAAAATAAAATCCGATAAGGCGCTTTTAATAAATAGACCAATGACATCTAAGAAAAATAACGTCACAGAATGACGCCTATAAAATTTCAATTTAAATATCGAACACGATAACTACGCCATTCAAATTCCACTATGGAGTCAGTTGGAATTTCGTCACTATGCCCGTAAATTATTTATTCCTCCAGGGTTCTTTTTTTTGAGCGAGCTTTAATATGTTTGTTCAAATATTTGTTGTAGTTTCGATGTAAGCTTCCGATTAAGCTTAGCGTCTGACGACTTTAAACATGGACAACTATATTTTAATTTTAAGTTAGAGTAAATAAATGCAACACCCCCTAAAAATATTTCTGTTTTCAGGATCCTTCCAGGGATTACGCAGAAAATTCCACTGAAGTTTTAGCAGATTGTTATTAATGATATAGAAACAAATAAACAGGACAGTAACATAAAAACTGTACTAGTAAACGTTAACAAACATTTATTTTAAATCTATGTATACTAGTATACATATAAACGAATCGCTAAATGTTTTACTAATGCAAAACTCGAGCTATATTTTTTTAAATATTCGTTGAAGTTTTTTCTTTTGGAGAGAAAAATTGGAAAAATTCCAAATTCGTCTGAAGCAGGAGGAGGTCTGAAGCAAGCGATATATAATAAAATTATAATATCCCCAATAAATACTGGTAACATTATTTAATTTTATTATTAGTTATTTTCAGTTCGTAATCTCTAATCTACACATAATAATAAAATCGTAAACGAGCCGTGTCTGTACTTTAAATATATTCTTTCAAAAAAAAAAAAAAAACAATTTGTACACGTTGTACTTATGTTACCCAGGTCAAAAAAATAGTTTTTAGAATTTCTGTCTGTTAGTCTGTGTGTCTGCTTGTCTGTATGTTTGTGCACGCTATTCACTGAAACGGCTTAACCAATTTGAATCGGTTTTCACTAATGTATTGTGGAAAGCTTCCTGTAACATTTAATGTTTGTTTTATTCCAATCGGTTTACAAACAAAAAAGTTATGATCTAAACCGAATACCACGCGTACGAAGTTGTGGGCTCAGCTAGTCTATTCTTAGTAATGTAAAGAGGTAAATTTGTAGGTTTGTATGTGGAGGGTATCTTCGAAACAGAATTTCAGGATGGACATAGTCCATATATTATCCCGTAAAATGAAGTGGCTTTTTTCGTGGTAATCTAATTTGCAAAGTCTACGAAAAAACGGTCGAACGAAAATGTTTCTTTTGAACGCTGCTTTAACGGCGAGCGATATATAATTGATTTCTATAGAAAAGTTGTAGAGCTTGATGATGCCTACAAAAAAGTCAGGGACAACGTTATGTCTAGCTGTTATATTTAAACCACAATACTAACTAACTTTTTGTATTAAAAAAAAATTGTCATATTATCAACAAAATTATGAATCCTTATCAAAATTAGCAAGTTAATTGTCGCAGGTATTTAACACAGGTCATTTTCGCTTTTTACTGCATATGTTTTGGACGTATGGTTAAAGTGATATACGATATAATGTAAAGACCGACCGCGCCGTGAAGCCACAGAGGCAGTGCAAGTAGGTCAAAACTCGTACGCTACGACTACGAGATAAGTACCGAGTCGGGGGCACAGATAATATTATATAATAGTAAGTATTGTATATTTTAAGATAAAAATAATTTGTGTCAAAATATTTAGTTTTGAATGATTTTTATTGACAAAATTAATCTCTCATACATTTACTGTGTTGTTAAGAAAATTGTTGTCAAAGGTTGGCTCAAACATTTGGCCCAATCTTAAATAATGTTATAGTGTGTTGGAGTGTGCATGACAATGTATAAGTTATATTCCATATCTGGTGATCTGTGAAACACAAGGTAGACCCCGCGGGCCGTCTGTCCCCGAGTCCCTCTACTCGGGCAAAATTATTGTTATTGCCACCAAACTAATGTAATTATTTTATCCAGTGGAATACGAGATGCGTGGAGTCGCTTTTTCTTTTCTCTCTTTTATACAAATTGACAATATTTAATAATAACCCACTAGAATAAAACTAAAAAAAAACTTTTTGCATAAGTTCAAATTCTGTTTATTTTTATTTTTGCAAAACACTGCCGATTAGGAATCTCGGTTTTTATAAACTCTGCTCATTTCTTCTAAACCACCCAACGAATTTTGATACGGTTTTCGCTAATGGGAAGTGCGATAAACTAGGAAGGTCTTTGTATACATATAATTTGTAGAAAAAATTTGCATCCGTGCTAAGCCAGGGGACAAGTCGCTAGTACATATCTAAATATACATATAATAAAGTCGTAAACGAACCGTGTCTGTACATTAAATATAAAAAAAAAACAATACGTACACGTTGTACTTATGTTACCGAGGTAAAAAAAATAGTTTATAGAATTTTTGTCAGTTTGTCTGTTTGTGTACGCTAATTTCTGAAACTGCTCAACCGATTTGAATGTGGTTCTTACTGATATATTGTAGCAAGCTTCCCGTAACATTTAGTGTTTGTTTCATTCCAATCGGTTTATAGACAAAAAAGCTACGCGCTATAGGAATGCAGGCTTTTGTAAACTCCGCTAACTTCATGACCACCTAATGGAATTTGATACGGTTTTTACTAATGCAAAATGCGAAAAACTAGTAAGGTATTTGTATATAATTTTTAGAAAAAATTGCCCCCGTGCGGTGAAGGGGGCATACATATGTAAAGAGAAATATATAATTTTCTTTAATTTAAATACTTTTTGGTTAAACCACAACCTCTATGTGTGTTTAAAAACTTTTACTTATGCTTCTATCTATATAAAAAGACGTCTTTCTTTTTTTTATGTTAAGGTCGGCAGACAGGCTGACCGGTCCACTTGATGGTAGGTGGCTACCGTCGCCTATAACACAAGCAACGCCTAAGCTGCTGCAAGTGCGCTGCCGACTGCAGTAGGATTAAGGATAAGGGATTAGAAGTAGACAGGGAAATGGGCTCTGGCATCCCTTACTCACTCACCGAAACACAACAGCACACGTGCTGTTATTTCACGGTGGTCTTCTGTAAGGGGGTGGTTACTGCCGCCAGACGGGCTGCCCAAATGACTGCGAAACGCAGTGTGCCCTGCCACTACTTTCCAAATGCAGACCAGAGCCAAATTTGAAAAGTTGATTTTTCAAAGTTGACCCAGCCGGGAATCGAACCCGGGAACCCTAGAACAGAGCGTTAAGGCAAGCACCCTAACCACTCATCCAACGGTTTGTCATCTGAATCTGAATAACATTAAATGTCGTTTTGCAGAGAAACTCAATTGTGTTTAATTAATCGCGTCGTCGTCCAAAACAGTAAAAAATATTATTATATATATTACAAAATAAAAAAATTTTTTGTAATATGTATAATAATGGAATTTTATTATACATGGAGGAAGTTTTGTGTTTATAATTTGTAGAATCAATTACATCCGTGCGAGGATAGAATAAAATGAAAATGTCGACTCCACGCCAATGGATGATATTGCAACTAGTCATTACGATTTTATTCTGGTAGTGGTCGCGTCGTTTAATTTATGCTACCTGCGGCTGCGCGCGCATCTTCTGTGTCCCATGGCCCTGCACCGTGGGGACACTTGTTACCGCGATTTATGGGAGTGATCCGCAAGGGTTTTATTGTTTTCACCCGATAACATCCCGTTACGACCTCGCTTTATGGCTCTCATATTTTTGCTGGCGTTACATAATTCGTTTTTTGTAGAGCATAAAATGTGTAACGAGCATTCAATCATAGCATTTCCGATTTGTAATTCAAAATGTAATGATGGATAAGTGGTTAGGATGCTTGCCTTAACGCTCTGTTCTAGGGTTCCCGCGTTCGATTCGCGGCAGGGTCAACTTTTCAAATTTTGCTCTGGTCTGGATCTGGAAAGTTGTGGCAGGGCACACTGCGTTTCGCAGTCATTTGGGCAGCCCGTCTGGCGGCAGTAACCATCCCCCTACAGAAGACCATCGTGAAATAACAGTAGGTGTGCTGTTGTGTTTCGTTGAGTGAGTAAGGGATGCCGGAGCTCATTTCCATATCCACTCCCAATGCCTTATCCTTAATTTGACTGTAGTCGGCAGCGCACTTGCAGCAGCTTTGGCGTTGCTTACGTTATAGATGACGGTAGCCACCTACCATCAAGTGGACCGTCAGCCTGTCTGCTGATCTTAACATTAAAAAAAAGAATTTGCTATTTATTTAGCTAATTGCAGTAACGACATATATTTATTGAAGTAAGTCAAATGTCAAAGTTGATCAGTCTTCATATATGACTGGTTAACTATTTGCTGACGACATAAATATATGATGATGATTATGTTTACGTCATTATATATAATGTCTAATTTAGTTTAAATTATAAAAAGAAAGAATTATTGGTAAAAAAACTGTTTTACCATAAAACATAAAACGATAAAGCGTTTGTTTAAAATGTGTATTTTGTGATAAATGACGCAGCTTGGAAGGTGCTATTGAATGGTGCTATTGATGAGTGGTTAAGGTGTTTGCCTTATCGTTCCTATATAGGGTTCCCGGGTTCGATTTCTGGCAGGGTCAACTTGAAAAATGAACCATCGTGAAATAACAGCACGTGTGCTATTGTGTTTCGGTGAGAGAGTAAGGGATGCCAGAGCCCCTTATCCTTAATCCTACTGTAGTCGGCAGCGCACTTGCAGCAGCTTTGGCGTTGCTTGTGTTATAGGCGACGGAAGCCACCTACCATCAAGTGGATCGTCAGCCTGTCTGTAAACAGGCTCCAAAAGTCAGAGCTATCCATTAAAAAAAACCAATATCGGGTGTACACTAGTGAAGATTATTTTTTTATGTAAATATCCGTTATGATTATAAAAATATTCAACTTAATTATCAGGTGTTTTGAATAATTTGATAATAAAAACATAATTTTTAGTAATCATTCTTTTTTACTTATTAAAAAAGCACCAATTAACAAATTCTACAACTTAATTAATATTTAATTTATTAAGTGTTTATATACATACCTATTGACTACGTAAGAAACAAAATCATTCAAGCGCAGTGTCGTGAATACGTTGAAGGACAAATAGTCACACACACACACACACACACACATCCTAATTCTTTACTTAGATCCTCTGTCCCATTGTCCAAAATGAATTTTGTTTTTCAACTTAACTTAATTTGGGTACATAATGAGGCCCTGTAAGTGACAAAGTGAGGTTCTTCTTCATTATAAAATAAAATAAATAAAATTTTACGCAGGTGTCTTGCTCTCTTTTCTCCGTAGTATCAGCATTCTAAACCGTTATATTTATTTATTTATATATTATTTAATTTATAAGTATGTAATTTTTGACACATATTTTATAACTGAACATAAAATATTACTCATTTATAATAAAAGCTTAAATAGTTATAAATGAACTATCGCCTCATTAATACACCAACATAATTTATGTAAATTTTATAGAATTTCCCTTTTTTTTTTTTCCCCGCGCCTTTTCTCCATTCAAGGGATCAATTGAAGCAGTTCATTGTGTATAAATAAGTAATTTTGTTTTACTTGTTATGAGTAATATTTTTTACCTATGTATGTATTTATTCGATGTATTTACATGTCTGCGTACATATATATGTATGTATATGTGTGTATGCATATATATATTATTAAATCAAGGTAGCGCTTGACCACTATCTCACCTGATGTGAGGTGCAGATGCGGCCGAAGGTGGACCACGCTTACCTAGTAAATGCCCATTTACCCTGGTTTCGAAGACCCCGAGGTTGTAGTTTTGTGGGAACACAGACGCAGGCAATGAGTTCCACTCATTACCAGTCCGAACAAGGAAAGTGGAACTGAAACGCTTCGTGCGTGATCGAGGTACATCGACCACGAAGGGATGAAACCCTCGCCCACTTACTTTATATATATATATTTATAAAGTAAGTTTGTATGGTTCAATGAGTACCATACGGTGCTGGCTGATAATGTAGGTGTTTGTCTAGCACCTCAGCACAATTTTGAGCCTGTACCCGATTCGCTGCCGCGCTGCTGCACACACACACGTCTTTCATTAATTTCTGTCCTGTTCTTGTATATAATGTGTCCTTCGTGCAGTGAATAAAAGTCTTTCTTTCTTTCTTTCTAACTATAAATTGAGATCACACTTGAGATTGAGATCAATTGAGATCATAATTGCACCCCTTTTTGGAAATAATCAGATATTTTTATACCTAATATCTGGTACTTGATTATCTGGTAATAGAATACAAAATGGTTCCGACTGATCGTGATGGTAAAGTCGACGTCAATTTGCAATCGCTTAGGAGCTTTTTACGCGGGAAACCACAGCTGATGGACCGACTATATTATTTTCAAATTACCACAACATTGTACCGGCCGTACAGTCACCTGCCAAGCTATAATGGCGCTTATTCGCAAGCCAATAAGGTTGCAATAGATGCTTCATTGGATCTCTGCTTTTAGGTTGGTTGTAAAACCTCATGGCAAATATAATAGTGTAGTTGTTCGATATTTTTAGGATGAAGTGTTCAGCAAGTTTGAGTCTTATCCCGCAAGGAACAAGGCTGTGTGATTTTTATAAAGGGCGATTCGATGTAGCCCTGAGATAATGGTGGATTGTTATCCGCGGGCAGTGTAATAGCATATAATTGTCATCGGGATGGTTCGCCCTCGTTTCAAACACAATTTATGACTATATTTTGGTCACGACCGCTAAGTAATTGTCGTAGGATCATCTGTTAGGAGACATCGTTTTTAAGTTTTTTTTTTCTGTATAAATATTGGCAGGGAGTTGAGGTCATCCTGGTGTGGATAATCTGGTTAGAGTGGTCTCTGTACAGTGTAAAAATGCAATTATTAAGATAATAACAAAGATATTATTTTGTTTACATTTTTTAGGGTTCCGTACGTCCGAATAAAAAAACGGAACCGACGAAAAAAACGAAAGGATCACTCGTGTGTCCGTCTGTCCGTCGCTCACAGTCAATTATTTCGGAATCTACTAAACCGTTTAAGTTGAAATTTGGTACACATATCAACAACTGTGACCCAAACGCAGAGGTGTGACGTGAATAGATGAAATCTGTATATGGGAAGTCATTTTTGGGGGGAAGGTGGAAAATTAATAAAAAAATTGAAAACTGCATCGTGTGACATTTTTTTGTAATTTTAAAATAAATAGTTTCCAAGTTATTCAAGAAAATAGACGAAAATTGACCATCCCCCCCCCTCTTATCTCCGAAACTACTGAACCTAAAATTTTGAAAAAAATACAGAAATTAGATTTCTACTTATAGATTATAGGAAAATCTATAAGAAGTCCATGATTTTAAAATAACGTGGTAATCACTCAATATTGTGCGGATAGGCAACATCGTACGGAACCCTCTTCACGTGAGTTCAGCTCGCACTTGTCCCATTTTTTTTGTTGTTTAGTTTTCATTGTCAGACATTTTCATTGTAAGACCGGCGCTAACATTTTCTGTGTATTTTTTCTCTTTTTTGGAAAGACCTCAAGATGTCCTTGGTGGGGCGGTATGTTGAGCGTTGGTATTGTTTTGGAGTATTACCATGTATTACATGGTATTACCGTTGAACGGAACGTATAAATTCAGTCATTAATGATTCATTTTACTGAGCGTTTGTATATTTTTTTAGGAGGACCTTATTAGTCGCAAACAATAAATATATAATGTTATAATTTAATAAACATCCTTGATGATTTTTACCGATAATAAAAGAAGTCAGGGAAGTTTTGATCGTTTTTCGAGCCGTAATTAAAATATATCAATTTTACTCAGTAAAAAAATATTAAAAAATAAGTAAGTAATGATGTTTAGAAGAATATTTTACTTGCTATTTTTTCTCGAAACAGTTTTTGATTTATTCCACAAAGCAGCAAGCGTGCTTTTCTCAATTTTGCTTTAGTAGGCCACTGGGCGTCTTCAAAGCAGGATCTATGCCGCTTTCGCTGCGTTCTTTGAAAACGAAAAATGGTCTTGCGTTAGCCAATGAACTTTGGTAGCTTTTTTTAAATTTGGTATCGCTTCTCGTTGGCCTTAGGTACTTGTACTACTGTTACAATTTGTACTGCGCCGCGATGGGGTCGATTCGAACTGCACGTACGTGCGACTCGGTGCGCGCTGATGAGGAACCGCGAAATGTCTACTGCGCTCAAATATCCTGGCTTTATGAACATTAGTATTCTATGATCCATACAACAGCTAAGCTATCAGAAAAGGTTAAATTGTGTGTGATATGTGCCATAAAGTGGCATAAATGTCATTAAGACAAAAGCTTGTTGAAATATGCGTTAATCAATGCCAAGATGGCATACTCCTGCGAACCGCTCGCAACTAATCGTTGCGCAAAAACTTTGCCACAACGAATGTCAACCTCAAATGTCACAAAATTTTACAATAACAACTTAGTCATTGTATACATATACAATATACTTAGAATATAACTATGTATTCTTATTTATTAATTGCTTAATACGAAGCAAATAGTACAGTGCAACAAAGTTCATTTGTCGATTTATATTTTACTAGCTGAACTCGGCCACGCTTCGCTACGGCCCATACGGCGGCGGCGTGCGCATGAGGCGCGTGGTACTGGACACTGCTCATATATAATACTATTTATCGTAGCGTGATGTTTTATAGCCTATAGCCTTCCTCGATAAATGGACTATTCAAAACAAAAAGAATTTTTCAATTCGAACCAGTAGTTCCTGAGATTAGCGCGTTCAAACAAACAAACTTTTCAGCTTTATAATATTAGTATAGATGTTGGGTTTAAAATGCTGATTTCCACCTTTCTCATTATGTACACAATTGCAATTATTCCATAAAGAAAACTAGAGGATCTAGAGTTCCGTTAGGACTAAGAACCACCCCCATGTCGAGGGTGATTTTTAATTGGTAAAAATCCCACATAACTTTATTGGAAATGTGAATTTTCATGCTGCATTAATCATTGTCATTTTGAAAAATTTCCCCTTCGTTAAAAAAAAACAGTTCACTTAATGTAATTCCAGAAACTACGAAATACCAGAAAATTAATCGATATATCGATACAAACGCCTCGGTATATTTCGAATTTACTAGTAAAATAAACAAAATTGTAAACACAGAATTTTTTTCTATTCCATGATTGTAAACAAGTCCATTGAAAGTTCGGGAATGCTATTTCTGTTGAATGTGAACATAAGAACCAATTTCCTTTGACACTAACCGGGAAGTGGCGTGACTACTATCGATAGGGTGGGACCTTCGAGACTTTCGGCCGGCGCGAACGCTTTTTCCAGAACGTTCCATGGTTGTTCGTAACAATATATAAATTTAATATGTAATATTTTATGCCTAAGTACACGACGAAGTTTGTTATGATATCAGTTTTATGCCCCCAGGTGGCATGTAATTCATGTTTTTAACCCTCGACCTGTGCATATTTTAGTGTCAACTCGGCCAATGAGTTAGAGCATCGTTTAAAACTGTCGACTATTTGGCGAACGATACGATAACAGGGCCGTAACAGGTTTTTCTGATAGACTATATTAGCTGCTCAGAGTAGGTTGCATTTACAGAAATTTCAATTAATAATAACAATCAAAGTTTCACTTGTAAACTGTCAATAGAAAAATAATCAATCAAAATTAATTCATTTTTTTTTCAGAAAGAACACGTTTATTGTAAACACTATTTCGGTCATAAAGCTAGGGTCATAAAGCTAGGTCGCAGAGCTAGGAGGCTCATTGGCGATGATACACTAATAAGAACTAAGCTGCAGAGCCTGGCACATAGACCCAAAGTTGCCTGTCTGTGTGTATTCTATAAGATGTACTTCGGAGAGTGTGCTCGAGAGCTGCATGAGATCATACCGCCTTCCCCTTTCCTCTATCGGACATGCAGACGTACGGCTGGTTACCATCCTCACCTTGTCGATATCCCTCTAATTCGGACCAAGCGCTTTAAAACATCTTTTGTGATGCGCACTGCTGAGGATTGGAACTCCCTGCCGGCGTCTGTATTTCCGAGCTCATATAACCCAAATCTTTTCAAGGTTCGAGTGAATAGGCATCTTCTGTGGGTGAGCTCGCTCCATCTTCGGCCTCATCCTTCCTACATGGATAGATGCTGGTCAAGAGCAAACCCATCTATAATAAAAAAAAAAAAAAGATCATGAGTAAGTACTTATAAAGACAAAATAG
Source organism: Bembecia ichneumoniformis (assembly GCA_910589475.2). NCBI lineage: Eukaryota > Metazoa > Arthropoda > Insecta > Lepidoptera > Sesiidae > Bembecia > Bembecia ichneumoniformis. The sequence goes on along the minus strand of OU342534.1, from coordinate 17,331,038 downwards.
ATGGAAAACTGAAAAAAATAAAATGTATTTTTTTTTACAATGAACAAAGGGGTAATGATAAATAAACTAATGCAATGACCAGGATTTACATTAGGAAGAATATGAAAAAAATTACTACAAATTTACTATTACATACTAAAATTACTAAAAAAAAAAAATCATATGTAAATACGTAAATTAAATAAAGAATAATTAATTTGATACTGTATGCATTCCTCGTAGTTTAAGTAAAAATGCAAATGTAATGTGTTCCATAAAATTTGTTTGTGTGACTTAGTAAATTTTGCTGCGCTGTTTTTGAAGCTATCTCGACTCAAAACTTGATCAAAATGTGTTGAGTAATCTAAAATTGCAACACAAGGCGATTAGAATAAATTACAGTCACCTTTATAATATTACTAGTGGGTCAATTATATATACATACTAGCTGACCCAGCAGACGTCTTCCTGCCAGAACCCGAAAATAATTCTGTAACCCGATTGTGGCGCCACCTATCGGGTCCAATTTTATTTTCAAATCATATAAAGCGTCACTTCACGTAAATGAACGACGGACGGCTAAATTATTTTAATATACTTCATACAAAAATACTAAAATCGCGATTAAAATTGAGGGTAGGAGGGTGAAAAATACTATACGACCCATTCTCATACTTACAAAATATACAAAAAAAAAAAACATAAAAATTGGTCCAGCCGTTTCGGAGGAGTTTTGTTACAAACACTGTGACACGAGAATTTTATATATTAGATAATTTTATAAATTGTATACAACTTTACTCTTATTTCCATTAGTGAAAACCGTATAAAAAATTGTAGGGTGTGGTTTAGAACAAATTGCCGAGTTGTTTATTTATTTATTTATTTATTATTTAGAATTAAATTTAGCAACAGGTTAACTTATTGGAAATAAAAAGAATTAGAATTCACTGCAAGCATTAAAAAGTCCACGTCAAACTGTGGATGCTTTCGGGCTGATGAACCTATATTGCTATTGCTATTATATTGAACTGCCTGGATTTGAGAGCAGGTAATTCACAATAATTGTTTTCTGTAACAGAGTGGTTACCGTTGCCAGCTTGCATTTCCCATGAAAATATCTCTGCGTTTGACACTAATCTGTCGTCCATCTCATTACCCGGTGATCGTAGCGACGTAATAATGCGGGCTATCCGTCAACCGGGATGCAGTTAAAGGACACCGCTTTCTCAGCCAGGGTGCCCTCCGGCGATCAACTATCGGCGACAGATGACGCTAAATCTGCTTTGTTTACCTGTCAAACGAACGATCATTTCAGGTCAAAGATCAAGGAACTATACTTGAATTTAATATATTTTTAAATGTCATTCGATGGTATTAAATGAACGCAATCAACTCATTTATTATGTTTTCTTCCATGATTATTTTATGATTTTTTTTTATGTTAAGATCGGCAGACAGGCTGACGGTCCACTTGATGGTAGGTGGCTACCGCCGCCTATAACAGAAGCAACGCCAAAGCTGCTGCAAGTGCGCTGCAGACTACAATAGGATTAAGGATAAGGGATTGGGAAGGGATAGGGAAATGGGCTCTGGCATCCCTTACTTCACTCACCGAAACACAACAGCACACGTGCGAATCGCAGTGTGCCCTGCCACTACTTTCCAGATCCAGGCCAGAGCCAAATTTGAAAAGTTCATTTTCAAAGTTCAAAGTGTTGGGAATCGAACCCGGGAACCCTAGAAAAGAGCGTTAAGGCAATTACCTAACCACTCATCCAACGGGCTCGTCATAATTAAATAAATAATGTTATAATAAGTAACATATATACCTGTATCTTCCGTCGATCGACAAGAGCGCATTGAACATCATTCTAATCTTTTAGTATTAGAAAATATTACGTACACACCCGATATTAATGACAATCTTTTATCTACACTTCAGGAGGAGACTGCTGGACCTAGAAGACCTTATCACGGTACCGAACGACGCACTCTACATTTGATACAACGAGTGAGCGATATCTTGGCGAAGAAGAACACCAATCTCACTTATTGAACACTTATCAACATCCTCACTCGGGGATATATATATATATGTATATATATAATATAATTGTTATAATATATATAACAATTATATTATAATATAATTGTTGCAGACCTCTGCAACAGAAATGTTCATCTATTAGCATCGCAAAAGGCCCTTTGCGAAAGTTAGTAATTAATGCTTTTAACTTAGTGACATACATATTTGACATTTTTTTATTTTACATTATTTTGCATACCGACAACGGTTAAACATGTAAACTTACCATTAATTATTTATTATATTGACATCTGCCTGGTAATGTTTAATGCAAATAAAGTATTTGATTTGATTTGATTTGAAAGTTGTGTTAGTATTAAGTTTTTTGTTGGTAAGGGCTGAGGGTCCCATGCTCCTCATGCTTTTCTTACACTTTTAAATAACTTTATTTCAAACTAGGTGAACCCGGTACCCGAGACTGTTTATATATATAATATATATTTTGTTTATTTCTAAAATAAAGTTAGCCTAAGTTACTCCTTATAACATAAGAAATCTGCCATTGAAAATCCCGTCAAACAGACAGACAGACAAAAAAATGATGATTTTTTGTTATAAGTAGCGATAAATTTTGACATTATAAACTGACACTACAGTTTTATTTAAAACCAGCTCCGCTATCATAGCGATCACTCTCTCACATACTTAATGACTATTAGGGTGAGTACTCATAAACTATTATTGTATTATACCATTTGTGTTGTTAAGTTAAAATTGTGTTAATAGTCGTAAATAAATACTCCTTTTAAAATAAAATAAAATAAACCTTTTTGAAAAATCTTAGCTTATCACCTGGCGTTCGCTCCTAAATTATATTGCTAGATTTCATACAATATTTCAAAATATAATACCAAAGTCGGCAGTACTGAGGGCGGGCCTTATCTCGCCGATATCTGCAAGACAATTCCCATCCGTTTTAGGATGTCGCCGCCCGAACCGATCAACGTTATCTTTAAATTGAGCTATGTCTTCGACAAATTGCTTTCCCGATATGGTGCTGGGGTTGTAAAAATAATGCCTCATTCTGCGCAGACATTAGACGTTAAAACGAGCACTTAGCGAACTGGTGACCTGATTGTTATTTTCCGCTCTTACTCGTACTGCCCGATTTAACCGCTTTTCAACGAGGAAATACCTTTACCAGCTAACTTTAAGTGTATTTAAGTTAATTTTAAGTAAAAGATGCGTTACTAAGTAATCTATTTAGTAAAAAGATCTATACTTGGGAATGCTAAATATTGATTTTAGTTTTTTTTTTTTTTTATGTTATGTCGACAGACAGGCTGACGGTCCACTTGATGGTAGGTGGCTACCGTCGCCTATAACACAAGCAACGCTACAGGTGCTGCAAGAGCGCTGCCGACTACAGTAGGATTAAGGATAACGGATTAGGAGGGGATAAGGAAATGGGCTCTGGCATCCCTTACTCACTCACCGAAACACAACAGCACGTACATGCTGTTATTTCACGGTGGTCTTCTGTAAGGGGGTGGTCACTGCCGCCAGGCGGGCTGCCCAAATGACTGCGAAACGCAGTGTGCCCTACCACTACTTTTCAAATCCAGACCAGAGTCAATTTTGAAAATTACATTAAAATTTCCAAACTTGACCCCGCCGGGAATCGAACCCGGGGCCCCTGAGACGTTAGGCAAACATCCTTGCCAGTGCCAAGTGGCTGACAGTCCACTTGATGGCTGACAGCACATAGAATAGGGGAATGGCTTTTACTTATTCACCGAAACACAACAGCACATGAGCTTTTATTTTACGGTGGTCTTCTGTAAGGAGCATCCCCCGTTTGGCGTTATAGGCGACGGTATATAGCCACCTACCATCAAGTGGACCGTCAGCCCGTCATGTATTATAAAGAGCTACTCATCAGGCCAATAGTTAGAATAGAATTTCAGAATGGACATAGACTATATATTCCACGCGGAATATTTTAATAATCACAATTGTATCTCTTTATTCTAACACTCAATTGAAATTTAAAACTTAATTAACTGTCTTGATTTAATAAATTAAATTAATTCATACACGTTTCGTTGATTAATCAACATAAACGTCCTTACCGGAATTGAATTAACATCTCAAATGTAAGTTCGCTAATATTATCTCGTAATTATATCGTGATTTATTGATCATGAAGTCTATATGTTGTACAACTCAAATTCATATCAATTTTATTAGCTTACGAGACATTTCCGAGAAGATTCCGGCTAATTTCCGGAATTAAATGTGTTCGCTACATACATTGTTTTGGCAGATTTTCAACAGCTGTTTGTAATAAAATAGAAGTTATATATACGAAGTATATGACATGTTTTCAGCTAAATATAACGGATACCAAGTTATTTACCAAAATGTCTAAAAAAAAAAAATTTTTTAATAATAAATACCAATATTTCTGGTATTATAAACCTAAATGATAATGTCAAATATACAGTTGGAAAGCCCGTTTTCTCTTCACTAATAATATAGAATTGAATCACAAAAATTTGTCGGCCATATTAATTACGTCATCAACGCCGCTCGAGGCACAGAATACATAATAGTACTAGAACTGTGGTACTAGCGTACTCGAGGGCCAGAAAATTTTGTGTCCTGGGTTTCTTAGATTCGTCTACTCATGTACCATCTGATTCCATTGGTCGCCAGATCTGAAACTTTTCTCAGCTACCTAACCCACTATTAGGTAAAATACTAAATAGACTGTTGACTGTTTTGTACTTGACTGACTAGTTCAAAAAAAAAAGTCTGGGGATCTGCTACTTTTGATTTGAATTCTGCGTTTTTTTATATTGTTATTTTTACAACTGACACTGGAAAAATCTTCGGAGAAGATCTGATGGAGCCAAAGCATTTGTGAAGAAGAAGTATATTCTCCCGATTCTGTCGGTCTTTCATTGTGTGACGTAATTATATGTGTTCTTTCGTTATTATTTTGTTTTACGTAATTATTAATAATTAAATAAAGGACTATAATAAACAAGTGCATTCTGTTTAAACAAGTTTTCACAGGTGAAGTAGAGACTCTTCGTTCTAGTAAAATTAACATTACACAAATTAAATATATAAAAAAAAAGTCCATAGTAAATATTATTTTTTGTGTTAAGCTTTTATTTATTCATTATTTTCAATTCAAACATTCTTTAAATAAAATAATTACACCCAAAATTAGAATAAAAAGTTATGTTCGTTACGTTCGTAGTTATCTTAGTACCTACGATTTCGAAGTTTGCTTTTATAAGCCCAGAGAACAGAATTAGGGAACATAAACATGTAGATAGCGATACCAAAACATGTAGATGCGTCAATGTCAAAGTGACAGATAAAGTAACGCTTTTTAGTTAACGCTTGTATTAATTTTACTCTTTATAAAATTTCCATACCGCGGGGGCCTTATTCTTAGGGAGTAATCTTCAAAAACCTAAGAATTTACATCTTTAACGTTAAATTTTAGTCCATAATTTTTCGATATAGGAAAAACCATATCTATTATTCTTAAAGAAACCAAACCTTTCGAATCCTTAATATTAAAACAGGAATGATTTTAGACCAATTAGTTGGTCATATATTTCTCGAGCGGCGAATGAATAATGTTGCTCATTATTTATACAAAATAAGATCAGTACCACAGTAACGCTGACAACAGAAACTAAGATAGCCATAGTAATCGCGCAAACGATCCTCCAACTAATTGAGCTCGACTGAATTCAACTGTTCATGATGATGTGTTATTTTTTTTAGGTCAATGATTTTGGTCTGAGACCCTAAAAGCAACTTTGGACACTAGGCGAGCGTAAAGCGCTCAGCACTAAATTAAGTGTAAACTTAGTAAGTAATTCTCACTAGAAACCACCGCCAGAAAAGTTTCTGTGTGAGTAGGTTGCTGGGAGAGGGAAGACAGTGTGTTATGGAGAAGCAGACAGACAATTAGGTGGGCTATATGAGAGGTTGCGTTCTGGTGCCATAAATTGGGAAGCTCTTCTGCCGGAAGCTTATTTCTTAGAGAAGAATCTGTCACTTTTAGGCTGGCTCGATATAGTACCAGTTAGATCCATGTGACATCTTGCAATATCGAATTGTTGACGATCCAACGCTTCCACAGCACCAATTAGAACCACTTAGTTTAATAAGAGACGTAGCCTCTCTTTGTGTGTTCTATTGTCTGTGCAATGGCGAGTGCTTGGATGAGTTGTTCCAATTAATGCCAACCTCAAGCTTTTATATTGCGCGCCATAGGTGGGAAATTCATCCTCATTACTTGGATAAGCTGCCACTGCGTACAGTCCGGATGAGTAGAAACTTTATCCTACAGACGCGCGAACTTTGGAACAGTCTCCATTCTATGGTGTTCCAAAGCTATTTCTATTCTATTTATTTACTTTTACCACCGCACTGCGCGCCATAGATGCGAATTTCATCCATATTACTTGGATAAGATGCCGCTGCGCACAGTTCGGATGAGTAGAAACTTTATCCCGCGGACACGAGAACTTAGGAACAATCTGAGGTGTTTCCATCTAGATACAATATGGGCTTCTTCAAGCGAGCCTGGTGGCAGAACACCAGAACCTGGTGTTGCTTGTATCATTAGGCGACGGCAGCAACTCAAGTGGAGAGCAGACTGACTGCCACCCTTTATTATGTAACTTATATGAAGCTTATTCTTGTCGTGAAACTTGTAAGTGCACGTGTTGTTATGAAAGGTAGCATCAAGTTTTATAAAAGAATTTTCTTTTGTAAACCCGTAATCCCAGTTATTTGTATTTTATTTTTTTAAATAAATTTGTAAATAGTATTTTTTTTTTCAATAGCGAATATAAGTAAGTAGTGGCAGGGTACGCTACGTTTTGGAGTCATTTGGTGGGCAGCCCGTCTAGTGGCAGTAACCACCCCCTTAAAGAAGACCACCGTGAAATAACAGCACGTGTGCTGTTGTGTTTCGGTGAGTGAGTAAGGGATGCCAGAGCCCATTTCCCTATCCATTATCCTTAATCTTACTGTAGTCGGCAGTACACTTGCAGCAGCTTGGCGTTGCTTGTGTTGTGCGACGGTAGCCACCTACCATCAAGTAGACCGTCAGCCTGACTGCCGATTATAACATATATACTGTGATTGTCAACATTATAGGTAACAAAGTGAAATAGACGCCTAATAAATTGATGTGAGAGAACGCGTTATATTATTATGTTTGTGGCCTATGACCCGAGACGATCACTTAAATACAATTATTTTAATGAGTATTTGTGCCGCGGCGCTGTAACCACGTAAGACTGAAAATTGTCCTTTTTATTTCATGTTAAGTTCGTCAGATAGGCTGATGGTCCACTCTTTTTTTTTACTATAGATGGGTTTGCTCTTGACCATCATCTATCCATGTAGGAAGGATGAGGCCGAAGATGGAGCGAGCTCACCCAGAAGATGCCTATTCACTCGAACCTTGAAAAGATTTGGGTTATATGAGCTCGGAAATACAGACGCCGGCAGGGAGTTCCAATCCTTAGCAGTGCGCATCACAAAAGATGTTTTAAAGCGCTTGGTCCGAATTAGAGGGATTTCGACAAGGTGAGGATGGTAACCAGCCGTATGTCTGCATGTCCGATAGAAGACAGGGGAAGGCGGTATGATCTCATGCAGCTCTCGAGCACACTCTCCGAAGTACATCTTATAGAATACACACAGACAGGCAACTTTGCGTCTATGTGCCAGGCTCTGTAGCTTAGTTCTTATTAGTGTATCATCGCCAATGAGCCTCCTAGCTCTGCGATCCACCGAGTCGAGTGCAGCAAGTTGGTATTTTGCTGAGCCATCCCAAAGGTGACAGCAATACTCCATGCAGGATCGGACTTGTGCCTTGTATAAAGAGAGGAGCTGTCCAGATGTAAAGCATCGCTTCACTCTATTTAGTTCACTCTATCGATGGTTGAGTGGCTACCGTCGCCTATAACACAAACAAGGAATACGGACTCACTGCTTTTATTTCATTGTGATCTTCTCTAGGGGATGGTTTCTGCCACCAGACTCGACTACTAATATGCCGTTTTATATTACGAATCAGTCCATTGTACCTCCAGTAACAGTTATTTTAAAGTGAAACAATTAAAAAGATTCTTGTGAAAGTTTTTATTAGTTTTATTAAGACTAATTGATTGAATAGATTTTGTGGGAATATTGTATTGAAATCGCGATATGGCGTGATAGGAAAAAATGGACGTTTATGAACAGTTATGAATATTTGGACTATTCACCAAAACAATTCTCGAAACACAATAATAGTGTTTCGCATAGAAAGCTAACGCACGTAACGAATCGATTTAAATTGATTATGGTGTGACCAAAGCAAACAATCAAACCTTTTGGGCAATTACTCTACATATAATTAAATTTATGCTAAGTAAAAAAATTAAATTAAATGGTTTTTTTTTATGTTAAGATCAGCAGACAGGCTGACGGTCCACTTGATGGTAGGTGGCTACCGTCGCATATAACACAAGCAACGCCAAAGCTGCTGCAAGTGCGCTGCCGACTGCAATAGGATTAAGGATGAGGGATTAGGAGTTGATAGGGAAATGGGCTCTGGCATCCCTTACTCACTCACCGAAACACAACAGCACAAGTGCTGTTATTTTACGGTAGTCTTCTGTAAGGGGGTGGTTACTGCCGCCAGACGGGCTGCCCAAATGACTGCGAAAACGCAGTGTGCCCTGCCACTAGTTTCCAAATCCAGACCAGAGCCAAATTTGAAAAGTTGATTTTTCAAAGATGACCCTGCCGGGAATCGATCCCGGGAACCCTAGAACAGAGCGTTAAGGCAAACCTTAAAATTTGTTTCGAATTCGGTCGAGCTGGAAAATGCGTTTCGCAGTAGTAAATTGTGCAGTCCATCTGGCTGTAGTTACCAACCCCTCACAGAAGACCGCCGTGGACTACCAGCATGGGTGCTATTGTGTTTCTATGAGCGAGTAAGTGATGCTATTTACTTACCTATCCCCTCCCATGCTCTCATTCTTGACCCCACTAAAGTCTATATTATTTATGTCAATTCGTTCACTACGTGAAGCCAAGCCACCTACCAACAATTGGAACGACCTCTATGTAAAAAATTCAGAATTTTTAAATTTCTCTTGCTGGTGGCTAATGTGATAGCTTACTTCCTCCTACTAAAGATTATGGGCTATACTCTTTGGTAAAATAAGCAGTGGATGAAAATATACCAAAAAATACTTAGACAATTTTACATATGGCCAAATGATTGATCAGCTGTTAGGATAAAACAGTTTTCTGTTGATAGCTCAATCGATTTAAACAGAATACTTGATTCGCTCATGAATAAAAAACACATCAACACGATCTAATGTAATTTGTATCTAAAATAAGATTCACTCTCGTTTTTATATTGCAGTACCACAAGCATTTTGAGCGACCACACGTAATTCCAATTTTAAAATTTATCTGAAAAAAGGCTTTTAAAAATTCTCTTAATTATTCGTATTTTCTTTAAGTTCTAATTTTTTTTTTACGAGGGGAGAAATCTTCAAAAGATACCTTATGAACCCATGCCGCATGCATTGCAAGTGTCCATAGAGGTTATGTGGGACTTTTACCGCACTAAAACTACCCTCGAGATGGGTGTGGTTCAGTCCATAGGGGACTTTGGAACCGTCACCGGGCGTCAACCGTCACCGGGCGTCGTTCTAATTATGTGTAAATAATATAAAAAAAGCATTTAAACGTGAGAACACTGATTATAACAGAAGGAGCAATGGCGAATAAAATTGGAGCAAAAGAAACTACTTTTCTTAGAAGTGATTTTCTCATTAACAAGTGGACTCATCGTGGACAAGACGCGTAATTACTTCAAATATATTCCATCTAATTATCAGAAATTGTGCACGCCATTCAATATTTATTGTCATCTTATATATAAAAATGAATCCCCATTTCTCCTGGTCACGGCATCACGCGCGAACGGGTAGACCGATTTTAATTCGGTTTTCGCCAATGGAAAGAGGGATAAACGAGGAATGTTTTAGGGTATATAAAAATTGCACGCCGGGCGAAGCCGGGGGCGGGCCGCTAGTTTTTTATAAATCTCACGGGAACCTAACATTTTTTCAGGATAAAAAGGTATCCTATTTGGTAATCCAGGTAATAAACTATCTGTGTGATCGAGTAATAAACTCACAAACTTTCGCATTTGTAATATTATTAAGACTAAGGTTAGGATTCCTCTAGCTTCTATTTTTATTATAAGTTAAAAGGAATATTTCCTATTTTATTTTTTAAAATAGGAAATATTTCTATTTTAATAAGAGAGAGAGAGAGAAGATAGAGATTCCAAATTTTTCTATAAATATAACGGCGTGTGAAACTGTGGGGCGTTGCTAGTTGTAGCGGGATCAGCTTTTTTTAGTTCAGCCTTGCTTTAAAGAGAAATATAATTGGAGTTGTATTTGAAAAAAGGAAGCTGATTTGAAGATTCTTGGTCAACGATTCGTTAGATTAATGGTATCAATTAGTGGTTTAAGATAACCTTTAAAATAAAAAATAATAATTCTGCTGTGATAACATCTAAGATGTAGGCGCCGGGATCCTATAGTGCTCCCGCGGCGGTTTACTCCATAACAAACTTGTCCCCTGTCCCATGAATTATATCAGAATTTACAGTTATAATATGGTTACTTTTTGGTGCAAACGGCTACTAATTCCAGACGATATGTTGGGTATAAGTTTTCTTTAAATATGTCTTATTCTATTAATAAAGTGATTTAATTAAAATAATATTTGATTATATAATAATATTGATTATATAATATATATAAATATATGATTGACTTACTTTCCTTTTTTATTATTTACTTATGATTTATATTTTGCACACCATAGGTATGTGGTAGTACACGCTGAGATGTTATTATTGTAAGATCTGGTTATACACTCAAGTACAGGCAATTAAATGGTCTGAATTAAATTGAATTGAATAAGTGACTGATATGTCTTTAACAAACAAAGACTATGTAAGGGCTGCTGAAAGTAAGTACCTATTCAGGTGTGAGACCAATACGGCGGGTGTGGACTTCATAGGTATGCTGCGGGATAGGTAAATTGGAATTTAAAAAAACCTATTCTATTTACTCACTGTTGTGACACGCACGATTCTTCTTGGCTTAAGTCTTCTTTCAAAGCTTTGGATTCTTCTCTTCTCAGCACTCGCGACGAGAATCACTGCAGTTTTAGAGCTTATAGGAATAGGTACTTTAAAGGCGGTTGGGTGTAAGCGGAATATTGGACACACACATAAAACGGGTAATAGACAAATAAAGAAGACAGCGGGCCTTTCTTCGGTCTTTTCGATAGGCGACGCCAGCCCCTAATGACAAAAAAATCCACTTATTTGTAACCGTTTTCCTTTTAAATTATCATAATAATTATAATTTAAAAAATACTCAAATCATCTGCAGGATATATGAAAGGGGATCATCATAATTGTTTTTTAAATTATATTCAATTATATATATAAAAAAATTACTAAGTTGCGGTCTAATATCGATGTTGTAACTGTGCGATTTGCTTAATAACAATATTTTAAATAGCTAATTCTTAAGATAAATTTTAAGATCCACTATCTGAGGTTTCATCAAAAGAAAAATTTGAATTAAACTTTATTTAATTTTTAAATAGATATTTCCGAGATTTGCAAGTAGCGACTCCCCCTCAGCAGTCTCGTCAATTCAGTGCGGGAGACGAGTTTTGCGGCTGGAGTCGCCTTAACAAACAGCTAACATTATTTATAGGGCGGCGGATTCGAAACAGGGCCGTTCTCTGATTGGTCCACAATGACGTGCTCCCCTCTTAGCCAATCACAGCGATTCCTCAAGAATCAAACAATGCCAGGGATATGACGCGAAAAACTACTGTCAAAATGGCTAATTCTTATTTAGACGCAATAGTTATTCGCATGTTCATTAGTTTTTTTTTATAACCTCAAAATGTGCACACTTTTTTATAGAATATGATCAAAATAATGAGCAAGTTCGTTGATAATTTGTGCGGTTGTCGTACACACACCGATACATCATTATTTATAGACACACGAATGGTAATGAGTGTGTGAAAGTGAAGAGTCCATCGTCTCATTACAAAAAATAAAAACACCGTTATCAAGAGGAAAAGTTTGTTCTTATTAACTACGAGCTTATTACTCGTAAGAAGTGGAATTACGGAGACCTATTTGTAAGTAATGCATTTCGCAGACATTATTGGTTAGTCCCTCTGGTGGCAGTAACCAACCCATTTCAGAAGCACATACCACCCCGAAAAAGCAGCATGTGTGCTGTTGTATTTCGGTGAGATAAAAAAGGATACCAGAGCCCATTTCCCCGTCCGTTCTTTTTTTTTTTTTTTTTTTATTAGATCAGGGTAGCGCTTGACCACTATCTCACCTGATGTGAGGTGTAGATGTGGCCGAAGATGGACCACGCTTACCCAGTAAATGCCCATTTACCCTGGTTTTGAAGACCCTGAGGTTGTAGTTCTGTGGGAACACAGACGCAGGCAATGAGTTCCACTCCTTAGCAGTCCGAACAAGGAAGGTGGAACTGAAACGCTTCGTGCGTGATCGAGGTACATCGACCACGAAGGGATGAAACCCCCGCCCACGCCTAGTGTTCCGCAAGTGGAACGGTTCCGGTTGGATTAATTCGTACAGAATAGATGCACACTCTCCATAGTGTAGACGATAGAAAATCGATAGGCAATATACTTAACCTTAATTCTGCTAAGGTCGCAGCACAATAGCCTCCTATCATCATGTAGATCGTCAGCCTGTTGGACGACCTATTACCTTGTGAACAATTAACGTGTCATATAATTTGCCAAATACCACTTTACCTTGCTAATCCTAGAATCTATATTTTAACACCCAAATATAGATCTATATTTTAACTATTGAAACACCTAGACCTACTTTGAAAACTGGCCCCGCCGGGAATTGACTTCAACCACTCACCAATGGGCTCGTCAAATGACTGTTACGACTAAAGGCTACCTTACAGATTGACGATGACTAAATTTGTTTATAACTAATTCTAAATAGTCTAGGAAAATTTACAAACAAGTTAAAATTTTAGGAGCATTTTTGATATAAGTTTCTAGAATATGCGCCAAGTGAAAGAATTTTTTTATTCCATCCTGTGGAAGGGGTGAATAAAAGAATAAAAAAGAAATAAAAATAGGTATTTTTACCAAATAGGGGATCGGACAAATTTTCAGAAAGTGTTTTAAATTAATCTTCATGGATATTTATTCCCGTAAAAAATACTATTTTATTTATTTATAGCCTTTTAGGTACTCAAAATCATGTTTTAATATTGTTTGTTTGAAAATGCCGCCAAAACGCCACGATAGTTCATCTGAGCGCGTAACGTCATTTGAGGTCATATCATAACAAAACAGCTGCATTGGCATAAGACAATGATTGCCCACAAATGACGTCACGCACTGTGATTGGTGTTTCGGTATAGATTAAAAATATTGTAAATAATAAAATTTTATTTCTTCATTTAAAAATATTTAAATGAATTATATTAAATTATTATTCGATAAATAATCGTAAAAAATTATATATTTTATTTCCAAGTACATTTTAGATTTTAATCTGATTACTGTCCGATCCCCTATTATACAAAAATGGCAAGAATTAGAAAAAAGTTTCAGACAAATATGGTGGAGAATTATGTTTTACACAAAAGTTCATATAACTTTTCTTGTTAAAATTGAAATTGATATAGTTGGGGATTACAAAATATGGGTTACACTGTGATTAAAAAAATACGTTTTAACTTATCTTCTGCTGCTAAAATTTTAAGTTTAACAAAAAAGTTATAAGCATAATTTTATGTAAAATTTAATTCTCTACAATATTTTTATTTTTATTTTGGATAGACAAGTTTTTTAACTCGTGTTTCGTGTATACTTGAGAATTTCTTTTTGAGTTTTGCTGACCACGCTGCGCGATTTTCATGTACAAATTTTGCAACGCGCGATTTTAACCTTTTATTTTAAAATTTTAGTTTAAAAACTTATTTTAAAAACTAGTATTTAAATTAAGGCCAGGATATTCGAGCGCAGTAGGTATTTTGCGATTCCTCAGAGTCGCTAAAATTTACAATTATTATAGAAAATGGCTTGGCGAAGAGTCGGCGGCGATGAACCGTCCCATCCCGTTAATACAACCTACAACTATGTTTACATACTTATTTTTGTAATTGCTTACGAACAAGTAATAACAATAATGTAAAAACAGATATTATCAAAGGATAAAAATCCGGAACGCAGCAAAAGCAACAGAGGACTTTTTTGAAGACGCTTGACGGCCTGGCCTATTGGAGTAAACTGAAAAGAACACGCTTGTTGCTTTCTTAAACAATATCTCGTAAAAAAAAAATTAAATCCGTTTTGAGAAAAAGCAGTCCTAAAATATTCTTTTAAACATCATTACTTATTTTTTGACATTTTTTAATGAGTAAAAGTGGGATATATTTTAATTACGACTATTTTATTTATATTTTAAATAAAAATGTTTAGTACTTACTTTCCCGGTAATTTCGTTATTTCTAGAACAACACCTAGAAATATTAATATTGTATAGGTATATTATGTTCATGCAGACGCTGGACTGGTAATACAGCACACGCAGGTTCTAATCCCAGTTGGTCTGCACCTCATGTGTATCTCAATTTCATTTTAGTAGCTTTTTGGACTGCACTTCCTCACATTGAGGAGAGGGCCTGTTCTTACTCATGTACTGTAACCATCGACGTAATATCCAACTAGACTTCTAGTACAGGGCGAACGCATTCAGACAACACATTAGAGAAATAGATATATAATTCCACGCCCGGTAATGTTCGACCAATAGAAGTTACTATGGGCAGTAACGACCAATAGAATTTCGTCGTGACCTTGATCGGACCAATTGGCGTTCAGTACCCCGCGCCCGCGCACCTCAGTTAGTTGCCAGAAAAGTTTGCATTGTGAATAAATAGGTATTAGCCGTCTACTTGGATATTACGTCGATGACTGTAACACTAAAGTATGAGTGATGGTATTATTTCACGGCAATCGAGTGCAGCACAAGGCGTGTCCTCCCACTTCGCAGTACAAGAATTCCGAATAAGCTACGGTCCCGAATACATAGTCCGAGCGCTTAGTTATTTCACGTGAGCCTCTCGTAAAGTGCACCTTACAAATCGTTTGCTAGAATCGAGACAATTCGTGCGCTCGCCAAACGCTGTCACAATGCCTCATAACTCTCGAATCGCGCTCTTCAGCTACGTGTATAGAGTAATTTCAGCCATAGAGAGATCTACGATCAAAGTAGATGCTTTCCCTCAGGATGCAGTTGGAGCCGGGCCTAGCAGCATTGGCTTAACTATCACAGAAACTGAACCACTCTTGTATGGTTCATGGAATTCTAACCAACGTGTGTAACTACTATTACCAACTATTATTATATATCGACAGACAGACTGACGGTCCACTTAACGGAAGTGGCTACTGTCGCATTAATAGACGCAACGCCACAGGTGTTGTGAGTAAGCTATTAATCTTTGTAGGGAAAAGAATAAGGGGTAGGGGATAGGGAAATGAGTTCTAAGATACCTTAACAGCTTAACACTCTGTCATCTGTTTATAGTGGAATTAATATTTACCTGTTTAAAACATACATTAATGACAGAATACAATGTGGCCTATGTATGCCACAATATACTAAATCTTCCACCCGGGTGAAGCAGGGGGCGAGTAGGTCTAGTCTAGTATAGCAGTTTCTATGAATTCAAAATAACAACATACGAGTATGTATTTCGGTGTGTGATTAAAGGATGCCCTATGGAATGTATTCCACTATCTCCATAATGTCCTTTATTCTTGTCCTATCACTAGGTTGATGTTTTAATGTTTATTTATTTATTTATAAATAACAAACAAATAATAAAAACTTAATATCTAACATGGTTGCATAAAACTGCATAACAATTTGACTGTGGGATCAAATGATCTCGCATATGTAAAAGCTTATTCTAAGATTGCATGTCTTCCAAGAATCTAAGTAATCCAAGTAGGTAATCTAAATCACTCCATTCCTTAATCTAAGCAATACTTCATCAATTTATTTTTAAACACAGAATCCTTTAACTCCTTAACAATGCTGTCGCATGTGCATTGAAGCTGTTGGTGGACATTTTGAACATTTGTGATGAAAAAATAAATCTTTGTTATTATTCTGTTGTTTTATACATATTATTTTGAAACATTTAGAACAGTTAAATTTTTTGTATCAAGTTATAATTAAACTGGTGAACTGCATTGCTAGCTTCGTCTTTGTCTTTGAATTGATAGAATAAGTCAAAACTACAATGGTAACGAGTTACACGAAACAACTTTCTTGGAAAAACAAAAGGCACGTGGTATTAAAGTGATATTTTCACTTTCCTAATTTGTAAAGTAGATTTTGGTCAGAAGTCTTGCAGATATTCAACTGAAATTTGTGTGACGTATTTACAGAATATTAAAGAAGTTTTTAAGATAGTTTTTAATTTTTTTTAGTAATTTTTTTGAGTTATAACCTTAAAAAGTTAAGTTGTTATACTGGGTTTTAGAAAAATTTAATTGATAGTTCAATAGTATCAATTAAATTATGTTTTCATGTGACTAGCTATAGTCAGTGGCGTAACTATAGGGTGGCAGGGCTGGCAAAATGCCACTGGCCCCCGATCCAAGAGGGCCCCGGCCCTAGAGAGGGCGCGAGCTCAGAAATAAATTCTATGGTCCGATCTTTAAAATTTGATGATGTTATAGACACTTTTGCGGTACAGAAAGCTCGAAAAGATTTTTCTTAATAAATATCTTATTGAAATTAAATTGTTATTTCATTGTAAATGTATAAACCCATGGTCTTGAAAATAAATTTGTTATTAGTGTTGGATAACTACTTAAATGGTTTATTAAAATTAAACTAAGTAAGTACAACGTGACGATTTTTACTGATAGGGCCCCATTTGCCACGGGCCCCAGATGGTATAGTTACGCCACTGGCTATAGTATCAGGCTATAAGATTACTCACAATAAAAGAAATTGTTTACGAATTCGGAGTTACATAAAAGCAGCACAAAAAGCTGAATAACTCGAAATCTAACAATAATCGCTGAACATATACGGGGGACCATTGGATAGGTATTGGGCCCCTCTACCACCACACCCCATTTGATCCGTCGATGCTCGGTCACCCTGTATATTTTTTGTTACATTAGCTTTATGTTTGAACGAGCTGAATCGGAGAACAAAGCAGTGCTTTTTTCTTATCGATGGTGTGGAGCCCCTTAAGGTAAATGGCATACAAAGATTTATAGGTGTGGTTATATTTAAAAAGAAACCAACTTAATAGTTCTATGCACGTTTTGACCATAGTGCTAAAAATTTTATTTTCCGCTGTTAGTTAATTAATGTCCGATCAACTCTAAACACGATGAGTAAAACAATATCGTGAGTCACATATAATAAATTAGTGAATAAATAATAATGACATATAAATTCCCCGTTAAAAACAATAAAATAAATTATTCAGAACTAGTTGAAAGACGACACCGAGACTACCCGTCTATGTCCGGCACGTATTCATAAGAAAAAAGCGACACATTAACATTTTGTAAAACGATATCTCTACGGAATCGTGGATCCCTAATCCACAATTTACATAAATATTCGTAATTTCAAATGTTAAATCATTAATGGTCTAGTTTTAATCGAGAAATAATCTTGATTTTTCATCGTATTTGTTTTTCTGCGGTATTTAGGTGTGTCGACGTTCCTAACTGTTTTTTTTTAAATGTGTGTTTTCCTAAATATCATAAATGCTGAAGTGACTTTGTTGGTTTGTTTGTAATGCTTTCACGCCTTAACTTAACTAGTCAACCAAGCATCATGGAATTTTGAGCACTGAGGTTTTTGAGATTTTTAACAAAAGGTCGTCGTAATTATCGGAGTTTCATTTGAATATTATTCATGCTTTGCAATTTTGATTTGTCAAACTTTACAATTGATTTTGATTTTGGCTTAAATACAATATAATGTTGGTAGGCTTTAATACAAACTCGATACATTTTATATAACATATATTATCTTAGTCACAGTTTGTTTCCATCTTATACCGGCGGTTGGCGATTTTAACTTTGTCAAAGCCGCTCTGAACAACAATCTCGAACCATTCGCGAAGTTTTTAAGTCAAGACGTTTTACGTCAACCTGCATGTACTCGTAGGTAAAACGGTATTAATGTTATCAAAGTTCAACAGATGGCGCCAGTAGTTTGTTTTGACTTTCTAGTAAACAAGTTGCGACTAGATGTCGCTTTACGTGATTTGAACCCGGTATCGTTAGTTGTTGGTTGTTTGGAATATGTGCCAACAATAGGGGATCGGACAGTAATCAGATTAAAATCTAAAATGTACTTAAAAAGAAAATATATAATTTTTTTACGATTATTTATCGAATAATAATTTAATATAATTCTTTTAAATATTTTTAAATGAAGAAATAAAATTTTATTATTTACAATATTTTTAATCTATACTGAAACACCAATCACAGTGCGTGACGTCATTTGTGGGCAATCATTGTCTTATGCCAATGCAGCTGTTTTGTTATGATATGACCACAAATGACGTTACGCGCTCTCAGATGAACTATCGCGGCGTTTTGGCGGCATTTTCAAACAAACAATATTAATATATGATTTTGAGTACCTAAAAGGCTATAAATAAATAAAATAGTATTGTTTATGGGAATAAATATCCATGAAGATTAATTTAAAACACTTTCTGAAAATTTGTCCGATCCCCTATTAGAAAATAATTAGAAAATAAGTGTCAAACGCGTGGAACGGAACTTGTGTCAATAGGGATTGACACTAGGGAATATTCACTTATATTTGGTATATCGAAAGTACTCTATGTTTGTCATAGGATATTTGGAGATTTAACAAAAATATATTTTCTATTCTATATATTTTATAAAACATCGTATTTTGATAGTAAAACTAAAGCTGACTAATAATAACAATAAAACAAATGTAAATTTTGTTCTGTGTCTGATACGAGTTGTCAAGTTTCGAGTTCTGACAGTAATGAATAAATAAATAAATATTAAACAGACTGAATTGTATTCTATAATTTATTTAACATAACCTGTTTTTTAAGATTTAAGAATTTATTTCTAAATCTGAAAATCTAAAATCGGTAGTTCCATTCCATTTGCTTTAACAATTGATTCGATATTTTCAAATAATCGATTAAATGTCGGTAATCGATTAATCGATATCATCATACAGTGAAAATACTGTGTACCGGTCCCGGCTGTCGCCGTGGCCGTCGCAAGTGGCCCTCCAGGGCTAGCCGGTCCCTCATAGCTTAAGCATTAGTTAAGTTTTTATTTGTAAGGGCCGGGCGCTTCTCGCCCCCCCGACGCCCGGTGACGGTTCCAAAGTCCCCTATGGACTAGAACCACACCCATTTGGAGGTGAGTTTTAGTGCGGTAACCATAATCTGTCTTAATCCTTCCACTGAATAACATACACATTCATCACCAGTCAGTCATAAGATTTCACAAAACATAGAATACAATAGTATTCTATGAAATCTTATGACTGACTGGTTTAAATAACATTTTAAAAGAGATGGCGGACTGGACCATTGATATCTAGGTGAGGTGAATCAAATCTCATCTCACGAGTAGTAGTTGTACTCTGTATTTGAAGAGTACTCTGTGCTCCTTGCACAATGCTATAAAGTACACGGATATACAGTCGGCTTAGAAAAAAGTATCGGCGGAGATGACCCCGCTGCCGCCGGGTCGTGGTCGCGGCGTAATATTAATTACGTGTTTGCCATTTCCACTATATCACTTATGAGCGGGTTCACTTGACGCTTGCACAAGAGTATACACGCCAACATTCTGTTGCACACTTCAAACGCATTAAGATATGTATAATGCAATTTAAATAGCATTAAGATATGTATTTGTTTAATTAGGTAACCGCTGCGATTGTCTTACTTGTGGTTGTCAAAGATGGCTAGAGTAATGAAAAGAAGTATTATTGATATGACATTACAAGAGTGGTAAACATTACAAGAAAAAAATTGAGAATAATTAAACGAAAAAAAAAAGGGACAAGTGCGAGTTGAACTCGCGTGAGGAGGATTCCGTACGATGTTACATATCCGCACAATATTGAGTGATTTACCACGTTATTTTAATATCATGGACTTCATACAGGTTTCCTATAATCTATAAGTAGAAAACTAATTTCTGTATTTTTTTTTTTTTCAAAATTTTAGGTTCAGTAGTTTCGGAGATAACAGGGGGGCGATGTTCGGACAGATGGACACACGAGTGATCCTATAAGGGTTCTATTTTTTTTTTTTTTTTTTTTTTTTTATTTTCCCCCGGGGGTTACACCACCCTCGTGGGCCGTTTATTGCATAATTGTACATAATTGTTATTTAAAATATATGAAATGTGAGCGTTTACAATACAATGACGTTGCTACGTCAGTAAAATTTATAATTTAATCTCGACCAATGCCCATTGGGTGGAGAGGGGGGGGTGATCCGATACCCCTAACTAAATCAGGGTCTTTATTTATCATTTTTTGTTTTTTATATTATATTGTTTTATTTTGCTTTATTACTATTTTTATGATTTTTGTAATATATTTAATTAAAAAAAATCTGGTATTCTTATTCATCATAATTTTACTTATCATATGTCTGTCTAATTTGATGTCAATCTCAAACTCCAACTCAACCTATAAGGGTTCAGTTTTTTATTCGGACGTACGGAACCCTAAAAATGCACTAAAATATGACGTAGTGGTCCCCAAATAATAAAAAAAGAAAAAGGGAGACAGGTAAAGAGATAGGAAGATTATTTGTCAAAAGGTTGGAGGAGGGAACCTGAAGAAAAAGATATAAGACCTTAAGAAAGGTCTAAGGCGAAGAATCCGTACTTTCTAGATTACTAGATGCTAAAGATTAGATAATGTATGTATATACCGACTCAAGTGGTTAGAATAGGCAATTAATGGCATTTTTTATTTATTTTATTTAAAATCGTTGCGAAGTTTATGTTGTGGAATATATAAATAAATATTTATTTATTTAAAGTCTAAAGAATATTATTGCAGTTACAGTACAAAGTATAGGGCACGCTAACATGGCGTGTTATTTAAGGAACTCATATATTTTGAAATTAACTCATGTCTCATTAACTAAATATGTTTTATTGTCGTAAATAGTATTATTTCGTATAAAATTGTTCAATATCTTTGTAAATATATGATTTGGCAATTAATTTATAATATTGGGTAGTTTATTGCATGGTTTAATCTTTTATATTTCTATTACTTACATAATTAATTCTGGTTTCCATTTTTTTATTGCAAGCTTGTTAGACAGGCTGACGGTCCACTTAGTGGTAGTTGGTTACCGTGGCCTATTAAAACAAGCAATAGTACAGGTGCTTGTAAATGAGCTTAGTAGGATTAAGGATAAGGGATTTATAAAGGGATAAGGAAATGGGCTTTGGTAACCCTTAATTGTAGAACCATAACAGCACACGTGCTGTTATTTCGTGGTGGTCTTCTGTAAGTTTACTGTCGGCAGACGGGCTGCCCAAATCACTGCGAAACACAGTGTGAAGTGGCAGGGCACCATTACTATCCCTAAGATAAGTTTAGATCTTATTTTTTATGTCAGGTCGACAGACAGGCTGACGGTCCACTTGATGGTAGGTGGCTACCGTCGCCTATAACACAAGCAACGCCAAAGCTGCTGCAAGTGCGCTGCCAACTGCAGTAGGATTAAGGATAGGGGATTAGGAGTGGATAGGGAAATGGGCCCTGGCATCCCTCACTCACTCACCGAAACACAACAGCACACGTGCTGTTATTTCACGGTGGTCTTCTGTAAGGGGGTGGTTACTGCCGCCAGACGGGCTGCCCAAATGATTTCGAAACGCAGTGTGCCCTGCCACTACTTTCCAAATCCAGACCAGAGCCAAATTTGAAAAGTTGATTTTTCAAAGTTGACCCTGCCGGGAATCGAACCCGGGAACCCTAGAACAGAGCGTTAAGGCACGCACCCTAACCACTCATCCAACGGGCTCGTCGTTTAGATCTTATTTCCCTGTTTTTGACAAATAATTTGGATATTTTCTAACAAATACACATTAGATCTTTATGTGTAAGGGGAGGCCTTATGTCCTACTAATTCATATACTGTGAGCTCATATGATTCAGTAAATGAAAACTTCTCGTAGGTTTGACGAATTTAAGCTAATGAGTGACTACCCTGTAAAGACGACACACTTATCACTTATCTACAAATTATCCTTAATTATCAATTATTCTATCGAGGTCGGCAGATACTTGCAGCCTCTATAGCTTTGCTTGTTTTAATAGGTGATACTTTACACAGAGGTTAAGTTGGCTTTTTGACTCAAGTGTGCCAAAAAGCTTAGGTAATATTAAATTGTATAGCTGAAAAACCTTCTAAGTTTACGATTATGGGTATACCAATACTTAAAAATGGATATATTGAATAGGAATATTGTATAGGAATTATTGCATAAAGGTACGCCAAAAAATAAGGACTATAGACAAAACAAAACCCTTATGTCTCCAGTAGTTCTCTTTTTGTAGGAGCTGTGGTCGTTATTCAATTATGTATAACAATAGGGAATATGCACATTTTTTTTATATTTTCATAGGATAGGTTATATCGTTATATAACCGTAAAAAAATATTCAGCGCCAAAAAAGAGAAATTTGGTAACAAAAAAAAAGTTGAAATTAACTAACAGCTACGGGCACTTTAAACACCCGCCCTTTTGGCGCGCTTGTCGTGACGTCACAGTCTACGATACAATCAAATGTTAAAAATCACAAACATCTACACGCTTGTTGACATTTCATAGACGTTGACGTCACATTCCATAGACTTTGACGTCACATTTGATTTGACCTTTTCAAGTATTTTCAATTTCCCACAACTTTATGCACTTTTTAATAATTATTTTCTTAACGAAAAAGAAATAATATTAAAAAATATTTACAAAAATGTTGATTCTAAAGCAAAAATGTTGATAAAAAAAATATATTTAAGCCTTTTTTGAATTAGACGCATATTCCCTATTGTCTCAAGCGACGCAAAAAATAATGGCGAAGTGTTCAACCAAATTTAATGATATTTTTTTTCTCATTAATAAATGAGAGAAAAAAAACATTAAATTTGATTGTTTGCCTGTCATACCTGTCAAATATTTGCCATAAACATATGTACCTACTATCAGAGTTTTATTTCTTGGAGTAACAATGTAAAGTTTATGATGGCTCAAAAAGCTTGTTAACCTTAAAACCAGCAATAAAATAACTTACTCTTAACACGAACAGACACACACCGCTCACTGTTTTTGCTTATTAGTAAACTACTTTTAAGGTTCGTTTGGAGGGACTCTTTTTGCTTAAATTATTTCAATCTCAACATTTTTTTAATTTTTTGCGAGGCCCTTTCAAAATAGTACTATATATTTTTTATGTTGAGACTGGCGGTTAAATTGATGGTATTTGGTTACTGTTGCATGTTAACACAATCAAGATGCGGAGTTTATCCGCATTACTTGGATAAGGTGCGGCTGCGCATCCTCCGGATGAGCAGAAACTTTATATCGCGTACTTTAAAACAATCTCCATTCTGAGGTGTTTCCACCTAGCTTCTTCAAACCAGCTGTAACCACTTACCATCAAGTGGACCCTCAGCTCGCCTGCTACCGTATATTATATAAAAAGACTGCCGCTAACCTTAGTGGGGTAAATGATAAGTGGTAATCAGAAATGAATGGGCTTACGCAGTGGGAAAGACGCGGCTTATCATGTCGAGAGGTCCTAGTTCGATCTCCGGTCATGCCATGTACCGATTGTTTTTTTTTTCTTCTAAAAACTTAAATGAATTTTCTGACTGCTATCAAAAGGGTGAAGGAAAAAATCGCGAGGAAACCTGTATACGCCAAAAAAGAAATTCTGGCGCATGTGAAGTCCACCAACTCGAGAGCGTGGCGGCCCATATAGTCCATACGCCTTGTTGAGAGGGTAGGCCTGAGCCCCTGAGTGGGGACATTGATGATGATTGATAATGATTCTCTCATCGAAACTACAGCGTAGTTTGTATGTATTGTTATTTCATGGTTGTTAAAGTGATAGGTTAAGGTCAAGGTTATAGGGATTACAAGTTCTCTACCGGTCTTGTTTGAATGAAGTAACCTTGACTTCCTTACATCAATGAAGACTTCTATGAGGTTTACTAAATCTGCCCAGTTTCTGTTTTGACTGTAAGACATGGTGTGTCGTGCCACTACAATAATTGTGAAATGTGTAAATTTAACGTTTAATTAATTTTGTGTCCTAAAACATGTAGATGTTTTTTAAATATTAAATACCTACACATTAATATTAATCCAACCGTAACCGTTCCACTTGTGGACCACTAGGCGTGGGCGAGGGTTTCATCCCTTCGTGGTCGATGTACCTCGATCACGCACGAAGCGTTTCAGTTCCACCATCCTTGTTCCCACAGAACTACAACCTCGGGGTCTTCAAAACCAGGGTAAATGGGCATTTACTGGGTAAGCGTGGTCCACCTTCGGCCGCATCTGCACCTCACATCATATTTAATTTAAAAAAAATTAAGAGACGCCTTCTAAATATCTCATGGACAGTTAAGGAGTTTAAAGTTAAGAACAGACTTTCGTTGGTGGTTCTATTGCGAATACTAAAGTTCTTTGGCCACAATTCTAGAAAGGAAAATTCGATGGAACGGGTTGTGATTTAGGTGGAGGGCGGAAGCTCAAGAGTTAGATCGCCGTTCTGGGACATACCTAATAAAATCCACAACTCATCTAGTGGTACAGTGTGCTCGTGATGCCACGAGCAGAAGAACCAGAGAAGCATTGCAGGAGCGACTGTGCCGCGCAAGCCAGGGAGGGCGAACACGACCATCCTCCATGTACATCATTCGCACGACCACGACCATTCTGTCAAGAGAGTGCGACTTAGATATATAGGCGTAAAAGATTTTAGATTCAATGACAATACGGTATTTGTTTTACTATTGTTTTTGTTGTTACTAGACTAACTGTAAATATTTTTTGAAACCAAATTAACTAACACAGTATTTAAAAAATGTACGATTTTCATAAGAAATCATTATTAAAATTATTAAATTTTGACGTTTGACCACGTGATTAAAAACGCATGCGATTGGTGGCATATAGAGTTGCGTCATTTGCTTTGTTTACGGTCTATGCTTAGTACAGTGCATGAGTGTACTACCATTTGACAGCTGAATGTTTGCAAGCAAGTGACGTATTGATATCACGTGACCAACATTTAAGGCGGTCTTATTTAGGCGGTTTTGGCAGATTTATTTATCATTTAAACTTTGATTGTAATTTTCATAGAAAATAAAGCAATTCACAAAGAATTAATCAAATTGCAAGTGTATTATGGTATAATGATCAATTTGAGATATTTTCCTAAAATGTGTCAAATACCCTATTCTTTAAGTTTCTAAAAACTACTTTATTGACCTCGGTAACATAAGTACAACGTGTAAGAATAGTTTTTTTTTTAAATATAATGTACAGACAAGGCTCGATTTCGATTTTATTATATGTATAGATGAAGACGCTCATAATATATAATAGAGTCGTTCTCTCGTTTGGTCCACATTTGGCTGTTTTCGGAATAATTTTTTTTTCTTTGAGTTATGAATATAATTTTTGTAAATAAACTTCGTATATCCATTTGCATTAGTATGTTTAGAAAGGCACATGCGTAGCATGAATACTTTTGAAGAAATTTTACGGACAGTAATGAGGGCATGGAAGGAAATGAAAACTGCATGGATGGTAATGATCTAGGCATGGAAGGTAATGAAATATCACAGGAGCGGAATGAAATATCATTGGAGAGTAATGAAATTTAAGAACTTTGTAATATTTTCCTTACTTTTGCATGAGAAGTGTATGAATAAGTATAGTAATAAAAACAACGCCTTAATAATTCAACACATTATAATTTTTTTTAAGTTTTTTTAAGTAAGTATAAAAAATAGAACAATAAAAAGTTTTTTATTAGACTTTACAAAGTAAGAAAAACTCCTTCTACGAGTAGGAACAAAAAAGTACGAAAAATATAATAACAAAATATCCTTCTTGGAACAAAATCAAATTCTTCTAACGACAGACATTATAATGTGACGTTTGAGGAAAAGGGACCTGATTGTGGATCTACAAAATCTGGTGGCTCTGAGTTTAAATATGTTAGGTAGGTACCTACATATTTACCGTTTATAAACTACAATAAGGTTCCTTTTCCCAGACAACGACTCTTCTTTCTTTCTAACTTACATGAAAAAAGGTCTTCATCTCCTAAAAAAATTGTTAAAAATATAAAACTATCGAAAAAATAAGATTGGTGTTAGATGAGCCCAAATAGCAGAAGCATCGTGATTACAACATTGACTCAAAGTGCAGAATGACTTGTTTGAAAATTTTTCTTTTTCCAAATAATATAACACTCCTGTATGTAAAGATATTTGTTCTTTGCTAAAGTGACAGGCTTGAACCTTTTCGTGATACTTGAGAGTAAAATTTTCCCTACTTGGCATATAACTTCATTAGATATTAAATTTTGTTTCAATTCTTTTATTGCAAGGTATTGTGCAACAATATTTTTGTTATGCTTAAAAATGTTTGTAACATACAGTCCAATTTTTTAATCACATTTCGAGGTGTGTCTTCTAATTTCTTTTTTGTAGTAACGTTTGTAAACTTTTCTTTTCCATCTCTTGCTGTATATCTCTGTTTTTCTAATATCCACTGAAAGTATATGATCTTTTTGCTATCGTCAAATTCATTATAGTCTAAAACCCTGCTATTACAGATATCACATGACCGTTCCAAACATTTCTGGTCGTAAATGTCGCAGCAAAGAATTGTTAATATTTCAGTGGCTGATCCTTCGTTAATAATTTGGCCTTTTTTTAAAGACTTTGCTAAAAGCTCGACGTTAGCGTGAAGTTTACACTGGCAGGTATCTCTGTTCTTGTCAGGTTGTATTATCCAAAATGGTCGGTATCTACAGAATGTGGAATAGCCAATATGACCACACTGTTTGCAGTATTTGTCATGCAAATTCTTTAAATTATCAGTCAGATATCTTTTTTGCCTTTGAATACCTCCACGTTTGACATATTCGCTTTTTCCCGAGGCAACTTGACTGTTCACGTCTTCTTCAAAGAAATTTTTAACTTTTAATTTTATCTGCGCTACTTTGGTACTATGGTACTATGGTCAGAATTTTTTATTTTCAAAGAAAAAGGCATTTTGGAGAGTATACGATATTTTAAAAAAATTTGTCAGTCTTTTAAAATGTTTCTTGCGAGTTATTTTTTGTCTTTTTTATTAGTGTTTATATTTTTCACAAAATCCTTTCGTTATTGAAACTGAAAATAATAACTTTCTTTTCACCTGTTCTACTTTGTCTTCTTTTATATCTTTTATCATATTATCTACTTTTTTTCCAGGGTGTCTATTTTTTTGTTGTGAAATTTCTGTCTTTGTTTCTCTTTACGTAGTTTTTCATTTTGCTTTCGAATTCTATCCAATTCATTTTTCAACTCTTTTATTGCCTTTAAATTCCTGTATCGGATTCTTGCAGAGACATGGCTTTTTGTTATTTTCCAGTGTAGACGTATCGACTGCTTTGCTTTGGCTTGAGATTTCGGACCGATTTACAGAATCTATCACATTTTGCTGAACAGTTGAATTTGATGTTGTAGCTAAGGGATCAGCGACAAAGTTTTCAGGTTGTGATCCAATACACCCGTCTTCATCTTCACTGGATGGTGGCGAGTTTTCCAATAAAACGCGTTCAAGAATTTTCTGTTCCTTTTTTTTTTCTTTAAATAGTTTTGTGAATTCTTTCTCCACCTGCGTCTTTGCTCTCTTTTTGCCCTATCACTCAATTCTTGGATACTTAGCACTTACTTCTTTTCTTTTTTATATAGATATCTCTTCCTCTCCTTTTCTTGGTAGATCCTATATTTTTCAGGGTCACTTTTCAACTCAGCGTATACTTTTTTTTACGTAGCCTATATTTAGCTAGCTTTTCTTCTTTTATTAATTTATTTTAGTTTACGCCATTAGTGCTGCTTCGCCAGTATTCTAAAATAAAATATTAATTACATAACAATTATCCTAGAAAGCAAAAATCAAAATAATTTTAAATCAAACTTAGACATACATTACCTTCTATGTTATTTCATTTCCTTCCGCGAACAATTTTGGATAGAATGGAAGGAAATGAATTGGAGAGAAATGAAATTTTGACGGTTTTTATTTAAATCCTCGTGACAGCTTGGTATTTCAAGGTCATGATGCGAAATTAATTGTAGTCTAACTAAATGTTATTAATAAAGATGCAAACAAAATTTATTGCGGCAACAGTTGCTATATTAATATATGGATAGTAATGAACACTTACCTGTGACAAATCAGTATTTTAAAGAAGAGAACACCAATATTTTTTTAAATAACTTGCGCACGCACCCGCCTTCTATGAGATGTTTCGGACGACTGGCGCGGAAGGGCGCAGTGTGGATCGCGGTGTGTTTGCAGGGTTGTATTTGGGCAAAAACTTAATTTCAATGTTCGCGGAAGGAAATGAAAGATTTCGTTAGACAAAATTAAAAATTGCATTCTCTCTATGTAATAGTTTATTTTTATACTCTCTATTTATATTTACGTAAAATACGTTCATTGCTCATTTTAAAGAAATAAAAGCATTCAGAAATTTATAACAGAAAAGCATGAAATTATATTTTTATTGATACGAATAATCAACTTGGCATAGGAGAGGAATGAAATTTAACCTAGTTTTTAATTATTTAAGTCTCAACTGAACGGACTTATGCCAAGTATGAATCCTACTCCATTTAGGTATTTATATTAAGTAACCTTTCGTTTAGTGTTGATTGCTCAATTGTTTTATTTAATCCTTTTATTAAAGGCGGAAACGAAATTTGGACGAAATGAGAGAACGACTCAATATGATAAGTGCGACATATAAGAGAGTGTTCCTGTATGGTGGTGCGTTTGTTGTGATCTATGAAAGGCGTCGCCATAATTCAACGCCCCGCTGAGCGCGTCGCGGACACTCATTATTTTTAAAACATTGCGCACTTTATACGGTCATATTACTGCAAAAAGTATTCGTATGCCGTACTTCGGGGAACTTAACGACCTCCAGTTTTACGAGATTCCGCTCGAAGCTCATTCAGTGCACGCCGACCGGACCATTGACCACGGGGACAGGGCACAGCCTATTTGCCTCTCTGACTATCCTAAGCTTCAGTGAACATTTATCAATATTTAAACTCAGGAATATTGTGTATCCTTTCAAGTATTTTTATCATAAAGACTCAATAACTACCTTAACCTAAAGGTAACCACATGCCATCCAGTAAAAAATTTCATCCAGTGAGTACTGAGAGGACTATGGTTAAAAGGCAATCTCCTCATACAACACCTCAAAAACAAACTTCGTCTGTTTTATATAGTATCGATTCGCGTTTCCAACCTGAAGTGAATTACTGCGTAAAGCTATACTCCTGCAGTCATCTTTCTGATGATTAGAAATATTGTTGTCCTAAGATTAATAGAGTCAGTTGTGTGTAAAATTTGGGTGTAATGGCTGACCAGAAACTTTCGCGATACCCTCATTTGGACCACGCAGGTAATAGGATTGGAAATTATCTCGGATTTTTAAACAATTACGTTATGTAAGTGCCCAGACAAATGAACACACATTACACACTACTCGCGTCATTTTTCTTATATCCGTTTTCTTTCTCTTTCTGTTATGGACACTCGGTTCCTTCCCGGACACTACCATAAAGTCTTTTCCTTTTTTTTTATCCTGGAAGGAAACTTATAAAATTAGAGTGATATATACGACAAGTTGTACTTCGAAAGTAAAAAACTTATCACGGATTGGCTTAGAACTAAAACTAAAAATAAAAACGAAGTGGAGGAACTGCTAATAGTAAAGCAATAACTAATTAATACACACAAACAAACACACATGCACGCACGCACCTCACACGAAAACATCACATATTCACACGCGAGCACAGGAAATAGTGTTCGTATGATACTAAATTTAATTAATGTTATTTGGTTAAGTACCTACTAGCTTTTATGGAAGAGCGAAGGCTACTGCCACAGGCTCCTGCTTAAAAGGAGTCTTCAATTACAGGTTTATTTTGTAACAAAAAACCATTAATTGATTTCGTTACCCGCGACTGTCTGGTTGGAAATCCTTTAACTCTTCCTAAACCACGCAACGGATTTTCACTAATGGAGGAAGGTTTTTATATGTATATAATTAGCGACTCGCCTCCGGCTTTGCCCGGCGTGCAATTTTTATATATAAGTATAAGAACATTCCCTGTTTATCCCTCTTTCCATTGGTGAAAACTGAATTAAAATCGATCTACCCGTTCACGCGTGATGCCGTGACCAAGGAAAATGGGGATTCATTTTTATATATAGAGATTTTCAGAAAAAATTGCACCCATTCGAAGCCGGAAGCGGATCACTAGTTTTGACATAAAATCGTATACCGATTCGATTATGTTCGATAAAAGTGTGTAAAATCTATAATTATAAATTTAAATCAACACATTATACCCTGTCCCTACTTGAGTTAAAGGTGTTTCGAATAAGTTAATACTAAGCTCTAAGTGAATTAGGTTCTTAATGTTTGCAATGTATTCCTACCAGTTTACGCAATGATTACATTAAGAAAATTATTAATGCCATAATGCGATTCCAAGATCTGTCATTAAGTTATATTGATTAGGCCTCATCTGTGTTTATCAATAAAATGTCTTCAAAACTTTGTCGAGTGTTTTGGGGTTATACATGGTTATACTTATATAATATACTTATACTTATACTTATACTTATACTTATACTTATACTTATACTTATACTTATACTTATACTTATACTTATACTTATACTTATACTTATACTTATACTTATACTTATACTTATACTTATACTTATACTTATAAATATTTGCATGCCCTTGGCGGGTAGAACATACTTTGTACTGTAACTGCTGTATACAAATTAAAATCCTGTAAACATGTGTTCGCGCAAATAAACATTTATTTTATTTTATTTTATTATTATATGTTTATTAGTTGCACGCGCCGATGTAAGACACCATGTAAGTTCATAATGTACCCATATGACTGATATTTTATAAACCTTTATTTATATTGTAATCTACATTGAATCCTTTACTGATAAAATTACGTGAAAATATTAAATAATCAAAAATATTTGGAAGTAACGCCTTTAATTTTTTTAATGTCAAGCTACTTCCCGCTGCCTATTGAGCAACGTTATAAGCGTTCCAAGTAAGCTATCGATCTTATTGGTATAAAGGACAAAGAGGGGTTAAAGTTATGGTGTCTGGACAAAACAACAAATCTGCTATTAGCACTGCAGAAACAGGGGCGGATCCAGGATTTCATTTTGGGGGGGGGGGCATTCTGACAAAGTTCGGAGTTAGAGTTAATATCACAAGTAATTTTTTTTTTTGTATTTTTTTACAAGTTGAGATGCATTATGGTTGTATTGCAAATACTTTTAACCCGCGTAATCGCGTATTTGAACTGTCTCAAATGTCTGACATGAATTATGAAACTTTCGATAACTTTGATTGATATGAATTATATTATTCAGTATTCTATATTCAGTTCATATATGAATTGAATTGTACTTGAATTGAATTGAAAAGTTAAGTCAAAAATATGGAATTCCTGGGTCTTTGGGGGGGGCCATGGCCCCCATGCCCCCCCCCACCCTGTATCCGCCAATGTGCAGAAACACGGTCTTCTCAGTTTAATTTATGCTTGCAGAACGCAGCATCACTTTCTACTACTAAAGAAATAAAGCTAAAATTGATTTTCAATAATTCCATTGTATCCGCAGTGGAGGAGTCCCAGGGACAAATTAAATTTCAAACAATTGACAATTGAAAAGAAATAAAATGGCAGTTACGATGTTGTGTAAGAGTTACATGAAAATTCATAGTAAGATAGAAAATTTAGAGGCTGTAAAACAGTAACGGTGCCGAGCTGGTCCAGGTTCTAATTACGTATTCAACTGTACGAAATGACCTATAACATGGCAGTTATTGTGAGCCGACTTTACTTCTGTTACACAAGTCGTTTCCACTTGCGTTATGCTTGAGAACGTCAACCTAAATTTAACTGGAAATGGTATCTTTTACACAATCGATATTGGGAGTTTACCATTGGTGAAGCCGGGCCAATAAAGAAACGAATCGAAAGTGGCGTCTATGTACCTGCACTGACAGATAGTAGGGTCAACAAATAAGAAGAAAGATAGAAAGAAAAAGTTGTTTATTGTAAACAAATATAAAAAAAAAACAAATGACAATGTTAATTTCATATAACACCTTATTTTAAAACTGTGACAACTATTCTGTACAGGGTGAAATTGAAATCATGGGAATTTTTTTGGGACGATAATTGTCAAGAGATGACGAAATATGTGGTATTTTTTTGCATGCAGTACGCGCCGTGTGCGACTAAAGACAGCAATAGTTTAGAGTGAGAGCGCATGATCGCCACCGCCATTTTAGAATCGTTTCTTTATTGGCGCGGCTTATATATTGGAAGTTTACCGTTAGGGTTGCCAACTATTTTTTGGTGGGTATATAGTAAAATATAGTACTCTAAGATAAAAAGCTTAAAATAAGTTTAATATACGTTTGAATACTTTAATTATACTTACTGGCACTCTATTGAACATGAACACTCACTGCTTACTCATAACTTCATCAACCTAGTGACAATAAGAGGTAAACTTATTCTAAGTGGGCACATCCAGTATCTATATATTGTTGTAAGGAGATGTGCTCGTGTCTCCCGGGTCAAGGATCGCCGCTCACATGCGACTGAATTACCTATTAAACGCAACCACGTCATGTTATGAGGCACATCTCGACGAGCGTTTATGAAAATCGATGACTTTAATTTCGTATGGAAAACTGTGTGCGTTGCTCATTAATGATATATGAGCTACCGGATCGCAGTTCACATTAAGGCGACGTCAGCCCCTAATGATAAAAAAATCAACTTATTTGTAATCATTTTCCTTTCAAAATATCATAATAATTATAATTTAAAAAATACTCAAATCATCTGCAGGATATATGAAAGGGGATCATCATAATTATTTTTTAAATTATACTTAATTTAAAAAATTAAATATAATGCTGTAACCGTGCGATTTGCTTAATAATCAATATTTTAAATAGCTAATTCTTAAGATCCACTATCTGAAGACTCATCAAAAGAAAAATTTGAATTATACTTTGTTTAATTTTTAAATAGATATTTCCGAGATTTGCAAGTAGCTACTCCCCCTCAGCAGTCCCGTCAATTCAGTAAAGATCGAGTTTTGCGGCTGGAGTAGCCTTAATTAAACGTTTTGCCCTCTACAAAGACCAGTCTAAGTGTTGCGGATTTTAAAGAAAAAGTGTTTATAGAGACAGTTTTTCTTCTTCAATTTATGGTGTAATAATCGCTTTCTTATTAAGACTTATTAATTAATTATTATAAATAGTACTTTTGCGATTGTTTCATAGAATGCTACATTTTGCAATAAATCGTTTTTTTTTTGGACACAATATCGAGAAAGAGTCATTGTTTCATATAATGTTTAAACACGTCAAGCATCCCAATCTCTAGATCGTCAGTCGTTAATTATCGGCAAAATTCAATTGAGCTACAACGGTTTCATAGATTTCCTATCCAATCCCTTATCCCAAACTGTAGTCGACAGCGCACCTATGGTATTACTTGTGTTATAGGCGACGGTAGCAACCTACCATCAAGTGGACCGTCAGCTTATCTGCTGATCTTAACATAAAGAAAAGAAAAAATATGGAGTTCTAAAAAATTATCAATACAGACATGTTTATTATAATTTTGACTTGTCGAGAGAAAAACCTATCAAATTATAATAATTACGAGTATGGGTCCTTTTAAGAGTGATTTTTATTTTATGTTAAGGTCGGCAGACAGGCTGACGGTCCACTTGATAGTAGGTGGCTGTCGTCGCCTATAACACAAGAAACGCCAAAGCTGCTACAAGTGCGCTGCCGACTGCAGTAGGATTAAGGATAAGGGATTAGGAGTGGATAGGGAAATGGGCTCTAAATTAAATGATAATAAAAATTAAATGATAATTTTATATTAAAAATTATACGCATTCAGTGCTTCTGTGTATAAAAAAGTGTATACTAAAACACTAAATCTTTGGATTTAGTGTTTTAGTATTATTATTATTATATTATTATTATACTATTATTATATTATTAGTATTATTATTATTATACTATTTATTTACATGTTTGTGTGTGGCTGAGTGTTTGTGATTCTATCTCATTTTCCTTGACTGTTCACTTTTTGCTATACGTACAAAGCATATTGTAATTAAACGTTGAAGATACATGCTCCGTGTATAAGTTAATGGTGAGAAGATTTGGAATTATCAGGAACAAAAACAGACAGAACACGTGGCTGAAAAAGTGCTAATGGTACATTTTTTATGTACCTACTCTAAATATCATAATCATAATATAAATAAAAATATACATACACTATCTTCACATACAATCGAATTCATGATACATCAACGTAGTCTATAATATTATTTACAAAATAATAATAATAATAACGGCGAACGGTCTTATAGCGAAGAGCCTCGACCAACATCTCAAGAGGCTCTCACTAGATGGCTGGATCAAGGGACAAATACAGAAGGCGGTACTTCTTGACACGGCACGAATTGTCAGGAGGTTCCTCTCTGCAGCCCTAACCACCGGTAGCTTGGGCCCTGCCCCGCTATCTGCGGAATCCTAGTTTTAAGTTTTTTATGATATATATTGTTTGTTTTTTAATATTTATATTGTAAAAAATTTAAAATTAAGAAAATAAATAAATATGTGAATAATAATAATAATAATTCGTCGCGGCGAACGGTCTTATAGCGATGAGCCTCGACCAACATCCGCTAGATGGCTGGATCAAGGGACAGATACAGAAGGCGGTATTTCTTGACACGCCAAGAATTGTCAGGAGGTTCCTCACTCTGCAGCCCTAACCACCGGTAGCTTGGGCCTTGCCCCGCTACTAGTGGACATCTAATTTTAAGTTTTTTATAATATTTATTGTTTTTATATACATATATATTGTAAAAAATTTAAAATTAAGAAAATAAATAAATAAATGAATAATAATAATAATAATAATTTATAAATGTTGTACTTCAGTTTTTTTTTATGTTATGTCGACAGACAGGCTGACGGTCCACTTGATGGTAGGTGGCTACCGTCGCCTATAACACAAGCAACGCTACAGGTGCTGCAAGTGCGCTGCCGACTACAGTAGGATTAAGGATAAGGGATTAGGTGGGGATAAGGAAATGGGCTCAGTACCGAGGTACATCTTCAGTTACTTCACAGAGTACTTCAGTTACCGAGGTCAAAAAATTGTTTTTAGAATTTTTGTCTGCTTGTCTGTGCGTTTGTGCACGCTAATCTCAGAAACGGCTTAACCGATTTGAATGTGGTTTTCAGTGATGTATTGTAGCAAGTTTTCCGTAACATTTAGTTTTGTTTGATTCGAGTCGGTTTACAAACAAGGGCTCAGCTAGTTAGAAATAAGGTTGCTTGGAGCACAAGTAAAGTTTTGTTTTATAGTGTAGCGATATATTGGAGGATTAGGAGGTTTTTATACTTAATACAGTACAAAAACCCTCATTAAAAAATAAATAAACATAGTCAACGTAGAGTAGACTGTATTAAAAATTTTAGTTAAATGTTAAAACACTTAAAAACATTGATGAATATA
Organism: Bembecia ichneumoniformis; assembly: GCA_910589475.2. NCBI lineage: Eukaryota > Metazoa > Arthropoda > Insecta > Lepidoptera > Sesiidae > Bembecia > Bembecia ichneumoniformis. Next base: position 17,294,832 of record OU342534.1, on the reverse strand, counting down.
CGCCTAAGTTATTGTAATTGTGAATGAGACCTGCCGAATCATTTACTAAACTTACGAAACAACCTTTCAATTTTCGTTCACAATACAATGTTTATAAACAATAACTATGGCAATGTCTCATTCCTATAATAAAACTCGTAAAATACGATAATTAATGGCTATAGTCATTAACTTTATCGTAAATCGTGTATTGATCGCGAGGACCGCCGACTGAGTGGATGTTGACGCGAGCTCAAGTCATAAGCGGACACGAGATAAACTATTTTTTTATCGTTGGGACATATCACACACGTCGCTATTTAGCCACAAAAAAGCCTGTACATCTTATAAACCTACTTTTTTTGTAAATACATATTTATATAAAATACATAGAAACCACTTAGACTAAGAAAAGCAGACCGGGGATTGACCTGCAATCTCTGACATCGTCGATTCAATCGTTCGTCAAATTCAATAGGGGATCGGACAAATTTTCAGAAAGTGTTTTAAATTGATCTTCATGGATATTTATTCCCATAAAAAATACTATTTTATTTATTTATAGCCTTTTAGGTACTCAAAATCATGTTTTAATATTGTTTGTTTGAAAATGCCGCCAAAACGCCACGATAGTTCATCTGAGAGCGCGTAACGTCATTTGTGGTCATATCATAACAAAACAGCTGCATTGGCATAAGACAATGATTGCCCACAAATGAAGTCACGCACTGTGATTGGTGTTTCAGTATAGATTTAAAATATTGTAAATAATAAAATTTTATTTCTTCATTTAAAAAAATTTAAATTAATTATATTAAATTATTATTCGTTAAATAATCGTAAAAAATTATATATTTTCTTTCTAAGTATATTTTAGATTTAAATCTGATTACTGTACGATCCCCTATTGTAAATTTCATTAAGTTTGAATTCTAACTAGTAATTTCAATATTTTTCATTTTAATCTATTTCTATTTCTGTTTTCATATACAGAATTTTCGTTGACTTATCCTTCAGAAATATGCTCTATTATGCAATATGTTGTATTGCATATTGTTATAAAATATAGATAATTTGTTTAATTTGTAGGAAATAAGGATTCAACTGTCAACTTCGTGAAAGGTCACATGTGAGATGGACTTTAACAGATTAAGACAGCCATGGACTATTCCGAAAATAAATATGCAAGGAAGGCGGGATGAGGGAGTAGTGGCGACATGTGGTGCGACGTGTCACTCAGAGGTGATGATGGTTCGACCAATCTATCAAGAGTGATTCGGCCAGGACGAGAATTTCAAGGATAATCCGCAAAACACAATTTCTATCTTCACAAATACTATCTGGCATATTAAATAGCGTAAAATAAAATAAAATAATTTCGTTAAAAATGACTGATATATTTACGTGGGAATTGTATGACTTGATTTGTTACAAGGTTAAAATATACTATATGAACGTCTCATCTCTCTATCAAGTATATTATTTTTTTATATAAAATCAGGAGAGGGCGAATATGCTGTCAATAACAGTCATTGTCATGAGGTTTGTCTATACCATGATGTTTTTATATTTTTATTTTTACATAAGGTAGATTTTTTACTGCATAGGTTGTTTTGAACAAATTCCTAAATGAAAAGTCGCTAATCGCTTCTGACTTACGTTCTAATACCAAATGTGATGAAGCTCTTACAAAATTAAATCAAGTCCAATATTTGTTATAAGCATTCTTTTAGTTGACCTTAAAATGTACTATTTCGCCTTCAGACCTTGCTTGTTAGATAATTACAACTTTATTAATAGTCTCAATCTGAATTTAATTTCCCACTTGCACTAATTAGCCATAGATTGGTTTATTAAAGCTCCATTAGACCCAGCCTTTTTTGATGGATTCGCAGATTTACTTATCTAAGTTACTAAGCATGTATTTGTAACATTTTTCAGCAGACAGCTGTCGACTGTCGTATTCGTAAATAAAGAAGTAGCATGGCACAAAAATTTCTAAAAATTTCAGCAGAAATTTGTGACAGTAGTCTTCGTAAATGAAGAATTTTAAATAAATGGCAGGGCACCCTCTGGTGGCAGTAACCACCCCCTTATATAAGACCGCCGAAGAACAACATCATGTGTTCTTTTGATTTTCGGTGAGTGAGTAAGAGATGATGAAGCCCATTTCTCTATCCTCTCCGTTATTCTAACGATGTCCGTAGAGAATTTCCAACTCCTATGGCTTTACTTGTATTATTAGGTGAAGGTCACCTAACATCAAGTGGACCGTCAGCTTATCAGTGGATCTTAACATAAAATACATTTAAAGGATTTTTTCATACCGCAAGGTTTATAGAAATTTTCTTTTTGCACAATTAATTTCAGCTCATATTTCTCAACACAATTATTTTCAGAGCAATTGTCTTTAAACATTTTAAAACACAATCGTCTAGTGTTGAATGCAGCACAACACTAGCAGCTAACACAATTGGTAACTAATTCTTGTTTAGCTTGGCTCATTTTAGTCATATTGCTAAGAGATGGGCCAGCTTGAGCTCCAGTTTGAAGATGAAGAGTTCCACTTCTAATATCGAGGTGTCAGTATCCTCGAGGAGGCTAGATTGCGGGTACATATTTTTGTGTTGACACAGTACTGTTACTGTGTGATGGGTAGACATTTTATATGTAGACTTCTGAAGTGTTTTTGTTTAGCTGCTATATAAGCTTCTTCAAGCGTGTTGTAAATAAATTCTTGAAGGTTTAGCATCACATCTGCATCACCCCTGGTATTACTTGTGTCTTTAGGCGGCGGTAACCACTTACCATCGAGTGGATCTTTCGCCTGCCTGCCACCCTTATTTGTTTTATTTTTCTTTATAAAAAGAACGATAATTATAGATTTTTGTCATTATTTCTTTCCTATACCTAAATGTATTATTTTTTTTATTAACAGGTACTTTTATGTAAATAAATAAAGACAATGTAACGAGTGCATCATAAGTTTATTTTGTACGAAACCACGTGGTCACGAATATATTCACAATATAAACGCATCACAATCAAAACACACGCAACTTAAAATATATTTACACTATAGTCACATCAACCTACATTATCATAAACTGAGTATGAAATTTCTAATTTCTGTATAAATGAGTAAATTCTTCGTTAAAAATCTTAATTTTCTGCAAATTTTTATGGCACTTATTTATTTATTTATTTATTTTATTAGGAAGCCAACGCAGTATACAATAATCCTTATACATAAACACATTCAAAAATTAATTTACAATATCGTATACTCCACTTATAGGCTAACTTGGCATGCACTAAGACGAAAACAACAAAAAAAATTAAAATTAAAAAATAAACCAATAATAAAGGAATAAAAAAAAACAAAAACTCATAAAACAACAAACCATTATGCAGTACGTGATAAAAGAATTTTTTTAACCCTTCTTTTAAAACATGCGGAGGAATACTGAAAGATATCTACACCAGTTCCCCTAATTAAATTATTGTAGGTGACGACCATTCTGCTCAAGGGAGCGGCTCCGCCCAGATTAGTTTTGGCGATTCTAGGTCTGAACGTTAGCCTGTTCTTAATATGCGACCTAGAATTACTCTTTGGTACCGCCAATCGCACCCTGCTCAGCAGATTTGGGCAATCGATCCCTCCATCCATAATATTCTTTAAGAAAGAGAGATCAATATAGTCCCTGCGATTGGACAGTGACAATGTTTTATATAATTTTAAGAGATCAGTGTAGCTGTTAACTTTTTTTAACATTTTGTCCTTGTATGCTAAGTGTCGTTATAAAGTATAATAGGGAATATGCGTCTAATTCAAAAAAGGCTTAAATATATTTTTTTATCAACATTTTTGCTTTAGAATTATGTCTATGTAAATATTTTTTAATATTATTTCTTTTTCGTTAGAAAATAATTATTAAAAAGTGCATAAAATTGTGGGAAATTCAAAATACTCGAAACGGTCAGATCGAATGTGACGTCAAAGTCTATGGAATGTGACGTCAACGTCTATGAAATGTCAACAAGCGTGTAGATGTTTGTGATTTTTAACATTTGATTGTATTGTAGACTTTGACGTCACGACGAGCGTGCCAAAAGGGCGGGTGTTTAAAGTGCCCGTAGCTGTTAGTTAATTTTAACTTTTTTTTTGTTACCAAATTTTTGTTTTTTGGCGCTGAATATTTTTTTACGGTTATATAACGATATAACCTATCGTATGAAAATATAAAAAAAATGTGCATATTCCCTATTGGGGCTTGAAATCCATAAATTATATCGCAATAAATATATTTGTACCGGCATGAATCTAGGTGAATTGCATTATTAAAAATTAGTGCCATAAAAACTGGTAGATAATTTATTCAAAAGAAACATTATTTAGATATGGCTATTGAGCAAACTACACATAGGAATAAATGTCTTTTACATATAAAATGTCGAGTATATTTAGTTACAAAAAGTAAAAATTGTATATTGTTGAATATTAATTGTTTAAATACAAAAATCTTCAATGTTTGTACGTATTTTATAAATTGTATACGTTATACATGTTTAGTACAATTGAATTACAGAAATAGAATTAATATATAGCAATGCATTTTGCCAAAAACATAGCAAGATTTTTTTTTTAATTAAATGTTTTGGGAAACGAGCAACGATATTTTGGAATTCAGTTTAAATTTAAAAGAGTTAAATTCCTAAAAAATTTTTGAATAATGGCCGTGTTGTTACATAATAACAATATTATTGTTAAACATTTTATAATTTATAGAATATTTGGCAAACCCCAACCGATTGAAAACTAAGAAGTTTCACAGTGGACCCTAATGTAGAATTAACAATTCCATTTTAACAACACAATAATAATTTTTAACTAAATAATAATAAATTACAATGGAAAATTTACATAAAATTTTTTTTTTAATGTTTCTTGAACTCATCCATAAATTGTGTTAAATTATTGTACAACTTATAATTATATAATAATTTATATATTTACATACAATTTGTACATAACCATTACCTAACCGATTTAAATTAATTTAGCTGACTTTGAAATCAATAATAGTGGCGTTTTACAGCAATTTTATGTTACATCCCCAGTTTTCAATGTCATAAATAATTGGCATTATTTTACTCAAATTGAAATATCACTTACAAATTAAGTTTATGCTACTTAACGCAATATTTGGGTAGACTCTTTTAAGCAAAAAAAAAAACACTGAACAAAACTTATATTTCAAATGTTTCTGTGAACTACTTATTTTTAAAATCACAATCCGATGTACTGGCCTTCAATAGATCTATTCCCAGAATTTTTTAAAACACTACAGTCTTTGAATCACACTTTCGTGGTGAGGTCTAGGGGTGTCTTTATCTCCTTTATTTGCGAGAATGAGACATCATCCTCTTCGCTGACTGAACCAACGCCGCTAGCAGACTCTACATCGTCATTGTCCGGGGCTATTACTTCGCTGTCATCGGATATCCGTCTCGCTGAACTGGATCTACCATCAGACTTCACCGACAGATCCATAGGGTTCACTTGCACTGGAGATTCTGAAGTTCTTCTATCCGTATCCGCTGGCGAACATTCAACAAATTCCCTCTCAGGTCTATCGTCCTCTTGAGGCGTATGCTGAACAGGTCTTTGATGCTTCATTATTTCATCTAAAAAGAAACGCTTTGATGTATCCGCGTTGTGGTCATCTATTCTTACATCATTGTTATTTTCTGTGGCATGACGCAACGCCACATGGTCTAATAGATGTCTAGGGTATATAGGATGGAAACCAGACGTAAAAAGCAAAGGGTGGTTGGCGGCAAAAGCGCTGAACGGTGACGGTGATAAGAATGGGGCGTGGGGGAAATGGGGCAAATTGAGATTAGGAATAGGAAGAGGCATAAATGTGTCTCTTGTCGGAGTCATCGGTCTGTCTGGTGGCCTGACTTGTGCCATGCGTGCTTTCTCTTCTAGTTGAGGTGAGGGACCACTGCGATGAGAGTCTGGTGAACCAGCACACGATTGCTTGTATTCATCGAGGCTTAGTAACGCTAATTCCTCCTTCATTCTTGGCCTCGCCAGTCCAGGGAAGAGGTGAGGTGGAAACGGAGGCGCCAGAGGATGTGCCGAAGGTGGCCCTCTCGGCGGTGACTGCGATTGGGCAGCCTGTTGTTGTTCCTGAAGTAGACAGTGTATTTTGAACCAGTTGGATCGTCTGCCGTATCTGGAGCCAGATTTGGACATGCCAACCATGAGGCATTTACGAAGTCGACATGCTTTGCAAGCGGTTCTGTTCTTCTTGTTGATGACACATTCGCCGTTGTTCTTGCATTCAGTGATGGAGTTGAGGTTATTGTACGAGCGGCCAAAGAATGACTGAAACCAAAGAAAAAATTTATATTATTATATGTTATGTTCAACGATAGATTGTTTTAAACAAAAACATTTAGAAAAAGAGATTAAGAATCTTCCAAGTGATTATAATCATAAAAATATTCATAAATACACAATTTTAAATTACTCTAACTCTAACAACTCTAACAAATGATTTTATAGAATGCTCCAAGCTTGATTAGGGCCAACTGTGAAAATGAACTTTTCAGAGATGGCTCTGGTCTAGATCTGACAAGTAGTCTGGTCTGCATCGCAGTCATTTGGGCAGCCCGTCCGATGGTGGCAGTAACCACCCCCTTACGGAATACCACCATGAAAACGCAGCATGTGTGTGCTTTTGTGTTCTTATCTTAATGCCTACTAAGGTCGACAGCAAACTTGCAGCACCTATAGTGTTGCATGTGTTGTAGACGTTGGTCCCAACAAGTTGTATGTTGTTGGGACTTGTATGTTTTGAGTTTTGTATGTTTGTATCCCAACAAGTGGACCGTCAGCCTGTCTGTCTAAGGAACTTTACATAAAAGCAGCAAAATATCTAATTTTATTATCCCTGTGGTTGAAATTGCACCATATTATTGTCACAGTTGAAATTTAATATATTATATACCTAATTAGCTTTACCAGGTTTGATAACGTTTTTAACATAATTTAACGATTTAAGTGATTTGGAGCATAAGAAAGTTGTTTACATTCACATTTATAATACTAATATTATAAATGTAAATGTAATTCTGTCTGTCTGTCTGTTACCTTTTTACGCCTAAACCGCTGAACCGATCATCATGAAATTTTGTTAACACGTTGTCAGGGATGCAGGAAAGGACGTAGGGTACCTTTCATCCAGAAAAAAGTACTGTTCCCGAGGGATCTGGCAAAGCTATAACTGCAATAAAGATGTTAGGCGTTACATTGCTCATTTTTCATTTTTTTATTTTCCAACGGGGGCGAAGGCGCGGGCACCAGCTGGTATTTAATATTTGAATTACTCTTAAGTTAGTATATACTCATAATATATACACAATTGGTGCAATTATGGACATATTCATTACAAGATTCCACTAATTAATCTAATAATCTCTAACACTAGAGGCTCGTGCCAGTCTTTGTTCGTAACAGTGACCTAAAGACGCGTTTACACGCGCCACTGGTTACTACTCGAACGCGTAACGCTGATAGTGAAAACTTCACTTTACAAATGTCGTTTTCACGGTTTAAGACGTCACTTCCGGTGGAAATGAGTCGCGGGTTCCGTTTCGGTCTGCTAAATCCGTTTAACTAAGGCTTTTGTTTTCGTTTGACCTTCATTATGCAATTGTTTAGAGCTTTTTAGTGAAATTAGTTTTTAACTAACGAACTAATACAATTCGTGTAATTTATTATTAATTTATTAATCAATTAAAGGATTTACTATAAATTAATTAAAATAATTCCTTTGGTTATTAATTAATTTGAAATTATTAATAGGATTCGTTCAGTTACAATTTCACATACATAATCTTTATAATAAGCTTTATGTTAGTTGATATAAGACTCATTCCAACTTATATTAAAAACACACATGTAAATAATTTAATACGCACTTATTGCAATATTAATAGTTCTTTTAGTTTAATGGACGGTATCTAAACGATGTTTCTAGAATTATCTTAATAAAATTCTCGTGTACTAGTTAAGAGCTGAGCTAAGTGTAATATTAAGTAAACACATAAAGTTCTAAGTTTTCTGTCTCATTAATTATGTTCTTTAAATATTATAACTTATATTAATTTAACGCTAAATTACTTAAATATAGAAAATATAACCATTTGTCCCATCGTTCCACAATCATAAAATAAGCAGCTTATCTTCTTAATAAAGAATTAAGAATTCCACCACCGTGGAATAACAGCACGTGTGCTATTATATTACGGTGTTTCTTGTGAGCAATATTATCATGTCCTCATGAAAATGACAATAATAAAATCGTAAATGAGCCGTCTCTGTACATTAAATATTAAATATGTAGTTATGTTAACGAGACCAAAATAATAGTTTTTAGAATTTTTGTTTATTTGTCTGTGCGTTTGTGCAGGTAATGCGGTTTTCACAGATATATTGTACCAAGCTCCCTGTAACATTAGCGTTTGTTTCATTCCAATCGGTTTAGAAACAAAAAAGTTACACGCTATACCGAACACCACGCGTAACGATGTTGCGGGCTCAGCTAGTTCTTAATAAATTGCCTTGATCATAATTATCAGGGTCGGCATTCTAGTGTTTATCTTTGGCAAAGGCAACCACTTACCATCAAGTGGACCGTCAGTATATCTGCCGCCCTTTATCAGAAATAAGAATAAGGTTCGTCGGCAAGTCGTTGAATATTTCGCACACCTGTGTTTAAATGCTCTAGAAAGATGAAAATAAACAACAATGTCGTCTTTTAATTTTTAAATCACCAATGTGTTTGTTAATGTTTGGTCTGTATGGTTTGTATGGTGCCTACCAAATCTGGAATGAAAAAAATCTAGAATGAAAAAAATCTAGAATGAAAAAAATCTAGAATGAAAAAAATAAGTGTCTTTTGTATGGCACTACACTTATACAATAAAATTCCAATAAATATAAGAAATATTGGAAAACTGACAGTGTTCAAGAAACAATTACTTAATTTTCTGGTGGAAAAAGCATATTATTCCCTCAAAGAATTTTTGAGTGATAAAACTATATAGTGCAAACGATGCAAACTATGTCTTTTAGATTTTTCTTTTTTATTAGATAAATTTGTCTTCATTTGCATACCGCTTGTCGGTAGAATATGTGGACATATATGTATAAAAATTTACAACTCGTATACGATATTCAGCAAATCAATTAATTTGAATTTAAACAATTCCGTTGTAGATTTCGACACGTGTGACATATTATGTGACAAAATAATTGCAAAACGCCTACCTCCGAGGTGAATGCATCGATCGCGTCATAGATAAAGAATTTTAAGTGAAACAATGCGATCTTCAAAAACGCTTCGCGCGTGACGCGAATATCGTAAATAACGCTTGCCCACCAAACGCGACATTATTTATTTTGTCTGCATTCATGACTTATGTCACAGCTTTGTTGGGGATAATCGGTTACTGTGTGTTTGTATGGGGAAATTCCATTACAAGAATTAGACAAGCGGTATTAAAGGTTTGTTTCCAGTGGAAACGGCTTTCCGATACACTGTGGTAGGGTTAGCTCAGTGGTAACGGCCTGCCTGCCTGCTGTACCAGAAGTCTGGGTGTTTTCTATATATCCTACTAGCAGGTGACCGAGGCTTCGCGCGCGTTGAAAAAAAAAATTACGCCTCAAGAAATATAAGAGCAATGCAACGCCCAACATCTTTATTACAGTTATAGCTTTGTCAATCGTTAGATGATCCCTCGGGAACAGCACTTTTGAATGTAAAAATGAAAAGTACCCTACGTCCATTCCTGCATCATGATGATCAGTTCAGCGGTTTAGGAGAGAAAAGATAACAGACAGACACACCGAGTTTTTTTTTTTTATTTTTTTTTATTTTTTTATGTTAAGGTCGACAGACAGGCTGACGGTCCACTTGATGGTAGGTCTGTCGCCTATAACACAAGCAACGCTACAGCTGCTGCAAGTGCGCTGCCGACTACAGTAGGATTGGATAAGGGATTAGGAGGAGGATAAGGAAATTATTTCACATTCATAATATTAGTATGGATGTAAGCAGACAGGCTGACGGTCCAATTGATGGTAGGTGGCTACCGTCGCCTATAACACTGCAAGTGCGCTGCCGCCTACAGTAGGATTAAGTATTTATAAATATACACAATTTCATGTAAATTATGGTATTTTATAATTAATTCAAGTTTTTACAAAATTTACAGATTAAAAGTAATTTTTGAAGATCTTTTAAATAATGTTTATATAATACAATCATAATCGAGCCGTGTTTGTACATTATATTTAAAAAAAAAAAAAAAAACAATTTCTACACTTTGTACTTATGTTACAGAGGTCCAAAAATGCTTTTTAGAATTTTTGTCTGTTTGCTTGTGCGTTTGTGCACGCTAATCTCAGAAACGGCTTAAACGATTTGAATGCGGTTTTCACTGATATATTGTAGCAAGCTTTCCGTAACACTAAATGTTTGTTTCATTCCAATCGGTTAACAAACAAACAAACAATACCACGCGTACGAAGTTGCGGGCTAAGCTAGTTGTTAGATGTCTGTTTTCGAGAAAGAAGATTACAACTTTTTGCATTAAATGCGAATAGGATTGCTTGAAATATAATTTAGTCCTATCATTAGGTATAGATGGCATCCCAAGGTATAAATACAGTGACTGTAACAAGTGGTAATTTTAATGAATCCCCTATTAGCACAATTATTATACCGACGCGTTCAATGATTATGGTAAATTGTCCGGTAATAGTTGAATATGATATTATAATTAATATTTGCAGATAAGAGCCGGCGCAGACGAGCCGCAGCGTTTGTCTTATATTGCATCATCTGTTTGCAAACCAGCGGTACAGTCGCGCTCAAAATTGATAACGTCTTTATTTAAGATTTTATTAATTTTTGTATAAAAATAAAACGTTTTGTATCTATGAATCGCGCGTCCGTCCGTGCGCCAGTGAGCACGGACGCGTGGTGGGAGGTGCTACTCGCCCCATAAAAATAGAATAAGATGGATCGGCTCGACTTAATTCCTTACTAAAATACTTGACTAAATTTTTGGTGTTCAGGTACGTTTAGCTACTAAATTACTCGCTACTAGACTAAAATACAAGCATAATGCGAACTAGGCTTGAGGGGTTTAAAGCTAAGCAATGCTAATAGTATTGCTAAAAATAATTTTAATGCGAAAATTTTTTGTAAATCTGAAGCACTAAATAACCATTAGACTGTCCTGTTTTACTTTTTCCGAAATGGGACAAAACACTGACAAAATTGTAATATAATGAAATATATTACAAGTTTTTTTTATGTTAAGATCTGCAGACAGGTTGACGGTCCACTTGAGAATAGGTGGCTACCGTCACTTAAAACACAAGCATTGCCACAGCTGCTGTAAGTGCGCTTCCGTCTACAGTAGTATTAAGGATGAGGGATTGGATAGGAGAATGGGCTCTAGCATCCCCATATTCACTCACCGAAACACAACAGCACATATGCCGTTATTTCACGGTGGTCTTTTGTAAGTGGGTGGTTACTGCCGTCAGACGCGCTGCCCAAATGACAGCGAAACGCAGTGTGTACTGCCACTACTTTTCAAATCCAGACCAGAGCCAGATTTGAAAAGTTAATTTTTCAAAGTTGACTCTGCTGGGAATTGAACCCGGGAACCTTAAAACAGAGCGTTAAGGTAAGCACCCTAGCCACTCATCCAACGGGTTCGCGAAAGTAAGTACCTAAGATTATTTAAATCATAATGAAGGGACTGAAACAACAGTTTACATACGAATTGAACACGTCCTAGATTACAGAAAGAGATAGGATACTTTTTGTCTCACTGATCACATCAAAAGATTAAATAACACCATTGGTTTTTTGAACATTTAAACAAAAAACGAGACAAGGGCGAGTTGAACTCGCGTGAAGAGGGTTCCGTACGATGTTACCTATCCGCACAATATTGAGTGATTTACCATCTTATTTTAATATCGTGGACTTCTTATAGGTTTTCCTATAATCTGTAAGTAAAAAACTAATTTCTGTATTTTTTCAAAATTTTAGGTTCAGTAGTTTCGGAGATAAGGGGTGGGGGGGGGGATATGGTCGGAAAGACGGACACACGAGTGATCCTATAAGGGTTCCGTTTTTTTTATTCGGACGTACGGAACCCTAAAAAGGTTCCAGTTGCAGTGGAGTCGCTGGCGATAGCGAGTGAGCAAATAAATAGAAGGACACTTGTGTAGGCGATTGTACCGGTCGCAAATAATGAGTGTGTGGATGGTGTTTAGTTGGGCAAGCGGCTGAAGCGGGCGAGACGGGCGACACTGCTAAAGGACCTGCCCTGCCCTCTAACCTCTGGACGCTTCGTTTCCTTACCGCTGACTGTTGAGACAGGTTATGTCTTTAAGGTCTATAATATGTGTGTTAATATAGTTTTACAGTAACAAGTAAAAAAATATTACAATTTGTTGGATATTGAGGTTTTAGTCAGCTTTGTTTGTATTTCTTCTTGCAAGTGCAATTAGTTGAAACACTTCTTAGAGTCGGTATTTAGTAGAAAATTAATCAGTAAATAATGTCATTTTAGCTTAATTAGATTTGCCTTAATTAAATAAGGTAAGCTGTAAAATTTATTTTAGTTTGCTTTATTTATAAAGCAACAAATGTATGCATTTCTTTGTAGCATTAAGTTATTGAAAAATAATGCGTAATGTGTTAATAATGTGTTAATAATAACGGATAAAAAAATTTTTATGTTAAAGTCGGCAGACAGGCTAACGGTCCACTTGATGGTAGGTGGCTACCGTCGCCTATAACACAAGCAACACCAAAGTTGCTGCAAGTGCGCTGCCGACTGCAGTAGGATTAAGGATAAGGGATTAGGAGGAGGATAGGGAAATGGGCTCTGGCATCCCTTACTCACTCACCGAAACACAACAGCACAAGTGCTGTTTTTTCACGGTGGTCTTCTGTAAGGGGGTGGTTACTGCCGCCAGACGGGCTGCCCAAATGACTGCGAAAACTAATTGTGCCCTGCCACTGCACACCACCGATAAATGAAAATACTATTTGTAATAATCTTACAAAAAGTAATTATTTTCTAAAATATTATAAAGAGAAAAGACTTGTATCTAATGTATGTATGTATTTTTGTATGTTTGTAACTGAGGTTTGTAATGAATGAACTCAAAAACTACTAAACTACAATAGCTACAATATCAGCGAGTATAATATACGCGGACGAAATCGCGAGCAAAAGTATATATTTTGATATAGATAGATGGAAGATTTGGATATAGATTAGATAATAGGTGACGAGCCCGTTGGATGAGTGGTTAGGGTGCTTGCCTTAACGCTCTGTTCTAGGGCTCCCGGGTTCGATTCCCGGCAGGGTCAACTTTGAAAAATCAACTTTTCAAATTTGACTCTGGTTTTTTTTTAATGTTATGTCGACAGACAGGCTGACGGTCCACTTGATGGTAGGTGGCTACCGTCGCCTATAACACAAGCAACGCTACAGCTGCTGCAAGTGCTGCCGACTACAGTAGGATTGGATAACGGATTAGGAGGGGATAAGGAAATGGGCTCTGGCATCCCTTACTCACTCACCGAAACACAACAGCACGTATATGCTGTTATTTCACGGTGGTCTTCTGTAAGGGGGTGGTTATACTGTCGCCAGACGGGCTGCCCAAATGACTGCGAAACGCAGTGTGCCCTACCACTACTAATACTGGATTTGGAAAGTAGTGGCAGGGTACACTGCGTTTTCGCAGTCATTTGGGCAGCCCGTCTGGCGGCAGTATAACCACCCCCTTACAGAAGACCACCGTGAAATAACAGCACGTGTGCTGTTGTGTTTCGGTGAGTGAGTAAGGGATGCTAGAAGCCATTTCCCTATCCCCCTCCTAATCCCTTATCCTTAATCCTACTGCAGTCGGCAGCGCACTTGCAGCAACTTTGGTGTTGCTTGTGTTATAGGCGACGGTAGCCACCTACCATCAAGTGGGCCGTTAGCCTGTCTGCCGACCTTAACATAAAAAAAAAGCTAGAAAAAAATTTAATAATACATTTATTAGTAAAATGCCTATCATAAGCAAGATATCTAATATTTATAATATTTCCCCCGTCTATCCGTCAGATGCACCCAAGTGCAAGAATGTATAGCAAGATTTATTACAAGAATCCATTAGTTAAGATTGCTACAAAACGCGAAGTCAAGGCTTTACCGCTGTTGTACGCGTATAATAGTAAAACAAATTTTAATTTTATTACTAGCCAGTATCACTTTGTACCGTAATTGTGTTTGTACAGGCGACATTGTAATTGCCGATTTTCTGTTGTGTTTTGTATTTTAGCAAGTACCATTTCGTTGGTATTGTCGTTGTTGTTCCGTTAGCTTTTAATTACCTCATTTGTCGGGTGGATATAAATAATATACAAGTTGTGCCCTACGACCTCGCTTGCTTTAGTTAGCGAGTAAGAGATGCAAAGCTTATTTCTCTATTAACTCCTAAACCCTTATTATTTATCGTGCTAAGGCTGGGAATGCATTACTAAGTTATTACAACATACCGTCAAGTGTACTGTCAGCCTGGTGGTGACTGTTACATAAAAAAAGCTAACGCACGAGACCGAACAAAATTTTTAGCAAAATGAGTGCATCTTGATAACCTATGAATTAAGGTGAAATATTGCATAACAAATTTTTGTAGTAGAATGTAGGTTTTCTCGGCCGGTATCCATACGAGTTGTGGGTTTCCGGGATGATGGCCCAGGTCTGTTGGAAATTCTTCCAAACGTTTCGTCAAGTTTGGAAGAATTTCCAACAGACCTGGGCCATCATCCCGGAAACCCACAACTCGTATAAATTTTTGTAGCTTCTCGGAGATGACCGAACAGATTTAAAATCGAGGTTTTTCTTAAATATTGTGTAAAATATAAAAGCAGCCGATTAAACTTTAGTTTAAAAACAAAAGTAGTTGTCGTTGAAATTTTTTGGGTAGTAATTTACAAAAATTTTTTTTCTCAGAAAATATAACTTATTTTTACGGTTCCGGACGTCCGTATAAAAATCGGAACCCTTATAGGATCATTCGTGTGTCCGTTTGTCCGATCATCCCTCCCCCCCCCCCATCTCAGAAACGACTGAACCTAAAATTTTGAAAAAAATACAGAAGTTAGTTTTCTACTTATAGATTATAGGAAAACCTATAAGAAGTCCATGATATTAAAATAACATGGTAAATCATTCAATATTGTGCGGATAGGTAACATCGTGCGGAACCCCTTTTTTTATTTTATATCTAAGTTTTTATTTTTATCTAAGTTTAACTTTTGCTCTAACAAGTCAAATTAGGCGACGAAAATAAGGCTTTTCTGCTAAGTCCTCGCCTTAATAAGCTACTTAGCTACTAGAGATTAATAAATCCCATTGGCAGACAGCAAAGAGTCAAAGAAGGCTATTTTTGTTATTAAAGCTAAATATGAGATATCGTCGTGTAGGTATGTATGGCGCATTTAATGAGCTGCCCGTTATTTATCGACTATAAAAGTTGCGATGGTTTAATGAGTCAGTTATAAAATTGCGTTCAGCTAAGTTATATCCTAAGCATAATAGAATGAGACAGCGTAAAGGCTACTTTTCGTTTAAGCGCCATATTTCGCTAATGGAAAACATTCAGTATTACGGGCTGTGCTCACAATGGGATCATTAAATATATTTAAATACTAATGCTCATTGAATATTTTATGTGAATATACTTCTCCCAGAGGGTGTGACCCTTGAAGTTGTGCAGGAATTACGTCTATCTGGGACAAGCTTGAGAATAATTTTGACAAAGAGGTTAACAGAAGAATTATCTTATCTCAAATTATTTCGTTAAATATAAAAAAAAAGTTTATTAAAATTTAAAAAAAATAATATCTAAATCAATATCAATACATATAATTAAATCGGGAACGAGCCGTGTACAAAAACAATTTGTACACGTTTTACTAATGTTACCGAGGTAAAAAAAATAGTTTTTAGAATTTCTGGTTGTTAGTGCGTTTGTACACGCTAATCTCTGACGCTAACGGCTCAACCGATTTGAATGCGGTTTTCTCTGATGTATTGTAGCAAGCTTCCCGTAACATTTAGTGTTTGTTTCATTCCAATCGGTTTACAAACAAAAAAGTTACGCACTATACCGAATACAAAGTTGCGGCCTCAGCTAGCATAATAATAAATCAAAACGCTTTAAAAATTTAAGGCGTGAGTATTTTAATTTAAAATTCAATGTGTTTTTGTGTAAGCTTAAAAATGATTAAATATTTAGCTTAAGTTTTATATACGATCCAATAGTAGGTAAGCACAATAACTTGTCGTAAATTTACTAATCTTCCAGATACATTGTAGCACATACTAAGTAAGGTTCTATAAAATCAAATCCATACTGTTAGAACTTCATAAACTGTCGTTTAGGGCTTGTTGTACATATTAAGGTACTAATTTCGCGCAGATAAACCTACCGCAGAGATTTGTCTAGAAGAAAATTTTAATTAGACCTCATATCTCGGCGGTTTTATGTGCTTGGATTATTTTATACACGATTTTATATTTGACGAGCCCGTTGGATGAGTGGTTAGGGTACTTGCCTTAACGCTCTGTTCTAGGGTTCCCGGGTTCAATTCCCGGCAGACTCAACTTTGAAAAATAAACTTTTCAAATTTGGCTCTGGTCTGGATCTGGAAAGTAGTGGCAGGGCACACTGCGTTTCGCAGTCTGGCGGCAGTAACTACCCCCTTACAGAAGACTACCGTGAAATAACAGCACGTACGTTATTTCGGTGAGTGAGTAAGGGATGCCAGAAGCCATTTCCCTATCCCCTCCCAATCCCTTATCCTTAATTTACATCCTTGGTGTAAATTCAGAATTTGAATATTTAAAAATTCATTTTAATCACAATGCTATATGTCTAATATCCGTATTTTTCAAATACGAGTTTTCTGAACCTAAACATTGTGCAAATTATAAATATTTATACAAGACTTGTGGACCTGGCAGACGTTTCCTGCCCAAAACCGTAAAATTCTATAACGCGCCACCTTTCGGGTCCAATTATGAAACTAAACTATCTAGGGACCCCGTCAACTTAACACCCCGTTACGTCGAGGGACCCCACTCGAGCACATTTTTTTTTATTAAAGATGGGTTTGCTCTTGACCAGCATCTATCCATGTAGGAAGGATGAGCCGAAGATGGAGCGAGCTCACCCAGAAGATGCCTATTCACTCGAACCTTGAAAAGATTTGGGTTATATGAGCTCGGAAATACAGACGCCGACAGGGAGTTCCAATCCTTAGCAGTGCGCTGTGACTGTTTAAGAGGAGTTCAGTGACGTTCACAAGTACAGAAGAATTTTTTATACAAAGAAGATACTTGCACAAGGTGCACAACAAAAGATTGCTCTGAACAATTTACGTAGTTATAATTTAGTATTAATGCATATTCAATAATTGCCATAGGAGATAATGGATTATTTTGACGTGTTATACCGAGAAATAACGACACTTAGCTAGAAAAAAAAAAACTTATGGTACTAATTCCTAGAGAAGTGTTTTATTATTAAAATCCAATCTATACTAATATTATAATGAGAAAAGATTTGTATGTATGTTTGTAATAAATAAACTTAAAAATTACTGGACCAATTTTAAAAATTCTTTCACCTATAGAAATCTTAATTATCAGGTTACTATTTTCTCAGGTGTTATATTTTTTATTTTTAAATGCGTAAAAAGTCGCGAACAAGTAATAGATTATATGTCTCTATGAAAAATGTGTATTAAATTAGCTTAAAAAAATGTTTTTAATGCTAATATTTCAATTCGGAGCAATAAAACAAAAAAATCGCTACCTTAAAATTTTACCATTGCGTTTTGGCCTTTTTTTTCCATTGTTTTTATTGTTTTTTTTTTTTGCAAATAGTTAAAACATGTGAGGTTAAACTGAAATGACTGAATGACTTCGGAAACCAATAAAAAAATTCTCACGGTACATAATGCATTTATTTTATCGATTACAGTGACGAATCGATACAAGACCGCGAACGGACTCTCTCAATTAGACTTGTAACACACAAAACTAGCGTGAGAACATTAAAGATAACATTACAGACTTTAATTTTTTGACCTTTCTCCTACCGTAGTGAGAGTGCATCGCTTATAAATAAAGCAATTGTGAATTCCGAGTCAGCCCGATTATGGATCGTTAAGAAAGTCGTTTAAGGTTGAAAATTGAATACCCGTAGTATTTGGATAGCGGCAAAAATGCGTGCGCGTGTCATCCCTCGTTTATATTCGGAAGCAGTGACCTGAACTCGAGTCTCGACTCGATGTTTTGATTGTGGCTGACATTCGAACACAATCGATTATTTGTGTAATGTGATTCGAAGTCGTGCATAACTGCTTTAAATTGATGATCATGTATGATTTGAAATTGGAACGTTTTTTATTTAATAATTGCACACATTTTAATGACATTGCTGTAGAAACGGCGTTATACAAAAAGGATGTATAAGGTTCATTTTTTCCATGAAGGCAATGGCAATAGCAGACGGAGGCTTATTGTAGTTAATCAAAGTCAAAAATTGACATCACTGCATCAGTGATGTAAAAAGATAATAGACAACTTTCGATACCTTCACTAAATCCCTTATCGAATTGATAAAATAGATCACTCGCTTAACTTGGTTTCCCTCACAAGCAAGAAATATTTTGTAACGTTGCCTTGATAATATAACGGAATGGTTAACTGAGTGGCGTATAAAAAGCAAATGAGACCAAATCTGCACAGGGGAAATTTATCACCAGACATGCCACTTGTCCACAGTATCTTTGAATGGAGCTCTACTTAGAAAAAAAAATTGTACACACGTTTGGTTTGTGCTGGTCAAATTCCCTTTTTAGCCAATTGGTAAAAAAATAAATATAATTGGTAAAAAATATTACCAAAAAAAAAGCTCTTTCGATATACTTAGGATGCGTGATGCACTACACTACGACAGATTGCGTGACAAGAATAAAAATGATAGCTATGGTCCAATAAGTCTATGGCTTTGCCAATCGTCATTGCGTCCGTTTAGTTTCAAAACGACCTCTCAATAAAACAATGACAGTCATTAACAATCAACTAATTTGACGTAACACATCCAACGATCGATTATCGACTCTAAGACGCAAAGGTGATAGCTTAATATCCAACCACTGATGTAGTTGCTGCCGTGTGACAAATAAAAGACAACCGTACACGCAAAAGTGAGTGAGCACAAATTTGAATCGATTGCGGGCGAAACTCGATCGAGACTCGATCGAGACTAATCGATTCACCCCGTGAATGGTATTGCAAATAAATAGCCATTGTTTCAATATAGCGACGGTCGTTGCGATAAATGAACCGATTAATTTTGATCCAGTTATTTTTTTTAATTGGTTTCTTATGAATACAAGGTTGGAGAAGTGCATCCGTGCAAGGGCGATTTGTAGGAATATCAATTTATATTTCACGCCTGTTCAATCAGTTTTGGGCACGCGCAGTAGACGGTGAAATTGATATTATCTTTATTGATAATGTATTATTTAGTGTCACCATTTTAAATTTTGAAGATGGCTCGTTCGCCATGTTCAAACTTTAAAATTTATGTCGTATGATAATGGGGATTGTGGGAGTGTTAATACTAGCTGAATACTAGCTGAAATTAACACTCTTCATATAAAAATACTCTTCATATATAAATTGTGAATAATATATAAAATTCATATATAAAATTCATATATAAAATTTATATATGAAGAGTGTATCTTCACTCTTCATATATAAATTGTGAATTTCCGACCTTTCTCGTGAATTTTTCAAAAAATTATTTTCATAAAAACCTTGCTCTGACAATTACGAACACAACATTAAAAAATTAGCAAAATCGGTCGTGACATTATCATATATTGCGGAAATTTAATTTTACTTATACAAATTATACTTATATATAATTTATTATATACTCCCCGTTTATCCCTCTTTCCATTAGTCAAAACCGAATGAAAATCGGTCTACCCGTTCGAAAGTTATGGGCGTACATACATTTCGAAGATCCATTTTTATTTACGAGCATATAGATTTATATATTTATTATATAATTTATTATATATTATTTAATTTTACTTAGTTCAGAAACTAGACCAATTCAAATCCAGCTTCGCCCGGATGTAATTGATGCAGCCCGGATGTAAACGTAAGGTGGAACTAATTTACACACCAAAATTCATAAGCATACATGAATTTACAAATATCGGTAGGGAAATTGCAGCCTCCGATCTGCGACATTTTAAGGCGTAACTTACGACACATAAAACAGTAAATGTTTGTGAGTAAGGTATTGACTTGTAAGTAAAAAGAGGATAGATTTTTCCCCCGCCAATGACGCGGGCAATTAATTAACTAGCATTTAGAGAGGGACCATTAAATGCGTAGGTAAATTGTTTTCTTTCGCGTGCAGTGCCTTTGACAAATTACGCGGCGTCGGCTCCTTTAAGATGCCAAGGTTCCCGTGTTAGCCGCACAATGGACAGCGGCGCCACCGAGGCAATTGTCCCCGCACAATGCCCGATTACACATACGGATTCTGCCCAGAAACCTTTAAAAACAAATTAGAGGCGATGATTTATTACAGTGGCGCGTTACGAAACGGACCGTCTTTGCTTTAACCCGAATATCTCTTTCCGTTGAACGTTTTCCGTTCGCGTGCGTTACTGTAATTTCAATGTGCTCCAAATTTGAAAATAATTCGAGCCGTCGACGGACGTGCGACCGTTTTCGGCCAGAACGAATTCACGCGTACCTCGGCACTACTGGATTTGTTTTTTTAATGTTAAGATCGGCAGACAGGCTGACGGTCCACTTGATGGTAGGTGGCTACCGTCGCCTATAACACAAGCAACGCCAAAGCTGCTGCAAGTGCGGTGCCTAACATTGGAATTAAAGATAAGGGATTGGATAGGAAAATGGGATCTGGCGTAACTTACTCACTCACCGAAACACAACAGCACGTGGTGGTCTTCTGCATGGGGGTGGTTACTGCCGCCATGCGGGCCGCCCAAATGACTGCGAAAAGCAGTATACCCTGCCACTACTTTCCAGATTCAGACCAGAACCAAATGTGAAAGTTCATTTTCAAAGTTGACCCTGCCGGAAATCGAACCCGGGAATCCTAGAACAGAGCATTAAGGCAAGCACCCTTTTTTTTTTTTTTTGTCCGCCGCTGATTTCCTACCGCTGGCTAGACGGTAGGGGTATGTGGGGGTCACCAGTGCGACACACTATGCTATGTCATAGCGGCACTGGTACTACCCACTAAAACTCCCCGGTGTCTTACCATGATTGAGCGCCGCCCTCAATACACGGCGCTGCGAACTCCAGGCCGGGCACACTTCAAGTGTGTGCTCGGCCGTGTCATCAAGGTCGCCGCAGTGATGACACTGCGGCGACTCCTCCCTTTTTATTTGGTGCAAATAATGACCGAAGCACCCGTGTCCGGTCATTATCTGCACCATATGGAAGGTGAGGCCACCTCGTCGGCGCCTCACCCATTCCTCCAAAACCGGACGAATCGCCAGGATCGTCCGGTGGCCTGCGGTAGGCTCTCGTAGTGCCTCACTCCAGTCCTGTAAGGCCCTCTCCTGCACCTCTATGCGGACCCGTCGCGCTTCCTCTGCGACGGGTCTACCTCCTTGGTCCCTGACGGCGACCCGATGCCGATGCATCTGGGCCAGAACCAGTGCATCGACATCCCACGGTAGCATGCCTGCCAGTACGCAGGCTGCCCCATGACTGACCGTGCGGTAGGCACGCACGGCCCGGATCGCCAGGACCCTTTGAGGCCTCCGCAGGAGGGCCCGGGTGCGAGGAGTGAGGCACTCCGCCCAGACCGGGGCTCCGTAGAGTGCCATCGACTTTACCACCCCGTGGTAAAGTCGACGACAAGACGAATTTGGTCCTCCCTTATTCGGGAGGAGTCGTCCGAGTGCGGCTGCAACTGTTGTGAGCCGTGGAGCGAGGAGCTTAAAATGTTCCTCGAAACTCCAACGGGGGTCCAGCGTGAGGCCGAGGTATTTAAAACCACTCATCTAATGGCTCGTACTGTAAAGCGCATTTATTTTTATTTTTAATAAAGTAAATGAAACATAAAAAATAATTTATCATTTATCTACTGTCTCTCTAGTTCCTATTCTTATCTCTTGTTTCTCATGAAAAAAGGCACAGTCAGGCTGTTAGTCCACTTGATGGTAAAAGAGACAACGTGAAGGTTCTAAAGGCGTTGTTACTGCCACTAGCAGCACAAATTATAACTACAGAACCCATTTGCCACAAAAAATCAAGCTCGTATAAAGTACAAGTATGACCTTACGAACTATAATGACCGCCTGTTCTATGTTACGCAATAATTGGAGCATCTTTTTGTTCACACGTTTTTGCAATGGCTGGCACCAATCACCGCCGCCATTACGATGCTGCACTCAATGTCGTATTTCCATTTAATTTATATTTGTTATTTATCTTTTATATATATATAGTCACAGCCGTAGGATGTCCATTGCTGGTATCATCCACAACTTTCCGATCAGCATCAGCCTAGATCCCGCGATAATAATAAAAAATAACCATTCTTATTTGCATTTTCTTGTACGATACTACCGGTAATTTTTTTACAATCTGGTGGCAATACAAAAAAAATATGACAATGCCTTACAACCAACTTGCAACACAGATTTATGGCATTGAATTTTAAAAGCATAGGATATATTATCCGACCCAAAGTCTTTCATCAAAATTTAGCTTCCTCCTTCCAATAGATTCGTGTATCGGTTGACAAACGTTGGTCGTCGATTTGTCAGCGCCTGCCGCCGTCGAACTAATTAGCCTGTTGTATGTAAATGGGCACGCTTCAACGGGCACGCAATTCACTGTTCGCTTTGCGCTCTAAGTAGTGCTACCACAAAGCTCCCAATGCCCATAGATTATGAACAATAAATTCCCATAGATAAAAAGATAATCACTTCTTCATCATAGATCTCCTCCGTAGACTGTCAAGCGGTTTACTATGTCGGGGATTTAAGCGTATAAATACCTACATATACCCTATTATATATACATATTACCTATTGTAGGAATAATCTTATCTTCAAGAAGACAGCATTAATAATATAACAAAAATACTAAGTTTGTTTACGGATTACGGGACAATTTGGCGTGGTCATTTTTTAACTCTAATATAGCCCTAATACAACTACTCGAATTACGCATTATTATTATTTGTTTAATTATAATTGGTGTCCAAACATAACGACAAAAGAAAATTAACACGAATTTTATAAAATACAGATTTTTTTAATGTTAATGTCGACAGACAGGCTGACGGTCCACTTGATGGTAGGTGGCCACCGTCGCCTATAACGCAGGCAACGCCAAGATGCTGCAAGTGCGATGCCGATTACAGTAGGATTAAGGATAAGGGATTGGGAAGTGGACTCTGGCATCCCTTAATCACTCACCGAAATATAACGTAAACAGCACACGTGCTGTTATTTGGCCGCGTGACAACACTTTCTAAATGTACATTTTATCTATAATTTATTGAAATGCCTCAATTCAGTTTATTTGTTTTAAGGTCGACTTGACGGTAGGTGGCCATAACACAAGCACACCACAGATGCTGCGATTGGGCTGCCGATCATGATAAAAACAAGGATATTAAGGGATTAGGAAGGGATAGTGCAATGGACTCTTGCATCCCTTACGCACTCACCGAAACACAACAGCTGTTATTTCACGATGGTCTTCTGTAAGGGGGTGGTTACTGCCGCCAGACGAGCTGCCCAAATGACTTACACTCAGTATGCCCTGCCAATACAATACTAGTATACTATTAGTAGTAGTAGTTTAAAGAATACTAATATAAAGAATACTACAAAAAGTGTAAATAAGTAAAGTTATTCGAATTAAACCATTCGAAAGTACAAATAATGTACTTAATGTCAAGTAGCATAAGGACCAGCATAAAAACAAGCTATTGTGAACCGTCAGCATATCTACTGCTTTTTTAATTAAAAAAAAAAAACTATTATTTACATTTACTACAAATTACTCTTGAATTATTAATTACACACAGAGAGACGACACAGGTTCGAATTTTAGTTATACCTGGACTTCTGAGTTTTTAAATTTCATATGTATTTTAGACTAGCGACCCGCCCCCGGTTTCGCCCGTGGTGCAATTTTTATATATATAAACATTCCCCGTTTATCCCACTTTCCATTAGTGAAAACCGAATTAAAATCGATCTACCCGTTCACGCGTGATGCCGTGACCAAAGGAAATGGGGATTCATTTTTATATATAGAAGATTAGATTTCATTAGATAAAATCAATAGCTCAACAACAAGGAAGGATTTATTCCCATTACTCAGAGCAGGAGTCCCATGGCGCAGAGGATTTCTATATGACAACAAAAATATAGAATTTTCTACACGTAAGTACACATTGATAATAAAAACTTGATTCTAATCAGTGGGTGGTCCCATTGGAATAATCACACAGCTACCAAAATCCCCATTAATTGACTTAAGAAATATTTTTGTAGTGTTTGAATCTAAAAATAAAAGAATCGACACGTCTATAAATATGTTATGCACAGATGGAAATATCTACTCTTAAATCAATATTTATTCAAAGATTTGGTATGTTTGTTCATCTTTTGTGCCCAAAAAGTGCTAATCGTGAATGTTGATAACGGAAATCGAGGCTTTTGTTAAACAATGTCAAAGGCAATGTAGGAAAATGATTGTGAACTGATACACGAATATATTGAAAGAAAGAAGCTAAGCTAAGCTAAGCTAAGCTAACGCACACACACACGCACACACACACACGCACATACACATTGACAGACACCCAAATCTCCTTTTCTTTTAATGACTATTTTTAATTTTAAAATTTTATATCTTATTAAATTCTGGCCTTTACAATCAAGCTATGCTTAGTGTAAAGGTCACCGAAGAACTATTCATATGTGTAAACTATCTGTAAATTTTAAAATAAATAAATAAATAAATTAAAATGTAATTCAGAAAATACTAGGGGTCGCCACCGGGTTCGCTTGGGTGCAATTAGCTTTTATCTATATCTATGCATATAATAAAATCGTAAACGGTACTTTAAATATTTTAAAAAAAAATGTACACGTCATACTTATGTTACCGAGATCAAAAAAATGTTTTTAGAATTGTTGTCTGTTTATCTGTTTGTCTGTGTGCTTGTGCACGCTAATCTCAGAACGACTTAACCGATTTGAATGCTGTTTTCACTGATGTATTGTAGCAAGCTTCCCGTAACATTTAGTGTTTGTTTTACCGAACACCATGCTTACGAAGTTTCAGGCTCAGCAGTTGCAGTTATATAATAATAATAATAATTCATTTATTTGCTTAAAACATGGTATATGGTTCGATTTCCGGCAGGGTCAACTTTGAAAATGAACTTTCACATTTGGTTCTGGTCTGGATCTGGAAAGTAGTGGCAGGGCACACTGCATTTCGCAGTCATTTGGGCAGCCCGCCTGGCGGCAGTGACCACCCCCTTACAGAAGACCACCGTGAAATAACAGCATATACATGCTGTTGTGTTTCGGTGAGTGAGTAAGGGATGCCAGAGCCCATCTCCTTATCCCCTCCTAATCCCTTATCCTTAATCCTACTGTAGTCGGCAGCGCACTTGCAGCACTTGTAGCGTTGCTTGTGTTATAGGCGACGGTAGCCACCTACCATCAAGTGGACCGTCAGCCTGTCTGTCGACATAACATTAAAAAAAAATATGAGGTGTTGCAAAGGAGTTACAAAAGGAACATCATGTTTCGCCGTTTTACAAAGGCATGCAAAAATGAATTAACACGAAATTAACATTATCAAATTTAACAGCAAGCATAACACAATTTAGGAGAGTAAAGTAAAGTCAAAATCGCATCAAAGTCCGTTGGATGGTTAGCGGGTATACAGACAGACAGATGCGAGCAGCGACTTCAAATTATACCTACTATGTAAGTATTTATGCGACAAAATGATTTTTTTAACTTTAGTTTCTGAACTAGATTGCGCCTTTCATTTATGTAGAACTTAGTACTCCATACTTGAACTAGATAGCGTAACGTTCCGGAACCATCCTATAGCTAAAAATTAACTTTCCTAAAGATCTAGTAATTAATTAATTAGTTTTTAATAATCAATAACTTTATTCTAATTAGTTGGACACAAAGAATTGATTACGAGTAGGTGTTAATATTTTTCGATTCCATAAAATTTAGCATCATTTTTAAATGTTGGAACAGTTTCCATTTTTTTTTAAATTAAGAGTTTTGTATATATATATATATTTTTAATGTTATGACGACAGACAGGCTGACGGTCCACTTGATGGTAGGTGGCTACCGTCGCCTATAACACAAGCAACGCTACAGGTGCTGCAAGTGCGCTGCCGACTACAATAGGATTAAGGATAAGGGATTAAGAAGGGATAAGGAAATGGGCTCTAGCATCCCTTACTCACTCACCGAAACACAACAGCACGTATATGCTGTTATTTCACGGTGGTCTTCTGTATATTCTGTAACTATCTTACTGAATAATGATTTTATCATATGTATATACATATAGATGTGTATATAAGATAGAAACAAAAGTTTAATTAAAAATTCTCCAATAATTCAGAAATAGCCTATGTTGAAAGAATGTGTTTATAAAATAAATACAGAAAACAAAATGGATTGGTGAAATTAGTTTCGAGACGCGATGAAGACACGATTCTGACTTAGTTTAATTAAACAATTAGAACCCGATCATTGAAATTGACGCAATACCGTATCTCCGAAATATTTGTAAGCGTTTTCAAAATATTGTAACGTTACTTCTCCATTCATTTTACGGCCGATGAGTTCACTTGGCAACACTGTTACAAAACGGATACTTACTGACTCAAACACCATGACCGACCTTTGATTTCTATGGCGATCCTAACGTTGGATTGCAAATTTTTAAGTATTAGATTAATGGCGTAAGTGTTATATGGAGCATGCATATTGAATATTATGCAAATTGACCTTGAAGCTGCTTTGACTTTATATGCGATGATGTATGATGGACAGCCAAATAATTGCAAATGGCATTGACGAGCCCATTGGATGAGTGGTTAAGGTGCTCTGTCCCGGGTTCGATTCCCGGCAGGGTAAACTTTTGAAATGAACTTTTCACATTGCGTTTTACAGAGATTTGGGCAGTCCGTATGGCGGCAGTAACCTCCCCCTTACAGAAGACCACCGTGTAATAATAGCACGTGTGCTGTTGTGTTTCGCTGAGTGAGTAAGGGATGCCAGAGCCCATTGCACTATCCCTTCCTAATTCCTTATCCTTATTTTTACTATGATATTTATACTATTTTTATATTTACTATGATTGCAGCATCTGTGGTGTGCTTTTGTTATAGGCGACGGTAGCCAAGTGGAGCGTCATTCTGTCTGTCGACCTTAAAAAAATCTGAATTGAGGCATTGTAATTACTTCAATTAATTATAGTTAAAATGGCGGATGTTACATTTAAAAAGTGTTGTTACGGGGCCAATGTTGCAGTGGTTGCTCGCCAATTGTCAATCGGGCGAGTGGCCGGGTCGAGCATCCTGCGACATTTTCCATCCTTACACAATCTATTGTCGTTCTGTTCCACTTGCATTCATACAAATTGTCTTACGTAAGATGGGGCGGGCATTTGGACTAAAAACGATGTTCTTATTTTAATGGTAACAATAATTATTTATATTTATTTGTCTATTGGACTTTTTGCACAATAATTTTTAGAAATTCTAAGAAATTTTAGGTTTTGTATGAACTTTTAGAATTTATATGAATCATATAGAAATATGTTTAGTAAATTTTATGAATATGTTTAAGTTTAGCTTCAAAATGGTGTTTTTCTTGTTGTTAAATCTCTCACATTTTCATCCATTGATGTATACCTATTTGTTTAGATAATTTTAGATAATTTTGTAGCATGTATTCATAGGAATTTCAAACAATTTAGAGCGAGAGAGAGAGAGAAAGAGTTAGTTCTATTTTTGGAGAAAACTTTGAAAAAATACTTAATGGAACAACTTGAATTAATGAGTATTATATAATCGTACTGCTAAATATTTTATTGATCATTTCAACGATTACATTGTCAAAATTATTAAAAAATGTTAAAAATATTGCCGATTTATCTGTAACTATAATAACGTAATAACTTTTTTCGTTTGTCGTTAGAATACTTGTGTCATTTATTTTAATATTAATTTTTTTTTTATATGTTTGGGTGTTTCTTCCTCAATAACGCAAAAACACAGATAATTTACTATCTGGATTAACATATAGGACGCTTTTTAGCCTAGAAAAATATTAGGTTCCCGAGGGATCGCCGAAAAATACAAATAATACGGCCCCACTATAGTCAACAGTGGCGGCGCCACCGTCGTCACAGCGATGAAGATATCTGGCAAAGTAGTAGAAACTGTGGTAGTAGGTTTATAAACAAAGTACTAATAACAAGAGCGCGTATATTGTAGGAAGGCAGAAACGATAAGTAATTAAATGCACGCGAAAATCTTCAAAATCGTTCTAAATTCGTTATGCGTCGACAAAAAATATAACATTTTGATCGAGTTATTGAAGTGTATCTCCCGGACACAAGTCCGATATCTACACTCAAACAAGACAAGATTTTAACACTTCAATAATCCTTAATTGTATGGCAGTAGAGTTTAAAATGAATATCTATAATTAACAGCTCGCTTTGAATAAGCATAAAACGAGTTCAATTCCGAATTCCGAATTAAAATCATTGCAACATATCACGGATACGCGTAATACTGTGTTCTTTCGCGTAATACTTCATTTAGCAGTGTATTTTTTAATTAACATTGTTTTTTTTGTGTCTGATTTATAGGTATACTTACTATAGCGATCAAACCCCGGCATCGCACGGATACATTTTTTTTTCTTCAATTATATACACAAATGTACCTAAGTGTATACACGCTCACAATTAGTTAAATCGTATAAAAATCCTTCCTATAAAAATCCTTCGTATTTTCGATTTTCGTAAAAAATCCTAGTATATTTAATAAATTAATTTAAAAAAAATTAGTCTATGTAACTTGAACCACTAAATATTATTATTATTATTATTATTAGAAGACATTAGCGTAACGTATACAAGTGGAAAGCAATTTTATTTTATAATTTGTATAGATTAGACTTCTTCCCAAAATATACATAATTATTCAGCAGCCAAAAGCCAAGCAGCAGCCAAAGAGGAACTCACTGCGTTTCGCAGACATACCATCCTGGTTGCAGTAACCAGTGGTTACTGCAACCAGGATGGTAGGATGGTATGGTTACTAACCACCTCTGTCAGATGACAATTGTGCAATAGCACGACTGCTTATGTTTACTAAGTGTTTAGTGAGGACCCTCGCCCTTTAAGCATTCATTTTAAAATTTTGCATGGTCGACAGTGATTCTCGATCATAAGAAAGTCGTCACAAGGCCTGACAACTTTCAGGTCCTACGGAAGACCACAAAATCCCTTACCTTTTATCTTACTAAGGTCAGCAGCGCCACTTGCAGCACCTATGATGTTGTTTAGGTAACGGAACTACTAGTCAACAAGTATCACTTATCATTAATTTCAAGTGAGGTATTCACAAAAATTTTATAAAATGGAATGAATTTCAGATATCCTCTCACCTTGCAGCCCTCGCAGGTGAACGCTCCAAAATGAAACCCAGCCGCTGGCTCTCCGCAGACTTTACACTTTTGGTTCATCTGTAATAATAAACAATAAAATAATAAATTAAATAAGAACGTAAGTAAGGAACCCTAGACCCTATTTCTCTATTCCTTCTTGGTCTTTCAAGATTTAGCTTTTCCCTATCCCTTCCTAATTTCTTATCCTTAATCCTACTAAGGTCGGCAGCGCACTTGCAGCAGTTGTGGCGTTGCTTGTGTTATAGACGATGGTGAACGTGCACCTACCGTCAATTGAACTGTCAGAGCATTTGCAACCTTCGCATAAGCTCCTTTTTTTTTAACAATGAGTAATCTGCTTACAGATTTCCTATCGCTGGTTAGACGGTAAGAGTATTTGGGGTTCGCCCAGCACCTGACCATAGCGGCCCTGGAAATACCCGGTGTCTCCTTGCCCTTTGTGCGGGGTGGACCGGGCTCTGCCGAGGCAACAACTCCGATCCACCCCAGGGCATTCGCATAAGCTCCTAGTTTCACTGAATGGACGGTTAGTCTCTCTACCACCATTTCTCATAAAAAATACATTACATGACAAACCATTACCGATGCTATAGAGCTAATTCACTAGCAACCTATATGAAATTAAACACTTTGTAGTTATATAAGTATATAAAAAAGAAGAAATAGAAGTATTCGGGCAATACTAAGCCGATACTGTTATTGTTATCGATAGAAATAAATGAATGGCCAGGTCTAAATCCGCCACACAAACCCAATTCAGTGTTAATATGCCGTAACCAAGATCGGCCGTTTTCCAATCAGTCATTTAGATGTTAATTTCGAGGACCATGGCGCATGTTATTGCTTGCATTCGCGATAAATCGATTCATGCGCCGATTACCGTTTTCTGTAACGTTTATTAAATATTACTTTTCTACATTCCACACCTATTTTGGAGCAATCTAAAAAATTTAGCAATTTTATTGCTATTTTTTGATTTTAAAATAATAGAGGATCTTCATCACGTATTTAGCTGTGCTCTTTCTTTGAAGAGGTAAGGAAGAGAATGTTGGACGTCATCTGCATATGTTCTAATACGTTAGTCTGATTTAGTCAGCATGGCAAGAAACTTTTAGAATCTACATTAGTTCGCACATAAGTGGCATTCTTGGAGAAGC
Organism: Bembecia ichneumoniformis; assembly: GCA_910589475.2. Lineage (NCBI taxonomy): Eukaryota > Metazoa > Arthropoda > Insecta > Lepidoptera > Sesiidae > Bembecia > Bembecia ichneumoniformis. The sequence goes on along the minus strand of OU342534.1, from coordinate 17,263,727 downwards.
AGGATGCAAAAAAATTAATTAACGCATGGGAGACGTATGGGCTTCTAAAGAAAGCGAGGCAATGAAGGAACAAAGACATAATTTGAAAGTTATAGGACTGGGGGAGTTCCGGGGCTGTAAAACGTATAATTAAACATTATTTGGATGAAACCAGAAGCAAAACGTGTATTACAGATGATAAATCATAGAACAGTAATTGTCAAGGACTCTACCGACAGATGTAGATTTCAATTCTGATCGGACCTGCAATTCTGAGTTTTTTAAATTAAATTGGATCACATTAGATCAGTAACAACTTGCAAAGGAATAAATTTGATTGATTTGATTGCACAGTAAGATTTACGTTCGACTGCTGACGTGTCAGATGCGAATTCGAATTCTGATTGGACTTCAATTCTGAGTTTTTTAATTCTTCTGGGTTTTATATTGAAAGCAGTGATTGCCCAGTGGGACTCAGATTGGGCAAATGCAGATTTGAATTCTGATCAGGTTTTTACTTCTGAGTTTCTTGAATTTCTAATATTATTATAAATTAAAAAGTTTAAGTGCTCTAACGATGATGGACAAAAACCTGCAGTTTCCTGTTCTATATGTAGGCTAGCGTAGACGACCTTCTCATAACAAAAAACATCTTTGCCCAGCAGTGGGATGTTATATGTTTACATTTATGATAGTACAAATACAATTGATTGAAGAATATACAGCGACAGAATGTCAACGCGAATCAGCATCAGTATTTTTACTTTTTTGTTAAAACCAACTAAAATATACCATAGTCAACTTTGAACACAGATTACCATATTTTTTATGTTAATTTCGTTAGACAGTCTGACGGTCCACTAGGTGGCTACCGTCGTCTACAACATAAACCATGCCACGAGTATACTGCGGGTAATAGTAGGATAATAGTAGGATTAAATATAAGAGCTTAGGAAGGGATAGGGAAATGGTCGCGGGTAAAAGTCTAGACTTGTAAACTCTCAAAGATCTGTAATCCTTTTAAAAGAGTATGTTGGAAGGGAGAGTGTCGCTTCTGCCATGAAGCGAAACACCAATGCATATCCTGTGCGAGTGTGGCCCCCTGATGTACAAGCGCAGTCACATCCTAGGAAGCCACACAATGGCTTGTGAAGATGTGAAGAATGCCTCTATCAAAAAAGTACTACAGTTCCTTAACGTGGTAGGTATAGGTAGAGAGCTTTAGTTCACGTGGAGATCACAATATTTCAGCAATGGACGAAGTGATACTGGTACTATAGCAGACAGAAATAGCCACTAAGATAAGATAAGATAAGATTTTGGAAGGGATAGGGATAAAATAACTAATATAAATAATTCTAGATTTGAATAACCTCTCAAATATCTGTAGTTCTTTTAAAAGAGTATGTTGGAAGGGATAGGGATAAAATAACTGATATAAATAATTCTAGATTTGAATAAACTTTCAAAGATCTGTAATTCTTTTAAGAGTATGTTGGAAGGGATAGGGATAAAATGACTGATATAAATAATTCTAGATTTGAATAAACTCTCAAAGAGTAACTATGTTTAAAAGTGTTTTTATAACGCGAACAGAGCATAATGCGTTACGGTACGATATGTCACTACGATACAAGTATAGGACTCTGAAAGTGGTCGCTCGTTAACGCCGGGTCTCGTTTTAATATGTAAATATGCATCTCGATTCTCGAGCAATGTGGTTTATCAAACAGATAATAATCGGAAATATCGAAACGAAAATTATGAAGGTAATATATTTTTGGACATGTGTCTGTGACAGTTAACGTGTTTTATGGAATATACTTTGATATTCTTAGTAATTAATGTTTGAAGTTTAAACGTATAGTATCCGTGTTTATAAAGCACATTCTTCGAGTTCTTAAGAATTTAAGTGTAATATATCATATGAATTAAAACATATTGAAAGTATATAACAATATTAAACTAAGTTTAAATATTGTTTATATTTACGTGAATATTTAGTTTAATTTTTTCTTTAGGAAAATTCTCTTCACAAAGACGTTACTATATTTATACATCGAAATCCAAAATCTATCAATTTTATCGATTTTATCTATACACATAATAAAATCGTAAACGAGCCGTCTCTTTACATTAAATATTTTTCAAAAACAAAAAAACAATTTGTACACTTAGGTATGTTATCGAGGTCAAAAATAAATGTTTTTAGAATTTTTGTCTGTTCGCCTGTGCGTTTGTGCAAGCTAATCTCAGAAGCGATTTTGACTGATGTATTGTAGCAAGCTTCCCGTAACATTTAAGTGTTTGTTTCATTCCAATCGGTTTAAAAACAAAAAAGTTGCGCGCCATACCGAATACCTACCACGCGTATTCAGTTGCGGTATGTTTAAATATAGATGTTGATAATTCGTGTTAATTTTTTTTTTGTAATTATATTTTGAAAAATAATATCAAAGGGTGCTTGCTTTATTTAATGAGAAAGAGGTCATTAAAAACAAAAAGTCAGCCAGTTTTTTTTTGGATGCAACTTTAAGCAATAGTTTAGGAACTCTTATTCGTAATATAGGTTACCCTATCACAATGATTGCTATATCATACTGAAATTTAGCGATACAAAAATGACTATGTTAAATTTTTCTGTAAGCGGTATATGTTATATAATATAAACTTTTGTTTTGTCAGGTAACGACTTAAGTTGATCCCTTGGGAACACTACTTTTTCTGGGTGAAATGTATTTACCTTTTTTATTCCTTTTTTGTATGTATTTCATGATTATCGGTTGAGTAGTTAAGGCGTAAAAGCGTTACAAAGAAACAAAGTCACATTTGTATTCCTAAAATAAATATTGCTAGGTATTGGTTAAGTTCAATCTTAACTGAATCGTTAACGTGAGTAGACATCACAGCACCGCTAACGGTTAAGGCTCGGCTATCTGGTGGCGACCCAGGTCGGACAAAGGCTGGTCGGGCAATCGCTGCATCTAAACGTTATGGGCCTCGGCTGATACAGGTGGCTCTCTGCTAGTGCGCCGCGACAATACGCATTCTTCGAACGGCACAGATTTTATGTTGATTGTCCACGTCGTTTCAAATAAAGGGAAATGTTCAAATCTTACTCTTCTTGAATGCGAATAACTAAATTATGTATATATAATGCTTATAGTACCATATATATATTTATCCTTATGTAATTCTTCTAGTAAAAATATTATAATTATTACTAGCTGAACCCGCAACTTCGTACTACGCGTGGTAGTAGGTATAGCTCATAACTTTTTTGTTTTGCTTACCGATTGAAATTAAACAAATACCAAATGTTATGGGTAGTTTGCTACAATACATCAGTGAAAACTGCATTCAAATCGGTTAAGCCGTTTTTGAGCTTAGCGTGCACAAACGAACAGACAAACAGGCAAAAATTGAAAAAAAAAAAAAAACTATTTTTGACCTCGGTAACATAAGTACAATGTGGACAAAATTGTTTTTTTTTTTTTTTTTTATATATTTAATGTACAGAGACGGCTCGTTTGCGATTTTATTTTATTATGTGTATTGATAAAATAAAATATGTACATTTGTCTATGTGTGAGAAACGGAATAATTTTCTAATAGTACACAACCAAAGGATTATATAATACAGTAAAAGCTAGAATTGTGGTAAATTTTTCATTACAGTCTTAAATATTGAATTATCCTTAAATTTTACCATAAGTAATTAGCTATATTATAATTAATTTAATAATCTTTAACCTTAATTAATTTAATAACTTCGTCTGCTCCCCTTTTTGAAAGAGGGTTCTAGAAATGGGAAGCCCCCTTCTAATACATTAATTAAATTTTTATGGCTTGATTCCTCAGGTAGTCACAGGTTATCTGTGGGTAGAGTACTATTTTTCGTGATATCCTTTTCAATATCGCTCGCAATGTGTATGTAAAATTTCATGATGATCGCTTGAGAAGTTAAGGCGTGACAGCGTAATAAACAAAAAAAATAAATAAACAAATTCACTAGTTGAGATATAAGTAATTCTTGTGTACGATTGTTAAATGTTAAACGGCTGGATCGATTTTGATAATATTTGTAGTGTGTTCCTGGATGGCACATATTTATAATTGGACCCGGTAGGTGGCGTGATCGCGTTACCGATTGTTTTGTGAAAATTTGTTGTTTATGCGGGAAACTTGAAAAAAAAAAGTTGTTTAAAAATTGATGACTATTAAAATGCAATTGACAAAGAAAACTAAAAATTGTCTTTTATAAATAACTAGCGACACGCCCCCGGCTTTGCCCGGGGTGCAATTTTTATATATATGACCATTCCCCGTTTATCCTTCTTTCCATTAGTGAAAACTGAATTAAAATCGGTCTACCCGTTCACGCGTGATGCCGTGACCAGGGGAAAAGGGGATTCATTTTTATATATAGAGATTTAGACATGTAATCGTATCGTCATTACTTCTATATGCTAAATTATTTTGCAATCTGTAAAATCGCATCGAAAAGTGCTTTCGCGGGTTGTAGAAATGTGAGGCTTTTGGTGAGGCTTATTTGTGTAACAGCCTCGCGGTTATACAAATAAGCGGCGCATTGCTGAGGTACAGTCGCGTCTAGTAAATCACGCAGCGTGAGACGGTCGTATCGCGAACATCTCCACAGGGCCCTGCTCTAAATTAGATCGAACACGATTCCGTACTGTCTCACCGTGCGTTTAACTAACTACACGACGATACGTCGCCTTATTTATTATATTTTGATGGCGAAGGAAAAGTATTGCACGCTTCCAGAATTTAAAATTTTTATAATCGATATTAATTTTGAGTCGACACTTTGGCACTGTCCCATCTTCATGGAACAGCTGATACAGCCGGTGCTGCTGCAGACGCAACCGAGAAGCTCAAAATACACAAATACAGAGATATCGGTACCGGCTGCATTTCCATTTCCATTGGTATCGAACTTCTGGGTCCGTCATGACCCAAGGGCCTTGGGTCATGACGGACCCAGAGGTTCGCCTTGGGGCAAGGCGCTTAAATTTTTTGTTCAGCAAATTAGCCTTGTATGCAGACTCTGCCTAAGGACCCCCAAACATTATTTGTAAATAATTAAGATGATTAATTATAATTTTTTAATACCATTTTAATATCGTGGACTTCTTATAGGTTTTCCTACAATCTATAAGTAGAAAACTAATTTCTGTATTTTTTTTTCAAAATTTTAGGTTCAGTAGTTTCGGAGATAAGGAGGGTTCCGTTTTTTTATTCGGACGTACCTAGGGAACCCTAAAAATACTTTTAAGTAAATTTATAATTACAATAAAACTTTTTCTATTGAACTAATTGAATCCGGAATGACGGTAAACACTGAAATTTAGTATCAAATAGAGAATATTTTACTGTTATTTATTTTTATTTAGTAAATAAAAAAAACCGAGAGTATTTCATATAAAAGGTCAAAAAAGTTGAAATTGCAAAAATTCGTCGAGTTCACACTTGAACGCATCCGACCCGAATCTTGGCGTATTCGAGCATATAATACGATTCTACAGATCCGATTCTCTTTTCTTAACGACTTAATTAATTTGTCAGATCCATTTTTCTTTGTTACGGACGCGAACCGCGATATTTCGTTTCGAGCAAAACTCCAATTCCGCCTTTATTTCTTCGCGCAAAAGGTCAGATTTTGAATGGAGATTTTGAAACGTATTCGGTCGTATGAACTGAAAGTATATGACAAGGTACGACTCGCCAAAAACCGTGATACCGAAAAGGTTGTCACTCGGGCGATGATCGGTTAACTCGTACGCAATGACGCGCAATTAGCATATTAATTACTTTATTTCTGGGACGGGCGGATTGTATAAAAATTTGATTAAATTTTGAGGAATAATTCACGGGCATTCGTTCACTCTGCATAAGTGGGTGAAGCCATTGTCTAATTAAAAAACGAGGCTGGCTTTGAAGCGATTTGTATTCAAGGTTTTGTGTCAATTTGAGATGTCATCTTGACTTCCTAAAGAGGAATCCTATATTACCTATAAAGAGTGGCAGAGAGGCTAACGGTACTCTTGATGGTAGATGATAATTGTCAACCATCTACCATCAATGATATAAGCAACACCAATATAAGAATGTATTTTTTATTAATTACATGATTTAATATATGTAGATTTTAGATTTAATTAGTATACATATGTAGACAGTTAGGCACAGTTTTGGACCCGGGTAGCTTGAGGATAGCAATATGTTTAAGGCTCGGGTCCAAAATGTGTGTCCCTCACGCTTGCGCCTGTGGTAAAAACGTGGACCAGCTGGGACGACATGGCCTTTCTTGTGCGAAAAGCGCTGGCCGCCTATACCGCCATGGCTCTATTAATGATTTGATCCGTCGCTCGCTTGCCACCATCTCTGTGCCTGCGATCCTTGAACCCACGGGAATGGCGAGAGACGACGGCAAACGTCCAGACGGAGCTACATTAGTGCCGTGGAGGTTAGGAAAATCTCTGGTGTGGGACGCATCATGCGGAGACACCTTCGCTCAGTCCCACATCAGAGCGACTAGCAAACAAGCTGGCGCTGCTGCTGACCAGGCCCAGATTCTCAAGCGCCGCAAATATTCATCCTTACTCAAGGACAACGAGCTGGCGGTGCTCGCGGTATAGACACTGGGCCCCTGGTCGACAGACATGAAGGCACGGCACGGCTGGTCGACTCTACAGGGGATCCCAAGCCAGGCACATACTTCTCTCAACGTATCGCCCTAGCGGTACAAAGAGGTAATGCTGCCAGCATAATAGGGTCGATGCCGCAGGCGAACCTGTTAGAGGGGGTTTTCCTTTTATAATCTGTATATGTATATAAATAAATAAATATATATTTTTTAGTATATAATAATAAATACATTATGTTTTTATATATTACGGTATGTTTAATAAATTAACTCCACATGTTAAAAAAATGTAGATTTTAAACTACATTGAGTGATGGTCAAGCTAACATTAATTAATCTAATTGTAAAATGAATAAAATTCTTCTGTACGTGTGTATGTCACTGAACTTCTATATAAAAAGCTGGATCGATTTTGATGTTTTTTTCTAAATGTTTGAGTGAGTTATAGATTTTAACGAATTATATCCATTATCGTTATTAGACTAAGACAGACTATGTACTGTAGTACATAGGCCTTCTTTATGGTTTTTAAAGGTCATTAATCTGTAACAACTAGGTACTAACATGGGTTGGTACTCACATGGTACTTTCTCTGCTTTCGACTGTACGTGAGCAATAGTTGAAAACGTATAGCAGAAAGATGATAAGAGAGCAATCAAATGGATCTATGTTTTACAATTTGGGTGATTGAATGTTGCTCTCGGAGCGTGTGAAGGGGCCTTAGCCTGTCATTTGGCGCGACCGCCATTATCGAGTGGATAACTGACGACCGACCTCCGTGGGAATGCAACACGGTTACGGGAAACGAAGCAACAGGTGAACATACCCTAGTAAATATCATTTACTGTCTCACTATTAGTTGAAACATTTTTTTAAAAAATATACGTTTTGCTCCCTTTCATTGTTGCCATACCTGACAGGGTTGTAGATCAGAGAGAGGACCGGGATAGCTAACACGGGAGCTGTTCCGAAGAACAAAAGACAAAGACGATTGTTTCAGGCTGATCGCCAACCTTCACTACTTTGCAGAGGCACCGCAAGAAGAATTTTATAACACCGCAACACATTTAATAATTTTATTACACTTATTTAAGTAATAATTGACGAACCCGTTGGATGAGTGGTTAGGGCGCTTGCTTTAACACTCTATTCTAGTGTTCCTGGGTTCGATTCCCGGCAGGATCAACTTTGAAAAATGAACTTTTCAAATTTGGCTCTGGTCTGAATCTGGAAAGTAGTGACGGAGCACACTGAGTTTAGCACTGATTTGGGCAACCCGTTTGGCGGCGGTAACCACCCCCTTACAGACGACCACGGAAAAATGACAGCATGTGCGCTGTTGTGTTTTGGTGAGTGAGTAAGGGATGGCAGAGCCCATTTCCCTAACCCTTTTCAATCCCATATCCTCAATCCTACTGAAGTCCACAGCGCACTTGCAGCAGCTGTGGCGTTGCTTGTGTTATAGGCGACGGTAGCCACCTACCATCAAGTGGACCGTCAGCCTCTCTGTCGATCTTAAGATTAAAAAAAAATATCAACAGACCTCACCATCCTTACGTTCAACTTACGATCAAACAGACCTCCCTTAAAAAGACTAAGATTCATTAAGAGAATAAGAGACATCAAGAAGAATTTCAACGATTTAGAATAAGTTTGAAAATTTATTTAATCCCAAAGATTAGCGATAAGGGATTAGGAAGTATGAGGAAATTGGCTCTACCGTATATTACTCACTCATTGAAACAAAACCATACACGTGACGTTATTTCACGATTTTGTAAAGGGCTGGTTACTGCTGCCAGAAGGGCTGCGAAACTCAGTGTTCCCGGCCGTATGGCATTCTTAAGAATATTATAATAGGCATGATGACAGATTTTGAAATTCCCTTCCATAATGTAGATACACGTCTACCATATCCGAAAAAAACAATATTTCAGCAAAAAAACTAAATTTCAACGCGAATTATTGAATGTTTTTAAATCTATTTTGAATTACACGCGAAAACGCTCTCAGGTGTCATGGCGGCGCGTCTGATGAACCGTGACGTTACCGACATCTCATCAGATTATTCATTCTGTCAAAGCAAAGTCAAGCAACACGATGGCATTTACCTAGGCGTGACGTCATTCGCTCTGATTGGTGTTTCAATTAACATGGCCGATTGCAGTTATTTATACTTCTATTTTATTGAAAATCTTATTAATCTCAATTTTAATACAAAAAATGAGTAATTTTTTAGATTCCTTTCAACAAATATATTTTTCTCCAAATCCATTTATTCTTTGATTCTTTAATACCGTCATCATGCCTATTGTAAACATTTTATTTATTAAGTCTAAATATGTACAGGTATATTATTATTAATATGTCTAGTATATTATTAAAATAATTATAAGCATTTGAATTCTTAAGCTTATATTGAAATAAAACCATGCGTCTAACTTTTACCTAAGTTGTTACTAATGAAATGACTTTGATTTATTGAAAGTACATATATAATAACTTATGTATAAATTACTATTGTAGATAAACGCCGAAATTAAAGTCGATAACAAACTAGATTATTGTCTTATGATAACGGAGCGGCGCAGGCGCAGCGCTATATTTTGACATTCACCCGTCATAAAACGTCATAGCACGGTCAGGTAACATCAGTGTTATTATAAAAACAACTCGACATAATATCGCATGCGATTTATACCTTAATTTTGGCTGTAGATAAAGAATGGACGTAACTATTCAATAATGGTACAATTTAATAATCGCTTATAAACACACAGCAACATCATATAGAACGCAAGTGCGCAGCCAATTTTAATAGGGTGAAACATATGGGATAAGGATAGGATCTGACATCTCATCCAACGTTAAGGTGTTCCACGGTGGAATTCTCTAAAGGTCTGCATCAACATGGTCTACTTGAAAACATGACTGTATTAATGCAGTTTCTTAAATTTAGTATTAAACTGCATTAATATTATTAAAAAAATCTAAAATAATTATAATTTTTAGTTTTAAGCATTTCTTTCATAAAACAAGATGCCTAGTTAAATTTTAAGAAACATGTCGCACGCTACATTGACAGTGTAGAACGATTTGAGAATATCCGCCGTTCTTTAAGATGGGATGTTGAGTCGGGATCTGAGTTCTCACAAAATATAAGTACAAAGTGCAGCGATGTAAGTGAGCGCGACCAATGTGTAATGGCGCGGGAACCGAACCCACTGCGGTATGGACACGGACAACAACCTTACATTTCATTTTTATTGGAGTTTACTCCTTAAGAATCGATTTTCATATAAGGGCCCCGGTATGGTAATTTTATGATGAGAAAAATTAATACAAGCGTTAACTAAAAAGCGTTACGTTATCTGTCACTTATACATGTGTGCGGTAGCTGACCCATGTATTCATGTTCTCTAATTCTGTTCTCTGGTCTTGTAAAAGTAAACTTGTATTGTATGAATATTGTATGAAAAGTGTAGGCCGTTATAACCTCGATTCAAATATTTGTTACAACCGTGTAAGAACACTTGTCATCTGAGTATGCAGAATGTAATTAAATAATATTAATTAGGTATCCATAAACACGAGAAAAATCTTATTTAATTTAATACCCAGAGTAAATAATAAGTACTACATTTTATACGTTTAAATGAGTAGGTAAACTCCAGACTTGCGTCGGAACTGACGACACACACTCTTTTTTATTTAAGACGCGACAGTTAACTCTACCCGAAACATTAAGACCAAAACAATATTCTTCCAGGAAAACAATTATTAAATGCATTTTTTTATTATTTAGATCGTCAAACCAGTTATGCTTACATATAATATCTTAATTCATCAAATCCTCTTATTACATACAGGCAGCTGACCCTTGCGGGGTGCAAAGAACATCGATTGCCTCTTAATTTTACTAAATGTTGTCATTCCTGAAGATTTTCATTAACTACAATAATAACAAATAATAGTAAAGATTTATTCATCCCATACATAAATAATCACAGTAATTACAAATGAAATAATTAAAGTTAACATTCATTGAAATATTAGTCATACATAGTCAAAAAGTCAGATAGTCAAGTGTAATAATGATAAAATTTAATTTTTAATGCATTTTAAATATTAGTGATTTGGTTATTAATAATTGTTGTATCTTCAATGAAACACTGATAATTAATTAACACGGTTTAATAACTGAAGAGCACACAAAAACACGTTATACAATTTGTAATGGCAGGGAGCAGAGAGAGAGAGAGAGAGAGACATATACATATTGAAGTGAGCAGGACGGCAACCATAGCCTAAATCTTTATAGACAACAGTAATGATATTCATAATTTCTCATTCATTTGAGTCAAAAATTTATACAATTTGCTAATTTTTCTGTTTGAGCCCCTAATTTGCTAATTTTTGCTAATTTCATTAACTATAATTACTAAAAACTGCAGAAAATCCCTGCATTTTATATAAAATGTATTGACAAATAGAGACTGACCGCTATTTTGTTCTATTACTCTGTGGTAACATATGCCACAGATATTTATATCTTATACTTATCTTATGCCAGAGCATAAGATAAGGATTTAAGATATACTTTAGTCACTATTATTTTTTTAAATTATCTATTAGAGATCTAAGCTAAGCTAATCGCCCAATCTGTTCGTTTAAAAATCGAAATACACGCAAAATGCAATCAAAAATTATTTTACCTACTATTACCATGAATTGGACCGTCAGCCTGCCTGACGACCTTTATAAAAACAAATGATATAGGTATAAAAGAGTTGTGCATTTGAGTGTACATTGGCCGGCGCGAACTCTTGATTTCGTTTTGATAGACGATAATTTGTTATGCTCGGAGTTTATGCATAAGATTCGCTGCCTCAGTACCAAGCCGGTATGGGAACCTTCACTATGACAGTATGACGCGTTTTTGCCAATTACACTTTTGTAACGAGACCAAGCCTTATTTTATTTGATTCACGTAGAACTTTGTTTCGCTCATTTTTTTTTTTTTTTATTATAGATGGGTTTGCTCTTGACCAGCATCTATCCATGTAGGAAGGATGAGGCCGAAGATGGAGCGAGCTCACCCAGAAGATGCCTATTCACTCGAACCTTGAAAAGATTTGGGTTATATGAGCTCGGAAATACAGACGCCGGCAGGGAGTTCCAATCCTTAGCAGTGCGCATCACAAAAGATGTTTTAAAGCGCTTGGTCATTATCTCATTCAAGCTGAAATAGTTTTATTTATATATATTTATAAAACACCACCATTTAGCGAAACAGTTATATCATAAATTGGGTATTTAAAAAAAAAATAGGCACTGATTGGTTATGCAAGCTAACTACAGGATGTGACAATAAACAATACTTAGATTTAAAAAAATTAAACATTACAATCGAAAATTAAAACTAATGACTTGATATTTTATTAACTGTTTAAGGAAGGCTACAGTCGCGTAAATAATAATTTAATAACATATTAAATTATCTTATACATAATATATTACTTTATATACAATATAATATACGTTTGATATGAATTAGGCCAGAGCTTTTATGAAACTCATGTGAATGTACCTATACCGACAACATTAACAATCACTGTATGTGCACTGTTGGCAGTAGGATTTTTCTTATATATATTTAAAACTATTTAAGCGCGCAACTTCGTACGCGTGGTATTCGGTATAGTGCGTAACTTTTTTGTTTCTAAACCGATTGGAATGAAACAAACACTAAATATTTGGGGAAGTGAAAACTGCATTCAAATCGGTTAAAACGTTTTTGAGATTAGCGTGCACAAAGGCACAGACAAAAATTATAAAAACTATTTTTTTGACCTCCATAACATAAGTACAACGTGTACCAATTTTTTTTTAAATGACATGATTCGTTTACGATTTCATTATATGAATAGATAGATGACAAAAGTGAAAATGAAAAACCGTGAAAAAAATGGCTCCGATTTTTTTTAAATTTTTAGACCATCCCTTGGGAACTTAACATTTTTCCAGAATCAAAACTATCCTATACATTAATCCGGAAAATGAATATGTATATAAAATATAAAATAATATATAATCTAATATAAAATATTACAATTTGTGGAAATTTTAAAAGAGACTATATCAAAACTTGTTTTTAAAAGATATACGAAAATAACCGTATAGAGACCGTAAAAGACCGTTGCGTTATAATAATTATTATTTCGTTAATTATTAATTCAATTCGGTTAAATAAAATGACTTAAGTACTTTGAGTTAAACAATTATTTGTCTGACAATACTTTCTACGATTGAAAGCATGTGGAATTTATAATTATTTATTTATTTATTTATAATTTTAACAATTTAAAAAGAAAACTAAATGTACATTAATATAATGATAGCACACCTAGGTTTAACCTTGTGCTATCATGTTATATGCTTTAAATTATTATTAAAATATTAAAAGCTTTTAACATCTAACTATATACAATTCATTATGTTAATTTATTCAAATACAATTTAAAAAATATTCCTTTAATTTAATTTTAATATTTTTAATTGTTATTAAAAATTTTATATTCAATTAAATATAAAAAAATTATACAGGTAAACACATTATGGATTAAAATAGATACTTATCTATTTTAATATAGTAGTAATAAAATTTAATATAATTGAATATACAGAGTCAATTGTTAGTTACCATTCTGCGTGCGACGACCTCGGTCCGTTCACGTCATCAAGTCACCGTCATTACGATGGACACGCCTATGAGGAACCCAAACGACCCCAAGTGACCTTATCCGACCCTATCCGACCCCACGCCTGACCTCGCACTAAATTTTTGGACAATTTTATGTATTGGAAGATCGTTATCACTTTTGAAAATAGAACTGTAAGATTTAAAAAAAATGCATTTATAAATAATAATTCTATTATATCTTTAAAAAAAAAACGATTGGATGTAATAAAAAGGCCTTTGATCATTTTATATACTTTGTTGTTTTCTGTATTTACTATCTTCATAATAATTTTATACCATAATTCATAGGTGCAAATTTGCCTGTCTCTGTGTATTCTATAAGACGTACATACTTCGGAGAGTGTGCTACTTCGAGATGCTGGCCAAGAGCAAAGCCATCTTTAATAAAAAATTAAAAAACTAATTCCTCAATACCGCAAGAATTTTTTTATTAAAAAAAAAATCGTCAAAGATAGAGCAAGTATTAAGAGCTAGTCGTAAAAGATAATCGCTACTAATAATTGACATAATTAAACACAACATGAAGTCGCAATTTTTGCCGTCTTCTGGCCGAAGATACACTCGCCCTATCGTCCTTAATTGGACTGTATAATATAACGAATGTATACTTCATTTTAATTGGTTATTTATTCACGTTAACTTTAACTAGCTCTTAGTTATCGGTTTAGGAACTTATTTATAATCTTACTAACAATATTTAACAAGAAAATAATACCTACAGAAAAGAAAACACTGCAAATTTAAATAACAATTCATGATAAGTAGCTATCATCGTTTAAAAAATCTGAGTGCTTAACCTGGTAAGAATCAATAATCTTTATATATAAAAATGAATCCCTATTTCTCCTGGTCACGGCATCACGCGTGAACGGGTAGACCGATTTTAATTCGGTTTTCGCTAATGGAAAGAGGGATAAACGGGGAATGTTTTAGGGTATATAAAAATTGCACGCCGGGCGAAGCCGGGGGCGGGCCGCTAGTCGCTTATAAAAGTTACCGAAGACCACTCTGAAATAACAGCATATATGCTAATGTGATTCAGTGAGTGAGTAAGGGATGCCTGAATCCATTCCGTTGTCCTCTCCTAGGGAGTTATTATCAGAATACATGTACCTACACTGCCAAATATAAAAGTAGTTGTGACATCGAACTTTTATTAATTATTTTTTAATCATAATTTAAAGCTTTGAGTAAATGCAAGCAAATATTTATTTGAGAATCAATGTAAAGAAAACAAAATTTACAGTGAGATTGAGACAGCTCAATTATTTTTCGTCCAAAAAAATCAATTAAATAAAATGGTTTTATTAATATTTACATGTCTGAGAAAGATTTTAACGCAAGTAAAAACCGTAGGTACCCAATGTCCTTTGGGTGGTTAACAAAAAGTTAGCGGAGAAACAAACAGAAGTGGAGAGCGAATTCTTTTTATAATATAATACGTATGTATAGATAAACTCGTAGATAAATTACTAATTACGCTCTGAATTGACGGGACTGCTGAGGGGGAGTCGCTACTTGCAAATCTCGGAAATATCTATTTAAAAATTAAATAAAGTATAATTCAATGTTTCTTTTGATGAGCCTTCAGATAGTGGATCTTAAAAGTTATCTTAAGAATTAGCTATTTAAAATATTGATTTATTAAGCAAATCGCACGGTTACAACATCGATATTAGACCGCAAATTAGTAATTTTTTTATATATATAATTAAATATAATTTAAAAAATAATTAGGATAATCCCCTTTCATATATCCTGCAGATGATTTGAGTATTTTTTAAATTATAATTATTATGATAATTTAAAGGGAAGACGGTTACAACTAAGTGGATTTTTTTTATCATTAGGGGCTGGCGTCGTCGCCTTAAGACTGCAATTTTTATTTTTATTTTTATTAAAGATGGGTTTGCTCTTGACCAGCATCTATCCAAGTAGGAAGGATGAGGCCGACGATGGAGCAGAGCTCACCCAGAGACGCCTATTCACTCGAACCTTGAAAAGATTTGGGTTATATGAGCTCGGAAATACAGAAGCCGGCAGAGTTCCATTCCTTAGTAGCGAGCATTATAAAAGATGTTTTAAAGCGCTTGGTCCGAATTAGAGGGATAATAAGCGTTTAAACGTTAAGAAACAGTGGACAGGTGAAAACCAATGTCAAATATTAATTCAATACGCGTTAATAATTCGTCAATAATTATAAACCAGGTGGGCGTGTAACATTTTCGTGCTCAATTTGCCCGATCTCTCGGTTTCGGGATCAGACACCATGAAATGTAAACAAACTACTATTGATAAGATTTATTTTGCCCATTTATGATGTTTTTAACAGTATATCACTAGCTGTATCCCGCGGTTTCACGTGCCGTTTAATTTAAATTTAAATTGGCCAAGGCATGTACATTTCAGTTGTTCTTGGTAATGCTCGTTTCTCATTGGAAGACCGTCGTCTGCCCCTGACAAACTCGTCGCATCTCATCGCATTCACCTACCTACTTCGCGCTACCTATTTCGTTTGCGCGTGACATATTTCTTCCTGAGTTTTTTCTTTTTGCTCCGCTTCTAAGGACATAGCGTGATAGTATCATGCCTATAAACTTCCTCAAGAAATGGACTATAAAATACAAAAATATTTTTTTAAATCCTACTGATAATTCCAGTCTTGCGCGTTCAAACAAACAAACAAATTAACAAAATACTATATTATATTAATATAGAACATGATCATTGTATGAACATAGATTAAAACTATTGAATTTGAGAAATTTCTTGTTTAGAACATTCCCCCATGTTCGTGTTTACAAATATCACCATATTTATTAATCTATGTCACATAATGTGTTAAAGTTTATTTAAATTAATTAATTATAATGAATTAATTCAACAGTTTGCAGAAGAATGCTTCAGGTAGTGGCAGGGCAGAATGCGTTTCGCTGTCATTTGGGCAGCCCGTCTGGCGGCAGTAACCACCTCCTTACAGAAGACCACCGTGAAATAACAGCATGTGTGCTGTTGTGTTTCGGTGAGTGAGTAAGGGATGCCAGGGCCCATTTCCCTATCCCCCCTCCTAATCCCTTATCCTTAATCCTCCTGTAGTCGACAGCGCACTTGCAGCAGCTTTGGCGTTTTATGGCAGACAGAAAATTCTAAAGAACTACTTAGCTGTCTACCGTATAGCTCCAGAGTGTTCTGGAGTATTTCTTTTACATTGCCAGAAAAGAAAATGATCATTCAGAAAGATTCATTGTGACTGGAAAGATATCATGTGGACGCATCCTGAAGCTTAGATCTGATGAGGAAGAAGATATTAAAAAAAGTTATAAATTAAAAAATGCCCAGATGTATTGATAAATAACTATTGATAAATAAAAAAAAAAGTATACAGAACAATCGATCATCGATTTGTAAAAGCCGTTGCTTTTAATTTGATTTGATTTTTTTTTTATATAACATATTTGTAAATCGAAAAACACATTGGATCCAAGCAAAAGGATTCCGTTAGTCGATCGATTATGAATAAAAAGGTCATGATGGATGACAAATCGATGTCATTCACGACTTCAGCCCCCAGGACGTCCAAACTTAGGACAAATTTTGTCATCCTGATATGCAGTTTCCTGACAGCCCGTGACAAATTGTTGTGACAAAATATTTCAACAGTTGCGTCTATCGGTAACCAAACCCTCGTCATAATTGTGGAATTTCATGCAGTGACAAATTTAAGTTTACGAATCAAAAAGTAATCTTGATCCTTATTGTAATAGGAAGTAATGTTTAAAATTAAATAAACCCCATATATTTCTAACGTCGAAATAATGGCAGTTAACAAATGACGTGGCAATCCCGATTCAAATTTTTGTATTTGGGATGAATGAATGAATTCGCGTTCTGGAATAAGTGAATATTCTCCCATTTGTGAATGGAATGTGAAACTAGTTGCTGTGACTCGGCATTCTCGAATGCAGATGTATTTTGTTTGAATTTATGTTCGTACAAATGTATTGCGAAAACCTAAGGCAATTATAGTTTTCAATGTAAAACACCTGGCGAATACAATGTATTTACGTGTCATGACTTAGCACAGTGAATGTGCTCACTTATATACCAAGATGCAATCAAACAGACATACTCATAATTTATTATTACAATTTTATTATAAACAGAACTATGTAAACAGAACTAGACACTTCAATTGGGGCCTTTTAATGGGCAAAAGTTTATATAAAAGAATCTAATTTACCCTCGTTTCATTGCCAAAAATAAAACGAATTAGGAACAATTTAAAAATTCAATCAGATATACACTACATGCGACCCGTCCAAAAATTAAATACACAAACCTTTTTCTTTTATCAATCTTTCTATTAGTGAAAACCGCATCAATATGGGTTGGATGCTTTAGAAGAGTTAGCGAGAAACATACAGATGTCGATAGAGACTTTATTTTATAATATAAAATAATGTATATAGAGAAATAGATGAAGACGTTTATTATCTGTACTAATATTATAAAGCTGAAGAGTTTGTTTGTTTGAACGTGCTAATCTCAGGAACTACTGGTTCGAATTGAAAAAATATTTTTGTTTTGAATAGTCAATTTATCGAGGAAGGCTATAGGCTATATAACATCACGCTACGATAAATAGTATTATATATAAGCAGTGTCCAGTACCGCGCGCCCCATGCGCACGCCGCCGCCATATGGGCTGCAGCGAAGCGTGGCCGAGTTCAGCTAGTTAATTATGCTTATTGGACCTTTCATGCAAATTTTAAAATATGTGATTTTATATGTATATGCCATTACGGGCATTTTTTCCAGCTGTCCATAAAAATTACGATTCAATTCATAGCGACTAACAAATAAACTATAATAGGAGTCATAGTTTTAAATAATAGCCCAGATTAGAGCTTTCTACATCGATTATAGCATTTCAATAGTTCCGCTCCGACCTCTGACATACAAATCAAATGTACGATGATTGTTCGATACCTCTATACAATAGTATTAAGATACGTCGTGCACCACCTGACTTTTTTTCTATATAATACGCCTATTGTTTGTTGAAAGCGATACTTTGCACTCTGCGGTGTTAAGGCGCGGTTTCATTACAACGTTTTATCCACAAACAAAATACCTTTACATCACTAGGTATACATATTTTTTTTGTTTGTTACCGTTGACGATTATTAAGCTATAATTTAAAAAAAAAAACGGGACAAGTGCGAGTTGTTTTAATATCATGGACTTCTTATAGGTTTTCCTATAATCTATAAGTAGAAAACTTATTTCTGTATTTTTTTTCAAAATTTTAGGTTCAGTAGTTTCGGAGGGGGGGATGGTCGGACAGACGGACACATGAGTGATCCTATAAGGGTTCCGTTTTTTTTTTCGGACGTACGGAACCCTAAAAAAGATGAAGATAGATGAAATAAAAGAATTATATAATCTCTGAAAAGATATCTCTAGTTTCTAATAATTAAATAATATAAACAAAGTCTCTGTCCCGTTTGTTTATATATTTTGTTCAGTTATTTCTTTTAATTTCATACGGTTTTCTAGTGATAAGAACAATAAACTAAGAATGTTTGTGTATGCGTTGCGAAAACGGAGTAGGTCGCTAGTAATCAATTAATAAAGGCAAGTAATTATGTGAGCTTAACAAATTGATTCCAAATTACACAGTATGATTCTAATTAATTCTATAAAGTTACTGTCAACCAAACGGATTAGATACACAGAGAGGGCATTGGGAACTTTTTCCTACAAAAATATTGATCTTGATCGCCGTAATCAATATGGCCATGGCGTAGCTAAATAGCCTTGTAAAGTTGGCGATGGACTGAGCGATTTTGTACCACGTGGTTTTAAATGTCGCATTACGGATTCTTTCGTCTTGCCCGATCTATACAGTTGAAAATCCTTGTTGACAGCTTAAATTGAACTTTAAATGATATTTTCTTTTTATTTAAGTCAGATAAACAATGAGTGAAAGAAACAAAAATTTTTAAAAATAAAAAAAATTACAAATAAAATTATACAAGGAATAAAACAATTAATTTTGTAAATTAACACAATGTTTAGCGATTGAAACACATAACAAAATCGCAACGGTGGAACTGCGGCTTAAGGCAAAAGTCCGTTTGAGTTGTGCTTAGTCACTTCGCCCACTTCCCATGACAATCGCCGACCGGTGTCACTCGCTCAGGTTGAAACCGCATCTTTTTGGTTCATCTAAAGTTCTTTCATCATTGATCACTATTTAAATTTATTTCATACCAGCAACTCGATGACTCAAACCTTCCTCGTCAATCGCTCTTTCCATTAATGAGCACCGCATCAGAATATGTTTAGTTATTTAGAAGGTAGCGGAAAATAGACGCGATAAGCGTTTTTTTTTTCATAAAATGTATTAATATAGATCAACGTGTACATAAAATAATATGATAATTTTCATACAAAATTGTGTTATGGAACACATTATTACAAACACACATACACACACACCTATTACATTTTAACGTCTTAAAGCATACAATGTCATTTCTGTCCTTCTGTTTATTTCTGTTTAAAAATAAAACCCTATAAGTGGCTATATAATTTCAGGAATGTTTCAATTTTATATTATTGTTCTTGTAGTGATATAGGGTTATGTGGAAACAAAAATGATAAATAAATAAATATAACTTTAAGTTATTAACCAGCAATATACTAACTTAATGAACCTTATCTCTATCTATACCTACATTTATAATAAAATCGTAAACGAGCCGTGTCTCGTAACATTAAATATTTTTTCAAAAAAACAATTTGTACACGCTGTACTTACTATACCGAGGTCAAAAAAATAGGTTTTACGATTTTTGTCTGTCTGTCTGTGCGTTTATGCACGCGAATCTCTGAAACGGCTTAACCGATTTGAATGCGGTTTTCACTGATTTATTGTAGTAAACTTTCCGTAACATTTGTTTCATTCCAATCGGTTTACAAACAAAAAAGTTACGAGCCATATCAAGTTGCGGGCTCAGCTAGTGTTACATAAATACATAATATAAGTTCATTTTACATAAATATACAGTGTTAGGTTAGGTTATAACCTTAGGTAGTTAGTTTATATATAAATATATAACCTTGTCGGAACTAATTGATAAATTGAAACACAAATTTTGGATTAGATTGGTTAAAGTGAATTGATACATAATTTTCATGCTATATCTAAGTTGACGTGTCGTGTAACTTAGTCGATATGTGAATGAGTCCTTAGGCGTGTCCTTACATTGTCGCCGAGTACAATAGCTTCCGAATCGGTTCATATTCGAATACAATGCATCGATACCTACGCTCGAGAATCGAGACAGGGGCATATCATTAATATTGTCGCTAATTAGTCATTGTGTTTTGAATTACGAAAAAAATAATGTAACTTCCTATTGCGTAATGCGTTAACAGTTAATTGAATATTTAATATTGATGATGTGAATTTAAAAACTTTTCACGTGTGCTTTTATGAATTGCTCAGCAAATACCTAGGTAAAGTCAGGGTAAGAAAAGGCTCGTCACCTGAAAGTCGACATTTGCTTGCACCACGACAATTATCAGTCATAAGAGTCTACGACTTGATAAAGGAGTTAATTTGAAAACTGACGAAGGTTTTTGTAACCCGACTGTACCTGTCCTTTGCTACACGAGTAAATATTGGATTAAGCTATCCACTTCATTATTCAAAGAATCGTATGAGTGGTGTGAGTGTAGATCAATTATTATTATTATTATTTATTTATTATTACATGGCCTCCAACGAGGCAGGCACCGAACAAAAACACACACAAAATACACAAGGGACAGAAAAAAAATAACATGGCAAATGCCGCTGCAATTAAAGGAGGCACAGCCTACGCCAATAAAAGTCAAAGAAGCATCCCGGCAATAAAATCAGAAAGAAAAAATCAAAAAATTAAAAAAAAAAATTGAAAAAATTTATAAAAAAAAAAATTATAGGTACATTGAATTATATCGGAAATTTGGAATAAATGTCAAAAATAAACTAGTGTTAATTATCTGAACCACGGACAAGGGTGAGTCTTTTAATTTTGGAAAATGCGTCGTTCTATAGATACATACATATTTCCTTATTAGAAATGTTTTATCCTCATCTACTTTAATTCTTCTATAGAGCAGAACTCCACACACATTTTATTAGTCTTGAGTTTCTTACTATAGGTACCTATGAATATTTCAATACTATACAGACAACTTACGATATTTACTTTTAGGATTGTTGGTTCGTGGCTACCGTCTCCCATAAATACTTACACTTAGCAACGTTAAGGGTGGTGTGGATTTTGATTGAATAAAGGATAAAAATGAGAGAATAGGTCTTGACATCCCTCAATGACTCTCGAACACGTGCTGTTGAAGTTCCGTAGGGATAGTAGATAGGGATAGACCCTCCACCAACCCATGGCCCTATCGACAGTCTAGTCATACGGGGAGACACACACAGCACAGTTGAGTGACGCGCGCGCCTCGGGCTTCGCTCACTCTCCCTCATCTGTGGGTGCTCCTTCTGTGCCATTATTCCGTAGGGATAGTTTAGCTGGCTTTAATTTCAGTACAATGATGCGTATAGGGTGCTGGTAGGGCTTCCACGATTTTATAGTGCATAGGGAATTTTCGCCGAGTCGCGGCTCAACTGTTTCTTTACGACATTCCGGAAGCAGGTGAACCAGATCCAGCTGCATCCTGAGCAGATTTGCTGCTAGGCTTTACTGTCAGCACCCACTTGAACCATTGTTGTTTGGTTCATGTAGGTCTGACAAATAAATGTGTATAAATGCTAACATAGATTCAAGTTGTTACTAACATAATTTGATCCTTGTTGGTCAAAATAAATAAATAATTATTATAAACAAATACGTCTTTGTTTGAAAAATTAGAATAGATTACATAAATAAAAAGTTAACAATAAGAATTCATTCAACTTATCTATGTTTTAGGAAAAAAAAATAACCGGTCCATTGACGGTTTGTCAATGGTTCCGTTATTCTCATTTGTTGTTGTGTATAAATCCTTTTTTTAGTCAAAAAGTATCATAAAACCTTTTAACAGTTACCGTTCGTACCACCCAAGTACGCACTAATAAACCTAGAGTTTGCGAATTGAATAAAAGACATGAAAAACAACGACTAATTGCAATAAAAAAGCGAAAAAGTCATCCGGTCGGCTCATGAAAGACGGACGCACAAAGACTTGCCGACCTGCGCCGGCGCACCGTACGTCGAAACAAAAGCACTCGTAAAAGTGATCTATTCTCAGAAAAGAAATTTTGCGCAACCATAGGGTATTGTGCAATTTTCAACTGTAGTTTTACGAGCGATTTAACTATGGAAGCAGTGTACAATGAATGCAAATAGAGGACTTTTTCCATAAAACACTTTTTTCTGTGGGAGAAATTGCATTGTTGAAAATCGTAGTCAAATAAACATAAAACATTTTAACAGATATAGTTAATGGGGTCCGTTATAATACTTGTGACATCATATAGAGAGAGCGAAAAATTAAATATAATATTTTTTCCCTTTTTAAGTCTAAAAATCAGAAAATGGTTTAAATTCCATTAAGTGTGAGAGACTCTTTTTATTGTGCGATTTTGTAAGGGTTACAAATAAATAAGCGTAATAGATTTCGCCTGTAATCTATAATAGGTATAAAGTTTAGATTATAATGCATAATGTATTCTGCATATATGTACATCTAGCGATAACTTCCTCACTAATAGGGGAACTATAGTGCTTATATCCCAAAACTTACTTAAGTTAAGATTGAGGTATAGGTAATATATAGTTTATAAGCCTTATTTGTAAGGTCTGAGCTGAGCTTTCATGCTAACTAAAAAAGTAGTATGCTACATGGTCTAGGTATATCTGGCTTTATTGCATTTATCACATATCTAGCTACGTTTTAACGTTGGTATAGGTAAATGTTTTGTGAGAGATTTAAAAAAACACATTTCGTTTAATGGTCGACGAGTTCGAGTCATGTCTTATTCGCTTCGACAATCGTCGGCTTAATTCGGTAGAAATTCTTGAAAAGAGAAAACTCCAGACACTGATTTCTTTTGTTATTTTAAGCAAAAATCCAGAAGATTAAGCAAGTGTTTAAGTATCTATAGAATTTTTAGGAGAGTTACTTTATTCACAATGAATCTAGGCTTCATTTAAAAGAAAATAAATATATAGCTTTTTAAGCACCGAAATCTACACGTGTATGCATCTCCCGAAGATTATTAAATCTCCTGAAAATTATTAAAAGATTTTAATTGATATTATATTATATTAAATTTATTTAAATATACAATTATATTTAAAAACATAATAGATTAGATGGGAAGAGTACACTTTGACTATACAAGTATCTATGTATCTATGCATCTACCGTGTTTATAGTTTCTATATAGTACCTATAGTGTTTATAGTTTATAATTTATTGATTAAGGCGAGGATTTAGTAAAAAAAGCGTTATTTTCGTCGCCTAGTTTGGCTTGTTAGAGTATAATTGAAACTTAGATAAAAATACAGAGCGTAATAAACTATATTTGAAAAACTTTGAATCCGACGGATTTTAAATACAAAAAAATATATTTTCTGAGAAAAAAAATTGTAATTACTACCTAAAAAAATCTTTCTCGTCACAGTACTAAATATTTTCAGCGACAACTACATATCTTTTGAAGCTTATTAATTAATTAAAATTCTGTATTTAAAGTTTACTTAGCTCAAAATAAGGATACATATTTTAGTATCATGATTGAATCTTAATCAATCAATGATTTAAAAAAAACATAGCTGCAATAATGGTACTAAATCCGGTTACAAAAAACTATTAACCGCACATCAAAGACTATTTTTTATGCAAATCTCTCAACATTTTATAGTACTAGACATCAAAACAGCATTATTGATGTCACGAACTTTAATACAATAATGTATTTTAATGATTCTGTCCATGCACTAATGCATTTAAAACACGTCTATGTATAAAGTAATAACACGTGTAGGACATGTAATACATGTTATTATGTTATTTATAACAAATAATTATTATTAATAATTTATCAAAACGTGTCACCGAGAGCGCATGCCTCAAGTGCAAACGTTTGATTGGTTGTCTCTGCCCCGCCTAGTGTGACGATTACGATCACTTGTATGAACATATCTACATAAATCATATATACAAGCATTATCATATACCAGTGTTCGCCCACTGGTCGAAATTCGACCATTTTTGACCATTAATAATTTTGAAATTGCGAAAAATAAGTAAACGTTGCCAAAATTAATTTAAAAACAATAAAAAGGAAAATATGTTCAAAAATAACTATTTTGATTAATTGACAAATAAGGATTAAAAATTAATAATAACTTAATCTATAATAGGGGATCGGACAGTAATCAGATTAAAATCTAAAATGTACTTAGAAAGAAAATATATAATTTTTTACGATTATTTATCGAATAATAATTTAATATAATTCATTTAAATATTTTAAAATGAAGAAATAAAATTTTATTATTTACAATATTTTTAAATCTATACTGAAACACCAATCACAGTGCGTGACGTCATTTGTGGGCAATCATTGTCTTATGCCAATGCAGCTGTTTTGTTATGATATGACCACAAATGACGTTACGCGCTCTCGGATGAACTATCGTGGCGTTTTGGCGGCATTTTCAAACAAACAATATTAAAACATGATTTTGAGTACCTAAAAGGCTATAAATAAATAAAATAGTATTTTTTATGGGAATAAATATCCATGAAGATTAATTTAAAACACTTTCTGAAAATTTGTCCGATCCCCCATTATAATATTATAAAGAGAAAATATTTGTATGTATTTTTGTCTGTTTGTAATGAATAAACTCAAAAACTAGTGGACTGATTCTAAAAATAAAAAAATCACCTATAGTAAGCTACATTATCAACGAGTAACATAGGCTACTCACCCTCCCCCCTTCTCCCCCTTTACCCCTCCTCCATACAAATGTATGTTTGTAATGAATAAACTCAAACACTACTAGACCGATTTTAAAAATTCTTTCACCTATAGAAAGCTGCATTATCGGGGTGTAATAATTCCTAAAGATACGCGGACGAAGTCGCGAGCAAAAGCTAGTAATAATAGATTTTGTTAAATACAGACTAACAGGCAAGTTGTTTTGTTACTTGAGAGAAGCCGGCTTAATGTAGACTATAAAAGACGTACACAAAGATATATCACATTGCGCATGTGCTGTTATTACACGGAAGTATTCTGTCGAGGGAGAGGTTTAAAATAGGTACACAAAATACTTTTAATTAAACTTTTTTCAAGTTTTTTTTTATGTCAGGTCGGCAGACAGGCTGACGGTCCACTTGGTGGTAGGTGGCTACCGTCGCCTATAACACAAGCAACGCCAAAGCTGCTGCAAGTGCGCTGCCAACTGCAGTAGGATTAAGGATAGGGGATTAGGAGTGGATAGGGAATTGGGCCCTGGCATCCCTCACTCACTCACCGAAACACAACAGCACACGTGCTGTTATTTCACGGTGGTCTTCTGTAAGGGGGTGGTTACTGCCGCCAGACGTGCTGCCCAAATGATTGCGAAACGCAGTGTGCCCTGCCACTACTTTCCAAATCCAGACCAGAGCCAAATTTGAAAAGTTGATTTTTCAAAGTTGACCCTGCCGGGAATCGAACCCGGGAACCCTAGAACAGAGCGTTAAGGCACGCACCCTAACCACTCATCCACACTGATCACAGAAATCTAAAAAATAATTGCCTTACACATTATCTGAGGCTACCGTAAACATAATAATCTTTAAAATCTCTGTATTTTATAATACATATCTTCAATTGTATTTATTCATGAAATCCCCTTATAAAATGGCCACATTCAATATTTCAGATTGAGTTTAAAATGTATTAGATACATCACTATACCAAAGAATTAGTATCAAGATCTAGATCAGAGAGCGCCGATGCAATAATTCATAGATCTATAGATTGGTTGGATCAATATGGATGAGGACACGCATTCAAGTGTCAAAGAGTGCGCCTGCGCACCGGAGATGCCTTCGATAACAGCTTTGTCGGGATTCATAAATCTGTACACATATGTGTACAGTCGGACGAGAAATGAAAGTTGCTATAACGACACTATTGTCGCAAAATTAACTACAATTGAACGTTTTAAAAAGAATCAATAACAGTATTTTTTTGGTTTTGATGAAGCGTAAAAAAAATGAAGGTTGTTTCTTCTTTTAAGAACTTCTGTTTCAGATTTTAATAATACTTAACAAAAGTATTATGAAGAGTCTCTGAAGAACTACATGAAATCAATTATCCCCTTTTCACTGTCTGTATGTATATGTATACGCAAATGCGGACGCATTCTTCTTCTTTTGGTTATGGCTCCATCAGATGTTCGCCGATGATTTTGCCAGTGTCAGTTGTAAAAATAGCAATATAAAGAACTCAGAATTTAAATTAAAATCAAAAGTAGCAGATCCCTAAACTAGTCAGTCAAGTGAAGTACAAATTATTTCTTTAAATTTTACAAAACAGGTCCGTCAAGTCCAAGCAGTCAAGTCCATGCGCTTAGAATATGTTTCTCTGCTAACTTCTTCAAAACTACCCAAGGGATTTTGATAAGGTCTTCACTAATGAAAAGAGAATTGTGTATATTATACAGAACGGGCCATTAGTAAGTTATGAACCAAAAAATAATTATATTGCATCCACAAAATATAATTTATTATTGTTTTATTACAAGCCTCTTTTTTTTTAATGTGAAGAGCGGCAGACATGCTGACGGTCCACTTGATGGTAGGTAAGTGGCTACCGTCGCCTATAACATAAACAACGCCACAGGTGCTGCAAGTGCGCTGATGACCATAGTAGGATAAAGGATAAGGGATTAAGGATAAAATGGATAAGGAAATGGGCTCTGGCATCCCTTACTCACTCACCGAAACACAACAGCACACGTGCTGTTATTTTACGGTGGTCTTCTTGTAAGAGGGTGGTTACTGCCGCTAGAAGGGCCGCCCAAATGACTGCGAAACGCAATGTGCCCTACCACTACTTTCCAAATCAAGTCCAGAACCAACTTTGAAAAGTTTATTTTCAAAGTTGACCCTGCCGGGAATCGAACCCGGGAACCTTAGAACAAAGCATTAAGGCAAACACCCAAACCACTCATCCATCGGGCTCGTCAATTAACAATTCTAAGACTAATTAACAATTTGTGATATAATCTGTTGTTTTTTAATATCGTGTTCAACACGCACACAAAGGAAACACAAATTGTAAGTTATTGAAAAACCTTAATGTCGATTTAAGCAATAGGAGTGACATTGATATGTTTCGTAACCACATTTTGATGACCCCTTATTATAGCTACTGAAGGTTAAAATAGGATGGTTTGACGATTTGTGAACACAAGCAAGGTTTCGTTAGCAAACTTTTAGTAGATTATGATAGTAAGAGGTTTAAAAATACTAATTTAGTTTAAAAGTTATGGGCCAGAGTTCGAGCATTGTCATCATAGTGTTATAAAACCCCATTAGTTTTTAATGAGTAACATAATCGTATTGAAAAAATAATATTTATTTTATGGGAAATAACTGAATAGTCGTAACAATGATGTATGATCTTTTATAATCCAATGTCAGATTGCATTAATATAGAAATAATTTATTGTTTCTTATTTTGCAATGAATATCTTTTATTTATTAATGCATATATTCTACGATGGTAATATTGACCGTAGATTAATCTGCAGTAGGTAGTATTGCCTACCATGGCCAAGCGACTGAAACCATAAGATATGGTGTCATTTTTTGGGGAAACTCTACGGACAATCAAAGAGTATTTATTTAAAGCTAATAAAAGTGAATTAAAGCTATCTGAAATTTAAAACAAAGAGAGTCATGTAAGTGTACTTCAAAAAGTTGAAAATTTTGAGTGGTCCTTCAGTGTTTACGTAATATTTGAGTGTATAGTGTTCATATAGAGCCCATTTTCCTATCCAATCCCTTATCCTTAATCCTACTGTAGTCAGCAGCAACTGTGACGTTGCTTGTGTTATAGGCGTCAGCCTGTCTGCCGATCTTAACATTAAAAAAATTAAGTTTATGGAGGTTTACCACATAATTATAAACTGCATGGTTACTGCCAAAACTAGAATGAAAAAAAAAATATACATGTCTTTTTTATGGCACCGCACCTATACAATAAAATTTCAAAAAATATATCAGAAATCTCATTTTTCCCTTAATGATTTTTTAAATTGATATTAAGAGTAATTATTGTTTTTTTTTTTTTAGATTTGCACCCCTCTCGTCGGTTGATTATGTATTAAATTTCCAACTTGTGTATACCATATTTAGCAAAAAAATAAATTTGAATTTGAAAGGTTTATAATAGAATGTTGAGGACATTAAGTCAAATATTTATATTCAAATAATATAAATATTATTATATAATATTTATAATAATAATAAGTTTATTTGCATTCAGGTATACGAAGAAAATTCAGATATAAATTAGATAATTGTATTAGTAGGTACAATGCTCATTATTTAATACAACACTCTGGTGGACGGCTATTTATTTAGAACAGAACTGTAATCCTTAGCCCTAAGTCAAATTCTTTCTGTTTAAATATTATGCATGTTTCTTTAAAAAAAAAAAATATTTAGACATAATATGTAACAAACTGGGGTTTCACAGTCCAATACCAGATTCAAGGCTATAAAAAAGTCATAGGATTTGATTATGATTATGGTGGGCTTTCCCATTCTATAGGCCTTAGTTCACACCGGAGCTTACAGCATTGACGCTCCTGTATTTTAGCGAGTGAGTTAGGGATACCCCATATTTTTTGTCTATTAGGCGAACGGGGCCACCTACCACCAACTGGACCGTTAGTCTGTCTGCCGATTTAATATTATTAATAATATGTATACGGGATTCGAGACTCTTTATCGCGACAAAATAAAAAAGATAGTCGGTGTAAGATGTCTATAAAGTATCGAACGCGGTCGGCGCGCGCGCAGGCGGTTATTATCGAAATGACAATCGAGTGGAAGCCCGTCCGGGACGCGCTGATGCAAATGTTAGATTATATGCGGTTTCGACGTAATCACAATTTGATTACAGGCTGATTTTTTCTAACTTTTATAAAAAATCGTATTATTGAAAAATTGAATTTCAATTTTGTGATTATTATTTTATTTTTTATTTTATTTTATTGTTACATTTCAGACAACATGATCCATTTTTAGTTGTTATTTAATTTACATTTACAATGCCGAAAAACTTATTTTAAAATATTCATAAAAAGTTTAAAAAAAGAGTTATTATCTTTCAGCAATAGTTTTTAAGATATTTAAATCTATTTATTTTTAAAGATTTTATAAAATTTAAAGATTTTCAGTAATATTATAAAAATATATTTTTCATTACTTATTTTGTAATATTTTTATAGAAAAATAAATAATAATTTCTTTCATTTTCGCTATAAGTAGGGCTAGTGTATATATTATATAATAATAGGTTATTATTATTAAAAGAATTATTATTATTATTATTATTTTAATGCAACACGTTACAATTAATATAAGCAATAACGCTTAATATTAACAAATTGCTCAACGTCGACTATCTACTATGATTTATTTAATAATAATATGATAAAACAATAATTAATGTTATTGTTAATATCATGTTTAATCATATTAATTACCTATTAAATAATTAATATGATTAAACATTTTAACTATGATAAGTACCCTTATTAGTTTAATTTATGTTAAGTTATACTTGTCCTCATTAATCAGCATTGTTTTAATAGCAGCAGTTCTAAAATCGGCTGAAGATGAGAAACAAAGAAACTGTGAAATGAAACATGCTACATTCACCCCTCTCGTGACATCCGTCGACGGTGTGTTCTCACCACAAATGACTTCCTTCATCACAAACATCTGGAGAAGCCCTCGCAGACCGTTGGAACAAATCCCTGAGCACCATACTAGGTTGGCTTAGGACAAGAATAAGCACTTCAATAATTCGCGCCACCAGCATGTGGTAGAGAAACTGCTGGGCTTTGACAACGGAGCCGCTATACCAAACACCCACTAAATATTACTCATTTTTTTTTCTAGTATATTTATAGTTGAAATTTGGTCATGTTGTTAATAATTTTATTAAATATAATCTTGAGAAACCGAATGTAAGTAGGTATTCTAAATTAAAATTTATGCAATTTAAAAGCAGCAGTCAAATCTGCCTGCCTACCAGGGACGCACAATTGCACACTTTTTTCTTATAATTGCATAAGCAGTCTAACCTGGATTCAGCGAACATTCCTGACTACAGAACGTTGGTAGTTCGAAGAGCATAATATTTAAATAATAAATGCAACAATTCTTTTATAATTTTCACCTACATTGAGTTTTTGATAATTAAATTACCTTTTTTTTATTAAATTATGAAAGATTATTATTTAAAAAAAAAGGGTATTCACAATCATGTGATCGTACCTAAATGTATTATCATCTTAGGGAAAATTCATTCGAAGCGATTTTAAAATTCTTTTTTTGAATTTGGTTCAAAAAAGTGTTCGAAAATATATTTTTTGGTGGTAAAGTAAAAGTAAATGGCTCGGTGAAGCATTTAAAAGAAAATAGTTTCAGGCAATAAAAAATCAAGCTGTATAAAGACAAAACGGCGACGACAGGCGGTCACGGTGTCTGAGCGCGGAAGTGAGGCAAGCGGCCGGCGTCCTCGGGACAAAACTGTGCCAATGGGACGAACTTGATGCGACCCCACTTACCACTTACCAACAATGTACCAGAAACTGAAACGCTTTGCGTCTTCTTTTATTATGCGCCCAGCGAATTCCATCTTCGGACCTCATCTTCACTTGCCATCAGGTGAGATTGGGTTCACCTGATGGTATCCCGTATATAAATGTTAAATTTGGTCTTTTCATGTGGTTAATTTATACCATCGATTCACTTCGTATTAAATGTTAGAAATCGATCACAAGGGATTATATGGCAATTTGAGACTAGACTTTAGACTTAAAAAACTTCAATAAAACATAACTATGCAATTCCCATATACGTTGCTTCTGAACGGGGTTTCTCCTTTCAAGAACTAACTCTACCAGATTTGTTTTCTTTTTTAAATATTATCGTTTAGCTTCTAAATCAAAGTATAAATCAATTCTGAATAGGAAACTATTTAACAAAATCGTTTTAAATCCAAATCAAAATTGCTATTAATTATTCAAGTAGACCCTGGGGTTATTCGAGTCAGACTTTCTAGTCCATGTAACCTCCGTTGACACCTAATCTTTATTCTCCTAGCAATAAAATTCAATTCACCCGGACAATTTCATTCGAGTTCTTTGCAAAATTTCAAACAGTCGAAATTGAAAAGTGGACTTTTTGCGAGTGGGAATAAGGATCGTGTTCATTCGCAGGGTCTGAGCTACTAAGAGGTACTGCGGTGCACTTTCTGCGCAGGTCACGGGATGAGCCCAACCTTTCACGCGTGGTTTGTTCTACAATGGGCGCGGTGTTCACTGTATTTTATGTTTTCATTGTAACAAAAAGGTTAACGGAGTGCTTTCGATAGTGTTGCCTGTATTTCGGGGGCGTTAACTTTTGGTATTACACATATACAACTATTGTGTACTTTTGATATTACTTGTAAATAATGTTTACGAACAGTAGCTTACAATAACAGTAATAAGTCTAGCTTAAAGTGCAGATAAAACATTTAAGTTATAATGAAAAATTTCAAAAATGTACCTACTTGATGGCCCGTTGGATGAGTGGCAAGAGTGCTTGCCTAACGTCTCAGGGGCCCCGGGTTCGATTCCCGGCGGGGTCAACTTTGGAAATTTTAATGTTATTTTCAAAATTGACTCTGGTCTGGATTTGAAAAGAGTGGTAGGGCACCACTGCGTTTCGCAGTCATTTGGGCAGCCCGCCTGGCGGCAGTAACCACCTCCTTACAGAATACCGCCGTGAAATAACAGCATATACGTGCTGTTGTGTTTCGGTGAGTGAGTAAGGGATGCCAGAGCCCATTTCCTTATCCCCCTACTAATCCCTTATCCAATCCTACTGTAGTCGGCAGCGCACTTGCAGCAGCTGTGGCGTTGCTTGTGTTATAGGCGACGGTAGCCACCTACCTTCAAGTGGACAGTCAGCCTGTCTGTCGACCTTAACATAAAAAAAAAACTTATGTAAAATTTTAGAATACCGATTGAGTCATTAAAACGTAACTTAGCAATTACCTATTATATTTAGCAATTATTACCAACTTTTGTTTTATTTCAGACTAGCGACTAGGTCACTTGAAAATATGATATAAGTAATACAGAGAAAAAAAATCGTTTGTGACGTAAGATATAGTTGCGGTCATTGTGGCGCGCCCTTTGACTGGCATTCGGTGCATTTCTCCTCATCTCCCGGTTTACTATTACTTACATTTATTGAAATGCTATTTCTCTCTACGGATTGTATGTTAATTTTTACAGTGCCTCACAGCCGTGGAACCGTTGGTGGACCTACATTTTATGTGCACTCTTCAAACTATTGCTATTGATGAATCACATACCAGTCAAATTGTGTGCGAAATGGTTTCACTTTTCACGCTGTGCAACTATTATATTTTGACAAAAATATTAAATATATAGAACGTATAGAGAGGGCATTGGGAATTTTTTCCTACAAAAATATTGATCTTGATCGCCGTAATGGGGATGGCCCATGGCGAAACTAAATAGCCTTATAAAGTTGGCGATGGATTGAGATATTTTGTACCACGTGGTTCTAAATGTCATATTACGGATTCTTTCGTCTTGCCCGATCTGTACAGTTGAAAATCTTTGTATTTTGACAACATTATGACCGTTACTGACAACCTAAAGTTATTAACCTAACCCTACATAGATAGCAACTTTGATATCTATTTTGTCCTAGATAAATAAAAATCTAAAATGTTATTTACTTATAACACTCTCAATTGAAAACCTTGTCTCAACAGTTTTTGTACTATACATATAGAGTCCCTAATATAATGTGAATAATACAATTGTAAATAATTTATTTCACGTAGTGCAAATCTATACCTACATTATTATGTAGGTAATAAAATCGTAAGTCAAGTGTCTGTACATTAAATATTTTTTCAAAAAACAACATTTGTAAACGTTGTATTTACGTTACTAAGGAAAGAAATTAAAAGAATAAAAGAATGTTTTTAGAATTGTTGTCTGTTTGTCTGTGCGTTTGTGCACGCTAATCTCAGAAACGGCTCAACCGATTTAAATACGGTTTACACTGATGTATTGTAGCAAGCTTCCCGTAACATTTAGTGTTTATTTCATTCCAATCTGTTTACAAATAAAAAAGTTACGCGCTATACCGAATACCACGCATAGTAATTTGCGGGCTCAGTTAGTTTAGAATATGTTAAACAAAATGCCTAAAATTCATATCGTCAGGGCGGACATGATGTCTGAATTTATGTACCTACTGTTGAAGTTCTGATTTAAGTTTATTTATTTCAACACAAAAACATACATAATTACAAGACAAACCCAATTCTGTGAAGATTCTTCAAAAAAGTGATCATAAATTTAAAATATTTCTTAATTTTTATGAGATATTAAAACTATAATCCCAACTTAGTGAATTTGGTTCGCAACGCAACTGTATCCCCCCCTGGTTTTTCTTGTATCCTTAGGCGACGGTAACAACTTACCATCAAGTGGATTGCAGCCTGCCTACAACCCTCATAATGTAAAAAAAAATAGTGAATACACTCAGTGTGTACTTTAACGAAATAGCGCTGGACGCACATTGATAAGCAAACAGCATTAAGGTACTGGCAGAGTAAGGCCGCCTTTCCACCTGCAAGAAAACTTCGGCGAGAAATGTCCGACAGAAATTTCTCGCCGAAGTTTTCTTGGAGGTGGAAAGGCGGCATAAGAGACTGACTCGATGACTACAAACTTGACAATTCATCTAACTTACCGTGGGAGAACGATAAGATGATGACCTTCGAGAGCTGGAGTAAGCGCATGCGAATAAAAATTAGCGTCTTCCAATAAATGTATACCGTGTTCACATGGAAAACAAGTGACCAAGTTGAGAGTGACCTGGGAAGTATGGACCCCTTTATATTTTAACTGTAATTTCGCACCGGCCACTTAATAACGACCCGCGATATATGAACTCTCTCCGGCACTTATTATAAATCTCTTAACCAATTATTTCACGAATTATGGCTCCTTAACTTGAGAATATCATTATTTTGTTGTATTATCGCCCTAAACAGATGTTCGGTTCAGATTGTAACATTATTTATAGTTATTGTAAATGTTCTTTCCTTTTATATGTCTCGAACTGTTTAACCTTTAACATGAAACCGCTGTAAAATTATTGCTAATAAGAAACTCACCGAGCTAATATAAATTTTATACTTAAATATATCAATATTAAGTCGGCGTACAAAGCAAAAAAATAAAAATAAAATTTCATCCGCGTAGACCCATAATTGAATGAACACGATACCAACACAACAGAGTTCCTTTTATTAGCCATATATGTACACATTCTTTTTAAAATAATATGAAACAATTTATAATCAGTCATTGTTAAAATAATATGAATGCTATTCCCCTATCCCCTCCTAATCCCTTATCCTTAATCCTACTATAGTCATCAGCGCACTTGCAGCAGCTTTGGCGTTGCTTGTGTTATAGGCGACGCTAGCCACCTACCATCAAGTGAACCGTCAGCCTGTCTGCCGATCTTAACATAATTTTTTTTTTATAAAAATGAAAGACTTATAATAATCTACTCACAAACAAGTCTTATTAAAAAATTAGGGCATTTCGCGTAATAAATGTACGTAAACTACAATAAATTGACATTGTAGTTTAAGAGTTAATTAATTAATCCTCAAAGAACTAGATAATCTGTGAAGTGAGATTATTGATAAATTTTTAGGTTTGTAATATGTGTCATTTTAAAATAAAACAAAAAAAAAAACAATAAAAATGAGAGGTAACTTGATGATTTTGTTCTATCGAGAAAATTTCATTGTATAATGTGTTGGCATTTCACTTTTATTTATAATGAATTAATCTATAAATAAATATTTTCTTATTTCTTATACGGACTTTATATACTTAGACAAAACTTAGACAAAATTTCCCTTTTCTTTTATCTTTGTTTATATAAAATTATTTAAAATAATTGCAAAGAGTTGAAATGCACCCGCATAGTACACCAATTCTCAGAGAAGTTGCAACATATCATGCGTTTATTTTTATTTATAACAAATTTCATCGCGATATTATTAACTTTATTGCGATTACGATCTCGAGAATACATTTTTGACGTTTTTATTCGAATTTATGTGATTCTCTGTGTCTGTGCCACTATATTTCTACAATTTATTAAGTTGATGTCAAGCTTAATGTTTAGCCGTTAAGGTTGAAAATTAATTGTCCACTCGATTGCAACAGGTAAAATTATACTGGCTCGTTGGACGCTATGTGACCGTTCTTAGATTTTATTATTTTAAAAATTGATATTTTATTTTCCGTATTGCTCTGCTAACGCTCTCAGCGGGTGGTTTGATATTTAAACAAAACGAAATCGTATCACCGCACACATAAGAGTTATAAATTATTAATTTTTTTTGTCGTCTTACCCAATACGAGGGCTTCAAGGAATCGGCTTCGCAGCTACAAATTTGATTGTGCCTTTAAACATTTTGTTAGTGAATTGCTCAAGGCAGTTCATATAATTGAAGATTGCTTAATTTACTGAAGGAAAGATAAGTATATCTTTTCCCTATTTATTGCAAACATACTTAGTG
Source organism: Bembecia ichneumoniformis (assembly GCA_910589475.2). Classification (NCBI taxonomy): domain Eukaryota; kingdom Metazoa; phylum Arthropoda; class Insecta; order Lepidoptera; family Sesiidae; genus Bembecia; species Bembecia ichneumoniformis. The sequence goes on along the minus strand of OU342534.1, from coordinate 17,227,361 downwards.
AAAATAGTTTAAAAAAAAAGACTACTTTGTGCCTCTCTCTAGATATTTGATTGTATTGCTGATTTCACTAACATTTAAAAACTTTGACCACTTTTAAAAAATTCGTTGGATAATAGGGTAATTGTTTCAAAGTTGGCTCTGGTCCTGGATCTGGAACAGTAGTGGCAGGGCATGCTGCGTTTCGCAGTCATTTGGGCAGCCTCACTGGCGGCAGTAATCACCCCTTTACAAGAAGACCACCGTGAAATAACAGCACGTGTGGTGTCGTGTTTCGGTGAGTGTGTAAGGGATGCCAGAGCCCATTTCCCTATCCCCGTCCAATCTCTTATCCTTAATCCTACTGTAGTCGGCAGCGCGCTTGCAGCACCTGTGGCGTTGCTTGTGTTATAGGCGACGGTGGCTACATACCATCAAGTGGGCCGTCAGCCTGTCTGCCGACCTTAAAACTTCCGGCGATCAGGTGGAGAGACGACCTGAAGACATTACAAGAAGCGTCTGGTTGTCAGAGGACCGTGTGTGGTGACGAGCCTTGGGAGAAGACCATATTTAACAGCGGAGAGACAGGCTCATGATGATGATTGCACCCGTAAATTTTAACCAGAAAGTTTAAAAAACTCATTTTTTTAAATGTGCTTTTTATCATGAATTCCTAATCAATAGTTAAACTCCTGATAAACATCGGTCGTATAAAGATAACCAGTCCCAGCTTCTACAAGTGTGTTAAGTAGTTACGATAAAATAATGATATCGTAAAATTAAATTCGTACTTAAAAATGTCTAGAAATCGGAGCACTAGTTAACCGCAACGCAACGAGATGCCATCTTGTGAGCAACATCGTTTTTTCACGACAAACTAGCAGTTAAAATTAAAAAGACGGTTACGATCGGCGAAGATCGACAATCATCGGCAAGCGATCAAATAATATCGCATGTTTATGTACTGATTTCATCTTACGGCTGTGTATTCTATGCGCTTGCGACGTCGAAGTATTGACCTGTACAGTGCGATCGTTACATCGCCGGGACCATAATTATACCATTTTGTAATAGTCGTTGAAAACAGTAAAAGTCCATGTTACTTTTACTATTTAGTCGCCATGCTAAATATTTACGAGAAACCGTTTTATTACTCGGCCATTTTATTTATTAGAGCATAATTTTTTTTTACTGTAGCTAGTATTATATAAATGTGTATATTATCTTGGATAAATATACAAGCTTGAAAAATGCAAGCTTAAAAATTGTTCCTTTTCTGTTTTGAAACCATTTAATGGCTAATGCGTAGGAACTTTGTTTCATTATCATCCACGTGACGTCATCCGCAACTAAAAACTCGCCGGCCAGCGTTGATAGCGGTACTGAGCGTGTCACGAGATTACGTCATCAAAATGGGGGCGCATTAGCTAATTGCGGGATTTGCGAGGCTAATAGTAGAGAAAATTACTATAAACCATTTAGAAATTATAATTTATTTATTTATTTAAATAAATAAATAATGTGAAAATCTCAGTAAATATAATTAAGTTAAATTAAAAAAGTGATTAATTAATTTCTCTTTATTCCCTAGGCTAAAATTAGAAGAAACATAATATAAAATTTTATAAGTCACCGGGCCACTTCCACAGTTATACTAAACAGTATAAAATTTGTTATTTGTATAGATATCATTCAATCAATCAATTTCAATTTATTTGTAACTTATAAAACATACATTGAACAGACACAGAGAAAAAAGATATAACAGTAACAGCAAGAAAGAAAGTTACAAAAAGGTCCCTACTCAGCATTTTGCTGGCTAAGGCCAGCACTGATCTTCCGTAGGAACCCTTAATATATGTATATAAATCTATACAAATAATAAAATCGTAAACGAGCCGTGTTTATACATTAAAGATTTAAAAAAAAAACAATTTGTACACGTTATGGTTACTTATGCTACCGAGGTCGAAGAAATAGTTTTTAGAATTTTTGTCTATTTGTGCGTTTATGCACGCTAATCTCTGAAACGGCTTAACCGATTTGAATGCGATTTTCGCTGATGTATATTGTAACAAGTTTTCCGTAACATTTAGTGTTTGTTTCACTCCAATCGGTTTAAAATAAAAAAGTTACGTGCTATACCAAATACCACGCGTACGAAGTTGCGGGCTCAGCTAATCTTTAATGTATAAAAATGAATCCCTATTTCTCTTGGTCACGGCATCACGCGTGAACGGGTAGACCGATTTTAATTCGGTTTTGACTAATGGAAACAGGGATAAACGGGGAATGTTCTTATATATAAAAATTACACCCCGGGCGAAGCTGGGGCGGGTCCCTAGTATAAAATAAAAACAGACAGTAGGTAAAAGTTGTACAGTAAAAAAATTGTAATTGATTTAAAAAAGAACAAAAGAGTGAAAAGGAAAATAGTTCTTTTCTAATTTAGTTAGGAAAGAAGTAAGAATGAACAAATTAATCGATTTGAGTGTTTTTGTCGTCAGTAAAAACTGTTTGATTTATTTAATACTGACAGGACACAATGCGTTCCCTTCTGGCGGCAGTTACTACGCCCTTACAGAAGACCACCGTGAAATAACAGCATGAATTTGCCGACGAAATGGCTCGTGTAGGCGCAAAAGGTAGGCAATAGGTCCTGGACCTATGTGCGGACTACCAAATAGTCTAGCTCGCTGGACCATATGGAACCAGTGCTTCATTAAATCTTACAAACGCTGGGCTGACTTGCCAGGGTTGAATCATTCTAAAGCGCTCATTAAAGCCTATAGTCGAAATGTAACAAATCAAGCTATGTCGCTTAGCAGGAGCAATTTGTGTATGCTATCTAGGGCGCTAACAGGGCACTGCCGCCTTAAAGTAATGGGGCTCACTAGTACGGGAGAGTGTCGCTTCTGCCATGAGGCAGAAGAAACACCAATGCATATCCTGTGCGAGTGTGGCCCCCTGATGCACAAGCGCAGTCACATCCTAGGAAGCCACACATTGGCTTGTGAAGATGTGAAGAATGCCTCTATCAAAAAAGTACTACAGTTCCTTAACGTGGTAGGTATAGGTAGAGAGCTTTAGTTTACGTGGCGATCACAATATTTTAGCAATGGACGAAGTGATACTGGTACTCTAGCAGACAGAAATAGCCACTAAGATAAGATAAGATAAGATGGGTGCTGTTATATTTCGGTAAGCTAGTAAGGGATGCCAGAGCCTTGCTAATCCCTTATCATTTATCCTATTTAATTAACACGGATATTATTTTAGGACGCATTGAAATTAAGGCAAAATGTTTTGTATAGGTATATTCAGAAAACGTTTGAGAGTATGTCTGACCTTAGTAAAAAAAATGTCTAACTGTTAAGTAAGCTAATTGACCAAATACCTGGGAATGGCTTGTCGCTCGCAGCGATTCGTGTACGACCTAATGGGCCACGATCCTGTGCCGACACACACGACTGCTAATACTCTATGGGAAACTGAAGCGAAGACTTCTGCCAGTACTTAGTGCGTTTACTGTTAGGGACAGTTTACATGACACTTGCCTCTTGCCTCCATACGTTTCTATCTAGCAATCTAATCTTTGAACTCAGTCACTACTTTAGCATGCGTGTTCATATAAGACGGGACGTCTGGAAGGGCTCATTTCTGACATTGCTGAATTTGTGTCGAAGCCTTAAATCGATGACAGTAGTACTTTCTAGCGACCAGAAGTACTACTGTCTAATCTTTGCATAGATGTATTTTTTTACAAATTATATACACAAACTTTCCTCGTTTATAGCTCTTTCTATTTGTGAAAACTTTATCAAATGGATGGTTTAAAAGGAGATAACGGAGTAACTATATTAGTAGCGACTTTATTTTATAAAATGTTTTGACACAATTTAAATTAATTAATAATAGTTCGTTGTGGTATCTGCTGTCACCCACTATTCATATGTCTGTCACTACTGCAAGCCGCGCCCAGCCATTTTATGAAACCGCAATCAGTCTAAGAAAAACATCGCAACAATAACACGCGTAGACTCATCCGCAGATTTGAATTTATTTCATCCGCTAATGTTATCAGGCAATTTGTTTGTAGTTTATCTATTTGGTCACGCTTCCCGCTCCGCGAGTGTAATCATTGAAGTGGTGAAGTGCTGGAGCTTCTGGACTCTGCGTGTGACGGGCCCGTTGCAGTCTTCGTCGCTGGAGGACGAAGGATTTGGTGATTCACGAGGTATGTGACAGATTTTTATTCATTTCCTCGTCCTTTGATTACATGAACCACTAACGAAAAATACAATCCATTTTTATAGGTGCTTGGCGTGACCAATATGTATATGTAAGATATAATACATAAATTTATTTTTATTTTCCACACTTTTAATAGTGACAAGTGCTGCCTTCCGCAATTATAAACTTGGAACCATTTCTGGTGACAATAACCACCATAACAATAAGGTAAAGGATGCCAGACCCAAGTATCTAACTTCTTGTCACTTTTCCTTTATTTTATTCTGGGTGAGCAGAGCACTTGCGTCGGTTAGATACTATCAAATTGATCGTCCGCTTATTGGTCAATTTTACATAAGAATATTAGCTTTTGCCCTCGTCTACCTTCGTGTACCACGACAAAAATTCTTTTTAACTGGATGAAAGGTACATTATGTCCTTTTATTTCATGACGATTGGTTGAGTACATAAGGCGTGTACTTTCGCGTTTATAATATTAGTTAGGATTGATGACGAAACTATGTTGGAATTTTAACTTTTCTAGTGACAATGTGTGTATTTTGTTTAATTGTAAGTATATACTACTTTTACATTAACTGATCCCACAACTTCGTACGTGTGGTATTCGGAATAGGGCGGTTCTTTTTGTTAACTGATTGGAATGAAACAAACACTAAATGTTACGGAAAACTTGCTACAATATAGATCAGTGAAGACAAGATTATCGTACAGAAACGCACAGACAAACAGACAAAAATTCTAAAAATAAAATTGTTTTTTTTTTTGTTAAAAACTTTTTAATGAATTTTAAAGTTGAATATTCAGTCGCGAGGAAGCGAGCTTTATGGCAAAGCAGCTTGTAAAGCTAAGGATTATTCTGAACACAGGATGATGTTATCTGAAGCCAACTGAGAATCTATGGGCCCTTGACAAATTTATTAAAAATTCTCATAAATCTATCAAGCCTATAAGGTCTGGGCTATTCTTATCATTAGCCTATCTGAGATCAGACACTAAAAAGGAGCTCATTCAATATTATTACGTTTCCATTCCTATCTTAATTACTAAGTCAACAGTTTACTGGACATATTTTCTAGTTTTTATCTTGAAATATCATCTGTCCGTGTATAATGTCTATAACTATTAAGATAACCGGCGTTAGTTAAACGTCCGCGTTGAATTAATCCAGGACTATAATGAATCCCTTTATGGACACTACATTTATACTCTTCACTTGAATATTTATCTTTACAACTTGCACTTTTATTTACTTAACATTTATAACTTAAACTTGTACACATAAAAATTTAGTTCTATGTTAGTTTTAAAAACTTATAATTACTTCAACTTACTTATACTTTTTAAACACCTGTTTCTAACACCCCATAAGGAGTAACATAAGGGTCGTCAGACACGCTGACGGTCCACTTGATGGTAGGTGGTTACTGTTGCGTATCAGCATAAGCAACGTTGCAAGTAAGGCCATAGATTAAGGATAAGAGATCAGGGGCCTTAGACAAAGTAGCATTCGCTCCGTAGCGAAGCGATATCGAAGTTCGTTATCGTCTCAGAGACAAAGAAATCATGACAAGGTATCACATGTTTATCACGTGTTACAGTGTCGATGTTACGTGTTACAGTCTAAGGCCCCAGGGGCCTTAGACAAAGTAGCATTCGCTCCGTAGCGATGCGATATCGAAGTTCGTTATCGTCTCAGAGACAAAGGAATCGACACTGTAACACGTGATACCTTGTCATGATTTCTTTGTCTCTGAGACGATAACGAACTTCGATATCGCATCGCTACGGAGCGAATGCTACTTTGTCTAAGGCCCCTGGAATTGATAAGGAATTGGGCTTTGATATCTATTACTCACTCGCCAGAACACAACAGCACACATGCTATTATTTCGTGGTGGTCTTCTGTAAGTTATAGTATATTATACCTACTTCGTACGCGTCGTATTCGGTAATAGCGCGTGACTTTTTTATATGTAAACCGATTGGAATGAAACAAACACTAAATTTTGCTGGAATCAGTGAAAACTGTATTCAAATCAGTAAAGCCATTCTAAATTCTAAAAATTGTTTTTTTTTTTTGATAATAGTAACAATGTGTACAAATTGTTTTTTTGAAAAAATATTTACACAACTCGTTTACGATTTTATTATATGTATAAATTTGTAGTCCAACTTAATTTGGAACTTCTTTGAATATGAACATCAATAAAAAAAAATTCGCAATTAGAAGATTTTATTGATATGTTATATATGCAGTTAGATTAAAATACAATTTGTATACAAATAGAAGATTACAAAATACATAATTAGATATGACAGAATGAATGGAGATCTAGATCTAGTATGCAAGTAGCATATTTCAGGAAAAAAAATTTCATACATTTTGGTAGAAAAGCCTTTTTTTATATTATTAAGGGTGGCACGGTCCACTTGATGGTATATGATTAGCGTCGTCTAAAAACACAAGCAACACCAGGGAGGATGGTACATGTGCGCTGCCGACCCTGCAGGGGTTTATTTACTGCTCGCTTGAAGAAGCCCATATTGTAGCTAGAACGAAACACCTTAGATGGGGGATTGTTCCAAAGTTTGCGCGTCCGTGCGATAAAGTTTCTACTCATCCGAACTGTGCGCAGCGGCATCTTATCCCAGTAATGTGGATGAACTTCGAATCTATGGCGCGCAGTGCGGTTGTAAAAGTAAATAAATAGAATAGAAATATTTATTGCCTGCGTCTGGGTTCCCACAGGACTACAACCTCGGGGTCTTCAAAACTAGGTCTTTACTGGGTAAGCGCGGTCCACTTTCGGCCGCATCTGCACTTCACATCAGGGGCCCTAGCCAAGATGCAAACTATTGCAAACGCTTCCTTTGCGTACTTACGAAACGAAAGAAATAAAGCCCGGTGATTGGTTGTTGAAGTTACAACTGTTACAACAACCAATCACCGGGCTTTATTTCTTTCGTTTCGTAAGTACGCAAAGGGAGCGTTTGCAACAGTTTGCATCTTGGCTAGGCCCCCTGGTGAGATAGTGGTCAAGCGCTACCTTGATTTAATAAAATAAAAAAATAGCTTTAAAAACATAAGTTACTTGGCATGTTTGCTTCCGCACCATTAACGATATATAAATTGAAATAGAATATTCAAAATATTATACAATTGATCAATACTAAAGCAGAATATTAATAAGTTACATTTTGTTTCCCACGGTCTGCCCGCCCACGCGACCAGTTCGCCGCCCGCCTCTACTTCATATGTTTTTATTCATAACTCCTTTCGAAGATGGCCTCTCATTTTTTTAAATTTACAACGATACGATATAAAAATGCGATTTTTTGACAAGCCAGAGCCAGAAATGGCCAGAGCCCATTTCCCCATCCTCTCCCAATCCCTTTATTTTTAATCCTACAGTAGTCGGTAGCGCACTTGCAGCAGCTGTGGCGTTGCTTGTGTTATAGGCGACGGTAGCCATCTACCATCAAATGGATCGTCAGCTTGTCTGCCGATCTTAATATTAAAAAAATATACAAAAATGTAAAATTACGCAAAGTTTTTTTTTTAAATCCTCTACTTTAGACAAATTTAAATAAAATTAGGATTAAAATGTCCGAGTAATTATACCATCTATTGTCTATGGAACCAAAAAGCCAATAAAGAAAATTAATGACTTCAGTTAGGAATTGAAGTTTAGTATAATCCCTGCAAATCGCAATACCAAAGTTAGGGAGAAGACACATTAATCTTTGAACTAAAATATGACAGTAAAAAGTATAAGTACCTACTAAAATTTAAGTAGTGGCAGGGTACACTGCGATTCGCAGTCATTTGGGCAGCCCGTCTGGCAACAGTAACCACCACCTTACAGAAGACCGTTTGTCTTCTGTAAGGTGGTGGTTACTGTTGCCAGACGGGCGCCATAGTCCACTTTGAGTGTCCACTTGAGCCATAGTTTACTGTTGAGTGAGTAAGGGCTGCCATAGTCCATTTCCTTAATCCTACTGTAGTCGGTTGCGCACTTGCAGAACCTGTGGCGTCGCTTGTGTTTAGGCCACGGTAGCCATCTACCATCAAGTGGACCGTCAGCTTGTCTGCCGATCTTAACATTAAAAAATATAACAAAACGCTATACTTTCTGCCTTTTAAATTTATTCTTAAATAACCATGTGCTCTTTTGACTGAAATAAGTTAAAATTTAATTTAAATAAATAATTATGGGGGGTAATAATTATGTTAAAGACCTGTAAGATTTTTTCAGCATATTTATTTCATAAATTTATCATGATATTAGTAAAATTAATCATAACTGCGGGAAGGCTGTGAAAAGTCTAAATTTCGAAGACTAAGTTTGTGAAGCCCTAATCAATGAGTACCCCACAATGTCTATTACATATAACTACACTTTACTTGCAATTCATTTGTAATGTAATCTCTATATTTCAGGGTCGGAGGTCAATTCAGAAAAATGACAACGCCAAGAGCGAGAGAGGAGGACAGAATGAGACAAACGGATGGGAGTGAGCGAGACGAAGTTACATTTCGTGTTACACGCCTGCGGCGCCGGACTATCTGGCAATGATGATATTACACCTCGAATGGTCCTTAATATATCACAACACCCCCCAGGTCTCCATTAATGCTCCAATAATGAGGTACTTAAAGATCATTTTGCAATGACATCAGATTTTCGTGAGTAGGTATAACTTTGTAATGTTTAAGTGTGCAAACGCTTTGTTTATAACGTGTTGAGCAAAATGAGATTATTAAAGCGTTAGCGAGTAAAACCGTATGGCAAGATTATAACTAAATGTAACAGATAATTAATAAGTGTATGGAAATTAGTAGTAGAAGTTAAAAATGTGTGTGTGTCAGCTCCAACACATAATTGGGGATGTTATGGGATGTTATGGGTTTTGGGTAGAACTGCTTGGTGAACTCAAAAAAAATAACATTATTGATGGCGCCACCCAATAAACTATAATAGAATTGGGTGAAGCGTCGACATCTATCGGATTTCGGTCAACTGCTTAGAAGAACATAACGCTTTTTAGTTAACGCTTGTATTAATTTTACTCCTCATAAAATTTCCACAACGGAGGCTTTATATGAAAATCAATTCTTAAGGAGTAAATTCTGACAAAACAACGCCAAGAAGGTTCCATAATACTTACACTTTTATTTTTATAAAGAACTAGCTCGGGATGCAATTTTTATATATAAGAACATTCCTCGTTTATCCCTCTTTCCATTAGTGAAAACTGAATTAAAATCGGTCTACCCGTTCACGCGTGATGCCGTGACCAAGGGAAATGGGGATTTATTTTTATATATATAGAAGAACGCAAGAAATATTTTTCTCTATATGAAATTTATTGGAAATAATTGATTTAAATATTGATAAAAATAATTATATGTACAAATTAATTATCAAATAAAACTTCTTTTTTATTAAACTTAAATCAGTATAACTTTTAGAATTGAAATACAAAGTTTCAAATTTTGCAACAATTTTTTGCCGTGTTTTGTATACATAGTATACATGTATACATGTACATTGTATACATGTATATGTTATTATTACTGATATGTAGAATAGAATTTCTTTCCTCCTTAAAATGATTTTGTTTTGAGGTAATAATTTAAAAACGTTTCAGTTAAAATCTTAAGAGGCTCCACGCCATCGATAGGAAAAAAATCACTGCTTTGTTCTCGGATTCAGCTCGTTCAAACATAAAGCCAATGTAACAAAAAATATACATAACGTGATACATAACTTCTTGGTCTATATTTTTGACGAGGCATTTTTGTTTTAAGTATTATGGTTTAATCGATTCAAAAATCGATTCAACTTAGTTATTGGAGACAAACGCTAAATACTAAAAATATCCATTGTTTAATGAAGATGTTACAAGAAATGGACAAGACAATTGCTTTGAAAAAAATATATAATTATACCTAAACATGTGAAGAACCAATTGTATTAATTAGAATTTTCGTTAAAGTAATAGAAACTCCACAAAAAAAGTTAGAACACAAGAAGAATTTGACCTTTATTGAAAATTCTCTCAAAAACGGCTTATTGCACGCATACGAATACTGTACCTTAATAAGTTAATATCAGATTAAAAAATTGTATTAATAAAAATTTTTTTTTGTGTAATGATAAAAACAAAAAAACACCATTTCTAGGCCTGTTGAATTGTCTCCGCCGCCAGCGAGTTCTATAGTAAATGTCATTTGCCTCAGTGAATCCCTTAAGAAGTAATGCCATGTGTATATAATCAAATGATACAGTTTCATTTATACCATAAATGACACGAACAGTTTTTCATTTAATTCAATAGTTTCAGAAAAACAAAGTTTTTTTTGATATTTTTGAGTAGCGGATGCCCCTAGCGAGGGCCGGTTGTAGAGAGTCCAGTTGCCCAAGGTCATTCGCGTAAAGGACGTTAACGGTGAAATTTAAAATTATCTGTATATTACGGACGGCGATTCGAGAAAGTCAGATAATAAATTTAATATGATGAAAGGGACTTAGACAGTCTTTTTGGAGTAAGTCCTGGAGGAAGCTAGCTATCTTGGGCACATCATAAATGTCAGAGGGCTGTTAAGCATGTTTAGCATTCGCATTCATTCAGTTCCACCTTTCTTGTTCGGACTGCTAAGGAGTTGGAACTCATTGCCTGCGTTTTCACAGGACTACAACCTCTGGATCTTCAAAGACAGGGTGAATTGGGCATTTACTGGGTAAGCGTGGTCCACCTTCGGCCGCCTCTGCACCTCACATCAGGTGAGATAGTGGTCAAGCGCTACCTTGATTTAAAATTAAAAAAAAATGTATATAATTTTTAAACTATGCTTAATTTTATCAAACAATGGATGGTGTTTATTGACTGACAATTTATAATTCAAATATTAATATAACCATTTGAATAAAAAATATTAATATACTATATTATTATCATTAATTTGTCGTATATGTGATAATTCAAGCTGTTGCAAATGTACCATTAATAGTTTTTATTATGATTAGATATTTAAATAAAAACTATTACCCATTAGTTTAAAGGGTCCAGAATAAAAGTGAATCGATATATTTTTATCGCCTTATAAGTTATTAAGAAATAAAGTAAACATTAAAGTAAATTAAAAATAGTTGTCTGTTTCGTTAATGTGTAATTAAAAGTTCGTAATCGCCGGCAATCGAGATCAAACAGAGACATTACGAGATGCCCTGAGCTAAGACTATTTATAAATAACGATATATGGTTTACTAGATGAGCTGTGCCTGTGTGTATCCTATAAGATGTACTTCGGAGAGTGTGCTCGGGAGCTGCATGATATGATACCGCCTTCCCCTTTGTCCGATAGAAGATATACATTGGCGATGATACACTAATAAGAACTAAGCTGCAGAGCCTGGCACATAGACGCAAAGTTGCCTGTCTGTGTGTATTCTATAATCATACCGCCTTCCCCTTTCTTCTATCAGACATGCAGACGTACGGCTGGTTACCATCCCACGTTGTCGAAATCTCTCTAATTTGAACCAAGCTTTTTAAAACATCTTTAACAATGCGCACTGCTAAGGATTGGAACTCCCTGCCGGCGTGTGTATTTCGTCTGTATTTCCGAGCTCATACAACCCAAATCTTTTCAAGTTTCGAGCGAATAGTCATCTTCTGGGCGAGCTCGCTCCATCGTCAGATTCATTTTTCCTACATGGATAGATGCTGGCCAAGAGAAAAACCATCTTGGCCACAGGTACGGATGCACCTCGGAAAGTTGGAGTCCAGTCGAAAGGTCTCCATATCACAGAGAACAAACACGCTTGCGTTTTGATGGCGTTAAAACTAACCGGATTCTTGTCTCCCCATTGGGATACAAGATTTAAGGTTGAGTTGATTCGCTCAACCATTGCCTCCCTCTCGGAACGAATTTATCGCGACTTATCTATCTAAGTATATCATCATCTTTATCTTACTAAAGTCAACCTTGTACAATTTTTACTACTAGATATAGGGGTTTATTTACAATAAGTTCCATAAAATTTGTAATTAAAAATATAGATATTCAGTTCCTAGGAAGTGACATCAAGTACGCTTAGGCACATCTAGACGAATTGGTGTCCGTGTATAAGTTTGTTTGTAATCATGTGATATTAAATTATGAGCAGCCCCGGGTCAAAAGCGATTGTATACAATTATATCTTGATTACAGTTTAACCTTTACTTAATTACGGGAGTCTTAACCGCTCAATTTTGGACTCATTTTTTCACTATTTTTAATTTTGGACCCTATTTTACTGATTTTTCACCTTGCACGCTATTTTATTTGAACTTTTCATGCCACAAATGTGTAATCTTCTATTAATCTCCTATATATAAAAATGAATCCTTATTTCGATTTTAATTTGGTTCTCACTAATGGAAAGAGGGATAAACAGGGAATGTTTATATATATAAAAAATTACACCCCGGGTGAAGCCGGGGGCGGGTGGCTAGTATCAATATGAAAAAGAGAATGGATTTCGCAATCAAATCGGATTAATGATCAATTTCTTAAAATATGTAATAAAAATAAAAATGAATTTAATATTAAATATTTTTTTATGATTATTACTTTAGAATTATGCTACGTAAATTTTTTTTAAATTATTTCATTTTCGTTAAGAAAATAATTATTAAAAAATGCAAAAACATAGTATTCAAATTACTTGAAACGTCAAAATCTATAATGACAGTGTCAATAAGCGGAGATGTTTGATTTGTGATTTTTTTACATTTGATTGTAGACTGTGACATCACGAAGAGCGCGCTAAAAGGGCGGGTGTTTAAAGTGTCTGTGGCTGGTCAATTTTAACATTTTTTTTGTTACTAAATTTTAATTTTTCGGCGTTGGTTATTTTTTACGGTTATATAACGAAATAACCTATGGTAGAAAAATAAAAAAAATGTGCATATTTCCTATTACAATTTGATGAAAGATGAAAATATTTGGCAATTTTTTTTGGTACGTTTTTAGCCTTTAAGGCGAGGACTTAGTAGAAAAGCCTTATTTTCGTCGCCTAATTTGACTTGTTAAAGTAAAATTGAAACTTTGATAAAAATACGGAGCATAATAAACTGTATTTAAAAAAAAAAATATGTAAATTACTGCCCAAAAAAGCTTTCTCGTTACAGTACTAGAAATTTTCAGCGACTACTACCTTATTTTTTTAAGCTTATTAATTAACTAAAGTTCTGTACTAAAGTTTTAATCGGCTACTTTTATTTCTTTTTTCATAATTTACACAATATTTAAGAAAAACTTTCTAATTTTAAATCTGTACGGTTATCTCCGAGAATATAATTGCACCTTAATTCATATGGTTATTAGGTTACGCTTATTTTGGTAAAATTTGCGTTCGGTCTGATGTTAATCCTTGTCTTCCCTCAGAGAAAAGTTCAAAGAAATTAAGATTTTAACTGTTACATGTCAGTATATTTATGAAAATTTAATTTACGCGCATAAAAATATTAGTCAATTTAATAAAAAATGTGATGTATACAATAATAGGTACTAGGTTTAAAAATAATTTAGATTTACATAAGATGCGACTCCACAAGATAAGTAATTCTTTTATGGGTCAGTGTATACGGTTTTATAATAAACTGCCCGAGATGATCAGAACCTTATCTATAAATAAATTTAAATATGTCATTAAAACCAAACTCCTCTCGAAAGACTATTATAAGGTTACTGATTATTTAAGTGACAATGAAGCCTGGAATTAAAGCCTGGATTCGGAGCTCATACTATGCTTAGTATTGTATATTTACTTTAAGTATTAAGTGTATGATTATAATTGTTGTAATTTTTACATTGTGAAGATGACAAAAGGAATCCTAGTATCCTGAGTTTCTTTCGGGGTTTCTTCTCAGGATCGTCATCTTGGCTTTTTTTCCGAAACCCTGGTAAATTTAAATGACGATCATAAGAGTTTCTCGGAGAATCCTTATTGATAAGTAAATATTTTGATTTGAAAATAACATTTAACATTAAATTTTGATACCAAATAATTATTTCATTTATTAAATTTAGAACTTAATTAATTGCAATTAGAGTTTAATTAGTCTTAATATCTGTAAATTGCAATTTTAATTGCAACTTTAATTTATCTATAGATATAATTAACACAAAACTGAGATTGTACATTCCTATAAAAGAGTAATCGAGGTAACGGGATGGACGTGTCAGAATCTTTTCACACTTCGTTCGATACTCGTAAAATTATATCGATTCATCGACAGTTAAGCACCAGACAACCGATAAAAAAGTTGCTACAAATTCCGTGCGATGCGAGAACAATATAATTTTAAGGCTACGACCTCAGCGACGAGCGTGAGCGGAAGCGATTGAAAATGCATAACACACACATACATAACTTGCTTGAATGTCAGATTAGAAGTTATTAATTATTATTACAAACTTAGATATAAAAATCCTTTTTTTGTTTTCTTAGGCTAAAATTAACGTCCGTCTGTTTGTTTATGCATTCAATTGTTAATTTCACAATGATTTCTTTGTAATTTTAAATATCATTTAGAGATTTAATTAATGCATGCAACTTATTTTTTTTTATGTTAAGATCGGCAGACAGGCGGACGGTCCACTTGATGGTACGTGGCTACCGTCGCCTATAACACAAGCAACGCCAAGGCTGCTGCACGTACGCTGTCGGACTACAGTAGGATTAAGGATAAAGGATTGGGAGGGGATTCGGCGGTAAACTAAGGGGGGAACTACCGCCCGTTGTGAGGTCCCCGAGATGGCCGGCGTACTTCCACTTTCGAGTATGCCGAGGTTCCGACAGGGAGCGTAGTTCTCCCCACGCTGGACAGTCGTGGCGGGTCGCCGAAGTTGTGCAACAACGTTCCTGCGACCCCACCCATCTACGGCCGCGCTAGAAAGTCGTTGGGTTTTAGCCGGTAGGAGTCCGGCATAACCCACAGCGTCCGCTTCGCTGCCGGGTATCCATGATGGATTTCTCAACGTAAAAAAAGGGATAGGGAAATGGGCTCTGACATCCCTTAACAAAACAGCACACGTGCTGTTATTTTACGGTGATCTTCTGTAAGGGGGTGGTTACTGCTGCCAGCCGGGCTGCCCAATTGATTGCGAAACACAGTGTGCCCTTCCACTACTAAAACAATGGGCACAAATTGATCAAAACAGTCAAAACTATTATTATTTGGTATAATTTCAATACATTTGAGGCACTTAAAAATACTTAGTCAATAGTAAGATGCGAAGTCGGCATCTACAACCAAATGGAAGTAAAATAGATAAAGTTATCATTGCTAGCTTATAACTTAGGTAGTTCTAGCAAGAAAGTTGTTGTTCTCTGTTCGATTATTATTAAGAGACTTGTAATTTTTGTTGTAGTTTATGTAATTTTTGTTATTAAAACGAAACAAATATATAAATTAAGAAATTGAAATTTTTTTTAAATTACGATATCGTCGTTACTGTGACCACACCTTGTGAGATGCTCGAAGTGCGAGCGCGGCGCGAACGTTAAAACAATTGAAGCATAATTTCTATCGGCATCTAAGTTGACCCGAATGACCCGACTTGCTCCGAGTTCGCCCGAGCACGGCCGAAACCGCCCATCCCTATTAGGAATCGCTGCGTTAATAACTGCTTTTTGTAATGCATTCAAAATGGTGTATAAGACTATTTTTGTTCCATTTTTGTAATTTTGCGTTATCAAGTGAACAACGTAACAAACAGAACAGAACGAATTTTCACGCGTCTTTTGTTTATAAATTGCAATTATTAAAAAATTATTGCAATTATTGCAATTATTTTTTTGTTAATTCCTTAGAAATTAGTTCCTTTTTATGTGGTTTTAAGTGCGAGACTACGCAAAAAAATAATTTCCAGTAGAAAAAAATACATTTTTTGCAGTGGCAAAAAATTTAAACCACTATAAATAAGAAAACTAAAGCATTTTGAAAAAAGTGACCAAATTAGATTATTGTCAACGATATGGGAATAAACGTAAATTATCTCGTGTTCTTGCTATAATTTTTACGTAGTGTGCTTGAATGAGACCTTCAACGCGTTTAACCTGAATTGTTTAACGCCTTAATAGAGCTGTTAAAATGTGCATCAAAATAAAATTTAAAAAGTGTTTTGAAAATTTCAAGGCCAACACTTTAAATAAATGTGAATATTCATTTTGTTAATAACTCTAAAAAAATATTAATTTCCTGTAAATTATGCAGGAACACTAATATTTAGGAGACTCGGGCCTTAAGTAGAGAACAAATTGATATAGAATGGAAATTTTTCTAACTTTATTATTCACTAGCTACCTGCCCCCGGCTTCGCCCGGGGTGAAATTTTTATATATATGAACATTTCCCGTTTATCCCTCGTTCCATTAGTGAAAACCGAATTAAAATCGGTCTACCCATTCACGCGTGATGCCGTGACCAAGGGAAATAGGGATTCACTTTTATATATAGAAGATAGATTCATTTCTGCAGGTAATATCTTACTTATTCATTACAGCAATCGCGTATGTACCTGAAATAAAAAAAAGGTGGAATTATTTTTAAATGAAAAATATCAGCATTATTGTTGCTTGTGGGATTTTATTAAGAGAGTTGTGTGTGGTCACATAATATTTGGCCAATATTTGTGATGGCCAACCCACACTACGCCATCACAGAGGCTCTAACAGCTTAAGTGCTACGTTAATACAGTTCCACAATGCGCTCGCGCATTCATGTACGGTTAGCACAAAAATTATACAAAGGACATTTCTTAGTTACGACCGCGTTAATAGACTAGGCGTGCGGTGGCATCTGTTCAAAAGGTAATACTTTTTTTTTTAAACGATTTTATGAGATTTATAAATAAAATCCCATTAAAGACTAATAGGGAAGAGAATGATAAGTCTTAGGGCTCAAGTAATGCATATTTTGAATATTTTGAAATATTCAGTTTTGAATAAATCAGTTCTATAGAAATTTATACATTACTAGCTGTTGCACGTGACTTCTTCCGCGTCTCTTTCTCTTTATAAAATATGGAGGAGGTAAAAGGGTGAGTGGGGGAGGGTGAGTAGTCTATGTTACTCGCAGATAATGTAGCTTTCTATAGGTGAAAGAATTTTTAAAATCGGTCCAATAGTTTTTGAGTTTATTCATTACAAACATACAAATATTTTCTCTTTAGAATATTAGTATAGAGAGAGACTATGTCTTATAAGTGGGAGATTTGCCAATGCCATCTCTACCTCAAGTCTACCATGGGTTAAAACCCATGGAGGTCATGAGAGGTAGACTTAATTGTTTGTAAACACTCAGACAGGTACCCAAACTTGTCAAAATATTATAAATATTCTTTTTGGGAAAAAAATTCTACAAATGGAAACTGAAGGTTTTCCATGAGTATACGAACTGCTTTATATCAAAGCAAGGAATATAAAAAAATATAACAGCAAGGATAACTAATGATTTTCCCTTGATAGTTCGGAGCCTGTTTTTCGTAATAAAGTGTGGTGTACATTTGGTTTGATTTGCGAACAGTACCCGTTATATTTATTTTGTAAACATACGGTCTAGTATTCCCTATCACCGATAATGATCGCACAAACACTGTCGAGCGAAAGTCACCAAGTTTCCAAATTAGCACTTGAAACTTGAAGCAGTTTCAGATTGATAGCGGATGAATTAGCGGCTTTTGTTGGACGCCACACTCGTTCCCGTGCTAGGGTTGGCACAATGAACGATTCCATTTTAAATTTTATATTTTATTGTTTTAAGTTTTAAGGATAATGATATTGACAAGTGTTTACCAATAAGTTACGCCAGAACATATTCGATTTTACCATCTTCTTCTTTATGCTTTATCCTATTTGGTTTTTAAACAAATTAACTCTACATTTGCCTGCTTATTTATACACAGTTATCTCGTAATTTGTTTTAAAACAATATTAAATCAAATTTTATCTAAAATATTATATTTTTAATAGCAAAAAGTGTATATAATAAACAATTAGAATCATACATGCTTTATGAATGTACTTTCAATTTTTTTTATTTACTTTTTTTAATTAAAAGTCAGTAGTAATATATCAAAAAGCAGTGGAATATTAAATAGTAAAAGAAACGGTGATAGATACGACGTGATTGTTGCTTTCCATATTTACTCGCATCCACTTTCAACTTGTTGGTATCAAAAGTAAACATCTAATTATTGAAATAAATTTATTATATCAGAACAGATTATTCTGAGAATAAATGAATTCTGAGTTTTATTTAAAAGCAATATCAAATTTTAAATTTAATATTTATATGACTTTTATATTCAACTGTACAGTGCGCCCTATTGTCCACGAGTTAACGTAGTAAAAAAATAGGTAAAATACAATTACGTCCAGTCGCGTAGATCCGCGAATTAATTTCTCGCGATTTGAATTATTGTAAAGGTCGTCAAATCTAGAAGTTTAACATGATATTAAGGTTTTGCGTATAAGCATGCAATAAGAGGTATTAATTTAAAGTTGTGACAACCCTACGCTCACAGCATTTAGCATCACAAATACATTACATGGTTCCGGAACGATTGTGTTAACACCCACTTTTTAAACGCTGCACTCGATTTACACGAGTAAATGTCTCATTTTACTGTGATGATTTGTGTGTTTGATGATCAGTAAACATATCGATATTGATAATGTATCGATTATAAATTTTATTGTAAATTACTATTATAATTTGAATTTGCTGACATAAATTAAATATTAATTGTTGTTCAGAAGCAAACTGTTCGTGTCTATAAAATGAGTCCTAGGGAGTCTCTCAGAAGTAAATTTAAAGGAATATCTTATATACTAATTGTATTTTCACAATTTATCTTCATAAAGGAGAAACCCCGTTTCTCATACAAGCCTGGGCTATGACTTTACAAGATTGGAAATTGGCCTGTAATTAGGACATTGAAAAAGACTGCATGAGCTCAATCTTCACAATATTATCAGCAATATCAGCACAATAGGCATGATGACGGTATTAAAAAATCAAAGGAGTCTAAAATATTAATAATATTTTGTATTAAAATTGAGATTAATGAGATTTTCAATAAAATGGAAGTATAAATAACTGCAATCGGCCATGTTAACTGAAACACCAATTAGAGCGAATGACGTCACGCCCAGGTAAGTGACATCGTGTTGCTTAACTTTGCTTTGACAGAATGAAAAATCTGATAAGATGTCGGTGACGTAACTGTTCATGAGACGCGACGCCACGACACCTCAGAGCGTTTTCGCGCGTAATTCAAAATAGATTTAAAAAACATTCAATAATTCGCGTTGAAATCTAGTTTTTTGCTGAAATATTGTTTTTTTCGGATATGGTAGACGTGTATCTACATTATGGAAGGGAATTTCAAAATCTGTCATCATGCCTATTATCGCTGCCGACTACATTAGGATTAAGGATAAGGGATTAGGAGGGGATAGGGAAATGGGCTCTGCCATCCCTTACTCACTCATCGAAACACAACAGCACACGTGCTGTTATTTCAGTGGTATTCTGTACGGGGGTGGTTACTGCCGCCGGAGGGACTGCCCAAATGACTGCGAAACGCAATGTGCCCTGCCACTACTTTCCAGCTCCAGACCAGAGCCAAATTTGAAAAGTTCACAGTTGACCCTGCTGGAAATCGAACCCGGGAACCCTAGAACAGAGCGTTAAGGCAAGCACCCTAACCACTCATCCAAAGGGCTCGTCAAAAATTGTATATATAGGAAAATAAATAATATCAAATACTCTATTTTCGCTGATCCTGATCGCCATAATCGGGATGGCCATGGCGTAGCTAAATAGCCATGTAAAGTTGGCAATGGACTGAGCGATTTTGTACCACGTGGTTCAAAATGTCACCTATATAGTTGAAAATATTTGCATGGAACAGATTTTTAATATATTTATTAACTTGAATCATAAAATTTTAAGATCATAAGATCGTTAAGGCAAGCACCCTAACCATTCATCCAACAGGCTCGTCAAAAATTGTATATATAGGAAAATAAATAATATCAAATACTCTATTTTCCTATAACCGATTTCAATAGTAAATTATCATAATTTAAATATACATAAGAATATTAATGCGTCGGGGTCAAAAAGATCATGAACAATCTTAACAATCTGGAGTGTGATACGGCGCTCGAATTTCACACAAAATTAAAACGGTTACTATTAAAAGATTAATGTGTGTCGATAAAGAAACTCAGAGTAATTCATGAATAGCTTTATGGTTAGGTAAATATGAGTTTGAAAACACAAGTGAAAGGTCGCCTTTGACTTGCGGACGCTCACTGACCCATAAAATGTACATTATAAAATTTTGCTCTTTTAAATTAATTATATCTACATATTGAATAAGGTATTTGTAATAATTTTTTTTACATAAAACCAAAAAGATTAAATATATAGAATATGCTAGCTGACCCAGCAGACGTTGTCCTGTCAGAACCCGAAAGTAATTCCGTAAACCGATTGTGACGCAATTTATCGGGTCTACATATTGAATAAGGTATTTGTAATAAATTTTTTTTACATAAAACCAAAAAGATTAAATATATAGAATATGCTAGCTGACCCAGCAGACGTTGTCCTGTCAGAACCCGAAAGTAATTCCGTAAACCGATTGTGACGCAATTTATCGGGTCTACATATTGAATAAGGTATTTGTAATAAATTTTTTTTACATAAAACCAAAAAGATTAAATATATAGAATATGCTAGCTGACCCAGCAGACGTTGTCCTGTCAGAACCCGAAAGTAATTCCGTAAACCGATTGTGACGCAATTTATCGGGTCTACATATTGAATAAGGTATTTGTAATAAATTTTTTTTACATAAAACCAAAAAGATTAAATATATAGAATATGCTAGCTGACCCAGCAGACGTTGTCCTGTCAGAACCCGAAAATAATTCCGTAAACCGATTGTGACGCCATCTATCGGGTCTAATTTTATTTTCAAACGATATGTTTAAAGTGAAGACCTATTCTCATACCTACCAAATATACAAAAAAAAAATCGTAAAAATCGATGTCACTTTGTGAAATAATGTTGCCATGTTCAATGTAATAGTGGGGCGTTCAGTTTTCATTCAATCACAGGAATTAATGATGATATCAATGAGTACATCGTTAATCTTAAGATAAAAACTATCCTATCTTTTAAGTTGGACCAAATAACAGATATTTACAAAGTTTGATCAAAGTCGGTTCAGTAGTTTCAGAGTTTATCGCCAGCATACATCCTGACACGATATTTTTATATATGTCGCAGGGAAATGAGGATATCAGGGATTTCACGAAATCCCTAGGGATATCACGAAATCACGGTAGATGCCGAATATTCTTGTTTATTACGTCTTCTTACTAAAAATGTTTAGTGATATATATAAGATAGAGGGCATTGGAAAAAAATTCTTACAAAAATACTGATCCTGATCGCCATAATCGGGATGGTCATGGCGTAGCTAAATAGCCTTGTAAAGTTGGCAATGCACTGAGCGATTTTGTACCACGTGGTTCTAAATGTCACCTATATAGTTGAAAATATTTGCATGAAACAGATTTTTAATATATTTATTAACTTGAATCATAAAATTTTAAGATCATAAATATGTTTTTTTTTTTAATTTTGGTGTAAAGGTCAACAGGCGGTTGACAATCCACTTGATAGCAAGTGTATGTCGTCACCTATATTACAGTAACGCCATAAGCGCAACTAAGCTAAATGACAATTATGATTTCCCACTTTTGTTTTGCCTTGTCAAAACACGTCAATGTCTTGTCTTTTAGCAGATATCGTAACAATTTGTTGAATTGTCGTGGTTTCGAAGTAACGAATCGCTAAGTGGCGTTAGTGAATTAGGGCTCTGAACATGGTAAAAAGTAAGGGTTATTGGGCGGATAGGAGAGTGGGTTCTGACAGAATAAACGCTATTTTATGGTCAACCTTACCTGCCATTGTGTCTCACTTTATGTATTAATTTGAATTACATACAGATTCTTTTAGAATTAAAAAAAAAAAAAACAATTTTTAACGGCATTCATAATTTTTCATTACCAGCAATACTATTTTATATTTAGACATTGAAATTTTATTCAGTAGTTACTTATTACTTACTTAAAATAAATATCGGCACAAGTATAAGCTTTTACTAACTTTATATATTATATAACCTATTATATAGCCTATTTATTATTCTGATTTAATAAACTACATCGCTGTTAAAGCTTCATTTAAAAAAAAACAGTTCGGTATTTTTTTTGTAAAAGAGTACCAAAAATCCGTCCATGATCAAAAACTAAAGCATTGATAATATTAGTATGATTATGTCACAATTTTTTGTTCATAAGACTTATATAATTACAATCAAAATGGCGGCAGTGACCATCGTGAAATAACAGCACGTGTGCTTTTGTGTTTCGGTGAGTGAGTAAGGGATGCCTAGTCCTTATCCTTAATCCTACTGTATTCGGCAGCGCACTTGCATCACCTGTGGCTTTGCTTTGGTTATAGGCGACGGTAGCCACCTACCATCAAGTGAACCGTCAGCCTGTCTGCCGACCTTAACATAATACTAGCAAAAACCGAACCAAAAAAATCATTCTATTAACAATATTTGTAGGACACTTAAAAGAGGAATAAAAAAACCTTAAATTTTATCGTGATGTTAGTTTTAAAAATTTATAAACGGAACGGGATATAAAAACAGGTCTACCGTAAAGATATTTATTTATTTAAAAACCATGTGAAGATCGATTTTACCTATGAAATCGATTAAGTTAAACATACAACATCAGTTTCGAAATTTAATTCATTGAAGTCACCGATTAGATTTTCATGGTGAGCTGATGTGCCGGCTCACGCGATGACATTCACAGGGTTATGTCACGCTAAAGGCTTGGCCACACTGCGAGCGGTACGAGCGGTTGTTGAATCTTCAGTTTTGAGCGATTACCTGATACATGATGTTTGAAGCGTCTACAAATGTGTCTTGACATGAAGTTATACCTCAAAAATAATAACTGTAAATACATTTAATTGCATTTAAGGTTTTTGGGCATAAAAAAGAAGATAATTTGTAAAAAAAAATTTTAATTGGATAGATTAGAATGTATTTTTTTTAATCGGCAGACAGGCTAACGGTCCACTTGATGGTAGGTGGCTACCGTCGCTTATAACATAAGCAACGCCAAAGCTGCTGCAAGTGCGCTGTCGACTTCAGTAGGACTAAGGATAAGGGATTGGATAGGAAAATGGGCTCTGGCATCCCCTACTCACAACAGCACACGCGTTGTTATTCTGTAAGGGGGTGGTTACTGCTGCCAGACGGGCTGCCCAAATGACTGCGATACGCAGTGTGCCTTGCCACTACTTTCCAGATCCAGACCAGAGTCAAATTTGAAAAGTTCATTTTTCAAAGTTAACCCTGCCGAGATCGAACCCGGGAACCCTAGAATAGAGCGTTAAGGCAAGCACACTAACCACTCATCCAACGGGCTCGCCAATAACATTTATGATATATTAATATATAATCTATATATACAAAAATGAATCCCTATTTCCCTTGGTCGCGGCATCACGCGTGAGCGGGTAGACCGATTTTAATTCGGTTTTCACTAAGGAAAGAGGGATAAAGGGAGAAAGTTTATATATATATATATATAAATTGCACCCCGAGCGAAGCCGGGGCAGGTCGCTAGTGACATATATATTTGTATAATTAAACAGTGACACATTTAGATTACAACTGGCCAGTATTTTTCTTAAATACCTTACATTATAAGATTAGTAATATGCAATTAAGACAGTTAAACTAATTATATTGCCATTTACAGCAGGTTTATATTTTGTAATCAGAAACCTAGCGGAAAAAGAAATCAAATTATATACGCATCCATATGTTAGACGGAGAGGAAAAGTGGATTTGTGTAAAGTATGCATACCTTATTTTACTTATTATTATTTATTTATGTAACAGCAAATAAAATAATGATTAATATTAATAAAAAAATACACAATTATTTTTGAGTGAAATTTTTTAACTAGTTAAAAAAACATGTTATTTATATTAATGAGCTTAACGGTAATATAATTTGAACGCAGTCGCTACGCTCGCAACGTGTAAAGGAGGCTCTACAAACATTTTGATATTGTGTGTTTCATATCGCGTGTTTTTTATACGATTCCGATGTTAATTTTTGTAGATATTAAAGCGGCGGTAATTATTCAGGCGGACATATATATTGTGCTGTTATGAATATGAATGGCGATTGTGTTCGTCGAATAAATATCCGTGTAGTGACACACCTAGAATGCCACTGTCACATTCATCATAAGAATTGTGATGAACACCCAGAAAATCAGTATCAGCTTTTACGAACGATAAAAATAAAATATAATTATAGTTATAGACAAATTAGTCATCCACTTGTCACCATGAATCAATATACAGGATTTATATGTATTTACTATGCAGCTACGAACTCGGGCACTCTTTCCTATCACAAACCAAATTAAATGTCTACAATTGTCTCGGTCGCATCATGAGGACATGTGATAGCGTGACCCTAGTGCGAATTTTATATAACTTTGTTTTAAAAGATACATATATCGTCCAACATATAATAAATAATAAAAATAAATAAAATAAGCTTTTATTGCTGTTAGGTTAGATGATGGTTGGATGAGTGGTTAGGGTGCGTGCCTTAACACTCTGTTCTAGGGTTCCCGGGTTCGATTCCCGGCAGGGTCAACTTTGAAAAATCAACTTTTCAAATTTGGCTCTGGTCTGGATTTGGAAAGTAGTGGCAGGGCACACTGCGTTTCGCAATCATTTGGGCAGCCCGTCTGGCGGCAGTAACCACCCCCTTACAGAAGACCACCGTGAAATAACAGCACGTGTGCTGTTGTTTCGGTGAGTGAATGAGGGATGCCAGGGCCCATTTCCCTATCCACTCCTAATCCCCTATCCTTAATCCTACTGCAGTTGGCAGCGCACTTGCAGCAGCTTTGGCGTTGCTTGTGTTATAGGCGACGGTAGCCACCTACCATCAAGTGGACCGTCAGCCTGTCTGCCGACCTGACATAAAAAAAAAAAAAAGGTTAACAATATATCTACAGTTTATGCCTACATACTTATTACGACTATAATTTAAATATAAATTAAAATATATATATATTATAAATATATATATAATATATATATAACACTTTACTTATCGGTAACCGGCCCTTCAATTATTGTGTCCAACATATAACACATGCTGTATAATTATGTCTTAAACAAATTTTGTTATATAGTCTGAACTCACCTTTAGGTACATCTCGTCCGAAGTAAGTAATTCAAGGCTTTGCCGCGTTTAAAAGAGGACTACAATAGTTTTGACACCACACCGATATTAAAATACAAGTGTTTTATGCTATGTATTAATTGAAAAAAGTGATACATCGCAATAACTAAGGTTTGGAGCTAGGCAGTAATCAAGCAAGTATTTACCTACGTAAAGCTTTTTCCTTGTATCTCCAATAAGTTAAAATGTGTACATACATAGTTTAAGTTTCTTTTAACAAATAATCGAATACTATTCAAAGAGCTTAACACCATACAATTGGGAATTATTAGTGTATATGTTAACGGTTTGTGAAACTTAGGAATTGTATACAATAGGGGATCGGACAGTAATCAGATTAAAATCTAAAATGTACTTAGAAAGAAAATATATAATTTTTTACGATTATTTATCGAATAATAATTTAATATAATTCATTTAAATATTTTTAAATGAAGAAATAAAATTTTATTATTTACAATATTTTTAATCTATACTGAAACACCAATCACAGTGCGTGACGTCATTTGTGGGCAATCATTGTCTTATGCCAATGCAGCTGTTTTGTTACGATATGACCACAAATGACGTTACGCGCTCTCAGATGAACTATCGTGGCGTTTTGGCGGCATTTTCAAACAAACAATATTAAAACATGTTTTTGAGTACCTAAAAGGCTATAAATAAGTAAAATAGTATTTTTTATGGGAATAAATATCCATGAAGATTAATTTAAAACACTTTCTGAAAATTTGTCCGATCCCCTATTCCTAGGAAATGTATATCCTAGGAAATGTATACAATTCCGAACTGAATTAGGAAATGTGTAAAATAATGTTTCAAAGATTCTCTTTAATACACACATTGCGACAGTATTTTTGCCAATACCACTATTCCCGGTGTAATTTCATAATGATTCCGAAACCCAACATTGTTTCCAGTATAAATAAGTCTTGTATAACATTTTGCAAAAGGCGTTGAAATGGCTTGGCGATGAATCGTCCCATCACGCCCCGCTGTACCCACTAACGGCATCCCGAATGTAATAGATTTCCTAGAAAAGTGCATATTAAAAAATATATTTCACACATTTCCTGTTTTAGGAATTGTACACATTTCCTAGGAATTGTATACAATGACGGATTACATACTATACCTAAAACATACACATATAAATATACTTCACGTTTAATTAGTGTTTACATACAAATGCAATCTAATCTCAAACATAGCTATTTTTTCTCAATGTTTTTATTGGTTTATCTATTAATTAATTTTTCTGATAAGTGTAATATGTAAGCAAAATTGCGAATTTGCTACCTACATAATAAGAACACGCCTCGATGTGAGAGTCACGTCGATCGAGTGTAACAAATGACCAATCGGAATTGTTGGTCATTTATTAAACCATCTCGTGGGCGAGCTTAAATCAATACAACGGAAACACCTGTTGAACTGACAAACCGTTGCAAAAACAGTTTTTTTAACATCTTATATTTAGAGATTGTAGGTATTTAAAATTGCAAATGTTTAGAGAAAAATGCTAAAAAAAATAGGTTTAATTTTTTTTGGTAATTTTATAGTAAAAAAGAGTTTTTATGTAATTTTATAGTAAGTCACACTATATGTACACTACGCGCAGATCCACTAATAAAAAGAGATGGAGAAGACTTTGCTGAGGCTGCGAACAATTTGTCAGACATTCCATGACCACGACCGCTCCATCAGGAGGAGGAGGAGGATAGTAAAAAAGCAAGATTAGTAGGCATTGATAGTAAGTAGCAACCGTCGCGACCTTAAATAATAATAATAAAAAGCATAAACAAAGTTTTGGACGTCAAAATTAGTGAAATTTCTTTTTTGACTCTATCGTTACTATGGCGACCATTAACTTACTGGCAATAATATTTTTCAATATTGCCTATTTATTTTTCCGAAACAGTGTTAAATTGGAAAAAAGTATTACAAGGAAATACAGTCTTAAATAAAGTTTAAAAGTTCTGGCAAGGGGGAATTGAATTAGGCGATTGTCGGAAGGCTCTACAAATTTCAATAGTCGTCTCGAGCCTTTCTAAAACAATAATAAATTTAGTTTAAGTTGTACTTATCAGAAAGACAATGACGTAAATAAGAATAGCTTAGCAGAATAATGTGAGATCTGGTATATTAACAGCTTACTCTTTATGTATAGAATAATTTTTAAAGCTACATACGTTTTCTTCTGACCAAGTTCAAAGTTTAGACATTAGTAACTATATAATCAAATATCACACAGACATACTGTGTATAAAAAAATATATTTAATGAATATACAGGTTGATTAATACAAATGGATCAGTGAGGACAAATTAATCTGAAACCATAAGTGATATGAAATTAAGAAGCTTCGATTTTTAAATTAAGAAAACTTAATTAATTACGCGCATACGCATTCAGGTATCGAACCCGGTGAAATTTTTATAAAAAAATCGCAATTAATTTTATCACCGTAATTGATAGTATGGGTCAGCAATAATTTTGCTATAAAACCTTGTATAAATATAAATATTAAACAGAAATGTCAAAAATTTAAATAACCAATTATATTTTATTTTCGAAGCTTATTTTAAATATGATAAAAATTCAAGGTGACATGCACATAAATGACCTTTTCAAATAATAATTGATTCATAATAATGAACTAATATGATTTTAACATTTTATCAATTATTTAAATTTCAGACATTTCTGCTTATTATTATTATTAAATATTCCTATAAACTACGGATTTTTTTTTCAGAGATTGGGTTCGATTCCTGGTAGCGAATGTGGGATTTTTTTTAATAATTAAAAAATGTCGGCTGCCAACCCTGATAGAAGAAAAACTAAAGAACAAATTGGATTCAGGGATATAGGCCCTGAAATCTTTTAAGTACTGCCTAGTCAGCACATGGTGGTCTTCTTTAAGGGGACGGTTGATGTCCCCAGAGAACATTCTCTGACTTAGATCAAGAAATAAACAGTTATCATGAGATAAATTAATTATCTATAAATGACCTATATTTTAATTGGACTTTTAGTCAATTATTTTTCATTGACTATTGGCAGCACGGATGAGAATAATTCAGTCGATTTGACTATATCTGCTCATTATTGTCGTTTATCTATAGTCTATCTATATTATACTAATAATATTATAAAGAGAAGAGATTTGTATGTATGTTTGTAATGAATAAACTTAAAAACTACTGGACCGATTTTAAAAATTCTTTCATCTACGGTAAGATAAATTAGCAGCGAGTAAAATAGGTTACTCACCCTCCCCCCCATCTCCCCCCTTTACCCCCTCCATACAAATGTACGTTTGTATGAATAAACTCAAAGACTACTGGACCGATTTTAAAAATTCTTTCACACATAAAAAGCTAAATTATCAGCGAGTAAAATAGGCTACTCACCCTCCTCCCATCTCCCCCCTTCATTCAAATGTATGTTTGTATGAATAAACTCAAAGACTACTGGACCGATTTTAAAAATTCTTTCACACATAAAAAGCTAAATTATCAGCGAGTAAAATAGGCTACTCACCCTCCCCCCATCTCCCCCCTTTACCCCCCTTCATTCAAATGTATGTTTGTATGAATAAACTCAAAGACTACTGGACCGATTTTAAAAATTCTTTCACACATAAAAAGCTAAATTATCAGCGAGTAAAATAGGCTACTCACCCTCCCCCCATCTCCCCCCTTTACCCCCCCCCACATACAAATGTATGTTTGTATGAATAAACTCAAAGACTACTGGACCGATTTTAAAAATTCTTTCACCTATAGAAAGCTACATTATCAGCGAGTAAAATAGGCTACTCACCCTCCCCCCATCTGCCCCCTTTACCCCCCTTCCATACAAAATTTCCGTTCTCCACAAATAATATTTTATAAAAATATCAACAATGACTAGACAGTCAAATCTACTCATTGCGGTCACTACTCGTCATATCACAATTTAAAAGAAAGTTGAGCTGTGAAATTATTTGTAGGTACCTACTTGTATATACAAAAACCAAAAATGGCAACTCGTATTGTACGATTGATACGATTGACATGTATGACCGACACAGCTTGAAAGCAATAAGCTATGGAGTTTTACTTATGTGTACTCTTAAATGTGAGCTAAAAGAATATTTGTGAAGATATAATAATAATAATAAAGCCTTTATTTTTCCTTAACTTACAAAAAAGTGAATATAATAAAATATATTTAAATTAATTATCAAATTTAATTAGTTAAGGCCCCTTGCGGGTATAGGCCTCCTCCAAAAGCTTCCAGGTTTTTCTAGTGTTTGTTTTGTCCATCCAGTCGCTTCCAGCTTGATTTTTAATCTCGTCAACCCAGCGTTCCTTGGGGCGTCCTCTGGTCCTCTTACCTTTTGGCCCTGGCCATTTTGTGACTAATTGTGTCCATCTTCCGTCTGTAAGTCTTCCCAGATGACCAGCCCACAACCAGTTTAGTCGTTTCATATGTTGAAGAGCGTCTATCACGTCTGTTTTTTCTCTTATTTTTGTTGATTTAATTTAAATTAGCCTTGAAACTGAAAAGTAAGTTATGGATGGATGTTTACTACCCTGTATGTCTTACGGATCCCAAACCTGGATATTTAACAAACATGCGAGGGACAAAATAAAAAGAAAAGACCCAACGCGCTATGGAAAGGAGTGTCTTGAGCATAAGGCTAAAAGATAAAATTTGTGAAGATTTTATTTCTGACCTACACAGAAACAATTTTATTTCCAATTAGTTCCAAAGTTAGAACTAACATACAAGTCGTTCATAAATAATGTAATGTCTGTTCGTGTGTTTGAATTAGTTGTCTCATTATTTTAGAAATAGAAACGCAGATTGAGAAGCATTCAATTTTACAATCGCTTTTTATTATCTTGTCTGTGAGAGACAATCGGTAAAACCAACTTCATAAGATGCTTCGTTGACGCTATTGAATTTTAAGTAAGACACGTTACTTAAGTTTTTCGCGTATTGACTTCAATAGCTTTAAGTTAGCGATTGAATTCAGTGCAATCCATGTGGTCAAGGCGATCTAGGAGTTGAGCCTCAATAACCAAGATAACTTTCTAATATTAAATTAAAAATATATAAAATCTTAACTGAAGTTTACTAAAATAAACTTTATTTTTTATAGACTAGATAGTCACAAAGCAGTCTTGTAAACTTAGCTATGAAATTAAAAAAAAAAGAGTTTTTAAAAGCCAAGAAAAAGCTAAAGCATGCAAATACAGGGTTCTAGGCTCCGAATATGATTTAGTCCCATTCCGTGTCGAGACCCTTGGTCCTTGGGGTCCTAGCGCTATAAGGCTTTTTAAGGAAAAAAAAAGGCTTTTAAGGCTTTTTTAGGCAAAAAGGTTAGTCGAGACCACAGGAGACCGAAGAGCTGGCAGCTACCTCGGACAAAGAATTAGTGTAGCTATTCAAAGGGGGAACGCTGCCAGTATCTTCGGAACCTTGCCTAAAGGGATATCTCCTTTAGGCAAGGTTCTATAGTTTATATTAGTTTATCATAATTATAGTTATATACCAATTTCAATATTCATACCAATTTTTATAATACATTTAAAAAAAGGCAAGATTGATTTCATTAAATTTCGGACACATTCAAAACAGTAATATATTCTTTTGCATTTACAATCAGTTCGGAACCTCATTTTTGTCCCTGTAAACATTATCCATACTAATATTATATTTGTGAAAGTAACTCTGTCTGTCTGTATGAAATTTTGCATACACGTTGTCAGTGATGCAGGAAAGGATATAGGACCTTTTATCTAGAAAAAAAGTATTGTTCTCGAGGGATCATCTAATGCCTAGCAAAGCTATAACTACAATAATGATGTTAGGCGTTACATTGTTCATATATTTAGTCAGGCATTTTTTTTTATTTCGTGGGCCCCAACTAGTTTTGCTATAAAAAGAAATAATCAGCCCTCAATCACAAGCAGCTTCACCTGACTTGTATTTACATAATTTTCAATAAGCTTAAAATTTCATTCGTTTAAAAAGGTTCTATTTTTTATGCAAATCTTAAATATTCGGTTGGAAACCAACTGCGGTGAATGAGTAAGGGATGTAAAAAACAATTTTTCTATTGACAGCGCACTGGACACTCCTATTGTGTTGTTTGTTTTTTATATGCGACGGTATAGGTATATTAGAATTGTATATTAGAAATAGGTAATATACAATTACGTCAAGTCGCGTAGATCCGCGAATTTATTGCCCGCGAGTTGACGTATAACTCTACCTACCACTCAGCCTGTCAAAAAAAAATTGTAATTAATTTAAAAGCAGTATTAATACATTTTCCCGAGTGCATTGAAATGAATGAACGATCCCCTGTAATAGTGCTAATAAGGCCGCACGCTTCGACAGCTTTGTAATGAATGAACGCCATGCGATCTTGATGTAAAGTGGATAATTGTATTCACAAAGTCAGGTTTAACACGTAAACCATTCATGAATGGAAGAAGACGTTATTGTAGGAAAGTGAAGAAAAAAAAAAAACTTCGCGCTCCAGTTCTCACGGTCGATAGCGCGAGCGGGAGCGACGTCATCACTATAGGGTGTGACTCAAGCGGCAAGCGGTAGCGTTTATTAGTAATTACAGTTACTTTTGAACCTTTTTTTTTGTCGAGGAGAAATCAATTTACGGATACCCTACCGCTGGCTAGGCGATAGGGGTATGTGGGACTCATCTAGTCCTGAAAGGAATGAGAATACCCACTAAAACTCCCGGTGACCCCTTGTAGCCCTTGTATGAGTTGGACCGGGCTCTGGCGAACCAACTACTCCGATCCAACTACTTTTGAACCCTACCAATTGTTTCAATTCTCTCAAGTCAAGTGCTTGACAAAAAAGGCATTTTTTTGTCCTCATGAAAGGCAGAAGAATAAGTATTCGCAATTAAGAAGGTACAGCTTTTTTTTTTTGTTTTTTTTTTTTTTTTTTTTTTTTATGTTATGTCGACAGACAGGCTGACGGTCCACTTGGTGGTAGGTGGCTACCGTCGCCTATAACACAAGCAACGCTACAAGTGCTGCAAGTGCGCTGCCGACTACAGTAGGGTTAAGGATAAGGGATTAGGAGGGGATAAGGAAATGGGCTCTGGCATCCCTTACTCACTCACCGAAACACAACAGCACGTATATGCTGTTATTTCACGGTGGTGTTATTCACGTATATGCTGTTAAATGTGTCTTGCTTTAGTTACTGATAAAACAGCGAGTGTACTCTTGTCTTTCAATGAGTGAGTATACCAAAGCCTTGGTCTTTATCCTATATCCTATCAAGGTCTGCAGAGCACTTAATTGCACCCTCACTGGCCTTGTTTGGGCTTATAGGTCTTAAGACTTGTTTATTTAAAAAAAGTTACAGTCGACTATTATCAGCTAATAGTTGCGATTTTGAAGATTTAACTTTTTTTATATGTATTAAAAACTAAGTAGGCAACTAGGTTAAGGACAATAATTTTTATATAATAATAAAAATAAGTTAATATAAATAAAACAGACAGGTACATTTATAGAAACGGTATACGCCAATCGCTATAGTTCCTAATTTAGACCACACTGCTTGCGTCAGCCTTGATCTTGGTAGACGCGCGTAATTGTTGTGGTAGTGGCGGCGCGTGCGAACCGTGACGTCACACCACGTAACGTTATTGTTCCACGGATTAATTATAGTAGAGCACACCATTTCATTACGACAATGATTCGCACGATTTTTTAAACGGTTGTTTGCTTATATTTTGCCTTGTAAAGTGTAACAGTTTATTAATAATGTTGGGACGTGTTTATTATAATATTGGGTAAAATTTATTTATTAAACTGTAATTGACGCGTCTTGTAGATAAAGGGGATTGCCAACTTTTGGGCGCAACCTGTTACAGAGAAAGCAAATGGCGGAAAAAAATCCTTTATTTTTTTAAAACTAAAATAACAAAAAAAAAATTACATTTTACAGTTGCACCATTCATATTTAGATACAGAAAAATATTTTTAAAATGTGTGTTTTGTGTACTCACAAGATTGTGATCTTGTGAGTATACCTATAGTGTTCTGTGCTCGAGCCGTCGTGAAATAAGCTTTAAAAACAGTCAAGTCTTTGTTTATTGTCTACGTCTAGTTTAGTGTTTTTTATGCAATTTTATTATAAAGACATTATGATCTAATGGAAATCTACCTAGACAGAGTTTATGATTAGTCGTCTAAACAATATTAAAATGATAATTGCAAAATATATGGTTAAAGTAACACAATCTCTAACATAAACTAACCATATATTTTGATCCCAAATATGTATCTTGATTATGCAACTGACAATCAAATTGAAACTAAGGTAGCGTAAATCTGATATTTTTACCTACAAAATGATTACTGTCGCCAGACGGGCTGCCCAAATGATTGCAAAACTCAGTATGCCCTGCCACTACTTTCTAGATTCACACCAGAGCTAAATTTGAAAAGTTCATGTCGGGAATCGAACCCCGAGAACCCTAAAACAGAGCTTTAATGCAAGCACCTTTTTTTAAGCACGCTAAACCACTCATCCAACAGGTTCGTCTAACTTATTCCACTTTTTTCGTAACTTTATTTCCACTTTTTATACTGCGTTTCAGTAGTCTAAAGTTTTAGTTTTATAAAAATGTCTAATCTTTAATATAAAAATGAATCCCTATTTCTCCTGGTCACAGCATCACGCGTGAACGGTTAGTTAGACCGATTTTAATTCGGTTTTCGCTACCTTAGAAACGAATAATGGATGAATGTCGGACTCTAGTAAAGTTAATCTCAGTCTAGTTAAGACGCTTAACTACCATTTAATTAAATACCTTAAAAATATAAATTGTGTCTAAATAGAACATATTTCGAAATAAATTGACAATTTTGCTATGAATGATGGAATATAATAAAAGCAATCATTTACACCTGCCATTAAGAGCAATCCGACATTATCACCGTCATATGATCAAAATGTGTTTTGTATAATTAATGTTAAAGTGTACATTAAATTGAAGTTATCAATTTGCGACTATTGAGCTGGGAATATTAAAGTTGGATGCCACAATGCGTTCAGCCACAGTATAGACGATATAACAGTATGTATGTTTGAAAAAAATTAAGTAAACTCCATTTTGTATTTACAATTGGTATAAAAGGGTACTATTGAGCTGGAAGTAGGAGAAACAGATCATGAGTTAAGTTTTGCTTGTATGAAAACACAAGCAAAAAAATAATGCATTTATTTTGCATTTTTTTAATTTATTTATTTACACACGAACAGCTTAACATAACTATAATTTCATAATTAACTTTAAAGTACTATAAGATTTATAATGTAAGCCAATTACAGGCGTGAACAACATTTACAGTTTGAAGTTACATAAACACAATTAATAATGCATTAATAAAAAAAATGCATCAGAGCAATATGTGGCGTGGGCTTTATGGAGAGTTGTGTGCCACTATTTAAAAAGTTACATATACTTCCCTTACCTTGCTTGTATACTATAAAGACGTTGTGTATATTTGTTAGAAAATATCCGAACTGTTTTGTCGAAAATAACGAAATAGGAACCAAAATAACTAGACAAGGTAATTTATTGCAAAGACCAAAATGTAGATTAGAACTATTTAATAGAAATGTTTATGTTATGTCAATTAAAACATACAATAAACTACCTAATAATATAAAGGAATTGCCGGATCCTAAATTTACAAGAACATTAACAAAATGGTTATTAGATTGTTGTTATTATGATGTTAAAGAATTTTATAATAAGAAACATTAATTCCTTTATTAATATATTAGTTTACAAACAATTAAACACAAATATTTGCATGCCCTTGGCGGGTAGAACACACTTTGTACTGTAACTGCTGTATACAAATTAAAATCCTGTAAACATGTGTTCGCGCAAATAAAGATTTATTTTATTTTTATTTATTTATTTTTAATTAATTAATAATACATTTATTTGCTCCACACAATCACATATAACCACACAAGTGATATAAACAATGTTAATGTAAATGCACACGAACTTGTGAAAAACCCTACAAAATAAAATTAATAGCCATTTAAAAGTGTTATTGTTTGTACATGACCGTTAAATATGTTGAATTCGTTATCTTTGCCCATATTCTAATAGCAATTTGTACAATTGCCAAAATGGTTTTTGTAATTAATTTCTTCTTTAATAAAATTCGCGAATTAGGAAATAAATCTATTTGATGCTTAAATATTAAAACAATAAACACATAAACTAAACATTTCGCCAATCTATACTAATATTATAAAGAGAAAAGATTTGTATGTATGTATGTATGTATTTTTGTATGTTTGTAATGAATAAACTCAAAAACTACTGGACCGATTTTAAAAATTCATTCACCTATAGAAAGCTACATTATCAGCGAGTAACATAGGCTACTCACCCTACCCCCATCTCTCCTCTTTACCCCCCATAAATACCCCCATACCCCCATGAATTTTATAAAGAGACCCGGACAAAGTGACGTGCAACAGCTAGTCTATATTAAAATTAAAATTTCCGTAGAATGAATATTGGTACAAAAATATCTCTGTCAATCAAAATAACAAATACGATATAATCTATATCTCTATATATTAAAAAAGAATCTCCATTTCCCTTGATCACGGCATCACGCGTAGACCGATTTTAATTCGGTTTTCACTAATGGAAAGAGGGATAATCGGGGAATATTCATGTATATAAAAATTTCACGCCGGGCGAAGCCCGGGGCGGGTCGCTAGTTCTATATCTTATATATAAAAATGAATCCCCATTTTCCTTGGTCACGGCATCACACGTAAACGAGTAGACCGATTTTAATTCGGTTTTCACTAATGGTAAGGGGGATAAACGGGGAATGTTCATATATATAAAAATTGCACGCCGGGCGAAGCCGGAGGCGGGTCGCTAGTATTTTATAAAGATGACTATTGATTTCGTCCAAAGTCACGAGAAAACCTTCTTTAACCTTCTTTTGAACATTTGTAAAGTTAATTGAACGTTTGTCATCCTAAATGCGAGTCTTAAATCCTAAATCTTACTTCAATTTTATAGTTAAACAATGATCTATATGTGGCTCGAGCTTAGCCTTTAGAACGGCTATAGTTATCCTGCATCTAATAATCACAGTGCTTATTAGTTTCAATACTGATTTGTGCGTTAATATTGTGGCCGAGGTAATATAACGTAGTTGTAAGCTTCAGCGATTTGTGAGAATCAATCATAGTCCGACATGGCGATCGTAAAATTTATGTTCAAATGTCATTCCGTTATTGCTACTTATTGTTGGAGCTATGACGCGTTTGCTGCTATGT
This sequence comes from Bembecia ichneumoniformis, assembly GCA_910589475.2. Classification (NCBI taxonomy): domain Eukaryota; kingdom Metazoa; phylum Arthropoda; class Insecta; order Lepidoptera; family Sesiidae; genus Bembecia; species Bembecia ichneumoniformis. Next base: position 17,190,314 of record OU342534.1, on the reverse strand, counting down.
ATTAAGTGTGTTCGTTAATATATGTAGCTAAAACTGGATCTAGAACCTACTTATATATGTATCTAAACATATAATAAAACCTTAAACGAGCCGTGTCTGTTTATTAAATATTTTTTTCAAAAAACAATTTGTATTTATGTTACTGAGGTCAAAAAAACTGTTTTTAGAATTTTTGTCTGTTTGTATGTACGTTTGCGCACGCTAATCTCTGAAACGGCTTAACCGATTTGAATGCCGTTTTGACTATTGTATTGCAGCAAGCTTCCCGTAACATTTAGTGTTTGTTTCGTTACCATCGATTTACAAACAAAAAAAGTTACGCCCTATATCGTATACCACGCGTACGAAGTTGTGGGCTCAGCTAGTATTGAATAATTTAGTGAAGGAATTATTTATGTGTTATAATGAAATAGTGCGTAAGTATATCCAAAAAATAATAGATATGTTTTTTATTTTTTATGTTAAGGTCGGCAGACAGGCTGACGGTCCGACGCGGTAGGTGGTAGGTGGCTACCGACGCCAATAACACAAGCAACGCCTAAGCTGCTGCAAGTGCGCTGCCCGACTGTAGTAGGATTAAGGATAAGGGATTAGGAGTGGATAGGGAAATGGGCTCTGGCATCCCTTACTCACTCACCGAAACACAACAGCACACGTGCTGTTATTTCACGGTGGTCTTCTGTAAGGGGGTGGTTATTACCGCCAGACGGGCTGCCCAAATGACTGCGTAACGCAGTGTGCCCCGCCACTACTTTCCAAATCCAGACCAGAGCCAAATTTGAAAAGTTCATTTTTCAAAGTTGACCCTGCCGGAATCGAATCCGGGAACCCTAGAACAGAGCGTTAAGGCAAGCACCCTAACCACTCATCCGACGGGCTCGTCTACTCAAATTTCAAACCCTGAAGTTCTGGTCTATAAAATAATATAACGGCGCAATTTAATAATTTTATCATAGCAAGAAAAATTACTAAATTAACAGGGTGGTTTCCTAAGGAACAGAAATAACAGTTGTCCAAAGAATATTTAAGTGCTTGTAGCAGAGACATGTGGATTCGAGTCCATTATCTAAAGACAAATTGTTTATACAAAACACTTTTGACAAGCTTTTAATAAGAATTCAATTTTGCAATTCTAAGACAAGTATAAGTTTGATCATATCACAATAATGGAAAATCGAGATCTTAACCAACTTTATATCAATTAGTGGATTTATCAATTATACAATTAATCAATAGGGAATATGGACATTTTTTAAAAATATTTTCATACGATAGGTTACATCGTTATATAACCGAAAAAAATATTCAGCGCCAAAAAAACAGAAATTTGGTAACAAAATAAAAGTTAAAATTAACTAACAGCTACGGGCACTTTAAACACCCGCCCTTTTGGCGCGCTCGTCGTGACGTCAAAGTCTACAATACAATCAAATGTTAAAAATCACAAACATCTACACGCTTGTTGACATTTCATAGACGTTGACGTCACATTCCATAGACTTTGACGTCACATTCGATCTGACTGTTTCGAGTATTTTGAATTTCCCACATTTTTATGCACTTTTTTATAATTATTTTCTTAACGAAAAAGAAATAATATTAAAAAATATTTACATAGACATAATTCTAAAGTAAAAATGTTGATAAAAAAATATATTTAAGCCTTTTTTGAATTGGACGCATATTAGGTATATTAATTGTTTGTGTACTAAATTTTATCTGAAAAGAGCACTCCAATACATTTTAGTAGCAGCTAAAACGGTTACAGGTAAAAATATCACGAACAAAACAACATGCAAACAATCTTTCACCACTCCAATTTAAGTCGGGCGCTTTCATTAACAAAAAATAATAACAAATCTGTCGACAGTAACACTGACAAATTAAATATGGCCGCTTCATTTATGCATCACAAATTTAAGTCGTAAGACGAGTAAACGAAATACCAAGCAATTCACTTCTTGGAAAGGTTATAGCGACTGCCAAGTTAAGTTTGTCGATTGGACCAGCGAGGTTAGGGACGTCAAATTTTCGCCACAGTGTAATTAGAGATTGGATTCTTATGTACGGGGTCATGCGAACGAAATGATACAAATCATCTTTAAATTTATTTAGATGGGGTCTAATTTAGGAGCGACAGCGGATGCGTTTCGGAATCGATCGATTTCAATAAATTTTGAATTGTTGTAAAAATAGGTACGACGAATATCCACATCATCATATAATTATATATGATATGAAGTAATTTACTCGCGAAACTTTAGTTAGTTGTATATCTATCTTTCATTCTATGTAATTATATAAATGCCAAAGCCAAAAGGGTTTATAGTCAATATAAGTAACACAAATAGACCAAGTGTTAATTTTTATGGGATGATAATTAATTAATTCAAGTGACCATAGGTATAGGGTTCCCAGGCCTCAAAATCGAAAATCCGGACACAGACTCATATTTAGCCGGACATTTTGCCACAAAAGCCTGACACACTGGTTTTTAAAATAAGTAGTTCTTTTTATTTGTGCATTTATTACCTTAAGACTTGCTGTACTTTTTATTATTTATCACATATTGTTTTCTTAAAGTAATTTGTAAGATCGCGAATCATGCGTGTCCGTGTGGGGTTGACCAAATCCTAACGAAAGCCGGACGGGCCGGACTTGTATTTGGACTTGTATTCAGACTTGGATTTGGCCGGACACGACTAAAAGCCGGACATGTCCGTCTAAAGCCGGACACCTGGCTACCCTACATAGCTAGGGATCTTTTAATTAAAAAAAGTACTAAGAGTGTGATTAGTGAAAGTCTCTATGTACTCTATAGAAAATATGATAAATTAAACGTTTTTGCCATTTTTCATATGACAAAAAACACTTGACAATAACATTTTTTATACGCGTAACTTTTTTTTGATGCACACAGCTAGAAAATAGTTAAAATTTAATTTAGTTTTATAGAATATATTGTATAAACTTATATCTCTATATATAAAAATGAATCCCCATTTCCTTTGGTCACTGCATCACGCGTGAACGGGTAGACCGACTTTAATTCGGTTTTTACTAATGGAAAGAGGGATAAACGGGGTATGTTCATGTATATAAAAATTACACGCCGAGCGAAGCCAGGGGCGGATCGCTAGTTTTATATAAATATTTATATGAGTGTCCACAGGTAATTTTAAGCGATGCCGATGCGATTTTTTTAACATTTAAAAAGCTATCAGTTCTTAAATTGTACCAGAGAAGAGTAACTTTCGTTTGTGCTTAATTAAAATTAATAGTCGTTAACTGAGCGATGCTATTGTAATTAATGATTTATGAAACACTACAGGCTACTTGGGGTAGTACAGGTTAGAATAGGAATTAATGATGCCAGAGATTGTAATATTGTTTACAATCGATACACTTGTTCGATCCCCACCTAATGCAGTTGCTTCTTTCATTCCTTGTTACGTTATGTATATGTGTCCTTGTCTCGCATAGGAAAATTGCAATTTGTATGCTTGATTGATTTGTGAAAATAGGTATTTGTTAATTTCCTTTTATTTATAGGCCGACAGATAGGCTGACCGGCCACTTGATGGTAGGCTACCGACTACAATAGGATTAAGGAAAAGGTATAAGGAGGGGATAGGGTAATGGGCTCTGGCATCCCTTACGCACCGAAACACAACAGCACACGTGCTGTTATTTCACGGTGGTCTTCTGTAAGGGGGTGGCTACTGCCGCCAGACGGGCTGCCCAAATGATTGCCAAACTCGGTATTCCCTGTCACTATTTTCCAGATCCAGACCAGAGCTAACTTTGAAAAGTTCATTTTCAAAGTTTACCCTGCCGGGAATCGAACCCGGGCTTGTTGTTTGTGTTACAGGCGACAGTAGCCACCTACCATCAAGTGGACTGTGAGCTTGTCTGCCGATCTAAACATACAAAAAAAAGTAACTCTGTCTATCGTTGTTTTAGCTTAAACACAGCCAAAGTACTTGTGCTCGTTTTTAATTATACACTCGTGCAAAGCGTAGTCACAAAATCTACTGCACCTACTTAAGTAAAGTCGTTAGTACCGATCCTCATGTTTTCAAATCGCCTCTCCAATGTCTCCGACGTGTCTGCATAGTATCGAAACAAAATCGTGCGCCGAGAGTTTGCTCACGAAAATCCAATAAAATATTTCTCCTCCAACATGAACAAGGATGCACGGGAACAATCAATAGTACACAGATCAAATAAGGTCTCCAATGTCGGGTCGGTGGTGAACACGTGACTCCTCACGACTTATTCCGAATGAAGTTGTACTTATGTCGATAACTATATGAAAACTGTCTCTGGAATTAGGGCGAACTTTGTACTTGTATTAAAGTCAACTTTGTGCCAATAGGCATGTTGACGGTATTAAAGAATCAAAAAATATATGTTGAAAGGAGTTTTTTTTGTATTAAAATTGAGATTAATAAGATTTTTAATAAAATAGAAGTATAAATAACTGCAATCGGCCATGTTAACTGAAACACCAATCAGAGCGAATGACGTCACGCCCAGGTAAGTGCCATCGTGTTGCTTGACTTTGCTTCAACAGAATGAAAAATCTGATGAGATGTCGGTGACGTCACGGTTCACGGTTCATCAGACGCGACGCCATGACACCTATGAGCGTTTTCGCGCGTAATTCAAAATAGATTTAAAAAACATTCAATAATTCGCGTTGAAATTTAGTTTTTTTGCTGAAATATTGTTTTTTCGGATATGGTAGATCTACATTATAGAAGGGAATTTCAAAATATGTCATCATGCCTATTGGGATAAAATTTATAGATCACCTGAAACAATTTTAGGATAAGAAAGACTTTCAAGGATTGAGCTGCTGATTGACACTGTTATTAAAAAATTTAATTTCTTCACACTGATTCAGATTCCATAAAGTTTTATTTCATTTATTTCGAATAAAGCTTTGAATAACAGTTTCTGGTTATAGTTTTATTTTAAGTAAAGAAAAGCTTTTAGTAAATTAGTTTAAGAGTATAGCAAATTATTGAAAAAAAAAAAGCAACTTTTTAACTTATTATATATGCTAAAAAACTTTTTAATGTAGATTTATACTTAAGGGCTTCACTTAGGCAAAAAAAATTTATTAATACAATTTTTAAAACTGACATTAACTTATTAATAGGTACAGGATTCATTTGCGCGCAATAAGCCGTTTTCGAGAGAATTTTTAATGAAAGTCAAATTCTTCTTTTGTTCTAACTTTTTTTGTGGAGTTTCTATTACTTTAACGAAAATTCTAATTAATACAATTGGTTCTTCACATGTTTAAGTATAATATATATTTTTTTCAAAGCAATTGTCTTGTCTATTTCTTGTAACATCTTCATTAAACAATGGATATTTTTAGTGTTTAGCGTTTGTCTCCACCTTAAACTAATTGTGTCAGCCAGTAAAAAAGATTCGATCCATTTTTCTTTCGGTTACTCTGTCCGTGCACATTACTAAAAACCAATTTCGCAATAGTGCACAATGCATCAAAATTACGGCAGCAACATCGAAACGGAAAGTAAATCACACACGCGATTCAAACGTAAGGAACGTTCTTTGCATTGTAAAGGTCACTTTACACCCTCCGGTTAAAATAATTCAACTAAATGGCCTTTAATTTCAAAATTCTAGTTTTTCAGTTTAATATGCATGGCTTAATAGCAACACAATTTTGTTTAAACTTATTACATCTTAAGCTAAAGCTATATTTAATTCTTTTATTATAAATAAGTGGCGCTATTTTAAAACAAACGGTTTTTTTTTCAAGTGAAACTTCTTTGCGCGATGAGAGTAAAAGTTCAAGGTCGAATATTGTGTGACGCTTCAGTGTAACGAACACGTGACGTTTTCTGTTACGTTTCTGCATGACATCTTGTAGGGTTCATCATCATTCGCTTCTCATTCATTAAAAACCTTTTTGTTTCTGTTTCTAATGTGACCTTTTTTTTATTTACTTATTATTACATGTACACTGGCCGGCGGATTTTGAACAGAATGGAACGAAAAAGGGAGCAGGAAAAAGATTGAGAAATGAGGATTGACAGGTTTTCTCACGGAGAAAAGGCATTCTGGAGAAATTTTGCAAAGGAGAAGGTTTACTGGTTACAACTGAGTTTCAGATATTCTTCAAAGAAATCGGAATAAACCAATCCGAAACTTATTTCGTTAAGACGACGAGTTCAGCATTAACCTCGTATTTTTGCCGAAGATCCGGTTCCAACGCTGTGCACAGCATCATCCTCATAAACTGTTAGCTCTGAAGACGTGCTCATCGGAGGACAATTATTTATAAATATTTATGAAGATTAATAAGGACTGCGGTGACTACCAGTGTACATATAGGGACCTTAGTGAAATTAAAGTGTGGTGTTTCCTCCAGTCTCTATCTTTCCTTCCATCCCGCCACCCCTTACAGTGATCTAGAGTTGTTTCACTACAATCTGCAGCTTATTATATACTAGCTGAACTCGGCCACGCTTCACTGCGACACATACGGCGGCGGCGTGCGCATGGGGCGCGCGGTACTGGACACTGCTTATATATAATACTATTTATCATAGCGTGATGTAATATAGACTATATATGCGCATAGACTAATATAGACTATATGGCTTTCCTCCATAAATGGACTATTCAATACAAAAAGAATTTTTCAATTCGAACCAGTAGTTCTTGAGATTAGCGCGTTCAAACAAACAAAGCTTTATAATATTAGTATAGATTTGATATAGCCAAAGAAGTTTCACTTCTGACTTGCGTACTCAGTACACGCGCATATTATTTATTTAATTTAAAAAGGTGAAAATGCCAATTGTGTATGTAGGTATGTTTTTCGTGTATTATACTTTATTATATAATTAGTGAACGTGCTCCAGAACCAGTTTACTAAAACGTATAAAAAATACAATTCTTATTCAAACAAAAAGTGTGAGCTCCGACGCACGAATTTTAAACGTATAAAATTAAATGTATAAAATTTTCCTCGTCTCAATGGATACTTAATTAATATTATTTAATTACATTCTGCATACTCAGATGTCACGTTTCCCAACGAAAGTTACGTTAGTTACGTTCGGTATACACAGATGTCACTGCGTTTTATAAGTTCAAATAAGTAGTTCATTTTTCGACGACAGATGTTTCTGTGCCGGCAGGTCATACGCGCCATCGTTTCGTTTCTTACACTTTTCATACAATATTTCGACGTTTGCTTTGTGCCCAGAGTCACTTTGACACAAATGTCAAAGTGACAGATAACGTAACGCCTTTTAGTGAACGCTTTTATTAATTTTACTTCTCATAATATCGATTTTCATATTCTTATATGAAAATCGATTCATAAGGATTAGACTCCAATAGACTGCAAAAAGCATATAGATAATAAAAAAAAATCAAAATAAAAAAGTTCGATCCATTTTGTTAGGTATACTTAAATTTTTTGTAGTAGTAATTCTATTTCATTTTTGTAAATTTTTAAATTACAATTCTCAAAAAAAAATAATGCTGTTTTTGTTGGAAATCTAAACCATGTCAGAGTTTACATATTACTCGTGATGAGAGGACACTTTTTATGTCTTCCAATCTCATTCGACAGTAGAAAAATCATATATATTTTTTCTTGTATTTTTGACGCCATTTCAAGTGAACTTTTTCCTAGAGAACCGCATTGAAATTCCAATTTCTAGAGTTTTACCGTTTGTGCGTAGTGTGCAGTGTCCTTTATGTGATGATTATGATGCCTGTTGCCATTAGGTGGCATTATATGTATACGTGGGAACTGAACCGGGGCTCCGAAGGCCGGTCAGGTTAGCTCAGGTTATGGTGTTTACCGCGAATACAACTCGATATTAGACAATATACGCTACCAAATAACATTTCCACAACTTTATTATTTTCCAACAATTGTAATTGTTAACACTATGTATTTTGTATGTTATATACTTTTAAGAATTTTAAAACTATAGGTCTATGAAATAAAATACTACTAGAGACTGCTCTATGGAGAGCAAAATTAATCTATCTCGATCCTTCTGCTGGCAAAACCTCTCTCTGTCTCTCTCTCTCTCACACACACACACACACACACTAGACACGCACACATTTAAATTATGTGTGTAACTTTTTCTCTGTGTATGTTTTTTTTTTATTAATTATTATTTTTCTGATGTTTTTTTAACAATAATAGCATTTAGCTTACAGTACGTTTTCTCACATATCTATGTTCCGCAATAAACTAAGCAATTACTTAAATCTATACATATAATGAAATCATAAACGAGCTGTCTGTAAATTAAAATTTTTTTCAAAAAAAAAAAAAACACAAAATAAACCAATTTGTAAACCTTGTACTTAATGTTATTGAGGTGAAAAAAAAAATTGTTTTTAGAATTTTTGTCCGTTTATCTGTGCGTTTGTGCACACTAATCTCAGAAACGGCTTAACCGATTTGAATGCGATTTTCATTGATGTATTATAGCAAGCTTTTCGTAACATTTAGTGTTACGTTGCTAACAAACAAAAAAGTCAGTGAGCTATTATGTACCTGAAAAAAGTTACGCGCTACACCTGATACCACGCCTACGAAGTTGCGGGCTCAGCTGGTACTTAAAATAATTGGATTCTTTAAACACTCTATCATTTTTATAGGATGGATTTAAAAAGTTCATGTTCATTTAAAAATAATAATTTATTTTCACACAAAAAAGTGTATTCAAGTGTTGAATAGAAATTTATTCCTTATTTGAGAGGATTGCCTCACACGACTTCTTGAATTATAACAAATACGCTATTGAATCAGAGACAAAAACTTGAACTTCTTACTGTAATTAAGGAAGACAGTTAAAACAGGCGCGTGGAAGCCTTCGACTACCTTATTTAAACGGAACAAGGTCCAATGTCGAGTGTGCAGACGGCTCATTGAGTTTAAACCATTACATTTCCATAGTTAACTGGTGTCAGCCTAATGAGTGGTTTATATGGCGAATACGAGCGTTCAGGGCGTCGCATGAAATAATTTAATTAGCTCTTGGACTTCGCAATCTAACCATTTGTCGGAGTTTCTTCTTCTGTTTTCAGCTTTTTGCCAATTAACTTTTTACATGAGACGCGAGTGGACATACTGATATATTTTTAATTTAGATATCTCCAAGGAATTCGCTCGCATAAATATAATTTTTTATTTGATTATGATTTATCATCTTAAATGATCGATAATGGCTCAAAAGTTACGATGGGAGCAGTAAAAGTAATGGCATTTGTGCTCTTGTACGAGTAAAGGTATATCAGAGCATATTCTAACATAAAACTCCCTAACAAACAAATAGATCGTCAGCTTGCTTGCTAACAAGTGCGAGCTGAACTCACGTGAAGAGGGTTCCGTACGATGTTACCTATCCGCACAATATTGAGTGATTTACCATGTTATTTTAATATCACGGACTTCTTTTAGGTTTTCCTATAATCTATAAGTAGAAAACTAATTTCTATATTATTATTTTTTTCAAAATTTTAGGTTCAGTAGTTTCGGAGATAAGGGGGGCGGGAATGGTCAATTTTCGTCTATTTTCTTGAATAACTTGGAAACTATTTATTTTAAAATTACAAAAAAAAAATACATTTAAGATCTTCAGAACATCCATTGGAAATGTCACACGATGCAGTTTTCAAATTTTTTATTTTTTATTTACCACCTTCCCCCCAAAAATGACCTCTCATATAGAGATTTCATTTATTCACGTCACACCTCTGCGTTTGGGTCACAGAAATTGATATGTGTACCAAATTTCAACTTAATCGGTCTAGTGGACCGTGATAATTGATTGTGAGCGACGGACAGACGGACACATGAGTGATCCTATAAGGGTTCCGTTTTTTTATTCGGACGTACGGAACCCTAAAAATAAAAATGTATGATTGGTGCATACATAACAGTTAGTGTACAGAATCAGACAGTTGTTTTAAAAAAAAGAATTTATAAAAATATTGCAAAACGATTTAAATTTTATATCAAAGTTTTATTTATTTTGTGCCAAAGAATAGATTTTCAATTTTTTTTTTTTTATTTATAATTAAGAAGAGTCAATTCCTATCCCTTCTTAATCCTTTATCCTTATTCTTACTAAAGTCGGTAGCCTAGGCGAATGGTAACTACTACATCAAATGGACCGTTAGCCTGTCTGACAACTTTTTTATAAAAAACAAATAATTTATTTTAAACTAAATTTTCCTAGTATTACAACTATAATTAGAGGGCTTATTGTAATGGGAATATTAAAATTACTAAGCGGTCTAAGTATGTATGACTTCCATTATATTTACTGATACCTTATTTACCTTGAAGGTACATATATTTACCTTATTGGATACGATTAAATATTGCTCGCTGATGATGTTGATTGTCATCCTAGGCGACGAAGTCCTCCCATCAAATGTATACAGTCAGCCTGTCTGTCGCCCCTTATTATAAAAAAAACTGTAATTTTTAATTTAATAATAGAATTCTGTCGTGGTGTTATTAACAACAATAACGTATTTCACGTGTTTTTTTGTTTGACGTCAGAGAAACGTTTATCTTGGTCCCTTGATTTGTTTGGATCCAATTAGCAGACCGCTGGACAAGAATTTTAATTTCGCACGTAGTTTTTTGCTCACCGATACAATTCACTTAAGCGTTGTTTAGTTTTGTTTAAATGCTTCAGTAGTGGCAGGGGACACTTCGTTTCGCAGTTATTAATTGGGCAGCCTGTCTGGCCGCAGTGACTCTAGCCCGTTAGAGAAATCCGCAGTGATATAACTGTGGGTGGATAAGGGATGCCATCCCATCATCGTCCTCAAACTCTGTGTCCGGGGAGGACTACGTGACTTAACGATTGATGAAGGAAGGCCACAGTCATCTTGATGATGGACTCAGCATATGAACGAGAACTGCATGCGAACCGTGCCATGATGCTGTCTCTGTTTTAGGCCCTTGAACCGGCTGCCATCGTCACCGCTCAACGACTGTCGGATCAGGTGCGAGCTATCCAACGGTGGATCAGTCTGCACTTGATCTGCTACGCCTGGGCTCACTACCTATCCCTAACATGCCTTCTAATCCATTATATTTTAGCCTACTAAGATGACAGCGCACTTGCAGAATCTATGGCGTTACTTGAACTATGTGCGTTACTTGAACTACTGCCGCCAGACGAGCTGCCCAAATGACTGCGAAAAGCAGTGTGCCCTGCCACAACTACCATCAAGTGTTCTGTCAATTCACTTGACGAAACATTAAAAAAAAACTAATTATAATAAAATATTAAGTTTTTTTTTATTTCTAATCACATATGTAACAATATTTGTAATAAAATAAAAACTTTTTTGCAAAAATCAAGAATTACCGGAAGTCGTAATAATATAAAACAGTAAAAATCACAACGTGGTTTCCGATAAATGTTTAAGTACTTGCCAACACTTCATTTATTTTAAATATGTATTAAAATTATATTAAATACTAACTAACCGCGAAAGGATGTATAATTTTTCAAATTTTTCTCTTCGTAAGAACTTTTCTCAGATTTCAAAACGATATTTTGAAAAATAAAACAAAATAAAACGAAATTATTTTTATTTATATACCTAGACAATTAATATACTCAATTATTTTAAGTACAATGAAAATACTGTAAAGGAATTTTTGAACAATCCAATGTGAATCTGTTCAAAATGTACTTTTCAAATATTTAGAAACACAAAGGTCAAACACAGCCTCTTAATTGTTTGTTTGCGGCAATTATGGAACAATTGTCGCTCAATTTTCATAACGTCACCGAAACCTATCACGAGCACATTAACCGAAATATTGCGACAGTTAAACGCTAACTGTTCGGAAACCCTTTCAGTTCAGTTAAACACTAATTGCTCGCAAATCTCACAATTAGCGACATTGCGACAAAGCGACCGGCTTGCGACGTTCACGCTTAGAAACCGGCGCGATTGTCCGAATTTCCACTTGCGATTGTGAAACATTTTGAAGGTTCCGAATGTTACCATTTTCGTTTTATTATTAAAACAGCTGATGGAAGTTACCTAACGTATAAAACAGTTGATGATGAATTAATGCGTTGACAGCCGTTCCCGATGCGATTTTCTGATCCCTTAGCAAATATTTTTAGAGTGGGAAACCCTTACTTTATCGATGGTATAATTAGACTTCACAGAAACTTTCTTAACATAACTTAATATTTAATTAATTATTAAGTATTTTTTAGTGCTTTACGCTGGCTAGAAATGTGGTGTCGTTAAAGGTCTTCAGATAAAAACATTGGGCTAAGTTAGGCACAATAAAAATCTAAACGATAAGTTAATATAAAAGAATTTAAAGTATTCAAGATTGCGTTTCCTTGGGATATTAATTTTGAATTCAGATAAAAGAGGGCGCTAGTTGGGACGCATTCAACAACAATTGCAAAGGAGATCGGTCAATTTTGTATGGAGATCGGGCCATCAGTGTATGGTATTTTCATTTTAACCATTAGGTAAGAATCAGGTTAGGTTATAAATTTTACTGGGGAAAAAAAAACGTATAATTTGGTAATGGGATTTAAGTTTGAAATTATTAAAAAATCCAATTGTTCCAATTGAGTAATAAGTTTTTTAATTTTCGAATGTAATCCCTATTTACAAAACCTGAAATATTCACAGAAAATTACTAAAATTATGAAAGACTTTTATTATCAAATACTCCAAAGTTAAAATTAAATAAAAATGCCCTCGTTTTGAATAATACAAAGTTAGGCTTCCATTTCTTCTATTTTCTGTTTGTAAATAATAGTCACTAAGTTAACTAAGTTAACTAAGTAGATATAATTAATTAGGTTAAATTAACTTTCTTAATTTGATATATAATTTGTAATAAGCTCGATTGATATAGGTAATATATTTTCTACTAATAAGTCACTTTTAAAAACAGATGCGCCTAATGTAAAAAAACTACTGTCTTAATAATGAAGATATTAAGTTAGTTAAGTTACCGACTTTAACCATTGATCGCGTCACTGATTTTGTTAATACTAAAATCGATTAATTCCAAGAGCGCATCGGGAAAACCTCTAAGTACTTATTGGTAGAATTCGTTGCCAAGTGGCGAGATCCTGTTCAAACGACGTCGTGAACAAAACTGCAATAATAAATACTTGGATTCTTACCTTTCGCGAGTTGTAGTGGTAAAACTGATTTAACCATGGGACCACTTTTGGGAGGTAAATGTTTAGAATTAAAAAAAAAAAATCAAATGTTTATAAGCAATATGTAAAAAAAGTTCGTGTTATTTAATCTGTATTGGTTACTGCCTTCAGACAGGCTGTCAAGTTTGTGACTGCGGGTCGCAGTGTGCCCTGATACAACTACTAGTAAAAAAAAAACATAAAAACCCAACACTTAAATCAGTTAATCGCCCTTATTTGATTGCAGTCGCTAACCTATACTAATATTATAAAGAGAAAAGATTTGTATGTATGTATTTTTGTATGTTTGTAATGAATAAACTCAAAAAATGCTGGACCGATTTTGAAAATTATTTCACCAATAGAGAGCTACATTATCAGCGAGTGACATAGGCTACTCACCCTCCCCCCATCTCCCCCTTTACGTCCCCTCCATACAAATGCATGTTTGTAATGAATAAACACAAAGACTACTGGACCGATTTTAAAAATTCTTTCACCTATAGAAAGCTACATTATCGGCGAGTATATACGAAGAGACGCGTATATACGAAGTCAGCTAGTTGAACATAAATTTGAAGTTTATTTTACACGGAAATAGTTCTCAAAGAGGATATGACAGCTCATAATGTCTAATGGACTTATTATTACTATTTACCTAAGAACTACTTCAATTCGTCTACTATCGTATACCTATTAAATACTCAATAAGTACTAATAAAAGTGTCCCGTCTGAGCTCATATGCAATTGGTAGAATTAGTATATTAGAACACATAAGCCTATGTTTATCTGGAATATTCTTAAAAGGTATTGTATGAGAATTTTTGAAATAAGTGCAGTGGTTTTGGAGTTTTTTTAAATGTTAAGAACGGCAGACAGGCTGACGGTCCACTTGATGGTAGGTGGCTACCGTCGCCTGCAACACAAGCAACGCCACAACTGTGCGCTGCCGACACAGTAGGATGAAGGATAAGGAATTGGATAGGAAAATGAGCTCTGGCATCCTTTACTTACTCACTAAAACACAACTGCACACTTCACGGTGTTTTTCTGTAAGGGGGTGGTTACTGCCTCCAGACACAGCAGTGTGAACTGCCACTACTTTGCAGGCCAGAGCCAAATTTGAAAAGTTAATTTTTCAAAGTTGACCCTGCCGGGAATCGGACCCGGGATCTCTAGAATAGAGCGTTAAGGCAGGCACCCTAACCACTCGTCCAACGGGCTCGTCAAGCTTCAAATCAAATCAAGCTCGTCAGTGTGGATTACTGTACTTACAAAATTTACTCTCAGTCTTTGTAATAGTAATGTATATTAGTATGTACAATTGGGGGAGTATATATTATAGCCTATGTCCATCTGACTAATATACTATATATAGTATATATACTATATATATATATATATATATATATATATATAAACATATCTTTGGGCACTTTGTTGATCACGCCACGAGCCCGTACATTGTTGACTCCACCTTTTGACCCGAATAACTTTAATCTAGTTGCGTATTTCTCGGGCGAGATGGCGTCGTAGCATTCTATTATGCGATGTTGCCAAACATATTCGTCCATAGTCGATATATTCGACAAATATTTTTACATCGATTCCATGCAACAGTGGATCCGTAACGGCTAAATTTTCTATATGCACGAAGACTTTTAGGCTCCGATTATATTTCAAAAATCAATTACTTGTGTTGATCACTTTATATACTCGTACTTCCAGTAATACTTGTTTTGATCCGAATAGGTAATACGGCATCCTAGCATTCTATTATGCGATGTTGCCAAATATATTCGTCGATAGTACCTATTATTCGATAAATATTTTTTCAACGATTTCATGCAACGGTGGGATCCGTCAAGGCTAAATTTTCTAAATGCACGAAGACTTTTTGGCTCCGTATATATTTCAAAAATCAATTACTTATGTTGATCACTTTATATACTCGTACTTCCAGTAATACTTGTTTTGATCCGAATAGGTACCGATACTGTAACGGTCGATCAATTATGAATTTATTATACCTAATCTAGATATTGTATATTCGCAATGCTCCATACATTGTAGATCCGCCTCGGTTGTTTGAATGCGCTAGTTGAACTGTGCGCACATCGACATTATTTTAAAGTCGTCATTTGAATTTGTTTTTGAATGAAGACAAAAGTGAAGGTCAAGGTATGTGTTTTACATTTAGTACCTAGTTAAACGATTTTTTCTATCTGAAGTCCCGGCGCGAGAAGCTATAATTTTTAAAGTAGGCCAGCGGCCAGACGGTACGAGCTACGGCGACGGTCATTAGGGTGGGTTGTCATCATTTTCGGGGTTGCTTTTGATGGTCTACTCGAATGGGGGATATTCCTCTCGGTTGACACCCCTCCCATATATTTTTTTTCTTTTTTCTTCAAAGAAACTTTTCTCATAGAAAGAGAAGAGTCCATTAGATGTGCAGTTCCAGGAGTTTCCGAAGACTTGGTCTTTTTGATCTGGTAAAAAAATGGTGAGAGGATCTCGAAAACTATTACAGCTAGCAGAGTCGGGTTTTCAGCGTTTTATAGAGGGTCTCTGGTGGTCTCCACAACTTTACTAACCTTCACCCCCTACCACACATTTTTTTTACAAAACATACATCTTTTTCAATTTTTAAGCTAAAAACTTGATCTTTTTTTGTTTAATTTTAAAAAATTCTCAAAATTACGAAAAAAATATTTTCGAGTCTATTCAAAATACATCAAAATAATACTTTAAAAAAATATTGTAGTTGATAAAATAGATACAAGGGATTAAAATAAGTCGGTACTTTTATAAAATGTAATATAATAAGTATTTATAACATTAAACAATATCAATGTTGATTGAACGCATGTAGGTATATTTTTACAAAATCATGTTAATCGTTTGAAATCATTTGAACAGGTTTGAATGATTGCTAATTAGTACTTAATTAGTTGTGGAGTATTGACACAGGTGGGTATACACACTTCGAACCGAGCATCATTGTGACTCGAACAAATAATTTTTTATGATAAACGTTGACAGACAAGTTGACATTTTATTTAGTACAAAATCACAAAACCTCGCTATAGCTATTTAAAATACCTACGATCTTTAAAAACAAATAATTTCGCCGGATCAATTTTTAAAAAAATAGATTTATCAAATTAAATATACTTACTATTTATGGTAGGTATTGTATGGCCACGTTATTATACCTACGTCCATTTTTATGATAAAGAAGAGTTACAAGTGGTAGGTACAAAACAAGTTGACCGTTTAATTAAGAGATCCACATATAAGTAAAACAAATTGGAATTATTTATGGTAAACAGTAGAAAACAAATTAATTGAGCTTTAACATTTTTTTATTACATTTTTTACATTAAATACTGTAAGCTGTAGGCATCCACTTACACGTGCCGTGTTTCCTCGCCCCTGCCGCATGCGTCGCCGTCGCTCGCGCAGCGATGATGTCAGCGGGCACCTCGGCGGGCCTCAGTGAATTCCAACTACGCTTTTAGAAAAACGCGTGCGCTTCACGACCGGATTACAACACTTACGTTTTGTCGTGTCGTTGCTTATAATATACTTATTATAAAGAATAGTGGTTTTCTTAAAATACCTACGTAAGTATGGTTAGGTTAGACTGTGCTATTACCTACTACTCCTATTGCATGAGAGGCGAGGTCGTATACATCGGCCATTTTTTATGATAAAGAGTTACAGACAAGTTGAGAGTTTAATTAATATTATGTGCCTAAATTCTAAGAAAGTTATCTGAGGTTGTGAACAAAGAAATATAGACATAGCAAAAAACGTCATGCAAACTTAAAAGACACCGAGCACTAAAGACAATTTGTGCTTAGACTAATTAAATTACCTAATGAATATAATTTAATTACATATAGAAATTATCATAATAGGTGAAATTTGGTTATTTTTCTTTCTTTCCTACTTAGTTTTCTTTCTTTCTTACTAATATACTAATGATTGTACCACGATGTCTATGAAGTTTATCAAGCCACCTATTGCTTACTACTTTGCACGAGCGGTGAAGTCGCATACATAGACCGTTTTTCATGATAAAGAAAAGAGTTGCAAGAGAGTTTAATTAATCTGACGTGCTGAGAGCTAGGACAGGGGGGTTTGCGGAATGTCTTATGCCCCTGCCACTGCCACACACTCGTCGAGTGGCATGGGAAGTAGCGAGGAAAGGAGGCAGAGACGTAGTGTGGCAACGTTACTCGTCATGCCGCACGTCATGCTCCTCGTCTTGCCCACCGATCCATGCTTTGTCGGTTTTTAAGCGCGATTCAAAGAGCGGCAATATGAACGCGAGTCACCGGCCACATAATCGCGGGCAGACGCACTCCGAATCGAGCGCTCGCTATGGAAACACTTCACGCATACGCTTAATCATGCCGCCGACGGCTTTTTTAAATTGTAGTAAAATTGTTCATACTGCTTCTGTAACGAATGAATAAATAAAAGTATAAAACAACTAACTATATAATTAGTATTAACTAATTATATAAATGTTTATTGCAAAAAAAAGTTTTGTCGTGCGACGCGAATTCTAAAATAAAAAGAAATTATCTTTTTTTTTTTATGTAAAGATCGGCACACAGGCCGACGGTCCACTTGATGGTAGGTGGCTACCGTCGCCTATAACACAAGCAACGCCAATATTCTTGAAACTATTTCACAGTGGAAGAATAAATGTTTGTGCACTCACCAAAGTCAGTGAAAGTTTCGGCTATAGTTATTGAATTGTTCGTTTATAATTGTTATTTATTAATAATTATAAATATTAGAAGAAGTCTAAATAGTTAGTTATAATTTATTTGGTTAACACGTATTATTTATTTATTTACACAACACTAATACTTTTTTATATTTTTTTATTTTTCACTCTCTAACAACACCATAGCAACTGACACTTATTTTTTCCTTTTTTATTTTATATATTATATTGTCTATTGAAAGTGAAGTAGTATGTCAGTAATCAACCTACTTTAACAAATAATGTGCCAAGGAGATAGAGAAATGGGCTCTGGGATCCCTTACTCACTCACCGAAACACAACAGCACACGTGCTGTTGTTTCACGGTGGTCTTCTGTAAGGGGGTGGTTACTGCCGCCAGACGGGTTGCCCAAATGACTGCGAAAAACGCAGTGTGCCCTGCCACTACTTTCCAAATCCAGACAAGAGCTAAATTTGAAAAGTTCATTTTTCAAAGTTGACCCTGCCGAGAATCGAACCCGGGAACCGTAGAACAGAGCGTTAAGGCAAGCACTAATATATAAAATTCTAATATTATAAATAAGTAAAGTTTGTATGTATGAGGTAATCTTCGAAACTATATCCGATTTAAAAAATCTTTCGCCAATATTGATATATTGACCGCGCCGTGTAACTACAGAGGCAGTGCAAGATCAAGACACATACGCTACCACCGAGAAACAATCTGGATTCCACGCAGGCGTAGCCGCGGGCACAGCTAGTTAACAATAAAAGCGTAGCGTAGCGTGTCTTGATGTTGCACTGCATCTGTGGTACCCGGCGCAGTCGTGCTTTACAATTATATCGTAATATCTTTAACGATAAATGCAAAACAAATGCAGTAAAAATCACACGTATAAATACTTATGACGATAAACTTGCTGATTTTGATAAGGATTCATAATTTTGTTGATAATAAAATGTAATAATTTGTCGAGGACGACGACGACGACGTATATTTCTATAACATTTATAAAATTAGCTAAAAATGCATAGCGCGCACGCTCTCTCAATTTCCACGTCCATTCTGTTGCAAAAGCAAATGACCTAGTGCGGCGCGTCGCGATTAATCGCGCGAGTAGAGAAGCGTGTGGACAGAAGGGCAACATCGCGGCAGCGCGAGGAGCAGAGCGATGAGCAGCGCGAGGAGCATAGTGTGGCAGAGGGGTTAGAGGACCATCGGGGGTTACCAAATCGCGCCCCTCCCCACATACATGTTTTTTACACTCCCATACAACCGTCCAGGATCTTTGAAAGCTCGTAGCTCCTCAACGGTGACAGCTATCGCTGCGGTCACTTTGTCGGATAACCATCGCCCACCGAGATCCGTCGTCCGGTACCGTCTCCCTCCTCCCACCCAAGAGAGGAATTCGCAACCCCGGCTTCGCAAGCCGGGTTACGGCACGGGGTCTGCCGGAGCGATGAAAAGCGAAAATTTTGCCACCCCCCCTCGAACCACCTCAGTCGTTACTCGGCAATGACGCGGCGCCAATTTTTTATCGGTAATATCTCAACAACGGCGCGTCGCAGACCCCCCGTGTTGGTACTCATTTAAGAGGTCTCGGGGAGACCAATTTTTCTGTTATGACGAAATTTGAAAATTGACATTTTTGAAAATATCTCGGAAGCGGTGCGTCGCATACCCCCGTGTCGGAACTCATTTAAGGGGTCTCGGGGAGACGAATTTTTTGCAATAGACCAAATATCAAAATTTTTCAGTACTCAGTAGACCGTGGGTAACCGTAGCAGGTAGGGTTTAGGTCCCATTCGCCCGCAAGATTCACCCGAATTATTATTTTTCCCAACTGTCCCGGAAAAGTATGTCCCATTCACCCGAAAATTAAATTGATGACTAATTTTCCCGACTCACCCGAATTAATAGGTCCCACTCACCCGCGTATATATTTTAATAGCGATAGCAGAAACATCGTACGTATTTAAGCTTAATTTGAATATTAATGGTTGAGGAATTCAGACCTTTTTTTTTTTTTTTTTGTCGAGGAGAAATCCATTTACGGATGCCCTACCGCTGGCTAGGCGATAGGGGTATGTGGGACTCACCCAGTCCTAAAGGGACTGGTCCTACCCACTAAAACTCCCCGGTGACCCCTTGAAGCCCTTGTGTGAGTTGGACCGGGCTCTGGCGAACCAACTACTCCGATCCAACTCCGGACAGCTCAGCCTGTTAGCCAAGCTGACGCCAAGGGGGAGATTGCCCGGGGCACCGAGACAATCCCCAGACGAGAGGACCTTTGGACGCGCGCACAGCGGCCAGGCCATGCGCGCAGGTCCTGGGCATTTGAAGGAGGGCGTCACACGCCCGTCTTCGCCTGCCCACTCATCTGCGTTAGGAGCGGCTGGAGCTTCCTCCGCCCGCTCCCTCTAATCTGAGATTATTGGCCCTGGGCCAAGTCCATGGGCTCCTCCCTTGCTGCCGGTGGAGCCCGTATGCATTCGGCTGGTGCGGCCGCGATGAGCCGACCTCTTACCGATGGGGGTTTGCAGCTTAACCCCCCCATTCTGTGGGTTGCTGGAAGGACTGCGTCACTACAGATGGCACACTTAAAAGTAGCCTCACATCTGCTGGCTTTATGCCCGTCCATTCCGCAGCGGTGGCACAATCCACTGCGGTCCTTGGTGGACGGACATCGGACCGCTGGATGCCCGAGCCCCATACACTTGAAGCAGCGCATGGGGCGCTGTTCCATTATCTGGATGGAGGCAAGGCTCCATCCTACTGCTATCCGACCAGCGCTCGCCAGCTTCCTAGCCGCCTCCACCGGACAGGACGTAAACGCCGAGTTTGGTTTGTTGGGACTCACTTGGACGGCACTAACCTTGATTTGTTCGGGAGTGCAGCCCGAACTTGATGCCAACTTGGCTCTGAGCTCCTCAGCCGACACCCTGTCATAGAGCCCGTTGACTCGGATGTCGGCTGATTTTGCAGGTCGGGTGACCTTTGCGGTATCACCTAGGACGGTACCAATTCCTGCCGCTAAACTGTCTGCTTGCGCGGCAGTGGTGTCCTTTGGCAACTCCATTATACGGGCTCCCGTGATGCCCACGCGGAATCTGGGTGGCCCTATGCCAAGGGCGTCCAGGGATACCAAGGCTTTAGCCCTAGTGATCGCCTCCCCGTAGGTGGCGCCCTTGGCAACCGCCTCAGGTTTTAAGGACACCACCACCGCAAGTGACTTTGGCTCTTTAGGGAGCTTGGTTTTCTTGGTATTTGGCGCCGCTACAGTGATGGGCCGCTTCTTTCTGCCCCGCACCACCTCCGACCACATTTCAGTAGTGCCGGAGGGGCCATCCTCAGTCTCCCTAGCAGGGTTCGTTGCTCTGGGCTCGGTCTTCCTGGCCACTTTGGCCGCTCTCACCGCCTTGGGCAAGTTAGCCGGCGGAGCGAGTGTCGTATTTTGGGAGGTTTGTGCCTTCTCCATGGTAGTGCCGCTGTGCGTCGTCATCTCATTTGATGGCCGTCGCTCCGGAAGGGGTCTCACTTCAGACTCCTGATTCGCGGAGCGGGAGATCAGGATGCTGTCTATGTGAGAGACCAGCTCTTCCTGCAAGGACCCAAATGTCTCCAGGAACTCCGCCCTGGTTAACATCTGGGTAGCGGCCATGGTCGATGGTGGCTCTCCCGATTACACAACTGGGCTGGGCCTTTCAATAAGTGCTCGTTTGAGTGACGATATTTCTGCTTCAAGCTTTTCTATCTGACCGCGGAGGCGCCCATTTTCCTCCCGCAGCCGTTTATAGCCTTCGGACCGGTCCTTCTGGCTTGACTCCGATTCTCCGTCAAAATCAAACTTGGACAGGATTCTATCGGTGAGTCCCTTGTACGATTGAGAATCGTCCGAGAGGGCTCCCATGTCCGACAGGTTCGAGTCGGACTCGTACTTGTCGTACTCCCTTAGTTCGCGTTTAGCACGCGAAAGGCCAACATCATGACTGAACGGTTTACCACAGCCGGTCTTGGCTTTTGTCACCTTCAGAGGGACCGGCTCCTCGACTATATTCGCCGCTTCCGCGCCCATTTTACCGGACCGCTTCCGCGCCCATTTTGGGCTCCACAGTGCCCTTGTCGCTTGATCCACTCGCCTCACCTAGCCTCCGCGGTACTGGCCTCGTCACAGCCGAGGAGTAAGAGAGCTTACGCCCCCCCCTCCCCGATGGACGGGTCTCGCCAGCCCCTGATTCCTCAGACATTGACCAGTAGACAGCCCTGCCGACCACTGAGTCAGTCGGAGAATCCAGCTCTGGTTGGGTTACAACAATAATAAATAACAAAGAAAACAATCAACAACAATAACAATTAATAACGACAGTTTAACAAAGGAAACAACAAGAGGCAGCAGTAAGGAGTGCTCCGCAGTGGCCCTGAGAAGGGCCCTTTCAAACTGGAAGCAAATCCACAACGAAAAACCAAACGAAAAACTCCAATCCAAAAATTCCAAAAAACACATTAAAATCTACAACTCCCAAACTGATGGTGAAAACCATACTGTTCGACCTATCAAAATGTAGGTCTCGGCGAGACGCAACTTTCCCCCATAGACACCGAAGCAATCCAAGAGAAAAGTTGCAACAACAACAACCACCCTGAGGAATTCAGACCTAACACTAAGTAAAACAAAAACAAAAAAAATGCTAGCAAAAGTATGTTTGTGTTTCTTTTTGTAAACACTCATTTTTCAAAATATTTATTTATCAGTAGGTAAATATAATATAGTAACAATCGACTTAAGCAAGTAATTTCGCAGGTTAAAATGCTGTGACACATATTATAATTAAATATATTCTTAGAAAAAATAAAACGTGAAATAAGTATTTTCAAATATTTTATTAATTTGGACATTTTTCTTTATTTACAAACCTACGTAAATAGTAAAAAACAAACAAATATACGGTTCACTGTAGGTACACCATATAAGGAAAAATGAAAAATTATCGACAATGTTGCATAATTTTAAAGTAGGTATAAAACCAAATGTATGCAATTTGCAAATACTGAACGTTCACTGCATAGTGAACTGGAATTGAAAATCCAAATACACACTTGTCAAGTTAGATGTCCAAACAACTTCCAATTTCAATTGTCCATACATTCAAAAATCCAAAGTGTAACGCGCCGTCTTGGTCATACTGCGACACGCGCGCCCCAGGGCTCCGAAACGACGCGCGGCAAAACTAACCGATCACGCGGATATAGGTACGTTGATATATGGCATTGGAAAGTAACGGATTTCCCCGCGCGCCTATCGCCGCGCGCATTTCAGTCGTCTCCGCGTCGCCAATGCGAAAATACGTTGGACTATTATCTAAGTCTCGTCCTTCAGTGTCCCGCGCTTTTCATAGTAACGGACGTAACGGTCGTGTCCACCAAGGTTGTTTTCTCTTCTTTTCTGTAAAGGGATCTGTAGAAGTGACCTCCTTTTATAAAAGTAATAAAATCCTTAAACTATATTCTGAGTATGACGTTTTAACTGTTAGACAACTTTTCAATAAAGATACCATATTGCCTCAACATATAAAACTTCCCTATGACAATAACCTAACATTAAAGAGGCGTAAAGATAGGGTCTGTCCAGTTACTGTGTTTATTCTATTAATGAATTCCAACGTTATACATGCCCCTTATGCTTTATAACAAACTAAATAAAATTCTAGGATTATACCCATGTAACAAACCCGATGTTAAAAAAATAATTGTTGCGTGGCTGAAAAATAAAGCAAATGAAGAAATCGTAAACCTAATGACGACAATAATAATAAGATTTAATCAGATGTTTTATGTACATGTCCGCAGTTGCTTACACCTACCATCTATAAGACTACAACTTGACATATTTTTTAATAATATAATTACTAATGATTACATTTAGTCTTTTATTTCGAAATTATTCTAACTATCAAAAATGTAAATGAAAAATTACAAGAAAATTAAAAAAAAAAAACTAATCTTAAGTTCAAATGAAATGAACAACTGAAGATAAAAAACTGTAACGTTGGGGTGGAGCTAAAACTACGAACACTTTTAAATTTTAAATTACCTATTTTTTATTTGCGTTGTTAAGGTGTAATCATGTTAAAGCAAGCATAATATCCAAATATTAAAATATTATGTCATCGGATGTGGCTTACATTTACAGGCTCAGCCTAGTTTATATGTAAGGATAGATAGATTTTGAAATAACAAGATTTAAAATTTAAGATCTTAGACTTAATATTTACTCCCTGTAATTTGCCGGAACAAATAAATATTACAATAATTATTATTATTATAGGTAACATCTAGTCAAATTACAATTTTTTTCCAAGCAATAAGCATCTATATCGAAAGTGAATTGTATACCTATCTATTTAATTTTTGTAACTTGCATTTGTATTTCATAAACACAACATATAAAATATGTCGAAATACCCAAAAACAAACAAATCAATTTAAAAGCACAATAGCACGCAAGAACATTCGAGTAGTCCCAAACGTGCCAATGAGGAAGCCCAATGGCAAATGCTGCGCCCTGATTGGCCCATTTGAATTGGATCTACAACTGTTTATACGCCAAAAAGGTAGATTTGTATAAAAAACCCTTAATTATTATTATTGCTTATCGTGACACTTGTGGCTCCGAACGGAGCTACATATTTATGGTCAGCTGGCACTGGATCAAGAAAAGGCGCCCGGATCAAAAAGTGAAAATGGATCAAAGAATAACTACCTATACGGCACGTCTGAGCCACAAAGTGCCCAAAGATATATTTATATATATATATATATATATATATATATATATATATATATATATATATATATATATATCTTCGGAACCACCTGTTTGAAATATATTTCAAAGATACCCTCCACATATGAACAAACTTACAATCCTGTCTTAATTATATTAGTACGTGGAAGGTGGAGTTTTTTGACCCTATCTGGAGGAAAAGTATTCTTTGTACTGTAGATAGCAAATTTTACTCAAAGGAAACATTCCTTTATTACTTAAAAGAAGTAAAACAGCATTTAAAGTTTTCGAAAAACACTTGTCACGCCGCGGTATCGAATCGGCTAAAATCCGAAAAAATAACACCGTCTTACTTTTACGGCATCAATAGTAAGGTCTATCGTAAGTATAAAATCACTCTAACAAACATGGTTTAAATTAAATGAAAGGAAAACCACGAAATAATTTCAAAAAATGAATTACGTATTTTAATTGATCCTTTTAAAAAATAAAACAACGTTTTCTTTGAGTAAAACATATTATATTTATTAATCTATTTAATTAATTGGTGTTATTAATATTTGTGTAACTATATTCTATTTATGTATTAATATTTAGTTATTAAAATGAAAGTTTACGATGACTTTACCATGATTTTTACCACCCACATCTTTTATATAATTTTCCTTACCCTAAGGTTGCCTGGAAGAAATCGCTATAAAGCGATAAGGCCGCCTTTTGTACCTACTATTGCTTGTTGTTACTTTCTTTTTTTATTCTTTTTTACAATAATAAATATAGTATTTATAGCTCGGATTCAGTTTAAAAAAATACGTCCTTTAAAGTATTGTATTTAATTAAACGCACAATTGAGCCAGTCCAATTGTCTGTCTAATTCTTTTGTCTGGGCACAGTAAAATAAATGTATAAATAACACAGTTATTGGTTATCTGTAAAGTTGACTAATTTGCGAGTTAGTGTCGGCGTTAATTAGTTAGTTTATTACGAGGTAGCAATTAGATGCACGCGAAGTGTTCGCCGCCGGCGGCCAGGGTTCATCTATATATCATACTTAGGTGTGTGCAAACTTGAGATTAACCTTTATGTACCTACCTACCTACATTTTGTTAAATTTCCACAAGTAAGTCCTAGCAGCTATTAGAATGTCCTAGAAATACAGTAACAGACATGATTCCTTTACTAGCTTACTTTTTGGTTTTAGTAATAATTTGGACATTCATTCCATCTGCTTTACAAATTATTATGTGATTATAAATATGTATACAGGGTGATTAAAAAGTTCTTTTTTCTCGGAACCATGCTTAAAAAAATATGAACCCTTAACATTAATATTAAGATTATCCGCATCGCACTTTTCGATTTCCCATAAGAATAAGACAGGAAAAGTTATTTTTCAGTTATTAAGAAAAACGGCTAAATTGAATTTGACTTTGACCTTGAGTAACTTTTGACCGAGGTGACTTATCGAAAAGCGACTTGGGACTTTTTTGTAGAGCATTCAATTCTCTACAAATATGTTCCAAGAGCATTACGATACAACGTACTAGGTATAATATTATTGTCATAACCTGACAACTGGCAACCCCATGTTAACTTTTGAGCTGTGTCCAGTATCTATGGTGTCAAGGAAAAAAATGTCTAACTAAATAATACAAAATACAAACTCAATAAAGAATATAAAGGAATTTGTACTTACGTTTATCCATTAATTTATTTACGGTGTTTTATGTACATACTGCGAAGTACAATAATTATAAAGAGAAAAGATTTGTAAACTCAAAAACTATTAGACCGATTTTAAAAATTCTTTCACCTATAGAAAGCTAAATGAACAGCGAATAACATAGACTACTCACTTTCCCCCATCTCCCCCCTTTACTCCCTTGTTTGTAATGAATAAATTCAAATTTTTTCAAGTACAGAATATTTTATAAAGAGACGCGGACGAAATCGCGTGCTTATAAAAATCAAAAGAAAAAAATAAATTCTCTGTTATTCTTATGGGAAATCGAAAAGTGTTATGCGGACAATTTTAATATTAATATTAAGGGCTCATATTTTACGAGACCTATTTTGTCGCATCTAAAAGAAACTTTTGAGCATCTAAAAAAAAAAATTTTTTTTTCACCCTAATGTATAAATGTATATATTAGCAAATATGTTATATTTAGTTATAAGTACCTATAGGGTTAATTTTCTTATTAGCATTTCATTTCATTTAAGAGCTTCAAATATTCTCAGAATGTGTCCATTCATTGTACGAGAATAAGTAATTTTTAATTTTATATTTTCTTAATTAATTTATTTTTGTTCTATTTTATCGTAACCGCTGGAGCATCAGACTAAATCGCTTTGATAAAGTCATATAAACGTTCTTTGTTTTGTAATGTAAATATGTGCTTATCAATAAACATCTTTCTATTCTATTCGTTTATTTACTTATTTTTTTAAAAGTTAAAAGAGCTGACTGTTATACGCACAGTAACATATATATAATATGTTTAATTGTAATAATTAATTTCAAAAATCTTTTTTATCTCAATTGCCATCGAATTAAAAAGCAAATTTGAAATGGCTAAATTAAGGCACCAATGTAATTTATGTCATTAAATCAAATCAAATCAAAATATTTATTTATCAATTAGGTTTCTCCAAGAAACTCTTATGATCTACATTTAAATTTACCAGGGTTTCGGAAAAAAGCCAAGATGACGATCCTGAGAAGAAACCCCGAAAGAAACTGGGGATACTATTCTTTTTGTCATCTTTAAAATATAAAAATTACAACAATTATAATTATACATTTAATACTTAAAGTACATATACAATACTAAACATAGTATGAGCTCCGAATCCAGGCTTTAATTCCAGGCTTCATTGTCGCTTAAATAATCAGTGACCTTTTAATAATAGCCTTTCGAGAGGAGTTTGGTTTTAATGACATCGGTAATCGCAATTACCTACTCTGAATATAGATCTGGTTAATTTGAAATTAATTCGTTTTATAATTTCTTACTACATTTGTTACTAATATTTTGTAAATTAAATAATGCTGTGTATTTGCTCCTCAGGTCATCGTGACTTAGGTATCTTTAACATCGATATTCATTCTAACGGATATATCACATTAAATGTGTAACATATAACCACTTGTTGCAATGCAACATAAATACAATATAACAACATTGTATTTATGTTGCATTGCAACAAGTGGGCAATTCTTTAAAACAAGTTGAATTTAACTTGTTCAAATAACGTCTCCAGAACGAGCAAGCGAGTATGAAGTTAACAATCGTTATTGTTAGTTGTCACATAGAGGCCATTACGTATTTAAGACTATCGTACAAACTGTTGTGTTTTTTTTTGTTGGAACCAGCATTATAATTGATAGAGCCGTGGGACAAATTCCCACGGGGACCATATTGTCTTTGGATTGTGTGTTTTATCGCATTTTTTTAATAACTACACCCATTATGAGCATAATGGTCAATTGTTCAATTGAATTTCGATTTTAAGGGGGTCAATGTGAATTAATTTATTGAATTTTATTGTCGATTGAAAATAAAAGAAAAAACAAACATGTAATATTAATTAGCTATATATATATAGTAAATTTCATTAAATTATGTTTCTCTGTCTAATTAGTAATTTCTGACGACGAATTACTATCAGTTATACCTTTACATACAGATGTGTAACAAAAGTATTTAAAAAGCTCTACCATAATTCTTCGTTTTTTAAATTTTCTGTACTTGTGTAACCGTAATTTTTTTTAAATAATAAATTAAATTAATAAATTAAAATTAAAAGGCTTTTAGAAAGGCTTTTAATAAATCCTCAAAACTAAAGACACCAATAATTGTATGGTTCGCAAAGTAAGCACTTATAGCTGCTGCGCTGTGTTTTGTATAATCTTACAACGGAGTGGGGTAAGATCCAGACTATGAGAGTCAACTATGAAAGTTTATTCCCAAACTAGGTTCTGATGGGAATTGAACCGGAATCCGTGGGCTCGAAATGAACGATGAAAGGCATTTTATGTCTATTCTATACTCTTATTATTTTAATTATCTAATAATTTATTATTATTTTATTATAATAAAATCGTAAACGGACCGTGTCTGTACATTAAAGATTAAAAAAAAACATAGTTTGTACACGGTTTATCTTAC
This sequence comes from Bembecia ichneumoniformis, assembly GCA_910589475.2. Classification (NCBI taxonomy): domain Eukaryota; kingdom Metazoa; phylum Arthropoda; class Insecta; order Lepidoptera; family Sesiidae; genus Bembecia; species Bembecia ichneumoniformis. The sequence continues at coordinate 17,161,377 of OU342534.1, read as the reverse complement.
TGCGGTCACAAAAATAGTTTTTAAAATTAATGTTTGTTTGTCTGTGTGTTTGTGCACGCTAATCTCAAAAACAGCTTAACAGACTTGAATGCGGTTTTCATTGATGTATTGTAGCAAGTTTCCCTTATCATTTAGTGTTTATTTCATTGCAATCGATATACAAACAAAAAAGTTACCAATAATACCAAATTTTTTTTCATTTTTATCTGGTTTAAAAAGTGCAACAACTATATTTAGTAAGAAAAAAAAAACCACATTAATTAAGTAAGTAGTATACTCAATAATTATAATTTTTGTATTGTTAGGAACTGCCAAAGTTAGGTACCTAACTTAGGACTATCACGCAGGGCATACTCAATCAGTTACTTATAATATTTTAAATATTATACACGAAATTACTTTTTATATATCCATTTACTAGCAACCCGTTCCCGGTTTTACAGGGATGTAAATTTTTTCCCCAAATTAATTACAAAAAATTTCCTCGTTTATATCGCTCTTTTCCATTAGTGAAAACCGTATCAAAAGAAGTTTTTTTTAGCGTTTAAACAGACATAGACGGTGAGCAGTTTTATTTTACAATATAGGCGTTTAAATAGTAGCGATTCATAGACAGGAATTAATAAATTAAGCCGAGGACTTAGCAGGAAAGCTTTATTTTCGTCGCCTAGTTTGACTTGTTAGAGTAAAATTAAAACTTAGATAAAAATACAGAGCATAATAGACTATATTTGAATCGGGCAGATTTATACAATAAATTATATTTTCTGAGATAAAAAAAAATAGTAAATTACTGCCCATTAGGTATAAAACTTTCTCGTCACGGTAATAATAAATATTTTCAGCAACAACTGGATTATTTTTTAAGCTTATTAATTAATTAAAGTTCTGTACTACAGTTAAAGTTCTGCTACTTTTTTTACACAATATTTAATAAAAACCTTCCAATTTTAAATCTGTTCGGTTGTCTCCGAGAAGCTACAAAAATTTGTTGTGCACCTTAGTAAGACCTTAGTTCATAGCTTATTAGTTTGCGCTCATTTTAGTAAAAATTGTGTTCGGTCTGATGTTAATCCTTGTCTTAAATAAACGACTGAAGTAACATTAGTTTGAACGTGTTTTCTAATATTATGTTCACTATGTATTGATAGCCTAATAGGTTATGGACCAAATTACCTATTTAAGCAACTTCCTCGGACTTCAATGAAGTCAGCCGTTCTATTTAGGAATTCATTTTTATTTATCTAGATCAATTATTTAATATTAAATGTAGATGGATAAAAAAATTGTTTACGATTTTATAAAGTAAGGTATCATAGGTCATTTGCACTGTTCTAAAGTTGATAGTTTCCAAAATAAATATTAAAAAAAAACAATTGTGAAAGAATTGTATAGAATAATTTTATTGTTGACTAGCGTCCCGCCCCCGGCTTCGTCCGGGGTGCAATTTTTATAAATAAGAACATTCCCCGTTTATCCCTCTTTCCATTAGTGAAAATCGTATTAAAATCGGTCTACCCGTTCACGCGTTATGCCGTGCCCAATGGAAATGGGGATTCATTTTTATATATAGATTGCCAAAACGACACACGTCTAACAATTTGGGCGCCCGTTGATATCTTTACAGGGAACAAAACGCGAACTTGTAAAACACAAATTATTTTCATAAATCGTACCTATGTTTTTTATTTATACATGTATAAAATCAGTGAATTTCAAATATTTTGAAAACATAAAATATAATTTTAACATTTTTTTTTAAATTGTACCTATTTAAATATTTAAAATTACCTTTTCTTTGGTGTTAGGGCTGGTCGTATAAACTTAACAGCGGCCTCCAAAATTCCATAAACACTGCACAACATACATAATATATTTTTTGAGTCAATTTCGACACAAAGACAACCTACATTCGCGGTGTTTCAATATGAAATATCTACTATCGTTTTCAAATGTCACAGTTCGGCCACTTTCACTGAAAACAAACAGAGTACGAAATATTTCAATTTACATGCGGCCGATAACTGAAATTGTAAACTGAACTCTGCGTAGTCGCGTTAACTGCACTTGTTACGAATTGTCTTTACTACTTTATTGACACAACAAATAAGAACCATTCGTTCGGGGTTTCAACTTTCAAAAATGTCAAAAAAAAAATTATTAAAATTTGCACTTTGGCATTTTCTATTGACGGGGTTGCGGTCGCGCGGACGAATCCATCTTCGGAATTTAAAATTCGAACACAGATGACGTGCTATTGCTGCGGCGCGCGCGCACGAATGTTCTTGGAGGAGGACTCGAGCTTGAGGCGCTCAAGGGGCGTGGCTAACTTCTAACGCAACGTCTATCCGTATGCCGTCTCCGTCGCACTTATTGAGGCGCGCGTATTGCTATCTCGCTCTCTAACGCCGGTGCGTTACCGGTGTATAGGTATGGCAAGTGGTGGGATCGCGTGAACTTTGCCACTGCGCGAGCGCAGCGTACTGCGATTAATAAAACGATACGCGACATTAAAGATCGCGACGCGATTATCGCAACTCTATAGTTTTATGCGGGGTGTTTAAACCATCCTTTCTATTAATTTTATTTTAATCGTTTAACCATTATTTATTATTGAAGTTACATAAAATTGTGAACGACCTTATTTTCAAACGCATTCAATATCCACTATTTATTCTATTTCCTGACTAACTGGATAACTTTTATTCCTTTTCATAAATTACAAAAAAAGCAAGAAATAAATAAAAATTAATTAATTTTATTGAACAAAAAAACTCCAAGTACACAATAAAACAAAATTCCACCAAAAAATTAGTATTCAATGTACCTACGCATGCTGTCATTTTACGGCGTTCTTTTATAAGAGGGTGGTTACTGTCGCCAGACGGGCTTCCCAATTTGACTGTCACGATGAATGCGAAACCACAGAATAAATAATAGTAAACCCAGTGTGGCCTGTTACTAATACTTGTTTAATGAGTATGAATAAAGATTTAAATAAGTGACATCTCGTTTCTTAAATAATCCGGCTCCTTATGACTTTTTTAATAAATATTAATAAATAATTATCTTATGTTACAAACATTAAAAAATCGTAAAAGAACCGTGTCTGTTCATTAAATATTTTTCAAAAAAAAAAAAATTTGTACACGTTGTACTTATGTTACTTAGATAAAAAAAATAGTTTTTTGTCTGTTTGTCTGTATGTCTGTTTCTCTGTGTGTTTGTGCACGCTAATCTCAGAAACGGCTTTATCGATTTCATTGATGTATTGAAGTTTTCCGTAACTTTTAATGTTTGTTTCATTCCGGTCTGTTTACAAACAAAAAAGTTAGGCGCTAGAAGTTGCGGGTTCAGCTAGTTACAAATAAATAAGTACTATATATTTGTTATAATACTGTTATATCTGAACTTAATTCCTTGTAATAGGTATTTGTTGTTTATTGTCAGTTATTCTTATACGAAAATGAACCTTCAAATGTAATTTGCGTGTAGAGAGAAATTTCTCTTTTATAGAACCCATAAAAGATTTTTTTTAAATGAAACGAGAGAATTACAGCTAACGAAACTAAAAAGAGAGTAATAAAAGCAATAAGTGACGCATTTTTTAAATAAAATATATGACTACATTGTCATCATTGTTGCAACATTCTTTGGAATTGGCATTTTTTTTTTAAATTTTTTTTGAGAAGTGAAAGATCCGGTAATTTCTTTCGACGTGCACTAAATACATACTTACTTCAATTAATCTCTATAGTTGTAATTATTTTAAACTGTTGCACGCGAGTTCTTCCGCGTGTCTTTATAAAATATAATTTGTGGTAAACGGCAATTTTGTATGGGGAGGGGGAGGGGGGGGGGGGGGTAAAGGGGGCGAGGGTGAGTAGCCTATGTTACTCGCTGATAATGTAGCTTTCTGTAGGTGAAAGAATTTTTAATATCGGTCCAGTAGTTTTTGAGTTTATTCATTACAAACATACAAAAATACATAGGAAATAATTTCCCTTTATAATATTAGTATAGATTACCTCAATATTTATCGTTGTAGTGATGGATGTTATAAAAAGATGTTCTCAGATACTATAAATCACCTTGTTCTATTTAAATAAAAATTTTTTTTTATTAATATTGAATATTTTGAACTTATTTGGTCTAATGGGTAGTTTTATAGACTAAGAACTACTAATAATTGTGTCTGTTTTAGTTTTTTTTTGTATTATAAAGCGTGGCAGGCGAGCTGACCGTTCACTTGACAGTTAGATGGCTACCATCGCCTCAGGATAAAAGCAACACTAGGACTATTGTTGTTTGCAGAAATTTGTTTAAGGCTGGCTTAAAGAACCTCATATCGTAGTTAGATTGAAAAATCTCAGAAGGGAGGTTGTTCCAAAGTTCGCGCATTCGTCGGTTAAAGTTTATAGGTACTCATTACTCTGTACAATGGCACACCATCCAAGCAAGAATGGGATGAATTCCGCATCTATGGCGCGCAGTACTGTGGTAAATAGTTGGGGTAGCCATTGATTGCAACAACTTATCAGAGCACTCACCATTGTACAACCAATAGAACACACAAAGAGAGGATAGGTATTCTTAAATTAAGGAGTTCTATCCAATCATTGATGTGTGAGCATTGGATCATCAACAATTAGAACAATCGACTCTTTTAACAATTATAGATCTGCATGTATTGTAAAAAAATGTCTACATTTAAATTGTTTTGTTAAGATTTTATTTCATGAAAATATTTTAAGGCTGACCGTATTGGCTTATTTTGATAAATTTGCATTTGGGATGAGTAAGGAATAATCAGAGGATGAAATAAGAATTTACGATCAAATAATTACTATGGGCTGAGTAAGGATAGGCTGAGTTAGGAAAAATACTGGGATGAGTTGTCGTAGGATGAGTAGGCATGGAACAACCCGCTGCAAAGTGTCAAATGGATCTAACTGTTAATATAGTTAAATTAATTATGTACTAACTCAGACTACAGAATAACGCATACACGACGATATACGCATATAGTATATATGACGTATATAGAATGCATCTATTGCAATGATAGCTTAGTGGGTCACGTATGAAAAAGGCCTGTTCACAGCAGTGGGACATTATATATTGTGTTAGTAGTTCTTGCCAGCGAATTTGTCTGCGAAGAATAAATACTTCGAGTAGTCTATTTTTTTTCTCTAAACTTTTATAAAGAAATAATAGATTTCGATAGGTACAAATTTTTATCCCCAATTTCACCCTCTTCAAGCCGCCAAAATCAATTTTCGCGCCAAAATCTAATAGCTTGTATCCTTCTTTATGAGCGCGTATAAAGAGAAATAGCTAATCCTAGAATTGAATTTTATCTAAGTTTGTAAAGACCAAATAAGAAAATATTTATAAATAAAAGTGAAATGTGGAATAGAAAATATTATACAATGAAATTTTCTCGATAGAAAAAAATCACCAAGTTACCTCTCATTTTTTGTTTTTTGTTTTATTTTCAAAATGACACATTGTTACAAACCTAAAAAAATTATCAATAATCTCACTTCACAGATCATCTAGGACTTTGAGGGTTAATTTTTCATTTGACATTATAGTTTACGAGTAATTAATATTTAATACTTTTGGCACTTATAACATTTTTATTCCGCGAAATGCGCTCTTCCGTCTCATGTCATTTCACATTTTTTAATAAGACTTATTTATGAGTAGATTATTATAAGTATGTTGTGTATAGACTGTTTATAAATTGTTTCATATTATTTTAACAAGATTGTGTAAATAAATATGGCTAATAAAAGGAACTCTGTTGTGTTGGTATCGTGTCCATTCAATTATGGGTCCACGCGGATGAAATTGTAAATATTTTTTGCTTTGTACGCCGCCTTAAGGTCCCATCTATATTTGTATCAAAGCTTATTAAAATTGATTCAGCGGTATAAGCGTGACTTTCAAATTTACAAAACCGTCATACCAAAATTTCAAATAGGTATTATTTTTATTATATTTTAATATAATTTAAAAATGACTACTGCTATTATATTGTACTTATTAACCTGGCTTCATCAACAAAAATAATATTTGGACCAATAATTACACAATATATAATATTTTTAACTAAAAAAAATCAAATATCAGAAATAAAACTTTAAAAAAAAATTGCAGATAAAAAGACTATTAAAAAGTTGTGCTTTCTTTGTGCGTAAGTAACCCTAACACCTTAGATCAGGAATAACACAGTTAAAGGCGCCGTTATTTTTTTTAACAATCATTGCAAATGCAAAACCCAAAATGTTTCATAGAAAAGAAATTTGGCGTTTTAAAAACGTTTATTGCTCCATAATAATGTTTTATTATACCGTTATACGAGGAACAGTTATGCCGTTATTCACAAATGTTTACACTCCGGTTAGTTTTTTTTTTCTCAAAAATCGAAACGGTTTTGTTTGTAGGCCGTTGGTCTGTGCCCGTGACGTCACGCGAAGTGTGTTGACCAGTTTTTTTGTGCTTTCTTTACGACCTGCTTTTTTTAATTAAGAGAATCTATGAATTTCTTTTAGCTGAATGTAATATCCTATTATGTATTTATAATATTGAGTGGTTTAGAATACGTCTGGAATAAAGCTAAATTTACAGCTGTTAGTAGGTATGTGATAGTGATGTTATCTAAGATCTGAAAGATATTAGGTTTTTTTTTTTTTTCTAATAACCTCCGGCACGAAGCCGCAGCCTGTGTCTACTGTTCTCTTTCATACTAGTTCTCGCATTAATTCTTCTCGCACTTCCATTCAGCATACTTTTTTCTTTCTATCATTCGTCCACATTCATACTATAACGGGTGGGATTCCCGTCTACTCTACTCAATCTATCTAATTAGTTTGTACTTGTTATCTTTTATCTACGGGATTTGGGAGCAGGTTTTATTTACATTTTTGTCTTCTATTTCTCTTGATCTTGTCTACTTTTCAATTTTTTACCTTAAATACTATTACATTATTCAATTTACACATATGAATACCAGATACATTATTAATTTTTAATATTAGGTTTAGGTAGATATTAGGTTTATAGAATAAAAAAACCCCTAAAGTATGCACCAATTTAACTCAATACCTTTGTTCAAAATGAAAAAACCTGTGGTGTCCTAAAACTATAGAACGCAGTTATTGTTTTTTTTTTCTTAACGGCATTTGTGCTGTTACAATTTTTTTGACGTGGGCTCCTCTTATTTTAATTTAATTTAATTTCGAGCACACTGCGTTTCCCAGTTATAGCCCGTCTGGCGGCAGTAACAGTCCCCTAATATAAAACCGCCCCCTAATATAAGATCATCGTAAAATAACAGCATGTGTGCTGTTGCGTTTTAGTGAGTAGGTAAAGGATGCCAGAGCCTATTTCCCTATCCTTTCTTAAATCCTTATCCTTAATCGTACTGAGTCGGCAGCGCTCTTACAACAACTGTGGCGTTACTTGTGTTATAAGCGACGGCCGTCACCTACCATCAAGTGGATTGACAGCCTGTCTGACGTCTTTTACATAAAAAAGTCAATTTAAGTGACTGTATACTTAATACTTGCCTAGAATGGGAAATCGTTGAAAACATACGGGTGCAAGCGTCCACGCAATAAATTACATTATCATATTCCAAACATAATAATAGTATGTAAAATAAATCACAGTTTACCTTAAGTGGCAAACAAAAAGAAGCTTTATTACGTTCTAAAAAGTTTCGTTTTCATACAAAACGTAACTGGAGCGCCTCTCTACCAGATACCAATTACATTTTTCGGATTCGAGATAAACTAACGAAATATATCGCCTCGTGGAAACCAAATTCTAATAGAGGTGACAATTCTTTAAATAAATCTATTTTCTACATAAATCTTAAGGGTCAGATTAGATCTCGTTCGTACATCTCAATCGTACGATTAATTTATTTGTCTTGCTGTATACACTAAACGCCAAAACTAATTTTATTTCTGAACAAATAAAGTTTAATATTGGATGAATTTTTGTGGTCGAATGTACGCCAGTTACGAGCGCACGATATATTTATTTATCGGTCCCTCTGTACCTAAATACGTCGTTGTAGAGATAATAGTTACCGAACGCATTGAGTAACGGAGATTTTCTTAAATTTATTGGTAATGTTTTGTATGTTGAGTACACATTTTTTTTATTATATTTGGAAAGACGGTTCTTGCATTGAATGATCACTAATTAATTTTGCTCATACCTATTGTTTTGCTTAAATTAATTTATCTGGTGTTGCTAAAATGTTTTAGCCAGCGAAAGCCATTGTAAGCGGTCAAAGTTTTTATGTTCATTAACACATCAATTTATCCAAACAAAAGATATGAATGGCATGTTTAAACAAGAAAATTTATATCGTTGCATTTTTTAAACATTAAATTCATTTATTTTGTTTTTAAAAAATATAGATCTTTTTATTACTGTCCTATTAGATTGGATTAGACGTTACAATTCTTTACATAATTATTTTTTTAATTTATATGAGTTGTGGGTTTCCGGGATGATGGCCCAGGTCTGTTGGAACCCACAACTCATATGGATACCGGCCGAGAAAACCTACATTCTACTATTATTTTTTTAATTATTTTTTTGGGTTTACTCAGGTTTACTAGTTAATCGATTTTCATATAAGGCGCGTTAACTAAAAAAGCGTTACGTTTTCTGTCAGTGACATTTGTGCCCTAATTCTATTCTTTGGGCTTATAAAAGCACACGTCGAAATCTTGTTTGAAAAGTGTAGGTATGGAGTAGGTCAGTTAACTATTGACACGAGGAAAAATTTTTACATTTAATTTTTTACGTTTAAAAGAGTAAAACTCTATTTGTGCGTCGGTGCTGACACATATACACATTTTATTATAAAACAAAGATATGTATCCCATTTCCCTTGGTCACGGCATCACGTGTGAACGGGTAGACCGATTTTAATTCGGTTTTCACTAATGGAAAGAGGAATAAACGGGGAATGTTCATATAACCCGGGCGAAGCCGAGGGCGGAACGCTATTGAAAATATAAAAGTTAATTTTAAAAGCTAGACGAGAGATAGATAGATTTATTAGTTAATGAAAATAAAGAAGACACAAGTAGGTTGTAAATTGGATATTTATCTGGTTTTTGTTAAATAAGCACAAGTGACGACAGTGTTAAAGTTCTAATTTTATTGCACAATTTAGTTAGAAGAACAGTCGCAAACAGCAACATTGACTGTATTATAATTTGTGATAGCAGATTTCTATAAATTAAAAAAAAAATCAAATAATAATTTTATATTTGAAATATACGGACGTATTTTTATTGAATTTTTAATTAATATTTTAGTACATTAATTAGGTTAATTAATTAATTTAATTTATTGGTTTTAAGTGCAAATATGTATATTTCTTTAATTATCATAAATATTAGAACTTTGTTTACCCAAGGAACCCTAAAATAATGTTACATTCCACGGACTGAATTAACACGTTTCTTACATCAAGACGTTTTATACGTTAATCCGATACCATGATACTTTAGGGAGCTGCTCAAGATTTATGAACACGTTACGTTTTGATTTATAAATTCTTCGAATGTATCATGGTCAAAGCCCACTTCTCTATTTCCACTTTTTGCTCTGGCGTTTGCTATCCCTACTTTGCAATTTCTATGCCTTTGAATGTGTTTAAATAAAAAATATTGCATAGATTTTTTTCGATTTTTTTAATGTAAATACCTGTAAAGAGTGTGCAGTCGAAGCTAGGTGGACACCGTCGAGGTTGCAAGTGTACTGGCAACATTGATAGTATAAAAAAAACGCTCTTTATAATCCAACAGAGTACGCGCTGCTTTTTCACGACATTGTTCTACAAACGACTTAAGGTACTTATTTTATTTATTTAATACTTTATTATTCGGGTCACTCAGAACCAACGCGTAAGTAAAATCTTACAAAACCTCTTTTATACATACATAACATGAACATACAAACATTATATTGATATATTAACTTTTTTATCATTTAAGACTTCTACAGGCATCATCAATGATTTAGTGCGTGCAACTTTTTTTTTTATTACTATCGTATACACAATTATTACAAAATTATAACACTGTTTCGAAGGCTACGAAGGCCTCGACAAAATACAAAAAATTAAAAATAAATTTTTTTTTTTATTATCAATAAAATTATTTGTATTATTATTATAGTATTGTGTAATATATTATTTCTAAAATTATCTAATCTAAAAATAAATGAATATTAAATTGATTAAAAACTAATAATATAAAAATGGACCCTGCGGCATTGTACCAAGTACGCTGGCAGCATTTCCTCGTTGAATGGCCAAACTAATACGTTGGCCGAGGAAAGTGACAGCTCTTCGGTCTCTCTTCGGGAGATTCTTATTTTAAAATTTAATATTAATTTGAATACTAAATTGTTTATGGAATGTGTCCAAGATATTATTTTGAGAATTTTATTGGAAACCGCACTCATGTCGGTTACGCGGTTTCCGAGATTAGCGTACACAAAGGCAACAGACAAACGGACAAAAAATCTAAAAATATTTTAATAACCTCGTTTAAGTAACATAAGTATACAAATTGTTTTTTGAAAAATACATAAGTATATATTTTTAAAATATTTTTTGTAAGGTGTTGAATTTTTCATGTATATTATTAGATGGTCCCTCGGGAACGATAATTTTTTCCGAATAAAAGCATCATATATCTTTTACTGCATCCCAGACAACGTGTATGAAAAATTTCATAAAATTCGGTTTATTAGTTAAGGCGTGAAGTAACAAACTAACTCACTTTCGTAATTTTTATTATTAGATATAATTTATTTTTATTTTTATTCTCAACAAAAACCCTACAGCAATACAGCAGAAATAATACTCAAAAAAGACATCACAAAGCACATTGCCACTTACAGGGTTTTATTATGTACCCAAGTTATGTTGAAAATTAAGTTGAAAACAAATTGATTTAAGAAGATGGGGAAAAGAATCTAGTTGGAGTTAGGATGTGTGTGTGTGTGTGTTAGTGTGTGTGTGTGGCTGTGTGTATGTTTGTGTGTATGCGTGTGCGCGTGAGTGATTATTTATTTGTCCTTCAGTGTATTCACGACACTGCGCTTGAAGGACGCTCTCGGCAGGTGGAAAATGTCCAAGTCTATAAACTTGTCGTTGTATGTTGTGGGTAATCTGTGAAAAACTGAGTTACGGTCGTAATTAGATCGTGATAGTGGGACATGGAATAATTTGATTAATTTGATCCTTCTTCCACGCCTAGGCCCGGCCTGAAGCTGCAACATTTCAGACAGCAGTTTTGGACAATTAAGAGTCCCAGAACAAATGTCGTGGAGGAATGACATATCGGAGACAGTGCGTCTATCCTCCAAGGTCATCAATGAGTGACGTTTGCAAGAATCATCGTAGTTTAAGGGAATGTGATGGGAACGGCGATTAAGCCATCTCACAAACCTTTTCTGTATGCGCTCTATATGATTCCTGTGCGTAACATACTGTGGGTTCCAAATCGGGCTACCAAATTCTAGGACACTGCGCACATAGGCGTTGTATAGCAACTTTACGCAGGACAAATCAGTAAGATCTTTACTAACCCGAAATACAAAACCCAAATTCTTAAAAGCTCTGCCCACAATATTATCTAGATGAGAATTAAAAGTAAGTTTTGCGTCCAGTGTTATGCCAAGGTCCCTCACCACGTATTTTTTGGGAATGCATGCGTTGCCTATTTTGTAAGTGTAATCATTGGGCTTATGCTTCCTTGTGAAGGTGATATGCGCGCACTTCGATACATTGACATTAATTCTGTTAGCGATATAGTAATCCTGAAGTCTGTTGAGGTCATCCTGCAAAGCATGAGCATCACTGAGATTATCAATGTTACGGTAAATCTTTTTATCATCTGCATATAAAAGAAACTTAGAATGGGTAAAGCAATTCTTTATGTCATAAATGAAAGCTATATACAAAAGCGGCCCCAACAAGGATCCCTGAGGCACTCCTGAAGGCACGCTTATGAAGTCGGATCTATGACCACCCAGTACCACTGCTTGCCTTCGGTTAGCCAGGTATGATTCCACCCATCTCAACAAGTCACCGTGGATTCCCAGCTCGTTCAGCTTACGAAGCAAGATGACATGGTCCACACGATCAAATGCCTTTTCAAAATCGGTATAAATCACATCAACCTGTCCGCACCCAGCCATGCCACGAAGGACATCACCAACAAACTCAGCAAGATTAGTTGTGGTGGATCTCCCTCTGACAAATCCATGCTGCTCTTGAGGCACGCCCTGCATGATGACCTGGCAGATTCGACCATAAACGGATCTCTCTAGAATTTTACTGAAAGTTGACAAAAGCGATATTGGTCTGTAATTCTTTATTTGAGTTTTGTCACCCTTCTTATGTATAGGCACAACAAGAGCATCCTTCCAAGCCTTAGGAAAAACGCCCTCCCGCAAGGACCGGTTAAAGATTGTGGTTAAGGGCACACATAATAGTTTAGCGCATTTTGATATGAACAAGGGAGGAACCCTATCACAACCTGCTCCTTTATTAACGTCCAATTTTCTAAGCAGCACCAGTATCTCGTCAGTCTTGATTGAAAGGGAGTGTACGCTACCAGTATAATTGTTTTCCAACTTAACAGATGGATAACTTTCGGCAGGTTTTGAGAACATGTTGTAAAAATAGTTATTGAACGCATCACATATCTCCTTTTCATTCTTAAGTTTGAGGGTTTCGGTAAACATAGTGCTCGGATACCCCGCACGACTCTTACGTTTAGCAGCAATGAAGGACCACAAATATTTTGGATTCTTCTTTATGAGTTCCTGAGATCGAGACAGAAATGCACTCTGACAACATCTCTGCAAAAGCTTCTGACGAGACCTTAGCAGTGCAAAGGTGTCGTAGTCGATGGGATTTCTATATTTCTTCCATAAGGAATGAGCTTTGTTCTTCTCCTTGATGACGGCAATCAGAGAGCGACTGTACCATAAGGGAAAGCGTGCAGAATTATTGACGGTTGTTTGTGGAACATGTTTGTCTATGACTGTGCGCAGAACGCCATAAAAAGCGTCCACCGCCTCGTCCAGCGTCTCCGTGTTCAGTATCCGATCCCAATCCACAGCTTCGAGTGCTTTATTTATTTCTGTGTAATTTGCCTTCCCGAAAAGGTATTTAAAACGCGGCGAATTCACAAGTGGTACAGCAAAAATATCCGTGGCATCAATATTTAAAGTGATGTGAGCAGAATCCTCCTTAACCAACGGATCATGACAAGCCGTAATGGTCAAAGAAAAAGTGGAAAAAATGAGATCCAAAACATTCCCAGCTTCGTTAGTATACCTATTGTGTTGAGTAAAACCTAAAAAATTGAAAGTATTAACAAGATCAAAAGCTGAGTTCCGCACTTCAAGACTGCCTTTTCTTAGGAAAGTTGGTTCATCCGAGCGCCACTCCACACAACTCAGGTTGAAATCTCCGGCAATTAAGAAGTCATCGCCTTCGCTCAGCCCAACTACATCAGAAACCCACGAGCCAAACCTGGAAACGCGCTGTGCTAACTTTTTATCAGGTGGCATATAAACTAGTCCAATGTGAAGCTCACAGCCAGTGCCGAGAGAACGTCCATCGAGTGTCAGCCACAGACATTCCACATCGAGATCGTCACGCTGCCAATCGGGTCGCGCACGCGCAGCCAGACGCTCGCTGCATAGCACCAGAAGACCGCCACCCGCGCTGGGCGAGTTGCGATCTCGCCTAAACACATTGTATTTACTGTTGGTTAATTCAGAATCAAGTATGCCCTCGCACAGCCAAGATTCGGTAACAAGTATAATATCGTAATCTGAAGATATTACACTGTTATAAAAATCGCCTGTCTTAGTACGGAGCCCCCTTACATTTTGGTATAATACATGCAACCTTTTCATAGTCTAATGTATATTTTGAACGGGTGTGCATGAATTACAATAGTTGGACACGATTAATGTAAGAGGATTCCGTGCGTGCGCGCGCGCGTGAGTGTGCGTGTGTGTGTGTGTATGTGTGGATGTATATGGGAAGTGGCCGATGATTAATTAAAGTGCCAGTTATGTTTTATGAATGCTGTGTAAATGTGTGTGTGTTTTTAGCGGTGTGTATGTGTTACGTGTGCAGTGCAAGTAAGAATGACTATTTGTGGTTAGGAAGTTTAAGGTTTAAAATGATTGATATGCTAGAATTTATATGATACACAAACTAATAAGGAAGATTACAAACATTTAAGTAGTATAAGTTGATATCGCAAGGGTCCAGGTTAGGTAATTATTAAATAGGTAATAATGTTATTATATGTAAATTTAGTTTCATCAAACAGAATATAAAAAGAAAAGAGGAAGGGTAACCCCAAAAATTAACCGATCAAAGAAACTACCCCTTCACTCAACAGAATACTACCATCAGAATACGAAAACATGATTATGAAAATAAAAATAAACATGTGGGTAGATTAGAAATTAATGCATCTACAAAAATAAATTTTTAATTAAAAAAAAAAAAAAAAAAAAAAAATTAACAAAAGTGGAGTTTAAGTGGCAACAAAAATAGTGCAGGCAATGTACTATGTCTAATAATTGATCAATAATAAGTAATAAAATAAAAGGAAGAAACCAGATATAAAAATTAAATTATGACAGGGACAAACAGACTCAAAACTATACAATCCTCTCGAGATCTTCCTCCTTAGTGATGAGAATATAAGGAGATCCTTCGTCCTTTCTAACATAGATCCTGCAGTTTCTTGTCCAAGTGAACCTGTAATTCCTATCCTTTGCACGGTCTCTGCACAATTTCAGCAACTGCTTGTTTCTTATAGTGAGATGTTCGTTCACATATACACGCTTCGGTTCACTACTCAGTCCTAAGTCTTTGGTGGTAATGGTGTGGCGGTGACGTGCAGCAGATAGAAGACTGTCCCTGATTGTGCGTTCTCTGAACTTTGCGATGATTACGCGTGGCTGTCCGCTACCCCGACGGCGTTTGGGCTGTACTCTGTGAGCGAACACCAGCTCCTGGGGTTGAAGCTTTACACCAACGCTTGCAGCGAGACCAATCACAACTTCTGGCAGAATCTCATTATCTTTTTCGGGAATACCAACTAGCTCAAGGTTCTGTAAACGAGCCCACTGCTCATTCCTGGCGTTGTCGTTATCCAGTTGATTTACGCGCTTCTCCAGCTCTTTAATGCTATTACGCAGTGAGATGTTATCCTGTTTAAGCTTCTTTAATTCTTCCTTCTGGTCAATCAAGAATTTATTTATTTGGTCATACTGGGTTCTCGCCAGTTGAGCTGACTTCTCGAGTTCTAAGAGAGATTTGTTAATATCATGAAGCTCATCCTTCATGACACTCTGTACAACTTTGGAGAGCTCACCTCGAACCAACTGCAGTATGTTATCACGAACAAACTCCAATATGTAGTCCTGTGTACTGGTATCAAGACCGTGTCGTGCAGTTTCCCTGGATGTGTCGTCACAATGTTCCAGCTCTTCGGGCAATTTCGGAGAACGCACTGGTGTGTTGGTATTGTCTCCGCGAGGTTCCCTGTTGTAGCAGTAGATGCACTTCCAGCCTTTAATGCTCTGAAGTGTTTCGGCACTAAGGCCGACGCATAGGTAGTGAAAGTGCCGCGAACACGAAGTCGTGGAACAGACTATAGAATTGTTTTTTTGGACATTTTTATTGCATGCACTGCACTTACTTCTAGCTGGTTGTGAGGTACTCATTGGAGAAATAATAATGCTTAGGGTAGATAACCACGATGATAAAACAAAAACACAAAAAC
Organism: Bembecia ichneumoniformis; assembly: GCA_910589475.2. NCBI lineage: Eukaryota > Metazoa > Arthropoda > Insecta > Lepidoptera > Sesiidae > Bembecia > Bembecia ichneumoniformis. The sequence goes on along the minus strand of OU342534.1, from coordinate 17,145,502 downwards.
TGTCGCTATTACTGGACACAGTCCTATAACTTCAATTGTGCATCCACTAGTCAATATTAGTAACAGATTCCGTGCCTTTAATATCAACTTATTAAGTTTTCAACGCTTAATTCAATATTATTGTCGGAGCGTAGTAAAATAGGTGTACTTAATACATTATCATTATGACGACTGCTACTTGACTTCTTTGTCACAGCAGAGGCAGAGCATCGCCTTACATCAAGAATAAACCGGAAATACCGTCTGGATATTATGTGACATACGATATACGATGTGACATGATGTTATGTTTTGGCGCATGAATAGGAGCTGCTTCCGTTAATATTACATTCCCACTTATCCAATTAGTCTCAGTGGTGTACCTACTTTGTATTCCTAGTTCAAAAAGCAATAGCTAATGTTTATAATGTGTAAAATGAACTCGAGAGCAAACAAAGCCGACCTACAGCTTCCATTCAAGTTTTAACATATTAATTTCAGTTGAATTGAAGGATGCCAGAGCCCATTTCCCTATCCGTTCTCAATCCCTTATCCTTATTGTAGTCGGCAGCGCACTTGCAGCAGCTTTGGCGTTGCTTGTGTTATAGCCACCTACCATCAAGTGGACCGTCAGCCTGTCTGCCGACCTTAACATAAAAAAAAATTATTAAATTTTTTTTCATAGTTTACTTAAATAAAAAAAATAATTCAAATTGCTTAAAATTTTAAGTAAGTAAGTAAAAGTTAAAATAATATTTGACTTGCTATTTTTATGTCCTCGTTTTCGTGTGAACTTTAAAAAATTTAAGTGTTTGGTTATATGTTAAAGGTAAACAAGTTTAAAATATAGTAGGTTTACATTTCCGAGTAAATATTTTCTATAGAGTGCACAGTCTGACATGGCAACATTGTGGTTTATGTGGTCATTCTTTAGTTTAATATAGTTGCTTATTGACTATTTAAAGAAAACCTTTGCTCGCCGCCGCGACTATGTAATTTTACATAAATTATGTACCACTCACTGTTGGTTTTTATATCATTTCGAATACCTCATAAATGCGAACGTAACTACGGCAGCCAGGAAAGTATTTTGTACTAGCTAAGCCCCCAACTTCGTACGCGTGGTATTCGGTATAGCGCGTAACTTTTTTGTTTGTATACCGATTGGAATAAAACACACACTAAATATTACGGGAAGCTTGTTATAATACATCAATGAAAACCGCATTCAAATCGGTTAAGCCGTTTCTAAGATTAGCGTGCACAAACGCACAGACAAACAGACAAAAATTTTAAAAACTATTTTTTTATATCTGTAACATTTTTGTTAATGTTAAGATCGGCAGACAGGCTGACGGTCCACTTGATGGTAGGTGGCTACCGTCGCCTATAACACAAGCAACGCCTAAACTGCTGCAAGTGCGCTGTCGACTGCAGTAGGATTAAGGATAAGGGATTAGGAGCGGATAGGTAAATGTACTCTGGCATCTCTTACTTACTCACCGAAACACAACAGCACACGTGCTGTTATTTCACGGAGGTCTTCTGTAAGGGGGTGGTTACTGCCGCCAGACGGGCTGCCCAAATGACTGCGAAACGCAGTGTGCCCTACCACTACTTTTCAAATCCAGACTAGAGCCAAATTTGAAAAGTTGATTTTTCAAAGTTGACCCAAAGTTGAAGTCAAAGTTGACCGGGAATCGAACCCGGGAACCCTAGAACAGAGCGTTAAGGCAAGCACCCTAACCACTCATCCAATGGGCTCGTCGAACAATGTACAAACATACAGAAGAATTATATAAACAAAGATTTTATCAAACGAAGTTTCAACGGGAACATTACTAGCTTTCGGCTTTTAATTCGTTCGCGCTTTCTAAAGAAAATATATTTTAGGGGTTATACGAAACTAAATGTCGCGGAAGCACGCGAAGTGTTATCGTCAAAAATTTGTTAAACTTAAATGTACATTTGACACGCACGTACATGAACTGATAACTGGCATTTAAACATTTATTTAAACAGTGTTTTATGGTAGCAGGAGATGATGGAAAGACATGTTTTAATATCTCAATTTACCTGCTTCAATTTTACTTGAATTCTCTCCCTTCTTCAGTGTTCTTACTTGAACAACTTGGGACTTATCAAAAACGGGCTCGCGAACTCCATCTTCGACCTCATCTTCACTTACCATCAGTGAAATGGAGGTCAATCGTTATCTTAACTTTAACTTATTAACTTTCAAAAATCCCGTAATTAAAGATAAACTTTTCGTTCTTCGAAAATATATATCTAAAATATTTCTGGGTCGAAACTTGCCATAAATTAAACCTGAGAATTGCCAATTTGCCATTAATTATTTATTATTTGCGTAAATACTTGCTTATATAAAGTTTAATTAATAATATTACAATTATTTTATTAAAACAATGTATTAATTTATTAAAACAAATATTAGAAATAATTAGCATATCTTAAAAATTATAAAAAATATTTAACTCATAAATTATAACTGCAATGGAATTGTATTCTGTGGTAAAGGTGGCAAATTACCAATATTCTGGCTGGATTACCTTTCTGAATTGCTATGCCTAATCATTGAGAGAAGTAATAATGTCCAACTCTAAATAAATTATGGAATATAATTTAAAATATATATTACCCACAATATATTTCAGCACTGGTAAACAGATTAAAAATAAATAATTAAATTGTACCATGTGAAATAATTTAATAATCACATAATTAATTGATGATTTCAGTTTAAAAAAAAAAATTAGTACTCAATTAACACAGACAAAATGCAATAGCTGTAAATACTATAGCAACTGGTATGCAAATGTAAAAGTGTTTGTTCTTGTTTATCTTTTATTTTATTTTTTATGTTAAGGTCGGCAGACAGGCCAACGGTCCACTTGATGGTAGGTGGCTACCATCGCCTATAACACAAGCAACGCCATAGCTGCTGCAAGTGCGCTATCGACTACAGTAGGATTAAGGATAAGGGATTAGGAGGGGATAGGGAAATGGGCTCTGGCATCGCTTACTCACTTACCGAAACACAACAGCACACGTGCTGCTATTTGTACGGTGGTCTTCTGTAAGGGGTTGGTTATTGCCGCCAGACGGGCCGCCCAAATGACTGCGATACGCAGTGTGCCCTGCTACTATTTTTCAAATCTAGACCAGAAACAAATATGAAAAGTTAATTTTTCAAATTTGACTTGCCGGGAATCGAACCCGGGAACCCTAGAACAGAGCGTTAAGGCAAGCACCCTAACCACTCATCCAACGGGCTCGTCATGTCGTTTATGTTTATGACGCCATTATTTCTTACAGTTTATTGTTAAACTGAAATTAAATTTTCCAAATAAATGTAATAATGCACATGCAAGAGATGTTCCACAATCTCTACTAGATGCAAATCTTCCTCTGTATCTAAATACGCACTTAGAGAATGGGTCCCGTTACTTCATAGAATTTGCAGGTATCTAACACTGAGTTCGGTACAGACGAGCGTTTATTATCAGACGAATGGGAATCTCAATGATTCTAAGACAAAAGGCATTGAGACATTTAACAACATTTGCTTATTTAATTCAAGACATCTCTACATTCCTTACTTCACATTTTTCAAAGCTTTAGTACGTAGCTTGTACAATTTTTTTTATCTAAAAGTTGGCAGGCAGGTTGACTGTCCACTTGTTGGTAAGTGCTTACGCTGCCTGTTATCAAATCTGTTATGTGTGTTATAAGTGTGCTGCCGAGCTGAGTAGGAGAAAATATAAGAGACTTGGATGGTAAAATGTGCTCTGGTATTCATTATTCATTGGTATTATCAAGGACTGTTCACTAAAGCGCACATGGTTATTACGCCAGATGAGCTGCCCATGTGGCATTGTTTGTGTTGTTAGGCGACGGTAGCCACCTACCATCAAGTGGATTGCCATCAAAAAAAGAAATCGAAATTTTCATCTTTTCAAACGGACTGAAACAAAACTGCAGTCTAGCTGCAAAATTGCTGTTCGGATACAGTTTTGTTGCCGATGACATAACTCTGCACAGACCAACTGCATTTCTCTATAGAATATTGTATTGATATTGGATTGCATTTGAACTGAACAATAAACGTGTAACTATCAAGCTGTTGGTGTGCAGTCCAACTGCCAAACAAGGTCATGTTCAAGCAATATACAAATTTAAGAGTAGTAAAATTATATTATTATTAAATTATATTCAAAAGACTATTGCTCTCATAATGATTAGCATGTAATTGATAGATGTAGTTAAGACTTAAAGCCAACTGGCTTAGTTAAGATTTAACTGTCGGCAGTTATTTCAACTGCTCCGAAACCGTCGCTACAAGTTCGCAGAAAGCTTACAGTCTGGACGCGTTATATGACACGAATCATCCAGCTGCGTAGCGAAATGTTGTTATAGTAAAATAAGCTTTATTGCAAGTATGTAAAATTGATTTATAAGCAACTTTCATCTACATATTTGAACAGGAAAGCGCCCCGACCGATCGCATTGATTCCGCGCGGCGGTTCCGCAGTTGGATAATTGGAAGAATTTGAATGTTGTTGCCTAGACGGTAAAGTTTAAATTTGCTGCTAATCAACACAGGTACGCGGTCAATGCGCAGGCGCCGCGCAACGGCCGCAAGAGATTTTTCGCGTCCGTCTAACTGCAGCCTAAGTGCAGTCCATCTGAAAAGACCCTGATTGGTGGATATCGGACAAAATATATCTCTTTTGAGAATCTGTATTTTAGGGCGTTCAGAACGCTGCGTTCCAACCGCTCAACAACAAGTTGGAAGAGCACAGGGCGCAGTTTTAATCCCTTAACTTGACACTTATCCCATAGACAGACTAAAATATTTTGATACAATCGCCTACAGATAAATGTCGTCGATTAATCAAAGCGCCTCAATGAGCCCGCGCGACTTATCCGATCTGATAATGCTCCGTTTGCCACTATTTATCTTCAGATTATTATCCCAAGACATCTCTATTCCAGTATTTTTACTTCTTTTTTAATCTCATCGAATCTCTTCCGGTTCTAATGTGTTGCAATTAGTTTACGTCTCGATCGGAATACTTTAACCTTTTTTGAATCAAATTATCATTCCTAACCTTTCTTTATGACAATGTAGCTATATAAAACTTACTGTATTGTATTCAGTCTTAATATCACAAGATTTTAACTGTTATGTCAGTATATTTATAAAAATTTAATTTATACGCATAAAAATATTAGTCAATTTAATAAAAAATGTAAATTAATAAAAAAATATTATAAAAAATTACATAAACGCGTCTCCACAAGATAAGTAATTATTTTATGGATCAATATTATATATTTTTATATAAACTTTCTGAGATGATCAGAGCCTTAAATAACTTATAAATAAATTTAAAAGTGTAATCAAAATAAAAAATGTACGAGAGGTTATTATAAAATCGCTGATTTTTAATGAAGCCTGGATTAAAGCGATTCTGAGCTCATACTATGTTTAGTAATATATGTACTGTGATTTTTGTATAATAATTATAAAAATTGTAATTGTTTTATATTTCAATTTAAAGATTTAAATTAAATTAAAATAAAAACTAAAATTACCTAATCTAAAAATAAATTAATACTAAATTGATTAAAACTAATAATATAAAAATGGACCCTGCGGCATTTAGTATTAATTAATATTAAAAATTAAAAAATTAAAGTCATGAAATAAACGTTTAAGACATTTAAAGATGACAAAAAGAATGATGAGTTTCTTTCGGGGTTTCTTGGCTATTTTACTATTTGATTAATTTTTTCACATGTTGACTGATTTTAAGTGTTGGTTTTTAAGAAAAATACTGACTAAATGAAAACAATTTTCAATCGTGAAATGCGTCACTGACTAAGACTCTGTTCCTGTAAATATGTCTGGCAAAATATTTTACAATATTTTGCCGATAACCCTTCATTAAGTTTAAGTCACTTATGTTCGCATAAGTAAATGAATAAAATATTTGAAAAGTAAGTAAGAGAGATCACAGCCCATCTTCTCGTTAACCTTTTATCATATCAAGGTCGAGAGCACTTTATGGCTTTGCTTTAAGTGAATAAGCAAAGCCATCAAGTCAACCGTCAGCCTATCTGACGACCTTGACATGTAAAATTTACTTAAATTTTTTCACTTAAATATTGTATAAACAAATATAAATTAACAATTTTTGTTTATTATGTTTAAGTTATGTTAAGTTATAAGCAGAATAATGAGAGGAAAATATTCCTAATATTCGCTTTAATTATAAACGGTTAATAATTGTAACATTCTGTCAAATGAATTTGTTCTCTAAAACCGCAAGAACAAGGTTTGATTTGACTGCGAAATAATTACCTTTGTTTTGAACGACACTTGTAAGTGATCATTCAATTATATTTGCTTTTAAAATGCCGCTTCTCAAAAAACTTAATTATAAATCAATTAAAAATATCACTGTGATTAAGTTTAATTTATTTTAAATGTTACATTGTTTATAGATAAGCAATTCATTCATAGGTATATACGCTAAATAATATTTAAATAAGAAAGCGTGTTTGTTTGTTACCTACGCTTTGAGGATCATCATGAAATTTGTCAGCGATTCACAAAAGGACATAGGTTCCTTTGGGAATCTTTCCTTTTCAGCGAGTAAATATGTGATGCCCGAACCCATTTCCCCTATCCCTTCCTAATCCCTTATCCTTAATTCTACTAAGGTCAGCGGCGCACTTGTAGCATCCGCAGCATTGCTTGTGCTTGTAGCAACCTACCATTAAGGCTTTTAAGGCCATCTTTACGTAAAAAAATGAGGCAAGCGCGAGGCAGTGTGTTGAGCCGCATGGATTTTGACAAAATTTAAGTGATATCAAGTGAAGATCCAGCCATTGTATTAAATGGCATTATTTACGTGGCTACATTAGATTAATTTAATCGGAATGATTCCGCGTAGAACCTCATAGTCAACGGATGATGAATATGGCAAAACGAATCTTTCAAGGGCTAGGAATCCAATCCAAGACGAATTATATTTAAATTTGGAATAACTAGTCAGGCTCTATTGTGGTGGCGTGAACGTGGCGATCGGCGGTCAAGGCTCGACCTGTTTCACACATATTGTAACAATCGCCCACAGTCGCCGAACAAGGCATTGTGTGAGCCTTTTTACTGCCTTCAATTTTACGCAGATAAATATCGTTGTTTGTTTTCACATTTGTAATTAGTTTAAGTGTTGTCCGGACACTTCTCAACGTCACCGCACTCGCCTCAACGCCCAGAAAGCGACAGAAAAAGTTATAAATATGATATCTGTAGCATTCACTATTATGTAACCCATTGAGATGGTTTAGGACTTTCACTAATGTCATAATCAGGTTTTTTTTTATGTTATGTCGACAGACAGGCTGACGGTCCACTTGATGGTAGGTGGCTACCGTCGCCTATAACACAAGCAACGCTACAAGTGCTGCAAGTGCGCTGCCGACTACAGTAGGATTAAGGATAAGGGATTGCGTTATTTTATATCGAATGAGTTAGGAATGATCTATTTATATCTTATAGCATATTTATAGCACATTTTTTTTACACAAAAAAAAACTGTAAAAAAAACTAATTAAAACACAGGATAACCTAAAGTTATTTGGTAATGTAAATATTCTTGTCCCATGGTTATTTGCAAAGTCTATGTTAAAGGCAGTTTTGTTCGTTTAAAAATATTTAGTCTGGATATACCTAATGTTAGTACAGTCAAACTTAGGGGGATAAATACCGTTCAGGTATTTGGTGCAGATAAATGGTATTTAATAAAGACCATCAAGATATGGGAAAGAAAACCTCTACAATTCGTCGCTATCAGATACCTATGTTGGACTTTCTGAATTTGTTGAGAATTTTATCTGTCTTCTATATCACGTACATGTTATAAAATAAAGCAGTTGACAACCACTGTCTATTTGTCTGCTAACTTCTGCTAAAGCCCCCAATGGATTTTAACGAATCCAATGGATTTTTTGATAGGGTTTTCACTAAAAACGAGGCAAGGTTCGTGTATAAATTTTGCGGAAAAATCATCAGTGTGAAGCCGGATGCGAGTCGCTATAGTAGTAAATAAATATATTGTGGTCCTCTCTCAAGAACTAATTTGGACTTGCACGTACACCTCAGTCTCATGAATGTGCAACGCTTATAACGCGTTCTGTAATATACTGGCCAGTATTGATGTTTTCCATAATAAATTCCGTAAATTTAGTAAAATAGCAACTCTCATTTTAATCAATTGTTTTGATATTGTTTTGATTTTAATCAATTGTTATGCATTCCTAATTCCTATCCACGGACTGAATCCCTCATGACACATTTGCTTCATGTACATTGTACATACATATTTATGTTTTTTAATTTATGTTATATATTTTAAGAGCCAAATTTTAAAAGTTCATTTCCAAAGTTAGCTCTGCTGGAAATTGTATTGGGATTGCAAGATATACCAATTGGGGTGTCTGAGTAATCAGGATGATATACTGCTTTTATTTGTGCGATATCGTGGAATGAATTAGCCCTTTTTTTTACGTTGGGAAATCCATCATGGATACCCAGCAGCGAAAGGGGGACTCTGTGGGTTATGCCGGACTCCCACCGGCTAAAACCCAACGATTTTCTAGCGCGGCCGTAGATGGGCGGGGTCGCAGGAACGTTGTTGCACAAATTCGGCGCCACGCCACGCAATTGTTCAGCGCGGGGAGAACTACGCTCCCTGTCGGAACCTCGGCGTACCCGAAAGCGGAGGTACGCCGGCCATCTCGGGGACCTCACAACGGGCGGTAGTCTCCCCTTAGACTACCGCCCAGGTCCTGGTCAAGGGGGAAGGCGGCGGATATGAGCCATCCGCCTGCGCCCGAGCCTTCTTCGGCGGATCGGCTGGGAGAGGGGATCCTCTTCCCGTTGCCTCTCCGCCGTTTCCTTGCGCGACATGACGTGCTCACAAAAAGTGAGCATCGCCTGCCACGCAAGGTCACTGCCGACCATCGCTTTCACGACGGCTGGCAGCGAGAGGTCGGCGCCCACGACGAGGGACAAAGCAGCGCGCTGCTCTGCCCATTCGGGGCAGTCAGCCAAAGTGTGCTGCGCAGTGTCAACCGCGCAGCTACAGTGGTGGCATTCCTCAGTTGGCTCTCTCGCGGCCACTCGGTGAAGGTAACCTAATTGAACAGGCAATACTGAATTTAGAATAACCTAAACTTCAGTGTTGTCATGAAGAAAACTTGATATGTCTTTGAGAGTGAGTACTCGTAGATTAGGCCTTTCATTTGCTACCATTTAAAGGGACTTCGAATCAAACGGTTGGAATGAGATTCGTAGTTCACAAAGTACGCAATCACGGCTCTGAATGAAGAGCAATATGTCCCACAGCACTTATTATGGCGACCAATGGGATGCCATTGAATGAGACGTCGTTAAACTGCTTTATGTTGGATCGAATAAAAATCGGATCATCGATTTTGCTACTGAATTGAGTTCAATCTTAAAAAGTTATATTCGCTGTGAATAGATTTCTATTTGGATCCTAGGCTATTTGCTATTTACTCTAACGCTCTTAACTAACTTTTAACGATACAGAACAGCATTGGCGGATACGGGGGGGGGGGGGTGGCATGGGGGCCATGGTCCTCCCCAAAAGACCCAGGAATTCCATATTTTTGATTCAATTCAATTCATATATGAACTGAATATAGAATAATATAATCCATATCAATCAAAGTTATCGAAAGTTTCATAATTCATGTCAGACATTTGAGACAGTTCAAATACGCGATTACGCGGGTTAAAAGTATTTGCAATACAACCATAATGCATCTCAACTAGTAAAAACAATACACAAAAAAATTACTTGTGATATTAACCCTAACTCCGAACTTTGTCAGAATGCCCCCCCCCCCCCCCCCCCCCCAAATGAAATCCTGGATCCGCCCCTGCAGAACAGGATATAGGATACCTTTCATCTAGAAAAAAAAAACACTGTTCCCGAGGGATCATTTAAAAATACATATAATTAAAAATTCTACGCCCGACAAAACTATGTGAAGAATAAAGATTTTCTCCTAATTACTTGGAAATGGCTTCATTATTTTAGTAAAAGGATACACCCGATAGATTCTATTGTGTTCGCACTTCGGTAATGTCCACAAGAGGCAAGTGGACAATTACAGAGATTGTTGGACAGTTTTAAAGCGCGACCAGTTGGTACCAGCGACCAGATTAGAAGAAGACGATCGCCATTTTGTTTTAATCGTACTGTCAATTAACAAATATTTTGAACATTTTTTTCATATTTTTTTATGTTAAGGTCGACAGACAGGCTGACGGTCCACTTGATGGTAGGTGGTTCCCATCGCCTATAACACAAGCAATGCCAAAGCTGCTGCAAGTGCGCTGCCGACTGCAGTAGGATTAAGGATAAGGGATTAGGAGTGGATAGGGAAATGGGCTCTGGCATCCCTTACTCACTCACCGAAACACAACAGCACACGTGCTGTTATTTCACGGTGGTCTTCTGTAAGAGGGGTGGTTACTGGTGCCAGACGGGCTGCCTAAATGACTGCGAAAACGCATTGTGCCCTGCATTTTACATTTAGAAGTTGTTACATAAAAATTAGTATATCTCGGAAGAAATGGATGTTTCCTGACGCAGTATCATAAATATGACATTGTAGGTATAAGAAGATCTTCAGCAACACTCCTCGCTGATGCCGGAGCAAATCTAACTTATTTAAAGAGGAACGGTGGATGGTTATCAGATAAGGTAGTCGAGGCTTATATTGAAGAATCTTGAAAACACGTCAAAGATAACCACGTCATAAATGAAGTCATATTGAACCGAAGTCACTACTTTCATATTGAACATATAGGAACCGTCCTGAGAAACTCTTCCAACAACTTCATGGCAAAGTACTTCAACAAGTGAATTTATCTGGAAAAAGTTATCGTTGTCGAATTGTACAAATTTATTATAAGTTTTTGCCTTGCAACTTAGAGAAATGTAGTGTAGGTATAAGTCTCGGCCGAAGTATCAATTAACGACCTAAAAGACCCTCAGCTTGCGTCTCGGCCTTTTAAATTCTCGACAATTGCTCTATTTCCGGGCTCAGCAGTAATGTACTCCCTAAGAAAGAGGCTCGCGGATGAAGTCGCAGGCAAAGCTACTCATCTATACTAATATTATAAAGTTTGTTTGTTTGAACGCGCTAATCTCAAGAACTACTGGTTCGAATTGAAAAATTATTTTTGTTTCGAATAATCCATTTATCGAGGAAGGCTATAGGCTATATAACATCACGCTACGATAAATTGTATTATATATAAGCAATATCCAGTACCGCGCGCCCCATGCGCACGCCGCCGCCGTATGGGCCGCAGCGAAGCGTGGCCGAGTTCTGCTAGTAAAATATATAGCCTTGTGTTTACACTTTATTCTTATTACTATCCTATAACTAGGATAACGGTACGCCTTATTATTAAAAATATATTTATATACGTAATCATAGTCCAGTTAAATTTTCACAAGACACCCTTTTAAATTGTTTTAAGAAGATAAGAGTCCCTGGCTATATTCATTGGAATTGTAAAAAGTTGTGTGTTGTACGTCTGCAAAGATGGAAGTTGAGGGTTTAAGAACGTGGCGCTCGGCCACACCACAATAAATCCGCTGCGGCTCGTGGTAATTTTAATAATGCTTCTTGATATATGAATAGTGATGTTTCACACAGATGACTTATAGGACCTGTGTGTCGCGAATGCAAATATTTATGTATGTTAGTAAGCGCTCTTTAAAAACTCACTTCATATACAGGTTGATCATTTTTATTATTACTATTTTTTTATATTAAGATCGACAGACAGAAGGACGGTCGTGTCTGTCGACAGACAGGAGACAAGAGGCGGGCGCTAGTTCTAGAACGAATAAATTTGAAATTTAAAATGAAATAATAATATCTACAGTTAAAAATATAAAAAATATATTTTTTATAGTGTAAATAAAAACTAGCCACTGTGACAAGCTCTACACATTAATTTACAGAGTTTAAAATTAAACACATTGATTTTCCTGTCTTCACTTTATAGAAATAATAAAAAATAAAAAAACAACAAAGTATGGCGGGCCTAAACATCCTCCGGATTATTTTTTGTTTAAATACAGAAAAAATTAAGAAATTGTTTGACCCCCCCGAATTATCGAGCAATTTCAATTAATTTTTCTGCAATTGCGTCCTGCGCACCACACCGGTGTGACGTATTTAAACCCCCCTAAGAGCGCTACACTGTAAGAAATGACTTTCCAAAATCTGTCACTATCTCCCGGTCTATTAATCCTTATCAAGCGCGCACTTTGGTATCGTTTGGTATTGCATATAACTCTTGGTATTACTTGTGTTTATAGAAGGCGGTACCAATCTACCATAATGTAAATGATCACCCACTAACATTTAAAAAAAAAACATTAGAATTGAAATTAATCCTCTAAAACATGATTATAAAAAACAATTTAAGCGTCTAAAAACAGCTAAAAATATATTATTTTTAATGCTGAACTTGATTTTAAAAAATACGGAAGTAAAAAGTTTGGTTTAAATGGAGTCAATCTACATATTTTGACTTGTTACGTAATAAATTTTAGTCTTATTTGAATTTTACAAAAAAAAATGTTTTAAATTACTCCGTTAATGTTTTTATTATAATTGATATATTATAATGACTTCAAAACATTTTTTTATTATATATTATAAATATTCAAAATTCAGTCTTTCGTAACACGGGACCAAATTTCATCAAAATAAATCAACGATTTAGACGCCTAATCGTGACAGAGTAACTCTCTAATTTTTATATTAGTACGTGTGTAGATATCAGTTTACTTTAAACACACATACACACAAAAAACTGCACAGATATAAACGACTTTTAAAAAGGAGCATCCTGTATTCATCTAAATAGTTTAAATAATGCAGCAATAAATACAACGCTCTGTCCCCCGACCGCACCGACACCGGGTGGTCGCACACTTTATTCCGCTTTGAACCTCCTTCCCACAATTATTACTTAGTTCACTAAGTAATACCACTAAGTTAACACATAAGTTACGATGGATTAGGACTCTGTCCTCGCGAAGCTTCGATTGTAGTCCACCGAACATACCTTTAAATATTACAAGTCTTAATGAATATCTTATTAAATGTTAGTAATTTATTGTGTTTTGTATTTCACCATAACTTTGTGATGATGATGAGTGGTCGTATTTGAAAACTTTCAAAACCATAATCAAAGATGATATAAAAAAATGGCTAGTCAATCACCATGATGTCAAATCAAAACCTGCTTCTTCAGAAATTTTAGCAATCTTTGAAGTTATATAAGCTTCTGGCAAACCGCATAATTAGTCGTTGACTATTATTTTGAGGAGTACGTTGAATGAGTGGTTAGGGCGCTTGCCTTAACGCTCTGTTCTAGGGTTACCGGGTTCGATTCCCGGAAACCGGAACTCTGGTCTGGATCTGGAAAGTAGTGGCAGGGCACACTGCGTTTCGCAGTGATTTGGGCAACTCGTCTGGCGGCAGTATTCACCCCCTTATAGAAGTCCACCGTGAAATAACAGCACGTGTGCTGTTGTGTTTCGGAGAGTGAGTAAGGAATGCCAGAGCCCATTTAATTATCCCTTCCTAATCCCTTATCCTTAATCCTACTGTGGCGTTGCTTGTGTTATAGGCGACGGTAGCCACCTATCATGAAGTGGATCATCAGCCTGTCTGTCGATCTTAACATATAAAAAAATATTCTTACAGAGGAAGGAAATGTGCCCAGCAATGGGCAGATATATAATTGTAATATTTTTTTATCACAAATATTTTCTTTTTTATTTTTTTCCCCCGAGGGTTACACCACTCTCGCGAGTCGTATATTCCCAATTTTCCAATTTTTGTCATATAAGTAGTCGCATTAGTGCTTACATTAGTTACATTCGACAGAGGGTTTGATTCTGGATGGAAATGCGAGCTGGAACACCTAACATGATTGAGGACTTTGTATGTCGCTTTATGTTTGTTTTATTTATTGTATAATATACTTTTTTCGTTTCTATATACAAATAATATTTCATATACATTTAAACATTTTAAGCTTTTTATATATTTCTTTCTGTATTTTTATGTATTTCTTTCTATAATTCTGTACATTAATGTGTTATACATTTATATTTCTTTCTGTATAATTCATTTATAATTTATTTTCTATTACATTTTCAATATTCCTGTTCTATTTATCTTTATTTCTTTCAATAACCTTTTTCATTATATCGGTACAATATTTAAGAAATTTGTCCCTCTTTTTACTAATCATTATCCCTTTAAGATTAGTTATATTAATATGGCAATCCAGATTATATTCTATGTTCAGCATCATAAATATAAAGACTATTTGAGTGAGCTATACGTTAGTACATAATAGCTCACTACTGTAATTAAATCTGCTAAAATTACTCGGACTAATATTTAAGAGTGTTGCCTAGCCGCTATTATAGTGGCTTAAATATATGCAATCGGTATAGGAAAACTGAAGAAAGAAAAAAATAATAATTATTATTTTTTCTTTTAGCTAATTAGCCTAATAAATGAAACGTAATTAGCACTTTTAAAATATATTTAAAATAAATAAAAAAAATACACAGAAATAAATTTATGTCAGGGTGAGATGCTAAGCCCTGTGCGTGAAGTTAATTTATATATAAAATCCTAATCGAAACACTGTTTACACTTTATTATATTTTAAATAAACTGGGGGAAAATTGGGCGAGCTCGAGACTAAAATTAACGAATTTTAGTTAGTTAGAGATAGTAAACAGAAGTCAACACGTGTGTCAAACAATATTTACAAAGAGTTATTTCAAATCGGAGACAGAGGAAAAGTTTTAAAATTTTATGTTAATGAAATAGCTTCGATATTGAAAAGATTTATACTTATTATGAAATATTTCCAACTAATACAAACAGACACTAATAAAACGTAAGCCCGTTTAAATCTTTTATAAGATTTTATGATTTCCTACACATTTACCGTATGATCACATTACACATGGTATTCACAGTAGTTAACTTAAAAACTGTACAAATACCCAGAATATTGAGATTATCGCGAACATACATACATACATACATTCAAAAAGACTTTGATTTATAATATGTAAAGATATAAAATAGATAGACTTTTATATTTAAAAAAGAACAAATCACAGAAAATGAAATAACATAGTGTAACAGAAAGAAAGACTGGAATGTGGTTATGTTTTTTAGGCTTCCCCCTTAAATTAAAAAAAGTTAAGCATAAACAATGATGTTGAAAAAGATCTGTAGCAGAGGCTTCATCAGGTATTAATATAATTAAATAACAGGCTGTTTATTGACCGCAAGCTAATGAGATATGCGTTTCATCATAAAACCCTTTTGAACTTGATTAATTAAACACTCACACTAATTTTAACTTTTATTAACATTGGTAAAGAACACTTATAAAAACAACTTGTATGTAAGTAAGTATGTATGTAAGAAGAAGAAGTCTTGCCGCAAAGCAAGCTCAGATAATATCAATCAACGTGAATACAACGCTAGCGACTTTTAATTTCTATTGCTACCGCCATCTAGTGAGCGTGAGTAACAAACTTTATTTTAATTTCATATTATGAGTTAAACAGAACTTCTCATATTTTTCGAAAATAATTTATAATTTCGTATAATAAGTATTACGGAAATATGTCCAAGAAAAAATTAAATATTTATGAAGCTACATTTATTTTAAAATGGCGTTCTCGTACAAAAATATATCATGACGCTATCACAATTTAAATTATACTGCACTAGCTGTAACTCGCGACTTCGTCCGCCACTCTTTATAAAATTTTACTAGATGATAATGCAGCTTTCTATAAGTGAAACAATTTTTAAAATCGGTCCAGTAATTTTTGAGTTTGTTCATTACAAACATTCAAAAATAGCAACATACAATTTTTTTATCTTTATAATTTTAGTATATATGTACATACTTCTGACAATTTCAGCCAGTAAGTATTTTTTAATTATTTACAAAGATTTCAGTAGTATTTATTTACCCAGATTTTTTTTTAAAATTTTTGATGCTTATATTAGGTACAAGAGGAATGTTCATTCAACTATAGTTAGTATTTAAAGTAACAACTGTTTTTTCATTATACTGTGTATCTTGTACTAGTATTGCGACGTCATACGACACTAGACTAGGTTTAGACTAGAAATCTCATCTCAAATGCTAACTAGATTATATTTAGACTAGCACTTTATCTGAATGTGCAGATCAGTACAAACAAACTAATTTGTTTGATTATTTATATCTGTTCAAGAGGCCATAAGGTTCTCTGCGTGTAGGCAACCTTGTTAACGAGTGTTGGGATTATGATTATACATTTTATTGAAATAAGAAAGTGGTTTTTTTAAAACATGAATATATTAGTTCACATGGAGATGCACAAAGCATATGTATATACATAAAAATCAATTTAAGTATGTTTGTCCTTTTTAGATACAAAAACCATTCACTTATGGAAATATTACATGAGAAATGTTTGTATATATAAAAAAATTACACCCCGGGCGAAGCCGTGTACGGGTCACTAGTATAAAATAAATAAATTAAAAAGCTTCTAACTTTTACGATAGCATTTCAAATCACAAGATAAATGCCATTTGGAGGTGTCAATGGTATCAGTTCTTTTAATAAGAGGTAAGCGTTTTGTCGATACAAAAGTAAAACAAATATTTTTTAATAAAATATAGATATGAAAGCATAGAATGCATCTTTATTTTTTTTAGGGTTCCGTACATCCGAATAAAAAAACGGAACCCTTATAGGATCACTCGTGTGTCCATCTGCCCGACCCCCCCCCCCCCCCTATCTCCGAAACTACTGAACCTAAAATTTAAAAAAAA
Source organism: Bembecia ichneumoniformis (assembly GCA_910589475.2). NCBI lineage: Eukaryota > Metazoa > Arthropoda > Insecta > Lepidoptera > Sesiidae > Bembecia > Bembecia ichneumoniformis. The sequence continues at coordinate 17,128,492 of OU342534.1, read as the reverse complement.
ATACAGAAATTAGTTTTCTACTTATAGATTATAGGAAAACCTATAAGAAGTCCATGATATTAAAATAACATGGTAAATCACTCAATATTGTTCGGATAGGTAACATCGTACGGAACCCTCTTCACGCGAGTTCAACTCTCACTTGTCCAGTTTTTTTTTTATAAGTTAAGACTTATTACGGGAGGTACGCTCCAAAAATCTTAAGAGTTTTCTAGATTATAATGCCTTAAGCAGGCGTTTAATGTACAAGTGAATCAATATAGAACTTAAAAAAGAAAAAGTTACGGACTTAATTTTATTTTATATATTTAAATTGGTTGTATAAAATGTTTAACATCTGTGCAGATTTGGAGAAAAATCTGGTGAGTACAAACTTTCAAATTGATGATTATTTGGCACTAGCGACCCGCCCCCGGCTTCGTCCAGGATGCAATTTTTATATATAAGAACATTCCCCGTTTATCCCTCTTTCCATTAGTGAAAACCGAATTGAAATCGGTCTACCCGTTCACGCGTGATGCCGTGACCAAGGGAAATGGGGATTCATTTTTATATATAGAGATTTATCAGCATTATGCAGATGTCTGTTTCGCTCAGCACCGTGAGGTTATCACGAGTACATATTCAGAAATATTTCATAAACATAATGTATTTCCTCTTACATGTGTGTTACTGTGCATTTTAGTACCCCTGCACTATTTTAATTGATAAAGTAATGGCGGAGTCTGGTCTAGACCGCGCTCTATGCCCTGTTCAATAGGTTGACGTTAGATATCATCTCTAACTGCACCAGTTACTTGTGTGCGTCTAAATGTTACATACAGTCGGATTCCAAATATTGTTACGACTAACTATGGAACGTTCTGGAAAAAGCCTCGAACGTCCCACCCTATCGATGGTAGCCGCGCCCCTTCCCGACTAGAGTCAAAGGAAATTTGTCCTTATGTTTACAACATAGAGTTTACAAAAAACTTCAACATGTTCAACAGTTAAACAGAAATAGCATTCTCAAACTTTCAATGGCTTGTTTAAGATCTTGTTTAGACTTTCTGGAAAATATGAAATACATCGAGGCGTTTGGCGCCAAGTATAAATAAGAGAGCAGGCGGGCGGGACTGGTTAGTGGTGCGACAACCAGCGATACGAAAGCGCCCCTACGGAGCTTTTGCTAAGTTATCTGCGACAGTGAACCGGCGACACATTAAAGGAATCATTTTTTGGCAAGTTTAACGGTTTCATCGGACAAGTTTAATCATTTTGAAAGTCATCTTGGTTTGTGAAAATAAATCCTTCGTTTCGCTCTTACACGGCATTTTAACTCACCCCGTACGTAACAATATATAAAAAAAAAGGAAGAAAAAGATTCAATAAGACATATTTATTATTTGACAAATAATACAGGTGAGGTCATAATTCGCATTTGTTACAAATTATTGCGATTATTTAAGTACTCACTCAATTGCAACAATAACTACAAGTAGTTAACGTAAGTGAGCCTAATAAATAAATCAAACAATCAATCAATCGGCAGCGTACTTGGTATTCCTCTGAGTTTTGCTTTTGTACATAGACGACAGTAACCACTTGCAGTTCAGTTGACTGTCAATCTGCTTGACGCCTCTAAATTACGAAAAATTAAAAAAACCTCTACATTTTCAGAAAACGAGCGCGCTGGATGAGTGGTTAGAGTGCTTGCCTTAACGCTCTGTTCCAGGGTTCCCGGGTTTAATTCCCGGCCAACTTTGAAAAATGAACTTTTCAAATTTGGCTCTGGATCAGGAAAGTAGTGGCAGGGCACACTGCGTTTCGCAGTCATTTGGGCAGCCCGTCTGGCTGCAGTAACTACCCCCTTATAGAAGGCCACCGTGAAATAACAGCACGTGTGCTTTTATGTTTCGGTGAGTGAGTAAGGGATACCAGAGCCCATTTCCCTATCCCATCCTAATCCCTTATTCTTAATCCTACTGTGGCGTTGCTTGTGTTATAGGCGACGTTAGCTGCCGATTTTAACATTAAAAAAACTTTGAAAATTATTTAATTTATTGTTTAAATTTTAAATTAGCGTCAACTTGTTCTTTACATTCTATGATATCAGCATTCAGATCCCTTTTAGTGTTTCCTCTGTTCTTAGGTGAAAAGTTCTTAGCCTTGACGGCTGGCATGCCGTCAAGGCATTCAGTGAAGCGGCCTTGAGTGGCAAAGAGGCCAGGAAGCGATCCCGAGAGGAGGACACCCAGGCGGACCCACTCAGGCGCCGAAGAGTCGGCCGACGTCGCCGCGCATACGCCGCGACGACCGTCGAGTAATAACTTCAGGGCGCCAGAATGGGACATCTGGCGTCCTGAAAATACCAAATACTGATGCGCGGCTACTCACAGGGGTTCCAGTGGGCAGCCGCGACCAACGTTAAGGCGCTAGAAAGCGCCAAGAGATGAGTCCGCTCACGGACACAGCGGTATGAGGGATTTGAGGACATGGCCTAGCTGTATACTCGGTCCCACACCACCGCCGATGGTGGAACCCGGAGGGGTTTTAGTGGGTATTTCCGGTGTATCCCATCGAGTGAGTCCCACACTCCCCCCTCGTCGAGGGGACGTCTCGACGAGGGGGGAGTGTGGGACGCGTATAGTGCATAATCTTACGCGTGTACTTGAAAAAAGTGTCTGCTATATCGAGACGAAGTGTACCTGCTCGTCATTTTCGCGTCGACCATTGCCAACGAGCCCGGTCAACATTCTAACCTCGTGTCGGGTTACATACACCAAGCTCTATGAGGATGTTTAAATCGATTATTTATACGGAATAGTCCTCATTCGATGCCCACCGACCACATTACGCCCACTACTTGATCTTTCAAGTATCTCACCACATCCCTCTAGGTTTTCAATCGATTGAATCAATAAATAGATCCATTTCATATCCCGAACCGTATTCAAATCGGTTTCTGACATTAACGTGCATAAACGCACAGACAAACATATAGAAAAAAATTCTAAAAACTATTTTTTTGATCTCGGCAACATAAGTACAACGTGTACAAATGGTTTTTTTTTTTTTTTTTTTTTTTTTTTTTTGAAAAAACATTTAATCTACAGTCAGGGCTCGTTTACGATTTTATTATATATTTTTTTACACCTTTTAGTGTTACATTTTAAGAAATATGTGAATTTCTTTTTCTTTATGAATAAATGGCATAAAATTAAAAAAAAAACCATAACATTTTGGCGCCATATGAAATTCAAAACCATGATGTTTTATCTCTATATATATAAAAATGAATCCCCATTTCCCTTGGTCACGGCATCACGTGTGAACGGGTAGACCGACTTTAATTCGGTTTTCGCTAATGGAAAGAGGGATAAACGGGGAATGTTTTAGGGTATATAAAAATTGCACGCCGGGCGAAGCCGGGGGCGGGCCGCTAGTCATCTATAAAAATGTAATAAGGAAAATAATTCTTAAGATTCAAATATGCATCAATATGTTGTTTTGAAGATTGTCGTACCAACGCTTGAAACAAGTATAAAAGTATATTTACACATATAATTTAAAAATATGTTTTTTTTTGGAGACGTGCTTCAAGTAATGATACTTTAATATCATTACTTAATTAATCTACTTGTCAAAACTACATGTAAACAGCAAGGGTTGTACGTACAGTGGCAGTGTAGACCTTACGCTTGGCTGCCGATATGGCAGACGCAGGTTCGAATGCTGGTCAAGTCTACACCTCTGAGTGATTTATAACTTTTTGATGGGGTATATCGTGGTCCTAGAAATGTAGCAATGTTAGAACTATAATATGAAGTCCTGACGATCTACAGTGGGACTGTCGCGATGTAGGTACTAATAGATCATACTTCTTCACATCCAATGTCCCACGGCCTGTGCCCAGCCGTGGGACGTTTTATACACTAAAAATAAATTCATAATCTTTAAAAAAATGTATTTTGTTTTCGTTTTTTAAACATATTACCTTTGCCTATTTATTTAATAATAAAATTATAGAATTTTTTTTTAATGTTAAGATCGGCAGACAGGCTGACAGTCCACTTGATGGTAGGTGGCTACCGTCGCCTATAACACAAGCAACGCCAAAGCTGCTGCAAGTGCGCTACCGACTACAGTAGGATAAGGGATTAGCCGGGGGCGGCACACATGGTGTTATTTCACGGTGGTGTTTTGTAAGGGGTTGGTTACTGCCGCCAGACGGGCTGCCCAAATGACTGCGGAACGCAGTGTGCCCTGCCACTACTCTCCAGATCGAGACCAGAGCCAAATTAGAAAAGTTTTATCGATTTAGGAACTTTTGGTTAAAACTACATTTTTTTTTTTCTAGAAAAGATTTTCTTTTATTCTTACCTCTTGAAAAGGCCCTGTCACACTATACTACAGCAATGTATACTAAAATAAGGAATAGTTATTAAAAATCATAATGCATTTGCTAAAAAGAACTAAATGACAGTTAATAAAACAATGACACCTATAAATACAATCAAACAATTGTTTCAGTCACAAAAGCAAATTAATTTTTAAAGTACCTTAAAAACGTTAGTTTAAATTTGAACCTTAGTTAGTAGCAATAAAGAACGGTCTGGTGTAACTGAGATACAAATTGAATCTTGCATAGTGGCGAGTATATCATAAGCCTTTGACAGCGTTGACCTTGATGCACCATAGTTCACACAGTCCCTTCACTGTGAAAATGTGGAAAAAACTCGACAATAGCTCGGCCCTCACGCGTATGTCTCTACAAAGACAATCGATTACGAATGATTGTATGCATTTTATTGATTATTGTCGGGTTTACTTTGAATTGGGAAACAGGCGTCTCCCAAGGTTCAACTTTTTGCCCTTTAATATGCAACCGGTAAAAATATGTCATAAAGTATGACATAAGACGAGCCCGTTGGATGAGTAATTAGGGATCTGTTCTGTTCTATGGTTCGATTGCCGGCAGGGTCATCTTTGAAAAATGAACTTTTCAAATTTGGCTCTGGTCTGAATCTGAAAAGTAGTGGCAGGGCACACTGCGTCTGGCGGCAGTAACCACTACCTTTTACAGAAGACCACCGTGAAATAACAGCACGTGTGCTGTTGTGTTACGGTGAGTAAGGGATGCCAGAGCCGATTTCCCTATACCCTCCTAATCCCTTATCCTTAATCCTACTGTAGTCGGCAGCGCACTTGCAGCAGCTTTGGCGTTGCTTGTGTTATAGGCGACGGTAGCCACCTACCATCAAGTGGACCGCCAGCCTGTCTGCCGATCTTAACATAAAAAAAACGACAATATTTCAATCACAGCAATCAAAATAAAGATTTACTTACACTAGGATAATGTTAAAGATATTTTTGTATGTAGACCAAAACGTACATTAAATTTTTTGTTCTTTCCATAATATATCATAGACCGTGACAATTTTTTTTAGTTCATGTTTTTTAAATATTTTTTTATTTACTTACTTAAACAGTGCAATTAATTTGGTAATAGTAAAATTAAATTTCTGTAAACCCATTTAGGGAGAGCAAAAAACGCGTAAACAAAAACACAAAGTGTTGATATATAAATGTTTCATAACCTCATTACAAAAGATATTACTAACGTCCAACTAATGAGAAACCTCATAAGGTATAAGGGCCTATCGTACCTACACCCACTATCTAACGGAGTTTATCCGAAAAAAAAAAATCCATACGCAAACAAATTCCTAGAATCTTAACGCTTGAACAAGGAAGCCCATAATTGGTGTTAAATCAAACATGGGCTAAAATTCTGTGTGAATGGAATCTACGGATCAGAGATGACCGTAGGTTCCGCTGGGCGTCGATGCTATCTGCGAACACCTAGCCCTTGCTTACGCCGGACAAACTAAATGTGGATGTGACTTGATTTCCCATTAAGAGATTATGTCCTTTTTTTTGTAGTTCAATTTCACTTTCCTAAATTACTTAACGCAATAGTGGATTCATGGAAGAATTCATGAATTCATAGGTAGCTGTCGCAATAGATTTTGCGTATTTTGTTCATTGACATGGGAACAGAGGATTTTGTAATAAATTAATAATATAATAATAATAATAATGCATTTATTTGCTCCACACAATACAAGCAATGGTTTGTAACTGTGTGAGAGCCCGGTGCCCGTGGTAGGTATTGAAGAATACCTGTATTACAGGTCACCGGGTCTCACTCCGCAGGTTGCACAAAGTAGACACCCACAAATTGCAAGAAATCATAACTGATAACTCTATAATTCTATAATATAATATAAATATGGTTACTAAGATATATTGTTTGTTTTTTTTTTATGTTAAGGTCGGCAGACAAGCTGACGGTCCACTTGATGGTAGGTGGCTACCGTCGCCTATAACACAAGCAACGCCTAAGCTGCTGCAAGTGCGCTGCCGACTGCAGTAGGATTAAGGAAAATGGGCTCTGGCATCCCTTACTCACTCGCCGAAACACAACAGCACGCGTGCTGTTATTTCACGGTGGTCTTCTGTAAGCGGGAGGTTACTGCCGCCAGACGGGCTGCCCAAATGACTGCGAAAACGCAGAGTGCCCTGCCACTACTTTCCAAATGCAGATCAGAGCCAAATTTGAAAAGTTGATTTATCAAAGTTGACCCAGCCGGGAATCGAACCCGGGAACCCTAGAACAGAGCGTTAAGGCAAGCACCTTAACCACTCATCCAACGGGCTCGTCAAATTGTACCGTGGAAGAATATTTTTTTCTGTTTCTTCGTAGTCTAAACTCATAAGCCATTTTGTGACTACTGCTTTGCATCAAGGAACTGGAAGAGGATACATTAATAGTATAGAATTGATATTGTTGTAAAGGTATCCGCCAAGAAAACAGTAGAACCTATATGAGATGCGTCAGAGAATTGATTGATGAATTGTGTCAGAGAAAACGATTTAAAGTTCATAAATTGATAACCAATCTGGCAACCCTTTATAGAATACCACCAAGAAATAGCATTGTCGTTTTGCGTTTTGCGCAAAACAATTGTCGTTTTGCGGTGTGTGATAAAAGGAACCCAGAGACTATATAGGATAAAAACAGGTCTATAACAGGATCGGCACTGCACTTGCAGCTGTGCTAATAGGAGTGTTAGTATTGCCTGTGTTTATAGGCGACGGATGCCACTTACCATTAAATTGACCGTTAGCTTGTTTGCCGCCTTTGCAAAAAAAAAAAAAAAAAAATCCACGAAAGAACTGCTTTCCTATGACGAACTGTTAGTTACAGAAACAGGTCCCTGAGTTTATATTTTGTAAAAAGTTACTGAAATACCAGCTCCAGTGATCCTTCGTTATTGGTTCTTGGCGCGTGCGCTAGGAATTTACCGCCAAATCGCCGTTGCGCCGGCGCAGCGTAATTGCCGCTTATCTGCGCATTGTTCGAGTAAGGAGCACAAGGCTGCGCGACCGTTGACGTGCGAGCGTTTACGATTGTCCGTCCGTCTGTTCCTTCCGTCGACTGTTCATTGGCCATAAAAATACGGATTCTCATTTTTATTTTGAATATTTTCCATTGAGTTTTTAACACGTTAAGTGCTATACGTCTCAAAAATAAGCGATCGGGTAGTTTGCGTCGGTGCGGGTGCGACAAGCGCTAGCTGTCCCAACTTGCGGGAGCCATAAGGACTACAAATTTTAAAACCAAAATAAGACAAATATATGTATGGGCATGAATTGTCAAGTATTACTTGAATATACTGTTTTAAGGGTACGAATCATTTTTACATCATGATAATTTCACTCCAGTGCTATACCTATCAGCTTTTATAGTTTTACTTCAGTGCTGTACGTATCAGTTTTAATACGTACCGCCATTTGTTTTTGCAAATAGGAAAATAGAGCAGTAACGTGCGATATTAGTTGTGACATGTTGTGTGCTACCCAGTGACGTATCAAATATAAACATCTTAGGTGCTACCTTCTTTCGTCACCAATATGAAACGATCACAAAGGATTTTAGACCGGGTTTTTGAAGAAAACCGAAATTTTAAAAAGGTGCGATATGAATTAATTTTGACTCGTATTATTGGTACTCCTGTGCTATATGAATCAAATTTAATACGTAACTTTGATACCTATTAACTAAGAAACTATGCTTAAGAACCTTGTGCTATGAGAATAGGGTGTAGTTTGGCTTAATAACATTCCATTTTAGCAAAAAATACTTATAAATGTAAGTTTTTCAAAGAAATACCGACTGGTAAAGAATCAAATTTGATGCGTAGGTACTGCATTTGTGAATAGTTTTTAATATTCAGAGCCGCATTTAACGTGTTAATAATATTATATTACATTTAAAAAGTACGTTTCCATAGTTGTTATTGCTCGGAATTGCTGGCATTTTGACCAAAGAAATTACTAAAAAAAATTGTTTGTGGTAGCTCATAGGTTACATTTGCCACCATTGCACGGTGGCGAACACGGTGGTGGAGAATGGGAATAATACATCCCAATTACCACCACTGGTGACGAACATGGTGGTGGCGAATGGGAAAATACCGTTCCATGCCCATACATTAGTTATTAAATAAGAGTTTTCAAAATTAAATAACATTTATCTAAATGTTCACAGGCAGTCTGAGGGTCTATTTGATGACAGGTAGGTACCGTCGCCTATTAAGAAAGACAACGTCATAGGTATAGAAGGACAAAGGATGATGGATTAGGAGGGGATAGTGTAATTGGCTCTGAAATCCATAAAACTAATTCAGCGAAACAATATGTTTCTTCTGTAAAAAGGCTGTCCACTACTTTTTGGATTTGAATGATGCTTAGGATTACTCTTGGAAGAAGATTGTCTCTTTTATACAATTTCAAGCTTAAATTCCTATAATATTCGTAATGGGTAGCCACACTTAAGTAAGTAAATCAACTTTTCAAATTTGGCTCTGTTCTGGATCTGGAAAGTACTGGCAGGGCATACTGCGTTTCGCAGTCATTTGGGCAGCCCGTCTGGCGGCAGTGACCACCACCTTACAGAAGACCACCGTGAAATAACAGCACGTGTGCTGTTGTGTTTCGGTGAATAAGGGATGCCAGAGCCGATTTTCCTATCCCCTCCTAATCCCTTATCCTTAATCCTACTGCAGTTGGCAGCGCACTTGCAGCAGCTTAGGTGTTGCTTGTGTTATAGGCGACGGTAGCCACCTACCATCAAGTGGACCGTCAGCCTGTCTGCCGACCTTAACATAAAAAAAGCATATTAAGTATAGGAAGTATATATTTAAAAAATGTTAAATAAATCTAACTAAACTAATAAAATAAGTCAAATGAGTATTTGTGTTCTCAAAGTTAGGTACAATTAGGCATAACCACCAAGTGAAATGTCACGCCGCAGATTTATCAATTAAAAAAAAAAGAAAAAAAAAGACAAGGAAGGAATATTAAATACACACAAAATCAAGATTAATTTAAAGAAAGAAAAAAAACTTAAATCCTACTTAAATCAGTAATCGCACATTAAAACTATTATTTATTACAGGCGGTTAAAGTGCAAATTGAATGCATTCAAGTCAAAACATTTGCATTAATTGCGTTTTTTCTACCTTTAAGCGTCAAACCAGAACGATAGAGGACGTTCTCGAAGTGTGTGCACGGAAAATACTGTGTCACATTAGTATACAATTCATAATGAAATAAAACAGTAGATGTATGCAAATAGAACACACGTCGTGCTGTGTGTTAATAGTTGGAAATCCTTCACAGATATCATCTGCCGCTCAAAACCCTTTGTTCCGTTGAAAACAATTAAATGTTTTGAACAATTATCTTGTTATAATAAGTTTACTTATAATTTGTGCAAAGTTCTCAATATAATTTAAAGTAATATATGTTAGTATATCCTAGTGGAAAATATTTTGTTTCATTTTAGGGTTCCGTACGTCCGAATAAAAAAACAGAACCCTTATAGGATCACTCGTGTATCCGTCTGTCCGACTATTCCCCCCTCCCCTTATACCGAAACTACTGAACCTGAAATTTTGAAAAAAAAAAACAGAAATTAGTTTTCTACTTATAGATTATAGGAAAACCTATAAGAAGTCCATGATATTAAAATAACACGGCAATAACATCGTATGGAACCCTCTTCACGCGAGTTCAACTCGCACTTGTCCCATTTTCTTATATTTTTGGTTAAATCTTATATAATCTCACTAACAACTACAGTAACACTTGATATTGAATTAATTTTACAAAGACAGTGACTTTTTTTATGAGTTGAGACAAGTGTGATTTCAGAGAACTAGTGTTTGCTCACTTTTCGAAATTCTAGCATAATTATTTCTAATCATTTAAACTAATTAGTTGATAAAAATAATGATGATCCATAGCTATTAAATACAAAAAAGAAAAATATTCACAAAAAGAGTATGAGGTACTAAACTGTTTTGTTTTATATATGTTAACGGAAAAGTATGTAATCTGTCATTGTTTACAATTCCTAGGAAATGATAAAATTCATAAAATATATACCTAGGAAATGTATGATATATTGTTTTTAATATGCACTTTTTCTAGGAAATAATATGCACTTTTTCTAGGAAATAATATGCACTTTTTCTAGGAAATAATATGCACTTTTTCTAGGAAATAATATGCACTTTTTCTAGGAAATAATATGCACTTTTTCTAGGAAATAATATGCACTTTTTCTAGGAAATAATATGCACTTTTTCTAGAATTTTTAATATGCACTTTCCTAAATAGCAATTGGAAATGTATTATACATTAGGGATATCGTCAGGGACATCGGGGTGGGATGGGACGATTCATCGCCAAGCCATTTTAAGGACCATTTACAAAATATGTTACAAGACCTATTTGTACTGGAAACAAAGTTAGATTAGGTTCAGGAATCTTTATGAAATTAAATGCGAGCACACCCGGAATACTAGTTTTGGCAAAAATACTCTGGAAATCGAAATCTTTGAATTTCCTTCCTAATTAAGCTCGGAATTGTATACAATTTCTAGGTTTCACACATTTACGGTAACATATATAGATATCCAGAATATGATTTTCCAGATGTAAAATATGTTATGTTAAGTCAGGGTAAGAAAAGGTCCGTCACCTGAATGTCGACATTTGCTTGCACCAGGACAGTTATCAGTCATGCCAAAATTTCATTTCAAACGTCTGTCACTTGTTTGCTCAGTGCTTTAGTTTCAAAAGGTACTAAGAGTCTAAGACTTGATAAAGGAATTTCGTTTTCGTTTTTGTACCCCGACTGTACTACAATAGGGGATCGGACAGTAATCAGATTAAAATCTAAAATGTACTTAGAATGAAAATACATAATTTTTTACGATTATTTATTGAATAATAATTTAATATATAATTCATTTAAATATTTTTAAATGAAGAAATAAAAATTTATTATTTACAATATTTTTAATCTATACTGAAACACCAATCACAGTGCGTGACGTCATTTGTGGGCAATCATTGTCTTATGCCAATGCAGCTGTTTTGTTATGATATGACCACAAATGACGTTACGCGCTCTCAGATGAACTATCGTGGCGTTTTGGCGGCATTTTCAAACAAACAATATTAAAACATGATTTTGAGTACCTAAAAGGCTATAAATAAATAAAATAGTATTTTTTATGGGAATAAATATCCATGAAGATTAAATTTAAAACACTTTCTGAAAATTTGTCCGATCCCCTATTATTATAAAAAATTAAAAAAAAAGAACTATTTATTTCCTGTACAAAATTGTCTTTGAGAGTAGTATTTAGTATTTTGAATAAATAAAACTTATTAATGTAATTTAGCTTATACACATCGCTACATATTTTGGATGTAGAGTTGAACATGTTATATGTTTTGTATAAAGAAACTAACTATTGATTATGGCTGACTTAATAAATATCCATACTGTGTGTTTTATGGGGCTCATGCTTTTTAACGGGGCAAAGTAGTAATGTTTTTAAAATATTTTACATTAAGTATAGTAAATAGTTTGAGAATCAGATTGAAAACCTTAAAGAATAATTTAAATATTATATAAGCCATAGGACGGGGACTCCGTCGGGAGGATCGTCCCTTGTTTGTCATACATAGTCCTTCGCTGAATGGGTCATAATTGTGAACAATTTACAATATTTTTTTCCATTCTCTATTGTTTATCTGAGAGCGTTTTGTTTATGCATTTTACATTCAAATTTTTATTGAAGACATACCTTAACTAACGCCATATAAAAAAGATAACTTTGTGCCATTGGCAATTTCGACCCTAGTTGTATTAAATGAAAGTATATATTTGTGTGTAGGTACATGAACAACCCTTTGGACAACATCTTCATTATCCCTTTAAAGATGTCTCAGCTCTTATTACGAGGTTTCAAAAGCGACATTAGGAATCGTTTCAATAAAAGGATTAAATGTAATTTAAAAGGCACCTTTTTATGTTTTGATAATATCTTAATATGTTTGTAATAAAAGCGAGGGTAGTTTCTAATCTGTAACTGTCTGCGAGCTGTTTTGTTAGTTTCACGGTGACATTTCGCACCTTTTGCGGTGGTCGTTTCGGGGGCAATTCTAAGACGTTCGAGTTTTGAAAAGAATTTTTTAGTGACAATCTGTAAGTGTTCCGACTTACAGACGGCAATCAGTTTGTATTTCGGTTAGTGAACAAAAGATACCTGTTCTTGTTCTACTATCCCCATGGCTCTTATCTTATACGTTTCTTTTAACATATCCTTTTTAGCGTTCCGTACGTCCGAATAAAAAAAACCGGAACCCTTATATGATCACTCGTGTGTCCGTCTATCCGCCCAACCCCCCCCCCCCCCCTATCTCCGAAACTACTTAATCTAAAATTTTGAAAAAAATACAGAAATTAGTTTTCTAATTATAGATTATAGGAAAACCTATAAGAAGTCCATGATATTAAAATTAGATGGTAAATCACTCAATATTGTGCGGATAGGTAACTCGTACGGAACCTTCTTCACGCTAGTTCAACTCACACTTGTCCCGTTTTTTGTCTTAATTTAAATGTTGTTCCAATTATAAAATGGTATACTAACTGTAGCTTGTCACCACTATAATCTTTTTAATGAAAACCCATTTCTACAAACGCCCCCGTCTGCGCGCTATTTAGCCATTAAATTGTCGTTTATTCACAATTTTTCTCGTAAAATGTCCAATTTTCCTCCACCCCGATCCACTGATCTGTCAGTTTAGTTAATGAACCGGATATCGACTACATCGTCTTTCTTTTTTGTTTGTTTGTTTTTTTTTTCTTCACCCCTATAAAGTTGCTTACGTTGGTCTTAGAATGGGAAGATAGAACGATAGTTCAAAAGACACATTTAAAGAATTATAAGACCACTGAGGTTAACAAAAGAAACTGGATTGGAGATCAGAGAAAGTCAGGATGTTACAAGTGAGACATGGTTGAGTTTTCTTATTATGAATTAATTTGATTAAATGACACATTTTTTAGCAATTTAATTTTATATTTTAATCAATTACATTAATGCTCTTAGTTGGAAGTGGTATTCTGAAGGCTTAGTATGACTTTAGTATATAAAAGGTTATTAAATCAAATCAATTGTTTTATTTCTCAAAAATAGGACAACAAGATAAAGTCGATTATATATTTTTCCAGGACTTTGGAAAAAAATTGCCAAAATGATTATGATCCTGAGAAGATACCCCGAAGGAAATTCAGGATACCATTCTTTTTGTCATCTTTCAAATAATATATGTACATAACAATTACAATTATATGCAATACTAAACATAGTATGAGCTCAGAAGCGTTTAAATCCAGGCTTCATTATCGCTTAAATAACCAGCGATTTTATAATATCCTTTTCAACTGAGTTTGGTTTTGATTACATTTTTAAATTTATTTAATTATTGACTAAAACAAGCTATGCGATAATCGCATAGCTCTGAAAATAGGTCCCCAGGAAATGTACGTTGAACGGATTTTAGTCGCGATATGATATTTTATTTATGCGCAAACACGAGCCATTGGTGATGCTGCGCTGATACCGATCACATGCGGGTCCGATCCGGCTGTTGCTATTGTGACGACTAGACACGTCTTGTGAAGACGTAACGGATTTGAATTTTTTATGTCCATTATTTCATGCTGAGGTTATTTTAAAGATTGATAATTGCTATTTATTTTGGGTATATCTTCTCTATTATGTACTATTGTCTGTTGTTACTACAGTTTACTACAAATGTTACTATTTACAAAAGTTCCACCGGGAAATAAAAGTGCATAAGCTGTGTGTTTTGGTGAGTATGCCAAAATTCATTACTCAATGCAATATTTAAAAAAAAATTAAATATGGGTTTGCTCTTGACTAGCATCTATCCATGTAGGAAGGATGAGGCCGACGATGGAGCGAGCTCACCCAGACCTTGAAAAGGTTTGGGTTATATGAGCTCGGAAATACAGACACCGGCAGGGAGTTCCAATACTTAGCAGTGCGCATTATTTATGTAAAAGATTGTAAAATATTATTTATGTCCGAATTAGAGGGATTACGACAAAGTGAGGATGGTAACTAGCCGTACGTCTGCATGTGCGATAGAAGAAAGGGGAAGGCGGTATGATCTCATGCAGCTTCTCCGAAGTACATCTTATAAAATACACCCAGACAGGCAATTTTACGTCTATGTGCCAGAGTCTCCAGCTTAGTTCTTATTAATGTATCGTCGCCAATGAGTCTCCTAGCTCTGCGATCCACCAAGTCGAGTGCGGTAAGTTGGTATTTTGCTGAGCCATCCCAAAGGCGACAGCATCTATCACTTTTATCCTGTTAAGGTCGACTTACTGTCAAATAATCATCTACCATCAAGTAAACCGGCCTTCCGACCGGCCCTTTTATGTAGGCATAAACCAAAATTCATAAAAAATAAATAATTAATAATATAAAATAAAAATATTTTTTATTTTTATTTAATTTATTATTTATTTTATAAAAAATAAATAATCTACTAATATTATGAATGCGAAAATTTGTAAGAATGTTTACCTAGATGTTTGTTACTGTTTCACGCATAAAATTACTGAACTGATTTTGATGAAACTTTACAGCAATGTAGTTCATACATACATTAGGGTAACACTTAGGCTATAAATCGTGAGCAAAAGTAACCAGTTAATTTATGTACCAACTTTTTAAGAAAACAGATCTAACATCTAAGGCTTTATAGAAAATGCACCATGCTTACACCATACACCATATAGAAATTTGGCCTATTTTTGGATTACTATATAAATAAAAATGAATTGCTTAATGTATTGCTATTTTCTAGACTGAGGAAGGTTCTCATGATCAGAATTTACCCCGTTACTTCAGTTTGGTTATTACTTGGAAAATAAGTAGATAAAAAATAGGAGTCTATAAATCAAATTTAGTGATTTCATTTATTTAATAATACAGAATAAACAACTTACTTAAAACATCATATAAATAAATATTTTTCTTTCTTTACAGCTAAAAGAGTTTATACAATTTCGCTAAGAACGGAAATAGATACTTTATTATGTTGAATATAAAAAAATAAGAAAAATCTACAAAATAAATTTAGAAAAATGTATAAATATAATAAAATATAATATAATAAAGCCTTGTCTGTACATAAAATATTTTTTTTAAAAAATAATTTGTATACGTTGTACTGATGTTCAAAAAAATAGTTTTCTTTAGAATTTTTGTCTCTTTATCCGTTTGTCTGTGTGTTTGTGCACGCTAATCTCAGAAACGGCTTAACTAATTTGAATGCGGTTTTCACTTATCTGTTGTAGAAAGCTTCCCGTAACATTTAGTGTTTTATTCCAAACGGTTTACAAACAAAAAAGTTACGAAGTGGTTAATATTTGCTACTATTTTACTGTCTGTACTTTACCTACTTGATAAGATTTGTGGCATCAAGTACATTTATCCTTACGTCATTCTTTGTAGGTATTTAAAAAAATATTAGTTTGCTACGTAGCAACGGAGCACACAACACAAGCGGGCTCAGCTAGTAAATAATAAAAACGATAGCATTTAGATACTGCTTCATCTACCCTCACAAACAGTAGACAGGTCCAAACTCATACACTAAGGAATCTAAAATTACATTAGATATTCCATAATGTGAGTTCTCGTATAACAATCATATTTATTTAAATACAAATTAAAGAAAAGGGACAAGGGCGAGTTGAACTCGCCTGAAGAGGGTTCCGTACGATGTTACCTATCCGCACAATATTGAGTGATTTACCATGTAATTTTAATATCATCGACTTCTTATAGGTTTTCCTATAATCTATAAGTAGAAAACTAATTTCTGTATTTTTTCAAAATTTTAGGTTAAGTATTTTCGGGGATAAGAGGGGGGGGGGGGGGGGAATGGTCGGACAGACGGACCCTATAAGGGTTCCGTTTTTTTATTCGGACGTACGGAACCCTAAAAAAGAATGAATGTATAGGTATAATAAAATGTAGTCGGTTGGTTAATATTAATAACTACGATGTAAAAGCTGTGAACAAATTAGTCAGCGCTCTGTTCGCTACTGGTTTTTAAACAACGCGTACATATACGGACACTCTAAATTCTAAACGTAATTTATAATATACTAGCGTTCCGCCCCCGGCTTCGCCCGGGATGCAATTTTTATATATAAGAACATTCCCCGTTTATCCCTCTTTCCATTAGTGAAAACTGAATAAAAATCGGTCCACCCGTTCACGCGTGATGCCGTGACCAAGGAAAATAAGGATTCATTTTTATATATAGAGACTAGCGGCCCGCCCCCGGCTTCGCCCGGCGTGCAATTTTTATATACCCTAAAACATTCCCCGTTTATCCCTCTTTCCATTAGCGAAAACCGAATTAAAATCGGTCTACCCGTTCACGCGTGATGCCGTGACCAGGAGAAATGGGGATTCATTTTTATATATAGAGATTATAGGGTACGTATAGGGCGATAAACAATAAATTTGTGTCATAAAAAGATAACAGCATTACCTATTCCCTAATAGGTACTGCTATATTTTTCTGGTTAATCTGTGGAGGAGAGATATAAATGTGCAACATCAGTGGGCTTGGAAAAATGTAAGAAAAAAATCATAGATTATATTGAGACAGTATCGTGTAATTTGTTGCCACGACAAGCAATTACTATAAAAGTGGAATCTATTTTTCGTTGGTGGTACATGTAATCAAAGGACGAGGAAATGAAGGAAGTCTGTCACTCACCCCATGAATCATCAAGTCCTTGGTCCTTCAGCGGCGAGACACACACAAAGTCCGAAGCTCCAGCATTTCACCACTTCCATGATTACTCTCGCGGAGTGGAAAGCGTGACCAAATAGATAAACTACAAGCGCAATTTGCTGATAACATTAGCGGATGAAACAAATTCAAATCTCGCTGGTCGAGATCGGCGGATGAGTCTACGCGTGTTTGTTGCGATATTTATCTTAGACTGGTCGCACGGCTTGACAGACATATGCATAGGTGGGAGTGAGAGAGCACATTATTAATTAATTTAAATTGACAATTGGCGGCAACAGCTTGGAAGTATTAAAAAATACAATAAAGTAATAAGTTTTTTAATTTTTAAATTTTTATTTTATTCCCCATATATTAGGAAATCTGAAATATTCACATATAATTACTGAAATCAATAAAGACTTTTATTACCAAAATCTCCAAAGTGTAACTTAAAATAACAAATATGGTCTGGTTTTGAACGATGTCCTTTATCAACAAAGGGTGCGAGATAAGTCACTATAGTTTTATATGTTACATTTATTATTATTATTTTATTTATTTATTATACATCAATAATTACAAAAAAAAAAAAAAATTTACAAAGTCCCATAAAACTGGAATGCAGTTTGTCTGTGGGATCAAGAATAATACATATAATCATATTTGTAGGAAAATCGTATATTATTGATAAAAAACTTTTTCTCTATATTTATAAAATTGTTTATGCTGACTACTAAGTCTAGAAAGCTTAAGTTTGGAAGATAAGCTTATTTCATAACGTAAGTATCTGTTAAGGGGGAGACAAACGCTAAATACTAAAAATATCCATTGTTTAATGAAAATGTTACAAGAAATAGACAAGACAATTGCTTTGAAAAAAAAATATATATTATACTTAAACATGTGAAGAACCAATTGTATTGATTAGAATTTTCGTTAAAGTAATAGAAACTCCACAAAAAAAGTTAGAACACAAGAAGAATTTGACCTTTATTGAAAATTCTCTCGAAAACGGCTTATTGCACGCATATGAATCCTGTACCTATTAATGAGTTGATATCAGATTAAAAAAATGTATTAATAATTTTTTTTATTTTGTGTATTGTTCTAATGGTAAAAACAAAAAAACACCATTTCTAGGCCTGTTGAATTGGATCCGCCGCCAGAGAGTTCTATAGTAAATGTCATTTGCCTCAGTGAAGCCCTTAAGAAAATATCATTGCAAATTTTAACTGCCTAGCGAAACCGGGGACGAGTCGCTAGTTTGTTATGAAACGATCGTTGTCCGTACATTCACTGGAACATAAAGAACGAGATTATGTGCTTTCAACGCGCCGCCATTCAATCTCTATTTATTTTTGCTCAACATATGACGTTTCAATTTTGAAAGAACGCGGCCGAACTAAAAAAAACACATAAAGCGATTTGTACAAAGGGACTATTTTAAGAAGACCTCTTGCACCACCCTCCCTAATACAAATTTGATAAGCACGAGCACGGATGAGAGGTCAAGTTATGTTGGTATTCAACATACTAGATGATTTGATTCTGATTTAAACCAATTAGTAATGCTTACACGCGAACCTCGAGTCAGTCGGATTGAGTTGTGAACTTGTAATATTTCTTTTATCTAAACGTAACATGGTTAGTTGTAAATACACGGGAACATAAAACATTATAAAGCGAATTAAATTAAATTAATCTAGATTTTGTTAATTAAAAAATTTATTAAAAGTTAAGATAATGAAGGAATATAAAATTAATGTTTAAGAATAGCCGCAACTCTTTTTTTTTATAAATCACTTGATGTTTGATCGTCTCCTATACCACATGCAAACTGTACTTTCAGTATTCTGTTGTACTTATTGACGAATCTTATTGACATTGGTCGGGTGGTTAAAATTTTTAATGTCTCAGGGGTCCCGGGTTCGATTCTCGGTTGGGTCAATTTAATGTTGGCTGTGCTCTAGGTATAGAAAGTAGTGGCAGGGTACACTGCGTTGCGCAGTCATTTGGGCAGTTCGTCCGACGGGAGTATCCACTCCCTTACACAAGGCCATCGTGGAATAACAGTTGTTGTGTTTGGTGTGTGAGTAAGGGATGCCAGAGCATATTTCTCTATCCTTTCCTAATCATTTATCCTTAATCCTACTATGATCTTATCTTTTAGCCTTCCTAACTGTTAATTTTAATTTTAGCAATAAAAAGTATTTTTTTTTTGTAAAATTGAATCTTGTCTGAAAGTTTTTTTCTACTTTTGAAAAAAAAAAGATTTTTACTATTTTCTACCCCTTATACAGGGTGGAATCGAAATTCTCTTTCACCCACCGACATTTCATATCTTCTAGAAACTTATATCAAAAATGCCCCTGAGGGTCTCAAACTTTGCTTTGTTAGTAAAATATCGTGGACTAATAGTACTTAATGGCAGGGCATACTGAATTCAGCAGTCATACAATGGATAACACTTCCGAAAGTAGTAAACCACCACATTATAGAAGACTACTCTAAAACAGAAGCATTAGTGCTGTTTTGTTTTTTACATGAGTAAGAGTTGTCAGAACCCAATCACTTGTTGTCCTTGGTCAACAAGTTCATCCATTATCCAATCTAAACTGTTAGAGCGCTTGTATCCTCTTGACGTTGCTCACGTTTAAACCATAGATCAGATCGTCAGCCTGCTTGCCATATCTTCTATATTTTTTTAATGTCATAGCTGTGTCCTAAGAAGGTTTGCAACGGCAATCCGTATGTTTCCATGGCGGTGTCATTACGAAAATGCTCGTTATTTTCGGTGTAGATCTAACGGCGTATCGTCAAAGGTAAGTCAATACCAGTTGTACACAAATAAATACATAAAGCATACCAATCAATTAAAATTTACTGAACCAGTACACACAATGGACGCTACACATTTATTCCTTCGAGTTGATTTATGGTTTAGATACAAGTAGTTTACAGCTATAGGCTATTGCATTTTGGTTTGTAAGTAGTTTCTCCTTAATTTATGGGACCTTTTATATATTATATACTTTTTTTATGTTAAGGTCGGCAGACAGGCTGACGGTCCACTTGATGGTAGGTGGCTACCGTCGCTTATAACACAAGCAACGGCAAAGCTGCTGCAAGTGCGGCAGCGTACTGCAAGACTGCAGTAGGATTAAGGATAAGGGATTAGGAGGGGCATAGGAAAATGGGCATACTCTGGCTTACTCACTCACCGACCGAAACACAACAGCACACGTGCTGTTATTTCACGGGGATCTTCTGTAAGGGGTGGTTACTGCCGCCAGACGGGCTACCCAAATGACTGCGAAAACGCAGTGTGCCCTGCCACTACACTGAGGAATTTTGGACAAGAAGATGTCTCGGAACTTCCCGAACCCTGCCCATCTGCGCTGAATTCGACGATTGACCTCTTTCTCGAAGTTGGCTCTAAGTACCTAATTGAACTGTTGGTTCCAAGTAGATGTATTCGATGTATGTTTACCTATATTAATTTTGAATGTTTGTTGATGCCTATAATAGACCCATAAAGATTTTATCAGAGTTTTTGTGTGTTAATTATAATGGGCGTTCGTAAAATAAATAAAATAAATGTTGAATACTTAAGCAGCTATTCACTTGAAGAATTAGAAATCTCGCATCAGACTTCACATTTTTAGAAGAAACAACCATTTGTTCTGCTTTTTTGAACTTTTTTTTCAGTAATTTGGGCAACCCGCCTGGCGGCAGTAACCACCCCCTTACAGAAGACCATCGTGAAATAACAGCATGTGTGCTGTTGTGTTTCGGTGAGTGAGTAAGGGATGCCAGAGTAAATTTTCCTATCCAATCCCTTATCCTTAATCCTACTGTAGTCGACAGCGCACTTGGACTGCTCCAAGTGCGCTGTCGACGCTATGGCGTTGTATGTGTTATAGGCGACGGTAGCCACTTACCATCAAGTGTATAACCTATATGGTGTTGTATTTCGGTGAGTGAGTAAGGGATGCCAAAGCCCTACCCTATCTTATCACCGCCTAATCCCTTATCCTTCATGCCAACTCACATGCAGTACCAGTAAGTAGTGTTGCTTTTATTATTACCTTATAATACTTACCTTTAAAAATATATTTTATAATTATGCCTTTTAAAAGATCGTAAATGCACAATGCTTACACTAGTTCAATTAAAAATGCTTACGGCCAATGTAAAGCTGGTTGCGTCGCTTGTATGACTAGTACAATATTGCTATCAGAACTTCGACGAATGTTTCACACGTAAATCACTACCAAATGCGCATTACTAAACCGGGAGTATGTCAAATTGATAAATAAACACCTATACATTGGCGATCTAACGTAATCCTTTTAGTGCGATCGGATCTGCGTGATTGATCGGTGCGCGAGCGCAGCCCGAAACTAAACAGATTTGCTTCTGTCTACAATAGCGGCAGATATTTCGCGTCAGATGGTTATCACGTGTTAAATTGATATATCATACATTTTTAATACGATTATTTTTCATTTTTTTTAATGAAATAAGATAATATCAATGACTTATACTCTTAAATAAATTAAATTATGTTTTCTTCGATAACTTAAATATATAATATGCAAATAGGATAGGGGAATAACCTTTTATGCAACAATGTGTTTGAGTTAGGAGATATTTCGTGACCTAATATCTTTATTTATGTATTTAAGTTTTTGAATTACTGTCCTTAATAATAACAATAATAATACTTTAGTAATAAATATTGCGAATTGTGTGTATAAGACCGCGCAGGCTAGGGTTTTTGCTTTAAGTAATAATGTTTAGTATTTTTTAACTTCCATTTTTCTAACATGTTTTACGAAAACATAAATATTTTTATTAGGGTTCCGTACGTCCGAATAAAAAAACGGAACCCTTATAGGATCACTCGTGTGTCCGTCTGTCCGTCGCTCACAGTCAATTATTCCGGAATCTACTAGACCGATTAAGTTGAAATTTGGTACACATATCAATTTCTGTGACCCAAATGCGTGAATAGATGAAGTCTGTATATGGGAGGTCATTTTGAATCGTGTGACATATTAAATGGAAGGTCTTGTTGTGAAGCTCTTAAATGTATTTTTTTTTGTAATTTTAAAATAAATAGTATTCAAGTTATTCAAGAAAATAGGCGAAAATTGACCATCCCCTATCTCCGAAACTACTGAACCTAAAATTTTGGAAAAAATACAGAAATTAGTTTTCTACTTATAGATTATAGGAAAACCTATAAGAAGTCCATGATATTAAAATAACATGGTAAATCATTCAATATTGTGCGTAGGTTAAAAAAAAACATGATAGGTTACATCGTACGGAACCCTCTTCACGCGAGTTCAACTCGCACTTATTCCGTTTTGTTTTCTTCGATCAAAAGTCAGCCGAAAGTAACATTGTTAAATGTTGATAAATAAAGGAGTTATTTCAGCTACTGGAGAATCCATATATTGATTAATTTGCAAGTAACATGGGGCAATGTGAACCAGTTCTTATTAGTTTGAGTATGTGTCCTCATGTACTGCACCGCTTGGCGTGCAAAATCAAAATTGACGAACCCGTTGGATGAGTGGTTAGGGTGCTTGCCTTAACGCTCTGTTCTAGGGTTCTCGGATTCGATTCCCGGCTGAGTCAACTTTGAAAAATGAAGTCTTCAAATTTGGGTCTGGTCTGGACCTGCAAAGTAGCGATAGGACCCACTGTGTTTCGCAGTAATTTGGGCAGCCCGTCTCGCGGCAGTAACCACCCCCTTACAAAATACCACAGTGAAATAACAGCACGTGTGCTGTTGTGTTTCGGTGAGTGAGTAAGGGATGCCAGTGCCCATTTCCCTATCCCCTCTTAATCCTCATCCTTAATCCTACTGCAGTCGGTAGCGCAATTGCAGCAGCTTTGGCGTTGCTTATGTTATAGGCGATGGTAGCCACGTACCATCAAGTGGACCGTCAGCCTGTCTGCCGATCTTAACATACAAAAAGATATAAAAATAAAAGAAAAAAGTCATTAAAATTAAATGTCAAATATCATTTACATGTTTAAGTATTCCCCCTAATATTATAGAAACATTGGTCCAAAAGCCATATGGTTAACTTATTTCTTTTAAATATATACTTGAGGGATACCAGTGCTAGACAGGCCGATGATCCTCTCGGTGCCGTCCCATTTAAACACAAACAACACTCTAGGGACGCTACTGCAGGGCAAATAAGAGTCGAGAGATGATAAGAGAATAAGACAAGATTTATGTAATTCTGTTAACCCTCATTACATTAGTAAATAGGTATAAAATATAAAAATTTGTCCTGATATCATCGCACAATAATAATAATGAAGAATAAGTACATACACATGTATGAGTGCTAAGGCTGAGGTTTAGATTTAGTGCTAAGGCATTCGTCACGGTCTATGATATGTGTAATGTTATGGAAAGAACAAAAAATTTAATGTACGTTTTGGTCTACATACAAAAATATCTTTAACATTATCCTAGTGTATGTAAATGTTTATTTTAATTCCTGTGATTGAAATGTGGTTGATTTTTTTTAATGTTGAGATCGGCAGACAGGCTAACGGCTAACGAGGGCGACGGTGGGTGGCTACCGTCGCCTATAACACAAGCAACGCCACGCTGCTGCAGTAGGATTAAGGATAAGGGATTGGACAACAAAATGGTCTCTGACATCCATTACTCACTCACCGAAACACAACAGCACACGTGCTGTTATTACACGGTGGGGGTGGTTACTGCCGCCAGAAGAGATGCCCAAATGACTAAGAAACGCAGTGTTGCCACTACTTTCCAGATTTGAAAAGTTAATTTTTCAAATTTGACCCTGTCGGGAATCTAACCCGGGAACCCTAGAACAGAGCGCTCCAACTACTCATCCGAGGGGCTCGTCAAATTAATAATTTTTTTAATTAATTGGGCAAAGATGAAATGTAGAGGGTACGTGCATTTTTGTTTTTCAGACATAATTTCCTTATTAGTTAAATTGATAAATAATTGCATAAATTTGTTTATATTATATTACTTGACAGTGATCTTCTGTGAAGATTTATATTTCGACACACCAAAACTAAGTTAAAAAGAAAGAAAGATAAAACAAAAAATTAAAACTAAGCAAAAAGATTTACATTCAATAAGTAGAAGCTCTTTCACGACAACAAAAAAGGTCTCACCATTAGAATTGATAGGCAAAAGGATTACAGATTATTTTAGAATTGTATGTTAGAGAAGCCAATGTTTATTTATTAATTATAGAATCAAAACTTGAAATCTAAAACTTGAAATTCCATAAAACTGCCCAACAACTATGAGAAATTTTCTTGCATATAAAGGGTGATCAATCCAAATAGCTCAGCGAGGATAAATCTTAAACCATGAAAGATACGAAAATTTGGTATCAGGAATTAAGGCTTCCATTTTTTAATTAATAAAAACTGCATTAAAATTTGTTCACATTACGCTCATACGTGACCAGGAATCGAACCCGGTCAAATTTCTATATATAATCGTTATTACCGTAGTTGATAGTGTGTATAGGTATTCTTTACATATAGGTAATAAAATCGGAAACGAGCCGTGTCTGTAGGATTTAAAAAAAAAAAAAAAAAAAAAACCAATTTGTATGCATTGCATTCATGTTACCGAGGTAAAAAAAATAGTTTTTGGAATTTTTGTCTGTTTGTCTGCGCGTTTGTGCACGCTAATCTCTGAAACGACTTAACCAATTTCAATGCGGTTTTCACTGATGTATTGCAGCAAGTTTCCCGTAGCATTCAGTGTTTGCTTAATGCTTCATTCCAATCGGTTTACAAAAAAAAAAAAGTTACGCGCTATACCGAATAAAAAAGCTAGCATAAAAATAAATTGCCCATGACATAAAATCTATGACATAGTAATTTTTCGGTAAATTAACTTTTTATAAGTTTCTCCACAATATTGAGAGATAAATTAATAGCCTACTATTATTTTTAACGTGTTAAAAATTACAAATAAATAGAAACCATTTCTTCCGAATCATTAAAGTGTGCAATTCGCGGCCCTCAAGTACCTTACCTATGTTTTATGACGATATCACTTGTTTTTATGACAAATTTTTATATCAAAATGTAATTATTTACACGGAATGGCATAGGAAAAGTGCGCGTAATTGCTAAATCTGGAAATTAAGCTCATATATAAAATGTTTTCTAATTACGTTGTAGGTAGGTAATCAGTTTTTGCTTTTTTTATATCAAACAATAAATGCATTCTAATTTTAGATACTATTATTTTCGACAATTTTTATCAGAAAATGGTTGAAAGCTTTTTTTTGTAAAGCAGGTTGATGGTCGACATGACGGTAGGATACCTTTGCCTGTTAACACAAGTAACACCTTGCCTGTTACCTTTGCCTTTGCCAGAGCCCATTTCTCCTCTTAATCCCTTATCCAATCCTACTGTAGTCGACAGCGCACTTGCAGCAGCTGTGGTGTTGCTTGTGTTATAGGCGACGGTAGCCACCTACCATCAAGTGGACCGTCAGCCTGTCTGTCGACCTTAACATTAAAAAAAAAGTAACGCCTTAGGGGTTGCAAGTGGGCTAGGAGAATGGGCTTTGGTATCCTTTCTTCATCTTCTTAAAGTGCCGCTTCTCTACGAAGTTCGGTGATCATCATGGCTAACTTAACATTGGAAGCTTCTGCACGAAATAGGGAGCGAGTGCCCATACTAAACCATTCTCTTCATGCCTCTGCTAAATTTGCATTGATGAAGTACACGGTGTCTTTCGCCGCTCATTGCGTGCCCGAAATATTGCAGCTTCCTCTCTTTTATCGCACTTCCATTCTCTTTCTCCATCGACGCAAAACTGCAACATTTGTTATTCTCTGCACTGCACTCATTGTGTCTGTGTTGCAGGCACTCTGTGTTGCCTGCGTATGGTGTTCCCACAGGACTACAACCTAAATGGGCATTTACTGGGTAAGCGTGGTCTGCACCTCACATCAGGTGAGATAGTGGTCAAGCGCTACCTTCATTTAATAAAAAAAAATGAGCCTGTATAACCACTTTTAGAATGATTCCAATTTCGAACTCAGTGCTGAAGTTAGAGTCTAACTCTCTATCCCGTAAAATAAGCAAACAAGCATCCCAACCATCCTTTACTCATTTACCAAAACACAACAGCGTATTTATTTCAAGGCTGTAAGGGCTGATAACTGCCGTTAGAAATATAACCTTATTTATGGCTGTTCGGCCTGCCACTACTAAAGTGGATAAACTAGTTATAAGGTTCCTTTGTTCTTAGATTGTATTTTCATTATCATCATGCTGGACATAGGCCTCCCCTCTAATCTTCCAAAAGGACCGATCAGAAGCAACCCGGACCACCGTCGACCACTCCTTACAATGTGTCCTGCCCACTGCTACTTCAATTTACTAATCCACGGGTAATGTTCTTCTATTCCTGATTCCTAATTCGATCTCGCAGTGTAACCCCAATAGCCCTCTCAATAGCTCGATGAGCGATGTTGAGTTTTCTTAAGAGGCCCCTAAGTTAGAGACCACGTTTCAACGCCATATGTCGCAAATGGCAACACACACAGATTGTATTTTGCATAAAATATGACTAAATTATACATCACATTTTTTTCATCTCTTATTTATTTTATTAGTATCTTTCATGTAGATGAAAATAAAAGGAAATATTTATTGGACAGAATACACATACATACATAGTTACTCTTACTCAATATAAGCCTGTATCGTATGCTCATTAGTTTTCCTCCGTTACATTTGCAAGAAAATAATAATATTTATATAAGAAAATAATAATATTTATATTATAAGAAAAATAAAAATTATAAATACAATAGAAGGCCAAGTAATCCTGGCTAAGTAATCAGGGAATCGAAAACCTTCAGTTCAGAACATATATGTTCCGTCTAGATCAGGATACGTACGAGTTTTCAGAGCTGACGGTCAACCTCCAGTAATGGAAGACGCCTTAAGAAGAAGAATTTTTATAATAAAAAATTTAATTTTTAACACTTTTAAATTATTATCGAAAGAGTCCGGCGTGCAATTTTTATATACTCTAAAACATTCCCCGTTCATCCCTCTTTCCATTAGCGAAAACCGAATTAAAATCGGTCTACCCGTTCACGCGTGATGCCGTGACCAGGAGAAATAGGGATCCATTTTTATATATAAGATTTTTAAATAAATTATTATGTAAGTACATAAAAATAAAAACAGGAAAGGTAGATGTGGCTACCAATACACAGTGGGCACTGGACTATAAGTAATTTATTAGTATCCTGCAGACAGGTGCCCATGTCCTTTTGAAAATATGTTTATTTGATACAAACATTTCACTTTCGCATTTGTAATATTAGTCCATAATCATGTTCATCATCTCAGCAGTAGGACGCCCACTGTTGAACAAAGGCCTCATCCCAAATTTTCCAAAAGGACCTGGATCCACAGTCGAGCGGCGGCGTAATATAATTATGTCGGATTTCATCATTTAAATCCGGAACTCTAAAATGTTCTAATACAAGCAAAACCTAATAAATTAATTAAATAAGAATCAAGGTCTTGGCTAATGAATGTAGGTCACTGAGATAAAGTGTACATGTGAACAGTTTTTTTTGCCATTTTTGTCGGTCATTCGTGGGAGCCAACAAGTAATTAAAAGCGGTGTCAATTGTAACTAATTAAATGATTTTAACAATGGTCAATCCCACTTTGTTCACGTTATTTTTCTGATTAAGTATAGTACTCAAGATTTTGAAATGGGAACAATAATAATAATTACCAAGTACATAGACGTAGCTCAAGAGGTGACCGCCATGTGGGATGGCGATTCGACAATTATTGTCCCGGTAGCGAACGGTCTTATAGCAAGAGCCTCGACCAACATTTCAAGAGGCTCTCGCTAAATAGCTGGATCAAGGAACAGATATAGAAGGCGGCAGGTACTTCTTGACACGGCACATATTGTCAGGAGGTTCATTTTGCAGCCCTAACTACCAGTTTTGTAAAAAAAGTTTAATAGGAGAAGGTGTTAACTTACTAACAAGTGGACGATTAGCCTTTAGCCAGATTTGACGAGATTATTAATTAAATTTTATACACAAATTTATCTAATCAAAGCTTTTAAGGTGGTACCTGGAAAATCACATCATATTAAGATTATTAAGTGATAGATTTCATGTCGCTTATGGACAACTGCAACAAGAGTATAGATAATGGAAGAAAGGAGTAGGAGTCCACGTTCCTATCATTTTCTAATCCCTTATCCTTAATACTACTATGGTTGGCAGCGCACTTGGAGCACCTGTGGCGTTGTTTGTGTTGTAGGCGACGGTAGCCACCTACCATGGACCGTCTGATGACCTTAACATAAAAAAAAACGGGACAAGTGCGAGTTGAACTCGCGTGAAGAGGGTTCCGTACGATGTTACCTATCCGCGCAATATTGAATGATTTACCATGTTATTTTAATATCATGGACTTCTTATAGGTTTTCCTATAATCTATAAGAAGAAAACTAATTTCTGTATTTTTTTTTCAAAATTTTAGGTTCAGTAGTTTCGGAGATAAGGGGGGGTGGGGAGAATGGTCGGACAGACGGACACATGAGTGATCCTATAAGGGTTCCGTTTTTTTATACGGACGTTCAGAACCCTAAAAAAATAGTTATTACGTTGAAGGGAAGGATTAAGACCCAAGATGAAGATAAGATGACGATAAGGATGGAGGAGGACCGAATCCCAACAGCACACTGGATTGGATATATTAGTTGACAGTGATCTTTTGTGAAGGTTAGTTACTGCTGCAGACCGATCTAATGCTGCCACTTAAACCTACTAAATTTTAAGAATCGTTTTGACCTCCAAAAAACCAGTGACATTATAATCAAAGATGACATTCGCACATGACCTCAAACACGAAATAGAACCTTGCACTAAATAATAATAGTGTCTAATTATATCATTACCGCGCATTATGTCACATACAAACATAATACGGTTCTCACGGCGCCGAGCAGTGTTGCCACAACAATGTACTCCAGGTGCCTTTTGTCTCGTAGACCTTGACGACTTTGTAGATTGTCATATCATAATTTCATATTAATGTTTGAATTATAGTACATGTTACTTGTAACGAAAGCAAATTGCGAAATATCAAGTGATCGTTGTGAGAGATATTTGATTGTACAGAATTTGAATTCCTGCTCATTACTTTTCTTATGTTAAGGTCGGCAGACAGGCTAACGGTCCACTTGATGATAGTGCGCAGGCGCTGCTGACCCTAGAACAGAGCGTTAAAGCAAGCACCCTAACCCTAATCATCCAACGGGCTCAAACTACTGCTTCGAGTTGCTTGCTCAACTACTGGTTCGAGAATATTCGAAGATAAGAAGGATTATACTAAGTCACAGACTTCTTGGCGCGACTAAAAAAATGAATTTCTGATTGTGGATGAATAGCTTTTTTACTTATGCTTATGTATGACGGTTAAGGAGATAGTTACTTAAAAGCAAAAGCAAATAATCCCTAATCTCTTATCCCAATCCCCTATATCTAACTCTATACTATGGTTGACAGTGTTATAGGCTAAGGTATACCATCAAGTGGACAGTCAGCCTGTCTGACTGTTCCACCTTCCTTGTTCGAACTGCTAAGGAGTGGAACTCATTGCCTGCGTCTGTGTTCCCACAGAACTACAACCTCGGGGTCTTCAAAACTAGGGTAAATGGGCATTTACTAGGTAAGCGTGGTCCACCTTCAGGCCACATCTGCACCTCACATCAGGTGAGATAGTGGTCAAGCGCTACCTCGATTGCATAAAAAAAAAACTGTAAATATTTAATTTACAGAAAAGGCTAGTTTACGATTTCATTATAATACGTATAGATTAGATTTATGCAAGTATAGCTGTATGTACATAATTTAGAGCGTAATTTTTCAGTAGTCGCCGCCAAAATACATTTCGGAATTCCCTGTTTGTATTAATAAACTTAAGTCCAGATAGTCTTAAAGGTTCCCTAATTTAAATGTTGCGCTATGTTCTGTAAGCGCTCACCATCAGGTGATATCGACTTCAGACATGAGCGTATCAATGTTCATTTTATTACATTTTATTAATAAGTTGGTCGTATCAAATGGTCCGATCCGTTCACGTCTCTTTAAACGCCCCTTCCATGTAACAAGACGAACCCGGGTCATATATCATGCAACAAATTGTAATATTCATTGTAATTTGAGTCGTTATACGGTAACAAGCTGGTTTTAATATAAATAGTTTATGTTTTTGACTTTCAATACTCGTTTGTTTTTAAATGTGTGGTCTCCGGGATAGGCTTTTGTTTTTAAAAAAGCAGTCAAGCGGGAGTTGTTACTTTGGGATGAGTGTTCCGTAACTTAGTTACCAAAAATTAATTACTATTGCTTAAGATCTAGTATTTCGTGCAAATGAACGACACGTGTTTTTTACCATAAAACATATTGTTTTTATATTGTGAAATATTATCTATCTAAGTACTGTATGAAAATTATATGTATTATTATTAATTTATTAAGTATAAAGTAATAAGATTTATATTCCCTAATATAAAATTAAGCTCCTGTCTGTTTCTCCGATCACCCAAAGGATTTGATAGGGTTTTCACCCATGGATAAACGAAAATGTTATATATACCTAGTCCAGCATTACTTTTTATGCATTATTTTTTATGAAGTAAGGCAATCTTAATAAAACTTATATACACATATTTATTGAAGTCTGAGCAAAAAAAAAATTCTATTCAAAATGGCCACCCTTAGCTTTGATACAGGCTTTTAATCTGTTTACATTGTAAATAGTGTGGATTTACGCACTGTTTCCATGGGAAAAGCCGCTGCTTGCTCTTGAAGTGTCTTGAATATGACTGACGGACGGCTCTGTGTAAGGCAATCACTGCAGTCCTATTTTATTTAACACGCCATTTCATATTGTAATTTGATAATAAACACAAAAAAAAATTCAAAATGGCGAGAAATCAAAAGAAGTTTTTGACATAATAAGCGCTTTCCAAATTCAAAATTAATAAAGAGTTGAAAAAAGAAAAAAAAAATGTAATAGTATTTATGACCAGACTAGTTATATACAACATATAAACAGATCTAGTTCGGAAATTCATGCATGGAATATTATAAGAAGCGTTGCCAGATATTTTTTTTGGTAGAGCGGGATTTTGAAGCTGTTTGAGTAAAAAAAAGCGGGATTTTTTCCTCGAAAGCGGGATATAGTGAAAAACGTATATAAATAGTAGTTTTAAAATACTTATCTTTTTATTTGAGTTTTAAATTATGTTTACATGACAATAGTTAGCAAAAAATAGCTATGGAAAATGTATTTTAACGAAAATACGTTACTTTAACAATGTCTGATTTACCCTATGGTTAGGCAGTTGAGTCTTCAGGAGAACAACCATATTATGTAATATAACTAAGTAAGAATTATTTATAAGAATTACTAATCATATTTTTGCGAATATTTAGCTTCTTTTAAAGTTTCCTTTTTTTTAAAATATAGATGAAGAACTCTGCACAGGTTAGCTCTAGATTGAATTGGATGAATAATGCCTTCATTAAATTTACGGAGCATTTATTTCTGTCATCCGACCATTTTAAATTGATTTGGGGAAAAACGCGTTCGGGAGAGCAGTTTCATGTTGGGTTACCGTCGAGTAATCCCCGAAAAGCGGGACTGGATTTCAAAATCGGGACGTCCCGCCAAAATCGGGACGTCTAGCAACGCTGATTATAAGTATGTATTGTAATATGTGCTGTAAGACACATATTTTTACGACAATGCTATGTTTTAAACCAACCCTGGAATATCCCTATGTACAGTTTCGTATTAACCCGTTTAGGGACCTTTAGTACCTGCAAATTGTCCCAATTATATATGATAGGTATGCAAAAGACGACAACAATTCCTTACGAAACCCTAAAAAAAAGTTAAAGAATTCAAATGTTGCGTAATGTTTGTTGTTTAATAAGTTCGTTGTTTCATTTTATGACACACGTTCTTAATTCAAACGTGTTCACGGTGGGCTCGGGAATCACATTTTTTACACGAATGTTCAGAATAAAAAGACTTTTATTATTAAAAACTTGCCCGAATGCCGCCGACAAGTGGCGTTTGTTATTATTATTTCTTAGTCGATTAATTTGTACTTTTTGATCGAATAAGATTTGGAGGTAGAAAGACGCAATAGTTCTTTTAATACCAAAGTGTCTTTCGTTATGATCTGATTTTTCTTCTGACGTTTGTAATCTAGTGACATTTCTAACCGGGAAGGAACCGTGGGGGGTTTTCCCTCTCTATCCGGTCGTGGAGTACGAATAAAGTTGTCGAGAAACTAATTCAAAGACCTCGCTACCTCGACCTGGTAAAAAGTCGGCGACGGGATCTCGGAAACTATGAACCCGAGAGGGACCCGGTTTGCGGAATGTCATAGAGGGGGTCACCACACCGCGATACTCCGCGGACGAAGTCGCGGGCGGAAACTAGTCTATACATATAAAAATGAATCCCCATTTGCCTTGGTCGCGGCATCACGCGTGAACGGGTAGACCGATTTTAATTCGGTTTTCACTAATGGAAAGAGGGATAAACGGCGAATGTTCTTATATATAAAAATTGCAAGCCGAGCGAAGCCGGGGGCGGGTCGCTAGTATAATATAAATTTTCATAATCACATTACTATTGCTGTGGCGATTATACTGTGATGGCCAATTGAGTTAATCACACAGCTGCCACCACGGTAAACGCAGGTTCCAGTAATTCCTGCAAGGTTTTTCGAAATTTCCGAAAAAGGTGAAAATTTGTTTGATTTTCAAGTAGTGGATTA
This sequence comes from Bembecia ichneumoniformis, assembly GCA_910589475.2. Classification (NCBI taxonomy): domain Eukaryota; kingdom Metazoa; phylum Arthropoda; class Insecta; order Lepidoptera; family Sesiidae; genus Bembecia; species Bembecia ichneumoniformis. The sequence continues at coordinate 17,095,322 of OU342534.1, read as the reverse complement.
GAAAATAAATGATCGCGAGTGATTTCTATAAATCATGATGCCTACAAAAAAGTCAGCGACAGCAATGTTTAACTTATACATTTAAGCCACAAGAACTACTTTTTCATATTAAAAAAATATTTAAATTGTTAAGTTACGTTTATTGGCCATATTATCAACAATTATGAGTCCTTATCAAAATCAGCAAGTATAAATAACGTCACAAGTAAAATTAATTCACGTAATTTTTGCTTTGTACTGCATATATATTCTGGACGTATGGTTAAAGAGATAATACATGTATAGAGCGAACGCGCCGTGAAGCCACAGAAGTAAGTCAAGACTGCGGGGTAGGTACCTAATACCGAGAAACAATCTGAATTCCACACGGGTGAAACCGCGGGCACAGCTAATCTTTAGAAATACTAAAAAGAAACTTTGTTGTCACTTGTGTTGATACAACTATAGCTCTAATAGCTGATCTATACAAATATGTACAGTTTTTTTTATGTCAAGGTCGGAGACAGGCTGCCGGTCCACTTGATGGTAGGTGGCTACCGTCACCTATAACACAACCAACGCCAAAGCTGCTGCAAGTGCGCTGCCGACTGCAGTAGGATTAAGGGTAAAGGATTAGGAGGGGGATAGGAAAATGGGCTCTGGCATCCCTTACTCACTCACCGAAATACAACAGCACACGTGCTGTTATTTCGCGGAGGTCTTCTGTAAGAGGGTGGTTACTGCCGCCAGACGGGCTGCCCAAATGACTGCGAAAACGCAGTGTGCCCTGCCACTACTTTCCAAATCCAGACCAGAGCCAAAAGTTGATTTTTCAAAGTTGACCCTGCCGGGAATCGAACCCGGGAGCCCTAGAACAGAACGTTAAGGCAAAGCACCCTAACCACTCATCCAACGGGCTCGTCAATAGTATAATTGAAGAGTTACCTTTATGTTTGGAATCTAGGGAATTAACAGTTAGATTTGAAAAATTCTTTTAACATTTGATAGCACAATTCTTGAAAGGTTTGCAATTAAGAGCCTCGCTGGTTACGGTGGACCGCCTGACGAAAACCGAGCTTTAACGAGAATAGCCTAAATATGCATGAAATAGCAAATGAACCTGCCTGGCACAGTAATTTGTCATTGATGCAATCGTGCCGATATCAAATGATCACTCAATTAATTCGATATAAATCGTAAATCCGAAAATCGACCAAAGCAATCCTCGAGTAACATCAAATGACCTTAACATGAAGGTCCGCATTCGAAAACTGGTAAAACATCACACAAATTGATTGTTACCATTAGCACTCGTGTCGAAACATGGGCGTTATAAAACCAAAAATATATACGAATGAAAAATATTCCGGAGACAACGCCCATGCGCATCGCTACACTGGTCTGCTGTTGACGAAAATAGTTTTAATCAAAAATGAACTTTATGTGTGAAAGGAAAAAATTGCAACTGGATTAATCCGGCAGGCTTAAGATGTTGGTTGTGATTTACGAAATCAGACCAGATTAATTGTTGAACAGGGAGATGGGAAGGTTGACAAATTAGATACAACGCACTGAATCCAAATCAAATGAGTTTCTTTTGTTTTTATTTGAGTGTAGATGATTTTGTGAGCTTTTTGAAACGTAACGCTTATTAAATAAACATTGAATTTTTAAAATTTTATTTGTAAAAATCTAATCCCCAATTTTTTAAATTTTATTTGTAAAAATCTAATCCCCAATTTTTTTAATTTTATTTGTAAAAATCTAATCTATGCATACAGTGAAATCGTAACGGGTCTTCAAATTTTAAATTAAATATTTAAAAAAAAATTGTTCACGTTTTGCTTATGTTGCAGAGGTGATAAAATAGATTTTAGGATTTTTGTCTGTTTGTGCAAACTAATCTCAGAAACGACTTAACCGATTTGAATACGGTTTCCACTGATGTATTACGAAAAGCTTCTCGTAACATTTAGTGTTTGTTTCATTCCAATCGATTTACAAACAAAAAAGCTAGTAGGTAAATGAAGTAAAAAGTTAAACAATATCAAATACAATCACTACACAATGAAACCGTAATTTTCTTTTCTTTTATGTTTTTTTATGTGTTACAAGAAAAAAAAGAACTTCATGGTTTTTGTATTAATGTCAGCTGATTGTTCACTTGGTTGTATGTGTCTACACGTCGTTTAAGCTCAAAGAAGACAGAAATGCCCTGCCGACCTTGATAAGGTAAAGGCTTAACAGAGACAAGGAGCGGATGGAGGGATAGCACCAACATTCCAAAGAGACTCACGCACTAAAACGCATCAGCACACGTGCGATGGTGGTTACTGTAGCCAGACCAGCCTGTAAAGTTAATAACTCCAAAACACACTACTACTTAATATTGTGTCTTGGATTTTTTCCCAAGCAGTCTGATTGTTTAAAAAGAATAGGCATGATGACAGATTTTGAAATTCCCTTCCATAATGTAGATACACGTCTACCATATCCGAAAAAAACAATATTTCAGCAAAAAACTAAATTTCAACGCGAATGTTTTTAAATCTATTTTGAATTACGCGCGAAAACGCTCTTAGGTGTCATGGCGTTGCGTCTGATGAACCGTGACGTCACCGACATCTCATCAGATGCTTGACAAAGTCAAGCAACACGATGGCACCTACCTGGGCGTGACGTCATTCGCTCTGATTGGTGTTTCAGTTAACATGGCCGATTGCACTTATTTATACTTCTATTTTATTGAAAATCTTATTAATCTCAATTTTAATACAAAAAATGAGTAATTTTTTAGACTCCTTTCAACATATATTTTTCTCCAAAACCATTTGTTCTTTGATTCTTTAATACCGTCATCATGCCTATTGTCCAATAATTTTACTAATGACATAACTCGGCTAGTATTTATTTTATTTATCGCATACTTGTAACTATACGCTTTAAAAATCTATTATCCGCAATTAGGTGGAGTGTGCACGTTCGATACGGATCGCGTGATTTACGCCGGCCGGTGCGCCAGCGCAGCTTACCGACACCAAGCGATCTTATCGTACTGCGCGCCGGATTCACTAGCTTTTAGGTAATGAGCGGGTTTTATATTTCTATCTTGACTAGCTTTTCCCTAGGACTTTGTTTCTCTATTTTGTCGTATCCCGAGACTAATGGAAAACATGGTTTGACTTTTTCAAGACATAACCTCCTCATCAACAATCCTAGAATACTCTATACTTAAGACAAGGACTAACCTCAGACCGAACATAATTTTTAGCAAAATGAGCAACCTAATAACCTATAAATGAAGGTGGAATATTGCACAACACATTTTTGTAGCTCGGAGATAACCGAACAGATTTAAAATTTGAATAGCATAATAATTCTAGTAAAATTAAAACTTAGATAAAAATACAGAGCATAATCTCTATATATAAAAATGAATCCCCATTTCCCTTGGTCACGGCATCAAGCGTGAACGGGTAGACCGATTTTAATTCGGTTTTCGCTAATGGAAAGAGGGATAAATGGGGAATGTTCTTAATATAAAAATTGCACGCCGGGCGAAGCCGGGGGCGGGTCGCTAGTAGAATATATTAAAAAAAGAATCTTCACATTTCTACAAAAAAATTATTTCCTGAGAGAAATAAATAGTAAATTACTGTCCAAAAAAAGCTTAGTACCAAATATTTTCAGCGAAAACTACTTAATCTTATTAATTAACTAAAGTTCTGTACTAAATTCTTAGTCGTCTTTTATTTCATTTTTCATATTTTACACAATATTTGAGAAAAACTTTCCAATTTTAAACTTATCTTCGTTGTGGAATATTACACCTAAATTCGTAGGTTATTAGGTTGCGCTCACTTTGGTAAAAATGTTAATCCTTGTCTTAATAAAATCATATAAAAAAAATCCCAACCGTGCGTGTGATAAGTGCTAACAAAGTGATTACTAATCGTAAATTAATGATGCAAATGACTTGTAGTACGAACACTTGCAAAGTGCAGTGTTAAAATTCAAAGCATACGATTTTTATGATAAAAATCCTTTGTCCCGAGTTGTGGGGTGATCGGCACGGTCAATATATCATGTTTTATGTGTATACGCATCGCACACTACAATGTCATGGCTTGTCCTGATCAAAGTGACACTTGTAAACACAACACAACTTGTACTCCGACCACGAAAAGTTTGAATGTCGAATAATTTTGTACCTATCTCGAAAAATGTCTTTATTGCCTAGAACCTCAGTTTCCAAAGTGGTCCAGGTGGACCCCCAGGGGTCTACGTTGGCGTGACAAAAAAATGGGGGTGATAAAAAAAAATCAATCAATTCTCATTTAGAAAACTCCCCATTCGTGGTTGTAACTCTAATCTTGTTGATGTTGTAATTTAACTCTTGTTTGATCTAATCTTCATATTTTTGTCGAGTTTTGGGAATATGGTAGAAATGTGGCTGCAGGGGGTCAACCGGAAGCAGCTAAATTTTGAAAGTGGTCTATGAGAAAACAAAGTCTGGGGACCTCTGGTCTAGAAGGTGTGATGCACCTAAATCAAATCAAATCATTTATTTGTCAAAAATAGGATAACAACATCACTTTTTGAAGTCAAAATACTACTACCGCTTCGGAAACAAAATGGCGTTCTGGAACAGAAAAACGGCGAAAAACTGCATTTTTATCTGCTAAATAATTTTTAAATCTTATTTTATTACAGCAATTTAAGAAAATAATAAATTTATTGATAAATATTTAATAAAACACCTAACGCTTAAAGGAATTAATTAAGCTAAAACTTAAACGGGCCCGTTGGATGAGCGCTCTGTTGTAGGGTTCCCAGGTTCGATTCCCGGCATGGCCAACTTTGAAAATGAACTTTCAAATTTAGCTCTGGTCTGGATCTGGAAAGTAGAGGCAGGACTCACTGCGTTTCTTAGTTATTTGGGCATCCCGTCTGGCAGCAGTAACCACCCTCTTACAGAATACCATCGTGAAATAACTGCACGTGTGTTCTTTGTATTTCGTTGAATGAGTAAGGGATGCCAGAGCATATTTCCCAAACCATTATCCTTAATACTACACCTGCAGCAGCTGTGGCGTTGTTCGTGTTACAGGCGACGGTATCCACCTACCATCAATTGGACCGATCTGTCCAATTGATGTTAGCTGTCTGCCGATCATAACATAAAAAAACATGTGTAATTGTTGGCTAAAATTTTCCGCAAAATACTTACCTATTAGGGAACAATAATGTTATTTTTTTAGCATTTTTTAAAAGGATTTTGTTTACGTGCACAGGGTACACAGAATTGATAGTATGATACTATGATGCAATGATGCTATGATACTATGATGCTATGATGCTATGATGCTATGATGCTATGATGCAATGATGCTATGATGCTATGATGCTATGATGCTATGATACTATGATACTATGATACTATGATACTATGATACTATGATACTATGATACTATGATACTATCATTTATGTATATAAAATATACCATCGAGACAAGAGTCGTCATGTATAGTGGTCTAACATCGTAACGTACAACTGCGCCTAAATGTGGAAGTAAACACGGGTACATTTGTAACCTTGAACATTGCCATAGGCCAAGGGATTTGTCATCGCGCTCCTTTCTTTGTGGAGGTCAAAGAAACAATAGCTGACGATCTGCCGATCCTGGCCTTAATGCTTAAAACTAATTGGCATATTGGCGGGTTTTAATCCGTAGATACTATTGTCGAAATTGAAGTTGAATGCTTAGCTTTTAGAGTTTATTTTTCAACAAATGAATAGGTGTTACATGGGTCGTTTTGAATTGAAGCGTATATTCAAATGTGTTATTTGGAGGTCGCGATTGTACGGTGGAAATGCCTAACAATATTGGATTCGTTCCAAAGAGCGATGCATTAGGACAATGCATCTTTGTTGCCAAGAAGCAAGGCCGGTGGTTCCTTCGCCTTGAATCGACGGTTTCCGATCTGTTGCTAGTAAAAAATGGAAGGTAGTTCTCATTGTTTTAGTAGCTAATTGCTACAGTAAATTAGTTACGGAACTCGAGAGTAAGTGGGACTGAATGGGCCTCGTCGGTGATATATCGTTGAGGGAATTGTTTATTTTGTCTAATTTATGCTTAGAGGTTCTAGCTATACCGCCCTTTGTGGTGAAAGTTTATTTTTAAAATGGTCATATCATAGGATCGTTAAAAATTTAATTTCATGCGTCAAAATTTGTAAATACTCTTTTTTTATTTTGTTAATAAAGTTGAGGGTATTACTTATTTCGCCTAATTAAGCTCAGAGGCTCTAACTATATCGCATTGTCTTTGCCCTTTGTGGTAAATGTTTGTTTTTATAATATCATATAATCCACATGATCTGAATGCAGAGAGAGATACACACCACACCTATTGTAGAATTCATTACAGTTTGTGTACACCTCCAAAAAAAACTCTAGATGCAATCTGTTTCTGAATTATATCTGAAAACTATTAAAATATTTGTATTTTCAAGTATATGGATCATATATATGTGATATTTTTCCAAAATAATTGGAATTACTAATTGTTGGGGTTGCCTCGATTCTGCACTCCATCGAGATCATTTTTGGGGGAAGGTGGAAAATAAAAAAATATATTTTGAAAACTGCATCGTGTGACATATCAAATGAAAGGTCTTGTTGTGAAGATCTTAAATGTATTTTTTGTAATTTTAAAATAAATAGTTTCCAACTTATTTAAGAAAATAGACGAAAATTGACCATCCCCCCTCATCTCCGAAACTACTGAAACTAAAATTTTTATTATAGGAAAACCTATAAGAAGTCCATGATATTAAAATAACATTAATATCCATGATATTAATATTGTGCGGAGAGGTAACATCGTACGGAACCCTCTTCACGTGAGTTCAACTGGCACTTGTCCCGTTTTTTACCATCATAGGAAAGCGGTGTGCGTCTCTGCTTTGCAGAGTGACAGTCAGCCCCAATAGCATCTTGGCTATGATAGCAGGTAGGCTTGACTCTCTTTACATCGAGAGAAGTAAGTCTTAAATAATAAAAAATATATATTTGAGTATAATGTCTGTATGTTTATGTTATGTATGTATACTAATTGTTGAGTTGGCAATGAAACCAAGCTCTAAATTTCTTAGACGAAGGTTTGATCTGTGGGCAAGCCGCAGAGTTTAAGTGTACGTAGTCTGTTAGTCTGTTACACAGACCTTGTCATCACACCTTTACTGATGGAAATAATTTATATACAGAAGTGTTCAGCCCCCCCTAGGTGTGCCAGGACCTTGTCGTAGTGGGGGGGGGGGTACCCTAGGCAATCCGGGCGGTTGCAGGGTCGGTGCTTTTCTCTCACCGGCCTTTGCTCGACCGATCGGATTGGCTTTGGGGACAAAGAAGGCACACACCGAGGTGGGCTCCGAGCGGGCTCCGTTAAACGGAGCTCATGGCGGAGCACTCAATAGTTCAACCCGAATTGACATGGCAGACAATGGCCATTTTCAAGATGAGCCGAATTGCCATTTTTATAAAGAGAAGAAGAAGAAGAAGAAGAAGAAGAAGAAGTGTTCAAAGTCAATAAAACAGTGAATTAAAACAATCAGGGTATATCTATCAAAATCTCCTGATAAAGATTTTACTAACATATTGAATTATTAAATCTTTAATATATAAATATGAATTCCCATTTCCCTTGGTCACGGCACCACGCGTGAACGGGTAGACCGATTTTAATTCGGTTTTCACTAATGGAAAGAGGGATAAACGGGGAATGTTCTTATATATGAAAATTGCACGCCGGGCGCAGCCGGCGCTAGTAAATAAATAAAAATATGATGATGGATCCACTGCTTCTAATCTTTGCTATTGGAAAATTATGGGCAGGCCTATGTCGAACAGTGGTCGTCCTACGGTTGAGATAAATTTGACACCCACTGGTCTACGTTTAGCGAACTACTGGACATACAGGGAACTGGTAAAAGTAATAAAAGAAACTTAATTAAATGGAAACCTCCGTCATGACCATATATCACGAACAATTTATGATCTAAACTTTTAGTTTTAATTAATTTCATTACCATTGACCAATTAAAGGTAAATGATTTCACGGATTTTAAAGTTACTTTCTCGATTCGATTGATGATCCATGACTTTGAGTGAAGGGATATTGTGTTTTGAAATGTTAACATACAAAGAATGGTTTTTTTTAAGTTAAGGTCGTCAGACAGGCTAACGATCGACTTGATGGTCGGTGGCTACCGTCACCAATAACAAACGCAAAGCCACAAGTATTGCAAGCACGTTGCCGATCAAGTAGGATTAAGAGAAAATAAAATTAATTAAATAATGAAACAAAATTAAATTTTAGTAATTAATAACTAATAACTTTTAGAAATCATAGGTTACGTCTTATTAAAGTGTTTCAGCATTTTGTGCTTAAACGTTTCAGGGTATCATGGAAAATATCAATGTTTATTTTGCAAGTAATTTCATTATATATCTAAAACACAGTCTAGGTATAGGATGGTGTAAACCTAAGTTGGTCTTGAAAGTTTTCGGGCACGCGGTGTCGTCTGTAGGGAACATTAAGTTTGATTTCAAATTACAAGAGTTTAAACTTGATTTTATTATTTAAAATAATATTCGGTTTAGAAATATGTCACGGTGTTATATGCACGTTCTTGAAATATGCAGGTTCTTTTTTAAGTTAGCGAAATGGGGGGGGGGGGGGGCACCTGTCACTAATTGTGCGCTGACTGGTCATGTCAAGGTGATCGTGAAGAACTTTAAAAAAAAGGTTTTATCTGATACTCCAATTTCTGTTTCTTTTTTTTTTTTAGTCAGACATCTTCCAATATGATTCTACTTTTTGAATGATTTCCGTAGGTCCCGTCCACTTATAAACCATAGATTTACCTGGAATAGAGTCCCAGTAAACGGATGACATCAATTCCAGCTTGGTAAGAAACAAGGCGGTACTGGATTTTCTCCCTATTTCTTCCCAATTGACATGTTTCGATGACGACAGTTCAAAGACTAATGACCTAATTACGATAAAACTTGTTATTTATACTAACACTAAGTTACTTAATTCGTAACCACTTAGGTAAGTACAGTCACTAATGACTTACCTGCCCACTCCGCGAATTTAGAAATGTCCCCTCGTACATTTGAAAACTCGATAATAAATTGCTTTGATATTTTTCAAAATATATAAATCTATTCCAGAAATTCGCAATTAATACCTATCAAAGAGCAGATTCGAATTTAACAAATGTAAAGCTAGCGTGGACCGATAAAACGCGTTAGGTTGTGTTCCGTAACAAATGGTTTTGGGAAATGTTAGATTGCTTGGACACAGTGTAGCGAGAACAACGTATGTGGTCTTTTAATAAATCCTTTATATCTCCTAACGAAACTGTACAACCTAACAATTTACACTAAAATCCGACTTCTGTGAATATGGGATCGGACAAATTTTCAGAAAGTGTTTTAAATTAATCTTCATGGATATTTATTCCCATAAAAAATACTATTTTATTTATTTACTAGATGAAAACCCGGCTTCGCTCGGGTGTAAAGTGAATCATAATATGTACACATGTAGGTAGATATTTCTGTAGTTATCGGTTCTCAAGGAATCATAGATTTCGCTCAATGTTTGCGGCAAGACGTTTCGTTTTACACAGTCACATGAGTCACAGTTCTTTGTAATGGACACTTTGTTTTTAAAATGAATGATGCGAAGACGTATTGAGTGGCGAGGCGTATGTGCGCTAGTATGAATGAAACGGAACGTTTATTAACCACTCAAGATGTCACAGGTGTCAGTGAGTGACGTTTCGCTAGAGTGGCCAATATGGCGACTGCGATTTGTCTGTCAGCACCATTATAATTTAACAAAATACTTGACAATCCGAATTTTGCGGATATATGTTGTCGACTCGAAATCTTTATTTTTTTATGTTTTATTATTCAGGTAAGGTTTCAGTCGAGTCTACCGTACCCCTTGACGAAATTATTAATATAGATAGCCTTTTAGGTACTCAAAATCGTGTTTTAATATTGTTTGTTTGAAAATGCCGCCAAAACGCCACGATAGTTCATCTGAGAGCGCGTAACGTCATTTGTGGTCATATCATAACAAAACAGCTGCATTGGCATAAGACAATGATTGCCCACAAATGACGTCACGCACTGTAATTGGTGTTTCAGTATAGATTAAAAATATTGTAAATAATAAAATTTTATTTCTTCATTTAAAAATATTTAAATGAATTATATTAAATTATTATTCGATAAATAATCGTAAAAAAATATATGTTTTCTTTCTAAGTACATTTTAGATTTTAATCTGATTACTGTCCGATCCCCTATTGTGAATATATTTTGAAGATTTCTACTCCATAACAACAAAACCGTTACAGAGATTTGGATGAAACTTGACACTCAGATAGTTCATATTATTCTGATTTAAAATATCGGAGATTTTTAACCTTTAAGTAATTTGAAAATTTGTTGACATAAAATAAACAAATAAATAATCAAATATTATGTATATGTAATTAAATAAAACTATTTTAATTTATAATCATATATATATTTTCTAAAGCCTTAGTAAAAAAAATATTTCCAAAAAATGTAATAAAGGTTTTTTTTAAATAAAAGACAGTTTAAAAAAAGTTCTTATGTGGTTTTATGACTTACTTCTATTAATTTATTGTCAACGATCTAGTTCAAAATGAATACTACTTTGGTAAGCCATCTGGCGGCAGTAACCATCCCATTACAAAAGACCACATGAAATAACAGCATGTGTGCGTTTCGGTGAGTGAATAACGGATGCCAGAGCCCATTTATCTCTTCTTAATTAAGGATAAGGGATCCTTAATCCTACTATAGTCGGAATCGTACTTGCAGCATCTGCGATGTTGTTAGTATTTTAGGTTACCTACCATCAAGTGGACCGTCATCAGCCTGACGACCTTAACATAAATAAAAAAGAAAACATGTCTTATTATTAGTAATATTCAGTTTAGTTTACTTTCTTTAATGACTTTATACTAGGTTTTAAGGTGGTAGGTTATCTCACAAAGAAATGTATGGCTCTGTAACTGAGAATATTGTTTTACGCTTACAAAAGTTTTGTAATAAGTAAAAAAATATGGTCAACCGTTATGATTTAAAGATAACATTTCGATTTTGAAATAATTTTAGACGATAATATATGGATGTACTATTAATATATTTTTGTGGTAGGCACGTGTAAAGTATTATAAATAAGAACTCGTATTGTTTATGTGAGGATAGAAGCTAATCTGGCAATACATTTTTTATTGTGTGTGATAAATGGTAGGTCAACACAGAAACTATTGATATTTACTGTCTTTGAATATATTATCTATTCACGTAGTAATTGCGACTCATTAACATCTCAATCGTAGGACTGAGATTGCTGGACAAAGGCCTCACCCCTAGTTATCCAAAAGGACAGGTCAGAAACAGCCTGAATCCAGGTCAGAAACGGCCCTTATCTGGTCATTTGTACACCTTGCTGGTAGAAAATCTTCCAGCTCCAGCGGCCGTAGACTTTCCGTACTAATCTCCTCCCTACAGTCACTTCAGCTTACTAATCCGCCGGGTTGTGTCGGCAACTATTGTCCGATCGCGAATCTCTTCTTTCCTGATTCGATCTCACAGTGCAACTCCGAGCATAGCCTTTTTTTATGAGACCAGGTTTCAGCGCGATATCTCTTCACTGACAATACACATTACTAGTATATAGCACACTGCGTTTCGCAATCATTTGGGCAGCCCGTCTGGCGGCAGTAACCACCCCCTTACAGAAGACCACCGTGAAATAACAGCACGTGTGCTGTTGTGTTTCGGTGAGTGAGTGAGGGATGCCAGGGCCCATTTCCCTATCCACTCCTAATCCCCTATCCTTAATCCTACTGCAGTTGGCAGCGCACTTGCAGCAGCTTTGGCGTTGCTTGTTTTATAGGCGACGGTAGCCACCTACCATCAAGTGGACCGTCAGCCTGTCTGCCGACTTGACATAAAAAAAAAAACTAATTTATAAATACTTCAATTTTCAACTAGCTGTTATCCACAAAGTAGATAACAATCATAATATGCTGGAAAAAATTACAAGAAAAAAAATTGTGAGTACCTCTATGTTATTCAAAGACAAGAACGCGAAGTTTCGTACAAATTCGTTAAACGATATAGACGAAAACGATTAAAATAATGATTGGGAAGGTTTATTGGGAGAAAATCTGCGCCTGTAAAAAGACTAAAGTCTATCTAGCACACATAACGAGATGCGCTGCCGAATATTGTAGGATTAAGGGAAAGGAGATAGGGAAATGGGCTCTGGTATCCCTCACTCACTCATCGAAACACAACAGCACACGTGCTGTTATTTCATGGTGGTCTTCTGTAAGGGGGTGGTTACTGTCACCAGACGGGCTGCCCAAATGACTCCGAAAACGCAGTGTGCCCTGCCACTACTTTCCAAATCCAGACCAGAGCCAAATTTGAAAAGTTCGTATATTTGCTTGTTATAACTAGTCGAACATTGTACAGTAATTTCTCTTAACATTTTATAAATTAGTTACTAATATTACTAAAAAGTATGTCAGTAATATAAATAGTATTACTAACTTACTTAATTGTTAATTAATTATGAAGACAACACTGAAAAGCAACCCATGAAAGCTTCTTTTTACTGTGATTAGTATGATAATTCTTTTACTATGATTATTCAAGGGCAAACAGTAGAAGAAAGAAGCCAACTTGAAACAAAAATAAGTACAACAAGTGCGAGTTGAACTCGCGTGAAGAGGGTTCCGTACGATGTTACCTATCCGCACAATATTGAGTGATTTACCATGTTATTTTAATATCATGAACTTCTTATAGGTTTTCCTATAATCTACAAATAGAAAACTAATTTCTGTATTTTTTTTCAAAATTTTAGGTTCGGTAGTTTCGGAGATAAGGGGGGGGGGGGATGGTCGGACAGACGGACACACGAGTGATCCTATAAGGGTTCCGTTTTTTTATTCGGACGTACGGAACCCTAACAATAGTTGATCATAGGAACAATAACAATTTCATAGCAAACTTGAAAGATACATTTCAAATTTACCAGAAATCAAAATGAAATAATTTAATTATATTATTTCGATTTGTTTCTAATATACGCAGTTTTTGCAGTTTTTCCACACAGACCTGAATTAGGTCTTCCAAATTCTAATTTACAAATAAATCATCACTACAAACTTGATGCAGTAATAACTTGTTCAAAGGTTGACTCTGTTTGGAACTCTCATTTTGTACCTCAATAAATTCTCTGAGGACAGGAAGAAATTTTTTATTAAAAAAAAAAATCCGGCCAATATATAATCAGTATCGCGTTGAATCGGTGAGAAATAGTGCAGGAGGTTTTACGTAGTTAACCCGGGGTCGAGTTGGGTACTAAATTTATTTTAGTGATCTCTTGTAAGATACCTTATCCCGCGCTACTGGGTCTGCCGAGATCATCCGATAAGGGACCGCGACGCTTATAATTTGTTGTTGATCGGGAATTAATTTCTTATTGTTGTATTTTTTGTGTGGAATATAATAGTGGAAAAGAGAGAATGGATAAAAGAGGGTGTCGTAGGAAAATGCAGAGAAAAACCACGAACTCTCAACTGAGATAAGTGTTGCGTTGTCTATAAAATTATATACGTATATTACATAATACGTATATAATACTAGTATAAGTTATAAATAAACAGACATGTGTTGTTCTGAAAACAATGAATTTTATTTTAGTACCTATTTACGCAATAACTTCAAAAGAAAACAATTAAGTAATCTACCTGAAAACAAACATACTACATTTTAAGCCTATTTATTCAATTTTAATATTTATTAATTTCCATTTTATACTTTTATGGTAAATCTCTATATATAAAAAAGAATCTCAATTTCCCTTGGTCACGGCATCACGCGTGAACGGGTAGACCGTTTTTAATTCGGTTTATATATATATATAGATTGGTTGCTAGTAAAATAAATTATTTTAACAATTCATGTCAAATGAGTTTCCTGTCAACTCTCAAATTGTAAATTACTTCTATAAATCTCGTTGGCTGTTAGTTTAATTAATGGTTGATTGAACTTACCTTAAGTGAACTTCAACCATAATTATGCGAGTTGCTGCATCCGTAGAGATTTAATACACCATGTAGTACGTTCTACGTCGTATTGCATCATCACACGATTTTTAGACCAATTTTATCAAAAAACAATACAAAATCAAAGAGTCTATTGATTTCCGTCCCCCTTCTCCCACCGATCGCTAGAGGGCGCGGTAGCGCCGCCATCTGTCATTCATTTTAGAGTACCTATCAAATTAATCATTCTGCAATTATGTTTGGGCTTTACTAAGGTACCTAGGGTACCTATGTAACGGGCAGGGTGGGATCTTAAATCTCTACGGATGCAGCAACTCGCATAATTATGGTTGAAGTTCACTTAAGGTAAGTTCAATCAACCATTAATTATACTTCGTTGCTGCATCCTATGAGATTTAATACACCATGTAGATGTTTAGCGCATCTTTGCAGAATGATTGCCACTGTGAAAACAAAGACTTTATAATTCTCCAGGAATATTTACTTATTATCAATACAATAAGTATACCAGTTTGTAAGTAAATAATCATCAACCAAGGAAAACAAATTATTCATTTACATTGAATACTGCCCCAGCAAAAGCTCTGTCTTGATTAGAAGTATCCAAGGGTAAACTGTAAAACTTATCAAAGCAAAGAGACGAGCCAGTCCACCCGGCTGCGCTTTTGATTACATCTTTTGAGACGCCAGCGCGCTGCGCCGCCCCGACGACGACGCGTGGCGCGTGCTGTGTGCCGAGTACACGCTGACATCAATGCCGCTATCCTTAAGCACTTGTTTAATCCAGCGACTTAGTGACTGAGAAGTTGCATTATGGATAGGACTTTTAACAGTTAAAAAGAGTCTCTGCGTATTTGGTTCTGATCTTAAATTGCTAGTCCTGTTCATGTAAGAAAAAAGGGCATTTGCTGGGTATATGTTAGGTTTTTCATTAAAAAACGGAATAACTAATTTTTGCTTATTTCTCTTAGGCGCCGACGTTTTGGTAAATTCATCTATGGAAATAGTTATTGTACGCCAGCCATTATATTAATATAAGAAATGACTGAGGTAATTATCGATACGCAATAGAATTTCTGAGTTAGTTAAATCTTTGCAAAAACATTTAAATTCCATGAAGGTAGCTGGCAATTCTAAATAGTTAATATGGTTTTTACTTTCTTCTTGTGACCAATATCCATTAACTACTTCCCCATCACAAAATGCACCCACCCTGAAAGCGAAGAGTCTGTAAAAGCTTCTATAGTTGGAAGTAGCCTGAGCGAATAGGGTTGCCTATAAGAAAAATAATATTTTTCCACCACAAAAAAGTCCTCACAAAGTGAAGGGTTTATTTTCATCTTTGCGTCATAGGTTTGACATTTAAATAAAGCCAGATGTTTTTCTCTCTCGAATCGTTTTGTGTACAACCAGCCATAAGACACAGCTGGGCAAGAAGCTGTCAACGTTCCTACAAAGTGAGCTAACTCTCTTATCTTAACCGAAGATTGCGTTGACATTTTTTGAGTTAGATCAAATATTTTTTGACGTTTCTCAATTGGTAATTCTAAGCTCATATTCTGGGAATTAAGGTTAAACCCTAGAAATTTACATATTTTACTCGGTATTAAATTACTCT
This sequence comes from Bembecia ichneumoniformis, assembly GCA_910589475.2. Taxonomy (NCBI): domain Eukaryota; kingdom Metazoa; phylum Arthropoda; class Insecta; order Lepidoptera; family Sesiidae; genus Bembecia; species Bembecia ichneumoniformis. The sequence continues at coordinate 17,079,522 of OU342534.1, read as the reverse complement.
TTTTGTTATTTAGCACAACCCTAAATTCTGTAATGTATTGACAACACTTTGAACTGTATTAAGACAAGAGGAATAATTTTCATTTACACACCAAATGTCATCTAGATAACCTACTAGTCTGTGACCATTACTACGTAGATAGGTAACTACAGGCTTCATTAGCTTTGTGAAAACATATGGAGCTGAACATAAACTGAACGGTAAGCATGTAAACTCATACAAATTGTTATCAAAACGAAATCGTAAGTATTTTCTACAAGCTTCATAAATAGGTACTAGAAAATAAGCCTCTTTTAGGTCCCCTGTTGTCATGTATGAGTTATAAATTTTGATGCCGTGCGAATATCTTCCATTTTGAGATGTCGTTGAACTATAAATTTGTTTAGTGCTTTCAGATTAAGAATTAATCTCAATGTATCATTGCTTTTCGGTATTTGAAAAATAGGAGAGATAAATTGATCTTCACATTCAGTACATGGTACGATCGCACCTAAATGTAAAAGATTTTGAATAGAATCGAACATATCCGACCTCGAACAAGGTGGATTTGCAGGTTCGACCAATTGCATAGGCATGGTCTGGAACTCTAATTTATATCCCGTGCCTATCTCTAATATTAAAGGGTCTTTTGATATCAGCGACCACTTACGTGCAAAATACAGAATACGGCAAGTGAGGTACCTCTAGCGGCGAGTGTTGCGGTTGTAGACTCGGCTCGACAAGAACGGCTGCGGCGGTGGCCGGCGCGGCCGGGGGGTAGTAGCGGGGCTGCGCGGGGGGAGCGCGCGCGGGCCGTTTCTCTGCAGCTGCTGGCCGTTTTTTTTTTTTTTTTTTTTTTTCTTTTTTTTTTTATCGAAGAACTTGGTTAAGACTGGATAGCTTTTTTAATTTGAAGACTTGACTTTTCTAAGGACTTCGTTGTTTTAATATTGTCTCCCAGATTTTTTCCAAAAAGAAATTTGTCCCTTTTAACGCCTTGTATAATTTTTATGAAACTTTTGTGGTATAATAAGTCTTCTGCGGTTCATTGTCTCTTCATAATGAAGGTCTAGAAGAATCTGGTTAACCTCTGAGATTCTTTTAATAATTTCAATTTTGCCAAGGTCATTATTGACCAGCTCCGATGTGAGGTTACCTAATCCAGCGATACCACAACCCAGCTGGTTCTGCATATTTTCTAAGCGCTTATCTCTGTTCTCAGGAGAATCGGCCAGTATTGAGGTAACTTCAGCGTTTAACTTTGGCGCTTTTTTTTTTTTTTTTATTAAAGATGGATTTTCTCTTGGCCAGCATCTATCCATGTAGGAAGGATGAGGCCGACGATGGAGTGAGCTCACTCAGAAGGTGCCTATTCACTTGAACCTTGAAAAGATTTGGGTTATATGAGCTCGGAAATGCAGACGCCGGCAGGGAGTTCCAATCCTTAGCAGTGCGTATTACAAAAGATGTTTTAAAGCGCTTGGTCCGAATTAGAGGGATTTCGACAAGGTGAGCATGGTAACCAGCTGTACGTCTGCATGTCCGAGAGAAGAAATGGGAAAGCGGTATGATCTCAGCTCTCGAGCACATTCTCTGAAGTACATCTTATAGAATACACGCAGACAGGCAACTTTGCGTCTATGTGCCAGGCTCTGCAGCTTAGTTCTTATTAGTGTATCATCGCCAATGAGCCTCCTAGCTCTGCGATCTACCGAGTCGAGTGCGGCAAGTTGGTATTTTGCTGAACCATCCCAAAGGTGACAGCAATACTCCATGCAAGATCGGACTTGTGCCTTGTATAAAGAGAGGAGCTGTCCAGGTGTGAAGCATCGCTTCACTCTATTTAGGATGCCAAACTTTTGGACTCATGCCAAGAAGCACAATATGATTGGCCACAGGTACGGATGCACCTCGGAAAGTTGGAGCCAAGTTGAAAGGGCTCCTTTTTCCAGTTGAAAGTTTTTTGGAATAAGTAGTTTAGTAAGCAGGGCCAGACCTTCAACTAGGATCTTCCCCAAACGTTCAGAGATTTCTAATGGGATTTCCTTCCCTAAGGGTTCTTCTGACTGCTTTGGCACCCTCAATGCCTCAAGAATTTCTATGGGAATCACATATTCCGCCTCAGCGGGTGTAGAACTGGGAGGGGCTTCCACCACTACCGATTTAACTCGTTTATCCACAGCTTCCTGAGTATCATTGTCCGGTGAGTACATATAATAATGGCGTGTCAGTTTGCACGGCTGGATCAGGATCGAGTGGCGTCTCCAACGACGGCTCGCGCTCAAACGACAACTCACGCGACAGCCCGCGGTCGGGCGGTGACGCACACTCGGCGACTTCACTGGTGCCGAATATGGCAGTCATAGTAGGTATGATTTTCGCGATCTATTAACTAAAAAATCTAGGTTAGGTTCTAATTCCACAGTTACTTTCTAGGTGCTATCTCGTATCACCATTTTTAGAAAGTAAACTATTTCCGAATGACATCTCGTGGCATTACTAAGGAAATAGATGTAGGTAGCTACATACCTAAGTAATCGTAAAAACTCACTGAAAATATTACTTTCTGGATAACATTACATGCTACCACGTTACAGAAGGTAATTATTATATTAGACTGTGTGTGTATACAAGGCTATTTCCGAATGACATCTCGTGGCATTACTAAGGAAATAGATGTAGGTAGGTACATACCTAAGTAATCGTAAAAACTTACTGAAAATATTACTTTCTGGATAACTTTACATGCTACCACATTACAGAAGGTAATTATTATATTAGACTGTGTATATAAGGCTATTTCCGAATGACATCTCGTGGCATTACTCAGGAAATAGGTAGATGTTATGATTATTATTAGGTGGGTAAGTATAGGTACTTTCTGGATAACATCACGTGCTACCACATTAAGAAAGTAAGTATATTATTTCCGGATAACATCTCGTGTCACCACTTAGGAAATAATTTTGTAATTATATGGAAACAAGAACAGAGCAATAAGTAATCGGCGAATAGATTAACTTCGTAATAAAAACCTTACCGCTCGGTATTCGTCGATAGCGTAGCTCCTTTCCAAGCGTCGAATCTTTTTTCTTATTTCGTCGTCCGATTTTTCCTTTTGATCGTTTACCCATTTTCACTATCACACATCACAAAAAACTAACACAAAAATGTAAAACACTTTTTAAACGTAAATAGCTCGTGAACGATGCAACACACGGAAAACGAATGACAGATGGCGGCGCTACCGCGCCCTCTAGCGATCGGTGGGAGAAGGGGGACGGAAATCAATAGACTCTTTGATTTTGTATTGTTTTTTGATAAAATTGGTCTAAAAATCGTGTGATGATGCAATACGACGTAGAACGTACTACATGGTGTATTAAATCTCATAGGATTCAGCAACGAAGTATAATTATTATTATACGTATTTTATTTATTTTTCTCAGTTTTAATTTTTTCACAATAATATGATTATAAAAACAATAAATATTATAAAAAACTCCTGTGTGCCATGCTGCTCTTATTACAAAAAATCCCGGAACGCTCCCGCTACCACTTCACTGTGTGTTTCGCTTAAGCTAAATGCTATGTGTTTGTAAATTCAATTGAACTTAAGAGATATACTCTATAGACTAATGGAGGCATATAATAATATTAACAAGAGCCTCGACCAACGCCTCCAGAGGCTCTCACTAGATGACTGGATCAAGGGACAGAGATAGGAGGCGGTACTTCTTGACACAGCACGAATTGTCAGGTGGTTCCTAGGGTCTTGCCCCGTTACTTGCGGAGTTCTAGTTTTAGGTTTTTTATAATATTTATTGTTTTTATAATTATATTTTAAAAGTTTAAAACTAAGAAAAATAAGTAAAATATGTATATTAAGGCGACTCCAGCCGCAAATATCGTCCTGTACTGAATTGACGGTACTGCTGAGGGGGAGTCGCTACTTGCAAATCTCGGAAATATCTATTTAAAAATTAAATAAAGTATAATTCAAATTTTTCTTTTGATGAGCCTTCAGATAATGGATCTTAAAATTTATGTTAAGAATTAGCTATTTAAAATATTGATTACTAAGCAAATCGCACGGTTACCACATGGATATTAGACCGCAAATTAGTATTTTTTTTATATATAATTAAATATAATTAAAAAAATAATTATGGTGATCCCCTTCATATATTTTGCAGATGATTTGACTATTTTTTAAATTATAATTATTATGATAATTTAAAAGGGAAACGGTTACAAATAAGTGGAATTTTTTATCATTAGGGGCTGGCGTCGCCTTAATAATGATAAAAAAATTCGAACGCGATGAATGTGTGTAAGCATGTGTGTTTTTTCAAAAGGCTTCATCAGATTAAATCTTTCATTTTTATATCTCTGTTTTCATGACTTATGTATCAGTGAAAATAAATTACCAGGAAGCAATGTTAGTTCTCTAAAAAAGTCTGTTCAACTGTAGAAAGTAGTTCTGATTTATTGTTGAAACTTATTGGAATTTAGTAATGAATTTATTTGTTTGTGTCCATGGTGGCCATTAAATAAATAATGTGAACGTTTACAAGCGTAGATTGGAATCTGAACACCGCAACGGCCACTTAAATAAATTATAACTACAGCTGTTACAAGTCGGTGTACCTAAGAAATCTATTACACATTTTATCTCATTTTTAAACTTCATGTATGTAAAATAGTTCAAGTATCAGTCAAATGAAGTGAGTATAAGCGGGACATTGTCGTGCAGAAGATGAGCTTTGGTTTAGACGAGGTGACCACTGACCATCTGCACGGTGGACTAGTGACATCAGGAGAATGGTCTGGCAGTTGATGGATGTCCTAAGTGGCCGGTAGCGCACTTACACATCTCGGATATTACCTTTTGTTTAGTATAACAAACTTGGAATAGAAAAGTGTGTTATTTTATATATTTCGATTTGGCAACACTGTTTAATTATTAAAGATTGGATTATTAAGATTGTATTGTAATTATGCTTGTAATTAATTGTAAAATTATACTGAAATAAATGAAAATAAAAAATAAATAAATAAACTGTCCGTGATCGCTCTCTTTGTAACAAGCGGTTTCCGACTTAATAAATATTTTAAAATGAAGAGAGACGATTTAAGGGGGAGACAAACGCTAAATACTAAAAATATCCATTGTTTAATGAAAATGTTACAAGAAATAGACGAGACAATTGCTTTGAAAAATATATATATTATACTTAAACATGTGAAGAACCAATTGTATTAATTAGAATTTTCGTTAAAGTAATAGAAACTCCACAAAAAAAGTTAGAACACAAGAAGAATTTGACCTTTATTGAAAACGGCTTATTGCACGCATATGAATCCTGTACTTATTAATAAGTTGATATCAGATTAAAAAATTTTATTGATAAAAAAATTTTTTTTGTGTAATGTTATAATGGTAAAAACAAAAAAACACCATTTCTAGGCCCGTTGAATTGTCTCCGCCGCCAGCGAGTTCTATAGTAAATGTCATTTAATTCTCTCAATCTCAATTAATTAAAAATAAATTAGAATTAAAAAACTATATATTTTTACATTTTACAATCTTAAATTGTTGTCTTTTTTATCACGAACAACAAATAGTCCATTACTTTCTTCTATCGGACATGCAGACGTACGGCTGATTACCATCCTCGCCTTGTCGAAATCTCTCTAATTCGGACCAAGCGCTTTAAAACATCTTTTGTGATGCGCACTGCTAAGGATTGGAACTCCCTGCCGGCGTCTGTATTTCCGAGCTCATATAACCCAAATCTTTTCAAGGTTCGAGTGAATAGGCATCTTCTGAGTGAGTTCGCTCCATCATCGGCCTCATCTTTCCTACACGGATAGCTTCTAGATATTAAAGGAATCTTTAATTTAAAAAAAAATATTCTATTATTTTGTTACAATAATTTTATTTTATTTTGTTATTTCTAATAAAAGTCATTTATATTATTAAATATCAAGGCTTGTTATAAACCATAAGAAAGTAACACCCTCAGAAATAACTCCGAAGTTCACTAAAATATTTTAAATATTCTGAGAAAATATTTACAAATGTTTAAAAAATAAGGGGAACAAAGACACAGATCGATCGATGGTCTAATTTATATATTGATAATAAAAGGTAGAGTTACATGAGAATGTTTTTTTAAGCTTTATTGCTAATTCTTTCAGACTACAAAAATGTCAGAGATTTACGATATGCGCGCGCGCGTCCGCGCATTGTATTTGGCTTCGTAACAATATGTTTTAGTGGTAAGTAAACTTATAACTACTTATTATCGTCAGGACTAATTAGTGAGGGATTAGTCTATAATAGATGGTTTAAATTTGAACCCTCGGGAACAGATATCAAATATTTAAACTAGGATGTATTGTAATGAATAAATTTGTATTACAATAGATTACAATTGAAAAAATTTGTTAGTTTCAATGTAAAAGCAGTTAATTGGAATAACTCTTTAACCAATATATTTAAACTCACGTTTAAAGCCGCAGCCGCACTAAGTCGCAGAATATTATAGTATATATTTTTGATGTCACTGAATCCGAAAGACGAACACATTAGACAACAGATTTATCTAATTATATAAAAATAATATAGTGTATAATATATAAGTATATAAATAATAATAATAATATAGTGGCAGGGTACACTGCATTTCGCAGTAACTACCCCCTCCCAGAAGACCACCGCGAAATAACAGCACGTATTCTGTTGGGTTTCTGTGAGTGAGTAAGGGATGCCTATTCAATCCCTTATATCTTTAATCCTATAGTCTAGTGCATTTGCAGCAGTTGTGGCGTTGCTTAGCATACTCCATCAAATGGCATACAGGCATACAGGCTTTCGGTCCCGTCAGCCTGTCTGCCGATCCTAACATAAAAAAAATGTAAAATCTAAATTTTTCTAGATTCTATATCTAGATTTATTGAGAATCACATTTGCAAAAGAGGGCGCCACAATAAATAAACGAGTGAATTGCCATACTGTGACTTTATTGTAGTATACTGTGTCTACGTGCACTATGCCCGCGAAATATGGCGACCGATCGACGGATATACGCACTGGTCGTAACTCCGATCGGATATTCGTACGGATATCGATCTCAGAGGCGCAAGTTTAGTTACCTTATTTATTATATTGTGATATCGATCGAAATAAATGTGTCACTTGAGCGTTTTGTTCGCGCATCCATTTTTTTTTAAATAACCGCAAGCGATAAAATATTTAAGTACTTATTTTTTTTAATTTCAAATATTTCTTTAACTCTGATAGTTTTTTGAGTTTAATTCAATTTGAGTTTCTGTCTATAATTTAAGTAAGTAGAGGCAGGGCACACAGCGTTCCTCAGTAAGCCCGTCTGGCAGCAGTAACCACCCCCTTTACAGAAGACCATGGTGAAATAACTGTCTGCTGTTGTATTTCGTTGGTTCAGGAAGGGATATCACAGTCCGTTTCCCTATCCCTTCCTAATAATCTCTTTTTTTTCATTTTATTAAGGTTGGCAGCGCACTTGCAGCATCTGTTGCTTTGCATGTGTTAATAGGACTTACCATCAAGTGGACCGTCAGCCTGTCTGATGATCTTTACCTAAGAAATAAGAAAAAACTTCTAAATAGGTCTTTATGTCTACATGTTTTCATAGTGTGTCCTGAAGGCAATCGCATTGTAAAGTTAATTTTTATATTGTACCTGTCTATGGTCTATATTATTTAGTTTACTTAAAACACTCGGATTTTAAAGTTTACTTTGATACTAACTGAGCTTATAAAACAATACTATTTATTTAAAAGACAATATGATTCTTCAAGAATAAAATTACTGTCACCAACTCAGTATAAGAAAATTGTTACAAATTAGACCAAGTGCTTGTAAAGTCGATGATTTGCAAGCACTCGCACTTCGGCCAGTAAACAATGCGATATGGTAGATTTATAACACAGTTGCGGTCTAGGACGACGACGCGTCGATTTGGGATGGTTTTATGCGAGGAATAGCCAAGCTTTTAATTATTACTTAACTTTCAAAAAAAAACCGTATTGGTATCATAACCAGCTACCACCTTACCGAAGACCACCATGGAAGAACAGCAAATCAATAGTAATGAATATCACAGTCCACTCGTTCTTCTTTATGCTATTAAGGTCGAAAGTTTACTTGCTACCTAAAAATCTGTTCAAAAGTGAAGCAGCCTAATCAACTCTACATAATACCGCCTACAAAATTTGTAAAAATATATCTTTTCCTTTGCAGTTCTGTTTAGTATCGATAATCGAAAATAATTAAGAAAGTTTTTTGAATGAGTTTTCTAGAAGAGGTTTTTCTTTATGTACAAGTAAGTCACTGTGACGGTCAATAATAAAAATAGGACAAATACCTTAATAGGATAAAGACTAATATCTGGTTATTCACAATGGTCTTATAGCAACATAGTTATATATATATGTTATAGCAACATTTTAGTGTCTGTACTTTCACTGCCATATACTTGAATATTTATAGTGCTCATTATATTGTTACATCCAGACCGCCTACAGGATATCTCATTCATGCTTCTGGTATTTTTTTATTGAATAATTTCATTAAGTGTCCCGATTCTGACCGGATAACGGATAAAGGGACTGCCCCGTTTATGACTGGGCAGTCCCATTGAATTTTATAGACAAAAGGTTGCAGAATTTTATAGACCATCGTAAAATAATATTCAAATTCAAATTAATTTATTTGCTGAATATCGTATACAATTTGTAAATTGTTATACATATTTGTCCTCATATCCTACCGACAAGCGGTATGCAAATCAAGACAAATTTATCTAATAAAAATGAAAAATCTAAAAGACATGCTTTGCATCGTTTGCACTATGTAGTTTAATCACTCAAAAATTCTTTGAGGGAATAATACGCTTTTTCCACCAGAAAATTACTAATTGTTTCTTGAACACTATCAGTTTTTCAATATTTCTTATATTTATTGGAATTTTATTGTATAAGTGTGGTGCCATACAAAAGACACTTATTTTTTTTATTCTAGTTTTGGCAGGGACCATACAAAGCTTATCATTATGTCGTGGACGCTCCATGAACTTATTTAAGTTTAGAATTTTCTTTTATGAACATTATACACTCAAATATAAATAATGAAGGCACAGTCAAAATTTTTAAGTTTTTGAAATATATTTTGCATGATTCTCTTTGTTTTAAATCGCAGATGGCTCTAATACACTTTTTTTGAGCATTTATGTTGTCGAGTTTGAGTGAGTGAGTTAAGTGAGCTATAAGCAGCCAAATTCCTATCTTCCCTATCCCTTCCTTATTCCATATCCTACTAAAGTGGACGGCGATTTGCAGCATCTGTAGCGCAGCTTTTGTTAACAGGCGACGGTGGTCACCTACCATTAATTGGACCGTCATCAGTCTGTTGACGACGTTTATATAAACAAATGTATTATTTCCACTGGCTCCCGGACTAAAATCGTTGTATAGGCCCGGAGCGAGACCACCCGGGTCGCGACACGCGCGTAAACCCTTCGATTTACGATCCCATCGACCGCTACTCCTAGATAACCTGCGCATTATGGCGTACTGCATGGGAATTTACTTTTTTTTACTTAGTACTTTATTATGGGGTAATAACTTTGGAATCGTTGCGCTTACTTAATTCTTTGTGATTATCGCTCGAGTTTTAAAATTTATACATTTTAAGTACCTGAACATTTCGCATGAGGTGCCAAATACATGTATGTAAAAAAAAATGCATAAGTTCACACTAGCGATTTTTTTTGAAATTTATAAAAATTTGCTTGGAGCGATTGTGGTATCAGGAATAACGCATAACTTTTTTGATTCGTAACCAGATTGGAATGAACACTAAATATTACAGGAAGCTTGCTACAATACTTCAGTGCAAACCACGTGAAAATCGGTTAAGCGGCTCTTGAGATTAGCGTGCACAAAGGCATAAAGGCAAAAAACGATTTTATTATAGACTAGTGACCCGCCTCCGGCTTCGCCCGGGGTGCAATTTTTATATATAAGAACATTCCCCGTTTATCCCTCTTTCCATTAGTGAAAACCGAATTAAAATCGGTCTACCCGTTCACGCGTGATGCCGTGACCAAGGGAAATGGGGATTCATTTTTATATATAGAGAAGGCAAAAAACGATTTTATTATAGACTAGCGACTCGCCCCCGGCTTCGCCCGGCGTGCAATTTTTATATACCTTAAAACATTCCTCGTTTATCCCTCTTTCCATTAGTTGAAACCGAATTAAAATCGGTCTACCCGTTTAGGTGTGATGCCGTGACCAAGGGAAATGGGGATTCATTTTTATATATAGAGATTTATAATATGTATTTTTCAATTCCTAGTTTAAATTGAAAACGAGAAACATTGAAGTTCCAAAAAAGGAGCAATTTTGAAAATTACTAGTTCTTACACGCAGCTTTACTTACAGTAATTCAGCAACCGTTACCGCAGTAACTACAATTTTATTGAACAGTCTGTGTTTGCAGTTTCGACAGCATTCATTGGGATATTACTTGTTAATTTTAACATATTTATCTTTAAACTTTAATTTTCTCTATAAACGTACTGACTAAGAATTAAGGACTTATTATATACATCTAGCTCGGATGGGCAGCGTTCGGGAAGCTCCAAAACATCTTCTCATCACAAATTCCTCAGTGTCTTAAAACAAAAGTTTGCGACTAATGTTTTTTTCCAGTGATGACATATGACGCTGAAATGTCGTCTCTAATTATGGGCTTCGTAAGAAAGCTTAATATCGCTAAACGAGCTATAGGGAGGGCTATCCTCGGGGTTACACTGCGACATCGAATAAGTAACGAGGAGATTCGTAGACAAATGAAAGTTACCGACATATCCCGGAGGGTTAGTAAGTTGAAGTGGCAGTGGACAAGATACATAGGCACTGGACACGACCATTGAGGCCGAAAGGTTATTGAGTGGAGGCCACGGACCTTCAAGCACAGCGTAGGACGTCCATCCATAAGGTGGACAGAAGGCCTGATAAGTGCCGCGGGTCGACCGTGGATCCAGGCTGTTTCTGATCGGTCCTTTTGGAGACTTACCGTCTTACTACAAAAACATTAAACACACTTTAAACAGGCTTTGTACACGTGGTTAAATAAAACTTTACTACAAAAAGAGTGTCTAGGCATTGTTTAGGGTTAGACAATGCTTGAGCATTATTTAAATTTAAATACCGCCAGATGCTTGATTAATTTTTGAAATGACTATGTATATTTTAAATTTAATTGATTAGGGTTATTTATAAGGATACCTAATTTTCGAGATAGGATACATCGCGAGCGAATTAATCCATTCGAATATTACGATGACGCAACGCCGCGCTCATGTTTTTTATCCATGTTAATAATAATAATTGGAATTTATGAAAATAAGAATATGAAAATAAGAATAACAAAAACAACGCCCGTGTCAGTTACGTTCCATTAAGCGCAATGTTTTTTGATATAACAAAATTTTATAAACAATCTAACGTATTTGTTGTAATTTGTGCCTTATTCCAATTTGATAATTTACTTATATCATTACTAGAGTCCGTAATAATAGTTTGTGAAAACCAAAATCTGCGTAAAATGAAAACGACATGTATTCAGGGCGAGTGACTGAATGAATGTTTGCCAGGGTTGCCATCATGCAATATCATTCTCGTACTTTAACATTATCTACAAAAACAAGCGCTAAACAAGGTTTTGTGGTAGGGACATTTTAAACGCTCGCTAAACAATTTTTAAATAATTATACATTGTCTGAGTAAGCACGTGTTTAAACAGTGCTTATTTATTTTTTGTAATAAGACGGTTAGGGTCTTTGTCCAATAGTGGACATCCTATGGCTGAGATGATGATGCACCCCTTGTAAAACAATGGTCGTTGTAGCTATGTCAAACACACTTCTGCTAATTTTATTTCTCACTTTATTTTATTTCTAAAACTGAGTTCTGAAAGTACAAATTAAATTGACAGTCAAAATAACTCTTAAAAATGGGAGGGTTAAATTATCAAAATATAAAAATTAATATTTTATATTAAATATAAAAATTTAATCTCTAGGATATAAAAATGAATCCCCACTTCCCTTGGTCACGGCATCACGCGTGAACGGGTAGACCGATTTTAATTCGGTTTTCACTAATGGAAAGAGGGATAAACGGGGAATGTTCATATATGTATATAAAAATTGCACGCCGGGCGAAGCCGGGGGCGGGTCGCTAGTAGGAAATAAATATAAAAAAAAAGATTTGCAGTGGCTCTAAGACCATTTATTTATCGCTCGAAACATAAAAATGAATTAACGATTTAAATATGAGATCAAAATCAATCATAAATTATAAAATCGATATCAACGTTTCAAACTCGCTCTAAATTGTTATTTGACCAGTAAAATTTGATTCATTTCATGCTATCATAAATTTCTCGGACACTTAAATACGATTCAAGATCCATTTGGGACTGTTACGTTGACATTAACTTTAAAAAGTTCAATTCTGTCATAAAAAATCTTGATTTAGTTTAGAACTAAGAGAGTTTTGAGAGTTATAGAAATGGAAGCGGTATTTAGTAGTCTTGCTTATTTTTTATTTAAAACTTAATTTAAAAATATTAAATTAAAAAAAAAGCGATGACAGTTGTGTCAATTCGGAATGATTTAAGAAGCATTCTTTCGCTTGTAGGTGTATCATTTTTTTTGTAGCTGGCAATTGAATCACTTTAGGACGAATATGTTTTAATTTTTAACATTTGCAAAACACAAATAAAGCAACACAAATAAAATTGAAAATAATGTCAATGTCATATTATTAATGTGTGCAACTTCACAATATGTCGTAAAATGAGACATATCCATTATCTCTATATCCTTGTATTAAATTGATATGATTTCTGTATCACGATTCAAGTAACATCATTGTCACAGTTGATTCATAGTTGGTTTCAATCAAAATGATTTGATCTCGACGTGACAGTGTGTGGCCTCATTTGTTCCTCATGATATACTGTCTGACAGACTGATTAATTAATTTAAACTATATAAACAATCTGTTAAAGATAATAACGGAATACCTATAACTATAAGCTATATAATTGACTCATAAAACATCTTTTTTATACAATTTTATACAAGATTTATACAGTCATTTATTATATGTATAAATTTATACATGTATAAAATTATACATACATATAAATTACATAAAACTGAAATTCAAAATAACTATGAATCCTATTACCAAGAAGAATAAATAATACATTATATTATCTTGTAGTTGTAATTTTCTCATGAGGCATTATACAAGTATCAAGCTTTTGACACTCACTCAGGTCTTTTTTTAAATGTAAGGCCATCAAGTGGACCATACATTAATAATGTTACGTGGGGAGTGAGTTAAAATGCCGTAAGAGCGAAAGGAAGGATTTATTTTCACAAACCAAAATGACTAGTCCGATGAAACCGTCAAACTTGCCAAAAGTCGTCAATGATTCCCTTAATGTGTCGCCGGTTCACTGTCGCAGATAAATTCGCAAAAACTCCGAAGGGTCGCTTTCGTATCGCTGGTTGTCGCACAACTAACCTATATCGGCTGGCCGCACTCTTATTTATATTTGGCGCCAAACACCTCGATGTATTTCGAATTTTCCAGAACATGTAAACAAGATTGTAAACGAGTTCGGGAATGCTATTTCCGTTGAAATGTAAACTGTATGTTGTAAATATAAGGACCAATTTCCTTTGACACTAGTGGGGAAGGGGCGTGGCAACCATCAATAGGATGGAACGTTCCAGACTTACGGCCGGCGCGAAAGCTTTTTCCAGAACGTCCCATAGTTAGTCGTAATAATAAACACTAAAAATGCATTGGATAGCATTTTTATATTTTTATATTTTGACATTTTATATTGGTATATTTTTCTGATATTTAGCCTTTTTGCTGTCTGTTTTTATTTTAAATTGCTTGTCTTTTTTATATAAAAAAATTTGCTTCTCATTCATTCATTTTCACATTTGAGTTTTGTTCGTTGTACGATTAAAAAAGTGTTTTTAAATATTGATTTTATAGTCTTTTTCCTTTTTTTTTATATTAAAGATAGGTTTGCTCTTGACCAGCATCTATCCATGTAGGAAGGATGAGGCCGACGACGGAGCGAGCTCAAACAGAAGATGCCTATTCACTCGAACCTTGAAAAGATTTGGGTTATATGAGCTCGGAAATACAAACGCCGGTAGGGAGTTCCAATTCTTAGCAGTGCGCATCACAAAAGATGTTTTAAAGCGCTCTAATTAGAGGGATTTCGATAAGGTGAGGATGGTAACCAGCCGTACGTCTGCATGTCCGATAGAAGAAAGGGGAAGGCGGTATGATCTCATGCAGCTCTCGAGCATACTTTCCGAAGTGCATCTTATAGAATACACACAGACAGGCAACTTTACGTCTATGTGCCAGGTTCTAGTTTCCTTCTTCCACACCTTCAGTTTTTGCAGATGTAGTGGATAATTCAGTTTTTTTTTTCAATTTCCTCAAATGTGAGGTTGTATTTTGCTGTAAACTTGAGCCAGTTAAAGCCATGGAATAGTTTTTTTTTTAATGACAACATGCTAACACTCTAATAACACACACAAATACACACACAACGATTTAGTTATAGATTTTAGCTCTCCTAACCAACTATTAACGTAATCGGGTTATTGTTTGAAACAATAATAATGTCAGAATATCTCCACATGTCTTTGATGTACAATTGGGGTATTGTCTGCCAATAATTTATGTGCGTAGGCAGTGTATCTATGACATTTATAAGAACTATATTTTAAAATGCGATTTATTGATCGATTTCAATCATTTTAATCCACAAACTAAGAAGTTTTTGGTCATGATTTAAAATTTTACCACTTTTTTACCGGATGTGTCCTAAAGGTACAAAATGATTTATTCACACACAATTTTAGGTTTAATTGAGTATCGCATAAGATTCATTTTTATTTTTAAAAATATAATTCTATGACAAATTGCAATCGATCAAATTTTCTATTAAGATTGTTTAAACTGTTGTCACGTATAAAATAGATGATAGATTTGTGCATTTATGTTGGACAAATTTATACCTTATCAATGGTGAGTTGAAATGAATTTAGATTTTGTTGGTTTTTAGTTTAAAAGGGTGTGACTTTGATGGATCAGTATGGGTGTCAGGATGTGTTACATTTAAGCACTAGAGGTACCTTATATAGAATGATGTTATAGATATTTTGTTAGAGGAACATTTTATTGTATTTCATTGCGAATTTCGAAGCGGTTTTTTTTTTGCAAACGTGATTTTTTTCATGTTTTTTTATGTAAAGCACAAAAGGAAGTCTAATAGTCTATTTAAATGGATATAACGTCAAAACTGTATGACGTCCTGTTCGTAAGAAACAATATTTGAATTTGGAATCAATATTGTTGTGAAGAAAATGTCAAGTCGCAAATCGTTCTAATGATTATTCAAATTTATACAAATGCATTCAACGACAGCGGCGCCCTCCTCGGCGCATGCGTCAAATATTTGTTCAAAAAAAGTTTTTCTCTCGGTTTGTTTGTGTGAAATTTTAAGTCAAATTGACGAACGCCGTTGCGTACGTGCTTTTTATGAATATTCAATAGTTTTCGGGTTACGTGTGTTAGCGTTAGGCAAACGCCTCAGACAATGTGAACTGAGGTGAGAGGCCAAGTTACATTTTAGATGGGCTGTCTCCAATTGTTTTTCATGAAAAATATGAAATATGTAATTCCATAATTTCCAATTTCGATTTACATAAGTTACGTCGGTCTCTTTGTTGATTTTGTTTTCATAAAAAAAAATACACACTCTTACGTTAACAAGAACAAAGTCCGTTTGGCTTTGTTTTTAAGTATTTCGTAATGGTTGGATATTTTATTTAAATCTTAACTAAGTAAATGAGAAATGAGTTTCACGCCTTAACTACGCAACCGATCATCATAAAATTTTACATACACGTCGCCAGGACAAAAATAAAAATTCAATATTTTAACAAAAGCTTAATATTTTACTTAAATTTGTTCGTTACAATATGATTTTTATATAAATCAACTTATATCCTTTTTTTAGGAGGGGAAATGACGTTTACGCATTATCCCTCGCCGACGGGGACAGTCGACTAGGGTGTGGGACTCGCCCGGTGAGGTGACTTATCACAGGGAATACCCACTAAAACCCCTCCGGATTCCATCATCAGCGGTGATGTGCAGGGGTTCACAGCGAGGTCTTATCCTCGGGTCCCCACGCACCGCTATGTTAGGGCTTACTAACCCAGCTTAGAGCGATAGCTTCGCCTCACTTTAAATGTGGCGGCCCACTGGAGTGCCGTGAGCCGCCACTCATCTTTATTGGGTGTTTCAGGGCGTCAGACACGTTCCTTTCTGACGCCCTGAGGTTGTCACGCTACGTGCGCCGCGGCATACGCCCGGGCACGTCGGCCAGCCCTTCGACGCCTGAGTGGATCAGCCTCGGGGTCTGCCTCGCAGGCCCGCTCATTAAATCAACTTATATCCTAGATCAGAGGATTTTAAACTCGGTTATGTAAGATTTTTTAAAAAAGATTATGCCTTTTACAACAATTCAGGAGCTTCTCTGTGAATATTTCTCTTTATGTAACGCTTGGCAGGTAGGTTGACGGTCGGTTTGATGGTATGTGGCTACCGTCGTCAATTGACACAAGAAACGCTGTGGGTGTTGTAAGTGCGCTGCTGAGCACACCCAGAAGATGCCTATTCACTCGAACCTTGAAAAGATTTACGTTCTATGAATTCGGAAATACAGACGCCGGCAGGGAGTTCCAATTCTTAGTAGTGCGCATTATAAAAGATGTTTTAAAGCGCTTGGTCCGAATTAAAGGGATTTCGACAAGGTAAGGATGGTAACCAGCCGTACATCTGTATGTCCGATAGAAGAAAGGGGAAGGCGGTATGATCTCATTCAGCTCCCGAGCACACTCTCCGAAGTAGGTACATTTTATAGAATACACACACACACACACAGGCAATTTTGCGTCTATGTGCTTAGTTCTTATTAGTGTACCGTCGCCAGTGAGCCTCCAAGCTCTGCGATCCACGGAGTCGAGTGAGGCAAGTTGGTATTTTGCTGAGCCATCCCAAAGGTGACAGCAATACTCCATGCAAGATCGGACTTGTGCCTTGTACAAAGAGAGCAGCTGTCCAGGTGTGAAGCATCGCTTCACCCTATTTAAGATGCCCAAATTTTTGGCCACTGTTTGGGGTTTGGACTCGATAGAAGTACCGAAGTTGAGATTTGAGGACAACCTCATGTCAAGAAGTTCGAGATAATGGGCAATAGGTAATGGCAAAGGGCTCCTTTTGACTTGGCTCCATTGCCTCCCTCTCGAATTTCATCGCGAGCGGCCCCCGCGCTGGACAAATATCTCTCCATGACCATACTGTCCTCTGCGCATGCAACTACACCTGAAAGAAGTAGGTCATTAATATGAAACAGGAATGAAGCAGGAGTCATTAATATGAGCACTAAACCTCAAAATAAACTTTCCTTCCAAATAATTTGGATGCACTATTAAAAAACATTTCTCTAAAATTGTCAAAAAGCTGCCTAGAGTGTCAATTTATCAAAAATGACACGCCAAGTGAAATCAGTGTGCGGTCTGACAGTTTTTTTTGTGAAAACACCACTTTGTATTCCTACTTCGTCGGTCAAAGGTCGACACTTTTAGGTGACACCCCAGTTACAAAATTTTAGTTATCAGCTTACTTAACAATTTGTCATTGAAAAAGCTATTTTAATACTTTCGCTTAAGAGTCGATTCGCGTTTGGTACATTGATACAGTTAAACTTGTCATGTATTGGGAAACATCACGTATGTAAAAGAGTTATATTTGATTGGTCATATTGTTTCTCGAGTAATGGCTGTGATTTTTTAGTTAGTTTAGTGTTACCGATTTTAGTAGTAACGGTATTATAAGTTTAAATGAATAATGATTGATAATAATGTTAGAGTATCGTTGTAAAGTTAATAGAACAAGTATCATGTTTGGCCTGCCTGCCTGCTTGGTACAGGCGCCATTTTCTTTTGCAAACCTTCCTAGTTCATAGCTCCGTTGAGTCACGTTGAGTGGTTTATAAGAAGTTTGCTGACAGCGATATCTATATCTATATCTATATCTATATCTATATCTATATCTATATCTATATCTATATCTATATCTATATCTATATCTATATCTATATCTATATCTATATCTATATCTATATCTATATCTATATCTATATCTATATCTATCTGCTATACATATAATAAAATCGTAAACGAGCCCTGTATTAAAGTATATTCCAAAAAAACAATTTACTCACGTTGTACTTATGTTACTGAGGTCAAAGAATTATTTTAGAATTTTTGTCTTTATCCGTTTTTCTGTTTGTATTTTTGTCTATGCGTTTGTGTACTCTAATCTCTGAAACAGCTTTACCGATTTTAATGCGGTTTTCACTGGTGTATTCTAGTAAGCTTCCTGTAACATTTAGTGTTTGTTTTATTTTAATCGGTTTACAAACAAAAAAGTTACCCGCTATACCGAATACCAGGCGAACGAAGTTGCGGACTCAGCTAGTTATGTATAATATGTATTCAAATAATGTAACAGTTACATGATTATAGATTATAAAATAGACCCAAACTAAAATCAAATTACCAATATTTTTATGAGTGGAGGATGCATGTGTTTTGCCGATCCCGATGAAACTAATGATAAGTTGCGGATAGTGAAATAGGCTATCCCCACCTTTGTGATATCCACCTTGATAGTGGGATAGGTCTCGACTTATATGTTTCAATCTAGAAGAAGCTTTTCAAATCTAGAAGAATATTTATTAAACCACGCATTCAAAGTACTTCAGAGGAATAACTCGGAGATTTCAAACATGTGTGCTGTTGTGTTGCGGTGTGCAGGATGCCGAAGCCTATTTCCCTATCTCTTTCTAATCTTTAATATAATTATACTATGTTTGGCAGTGGACTAGCATCACCTGTGGTGATGATGGTAGCCACTTACCATAAAGTTAACCGTCAGCTGGTCTGACGATCTTTACAATAAAAAAAAAAATTTATCCAAAAAATTATATGTCTTTTCACGTCAAAGGATTTTAAACCTTTACAAAAATTTCCACTACATTTCTTTTTGTTTATGTACATCGCAGAGCAACATTAGCGGGCGCGTATTGCACCGGAGTGCATTGTATGCAAATACGAGGAACGTGTTCATTTGAAGAAAAAAAAAATAGAAAAAAAAAATAAAATAAAAAGGAGCGTTACACCACCGAATCGCAAAGTTTATTTTATATTATCTCAAACGGAACACGAGCAACCAACGAAGTGGTCGATTGTCTTAAGAAATACAAGGTGCTAAGTCACGCTTTCGTAAAAATGCACATATTATGAATTTCTGACGCCTTTTTTATGTAAAGGTCTCAGACTTTTGACGGCCCGTTGGATGAGTGGCAAGGATGCTTGCCTAACGTCTCAGGGGCCCCGGGTTCGATTCCCGGCGGGGTCAACTTTGGAAATTTTAATGTAATTTTCAAAAAATGACTCTGGTCTGGATTTGAAAAGTAGTGGTAGGGCACACTGCGTTTCGCAGTCATTTGGGCAGCCCGCCTGGCGGCAGTGACCACCCCCTTACAGAAGACCACCGTGAAATAACAGCATATACGTGCTGTTGTGTTTCGGTGAGTGAGTAAGGGATGCCAGAGCCCAATTTCCTTATCCCCTCCTAATCCGTTATCCAATCTTACTGTAGTCGGCAGCGCACTTGCAGCACCTGTAGCGTTGCTTGTGTTATAGGCGACGCTAGCCACCTACCATCAAGTGGACCGTCAGCCTGTCTGTCGACATAACATAAAAAAAAAAAAAGACTGGTTGGCGGTCCGCTTGATGGTAGGTAGCGACCGTTGCCTATAATACAGGTGCTGCAAGTGCGCTGCAGACCTTTGTAGGATTAAGGATAAGGGATTAGGAAGGGATTGAGAATTCGCATCCTGTACTCACCCACCGAAACACAAAAGCACACATTCTGTTGATTCACTGTGGTCTTCTGTAAGGGGGTGGTTACTGCCGCCAGTCGGGCTGCCCAAATGACTTTTTAAACCCAAATATTAAGTTGGGATAGTAAAATAAGTTCTGGCATCGCTTTACTCACTCAATCGAACCGTAAGACCAAATTTTTAAATACGAAATGGTCACTTAGTCCACTAATTAATTAGTTGTACCTAATTGTAATTTTTCATAGAAGTAGGTTTTTACACTGTCGTAGGCTAGCGACGTAGAACTATTTACGTCACAGCCGACCTGATAGACTAACGGTCCACTTGATGGTAAGTGGCAAGTGCGCTGTAGACCGTAATAGGACTAATGGGCTCTGAGATCCTTATTAAACACAATAGCATACATGCTGATATTTCATGGTGGTCTTCCGTAATGGAGTGGTTATTGCCGCCAAAGGACTGCGAACCGCAGTGTGCCCTGCCACTACTTTCAGAATTAGATCAGAGTCAAAGTTCATTTTCAAAGTCGCCCCTGTCGGTAATCTAACCTGGGACTCCTGAGACCTTTTTGAGACGAAGCAACCTAACCTCATCCAATGAGCTCGTCAACTTGGAGTATATTTAGCTAATATTTATATATCTATATAAATTAAATTGAACCGTTAAATGTGTTGGTAAACGAGAACGACTTTTTCGGCTTTTTTAAAATATTCATCACAGTCCGAGGAAGGTTCTTATGAAGAGAAAAATTGAGAAAATGAACCGGAAAATTGCATCGCTGCGCAGGTGCTGGTCTCTAATCTATAAATATAATAATAATAATAAAAGTCTTTATTTGTACTATAAACAAAAAATAATAATAAAAAAAGAAATAATAATAATAATAATAATAACGTAAACGAGCCGTGAATATACGTTAAATATTAAAAAAAAAAAACCAATTTGTACACGTTGTACTTATGTCACCGAGGTCAAAAAATAGTTTTTAGAATTTTTGTCTGCCTTTTCTGTATGTTTGTGTACGCTAATCTCTGAAATAGCTTAACCGATTTGAATGCGGTTTTCGCTGATGTATTATAGCAAGCTTCCCGTAACATTTAGTGTTTATTTCTTTCCAATCGGTTTACAAACAAAAAAGTTACGCGCTATACCGAATACCACGGGTACAAAGTTGCGGGCTCAGCAAAGTTGTTATACAAAGTACGCACAAATCTAAATGTAACGGTTCCTTACTCGTATGGTGTCATCCCACATAGTTGGCCGGTAAAACTTTTACGATAATAGCAGGGCGTTTCCGTTAATTCTCTCACCAACAAACGTTACAAGCGAATTTGAACTTTAAAACAACGAGCCAATTCGTTTGCTCTCTCAAGCACTGTTTTTCTGTTACTTAAAAGCTCATTAAAATAGTATTAAAATAAATTGTTATTTTGCTAAAAAAATGTATAGAAGATCAAAGTTTTTTCAAAACTTAAATTCAAAATCTAAATTGTTTTGAAAAGTAATCCATACTATCTATACTTTTTGACGGACCCGTTGGATGAGTGGTTAGGGTGCTTAACGCTCTGTTCTAAGGTTCCCGGGTTCGATTCCCCGGCGGGGTCAATTTGAAAAATGAACTTTTCAAATTTGGCTCTGGTCTGGAGCTGGAAAGTAGTGGCAGGGCACACTGCGTTTCGCAGTGATTTGGGCAGCCCGTCTGGTGGCAGTAGCCACCCCCTTACAGAAGACCACCGTGAAATAACAGCACTTGTGCTGTTGTGTTTCGGTGAGCGAGTAAGGGATGCCAGAGCCCATTCCCCTATTCCCTCCTAATCCCTTATCCTTAATCCTACTGTAGTCGGCAGCGCACTTGCAGCGGCTGTGGCGTTGCTGGTGTTATAGGCAACGGTAGCCACCTACCATCAAGTGTGGACCGTCAGCCTGTCTACCGATCTTAACATAAAAAAAACCTCAATATTATGAATGTAAAAGTAACTCTGTTTGTCTGTTACCTTTTCACGCCTAAACTGCTGAACCGATCATCATGAAATTTTACATACACGTTGTCAGGGATGGAGGTAAGTACCTACATACGGTACCTTTAATCCAGAAAAAAGTACTCTAACGACTGGCAAAGCTATAACAGCAATAAAGATATTAGGCGTTACATTGCTCATATATGTATTTAGTGAGGCGTTATTTTTTTTAAACGCTGGCGAAGCAGTGAGCCCCAGCTAAGTAACTTATATTTCATGATGATTTGTCGTTTTAGCATTCGGTTTATAGCGTATTCAATCCAAAAAATTATAACCACAGTATGACGTATTTACTAGGGATGAGACAGACAGGTCATTATTTTTAATATTTTTATAATTGTGGCTAAATTTAATAACGAAATTTTTTCCCACTTCCCGTTATTAACACACGGTACTGTACTTCTTATCTGAATAAAATTTTGTCCGTTTTAATTATGGTAAACTTAAATTGTTTTTTAAATTAATTTGATTAAAGAAGTGACACATCTGCATTTAATTGTTCTATGACGCGTCTATTGGCGAGCTGTCGCAGAGCGCCGTAAAATGTTGTTTTACATAGCCGTAATATTTTCAACGGCCGTAAACTCGGACTTGAGTGCGGACAAACCGACAGAAGGTTTTCCATATAATATAACATATTGCTGGTTCGCATCGGATGCTAGAACAGTCTTGTAAACATAAATAGTACATCATAGTTTTTTCTATAGGAATTTTTCTTTTTGTTTTTACTTAAAAGGGGGAGGATGAGTAGCCTAGCCTATGTTACTCGCTGATAATTTCGCTTTCAATAGGTGAAATAAGTTCTAAAATCGGTGCAGTGGTTTTTGAGTTTATTCGTGGAAAACGGCAATTTTTCATAATAAGCAATTGACTGCTAGCATTATAAGCACTGCATTGACAAAACATGTGTAACAGAAAATCTATAAGGGAACCAAAGCACATAAAATATTATAATGACTCGTACATATTTTTTTAGTTGGTCAGAGAGTACGACGGTCCACCGTCGCCTATTACACACCAAAGTGCTCTGCCAACCTTGCCTCGCTCTGCCTGCTGTAGGATACCATGGTCTGCAATGAACTTGCAACCCCTATGCCGTTGTGTCAGGCGATGGTAGCCCACTGGTAGCCACTAACCATGGTTAACTGCCTGCTGGCCTTAACATAAAAACGAAAAATATGTATAACTATAGAAAATATTATGACTTCATCTTTTATCTTATATAAGACAACCATTTAAGTAGCATTTGACGATTTTATCTGATAGAAGGTCAAATATAACCTTGGGCCTTAACCTATTAAGGTTTTCAGCGCAATTGCAACATATGCAACATATGGCTTTGCTTGTTTTAGGTAATTGGCGACAACGGATAGTCGACATGAGCTTGCTAAAACTTTAGATAAACAAGTCATTTAGCGAAATGACTAACTTTTGACTTTTGAAGAGTATGCACTTAGCTTTTATTGTCTGCCTTCACACGATACGAACGGAAAAGTTAAGCAGAGCATGTGGCGACGCTTCACGCCTTTTACTTTTGTCAAACAATTGGTGTAAAAGCTCTCAGCTAAGGCGGTAGTTACACTGTGTATAAATATTTGTAATAATATTAATTATTATGGCAAGATTTTGTTGTTTTTTAACAATAATTATCACAATAGTATCGTAAACCGATACTATTTGACGAGCCCGTTGGATGAGTGGTTAGGGTGCGTGCCTTAACGCTCTGTTCTAGTGTTCCCGGGTTCGATTCCCGGCAGGGTCAACTTTGAAAAATCAACTTTTAAAATTTGGCTCTGGTCTGGATTTGGAAAGTAGTGGCAGGGCACACTGCGTTTCGCAATCATTTGGGCAGCCCGTCTGGCGGCAATAACCACCCCCTTACAGAAGACCACCGTGAAATAACAGCACGTGTGCTGTTGTGTTTCGGTGAGTGAGTGAGGGATGCCAGGGCCCATTTCCCTATCCACTCCTAATCCCCTAACCTGAATCCTACTGCAGTTGGCAGCGCACTTGCAGCAGCTTCGGCGTTGCTTGTGTTATAGGCGACGGTAGCCACCTACCATCAAGTGGACCGTCAGCCTGTCTGCCGAACTGACATAAAAAAAAAGTTAAGTTCATTACCGAACGGTGGCGATATATTGCAATATAAAATAGATTATTTTTTCGTGTTATGCCACGTATGGCATAAGATTAATATTTATTAAATACAGTCTGTTATTTTGCACATATACATATATCTTGATTAAAAAAATAAATTATAGCGAAAATTTAAAAATAAATTGTTTATAGGTATTTTGTTGTTATGCCATTTTCACTATATTTATTTGAAGTACCTAGACTTTATTTGTAGCTAAAAACTACAGATTATTTAAAACTTACGAAGAAGTACTTCCCAATATGAATTTAACGAATAAACAAAAATTGTATTATACCCCCGCAAAGACTAGAAGTATGTAAAAAAATATCTTATTACATGGCCATAAAAGTCTTTAACCTTTTGCCAGATAATATAAAAATGTTGCCTTTTCCTACTTACAAGAAACGGCTTTTTGAGATTCTCTTAACAAAATCCCATTATATTAAGGATTTTTTGTAAGATAAATGCAAAGGTTTTAATAAAACTCAATTTTATATGATTTTATTTATTGAATAAAGAACCGACAGAATAGAAAAAAGTCATTAAGTCACACTGTTATGACCAAACAAACATATTTACATTTATGTGCTAGTATTATACAGGTATCTGCGGCTATTACATTTTATCATTTTACTTGCTAGTATTTAAAAAAAATACTTGGTAAAAGTCAAAAACTACAAGCACAGATACGGGTGAGAAGCAAAGCATTTAATAAATTATTTAAGTAAAAATAATAATTTAAATTCGATATGTCAATTATAATATTACTAGCCACCCGCCTCCGGCTTCGCCCGTGGTGCAATTTTTATATACTAAAACATTCCCCGTTTATCCCTCTTTCCAATAGTGAAAACCGAATTAATATCGGTCTACCCGTTCGTGCGTGATGCCGTGACCAGGGGAAATGGGGATTCATTTTTATATATAGAAGATAAGAAAATTAATCAGTCAAAAATTCAATATTCGAGATTTGGAGGTTCGCTGGATTTATCGGTTGGTCATAAAGGAACAAGAAAACTGATACCAGAGATGACATTAATTAGATGACAAAAATAAAAAAATTATAACTCTATTGATGGCGCCATCTATTATACTACAATAGAATTAGGTGAAAAGACGACATCTATCGTATTTAGGTAGAACTGCTTTGTGATACACCTGGCTCCAATTTGCAAACCGTCGGGAAACTAAACACCTATAGGTTTTATCTGATGATGAAAGTCGCATGAAAAATTCGTTCGGTAGTTTTTGAGATTATCGAAACCATACATACAGACTGACGCGGCGGAGGACTATTTTTTATAATATGTAAGGACCAATTATTGATTTTTAAATAAAATATTTATGTTTACCATTGATTTATTGTTTTATTTGTTTCGGATCCGTGTTAATATTTCTATTTTTTTTTAATATCGGAAACTTTCTTAAAAGGCGAGTGTTAGACATAATATTAATCTTTCCGAAAGCACTTACTATACGTTTTTATATCGTGTTCTTTTAAATAAACACATTTTAACTAAATATTTGTAAAGCGGTCTGAACGACAAATTTTTCTGTCGGTGCCATTCGCCGCTGTCTGGTTGATTCCCTTTCTTTAACGATGTTTGTGTGGGAATGGCTTTGAACAAATCTCAATTTTTCCTGTACGAGACTCATTATAATGCTGTAATTATGTACTAATATTTAATTATAATCTTAAATACTTAATATACTTAAATGTAAAAGTTAAGTCTATAATTAAATGAATTAAAATGGAGAAAGGACATTCAAGATTGTTTGCAGCAAACGAATATTTATTAAAATCCAGCTTATGTCCAGCAGTGGGAAACATGCTTGTAATATATATTTACAGTTAAATACATACACAATTTTTATAATCTAATCTCTGCAAAGAATTTTAATTATCTAAACAATATCGTCTCGGTGTATTAATTTTCAGTACATCCGAATAAAAAAACGGAACCCTTATAGGATCACTCGTATGTCCGTCTGTCCGACCATCCCCCCCCCTTATCTCCGAAACTACTGAACTTAAAATTTTGAAAAAAATACAGAAATTAGTTTTCTATTTATATATTATAGGAAAACCTATAAGAAGTCCATGATATTAAAATAGCATGGTAAATCACTCAATATTGTGCGGATAGGTAACATCGTACGGAACCCTCCTCACGCGAGTTCGACTCGCACTTGTCCCGTTTTTTTTATCGTCTGCCTGACGGTGATCCTTGACCACTTGATGGAAGGTGGCTATCGTCGCTTATAACATAAGCAACGTCACTGGTGCTGCAAGTGCGCTACGGACCACAGTAGGATTAATGGTAAGGGATTAGGAAGGGATAAGGAAATGGGCTTTGCCATCCCTTATTCATTCATCGAAACTCAACAGCCTTCGTGCTGTCATTTCACGGTGGTCTTCTGTAGACAGGGTATCCAAATGACTCCAAAACGAAATGTAGGTCTTGCCAGATCCAGAAAAGAGACGACTATGAAAAGTTCATTTCCAAAGTTGGCAGTGCAGGGAATAGAAATGCCAATGAGCAGGCCCGCCTGGCGACCCTCAGGCTGATCCACTCAGGCGTCGAAGGGCCGGCCGACGTGCCCGTGCGTATGCCGCGGCGCACGTCGCGTGACAACCTCAGGGCGTCAGAAGGGGACGTGTCTGACGCCCTGAAACACCCAATAAGGATGAGTGGCGGCTCACGGCATTCCAGTGGACCGCCACGTTTGATGTGAAGCGAAGCCATCGCCCTAATGGTTTCGAAGAGAACATAGCGGTGCGTGGTGATCCGAGGATAAGGCCTCGCTTTGAACTCGGACCCCCACATAACCGCTAATGGTGGAATTCGGGGGGGTTTTAGTGGGTATTCCTGGTGATAAGTCATTTTACCGGGCGAGTCCCACACTCCCCCTCGTGGACTGTCCCCGTCGGCGAGGGATAGTGCGTAAATGTCATTTCCCCTCCTAAAAAAAAAGAATCCACTAAGAAATTTCTTTCGTTTTAAATTGATGATTAATATCAATTGTACAAGTACCTTCTGCGTGTTCTAAAGCCTAAACATCTCATAGTAATGTCTAAATATGGAAATCTTAAAACAACAGCAAACCTTAAGTACATTCTACATTCGTATTAAATCATGTTCAGAATTCATTATGAACTCGTTAACTTGCTATTGCAATTACTAGCTTAGTCCGTTAAAGATAAGGTGTAATTTCCTGTTAAGTCCTGTTAATGTTAAGCGATGAATCGTTTGAACAAATAAAGGCTACCGTGCGTGTACTTAATGCAATGTCAATATAGTTTGTTTGAACAATCCGCTACCGCTTAAGACGTGGGCTCACTGTCTTATTCGCGGTTAAAAGAAAGTCTTCCTTAGTGACGACAGCCTGCGAACTAAGATTTTTTTAACTTTAATTGAAAGACAGGTCATCGACGTATGGTCAAGTTCGAACAATACCAGCAATAACATATAAAACAAAGTCCTCTGTTTGTTTGTTCGCACGTTCCGAGGCTGACATAAATTTGGTATCAACTGTATGTGTGTAGTGTTCGTAGCGACATGTTCTACACAACAGGGCTGTTCTTTTTTAAGGGGATTAAGGATTAGGATAAGGGATTGGATAGGAAAATGGGTTCTGGCATCCCTTACTCACTCACCGAAACACAACAGCACACGTGCTGTTATTTCACGGTGTTCTTCTGTAAGGAGGTGGTCACTGTCGCTAGACGGACTGGCCAACTGCGAAACGCAGTGTGCCCTGCCACTACTTTCCAGATCCAGACCAGAGCCAAATTTGAAAAGTTAATTTTTCAAAATTTACCCTGCCGGGAATTGAACCCGGGAACTCTAGAACAGAGCGTTAAGGCAAGCACCCTAACCACTCATCCATCGGGTTCGTCAATCATTTACTTTACTATTCTGATTGAGTGTTCTTTGTCATTAAGTTATATTTAACTATTAAATAGCGAAACAGAACTTTCCCTTAACAAAAAATGCTCTAATAATGTACTTTCTAATGTAGTGGCAGGGCACACTACGTTTTGGGCAGCCCGTCTGGCGGCAGTAACCACCCCCTTACAAGACCACCGTGAAATAACAGCACGTGTGTTTCGGTGAGTGAGTAATGGATGCCAGAGCCCATTTTCTTATCCCCCTGCTAATCCCTTATCCTTAATCCTACTGCAGTCGGCAGCGCACTTGCAGCAGCTTTGGCGTTGCTTGTGTTATAGGTGACGGTAGCCACCTACCATCAAGTGGACCGTCAGCCTGTCTGCCGACCTTAACATAAAAAAAAAAACTAAATATTTTTACTAAATTAACCTAATGAAGTGATTTTCTTTAGACGCAGTCAATCTGAACCAACGTAAGGCATATACAAATGTCTAATAAGAGAACTTGAAATAACTGAAACTTTGAAATAATAGAAGTTGTCAAATATAAAATAGCCAGGGATCGATGCATAGTTCCGATCGGCTATTAATGCGCGTGCGCCGCGGGCGTGGCGCGTCGACCACAACTCAGATAGAATTCAACAAATACGCAGCGACCGCGCGGACCGAAATATGTAATAAATATAATTTATAATGTTTATTCGGGCGTAATCTGTTGCTACGATCTCGGAGACGCCCGACTTTGCTGTCCAACCATCCAGTGTTATGCGCAGATTAATGCACGCACAGAGTAAATAAATTTAATATGGGATATTTAAAAAAAAATAAAATTAATATAAAATATGTTAAATTTAATTTGACATTGTATTAACGTCTAATAGGCATGATGACAGATTTTGAAATTCCCTTCCATAATGTAGATACACGTCTACCATATCCGAAAAAAATAATATTTCAGCAAAAAATTAAATTTCAACGCGAATTATTGAATGTTTTTAAATCTATTTTGAATTACGCGCGAAAACGCTCCGACACCTATGTCATGTCGTCGCGTCTGATAACCGTGACGTCACCGACATCTCATCAGATTTTTCATTCTGTCAAAGCCAAGACAAGCAACACGATGGCACTTACCTGGGAGTGACGTCATTCGCTCCGATTGGTGTTTCAGTTAACATGGCCGATTGCAGTTATTTATACTTCTATTTTATTGAAAATCTTATTAATCTCAATATTAACACAAAAAATGAGTAATTTTTAGACTCCTTTCAACATATATTTTTCTCCAAATCCATTTATTCTTTGATTCTTTAATACCGTCATCATGCCTATTTTAATTAATTTCCTATCATCTAATAGTTGAATTTCGGAAAGCAAATATTTTATTGTATTTCACGGTGAAAACAACTTCCTCATTGCTTATGAATTCGGTAAAAAAATAAAAAATATATTAAACAAATTAATTAATTAATCTCACCCCCAATGGCATTTTTCCCAAGTTTACTTTAAGTGAAATTAAATGCCTGATAAGTTGATATCATCATAATCAATAGCCTGTCTCTTCACTACTAGATGTAGGCCTCTCCCAAGGCTCCCCACCACGCACGGTCTTCTGTCCTTCGCATCCAGCCGCTTCCCCTAAAGCCTTTCAGGTCGTCTGTCCACCTGGCCGTAGAGCGTCCCACGCTGCGCTTTCCAATTCGTGGCCTCCATTCGAGAACTCTTCTACCCCATCGGTTATCTGCTCAGCGACCGGCACTACCACTTTAACTTGCTGATTTTTTGCTAATCTCTTGTTATCCTTATTTCCGCGTGAGGTGCGGACAGGCGAAGAATAATAAAAAAAAAGGTAAAAATAAAATGAAAAACAAAAGACAATTTAATAAAATAAAAAACATAAATTTTATTTATTTATTTATTTATTTATAATAGGTACACCAACAGAAAACACAACAGTCATATAATAATAAAATTCACATTCGGTCATAGTCTGATGTGAGTTCCAATTATAGGTTTGTAAAACATTATAAATTTGTAAAACACAGCATTTACAAATTTATAATCGACCCTAAAGGCTTATAGAATAAAATATAAAATATAAGAGTACTTATGCTAATATCCAAAGTTATAATTAAAATAGTTACAGACTCAAAGCAGACAACGGAATCTGCAAACAGATACAATTTAAAATACATAAATGGTATATAATACTAAGTATTAAAATTACAAAGTATTAAAAAAAAATTAACAGTTACACAAATTATAATATAAAAAAGTAACAGGTACCTTGTGGAGAATTGAATCTTACCACCGAAGGAGAGCCGCCCATATAAACATACCTGAATTTTACTTTTTTCGAAGACCGACCGACGACGCTCTGAGAGGATGCCTCGTAGAATCCTCTATCAGGGCGTAAGGACTCGCTCGGTCTCCGATCACGGCACATACGGGGACAAAGATAAATGTCTTCGAATTTTTTTTCGAATTTTTCGAACCTTGGAATCAAAGGAAAAAATATTAATTTTACACTATTTATTATATATTTTTTTAAAGATATAATGTGGTATGCAGACTTTCTGTCAATTTGATGACAAGTGATGATAGGCATACAGATGATACCAAATGCCTTCGCTCAAATCCTCTAGGAAAATATATATTTTCCTTATATAAGAGACACAATCTCTGTGCGATTGCATCTATATATATAAAAATGAATCCCTATTTCCCTTGGTCACGGCATCACGCGTGAACGGCAAATGTTTTTATTATAATCAGGTACGAGGTGAGATTTTATCTTCTATACCTATATATATATATTTTTTATTATAGATGGGTTTGCTCTTGACCAGCATCTATCCATGTAGGAAGGATGAGGCCGAAGATGGAGCGAGCTCACCCAGGAGATGCCCATTCACTCGAACCTTGAAAAGATTTGGGTTATATGAGCTCGGAAATACAGACGCCGGAAATATATATAAAAATGAATCCGTATTTCCCTTGGTCATGACATCACGCGTGAACGGGTAGACCGATTTTAATTCGGTTTTCACTAATGGAAAGAGGGATAAACGGGGAATGTTCTTATATATAAAAATTGCACGTCGGGCGAAGCCGGGGGCGGAACGCTAGTTACTTATAAAATCTCTGTAAATGAAAGGCCATTGGTTAAATGGTTAGTGTGTAAGCTCTCCGATTTAATGTTTCGATTACAGGAAAAATCACATAATTTATTAATCTTATTTATTCTTATCCTGAAATAGAATTATTTTATTTCTCCTTGAAGTCTCGTATTTTGAAGTTGCTCTGCATACTATAAAAGAAATAAAATTATTAGCGTTACATATGACCTGGGCAGTCTCAGTCAGGTTGTACAAATATATCTTACAGTACTTAAAGAAAATTAATAATTAAGTATATTAATTTATGAGTGGGGGGCTGTCTCGGGCGTGCCGTCTCCGGCTAATACCGACAAATATATATTCCTCATAATTATTGCTTTGGGTAGCGTTTCGTTTAATGTATTTATTTCATATTTTTGTTTGTTGAAAGTCTTAGTACTGTTATATATGCGCTTTAATAACAGACAAAGACAATGGAAAATTTATAGAATTTTGCAAAAAGGTTGTAGAAATTGCGGCAAAGGCAAACACGACAGCCTGAGGCGACCTTAGGGAGGCCGGCGTAATAACATACAGAGAAGACAAGAGACGAGGGGAGAGGAAAGAGCCCTCTCACCCAACTAAATAATTATATCTGGATATAAAGAATAAGACACAATAAGGTCGATTATGTCGGAGGTTAACTAGATCCCCCCCAAACCCCCAAACAAAGTTCAATTACATATATAGTTATAGGAAATTTCATAGTATGTAAACAAATATATATATATATATATATATATATATATGCCTAAATGTTTAAATGCTGTTAGCTTCTCTATAACCTTCTTGTGTGTAAAGATTTATATTATCCGACAGGTAGGATAACTGCAAAAAATTCTAGTCAGAAATAAGGAATTGTTTTTAAAATTAAAGTAAAATTTTGTTAAATGTATTTGGTTCCAAATAAATCGCCAAGAGTTATTTTACACTTTGATCGATTAGGGAATTCGTTGATTTCATTTAAGTATTTATTTATACAACTTGAGAAGTCATCTTTTAAAGACATTTTATCGTGAATTAATTCGAATATAAAACCAAGTCGAAACAATCGTTTATCGCGACCAATATAGTGTTACATCGGACAATAATAAGATGGATCACAATATAAGCAATAAGTGGACGTACATTTATTTATGCATTTTTTGGGGGTACAAATACGTCGTCATAAATACAAATATTTTTTTAAGATGACACAAAGGCATGACAAGGCTAGTTTTTTAT
Source organism: Bembecia ichneumoniformis (assembly GCA_910589475.2). Taxonomy (NCBI): domain Eukaryota; kingdom Metazoa; phylum Arthropoda; class Insecta; order Lepidoptera; family Sesiidae; genus Bembecia; species Bembecia ichneumoniformis. Next base: position 17,046,971 of record OU342534.1, on the reverse strand, counting down.
TTCATAAAGGGTGGCAGATAGACTGATGGTCCAGGTCCAGGTCCAGGTAGGTGGCTACCGTTGCCTAGGGACACAAGCAACACCAGGGGGCTGCTGGGGCGCTGCCTACCATGCACGAATTAGTCTCGCTTGAAGACGTATTGTCAATACGTCCATATTGTAGCTGAGGGAAACACCTCAGAAGATAGGTTATTTCAAAGTTAGCGGGTCCGCGGGATAAGGTTTCTTCTCATTCGGACACTACGCATATATAGCGGGCAGAAAAGGTTACAATATGAAATACCTATTTAATGAATAAATATTTTCATTTAAATTCTGTTAAAAATTAATTCGTAAAATGGCAGTTTAAGTCAGATTTAATTCAAATTTTTTAACGTTTATTTCATTAATGTATGTAGGCTATTGCATGTGACTTGGTTTCCGTATTTTTATAAATTACGGCTATGTGATATTATAGTATATAAATTATAAACCACCATCACCAGTTGGACGGTAAGTCTGTCTGACGACCTTTACATCCATGCTCACATACTTTCGAATTTACCATTTACTTATTAACTAATTATTATAGTTTTTATACTTACCTTCATAAGTGTTTAAATTAATATGCTTTTATTTAAGTATTTATTTTTTGTTAAATTTTGGTCAAACTAGTGTCTGTACCTACTGTTTTTGTACTGTGCATTCGTTCCAGATTGTTATCAATTCCCACACTTTATCGTGTTATTATATTTACTCGCGTGTTAACATGATCTAAAATAATCGATATCGAACACTCGAATCTATATTGTTCAGAACCATGTTTGGACTTAGCCTTCGATTAGTAATGTTGTTTGGTTGATTGATTTTATTTTTAGAGGTAAGCACCGCTTACAGACTTATCTGGATAGGTATATCCTAACGTAGGTAATAAAAAGTTAGGTACAGAAAATGTTTATCTTGTAAATTACTATTTAAATTGATAATTGTTCGTGGAAAATGCTAGTTAATATCTGCAAAAGCAGATGAAAAATAAGACTTTTAAGACAGAAAACTTAATATTATCTATGTTATTTTATTCTGATACGCTCGGAAATATTTCGTCATCATAATCACCATCAAGAGCCCATCTCGACGAGAACCTATGGGCTATATGGTCCATCACACTAGCCCAGTGAAGGTAGGTGGACTTCACATGCGCATTAGAATTTCTTCTTTGGCGTATGCAGGTTCCTTCACCGTTTGAGAGCAGTCAGTAAATGCACTTAAGTTTTTAGAAAAAACTCATTGGTACATGGTGTGACCGGGGAACGAACTCGGACCCCTCGACATGATAGGCCGCGTCTTTCCCACTGCTCCACCGACGCTCACTCGAAAAATTTAGTACATTATAATTTTCTTTCGATAGAAAAATAAATGTCAAAGTTTTAAAAAAACACGTTTTTAAAACTTGAACTTGAAAAGAAATGCTGTCTTAATTTTTTTTGACAAGCTTGACAAGCCTAGTAAGATCTTTTTTTTAAGATCTTGACAAGCCTAGTATTTAAAAAAAAAATTTTTGTAGTGGCAATGCACACTATTTTTCGCTATTATAAATTGAGCAACCAGTCTGCCTGAAGTAACCACCCCATTACAGAAGACTACCGTGAAATAGCAGCATGAGTGCTATTTGTTTCGAGTAAGCCAGAGGATGCCAGAATCTATTTCCCTTTCTCTTCCTAATGTTTTTGGTTGCCCTCCTAAGAGCGGCAACGCATACAGCACTTATGGCGTGGCTCGTGTTAATATTAGGAAACGATTCACTAAGGTGGACTGTCAGTTTGCAAAAAAAGCTACACTTTTTACAAAAAAAAATTATTCATTTTTTATAGAAAATGAGTCACAAAAAGCGAAGTTTCTTGATCCGATCCAATTAGATAATCCACAAAGTGTGAAACAGTAACACATTTAAGGAACTTTACGTTTACTAGTAATTGCTGGTGTCTGGTTTGAGTGCTTGAAGTGTGTGGTGTAGTCTTCAGGATAGCCCAAATAAGTTACTTTAAGAACAGGGTTAAGGCGACGCCAGCCCCTAATGATAAAAAAATCCACTTATTTGTAACCGTTTTCCTTTTAAATTATCATAATACTTAATTATAATTTAAAAAATACTCAAATCATCTGCTGGATATATTAAAGGCGATCATCATAATTATTTTTAAATTATATTTAATTAATATTAATATTTAATTTAATTAATCGATGTTGTAACCGTGCGATTTGCTTAATAATCAATATTTTAAATAGCTAATTCTTAAGATAAATTTTAAGATCCACTATCTGAAGTCTCATCAAAAGAAAAACTTGCATTATACTTTATTTAATTTTAAAATAGATATTTCCGAGATTTGCAAGTACGGCGGGTAGCGACTCCCCCTCAGCAGTCTCGTCAATTCAGTACGGGACGAGTTTTGCGGGGCTGAAGTCGCCTTAACTCTCATATTAATTAGTTGAATTAACATAAGTACCAAATAAATCTATATTAGTAATATAATGAAGAAAGAATATGTGCTTTTTGAAAGTTCTTTCACTATTCGAAAGGTCTATAGGAACATATTTTTATGTAAACTGAGGCCCCCATTATAATAATCTTTTACAGTTTTCGGCTCCCATGCATATTTGATATTTTATTTAATGCTACAATAGGATCTCACCTTCATAGTGCTGAAAAGAAAATATACAATATAATAACTTCTTTTTAAACTATTGACAGAAACATAATGTAAAAAGAAATAAAAATTCTCTCTGTGACACAGCACTCACTCTTGACCTGTACCTAAGATTTTTATCACAGTCTACTACCAAAAATTACCACATGTCACATGGTTTTACTATTTTTTTTTCTTTGAGAATAACTGCAGGAGTAGGTATTCTTCGAGAGCAGGACAATTATCGGAGACAATATATCGCCAGCATATTGTCATCGCATTGTTCATCAGCCTCCGATGTCAGAGGTGCCTAAGAGACCATTAAAAATATAGGTGTGATAGCGACACCTGCGCTGCGTCTGCGTATGCGCATCGGTCAAGCAACGCGTGCGGTCACCCGCGTTATGCGAGAGTGGAAGAATAACTTTTTCAATTTTCGATCATTTTGTTTCAATTTAATTGAATGTTTTACTTTCAACCATCAAACGTATATATAAATTAAATTAAAATTTTTGAATTTCCTTGATTCCAATATTAATAGTACCTAGTCTTTATTAAGCCGTCTGTTCATCTTGTGCATTGATATCCTACATTGCCCTTGCCGGTCGGGATGTCAACTCTCCATAGCATGTGTCCTGTTCATTGCCACTTGAACTCGTTAATTTGTGGGATTAAATTGGTGACCTTCGCTTCCTCATTCCTGATTCGACCACTCAAGCATAACCGCAAGTATAGCTCGTGGAGTGAAGTTGAGCTTTCTGAGGAGACATAGTAATCAAGACCACGTTTCAGTGCCATATGTCATAACTGGTAATACAGATTGATCAAACATCTTTCTTTTGATTCTCGGTCAAGAAGTTTCTCGAGGCATCCTATATATTGGTTAATTGTCTGATATTAATCTAAAATAAGAAAAGTGAGAGAGAAAGTTCTTAGGTATTAAATATGTCGTCGATAACCTAACCTAACCCATACCCCTCTAATTCGGACCAAGCGCTTTAAAACATCTTTTGTGATGCGCACTGCTAAGGATTGGAACTCCCTGCCGGCGTCTGTATTTCCGAGCTCATATAACCCAAATCTTTTCAAGGTTCGAGTGAATAGGCATCTTCTGGGTGAGCTCGCTCCATCTTCGGCCTCATCCTTCCTACATGGATAGATGCTGGTCAAGAGCAAACCCATCTATAATAAAAAAAAAAAAAAAAAAAATAGTCATTGATAAAAAAAACTTACTGTATAATAAAACCAAAACTTCATTGGAACCTCTTGGTCTTATCAGTAGCTGTGGACGATTGTAAATGGTAAATGGTATGAAATAGAGTTGTATTATATTTTCTTCTAAGCTAATAAATGAAAAATTGCTAAAATTATTATGACTTGTTAATTAAATCACCTTAAAAACATGTTTGTTATTTTCTTACTAAAAAAGTGATCAACTATCGTCTCTGGCTGCATCTGATTTAGATATTTCCATGTTTTCTTTTTCGGTCACTACCAGATACGACGATTTTGATTTAACATTTGGTTCCGTGTGATGAAATTCGTCCCTAGGTGTAAAGGTGAGACGCGTATAGTTCACGACAAATGTACGCGGTCACAGGCGTCGCGCGCGCAATGTATCAACACTCATAACAAATCCTCTTCCAAAGGACGCACTGTACGACGAGTTCACAGTAAGAAAACTTATCGGTATTTACGTTGAATGAATAATTAAATAAGATTTACCTTTTTTCGTTCTGCTTTTCTTAGTCAATCGACGAACCACGTGTTTCCTGAGTGAGGTTCTCAGAGCCTCATATAACGTTCTCCGTACCATTTTATTTTTTCAATTTTCTTTTTAATGTTAAGGTCGTTAGACATGCTGATAAGGTTAAGGGATTAGAAATGGCTAGGGAAATGGCTGGAATCTCTTACTAACTCACTTAAACAGAACGACACACATGCTGCTATTTCATGGTGGTCTTCTGTAAGGGGGTGCCATATCCACTACTGCCATTAGTTGCCATATCCAGACCGAAGCCAACTTCTCCAAAATTGTTTTTACGTGACAATCTGAATCACTCGAACAAAGCTCTCGTTAATAGTGTATTTTTTATTACTGTGACATGAAAACTTTTTTGGGCAGTAATTTACTCAAAAAAAAAATAAAATTATAGAAATCTGACCTATTCAAACTTTTTTAAATATAATCTATTGTGCTCTGTATTTTTATCTAAGTTTTAATTTTACTTTAACAAGTCAAATTAGGCAAAGAAAATAACGCTTTTCTGCTGAGTCCACGTCTCAATAACAAGCGCTGCTCAAAAATAAAAGCACTTTGATAGCAATGAGCAAAACTTTATTTAAAATGGAAAGATCTATGTTCACATACTGTGTATATATTTGATATGTGGTCACCGTAACAAGCCTCTACAACCGACACTTGTGTTTTGACATATTGGCGGATGGGTCATGACAAATAGTGTTGCACGCTCAGTTGTATGTGGTCATGTCTTTGATTTGCATGATTGGTCGCTTTGCAAAGCTTAGTGAAGGATGTGATCGCGCGGTCATTGTGTTACCTCGATGGTGAGATATTGATTAAAACTATTAACTGATTATATTACCTTTTTTATGTTAAGGTCGGCAGACAGGCTGACGGACCACTTGATGGTAGGTGGTGGCTACCGTCGCCTATAACACAAGCAACGCCAAAGCTGCTGCAAGTGCGATGCCGACTACAGTAGGATTAAGGATAAGGGATTAGGGTTGGATAGAAATGGATAGACCTTTTCTTAAGATGGCCTATTTTTGACATTCCGGTGTAGTTTTTGCAAGAAAACTAATGTGTAATATCTTTATTGTCTCCCAATATCAATGTAGCAAAAATGTTGTACATAAAATCTTGACAAAATATTTGTATTTATTATTACTACAATTCTTCTTCTTCTAACGTGCCGCTACTCTACGAAGACTGGCGACCATCATGGCTATCTTTACCTTGGAAGCTGCTACAGGAAAGAGGGAGCGAGTGCTCAAACCAAACCACTATCTCTAATTCTTCAACCAGGATGTCTTTCTCTTGCCTCCACTATGCCTTTCTTTGTATTTTGCCCTGCATCACTAGCTGAATAATACGGTATTTTTCGCCCATCACGTGCCCGAAATATTGCAGCTTCCTCTCCCTCATCGTCCCCAACACCTCCATTCCCTTTTTCATTCGACGTTGGCGTTCCTTTTCATTGGCGTTGCTTGTGTTATAGGCGACGGTAGCCACCTACCATCAAGTGGACCGTCTGCCTGTCTGCCAACCTTAACTTTTAAAAAAAAGCAGAGCTTCAGCATTTGTTATTTTCTGCATCCATGTTATGCCGAGCATATGCCTATAATTCGAATGCTTCCAATTTTGAGCATAGTGCTGAAGTTACCATCCAACTCTCCATGGTCCGTAATTACTACAATTACATCCCTTTAATTAATGAATTTTTTTCATGTGATCTGACAATAACTCCATCAGACATTAATTTTTTTTAAAGTGACCTATCCTCGCCTCCCATTTCGAATGCCACACAAAAGTACATCTAAGACGTTGTACATATATTGTGACCTGCTTTCATGTTGCAAATGCAGAAGTCAGCTAATTTCTAGCTCTAAAAAATGAACTCCAAGTGAAGGTCAAGCTCTACGATAGGAATTTAGGGAATTCATTTAGGACACATTTGTCTATTGACAACGAGTTAGGAGGTCAACGTTGCGAAACCTCAACTGGCAGAGACACGAAACATTCCCACATCATGTCCTTGGGTTTGAAGGATGTACATAAATGTAAATTTAAGTACATCCTTCATCCTTAACAAAGATTTGCTTTTAAGATGTAATTAAACGTATATATATTAAAAAAAAATCTCTCAAAGCCATAAACACACCCAACATTAATTTTGTAATCATCCAGTCCATAATTTCAATCAATAATGTTTATATTCTCTTAGACCACGCATTTGGAGTTCTAGTCTGCTTACCAGAGTCTATACGAAGTCTTACTGCGTATCAGTATGTCAAAGCTTTACATAAGCTTCCAAACTTCACACGAACTGAATTATAGTGATTCACTCTTTATTGAATTCATTATGGTGATTCCCATTGGATGAGTGTGCTTGCCTTAACGCTCTATTCTAGGGTTCCCGGGTTCGATTCCCGGCAGGGTCAACTTTTCAAATTTGTCTCTGGATCTGGAAAGTAGTGGCAGGGTACACTGTATTTGGCACTCATTTGGGCAGCCCGTCAGGCGGCAGTAACCACCCCCTTACAGAAGACCACCGTGAAGTAACAGCACGTGTGCTATTGTGTTTCGGTGAGTGAGTAAGGGATGCAAGAGCCCATTTCCTATTCCTTTCCAATCCCTTATCCTTTGGCGCCGCTTGTGTTATAGGCGACGGTAGCCACCTACCATCAAGTGGACCGTCAGCCTGTCTGCCGATCTTAACTTTAAAAAAAAGTAATTTTTTACTGTTTTAAATTCAGCTCGCCGTTTTTAAAATTATTATATTATGTATGCAGCAATAAAGATGGTCCAACAACAAGGAACTTATGATTATATGCTTATGTACTTTTAAAATATTCAATAACAAAGGAAATGCAAGTATGATCAGTGCTAAAACATTAGCTTCTATATTTGTCGAAATGTATTCCAATAATATGAGTAAGTCCATTAACATATTGAGGTGAAGGGCGTGTGTTTGTCTGTCTGTATTGTTTGGTTCACATTAAATGTACGCGGTAAATCAATGAGTCATGTTCGAGTGTTTCAAATATTATTACACAAAATGACTAATGTTGACTTTTGCTGTGTCAAAATTTATTATAAAACTAATATTTAGTTTTAATAATTTTCTGTTTAATTAGTATGTGCCTGTGAATTTAATTTAACTCCTCCTAAATGGTCTTGATGTTTTTTTTTAAATGTGTTTAAAATGCACTTTCATTCCTGTCGTGTAGGTACTTATAAAATTGTTTGTTCTGACTATCAACGCACAGCAAAACTGCTAAGTTTAGAAAGCTAAGCATCAGCTAAGAAAGCATTTAAACTCTTTGCGCAACCGGAGGCGGGCAAAAGAAACTTAATTCTGAATCTAATTAATAAATCGCCAATAATAATAATAAAGCCCATTTATTTCCAATCTACAATTATTATATTTCGATTCCCGGCAGGGTCAACTTTGAAAAATCAACTTTTCTAATTTGGCTCTGGTCTGGATTTGGAAAGTGGTGGCAGGGCACACTGCGTTTCGCAGTCATTTGGGCAGCCCGTCTGGCGGCAGTAACCACCCCCTTACAGAAGACCACCGTGAAATAATAGCACGTGTGCTGTTGTGTTTCGGTCAGTGAGTAAGGGATGCCAGAGCCCATTTCCCTATCCCCCCTCCTAATCCCTTATCCTTAATCCTACTGCAGTCGGCAGCGCACTTGCAGCACCTGTAGCGTTGTTTGTGTTATAGGCGACGGTAGCCACCTACCATCAAGTGGACCGTCAGCCTGTCTGCCGACCTTAACATAAAAAAAAAAAATCATTTTAGTTAATTAAATATTATTAATGTTATTATGTAAAAATGTTAAAATATTTAGTTTTTAATGTGACATGTTGTGACTTAAAATATAAATTATAAAAAGTATAAATTTATTTGTTTTAGTCACTATCGCTTTCGTTGCCATTGATCGGAACCCCTTTTTGGGTAATTCCTCCTCCAGCTTGTTCCAGGCTTCTCTGTCCATTGCTCTCCTTGTCCATTCGCTTCCTGCAATCGCTTTTATATCCTCTATTAAATTTAAATTTTATCTCTCTAATTGCCAATAGAAAGATAAAATTTAAATCACATAAACAAATACAAACACCCATTTAAAATAACTAAAACTCAAAATAATAATAATAATATATTGATATATCAAGAAAAAGGAATTTCAACGATCTCATTTTATTGAAATTTATTTATTTATTTATTTATTTATTCGGAGAAATAACAGACACAAGTTTATGTTGTAGTTACATGTGTAGAATCTAATACATAAGTACAAATAAAAACTTATATCCTCCAACATTCTCACTAAGACACATTAAATTGCAGAAGGAAGCTACAAAAGTAAGATTACAACTAAGATTACAAACTAAGCGCAAGATGGTAAGCAACAATACATGTAAAATATCCAATCGAAAAGTTAGCCACGCCACGATGACAATAACAAAAGAGAAAGCATTTTGCAAGATTCATTCAACCACTACATATGAAGTTATATTTAATCACTTAACCCAACCACTTTATTACAGATATTACAGATCACTTTATTACAGATAGTGATAAATTTAATTGTAAGTATCCTACGTTACACGTAGATATACGTCTGAACTAAAGTAAACTAAAGTAACACATGACTATATTAATTTGTGAAAATTGTGTGTGATCTGATTTATACTTGGCACTGTTTACGATAACTCATTGTCTAGACAACCCAATTAAGGTTCAAGACCTTATCTAGCAATTAAAAGTAAAATAGCACATCTGCCGTTCCTTTACTAAAAAAGCTTAGCATATTTAGCATACTTGCCAAATGTGTACCTATTTCAATGTAGTTGAGCCTGATTGTCTCAAATCCTGCCAGCCTCAAATTTTAATTATTTGTTTTAAATAAACAATTGAATAAATATAAAGATAATAAATAATATACAATATAAGAAAATGTATATCTACATTATTAATAAAATAGCTAAATACAATAAGAAATTGTATTTTGTATTTAATAAATATTTTTATTTAATTAATAAAATTAATTACTTACAAATTAAATTCGAGGACTGCAGATTTGACTTAAGTTAAGGAGACAGCTGGGAGTATTCTCAAAGCAAAAGATAATTTTATTAGGTAATTTAAAACAGGAGTAAGTCAACAAGAAATTTTCATGGTAAATAATCATCATGGTAATAGATACATTAAAGTCTGTAGTAAATTAATCTTTCAGAATATCCTTGTTCTGAAAGATTAGTCTTACAAGTCATTATGCGAAGTACGGTTGTATACTTACCTGTTATGTTAGACGCTTAGCTCTAGAATTTATGTTTTAGATCAGAAAATAGTGAGTACTAAAGTAGGACAGCTGCAAATGTTCCTATGTAAGTTTGTAGGCTTTTCTCACAGTACCTGTTGTATTTGGGTAGCACGTGGGCAAAGGTTATGGCGTCGACACAGTATATTTTTAATACGGTTCATATTCTCAATCGTTGTTCTTCGTTGAGTGAGTATTTAATGGGTTTTCGAATTTCAAGTGCTTTGTATGTTTTTACTATAATAATAAGTTATATATTCTTATAAAAGTCAATTTGGAAATATTTTGAGGAGTTGCTTGGAAATGTTGTAGTTTAATATAAGTTAAAATAAGTAAGAAATCATTAAATTAAATAAACTTTATTTTAATTTAAAAAACGTACGATTACAATGACTGTGCATATAGTTTCTATTTCGTAAAAGTAATTGTTATTATAATATTATATTATTATTATAATTATCGTCCATATTATAATTATACGATATATAATTATATATTTAATACACATTATTTATATGTATGGAATACAACAGGGTATTTGACAGGTTTTAGGAAATTTATTTAAAACACAAACTTAAACAAATATTAACACAGCTTAAAACGAAACTTATAAACTAAATAACACTATATAAAGCTAAACATAAAAATACATGCTAAAATAAATAAAAAATCTGTTCGAGTCTGGTACCTTGGGGGATGGTACCCAGGAGGCTGGCGGCATTACCTCTTTGAATGGCGTTGCCCGAGGTAAGCGTCAGCCCTCCTGTCCCCCGAGGCCTCAATGAGATGCGAGGACAGCTCGTTTAACAGCTGCTTCGCCTCTGGGCCCCAAGGCCACAAGGTTTCTACCCCAAAAGGAGAGAAAATATAGCCCTCCCCTAGGCCGGAGTATTTACGCATTTTTAGGAAAATATCTCACATTGTTCAGTATAGCATTAGTTGCTTCTTGATTGAAATTTGCATTTAATTATAGACGCCACACAAGTATAAAATAGCAGAGGACGTTACTCCAGATTCAGCCAATCTTGTTCACCAATGTGGACAGACATGAAAATTTATTTAATGATTTCTTACAAAAACCATACATATTTTAACATAAGATGTTGTTTCATAAAATGTTACTAATTTAAAATATGTTTACTGTTGAATTAATAACAGTTTTATTTATATTTTTTATTGTAGTACAACCTGACAATAAACCGTTATAATAGCTATTTAATTATTAATCTATTACAAAATTAATTTTTATACTTAATTATTAACAAAAAAAAATTGTTCAAACAAGCATTTTGTTTCTGTAGCTTAATTTCTCATCGCCTTATATGTTATTGTTATATATCTTATAAGAAAATATCTAGTGACTTAAGAATTGTCAACTCCATAATATTCGAGATGACTTACTACTTGTAATTTCCCTGTGTTCATAATGATTCATGCATGTAGGTGTAGAGATATGGATGTGCGGTGAAAAATCGTAATGCGCTCTTTAAATTGGGCTTTGATGAATTGTACATTAATGTTCTTTGTGTTAGGCGTAGATCGGAGGTAACATTGCGTTAATTAAGTAATTATTTAAAGCTTATGTAATTTTTTAAGTTCTTGACAAGTTTATTGTTATGTAACTGTGTCTCAAACTTGTCGCATCGCTTTTTCTTTTAAAATGAAGCAAAAAATCTTCAAAAATATGATTATATTATTCTTATATGAAAGTACAATAGGCTTAAGCTAAAAGTCCAGGTTATGGTTATGTATCCCTTAATTTATGTGCTGCTGACCCAAAAAAGATAAAAGGTAAGGGTTTTTTTTTATGTAAAGTCGACAGACAAGCTGAAGATCCACTTGAAAGTAGGTAGCCAACGAAGTCTTTAACACTCGCAAAGACTGCTGCCGACCACAGTAGGAATAAGGATACAAGGGATTAGGAAGGGATAGAGAAATGAGATGGGAACTAATGGGAACTGAGTGCATATAAGAAAATTCCTCAATTGTGTATCGAAAACAAAAATACTGGATGCCATTTTATGGCGAACTTATTTGAGGTGAACTTCCGACATTACAATAATAAATTCTCTCTTTTAATACTCTTTTAGTAATTGTTTTATGTATTTTATAGGTAAACATAAGTATGCTTTATATGTATATATTTTTGCTGTCCGTGTGTGTATGTATGTGACTGAACTCCTAAACGGCTGGACCGATTTTGATGAATTTTTTGTGTATATTCGAGTAGGCCTCTGAATGGTTTATATTTCCAATTAAACCCTATAGCTAACGCCGCAATCGGGTTATCGGGTTCGGGCGGGTCAATGCTGGGACCGCCAGTATACAGTTACCAGTTGTAACCCCTCAGGTTGCAGTGGGCTTTTGGGCTCGCTGCAGCTCCTAAGAGAATTACCCACCGTACTTACTCAGCCGAAATGAACAAGAGACTCTGTAGGGCGCCCGCTGTCTGAGAGAATGGGTGAGTTTATCCTATTAAGGAAACACAGATTAAATTTATTTACAATTAGAACAAAATTGTTAAGCTAATATTATGTTTATGAAGGCAATTGTGAAAATGTCCAAGTTGGGGTATCAATACAATTGTAAATAAACACTTAGTGAAAAAAAAAAGAAAAAAAGAAAAAAAAGTTGAGCGTGATGAAAACAAAGTGAAAAGGATGAAAAGTTTGGGGTTTTGGGTTTGATTTTACTAGGATCACGGGAAATAAAGGAAAGGAGCGGACACTAGTGTTCCTTGCCAACTCAACAAAGACAAGGAAGTCGTATTTCACCAGACGGGCTTGTCCAGTGGGTACTAAGTATTTGCCCTGCCACGGAATTAATTTGTAACTCACCAGCGCTATTACAAATTAAAATTAAATAAAAACAAAACTAGTCTGTGCAGCTTACCCTTCTCAGACAGATTAATTTATTAAAAACAGAGCTCGGCACTCAGTCTATGGACACAAGTAACGTCGTGGTTCGAGACCCTTCAGTTCGAGTAGCTTCGAGTTCCGCGTTGGGTTCGCCAGTTCATACTTATTATATGAATAATAACATGTTAAAAATATATATATAGACGAAAACATAAAAGAATAGTCATTTTGTACCTGTATCATCATCATTCAGACTTTGGTCCCACGATGCAGACCATGCCTAATGTGACACCTGCAAAAATGTGCTAAATGTATACCATGTTTTTTTTTGAGTAGTGACATTCCAAATGTGTGAATTAAAAAAAAAACATGTTCATATTTAATTACTTAAGTGTGATCAAGTATTTTTTTTAATGTTAAGATGTCTGTCCCGTTGTCAGACAGACTAACGGGACACCACAAGCAACGCCACAGATAGGTACTGCAAGTGCACTGCCAACTGCAGTAGGATTAAGCATAAGGGATTGGATAGGAAAATGGGCTCTGGCATCCCTTACTCACTCACCGAAACACAACAGCAAACGTGCTGTTATTTCACGGTGATATTCTGTAAGGAGGTGCTTTTCTATACTGCTGCCAGACGGGCTGCGCAGTGTGCCCTACCACTACTTTCCAGATCCGTAACAGAGACAAATTTGAAAAGTTCATTTTCAAAGTTGACCCTGCCGGGAATCGAACCCGGGGGCCCTAGAACAGAGCTTACCACTCATCCAACGGGCTCGTCAGTTCAATCAAGTGAAGTTATATGGGATTTATTGATTTGCCTTTCATGTTATGAAGGAAAGTGAAGAAAAATATGTAAGGCTATAAAAGTATGCACAGATGGCAACATTTCCGTGCGAAACATTATATACACAAAAAAGGTTGTCGAATTAGTCGTCAATATTTACACATCTCATATTATTTCTAATGAATTAATATGGAATTGAAGATACTGTGTATATTAATTGAATTTATTTAATCAAAAACGAAATCTAATGTTGTAATGTATCCATGTCTTTTCTGCTTGGACGTAGGTTTGGATTGATGTGGTAAATGATGTGATGGATTGTGTAATTTAGACAATCCACGCTAAGTAGACCATTAGGTCACAAGATGGATTCGCTTGTCAGATAATTTGCTTATTTATGTAACTTTATTGAAAGGTTACATTGCATGACCTTCTCATTTCAAGTTTCGTGCGTGTGGAACACAATTAATGCCTGTTCAAAGTACGACTAATGAAAAATACATGGAATATTTTAATTTAAAATTTAGTATTCGTACCCGTGATTTTTGTAATGTTAAGATCGGCAGACAGGCTGACGCTCCAGTTGATGGTAGGTGGCTACCGTCGCCTATGACACAAACAACGCCACTGTTGGTGCAAGTGCGCTGCCTACTGCAGTGGGATAAAGAATAAAGGATTGGGAAGGCTTAGGGAAATGGGTTCTCCTCCCCATTTTACCATGACCTTGTCGTGGTTGGGGGGCTTAACCCTCGGCAATTCGGGCGGTTGCAGAGGCCGGTGGGGTCACCGGACTTTGCTTGGCTGATCGAATTTTCGTTGGGAAACAAAAAATGCACACCCGTGAGCACTCTGAGCAACACCGGAGCTGGTGGCGGAGCAAACGTTGGGAGGCTCCAGCTGCCAGTTGGAGCTTAGCCGGTCATCGCTCGCTGGGCCGTGGATCCGTACTTAGCCCACGCGAGTTTTGGCCGATGAGAGACAGCGCCCCGGTACTTGTGCGTCGGACCGAGGTATTGGTCTCGGTTCTGCGCATGAGGACCGGTGCAGGTCACGAGAGTTTCAGGTGGAAGCGGTTGTGCCGCAGAAAACAGGGTTAACGGTGCTTCAGAAATGAAACACCTCGCTAACTGCCCGCTGCGAGATTTAAATATGGGCGGCTCGTACCTCTTCGTCCGGGGGCGGCGAACATGAGCTCGTCCGCCGTCATCACAACACCGGGCAACGAGGGGAGACGTGCTGTGTGTTTCCGGCAGGTTTCTCCACGGCACAGATGTCAAACACCGCGCCAAATCGAGGTGAAGCCAGCAAGGGTGCGGGCCTCGTCTGGCGGCAGGAGGTAAATGCATGTTTCCACGATTTTTCCACGGGAGGCGGGAGGAAATACCGTGGCTTTTTAGTAGGTAGAAGTCTCACATACCCTACCAATCTCCTCATGGTCGTTGAGGATCTGGCTCGCAGATTTTCCACCCAAAAAAAGGGAAATGGGTTCTGGCATCCCTTACTCACTCATCGTAACACAACAGCACACGTGCTGTTATTTCACGGTGGTATTCTGTTACTGCCGCCTGACGGGCTACACAAATGATTGCGAAGCACAGTGTGCCCTGCCACGACTTTCCAGATCAGAGCAAAATTTGAAAATTTCCCTTTCAAAGTTGACTCTGCCGGAAATCGGACCCGGGAACCCTAGAACAGAGTAGTAAGGCAGGCTCCCTAACTACTCATCCAACGGGCTCGTCAAAAATATGTGTATATTTATAAAAACATAAATTTTAATCCCGGCACACTCTAAATTTTACATATTTGTGTATCATTAATTTAAATAGTAGCAGGACAAACTGCCATGCAATCAATTGGGGCAGTTCAGCTGACGGCAGAAATAACAGCACATATGCTGTTGTATTGCCATGATTAAGTATGCTAAGTCAGAGCCCATTTCCTTATCCCTTCCTTCCCTTACCCTTAATCCTATAAACGTTGGCAGCGTACTTGCAGCACATGTGGCATTGATTGTATTTTAGGCGAAGGTCCTACCATCAAATAGATTGTTAGCCTATCTGATGATCTTTTTATAAAAAAAAATTATCAATTTTTGATACGTAACTGTTCTTTTTTTAAATAAATAGGTGTCGGTTTTGTCTACATTTATTTTTCAGTTTACAGTTGCGACACAATAGTAAACTGTGGATGGTAAAACGAGGATTCACAAGCCATGTTATAAATATGTTATATTTTACGGTTAGACACTTGACTCCTGGAACCACCATGATAATCACCATGGAGGATGCAAGCCTCTAGTCGTAAAATAAAATTCTATCAGTCTGTATGCAGTGTGTTCTATAATACTGTTTGTAAAAATACCAATAACTTATTTAGTGGTAATAGTACGACTTCAGAATAAACAGGCGCTTGGTTATAGTAACGATGAGTTTTTATTTGTAAAATATGAAGATTATGTTTGTATTGCCAGGACATTAGGGTTTCCCGTAATGCCATCTGGGTACATTATTATTGGCGATGCCGGCGCGTGCGCACCGTGTGATTGACAGCACAATGTGTCACATGCAAATGTGAGGGCGCGGTGCAAGCGCTAACGCCAGAAGAATGATTCCATTTTGTTAGATTTAAGATTTATAACATCCCTAGTATGATCGTTGCAAGATGCATTTTTAACAAAAAATCCATGATTATTTTGATGATTTGATTGTATCCAGATGATAGTTACAGTGAATGTGCGTATCACGGAGCTTATGACTGTATACCCTCACCTTACATTTATCCCAATGTCAGGTAGGCAGCGTAAACTCAACCTGTGTGACTCCCATAAAATAATACACACACATGTATTGAACTATAACTATTACTATAAATTATTATAGTAATAGATTACGTACTATAGTACTATAGTAATAGATAACGTAACAAAAGTAGCATAATAACTAATAACGTACATAACATAACAAAAACTTTATGATATATTGATGGTTCGGATGACTTGGAATTTTTTTTTCACTGTCGAAAACGAATGCAGCGCATGTGTCACCTAAATGTTTTTTTTTTTATAAATGAGGTTTATAAAAAACATAAGGCTACAGCCCTTCAAAAATCTTAAGTCGCAGTTAAAAATTATTTGTCTCAGATTTAATTTACGATTTTATCGTTTACTGCAGCCTGTTGACTTTGGAATTTTAATTGTAAAAGACATTTTCTAATATAATATCTGTACGTCTAACTTGTAATTAATATACGGGGATGGGAGAAAACACCCTGCTTTGAGCATTTACTCAAATCAAATAGTGGAGAACAAGTAGAGATTTATTTGTAAAAATATATCAAAATCAAATCAAAATCAATATAGATATTTATTTATCAATTAGGTTTCTTCAAGAAACTCTTATGATCGTCATTTAATTTACCTGTTAAATTTAAATTTACCAGGGTTTCGGAAAAAAAGCCAAGATGACGATCCTGAGAAGAAACCCCGAAAGAAACTCAGGATACTATTCTTTTTGTCATTTTTACAATATAAAATTACAACAATCATACTTAAATCAAAGTACATATACAATACTAAACATAGTATGAGCTCCTAATCCAGGCTTTAATTTTAGGCTGTTATATAATAACAGAATATACTTATATTAAATTAATACCAATTTAAAATATAAATAGTACTACATATAGGTATTCAGACGACACTTGAGTGATGTGGCTCCTTTGCACTTAGGCCGAGTTGCGCACACGCATGTCGATATTAACATTTACTTTAACTTAGGGCGAGTTTGAACTGTGTAGTGTCGTGTTAGGGCGAAGTAATGCACTTTACTCCAACATTAGGGCAAAAACACTCTGCTTTTTAACTTCATGTTGCAACTTAGCAATTTATGGATAACTTCCCGTCCTGGCTTTACACTTAATTTGATTAGAATGCAAAAAGTTAACAAATCCTTGAACCACCAAAAAATTTTATTCTTTAACACTACTATTTATTTACTATTGTAAATATTAGAGAAATGAGAAATTGCTATACAACAAATATTCCCGAAGAAATTGCCAAATCTGGGGAAATGACGGCAAACTGAATGAAATACTCGTATATAGAGTAGTTTAGAAGAAATAACAGGACTAGACAATTTGTTTTGCAATAAGTGCTTACTTATATATTTTTTATTTAAAGGCTTGGCAGTCAAGCTAACGGGACACTGGATGGTAGATCTATCAACCTTGATGGGATAAAAGGACCAGAAAGGGTAACTTGTTTCAACTAAATGTTTTAAATTTACTAATGTATCGTTTACAAAGCAGACAGTTCATAGATAATTTTCAAATCAATAAGTTGTTGTTGG
Source organism: Bembecia ichneumoniformis (assembly GCA_910589475.2). Classification (NCBI taxonomy): domain Eukaryota; kingdom Metazoa; phylum Arthropoda; class Insecta; order Lepidoptera; family Sesiidae; genus Bembecia; species Bembecia ichneumoniformis. The sequence continues at coordinate 17,029,240 of OU342534.1, read as the reverse complement.
TCATTTCAGTTTTCGAAAAATTGATTAAAGTAATTAAGTAAGTATATACAAATAAATATTGTCATCATATCATCACCATCATCATCACCACCATCACCACCATTACCACCACCATCATATCGGCATCATATCACCACCATATCACCATCATGTCACCATCATAGCACCATCACATTACCATCACATTATCATCATATCATCATACCACCACCATACCACCATCATATCACCATCACATCACCATCATAACACCACCGTCACCATCGCCACCACCATCAACACCACCAACACCACCACTACCATAATCATCATCACACCATCACCATCATCACAATAATCACCATCATCACAATAATCACAATCGTCACCGTCGTCACCATCATCACCATCGTCACCATCATCACCATCGTCATCATCATCACCGTCGCGTCGTCCCCGCCGCCGCAGCCATCATTATCATCATCATCACCATCGTCATAAACATAATCACCGTCATCGTCATCATCGCGTCGCCGCCGCGCCGTGGCCGTCGTCCCCGTCGCCGTCGTCGCCGTCCTCGCCCGACACATACAGGTAAATGTGAGGTTTTTTCACTTGGACAACAAATGCAAAAATCATAAAAATCAATTCCGTGGGGCCCTGCAGCAATGAGCCTCTTCAAAGACATCTCGAAGAGGCTTATTGATGCGACGGGAGACCGAAGAGCTGGCACTTTCCTCGGCCAACGTATTAGTTTGGCCATTCAACGAGGAAATGCTGCCAGCGTACTTGGTACAATGCCGCAGGGTCCATTTTTATATTATTACTTTTTAATCAATTTAATATTAATTTATTTTTAGATTAGATAATTTTAGTTTTTATTGGTTCTTCACATGTTTAAGTATAATATATATATTTTTCAAAGTGATTTAATGGACTGTATATGTTTTTAATTGCTATTTCAGTGTCAATTTGTAAGAATACGAATTATGTTTTACACATTTATTTCACAGAAGCTAGCAGTTAGAACACACAAAGCATGACAAATGGTTCACAATGGTTTCACAGATCTCAAATGTCATCCGTCGCATTGAAATGTTTGTCGGGTGCAGCGTTCAAGATGCGCTCCATTCACAGCGCAAACATGCGTGCGCATTGCGCAACCCATGAGTTTGTTCTCGATTCTCGTCACAAGTAAATATAATATATAATATCCGTATAATATCAAGAAATTGTGCTCACACTTAAAATTAATCACAGAGAAAAAGTTATTCTTTTATTTTTCTCAATAACAGTATTTTTCTATTAAAACAAAAATACAGTATTTGAAAATAATCTCTTCGTGGACTACGAGAAAGTTTTGACCCAGTGGGCCGTTCTGCAATCCTTGGGACGATGCCAAATAGACAATCGCTATGTGGATGTGTTCAGGTATCTGTTCGAGGTCACGACGATGACCGTACAAGTACAGGGTCAGCAGATGAAACCGATCCAACTGTGAAGAGTAGTTCGACAGGAGGATGTGATAACCTCGAAATTGATTACCAACACGTTGGAAGAAGTCGTTGGCTATTCAGCACCGTGGAAGAAAGATAATCGAGAAGGTGGGGCAATGGTTTTTTGCATCCCAACACCGAACCGAAACAAGGACCTTTGTAAGGAGGGGGTTACTGTCACTGACTAGGCCGTTGTGTTTATAACCGCGGAGCGCAATATGACCTCATAATAATTTAAACATTAAGCATTAAACACTGTCGCTTAAAAAGTTAAAATTATCATTTCAGGAATTCATGTACGATTAAAACGGTACGAGGCAGAGTTGGCTTTAGAGGAGAAACTCACTTAGGAGGGACTCTCCTGCAAGAGATAGCAAGAAAGAAAGAAAGAAGGGTCGGTAGATGATAGCAAACTAGGAAATGTCATGTTTGACATTCAGTGATATACTGCAGCCTAGAGATAATTGACTATGTAATTTATTCCTATATACGTATATATTATTATCTAGATAACTTATCAAGCAATCAAATCTTCAATCAACCTTTTTTTTATTGTAAATGGTAACACGTATGCGGACTACGTCTGAGGACGAAGAAGAGTTTTCGGAATTCAAGTTTTAGAAATTCTTCGTAAGTTTTCAAAGGAAACATCAATATTCGAAAAAACCTTTGAAACATTCATTGCTACCGTTGCATAAACAAGACGATCAATTGACGAGTATGAAAAATAAGACGCAGATAAAAATTATACTGATGCAACGAGATGATGCTAAAGTAGATTATGTTTTAACTAAATCACAATATATTTGCAATAATGATAAGATAAATGAAATGGAGAGCTATATTTATGACATTGTTTTTGATAATGTAAATGTAAATGTTTTTGATAATAGGAGATCGGACAAATTTTCAGAAAGTGTTTTAAATTAATCTTCATGGATATTTATTCCCATAAAAAATACTATTTTATTTATTTATAGCCTTTTAGGTACTCAAAATCATGTTTTAATATTGTTTGTTTGAAAATGCCGCCAAAACGCCACGATAGTTCATCTGAGAGCGCGTAACGTCATTTGTGGTCATATCATAACAAAACAGCTGCATTGGCATGAGACAATGATTGCCCTACAAATGACGTCACGCACTGTGATTGGTTTTTCAGTCTAGATTAAAAATATTGTAAATAATAACATTTTATTTCTTCATTTAAAAATATTTAAATGAATTATATTAAATTATTATTCGATAAATAATCGTAAAAAAATATATATTTCCTTTCTAAGTACATTTTAGATTTTAATCTGATTACTGTCCGATCCCCTATTGTAAATGTTTAAATGTTTTTTTTTCTTTTTGAATATCTGGTCCCTGGCAGAATATCAGTGTTGTGGTCTGCACCAGAACTGTATACTGAGCCAGGGTTCCTTTTCCTCTCGTTACTTTTTCTCGACAACATTTTACTCAAGTGATGGGTGATTGAAGTGGTTATGAATTTACTTCATAATTAATTTAGTTTCCGGTTACTGATTGGACTGTTGTTGACGAGATGGAATTTATACTGAATTTGTATTGTTAGATATTGCTTGACTTATATAATTTTATTGTATAACTGAATTGATTTTTGAACGAATTTTGCTTCTTATATTTGTTATTGTGTTCTATTAGTAATTATGACATTTTTTTTTTAATTTTTCACTGAGACAACATGATGTTATAGCTGTAGATACCAGTAATTGGTACATAAACGTAAACGTGTCCATGTAATTTGTGAATGTGACTTAGCGAATTTTGATGTGCTGATGGTGTCTCATTTAAATAAAATAAAAATAAAATATATTTGTTTGTTTGTAATTATTATTTTGTTGTTTGTTGTATTGTTGCATATTGTTTGTATTGTTCACATATTGTATTAGACGAATAAAAGATGGTTTCTTTCTTTCTTTCTTTCTATAATGTTTTCGTAATAATTTACTTTGCACATTTGCTTTACACAATCTGACTTTGCATTTTAAACATTTTTTTATGTACAATGAGAATATCATCCAGATTCTCATTGGCGAGATAATCTGATTCATCTCAATGTTCGTGCTGTACTAAATTTCATAAGCTAACCTCGCACCCACGCTAACTCCAGTTATTGTTATGCTCGAATGAGACTAGAGTAAATTAATCAATGTGACTCCATGACTCATCGCTGATGAGATTTTAAGGAGCCACGTTACACATCGAATCAGATTTTTTTTGTTTTGTTTTTCAGTGGTAAATTTTAAACAGATATTTACTATGCTAGTCAAGCTTTCCCGCTACTTAATTAGCGTATCTTTATCAAATATATCTACTAATATTATAAGGCACAAGAGTTTATTTGTTTGTTTGAACGCGCTAACCAACCAACGATAGTCCATTTATCGCGGATTGCTATAATCGTCTATATCAGGGTTTCCCTAACTAATTTATTACGCGCCCCCCTTTCTAAAAGATGAAAATTTCCGCGCCCCCCCTCCCTTGTCCAATTATAAATATAATAATAATTTTAGGTTACAATCAGAATGTAAAGACAGAAAGAAACATCAAAGTATTTTTTATTGCTTATTAAATTTATACAAAATCTACTTATTCGAATGAGATGGATGTGCTTGCATATTTTTTTACCAGGTTTTCGATTCTCGGCTTAACCCCAGATATGGCACAGTGCAAATCACCAGCAATGTTTATTTCTATACTTGGTTTTTATCGCTACCATAGCAGAAAATCCTTTTCTGCAATTTTGGTATAAATTTTGAAATATTAGACCCAAACTAATGCTTTTCCCGTTTTGTCGAAATCGTATTTGGCGGCAGAACAGTTTTTAATATCCAAGGCTTCCTCTTGCAGGGTGTCTGGCAGGGCATCCACAATAACATGGAACGGATCCTGTCTTATTAGTGGCTCACGCCCCCCTCTGCGGGTCTCTGCGCCCCCCTTGGGGGTCGCGCCCCCCACTTTGAAAACCCATGGTCTATATAACATCGACCAGTAGGAGCGGAGCTTAAATGAAAATTTATCCCTTTTGAGACCTTCCGTTGCGTGCGCTGCGCAAACGGTTAAAGTTACGTAAAAATTATGTACGACGGAATTGTTCCCGTTTAAAAGTTCTAAAAAAAAGTCCGCGACAGCATATGTCTATCTTTTAAGGTTGACTCGCTATTACCTTTTTTATGGTAATCAAATTTGTTCTAAAATAATGCATTATTAGCGAAGGTGTTTTTATAAACATGATATTAATCCTTATCCAAATAAATAAGTTATTCATTAAAAGTATTTAATTTTGAACAATATTGCCCTTGACATCATTTGATTTCAATGAATATCTTTAGGAGATATCTTAAATTAAAAAGTCCGCGGGAGAAAATAAATTGAAGCGGTCTCGCACCAACGCGACGCGAACGACGGGACTCGCTTGATGCAGACGCAAGCGTTATGTTACACATTTATATTTTTCATTTTTCAACGCGGACGAAGTCACGGCCACCAGCTAGTATGTAACGCCTAACATCTTTATTGCAGTTATAACTTTTCCAGTCGTTAGATGATCCCTCGGGAACACTACTTTTTTCTGGAAGAAAGGTAGCCTACGTCCTTTCCTGCATCCCTGACAACGTGTATGCAAATATTCATGATGATCGGTTAATTTCACATTTATAATATTATAAGTATGGATAGACTACGTGTTATTATGATGTTTATACAACTGTAGTGTTTCATCAAATTATGTTTTTTTTTTAGGTTAAGGGCTTCACTGAGGCAAATGACATTTACTATAGAACTCGCTGGCGGCAAATCCAATTCAACAGGCCTAGAAATGGTGTTTTTTTGTTTTTACCATTAGAACAATACACAAAATAATTTTTTTTATTAATACAATTTTTTAATCTGATATTAACTTATTAATAGGTACAGGATTCATATGCGTGCAATAAGCCGTTTTCGAGAGAATTTTCAATAAAAGTCAAATCCTTCTTGTGTTCTAACTTTTTTTTGTGGAGTTTATATTACTTTAACCAAAATTCCAATTAATACAATTGGTTTTTCACATGTTTAAGTATAATATATATTTTTTTCAAAGCAATTGTCTTGTCCATTTCTTGTAACATCTTCATTAAACAATGGATATTTTTAGTATTTAGGGTTGTCTCCCCCTTAAGGTCGAAAGACTAGCTACGGTCCACTTGATGGTAGGTGGCTACCGTCGCCTTAACACAAGCAAAACCACAGATACTACAATTGCGTTGACGACCATAGTTGGATTGGGAAAGGTGTAAAGCCAGAACGTGCTGTTATTTCACGGTGGCTTTATGTTAGGAGGTGGTTATTGCCGCCAAACTGACTGTCCAAGTGACTGCGAAACGCAGTGTGCCCGCCACTACTTTTTGAATTTGGTACCTCTGAGGCAAGCACCTTAATCAATCGACCAATTTGCTCGTCAATTAATTATTTTCTACTTTGAATAGTTTTACTGTAAAGCGACTTACTATAGACGATAAAGAGTGTTTCGTTTAAAAAGTAAAAATTAATTCTCATTCGTCATTTAAAGGATGAGTCCGGACTAATTTTGTGGGTCTAGTAGAAACATATGAATGCGTGTAATACATATACGTATATATGTACCTACTACGTACAATTTTCATAATGTCCAATTGCCAAGGGCTGAGTTTTATGAGGTTGAAACTAGTTCTAATTTTTTTTAATGTTAGGATAGACAGACAGGCTGACGGTCCACTTGATGGTAGGTGGCTACGATCGCCTATAACACAAGCAACGCTGAAGCTGTTGCAAGTGCGCTGCCGACTACTGTAGGATTAAGGATAAGGGATTAGGAGGGGATAGGGAAATTCACTCTGGCATCCCTTAATCACTCACCGAAACACAACAGCGAACGGGCTGTTATTCACGGTGGTCTTCTGTAAGTGGGTGGTTACTGCGGCCAAACGGGCTGCCCAAATGACTGCGAAACACAGTGTGCCCTGCTACTATTAAAATTACTAAGACTTTAGTTGTGTTTCTAAATTTTATGCCACGAACTAAACAGTTTTTATTCGGTGTAAAACCACAATTCCCTTGCATAATTAAAATATATTATGAATACAGTCAATTATATTGTTACAACATGAAGGCACAATTGATATTGCCGTGAGAGATCCCAAAGTGCGTGCGCATCGATTGAACCACGTGGGCTCAGTACACATGGTCAAAGTGACTACAATAATATGAACTTAATCTTGTAATTTCTCTTTCATAATTAACACATTTTATTCGAATTAACCACAGCACGACAGAAAAATTCTCAAAATTTATCAACAAACTAGCTGCTCGTCTCTGGCTACGCACTGATGCTAGTGGAGGTTTTATCACATATATAAACCTTCCATGAAAAATTATACATTTATGATAGTGAAAATTGCATCATCAATTAGAAGTTAACGAATCTAGGTACAGACAGACTGACGCAGGCAACGAGTTCCTTTATACTATGTGAGGATAAAATTATTTATGAAGGTTTTTTTTAATGTTAAGATCAGCAGACAGGCTGACGGTCCACTTGATGGTAGGTGGCTACCGTCACCTATAACACAAACAACGCCAAAGCTGCTCCAAGTGCGCTGCCGACTACAATAGGATTAAGGATAAGGGATTGGGAAGGGGTAAGGAAATGAGCTCTGGCATCTCTTACTTCACTCACCGAAACACAACAGCACACGTGCTGTTATTTCACGGTGGTCTTCTGTAAGGGGGTGGTTACTGCCGCCCAAATGACTGCGAAACGCAGTGTGCCCTGCCACTACTTTCCAAATCCAGACCAGAGACAAATTAGATTTGACTGTCTGTGTCCTAATAGTTTCACAAGCCATTTACTGGCTAGGTTCAGAGCAATTCATCTTTTTATCTTTTACTATGGATTCGCTGTGCCAAAAGCCGAAGCCAAGTTGTCATAAAATTAAAATTTTTGTAACAGCTTGGCATAGCAAGAAAACATACAAAAAATAAAATAAATAACAAAAACGTAAAAGTTGTATTTTCTTTAACAGAAACTAATCAATTAGAATAATTTTGTTTCAGTTTATTATTTATAACACATGCTTTTACTTTTAAATTTATCTTTATTAATTAAAAACACAATTTTACACAGTTTCAAGGATTCACACTCACGGAAGCACACACAGAACAAGCAGAGGGAATACAGACTCATATTGAATGTAGTCTGTATTGTTGCCAATAAAGATGTAGCATATGTAACCAAAATGATTGATCGCGATTTCATATGCGTGGTATTCGGAATAGCGTATAACTTTTTTTTGTATACCGATTGGAATGAAACAAACATTAAAGCTTACTACAAAATATCTGTGAAAACAGCATTCAGATTGGTTAAGCCGTTTCTGAGATTAGCGCACAAACAAACGGATAAACACCAATAAATTCTAAAAACTATCTTTTTGACCTTGGTAACCTAAGTACAACGTGTTCAAATTGTTTTTTTTTGGAAATAGTTTAGGATTTTCTTATATGTATAGATTTGATTGCTATTATGCTATACATTTAGGTAACAATTTGAAAGATTTAGGACGGCTTCGAAATTCGAAACACATCCATTATTCAAAATAACAACAGTTGACGGTATTTAGTATAAATTAAAGCAATATGTAAATATTGTGCAAGCCGTCCCTAATGTAACGTTCCGTACCTAATTGTCTTAAGTTGAAATATTTCGTGGTCATGTCATTCTTAAGGTATTGTGGGTTCGATTCCGGGGGAGTTGATATTCGATTTCGCATTGTCTATCACACGTCTATGACTCGTTCAAGGTTGTGATTGAATTAGTGAATGGTTCGGTCTAATCATTCAATTTTGTTTGATGGAAAGGTTATGGATGTGTAGGCATTGATGGAAGGAACTCTTGTTAATTATTCTCAAGGAAAATTGTATGTACGAATTTGAGTTTAATTGCTTAGAAAATAGGGTTCACTCATCATCGATTGAAATGTCTATTTCTGTTTGTTTCTGTATTACTTAATATTGCTTATGAATAATAACCTACCGATTGTAGGGCACTGTATTATTTTAGGGAACAATAAAGTTTAAATTATTCTACTTATTGAAAGAAAAACGCTAGTATTTTCGGATGTGTAGCTTTCACAAAATGTATTTTTTTTTTCAAGTTTGAGAGACAGGCTTATACAGTTGATAGAAATGGCTATGAGATTAGCGTGCACAAAGGCACAGATAAACACAAAAATTCCAAAAAATCTTTTCATGACCTCGATAACACAAGTACAACGTGTACAAATTGTGTTTTTTTTTTGAAAAAATATTTTTAATACAGTTGCTCAAAAAGTGGCGTATTGCAGGAACGTATAGCGTTCGGGATGTGGGCTATTACACACTCGTGCTTTTTTTTTACCTTTCCCGCACTCGTGTGTTCTCTTTCCCAACTGTCAAAATAATGTCTATTAAAAAGAAAAACCAACCATGAAGTTTTTACTAAAAAGTTTTTATGATTCATGCAAATACGTATATTTCTAAAAAGCTACGAATTTGTTTCAATATCAGATTTAATGATTTGATTTAATGAGTTAGGTTAGGTTTCATTTCATTTCATCTCATTAAATTTCATTTTCATTTCAAATCAATAAAAAAATTCTACTGAAGACTTGGCTGTATGGGCATAGTTTCCTATGCCTACCAGAATGGTTGAAGAAAAAAAATCTCTGCTTATATTCTACGGTTGGCGCCATTTTCCAGAAATTTTCTTTGCGAGTTTAGTTGTTTGTTTTATTAAATTGCTTAATTTTTTCGCAACTGTATTAAAAATAGTCGTTCAGTACACGTGCGGAACCGTCATTGCAACTTGTTCCGACTGTCAACCCTCGCCTTCGGCTGCGCCTCGGCTCGGGTAGACATTTGTCGGAACTCTTTGCAATGACAGCCTTTCCGCACTTGTAATGAAATATACTATTAATGTACAGACACGCTTTTTACGATTTCATTATATGTAAATATATGTATAAATTTTGTTATTTTTCTTGCAAAACATCGGATACTAAATGTATTAGAAAGAATTTTACGGAGCAAATGATAGATACAATGACATAGTTATAAGAATCGATACATGTGTTTACTGTCCAATATTTTTAGAGGTTTTTCTTTTTGTAAGAGGCTCAAGTACTGTCTCGCAGTCTCTTCTGTGAAAGTTATGAACAACCATTAATTAATAATAGAATATTTAATTGCTCCAATTGGTGATCAGCTCAGCTTTCTATGCAAACGCATTATTATTCAGTTCGAGCGTCTCTCGTATTGAGTTACGTGCGTTTATTTTCCTGAGAACGTAATGTTAAAGCAAATATTGGTTCCGCTGGCTTACTCGATATTATTTGCTTATTAGCTAAAAAGTATAGTGAACTAAATATATCAACTGCCTATTTAACCTGTTTTTCTATGTCAAGTAAAAAAGAGAGAAAGGGTAATGAAATGAGTCATTCATTTCATTATCGATCTGATATGATAAAGAGCAGGGAGTTTTTTTTTTAATCCTTACTTATTTCAAAAGTAACTAATTCAGATTTTTCTTACTAATTCTTGTTATAAACGCGAAAGTTTGTAACAATATATCTATGTGAGGTTTCCGGGATGATGGCCCAGGTCTGTTGGAAATTCTTCCAAACGTTTCGTCAACAACTGCGGTTGACATCCTCAGTGGTGTAGTCCGTATTAGAAGAAGAAGTATATCACATCACTGCACCGCAATGCACCAAACTGTGACACATTGCACTGCACTTCACTTTTGCACTTTTTGACTTCTCGAGCGAGACTGATTCGTCGACTGGAATGTTTCTATCCAACTCATATGGATACCGGCCGAGAAAACCTACATTCCACTAATATCTATGGATGTGTTTTACTCTGTCACGCAGAGACTAAAGAGCGAATTTTGTTTAGAATCTCTAGTAATATAGTTTATTTTCCGAAGGAGCGCAATGGCGAACATAACAAATCTGCTAAGGAAAAATTGTCATTGTACGATTTTTGAAGACGGTGACGAATTCGGAGCGTATATTAAGTCTTGGAAAATTCTACAACCAACCTTGATTAGAGATCCACTAAAGAAAATTACTTCAGAGATGGAAATTTTAATGTCGATAAATAATATGGCAAAATATTCCCAGAGCAGGACGCAATACGTTCAGATGTCTATCTTTTCTACAATGCGAAGCCATCACGAGTAGAATTTCTAAGAAACTTTTAACATAAACCTTCTTCATATGATTAAATAAAACAGCACCGTGTCCGTCGAGTGCTCACTTTATACGTAATGAATGCATTATGAAATAAAACCGTCAGTGTATTAGCGGGTTTTGATAATCCCAGTTAAAATGGCGTCGATTTTCGAGCACGCGCGCGTCATTCGCGCATACGCGTGCTAAACGCGATGCGTTTTGAATGCTATATGAAAGTAATTTATTATGTGTTTTACATATTTAAATTTAGTTAAGTACGAGTTGGGTTCGGCGACACAGGAAAGACGTTGCTGCCATCATCAAAATCTATACTTATAAAAATATTTGTCCCGACTGACTATCAAAGCACAGCCAAAACTACTAAGTTTAGACAGCAAAAGACTTAAGCGTCCACTAAGAAAGCATTTCTGAAAACTCCGTGCGAACCCGAGGACTGGTCGCTAGTAATGTTATAAAATAATAAGACTAAAACAAAGGACTGTATGTTTCGTCTAGGAACAGCTTGGGGAACATTATTTACATAAGACCTGACTCCACAAGATAAGTAATTCTTTTATGGGTCAGTGTATACGGTTTTATAATAAACTACCTGAGAGCTTATCTATAAATAAATTTAAAGGTGTCATTAAACTCCTCTCAAAAGGCTATTATTATAAGGTCACTGATTATTTAAGCGACAATGAAGCCTGGAATTAAAGCCTGGATTCGGAGCTCGTAGTATTATTGTATATGTACTTTGATTTAAGTGTATCTAATTGTTGTAATTTTATATTTTAAAGATGACAAAAAGAATAGTATTCTGAGTTTCTTTCGGGGTTTCTTCTCAGGATCGCCATCTTGGTTTTTTTTCCGAAACCCTGGTAAATTTAAATGACGATCATAAGAGTTTCTTGGAGAAACCTAATTGATAAATAAATATTTTGATTTGATTTGAACTTCTTAATGAATCCTTCTACCGTTATAATTACAAGGGAAAATTGGGTCTCTTGATTTATTTTACATACATATATGATTTTATGTCACATAAAAAAAATAAAAATGAATTGCCATATATGTTGCTAAGAGCAAAACTCTGGAATTACTGGACCAATTCGGTCATTTTTTTTAATGTTCGTTGATGGCCGAGGAAGGGTATTGTGAAGAAAAAATTGCATTAATGTCGGGGGCGAGCTACTAGTAGATATTTATTCTTTACTAGCTTAGCAGGCAACTTTGTACGCGTGGTAACCTGTATAGCGCGTAATTAAACCGATTGGAATGAAGTAAACACTAAAGTTACGGGAAGCTTACTACAATATATGAGTGAAAACCGCATTCAAATCGGTTAAGCCGTTTCTGAGGTTAGCGTGCACAAACGCACAGAAAAATAGACGAAATTCCAAAAAACTATTACTTTGACTTCGGTAACATAAGTACAACGTGTACAAATTTTTTTTTAATAGTACAGACTCGGCTCGTTTACGATTTTATTATAGATAATTATATTTATTACATTATATTATTATATTTATTTTATTATAGATAATTATATGATTATCGATAAGTTTTTTTTTAAATAAGGACAGAGTTCAGAATTTGTCGTTATCTAAAAGGTCACGAATAGGCAAATATCTTCAAATAATTATCCCGATTTGAATTATTCGAAGATATCCATTCAAATTATTATTTGAATTATTATTATTTATTATTTCAATTATTTATTATTTGAAGATATCCATTACTAACATCCATAAATTATTATTATTATTATTAGTTCTGAAAATTAATGGATTAAAATAGATATGACAATGCATAGATGTAGCCAATATACGGTCTGTATACCTACTTTATTTAGTTACATAATCAGTACCATTAGTAGTCAAGTAACTTCTGTCATTCTGAATGCTGGCGATATACAAACAATATTGGAAGAATTTCAAGCTCCTGTAGACTTAACTATACACTTTAAATTGGTGAATGAATTTAAAACATATGCTGGTATTGAGTTCATATTGGTGTAGTTTTTTTAATATTCTATGCATGTACTTACTTTATATCTTTTTTTTTACCTTCGGCTGAAAACATAAACAATGCCGGGATGCAAGTACTCTGAAGAAAGCAGACCTTGACAGAGAGGATCCTGACAGATCCACCCAGTCAAGGTCTGTAAAGTTCAATTAACTCGAATTTGTTATAGTTTTCCCTTTATGTGGCCATTAAACCCTAACTTTGTACCAAATTTCAGCTCTCTGAGTTTATGGGAAGTACTAGTTCTATTTTGATGATCATGAGTGAGTGAGTGAATGTCGAAAATGCGAAACTTTGCTTTCGCTTAACTTCGGAACTAAATGACCTACAGACTTGAAATTTTGGATTTTAAGTATGTGATTATAGCTTACTGGATGAAAAAAATTTCTGCGTTCTGGTCTTATCCAGAGGTTCTCAAATAGGGGCCTGAAAATGCGGCGAAATGGTTCCAGTAAAGGATGGTACGGCAGTGATTGCTTTTGCTTCGCGCTCGACTGTAAAACGAGCAACCTAAATGAGAAACTAACAAAGAAATTGATTAGTATATTATTTCATAAATTTATCAAAGAAAATTTTACATTTATTGTCAAATAGTAGAAGTAGAAAGAACTACTTTTTATAATACCTGCTAAGTGCTTTAATAGTAAGTTGTAGAATGACTGTAACATCTAGACGACCCCATCAATCAAACTCACCTTTTTTTTGACGCGGGGAAATGACGTTACGCATACGCACACCGTCTGGGGAGACGTTGCGGTTATGTGAGACTCGCCTTCCTCATAGTGAGGGAGGTATAACCACTAAAACCTTGCGGCGCTCTTCCTCGGCCGTCAAGGAGGGTCCTGGAATCTCATTAGCGCACCAGGGCCCGCCCCTGCTTTGCCCCTCTTGGTTACGGGGGCACCATCCGGGAGATGCGATTATTGCATCCCCTCGGATGAATATGTTGGCGGATACAGTGAGCCTCCCAACACTCGGCAACACCCTAGACTGCTAGAGGATCCCGGGTCGCGTGTTTTGACGGTGCGTGCGCGCCATGATGCGCCGTGCGCTACCCGAAGGCAGAGTTTGGATTACCTATTGCAAAGCAACCTCACCTGCTCGCGTTGGTGTTTCTAATGAAGCTCTGGCCACCAAGCAAGTAATACGGGTATAACCATCAACCTAAGCGGCAAACCGATTGGAAGAGGCGACAGCAACCTGGAATTCCTAGAAACCTATTTTTTTTGTTGTTAAGATCGGCAGATAGGCTGACGGTAGGTGGCTACCGTCGTCTATATCACAAGCAACGCCACAGCTGCTGCAAGTGTGCTGCCGACAAGTTGTATTGGAAAATGGGCCCTGGCAACCTTCCCGAATGACTGCGAATCGCTGTGTGCCCTGCCATTACTTTTCAGATCTAGACCAGAGCCACCTTTGAAAAGTTCATTTCGAAAGTTGACCTTGTCGGAAATCGAACCCAGGAACTCTAGAACAGAGCGTTAACTCATCCAACGGCCTCGTAAAAAAAAGTCCCAAAAAGTACCTAGACAATTTTTCATAATAAACAATTGACTAGTAGCATTATAAGCATTGCATTGACACAAACGTGTGAGGGCAAATCTATAAGAGAACCAAAGAACATAAAATATTATAATGATGTACTCGTATATTTAATATTTATTTAATGTAAAGTTGGTCAGACAGTCTGACGGTCCACCGCCGCCTATTAACAGAAGCTACACCAAAGGTGCATGTTATTAACCTTAATCTGAGACAGAGCCTTAAAGCAAGCACCTTGACTACTCGACCAAGGGGCTTGTCCAGTTAAGTTTAAAGTTTATAGAGAATTCATTTCATGAAATTACCAAAATATCTCAATGTGTTTTGGCGGCTTTTGAATATTTGATTTGATTTTTAAGTGTATTTAGAATTCAGCTACACATAATAACCAGTCAAGAAGCAATACTGAAGACGGTTAACTCGTCGTCGCGAGCATTACGTGATCTTAAATAAACTAACTCCTGACATATTCGGAATGCGATATATTTGGGTGCACCATCATTTTTATGGGACATATTTTTCAATTATAAAATTCGATTATTTAACAAGTGTTAGGTGGAAATGTAAAACGGAAAATCGTGAATTTTCTTCGTCTACAATTTTTTTAATTATATATTGTTTTTAATTATATTTGTGTGTACCAGAGTTCCAGAGGCATTAATGTCCGCATAAACTTTGATACATTCCGGATGGTTAGAACATTGGTTTAGCTAACCGAAATTTCGTTTAGCTACAATATAAGCTTCCTCGAGCAAGCTGTTAATAATGACCCTGCAGGGTCGATAGCGCACCTGTACTTCTGATGGTTATGCCCCTTAGCTCACTGTTGTAGCTTATGTTCCTTGCTGACGAAAGTCATAGTCACCTTGTCGGCCTGCCTGCTGAGATTTACATAAAAAATAATATTAGGACTGTCATGTCTTGTCTGTCAATAGTAAATGTAAATTTTCCTATCGTGTTACAATTACACCCTTTATTTATATCTATACATCAATATATACATCCTGGTTTAGACATCCTAGTTGAAGAATTTGAGAGAGTGGTTTGATTTGAGTACTCGCTCACTCCTTCGATATAGCCATGATGGTCGCCAATCTTCGTAGAGAAGGGGCACGTTAAGAAGAAAGATATCTACACATATAATAAAGTCGTAAACGAGATCAGGGAGGATCCTGATCCATCCTGTTAAGGTTTGTTAAGGTCAATGTATGTTGACCTTAACAGACCCTAAGGGACAACTAATTAACTCTAAACCTTACCTTTAAGGTCAACTAATTAACTCAAATTTATTGAAACAAAAGTTACGGCTAAAATTAGCAACCTAAATGAGAAGCTAACAAATAAATTGAATATTGTAATCTACATATATATCTATTAATAAAATCGTAAACGAGCAGTGTCTGTAGATTAAATATTTTTTCAAAAAAAAAAAAAAAAACACAATATGTACACTTTGTTATCAAGGTCAAAAAATAGTTTTTAGAATTTTTGCCTGTTTGTCTGTGCGTTTGTGCGCGCTAATCTCAGTAACGGCTCGGAAGGGCTGCCCAAATGACTGCGAAAACGCAGTGTGCCCTGCCACTACTTTCCAAATCCAGACCAGAGCCAAATTTGAAAAGTTGGTTTTTCAAAGTTGACCCCGCCGGGAATCGAACTCGGGAACCCTAGAACAGAGCGTTAAAACTACTCATCCAGAAAAAACGGATATTTTATTGCTAAGATTACAAATAATAGAGAACATCTTTGTCACCCTACTAATGTCCGAACGGCGCGTGAGTGGACTGAGTAAAAACGGTTACCTACCGCGCACGCGCTACGCTGGTATCGGCGTGAATTTAAATCGGATTAACTATACACTTGGCGACAAATTTGTCTCTGCCCTCATATTAACGTCAGCCGCTTGTTATTTGCGAATTGCTTTGCAATGGGTTTTTCCTACATGTCTCACGATTTAACAAGACACTAGATTTAGTTATAGTTGCAAACAATTGCAGTTAAAATGGACAACTCGCAAATATGTCACTAATTGGTTTGACTAGGTTAAAATAAAGCCCAATTGTAAAAATTATCTTGAAATAAAAAAAACAAACGTGATCTAGGTAAAATTTAAAATTAAATTAAATTTAAACTTAAAATTAATTTAAGAAAGAAAGAAATATGTATTTAGTCAAAATGTGACTACAAAATAAGATCTTAATTACACATAATATGGAATATGAGTATAATTCAAAAAAGGCTTAAATATATATTTTTTATCAACATTTTTGCTTTAGAATTATGTCTATGTAAATATTTTTTAATATTATTTCTTTTTCGTTAAGAAAATAATTATTAAAAAGTGCATAAAAATGTGGGAAATTCAAAATACTCGAAACGGTCAGATCGAATGTGACGTCAAAGTCTATGGAACGTGACGTCAACGTCTATGAAATGTCAACAAGCGTGTAGATGTTTGTGATTTTTAACATTTGATTGTATTGTAGACTTTGACGTCACGACGAGCGCGCCAAAAGGGCGGGTGTTTAATGTGCCCGTAGCTGTTAGTTAATTTTAACTTTTTTTTGGTACCAAATTTCTGTTTTTTGGCGCTGAATATTTTTTTACGGTTATATAACGATATAAATTCGATAAATATAAAAAAAATGTGCATATTCCCTATTATGATGGCCTATACATATTCTGCCATTAATAGTGGCTTACAAATATTATTTATTTGTTATAAATAACAATTAATATTTTACATCACTAATATACGAGTAACTATTTTATAATTACAACTAATTACAGACGGAATACTTTTATTTAGCGTGCGAGCAACATGTTCAATATGTTAAGCAATGAAAGCGAACTAAATCTTGATTTATTCAACAGGATCGGTCGTGGTGTCGGCGAGGAGTTTGTTGGCGCGAAGATTTTTTGATGACTAGTTTGGTTTTGTTTCTTCCTGATCCTAGCATTACTCTTCCTTTACAAATTGTGATTTTACTTTTAAAGTTTTATTGTTTTTATTTTATTTTTATGAACGCTATACTGTTTGTTTAGATATAGTTTGTTTCTATGGGTGAGAATCTTTAATTGGTTATTATGTTTTTTAGTTCTTTGTTTAATCAATAAATAAATAAATAAATAAATAAATAATAATATATCTATCTTAAACTAAAATATTGATCTTATTTTTTAAAAAATATATATAAAAACTATTTGTGCAATTTATTTTTGAATTTTTCTAATGTGAGCTCCTTTAACAGAAATACCTACAAATATATTTGTATAGCCATACAGTAAGCATTTTTTCCAATTAATATTAGAATTAAGCATTTAATATCAAGAATTAACATTATCAAATATCAGTCTCCTAACTTAATCTTGAAGCTAGGGAACTGGGATGATTACGGTATGGTAAAAATAATTGCTTCTTTATGTTATTTGCGATGATTTCCGTTTTTGAAAATTTTCCATAACAGGCTGACGGTACACTTGATGGTAGGTGTCTACTGTCGCCTATAACACAAACAACGCCAAAGCTGCAGCAAGTACGCTGCCGACTACAATAGGATAAGGGATTAGAAGGGGATACGGAAATGGGCTCTGGCATCCCTTACTCACTCACCGAAACACAACAGCACACGTGCTGTTATTTCACGGTGGTCTTCTGTAAGGGTGTCTGGGTGTCGCCAGACGGGTTGCCCAAACGACTGCGAAACGCAGTGGGCCCTGCAACTACTTTCCAGATCCAGACCAGGGCCAATTTGGAAAGTTCATTTTTCAAAGTTGACCCTACCGGGAATCGAACCCGGGAACCCTACTAACCACTCATCCAACGGGCTCGTTTTAATTGATTTATTAGATTCAGATTGACGAATTTTTTTTTTCAGTAATAACAGAACTTGCACTTTGAATGTACCTATCGATTAAATGTATCGGTTAATCGTTTCCAATAGGATACAAAAGATAAAATAATGACACTACGCCTGAATCTAATCCTGATCACTTTCAGAATAATTTGTTTTCTGGAAGATGCAATGCAATGATAAGTAGATTTTTGTTTCGGAAGAAATGCAAGGGAATACTAATGAATGGTTAACAAAAACAAAAAAATAAACGTTTAAAGTGGTTCGTGGGAGAATCACACTTGCCATCTAACGATATATCGAAGTGATGATGTGGGTGTCTGCAGAGATTATCGACTTTAAGATAACTGGGTGAAATAATAACTATGCCTTCGTGTCTTATGAACAGAGAGCGGCGTGGGTTTGTGTTAGTACACTTGCGGACAGTTGTAGTAACTATAAAATCATCGACATGAATTATTATTTTGTACGTTTGTCTTTAATAAGAGATAACCAAATTTCACCAAATGGAAGCAAATGTATTCAAAAGATACACAAAAGATACACGGTGTACAGTGTACACAAAAGATCCCAATGTCGCAAATCCTGGTACAGACGCTAACAGGCCACGGTGGGTTCTCAGATTATCTCTATATAAATATTAAAAGAAACCATCTCCGAACTGCCTGTGGAAGCCTGGGGTGCGGGAGACGATGGAGCACCTGCTGCTCCAATGCCTTAGGTTTGCGCTGGCACGTTTAGAGTTGAAGTTTGACATTAACTTGAATTAGAGAGACGTTGTGCTGTTGTGTTTCGGTGAGTTAGCCATAGCCCATTTCCCTATCCACTCCTAAGTCCTCGTCCTTGATCCTGCTGTGGTCGGTTGCGCACTTGCAGCAGCTTTGGCATTGCTTGTGTTATAGGCGACAGTAGCCACTTACCATCAAGTGGACCGTTACCCTGTCTGTCGATCTTAACATAAAAAAAGCATAATATTATAAGTAAAATTATGATGGATAAGAATACCAGTAAGACATTTATTAAAAATAATATAAAAATTGTAGATAAAGCTAGATAAGATAGATAGATAATAATCAAGTTAAATTACTTCTTTTAAGGCATTCTGCCAAGTCTGTGGGTGACTCATACACAAAGAGCATCGAGTATAATGCTGTTGAGCGCATCAGTCCAGGATGCTGTTGAGACTGCCACGCTATTGTAGTGCATAAGAACTGTTTGCCCAAAATCATACCGATGATTTTTATGCCCTAAGAAGGAAGAGGGTGGCATCCTTGGTTTTTGCTAATGTTTTATATATACTACTCAAAACAAAATAAGGGCCACTAAGATTTTTTGTTGTACCATGAAAACAATAAAGACATTAAATTGTTTAACTTATGTAACTACAAAATAATGTTATTGGTTATAATATAGGCTAACAATTGTTTAAAATAATTATCATGAACTGTTTTTTTTAAGTTCATAATGAAATTGGCCATTTTGAATGGCCAATTTCATTATGTAAACGTAAACATGAACAAAAGAAATCACCGGAAAAAGACAAAATACTGTTCTTGTCACTTTTGTTTCTTCTTTTTAGTAACGAGTATGTCCTCCTCTCTTAGCAATACACTCCTGAAGCCTCGTATGCATACTCTGGATCAAATTCCTCACGTTTTCATCTGGAATCTCCTCCCATGCACATTTTAAAGCGTCAATCAGCTGCTGTTGATTGTAGACCCCTTGCTCATTCTCTCTAACCCTTCGTTTCAATTGGTCCCACAATTGCTCGATTGGATTTAAATCCGGACTGTTAGCTGGCCATGGTAATACCTCAATATGAGACCCTTCTAGGACAGTTTGTGTCGATCGAGCTGTGTGTGCACGGGCATTGTCTTGCACCAGGATGAATCCAGGCCCCACTCGCTGTGCAAATGGGATCACTTGAGGCCTGATGACGTCTTCGATGTAACGTTTTGCAGTTACGGTACCCGCATTTAAAATGGTGAGCTCGGTTTTACCGTGTAAACTAATCCCACCCCAAACCATTACGTTGGGACCACCGAAACGGTCAACTTCGTGGATGCAGGACTCCGAAAAACGCTCGCCGCGTCGTCTCCACACCCTAACACGCGGATCATCATTAAAAAAAATTACTTTGCACTCGTCTGTAAAAAGCACCTTGCCCCACTGATTAATCCCCCAGTTGAAATACTGACGGCAGAATCTTAAACGGTTTGCACGTTGAACCCTAGTCAGAGGAATTCGAACAACTCGACGTCTTGACATTTGCTGGTCTTCGTGCAATCGATTACGTATAGTTTGATCACTGACACAGGTACCCGTTGTCAGCCGTAGGTGGTGTTGTAACTTACGGGCCGTTGCTGTACGATCACGACGAGCACTTAGTTGGACGTACCGATCCTCGTGCGCCGTTGTTACACGAACTCTACCTGAACCGGGTCTCCTGGCAACACTGCCGGTCTCTTGGAAGCGATTCCATACATTTTGGACAGCTCTTCGAGAAAACCCAACTGCAAACCCACGTAACGCTGAGAACGTCCTTCTTGAATCATAGTTATGGCTCTGGTTGCTGTAATTGTATCCATGTGCCTTCGTACTGGTGGCATGATTAACGCGAGATGAGAAATGAATCAATTAAAATTGAAAAAGTAAAACTTTTTTCCTAAAATAACCGAAACAAGTTAAGAAGACAATCGAAGAAAAAAATAAGAATAACTTCCAATTTTTTTTTTCTTAAAACGATGGCCAATATTTTTCAAATTAGGAAGCATAAAAGAGATCAAACACCAAAGAGTTCGTAATATCAATATAATGCTACTTATCAGTTACTTTCAGTTTACTAAAGTGCACTTAAATGTAAATAAACCAGTGGCCCTTATTTTGTTTTGAGTAGTATATTTTCAGTTACAATAGTAATGTAAGAACTATATGTTATGTAATAAATGGCCCAAGAGAGTGGTGTGACCCCCGGGATAAAAACTTTAAAAAAAAAAGAGATAACCAAATGTGGCCTTATTCAAAATAAATTATTTAAAAAAAATTAACTCAAATGATACATAAGGACTTAGGGCTATACATATATTTATCGTGTAATTTCAACTAAAGCAGTTGTTAATTGTTATTTTATAAATAGATTTTTTTTTGAAAAAAAAAAAAGAACAGCTAATGGTAGAATCAAAATATTACTTAATCACGCAAAATGAAATTTTCGTGATTTCGTGTTAAAGGGTGATGAGTTGAGTAAGCTGACGAAATTGATTAAAGGACAAGATAATAAATTCTGACAGTCCTGGTGTTCTTCCATAAGTGTTAATAGTTACTGTCCATACAGATCATACCGCCTTCCCCTTTCTTCTATCGAACATGGAGACGTACGGCTGGTTACCATCCTCACCTTGTCGAAATCTCTCTAATTCGAGCGCTTTAAAACATCTTTTGTGATGCGCACTGCTAAGGATTGGAATTCCCTGCCGGCGTCTGTATTTCCGAGCTCATACAACCCAAATCTTTTCAAGGTTCGAGTGAATAGGCATCTTCTGGGTGCCTATTCACTCATCCTTCCTACATGGATAGATGCTGGTCAAGAGCAAACCCATCTTTAATAAAAAATAAAAAATCCACTAATACACTTAATTAATTGTCTCCGAATTTAAAAAAAAAAGTATTTATTGGTTTCAAGTGTATCTTCCTACAAACACTAATAATCATTTTAAAGAGTTACCTTATGAACTATTACCTGCAATGTATTAGAAGGGAAGTGAGAAAGCGATAATTATTAAATTATAATAAATGTAATATAATATATTTTAAATATTTTCTATTTACGACCTTTTTTTAATTTTTTTCCATAATAATTATATGGCGGAAGTGTATACATAGTAAAATAGTTCTTCCTTGGTCTCTAACTATGGACCTCTAAAGAAAGCTCAATGTCGCTCAAGGAGAAGGATGCTCGGGGCTATGCTATGGCTTACTCTTCCAGATTAAATAAGGAAGTAGGACACAACGAAATTCACCGAGATAACTTGGCGGATTAGTTTGTTGAAGTGACAATAGGCCATGCACATAGTATAGAGAGTGGCAATCGTCGGCCGCTGTGGCCGGAAAGGTCTTGAGTGGAAACCATAGACCCACAAGCGTAGACAAGACAAATCCACAAGGTGGACTGACGCTGAGTGCAGGTTGCTTCGGACTGGTCTTATTAGAACATTATTTTCAGTATTTGGGCCCTATGGCTAAGACCTTGGGTCCGTTAGATGAGTGGTTAGGGTGGTTGCCTTAACGCTCTGTTCTAGGGTTCCCGGGTTCGATTCCCGGGAGGGTCAATTTTAAAAAATGAACTTTTCAAATTTGCCTCTGGTGTGGATCTGGAAAGTAGTGGCAGGGCACACTGCGTCTCGCAGTCATTTGGGGAGCCCGTCTGGCGGAAGTAACCGCCACCTTACAGAAGACCACCGTGAAATAACAGCACGTGTGCTGTTGTGTTTCGGTAAGTGAGTAACCGATGCCAGAGCCCATATCCCTATCCCCTCCTAATCCCTTATCCTTAATCCTACTGTAGTCGGCAGCGCACTTGCAGCAGCTTTGGCGCTGCCTGTGTTATAGGCGACGGTAGCTACCTACCATCAAGTGGACCGTCAGCCTGTCTGATGGCTATATAAAAATATAAAAATATGATCATGATGGCGATGCAAACATTTCCTTCATAATTTTTGTCAATAACTTCTTATTTTATGTTAAGTTAGACTGAAAGGCCACTTGATAGAAGATGACTACTGTTCGTCTATAACATAAGCAACAACAAAGAAATTGAAAGTACACCATTGAAGCCTTGATAGAAAATAGAAAAAGGGACAAAGAAGCTAAAGAAGAATAGGCCTTCTTCACTTATATAATTTTTTATACAATTTTGATTTAGAATATTACCTATCTTTCAATTAAATACAAATTTTTCACTTTTTCTCAAGTTGATCTATCACAACTTACAATCACTCCTATGTAGTCCAACCTCTTAACAGTTTAATGCACATTTTACTCATTGGTCAATAAATACAGTTTCAAGACCATCCTAAAATAAAAACAGTTGTACAAATCCTTCAACCATAATAGGGCACCCGAAAAAATAACAATCCTTTTTATTTGAGACTCATAAATATCGTGATGCTTGCATACAATGCATTGGGAACACATTAGTCTGCCCATTTACAATGTTGCAAGCTGCCTTTTGGTTAAGCGAAACAAGACTCTAAGCGTATTTGTTTTAAGGCGTGTTGGGACGCAAAACTGAAGTGGTTGTTTAAGTGTACGTCGGTAAGCATAGCACGAGGTTGTGACTTTGCCAAGTGGAGACAATGAGTTGGTACACCTAAATAGTTTACACATTGATTTACGAATGCAGACGGATTAGTGGATGTGGTTAAAAGGCAAATAAAATATTCCTACTTTGAAAATAGGTCATATCTAATAGGTCATCTCTTGAGACCAAGAGATTTAAGTAAATTAAAGTAAAAACAATAAGTAAAGATAATGTTCGTTCAATCTTATTTCCGAAATTAGTCCGAAACCCTAACATTGAAGGTTGAACACGCAGACGTTGTTGCAAGTAAGCTAGTAAGCTAATTAAAAAAAAAAAAAAAAAAAAAAATCAGTCAAACTGATGTGCAAGCAATGAGCAAAGGAATGCAAAGGAATATATTTAATTTGCCTAATAATTCTGTAACCCGATTGTGGCGCCATCTATCGGGTCCAAGTTTATTATCAAACCATATGTCAAAATGACACGACACATCACAGCAATCAACGACGGTTAAATTATTTGGATATTGGTAAAAAATGGGGGGTTGAAAAATACTTTAGGACCTATTCTCATACCTACCAAATATTAAAAAAAATCAAAATAATCGGTCCAGCCGTTTCAGAGGAGTTTTGTTACAAACACTATGACACGAGAACTTTATATTATACTAGCGATATATATATATATAAACATTCCCCGTTTATCCCTCTTTTCATAAGTGAAAACAGAATTAAAATCGGTCTACCCATTCGAAAGTTATGGGCGTACATACATTTCGAAGATCCATTTTATTTATATAGATTAGATTTAGATGTATTAAAATTGCTTCTATAATAGGCGAATAAAGTGAATTCAATAAAAGATATATTTATACATAAATTTTCAGCATTAATTTTGCATATAAAGATAAAAATTGACGACGACGTATTGACGAGTCCGTTCGATGACTGGTTAAGATGCTTGCTCTAGGTTTCGGGTTCGATTCCCGGCAGGGTCAACTTTGAAAAATGAACTTTTCAAATTTGGACACACTGCGTTTCGCAGTCATTTGGGCAGCCCGTCTGGGGGCAGTAACCACCCCCTTACAGAAGACCGCCGTAAAATAACAGCACGTGTGCTGTTGTGTTTCAGTGAGTGAAGTAAGCGATGCCAGAGCCCATTTCCCTATCTCCTCATAATTCCTTATCTTTAATCCTACCGTAGTCGGCAGCGCACTTGCAGCAGCTTTGACGTTGCTTGTTTTATAGCCACCTAGCGACGGTAGCCACCTACCATCAAGTGGACCGTCAGCTTGTCTGCTGATCTTAAATTCAATTCAATTGCCATTGAATCTTAAATTCAATGAATTGTTAATATTCTGTAGGTTATAAGAGTAAAGCCACCTCCATAAGTGTCCCTGATAAATGTTAGTAGCTCCTCAAACGACCCACATTACCAAACTGGTCTGGAGTTTGAATGATAATTAGTGTTTTGACGTAGGGTAACACGGTGAACAGTAGCTGGTAAATGGTGGCCTGTCGCGTCCGAATGACAAGGGGGTTCTCACAAATACATACATTATTTATATCGTTTTTACAGACACTTTTGACATTATTGTCATTTATGTTTAAAAAGAAAGAGAAATGCGCCGGTAATAAATTAGAATATTTACATACCTATTACTAATCGCCTTTAATTTTGTTTTTTTTAAACGAAATCGAGATATCCTGTTTCTCGGTTCACTCATTTAAGACAAGGACTAACGTCATACCGATCACAATTTTTAATAAAACGAGCACAACCTAATGACCTATGAATTAAGGTGCAATATTGCATAACAAATTTTTTGTAACTTCTCGGAGACAACCGAATAGATTTTAAATTGGAAGGATTTCTTAAATATTGTGTAAAATATTAAAAAATAAATGAAAGTAGCCGATTAAAACTTTAGTACAGAACTTAAGCTTAAAAAATAATGTAATTGTAGCTTTTTCTTTTTATGTTAAGATCGGCAGACAGGCTGACGTTCCACTCGATGGCAGGTGGCTATCGTCACCTATAACCAAAGCAACACCACAGGCGTTGCTAGTTCGCTGCCGACTACAGTACGATTAAGGATAAGGGACTTGGAGCGGATAGGCTATGGCATCTCTTACTCACTCACCGAAACACAACAGCACAAGTGCTGTTATTTCACGGTGGTCTTCCGTAAGGGGGTGGTTACTGCCGCCAGACGGGCTGTCTAAAGGACTGCGAAGCGCAGTATGCCTTGCCACTACTTTCCATATCCAGACCAGAGCCAAATTTGAAAAGTTCTTTTTTCAAAGTTGACCCTGCCGGGAATCGAACCCGGGAACCCTAGAACAGAGCGTTAACGCAAGCACCCTAACCACTCATCCAAAGGGTCTGTCAAAAAAATCCAACGGCTTTCTAGCCCTATCGCCAAAACCAAAAGGGCTATAAAAATGGATATTGGATTGGAAATTTTATTAAAGTGAAGATAGAAATAAATATGCTATTAAAAATGTAGGACAAAAAATCCTAATAAGCTGTAAAATTGGATTAGTGAATTTAAAATATTAATTAGCTATGTAAGAATATTTAAATAATAATTGGAAAATTAATAAATAAAACACCCTGAACCTAGTCACAATAATAACAGAAATAAGAATAGTTAGTATAGAATTGAGATAGATGGGCATCCCACACGCAATAGAATGAAAGAGATGAATAAAATAACTTCTTTGTTTGTGAACAAACACTAAATGTTACGGGACGCTTGCTGCAAAAAATCAGTGAAAACTGTATTTAAATCGATTCAGCCGTTTCTGGATTAGCGTGCACAAACGCACAGACAAACAGACAAAAATTCTAAAAACTATTTTTTTTACCTCGGTGACATAACGTGTAAATTTTTATTTTAATTTTAATGTAAATACACGGCTTGTTTACTATTATATTGAAACACACGGGTGTATTGAGATGACGTTTTTCCACACAAATTAAATCTAAAATTATGAAACATTCAAGGACGAACCTTCCGGTTATACGGGATAGTACGTATAGTATCGACATGCTGTCGTTTGTCCCATTGGGCCACCCTTCTACCATTGGTCTATGACCTATGTAATAAATAAATGTGTGAGTACTAATGAGTTTAAGAACAAAATAAAGTTGAATGTGTGCGTCTGCCTTTATACTGGCTGTTATCGATCGACATTCCATGCGCTCGCGCATATATCTGTCACTCGTTTGGCACGTGCGCGATTGATTTGTTGTCGGTCTGTCCGTTGTTCTCTATATAACGGTATAAGACACAAGCGTTTCTAAAGCGCCGTATAAAGTTTTTGTAAGAATATACACATATTTATGGAAAAATGGCGGATTCAATAATTTTATATGCTACATGAACATTATGTTCCTATTTTTTTAATATTACCATTGTATTTTAATACTGAGCATTACTAAAAAAAAATTGTTTTATACACTCCTACGTCAACTATTGCAATATGAAAATAAATTAAAGGTCCTTTCGTTTTAAAACCTAAAGGTCGTCAGGCAGTCGCCTATTTTTTTTTTTTATTTTTATTAAAGATGGGTTTGCTCTTGACCAGCATCTATCCATGTAGGAAGGATGAGGCCGACGATGGAGCGAGCTCACCCAGAAGATGCCTATTCACTCGAACCTTGAAAAGATTTGGGTTATATGAGCTCGGAAATACAGACGCCGGCAGAGAGTTCCAATCCTTAGCAGTGCGCATCACAAAATATGTTTTAAAGCGCTTGGTCCAAATTAGAGGGATTTCGACAAGGTGAGGATGGTAACCAGCCGTACGTCTGCATGTCCGATAGAAGAAAGGGGAAGGCGGTATGATCTCATGCAGCTCTCGAGCACACTCTCCGAAGTACATCTTATAGAAAACACACAGGCAGGCTCTGCAGCTTAGTTCTTATTAGTGTATCATCGCCAATGAGCCTCCTAGCTCAGCGATCCACCGAGTCGAGTGCAGCAAGTTGGTATTTTGCTGAGCCATCCCAAAGGTGACAGCAATACTCCATGCAAGATCGGACTTGTGCCTTGTAAAAGCACAAGCAACGCGATAGGTGCTGCAAGTGCGCTGCCGACTAGGTAAATGAGCTTTAGCATCCCTTGGTCACTCACTTTTTTTTGAATATTACCATTGTATTTTAATACTGAGCATTACTAAACAAAAAAAAACTAATTTTGTTTTATACACTCCTGCATCAACTACTGCAATATGAAAATAAATTAAAGGTCTTTTCGCTTTAAAACCCTATTTACACAAGCAACGCTATAGCTGCTGCAAGTGGGCTGCCGACCAGGTAAATGAGCTTTAGCATCCCTTGGTCACTCACTAAAACACAACTATACACATGCTCTTGTTACACGGCGGTCTTCTATAAAGGGGGTGCTTAGTGCCACCAAACCGGCTGCCCAGACTGCGAAAAGCAATTATCTCTGCCGCTACTATATTTAGTAAGGCTCGAATAGGGTATTTGACAGATTTTAGGAAAATATCTCAAATTGTTCATTATACTATAATGCACTTGCAATTTGATTCATTCTTTGTGAATTGCTTTATTTTATATGAAAATTACAAAGTTTAAATGATAAATAAGTCCGCCAAAACGCTAAAGACGACATACATGTGGGTCACGTGATATCAATACGTTACTTGCTTCCAAACAAACATTTAGCTGTCAACATTTAGCTCATTTAGCTCATGTACTGTACTAATACCACGCATCGACTGTTGTGTTTCCGTGAGTGAGTAAGGGATGCCAGAGCCCATTTCCCTATCCACTCCTAATCCCCTATCCTTAATCCTACTGCAGTTGGCCGCGCACTTGCAGCAGCTTTGGCGTTGCTTGTGTTATAGGCGATGGTAGCCATCTACGATCAAGTGGACCGACAGCCTGTCTGCCAACCTTAACATTAAAAAAAAGACTGTAAACAAAGCAAATGACGCAACTTTATATGCCACCAATCGCGTGCGTTTTTAATAACGTGGTCAAACATGAAAATTTAATTATTTTAATAATGATTTCTTATGAAAATCGTACATATTTTTAAATGCTGTGTTAGTTAATTTGGTTTAAAAAATATTTATAGTTAGCCTAGTAACAATTTGTTTCATATTTTCATTATACGGCCCGTTGACGGCCCGTTGGATGAGTGGCAAGAGTGCTTGCCTAACGTTTCAGGGGCCTCGGGTTCGATTCCCGACGGGGTCAAGTTTGGAAATTTTAATGTAATTTTCAAAATTGTCTCTGGTCTGGATTTGAAAAGTAGTGGTAGGGCACATTGCGTTTCGCAGTCATTTGGGCAGCCCGCCTGGCGGCAGTAACCACCACCTTACAGAATACCGCCGTGAAATAACAGCATATACGTGCTGTTGTGTTTCGGTGAGTGAGTAAGGGATTCCAGAGCCCATTTCCTAATCCCCTCATAATCCCTTATCCAATCCTACTGCAGTCGGCAGCGCACTTGCAGCAGCTTTGGCGTTGCTTGTGTTATAGGCGACAGTAGCCACCTACCATCAAGTGGACCGTCAGCCTGTCTGTCGACCTTAACATAAAAAAAATTATAGTCAAATACCATATTATATGCGTAAAGGCCGCTCCGCTGCTGACATTGAAACTGTTCGTGTAGAATTATATGAGCAACGGCGCGGCCATTCGGAGCGGCACTTCTCGAGAGGACGCATATAATTCGAGCCTTAATTAATTAAATTTAATTAAGAATTAATTAGTTAGCAAGTTGTTATTGTTTTAATCTCAAGTGTATATATGTTATATATGTATTTGTATTTTATATGTATATATATTATTCTGTATATATATACTTATGTATTTATCTATTTATTTGTGTATATATATGTGTATGTTTTTCTTCTCTGTTATATTTGAAAATTTAGTATATAGATTATTGATTATATTTTGTTTCTTTAGCACTCTACCTCTTTCTCTCTTTAGCACTCTACCTCTTCGCCACAAGGTTGTCTGGAAGAGATCGCTCTTAGCGATAAGGCCGCCTGTACTCACTTATTTGTAGTATTTATGTGTTATTTTTATTTATGTTGTGTGAGTAATAAAGAGTTTGTCTGCCCGTCTGTCTAAGAATTATTTTCTACGAGAAAGCATAATTGACAAATTGCTTACAGATCTGTTCAACTGTGAAGTTGCATACAAATATATTTAATTCAAACACTTAGCAGGATTAAAAGATAAAAGATAAAAGACTAAGTATATTAGTCATATATTCTGCCTCGGATATGAGTAATCATCATAATCATTAGCCTGTGTCTCTCAACTGCTGGATTTAGGCCCCTCTCAAGGCTCACCACCACGCACGGCCCTCTGTCCCTCGCATCCAGCTGCTTCCTGCGAAGCCTTTCAGGTCATCTGTCCACCTGGTCGTAGGGAATCTCAAGCTGCGCTTTCCAATTCGTGGTCTCCATTCGAGAACGCTCTACGACCGACCCATTGCTAATTCTCTTGGCTATGTTGACAACTTTGCTTCTTCTGTGAATTTCAGAAGTTTTGATCCTATCAACCAAAGAAATCCCGAGCATAGCCCGCTGGGCAATTTTGGGTCAGTCCTGCCGTGAGAGGCCACGTTTCGGCACCATACGTAATCACTAGCAGGATATTTGTAAAAACTAGTTAAATAAAATTTCTATTCTAATTAAAATAAATATATCTTGAAATCAAGCGAAATCTCTTAATACTTGAACTGGGTTTAAAGGAGAATGTGTATTCAAGTAATGTGACATCGTTCAACATAAAATGGATTTAGTGGACGATCCCATTGTTTATTGCAATGTTTGGTGCACAGCGATCCGATTCGAATTCTTGCGAGGCAAGATCTTTTTTATAGTTATTAGTTATTAATGTATACTAATACAATAAAGCTGAAGAGTTTTTTTTAGTTGTCTTGTTTGAACGCCTTAATCTCTAGAACTTCAGTCCGATTTGAAAAAAATAAAATTAATTCGATAGTCAAATGTTTGATAAGCTATTTAAATATGTAATTATAATTATGTAATTGTATTATGTATCACTGTCATGATTCATAATTTATTATATATATCCTGTGAGTCCACAGGATCTCCCGAGAAGAGCCAGATGTGTGAGGAATAAAATGTGGATGTGAATCAGTTATGTCCATCCAATACGGAATGTTTTTATAGCCGAATTTATTTTTAATTAAATTGCTGAACCGCGGGGCGCAGTTAAAGGTAAAATCGGATGGTCGGTCTGTTTAAACATTCTGCTAGCGTAGAAATATTTTATTAGTTTAAGGGCTTCACTGAGGCAAATGACATTTACTATAGAACTCGCTGGCGGCGGATCCAATTCAACAGGCCTAGAAATGGTGTTTTTTTGTTTTTACCATTAGAACAATACACAAAATAAAAATTTTTATTAATACAATTTTTTAATCTGATATTAACTTATTAATAGGTACAGGATTCATATGCGCGCAATAAGCCGTTTTCGAGAGAATTTTCAATAAAAGTCAAATTCTTCTTGTGTTCTAACTTTTTTTGTGGAGTTTCTATCACTTTAACGAAAATTCTAATTAATACAATTGGTTCTTCACATGTTTAAGTATAATATATATTTTTTTCAAAGCAATTGTCTTGTCCATTTCTTGTAACATCTTCATTAAACAATGGATATTTTTAGTATTTAGGGTTTGTCTCCTCCTTAAGTAATTACGTACCTATCAATAATGATGCACTGATTGAAGTATTAAATGGTTTTCTCCAATAAGACTATTTGTTGTGTACTTGAACAATAAAATAAATGTTTAATGGTTTTAACACCACGGTATCTATTAGATGTTATATTTATAAAAAATAGCGACCAGTTTCCTATATACGTATACACATACATATATATATACGTACTAAGGTAAGGTGAAAAGTTCTCGGCCTGACAATGAAAGACTGCGATTTTCAGTTAAAAAATATTTTTCCTGCCTGGGTGCACGTCTCATTTGTTCGTATGACAAGTTTCAAGTTGTTCTTTCAAGTAGTTAGTTGACACGAATTTTTGCAGTAGACGTCTTGCGTGTTTTTCGTTAAAATGGATAAACTTGAATATCGTACTGTCATAAAATTCTTCGATTAACCCCTATGGAAATTCATCCGAAGTTGACAAAAGTTTACGGAGACTCTGCTCCTTCTATGTCAACCGTTAAAAAGTGAGTAGCTGAATTTAAACGTGGTCGCAAGTCCTTCGAAGGTGACCCACATGAAGAACGGCCAAAAACCGTCACCACACCGGAAATTATCGAAAAAGTACATGATATCGTGTTGGACGATAGGCGAGTGAAGGTTAGTGACATAGCTGAGGCTGTGGGGATATCGGAAAAAAGGGTGCGAAACATCTTGCACGAAGAATTAGGGATTCGAAAGCTTTGCGCAAGATGTGTGCCGCATTTACTGAATTCTGATCAAAAGCAAATTTTTAAACGATATTCGCAGCAATGTTTCGACCTATTCGATTTTGTGAGGCGATTGGTCACCGTAGATGAGACATGGGTTCACCACTACACGCCAGAAACGAAACAGCAGTCAAAGCAATGGGTAGAAGCCGGTGGTTCAGCGCCAAAGAAAGTGAAGTCGATCGCATCTGCCGGAAAGGTTACGGCCAGTGTATTTTGGGATGCGGGAGGGATCCTGTTAATTGATTATCTTGAATAAGGCAGAACAGTTGCAGGCGAATATTACTTCAACCTTCTTGATCAGCTGGATGCCAAAATTCGCGAGAAGAGGCCTGATTTGAAGAAGAGAAAAATTATCTTTCATCAGGACAACGCATGCACACAAGGGTCAGTTGGCGATGGGAAAACTGCGGGATCTGGGGTACGGTTTGCTCGACCATTCCCCCTATTCTCCTGATTTAGCCCCCTCTGACTTATATCTGCTCCCAAACTTGAAAAAAATTATTGCTTGGAAGCGTTTCGCGTCCAATGATGAGGTTGAGAGGGTCGTAGACGAAGATTTTCACAGCCTTCCAGATTCTCATTTCCATGAAGGAATACTGATGTCGGAGAAACGCTGGACCAAATGTGTTGAAGTCAAGGGGGAGTGTGTAGAAAAAGAAAAATATTTTTTAACTGAAAATCGCAGTCTTTCATTGTCAGGCCGAGAACTTTTCACCTCACCCTCGTATACACGAACCTATATACGTAGGTATAAGACTTATTAAAAGTCCCAAATAAATAGACATTGTGTTGCTCTGTATATTAAAATTTTTATTTTAGTATTTACGCAATAACTTTAAAATGAAACAAATAACTAATTTACCCGTAAACAAAGAAACGAAATTTGAAGTCTACTTATTGAATTTTATTATTAAAAAAATCTCTTTTTATACTATTATGTTTTAAGGCTCATAAAAGTCACTTTCCCGAAATGTGCACTTTTTCTAAAGGTACAGTTGTTTAGAAGGATCACTTTCTCGGAAGGTCTCAAAAAGTGCACTTCCCATATTATGTAGTTACTTCCCAATTCTCAAAAAAAAAAAATTCCCAATAAAAATTGCTTTACCAAACTCTGGAGTACTATGGAGTACTTATGTTCCATAGACTGTTTACTGATTGAATTAAAAATTAAAGAAAAATACATTATGTAGTTTCTTTACATACATTTAATAATTTGAAAGTTTGTATAGAAAGGGACTACGGAAGCCTTTCCATTCCACACAAAAGCAATCAAACATTCCCCCGTATAAACTAAATAAGTCAATAGGTTATAAATACGCTGATGAAGTAACTTGGGTAAAATCTAATAGTAAAATTACAAAATTTGAAATTTTGTAAAGATGGTATTTGTTATACTTTTAGGCAAAAGCACTAATCGAATTATGATGAAATTTTCCATTAATACACGGGAAAGTTGCGAGCAAAAGATACCTTCAATATTTATTATAAGTTGAGACTGAAATGTTTGTGAATAAAAATACGTCTAAAGAAAGCTCTATCCCGATAAGCTCCTAACTCTTCTTTGTGGTTGAAAAAGCGAAACTATCAGCAAGTGAACAATTTAGTTTGGTACCGTGGGAATGTAAGTCGGCGCGCGCGCACCTATCGCCCACCATCTCATCTGATACGAGATTTATCTCGCGCGATCTCGGCACGAGCTCGCGACCGGAGCTTAACCCGATCTTAAATACCTTTTTAAGCGTTTAAATTGTAACTTTGTCTCATTGCGAGCTTTAATCGGCGTCTACTTTTACCTATTAAAAACCAGGTCAGAAAATTACTAGAGAAAATATTTAACAATTAGATTGTCAAAAGAATAAGATTTAATTAATCTACCGCCGATTCGGCAAGTATTTCGGAAGGGAAAAAACTAGCAACAAAGCCACATAGAAGTTGCTCTTATAAAAAAAATCTTCATTTCACAGAAATATATTAAATAATAATTATGTACTAGTCAAAACAAAATAGGGGCTACTAAGTATTTTTTTAGTATCCTAAAAACATTACAATTAATAACAATTTTATTAAGATAACAGGAAAACAATGTTCTTGTTTACAATTAAGGCTAATGGTTATTTAAAATAATGCTCATTTAAAAAAATATATGATGGAATATGGATGAGTGGTTAGAATGCTTGCCTTAACGCTCTGTTCTAGGAGTGGTTCGATTCCCGGCAGGGTCAACTTTGAAAAATGAAAATGGTCTGGATTTGGAAAGTAGTGGCAGGGCAAACTGCGTTTTCGCAATCATTTGCGCAGACCGTCTGGCGGCAGTAACCACCCTCTTACAGAAGACCACCGTGAAATAACAGCACGTGTGTTGTTGTGTTTCGGTGAGTGAGTAAGGGATGTCAGAGCCCATTTCCCTATCCAATTCAAATCCCTTATCCTTAATCCTAATGCAGTCGGCAGCGCACTTGCAACAACTTTGGTGTTGCTTGTATTATAGGCGACGGTAGCCACTTACCATCAAGTGGACCGTCAGCCTGTCTGCCGACCTTAACATAAAAAGAAATAAAAAAAAGTAAGATTGTTAAATAAAGGCTATTATTATTATTATTATGCCTTCCTCTCTTAGCTGTGCACTCCTCTCGATCAAATAGCTCACGTTTTCAGCTTGAATCGCTGGAATAATAAAGAGTTGGTAACATCAATCTTTTGCTACTTATCAATTAATTTTGTTAACCAAATTACGTTTAAGTTAATTATTTTGTTTTGATTGGTATAAAATCATTGTCAAAACATCTTTTAATCAATCTTTGTCAAACAATCTTTTAATTACCAAGCAACAATATAGTTTGCTACACTGCTAGTGGGCTGCAGTACCTACAAAATTTTCTTTTGATAATGATTTAAATTCAATCATAAATGATTTAATAAATATAGTTGTGTTTTATTGGTAACATTGACATTTAAAACAATACGAATAACTAATATGAGCTTGAACTGGGAACAACGAGTTCGTCTCAATACACTTATTGGAATATTCAACTGAATTACAAGAATTGGAATGAATAATAAGGTTAGGTTTTTTTTTTTTATATTATTAAAGGTGGCAGACAGGCTGACGGCCCACTTGATGGTAGGTGGCTACCGTCGCCTAAGGACACAAGCAACACCAGGGGGGGCACATGTGCGCTGCCGACCTTGCAGGAATTTGTTTACTGCTCGCTTGAAGAAGTCCATATTGTAGCTAGATGGAAACACCTTAGAAGGGAGACTGTTCCAAAGATCGCGCGTCCGTGGAATAAAGCTTCTACTCATCCGAACTGGGTTAGACTCAATAGTCTGAATTAGTCTGAATAAAAGGTTGGCTGCAGGTATACCTTGAGAAATAAAATTCAGACTAATAACCCTCATTATCTTATCAATGAATGCAGCCCTTTCGACTCCTATGGTAGTTATTGTATTAATTGGCGACGGCAGTTACCTACCTTCATGTAGACTGTCAGGCTACCTCTCCACCTTTACAGAAAAATATGTCACTAAATTTTCCACACGTTCAGAAACACAGAAATTAATTTTATAACATTTTATAACATGTACAAATATACTTAGTTCACATAAACAATAACAATGTTATTTTTAATTTATATTTTTGTTCGGTGTTGGTTTAAAATTTAATTGTAGCTTTTATTAAAAATATATATATTAATATATTTACAAGTTTAATAATCTAAACTACATATATATAAATCTATATATTCTATAAACTAATATAAATACTTATAAATTGTAGCTTTAAATTCGATACCGAAAAATTAGGATATTCTCTGAAAATTTTTCAAACTCGAAAATAGTTTAATTTTCGCCTTGCATATGACTGGGGTTTAATTACTCCAAGCTAGTCATAGTTTTGTCAATACATAGAGGAAGCAATCTATATCAATACATATAATAACATTGTAAACGAGCGGTGTTTGTACATTAAATATTTAAAAAAAAATTGTTCAGGTTGTACTTATGTTATTGGGGTCAAAAAAATAGGGCTTTAGAAATTTTGTCTGTTTGTCTGTGCGTTTGTGCACGCTAATCTCAGAAACGGCTTAACCGATTTGAATGCGGTTTTCACTGATGTAATGTATCAAGCTTCCCGTAACGTTTAGTCTTTGTTTCATTTCAATCGGTTTACAAACAAAAAAGTTACATTTAACATATTTTTAAATAGGTACAAACGAATTGCAAAATAAATAGTTTACCGTTTCACAAGTACAGAATATAGCAATCCGATCTCCCGTCAAACAAAGCAAAGAAATACTTTGATATCTCAATTCGTCACACGCTTAGTGCTTTTTGACTTAATTTGGTCCCATTATTAGGATATCAAAGAGTACCGAAAGCGGCACACATCAAACGAACCGCTTGATTTTTTATTGTGGTAATGATTTTATTGATTTTGTGTTAACGAATTGGTATACCCATATGACAGTAAGTCAAGTCTAATTGCGCTATTAGTCTATGTTTCAGTTGACTTTTTAGTTGTATAACATTGTTATGTGCGGGGTGAGTTAAAATGCCGTGTAAGGGCGAAACGAACGATTTATTTTCACAAACCAAGATGACTTCCAAAATCACAAAACTTGACTGATGAAACCGTTAAACTTGCCAAAAGTCGCCAATGATTCCCTTAATGTGTCGCCGGGTCACTGTCGTAGATAACTTCGCAAAAGCCCGAAGAGCGCTTTTTTTTTTCACGAGGAGAGAGAGAAATCTTCAAAAGATACCTTATGCTCAAATGCCGCATGCAATGCAAATGCCCATAGAGGTTATGTGGGACTCTTACCGCACTAAAACTCACCTCGAAATGGGTGTGGTTCTAGTCCATAGGGGACTTTGGAACCGTCACCGGGCGTCGGGGGGGGGGGGGGGGGGAGAAGCGCCCGGCCCTTACAAATAAGAACTTAACTAAAGCTTAAGCTATGAGGGACCAGCTAGCCCTGGGCCACTTGCGACGACCACGGCGTTGGCCGTGGCCGGTACAAGTGGTCCCCGGGCCGGGAGGTCCCTCGCAGGCGCCTCGGAGGTGAGAAGTGGCGCGGCGGTCTTCCTCTCCTTTCTCGGTGTCGGGGTAGCTGCATGTCCCGGTATCACCAGCAAACGCCGCGTTTGCTGCAGTGATGGGGTCATCCTGGTCCAACAGGATGTGTCGGGGTCTTCTTCTGAAACGAGAAAGAGTATTATTAGGATCGGGAATGTAAATGAGCGAACTGACCACTAGCGGGTTGGGGTGGCGAGGAAGTTTGTCGTAGTATTTCAAGGCTCCTCGCCTCCTCGTTGCGGATGAACCATGGGGCGCCCAACTAACTGATCTCGCCCGCCTGCTCCCTTATTTATACTTGGCGTCAACGCCTCGATGTATTTCGAATTTTCCAGAAAATCTAAATAAAATCGCAAACAAGCTATTAAAAGTTCGGGAATGCTATTTCTGTTGAAATGTAAAGTCTATGTTGTAAACATAAGGACCAATTTCCTTTGACACTAGTCGGGAAAGGGCGTGGCTACCATCGATAGGGTGGGACGAGCGAGACTTTCGGCCGACGCGAACGCTTTTTCCAGAACGTTCCACATTTAGTCTTAACAATATGAATGAAGCGGTGTCAAATAATGTCGATACGACAAAGTTTTTTATTTACTAACAGATAATTAGAAAAAAACTAATCTGCTTTCCCCGGTTTAAGGAAGTAGCATAAAAGTAAGAGATATACATATAAAGCTATGAAATTGTTAAGTCGTAAAATATAAGATTAAAATTTAATTTATGTATTTTTTAATTTGCAAAAATTTAATTGATGTATTTCTATGTTGGAAATTATAATTGCGTTCATGTTGGATATATATAACTTAGTGATAGCACGACACACTACGTTTTCTTCCAAACGTTCCATCATCCCGGAAACCCACAACTCATATGGATACCGGCCGAGAAAACCTACATTCTACTATTATGCCAGAGCTTATTTACCTACCCCTTCTATGACAGCGTCTTTTTTATGTTAAGATCAGCAGACAGGCTGACAGACTTGATGGTAGTACCGATGCCAACACAAGTAACGCCACAAGTCAGTAGCATTAAGGATAAGGGACTGGATAGAAAAATGGGCTCTGGCATCCCCTTACTCACTCACCGAAACACAACAGCACATTTACATCACCTATGACACTACTTGTCAAGTGGACCTGCTTACGTTCTTACATAAGGGCTAACTTGAATGAGAATAATTAAAAAAAAAAGTGTAAAAATTAATAAGGAATATTTCATTCATAGCTTTTTTGTTTGTAAGCCGATTTTTAATGAAACAACAATAAATGTTACGGAAAGCTTGTTACAACACACCAGTGAAAATTGCATTCAAAACGGTTAAGCAGTTTCTTAGATAAGCGTGCACAAACGAACAAACTTTTTTTTTATGTTAAAGTCGACAGAGAGGCTGACGGTCCACTTGATGGTAGGTGGTTACCGTCACCTATAACACAAGCAACGCCACAGCTGCTGCAAGTGCGCTGCCGACTACAGTAGGATTGGATATGGGATTAGGAGGGGATAGGGAAATGGGCTCTGGCATCCCTTACTCACTCACCGAAACACAACAGCACGTATATGCTGTTATTTCACGGTGGTCTTCTGTAAGGTGGTGGTTACTGCCGCCAGGCGAGCTGCCCAAATGACTGCGAAACGCAGTGTGTCCTACCACACTTTTCCATACTACTTTTCAAATCCAGACCAGAGTCAATTTTGAAAATTATATTAAAGTTTCCAAAGTTGACCCCGCCGGGAATCGAACCCGGGGCCCTTGAAACGTTAGGCGAGCACCCTTGCCACTCATCCAACGGGCCGTCAAACTGACAAAAATTCTAAAAACTATTTTATTTAACCTCGGTAATATTTTTGAATTAATATTTAATGTACACGGCTCGTTTACGATTTTAAGATGTTTTAAAATTTAAAATATGATCGCGGACAGAGGGCAAGAGCTAGTAATCTCTATATGTAAAAATGAAACTCCATTTCCCTTGGTCACGGCATCACGCGTGAACGGGTAGACCGATTTTAATTCGGTTTTCGCCAATGGAAAGAAGGATAAACGGGGAATGTTTTAGGGTATATAAAAATTGCACGCCGGGCGAAGCCGGGGGCGGGTCGCTAGTATAATATATAATAAACCAAATGTGACAAGTTTTTGTGTAGTGATAAGAGTTGAATTACTCTCTTACATTGTACTGTGCATGTTGTTATCGATGTATCGAGGTGTCGATTGATCGTGATTCCGATTCGATGTGCTCTCTCTGCAACGTTTATTTCCGTAATTAGTTTAAGGTTTGAGGTTTTTGTTTGGGATCGATTGGGGATCGATTTGGATCGAGATGCTAGTAAATGTTAAGTGTGTTATATCGTTTTGTTGTTGTTTTTGTTAAATAGCAATTACGATGTTAAACATACATGCTATTTAGCATTTGTGGTGTTTGTCGGTACCTGCAGACAGTATTTATAGCAACGGTGAAAGGTCATTATTAAAATCAACATTTTGGCACGCACAGTAGAACTAACGTTTTTGGCATAGACTGACAAAGCATATTAGTAAAATCCTATTGATATCCTATTGATATTATATTGTTGAACTAAGATGAGCTATCAGGGTCGGCTGCAGACTGCACTACCTCCTAATGTTGCTTCCAATCATCACACAAGAAACCAGCATTCTTCCTGGTATTTATAGTAAAATAAAAATAATTTCCCATCTAGTGGAAAACTACACTGAACTTCATGTAGTAACGATACTAAACCGTTTAATTGAACAGTTATTTGTTCCTCTTTGTTATTCTCGTTACAGTTATTGGTTATGACCCAAATGTATAAATCAAATAAGGGGTATGTTTTAAAAATGCCTTGTATAAGGTATAACTAGTCTGGCCATAAATACTGTTACATAAAAACTTTTTCTTTTTCCAACTCCTTATTCATTTAGAATTCGGAAAGCGCTTATTATGTCAAAAACTTCTTTTGATTTCTCGCCATTTCTCATATTTTTTTCGTGTTTATTATTAAATTATGATATGGAATTGGGTGTTAAAGAAAATAAGATTGCAGTCATTGCCTTAGACGGAGTGGGTATGTAGACGTCGGTCATGTTCAAAACGCTTCAAAAGCTTGGTATGAGCCGTATGTTTGTATATCGTACTATCGACAGATATACCAACAGTTCCTCTGTCGAACGGGGCGGCCGCGCGCTGTTATAACTAAAAAGGCTGTTAATACTGTTAAAGCCAGAATTTGCCCAAACCCCATAAGGAATCAAAAAATCTTATCGTGAGAAACTTAGGTGAGAAATGAAGATTCCCGCTATTCGCGACTAGACCTGAAACTCAGTGTTATCGTCAATATACAGGACATGTCTTAAATCAATTCGTACAAATAAAGAGAGTGGTCATTTTATTTGAGCGCCACCATACTTGGTCCTCTTATCTCTACATCCGTTTAGCACTGTAGCAGGCCCTAGTCGTGGGATGAGTCACAGGCTCGGAAAACGCACTTAATGGGCGGACGACCAACACGTCTACTGTCGGTTATCGCTCTCGTGATACTGCCGACACTGACGGACGTGGTGCGCACGAGACTGTATTGCCCGCGTCAAGAAGGTAGTAAACAAACGCATACACTACAAGCACCAACCGCTCTCAACGGTCCAAGGAACGAGTGGTCAGCCCAGTGCATTTCACTACAAGACTAGTTGTCTCCACTACAAGACTTGTTTGTCGAAACAAGTCTTGTTCTCCGACGGATGTACTTATTTCCTTCAGAGAAACACCGAGCGTTATTACTATTAAAATGTATATTTAATCCAAAAATGAATGAATGTTTTACCTGGTTTTAAAAAAAAACGTAATAATTAGTATTTTACTGTTTTATTTACATGTAGGTACTAATTGGTTATATTGATTAATAACTGGCTATTTGATGGTTTAATGACGAATTTCTTGTCATCAATGGGAGTGCAGTTGTAATAATCGCGTTAGATGGATCACCGGCGCGCACGCACATCACTCTAATAATGATCAATGACTACAACCTCTGATGAAAAAATGCCAAATATTCCATACATCACCTACAGTTTGGTTATTGACAGGCGGATGGTAGTTCGGTGCCATAGAATTAAATATAAATAGAAATAAATGTAAAACACATAATAACAGTTTTAATTTCTTTGTAATATTTTTACAATTAAAAATAAAATTTATTACAAAAATTTACAAAAATGTAATCATGACATACAACTTAGGGTCTCATCGGCAGGGTTCCCAAGATTTTATTTATTTTAAATAAGCATTAGTCTTCATAAAAATGTTGAGTCTATTATAAACTAGCGGCCCGCCCCCCGCTTCGCCCGTGGTGCAATTTTTATATACATAAACATTCCCCGTTTATCCCTCTTTCCATTAGTCAAAACCGAATTAAAATCGATCTACCCGTTCGAAAGTTATGGGCGTACATACATTTCGAAGATCCATTTTTATTTATATAGATAAGATTAAATAAATTAACTAGATATTTACATTTGAATCAAATTGTACAATTTGGCAAATTCAATTTTGTTAAAGAAGGCAAGTGACGAATTCAACTTGTTAAAATCTGGGAGCAGAAAATTATGCTATATCTGGGTCCGTCATAATGTGCGGCTGCGAAACATGGGCTCTCAAAGAGGTCACCATTGCACTGGACGCCTTCGCTTATGAGAAATGTGGTTCTACCGTCGAATGCTTCATATTGGCTGGACACATAAGGTCTGAAACGAAACCGTTCTCCATGCTGTCAATAGGCCTCGGACGATGATGCAAACCATCAAAAAAACGCAAGATTGAATATCTTGACCACGTGCTTAAATGTCTCTTCACGACAGATGTCTGTTTAAGTTAATCATGAAAGCTAAGGTGGAAGGGAAGAGACGCGCTGGGCGAAGGAGGAAGTCGTGGCGAGGACTGGTATTGCCTTGGTCGAGCAACTGTTCCAATTGGCTCTTGACAGAGACCGATTCAGGAAGTTGACGATCAACCTGCAGGACTGAAGAGGCATTGTGAGAGAGAAAGAAAATGTGGGCTTTATTTGCAGCATTATTATGGATAGCAATATGTATGATCGGTCCGGTCCAATTTTTATTTCTTAGAAATACAATTGCCAAAAGAAGAATATTAACTGTTACTTATGCCTTCTAGCTTTCATCTACCTTAAGCCTTATAAGTGCCCGGTAAACCTCTTTCGTAAAATCTATAAGTTAAGTCCACTAGACATATTTTATAAGAATAAAAAATAAAGTAACGGTTCAAAAAAATAACAGAGTATCGCTAAAACCAGCCTTAAGACATGATATGGCGACATACGTGCATGTCTGAGTTCGCAAAAGATTATTGAGGTGGACTTCTGATACACTTAAAAACATTGTTCTTGTTACTATAATGCCTGTCCTTTTTAATTTAATTTATAAAGCAAATGTATGAAGTGAAATAAGTTTTTTTGCAAACAGTACGTATATTGTTCTGAGATATCTCAGTTGAGAATTTTGAGCGAATCATTGTCCTCATAGGGTTCATTGAAAATTCAGACAAAATTCCTTTAGAAAAAAAAACAGTTAACAATACTACATATTATACATACTATAAAATAGAATTAGAAATGCCATTAACTGTTTCCTTCTTACAATTAAGCTAAAGACATCGTGAGGATTGGTGGTAAATATTAGTACTTTATACGAGCCTCAACAAGAGTCTAAAAATGACACTCAGCTTTTTCATTTCTTACATTATCGATTCCATGTTAATTATTTTCCCATGTTTCCATTTATTTTCATTCATAACCATGGAGGGTCATAGTAATAATAATAATAACAATAATAATAACAACCGTAGGGCGGTTGTAGAATGTGATAACGGACTCACCCCATTATTCTTAGCCGATCAGCAATGGCGTGATCCGGTGATACCAAGCACCTCTGTCAGGGAGGCCGTATGGAAAGAGAAAGAGCTGCACGGACGGTTTTACAAGGCTCTTCACGAGCCTCATATCGACCGTAAAGCCTCGGTGCACTGGCTGCGCTTCGGTGATCTCTTTGGAGAAACCGAAGGTTTTGTCTGTGCGATACAAGATGGGGTTGTCAAGACGCGGAATTACCAAAAGTATATTATAAGTGATGGCACAGAGGACATATGTCGAGCCTGTCGCCATCCTGGAGAGACACTCCGGCATATTACTTCTGGTTGTTCCGCGCTTGCCAACACTGAGTATCTGCACAGGCACAACCAAGCAGCCAAGATCCTGCACCAGGAGCTCGCTCTGAAATACGGCTTCATTGAGGAGAGGATTCCTTATTACAGGTACTCGCCGGAACCAGTTTTTGAGAACAGCCGTGCCAAGCTCTACTGGGACCGGCCTATCATCACAGACAGGACTATTCTAGCGAATAGACCTGATATTGTGTTGATGGACCGGGAGCAGTCGAGGGTGTTTTTAGTGGACGTAACTATCCCGCATGATGACGGTCTCGTGAAAGCTGAAACCGAAAAGAAGAGGAAATACCTCGACTTGGCTCACGAGATTGTTGACATGTGGGCTGTTGCGTCCACTGAAATCATCCCAGTCGTTATATCCGTCAACGGTTTGATCCCAACCAGCCTCAATAGTAACCTGAAGCGGTTGGGGTTTCGTGGCGGTTCCCTCCCGGCCCAAATGCAGAAGGCGGTGCTGCTCGATACGGCCAGGGTCGTGCGTCGGTTTCTGTCTTTGTCGTCCTGAACCCCGACTGACTGTGCTTCTGTCGGGGGTAACACCGTCTCCCCCTCATTTTGGCTTTTGGAGGGGGAAACGAGACCAGTTAAAAAACAATAATAATATTTCTGGTTAGTAGAGTCAGCCTTACCCATACTAATTTTATAAATGTAAAAGTAACTCTGTCTGTCTGTTAACTTTTCACGCCTAAACCGCTGAACCGATCGATCATCATGAAATTTTGCATACACGTTGCCAAGGATGCAGGAAAGGACATAACTTTCATCCAGAAAAAAATACTGTTCCCGAGGGAACATCTAATGCCTGGAAAAGCTATAACAGCAATAAAGATGTTAGGCGTTACATTGCGCGCTAACGCGCCTATATTAGTAAAACCTTACACACTAACTTATCATGATTTGGTGTCCAGTATATGAACCATGGAGTAATGGTTCAAGTACTGCCCATCCAATCGCTTAGCCAAGGCCCGAGGATGCGGCCGAGGCCTGCCCGGACCCTGCATGGTTTATCCAACGTTTTAATGATTGAGGTAACCATTATCCAATTGTTTACATAGCTGATGGGAATTGGAGGAGTATATATACCCAAGGCTGGATATTATATCTGCACCAAATCAGCTCTTTGTTAACTTTTTATGATACTTTAAAATATGTCTATAATTTGAGTTGTGGGTTTCCGGGATGATGGCCCAGGTCTGTTGGAAATTCTTCCAAACGTTTCGTCAACAACTGCGGTTGACATCCTCAGTGGAGTCCGTGTTAGAAGAAAAAGTACATCACATCACTGCACTTCATTTCTGCACTTTTCGACTTCTCGAGCGAGACTCCCCCCCAACTCATAT
This sequence comes from Bembecia ichneumoniformis, assembly GCA_910589475.2. Lineage (NCBI taxonomy): Eukaryota > Metazoa > Arthropoda > Insecta > Lepidoptera > Sesiidae > Bembecia > Bembecia ichneumoniformis. The sequence goes on along the minus strand of OU342534.1, from coordinate 16,984,680 downwards.
CCCGGAAACCCACAACTCATATGGATACCGGCCGAGAAAACCTACATTCCACTATGTCTATAATTTGTTAACTCTACGCGATCCTGTAAGCTGTAAGTGGAAGGTCACAAATGGAAACTAAAAAAATCGATTGGCGATGTAACACTAGACGAGAGCACATTTGATTACTATTTGTAACATTTATATTAATCGGTCTGAATGGTATTGACGGTGTGATATGATTGACGTACCATATAACGAGTCTATTTAGCCGGTCGAACGCGAACGCACCGACGACAGTTGACCCCTTGACTTAGACTTAAATTAATGAAGATAGGATATCATGGATGCTGTTCGATATTTAGTCATAGATCATGTAACTTTCATTTATGGAAATCAGCATGTCGCCGCATTGCGATGCCTACTTGTCGGTCTTATCGACACACATTTCAGAAGCTTCTGAACTTTACCTCGTATAAAGATTACTTACTCGTAATGTTACTGTTGAAGTTGATTTTTAAATTGATTCTTTGAAATATTAACATGAATTTTTTAATCAATCTATATATTGGAAATTTTGTGTACTTACATTATTATAATATACTAGTGACCCGCCCCCGGCTTCGCCCGACGTGTAATTTTTATATACCCTAAAACATTCTCCGCTCATCCCTCTTTTCATTAGTGAAAACCGAATCAAAATCGGTCTACCCGTTCGCGCGTGATGCCGTGGGGAAATGGGGATTCATTTTTATATACAGAGATTTATTTGATACTTAATATCAATGATTATAGGTAATTCATCAATGATTTATCAATTGATCAATTGACGAGCTTACTGGATGAGTGGTTAGGGTGCTTGCCTTAACGCTCTGCTCTAAGGTTCCCGGGTTCGATTCCCGACAGGGTCAACTTTGAGAATCAACTTTTCAAAGTTGGTGCTGGTTTGGATCTGGAAAGTAATGGATAGGGCACACAGCGAAATGCAGTGTGTCTTAAGCACCCCCTTACAGAAGACCATTATGAAATAACAGCATGTGTGCTGCTGTATTTCGGTGAGTGAGTAAGGGATGCCAGAGCCCATTTTCCTATCCAATCCCTTATTACCCTAGTGTAGTTGGCAGCGGTCAATGGTCAGCCTGTCTGCCGACCTTAACTTAAAAAATAATAATCTTCTGTGCATTAACTCATACTGACACATTTCCATTGCAAGAGCTGTTCTTTAGCGACAACCTATAGGCCTTTTTCTAATATCTATAACAAAAACTATTTATAATCTTATTTAGGTACTTAATTGTAAATACTAGTACCATATGAGCTTTATATATATTTATATATAATTCAGAATGAGGTTGAATATTATGATAACTAATAAAGGATAATAATTTTAAACTTAATTAGCGTTAACCTGATTAGAGACTAATGCAATAAAAACTAATTGTATCTAATTAAATACCCAAGCCTTTTAAAATTTTAACCGATCAAGATCAAAAACAGCTCTTATGAACAAATCATTTTTTATGATATATTATTATGATTTTTTTATGATACATGATTTTTTTATGATATATTTTTATGATGATTTTTTTATGCTGTATTTTTTACGGGTAGTCTATTTATGTCAAATTTATCTTATACTAGCTGAGCCCGCAACTTCGTACGCGTGGTATATGATATAGCTGTAACTTTTTTGTTTGTAATCCGATTGGAATAAAACAAACACTAAATCTCAGGGGAAGCTTGCTGTAATATATCAGTGAAAACCGCATTCAAATCGGCTAAGCGGTTACTGAGATTAGTGTGCACAAACGCACAGATAAAAAAACGGACAAAAATTCTAAAAACAATTTTTTTTACCTTGATAACACAAGTAAAACGTGTACAAATTGGTTTTTTGAATGAATCTTTAATGTACCTATATTAGATACACGGCTCGTTTACGATTTTATTATATGTATAAATGAAGAGATCGTTTGTGAAAACTACCATATTAACACCCTCTTACAGAAGACCTCTTACAGAGTCTTCTGTAAGTCTTCTGTTTTCTGTCTTTCGCTTCGGAGTCTAAGTAAGAGATGCCTGAGCCCTCTGCTGTTACACATTCGAATAGGTAGAGTGTCATGTTCTCTTAAATACCTTTGCCAGTTAAAGTTGTGCCGCGTCTGCTTAATTATCTATGCCAAAGCTCATATTGACAATGAACGCCGACAAAGCGTTTGACTCCTCGACCCCTTGGCATATGTAATCGATGCGCTACTCATTATGTGGTCAATGAGCAAAGGTGGATCGTCCGGCACACTTCCCACGTTGGCTTACCATTGGCAGGCCTGTAAACCCTTTACTTGACAGTTAAAAGGCAATTGTTAAGATGCGGAATACGTTTATTAGCCAATTTTGATAGCGATATATTGCAATAAATAAACCTTCAAAGATGATAAGAATGAAATAATGTCTAATTGAAATCCTTCTTTGGAGGGTCCACTGGGGTAATCGTGAATCAGAATAACGCAAACATTATTCGCAAATAACGCAACGCGATTAACTCAACCTGTTCGCAAGTAAACTGGGCGAAATATTCAGAATTTTTCCTTTTTAGGGTTCCGTACGACCGAATAAAAAAACTGAACCCTTATAGGATCACTCGTGTGTCCGTCTGTCCGACAATTCCCCCCCCCCCCCCCTTATCTCCGAAACTACTGAATCTAAAATTTTGAAAAAAATACAGAAATTAGTTTTCTACTTATAGATTATAGGAAAACCTATAAGAAGTTCATGATAATAAAATAACATGGTAAATCACTATAAATATCGTACGGAACCCTCTTCACGTGAGTTCAACTCGCACATGTCCCGTTTTTTTATAAAAAGTTCACTTGATAATTGGTCACTAGCGTCACCTATAACACAAACAACGCCACAGGTGCTGCAACCGCGCTGCTGACCATAGTAGGATTAAGGATGGGATAAGGAAGGGGGATAGGGATAGGGATAGGGATCGGCTCTGGCGTCCCTTACTCACCGAAATCCAACGGCAAATGTGATGTTATTTCATGATGGTCTTTTTAAGGAGAGGTTACTGCCCTCAGTCGGGCTGGCCAAATTACTACGAAACGCAGTGTGATTTTTATGTCGCTTGATGTCTGGTAATGAGCAAATAATTATATAGCTGATATAAATAATAATAATAATAATAAAGCCTCTATTACTGTTAACAATATTTGAATCTTAAAAATATATCTACTTTTTCCTATCAATTTACATTTTTCTTCGCAGTAACGCATTGCAGTAACGTAGAAATCCTGTCTTCCTTTTTGTTTTTATTTTTTGTCGAAGACTTTGTCTTTCGACAAAGTCCTCCTCCAAGGCTTTCCACTCTTTTCTCTTTCTTGTCACTTTTATCCGTGACTTTATTGCCCTCTGTTTCAGGAAAAAAGGAAACAAAAAAATATGAGACGGGACTATATAGCTAATACCTCACTTCAAATGCAGTAACGCCTGCAATTGAATTCTAAAACAGTATTTTTTGAATAGGTAACATCTTTGTGGTAAAGATGCCAATTGGCTGAGACTCTATGGTCTTTGTGATTTTATTGCCGGGTGCTACTCGCGACATCTGTACCGATTGTAACTTGGACCCGAGCGGTATCATATATGGTAAAGAGCCCAAAAGGTATGTCTCAATTTTACAGAAAAATTAAGAGAAATATAAAAATTCAAAATACAAAAGCATTGATTTGGCTTAATCATTTGGCAAGAATCTTATCACAATTGGTGATCCCGAAGCTAGGCACTTAGCTGTCAAGCGTCACTTACGGTGATAACGTAATGGCTGCTAGCATGCTAAATACTTTGCCATCTGATACTTTTCTATTTAGAATTTACAATAAATAAGTTACTTTAAGTTCACCTACTTATTAATATAAATATTACATCACTGACTATAAACCCATGAACAATATTTGAGAATATAATCACTCACGCGCACACGCATACACACTAACACACACACACACACACATCCTAACTCCTTAACTAGATCCTATTCCCCATCTTCTTAAATCAATTTGCTTTTCAACTTAACTTGGGTACATCATGAAACCCTGTAAGTGGCAATGTGCTTGGTGATGTCTTTTTTGTGTATTATTTCTGCTGTATTGCTGTAGGGATTTTGTTGAGAAATAAATAAATAAATAAATAAATAAAAAATAAAAAATTTGAAATTTTTTAATAGTCTCCTATGGAAGAGATGTTTTGACGAATTAAATTGCTCTATTTTTTGTAGTAAATTTTTATCATATCTTTATGTATCTTCATACATATGGGATCCGTTTAAATCTTCATTCAATAAAAGTCTATATAAACTTCATTATCAATTTATGTACACAAAAACAAATTCTATATGTTTTACCAATTTTTTTTGTCTACTAATATCAATACAATTCATATTTTTAAAAACATTCTACATTCGATATTTGATTTTTACCATAAGCAATAAGAAGATAAAATTCAACACTATTGACTTTTTAGTGGCATGTTCAAAATATCTGATAAGTATTTCACCACGACGACGAGCCCGTTGATGGTTAGGTTACTTGTCTTCAAGCTCTGTTCTAGGGTTCCCGGGCTCGATTTCCGGCAGGGTCAACTTTGGAAATGAACTTTTCAAATTTAGCTTTGGTCTGAATCTGGAAAGTAGTGGCAGGGCATACTGCGTTTCGCAGTCATTTGGGCAGTCCGTTTGGCGACAGTAACCACCCCCTTACAAAAGACCACCGTAAAATAACAGCACGTGTGCTGTTGTGTTTCGGTGAGTGAGTAAGGGATGCTAGAGCCCATTTTCCTACGCAATCCCTTATCCTTAATCCTACTGTAGTCGGCAGCGCACTTGATGGTAGCCACCTACCATCAAGTGGACAATCAACCTGACTGCCGAGCTTAACAAAAAAAAATATTATTGAATAATTTTATGTGATGTGTCTTTAGGAAATATATTTATGACACTGTCTCTCTTTTTTCTGGAATCACTATGAGGGTTCGAACCACCAATTATTTTATGGGAAATAAATTCAGATATAGCAAAAATCACATAAAAATCATTACCTCCTTAGTTTAAACGAACACAATCGTCAAAAGGAGCAGATTAGAAGTTACGACATTTGCCGAATTATTTGTTCAGGTAACCTGCCTGCCTGCTTAACAGCAGAAAGGTGGTCATGAGAGCGGAATAAATGAAAACTACCTCTGAGCCATAACTAAGCCTTTCGTAATTATTGTCTAAACCAGAACTGACAAATTTCTTGCAAACTCACTACAAAACGTTGCAAAAAAACGACAAGCAAATTTAAAATTTAACTAAAAAAAAGTCGAAGAAACAAAACCGCAAATGTCCCGCTGGCAAAATTTAGTTTGGTGATAATCGTTATTTATGACAATATACAAAATAGGGTAGACAGGAAGAATTAGTCTACGAAGTCAAAACATTTTGTTTCTCAGAAGGTTTGACTTCTCTCATAGGATATTAAATATACAGCATGATTCTAATTATGTATTTCATTTAAAGCTTACACCTAAAAATAATAATTATTATAAAGTTTATAAAATGACGTAGTTTTTATATAAAAGCCTGTTTTATACAGGCTGATTGCCAACTTGGTGTAGGTGGCCACCGTCACCTGTAACACAAATAACGCCACAGGTGCTGCAAGTGCGCTGCTGATGCTGGATTAAGGGTAAGAGATTAGGGAAGGTTGGAAAATTGGCTCTGGCATCCCTTACTCACTCACCAAAACAACCGAACTGAAACGAAAATAAGTACATATTATGCTGTTATTTCTCGGTGGTCTTCTGTAAGTGGGTGGTTATTGTCGCCAGAAGAGATACCCAAATTACTGCGAAGAACATTGTGCCCTATCACTACTTTTCAGATCCAGACCAAAGCCAACGATGAAAAGTTCATTTCCAAAATTTTTAAAAATCCGTTATAAGAATTATATTTTTATTTTAAAAGTTTTTTGTTCGCTTGATATAAATTTGTATGTGCAAGAAAATTATATTAAGTTCCCTTCTAAAATATGCTTTGTAACGCATTTATTTATTAATAATGTCAATTTTAATTAACATGTCCAATACGAAAATGATTTTTTATGTATATTACATGACCCGATTTTGAACCCTAATAAAATTAAAAACATATACTTAATTTCATCTGTTCAAGCAGCTGTAATTGTGGGCAAAAATAACACAGTAATTTATTAAATATTGCAAAATTAAAAAAAATATATATACAGCCTGTATATATACTCGGCAGAGTTTTACTCAAATATCTGGCGGCTCGAACCCCCATAGTGATTCCAGAAAAAAGAAAGACAGTGTCATAAATATCTCATAATCTGTCAAAAGAAAAGTAGCAGTTGCCTTCATTGAGATGTCTCGTGAGAATTTATTTGTACCAATAAAGGGTTAACTTTTTACAATACTAAATTTCGTTTCCAAATTAAATTTGAATTTTATTACCTAGGAAATAATGCTCAAAGCAGCTTAAACGGGGATATCGCTAAGTCAAAATCGATCCGTGTAAACAAAATTGAACCTTAAAACCGTGTATTGTAGTTTAAAATGTCAAACATTTAAAAATAATTTCGCTTTATGAATGGATGACAATTTTTGGTCACTTGACTTTTGTATTTTTGTGGTAATTTTTAATTATTTCCCACTGAAAAGAAGGCGATTCAAATATAACAACAATTGTTTGGAAATCCACACTAATAACTAGTTTAAATTTAGTTTCAATGACAATTTATTATAATTTGCAAATATTTTTTTATTAAAGATGGGTTTGTTCTGGGCTAGCGATGGAACGAGCTCATCCAGAAGATACCTATTCATTCGAACCTTGACAAGATTTGGGTTGTATGAGCTCGGAAATACAGACGCCGGCAGGGAGTTCCAATCCTTAGCAGTGCGCATCACAAAAGATGTAAAGCGCTTGGTCCGCCGTACGTCTGCATGTCCTATAGAAGAAAGGGGAAGGCGGTATGATCTCATGCAGCTCCCGAGCACACTCATATAATAATATAATATCATTAATATTCAAAATATTTAATTTAATTTAACGTTAAAATACTTAAGCATTTAAAACAATTGTATTATATTTTATCATAAACAATCCCGGTAAATGTAATAACCCAGGTACAGTCACTATAAAAGTGAGGTTAGGAGCGGAAGACCGCCTACGATACTAAAGAGTCATTGTTAAAATTAAAAATTAAAAACCTTTTCGAGTATTCGACGGTGCTATGATAACCCATTTGGTTTTGCAAGTGTCTGCAGGCGACATCTCTTCTGATAGGTTCTCTTCTGATATCTGACATATTTTAACGAAAAAATCCTTTTTTATCTATTAATGTTGGCAGACAAGCTGACGGTCCAATTTATGGTACGTGACTACCGTCGCCACAGTTGCTGCAAGTGCGCTGCCGACTACGTAGGATTAAGGATAAAGGTTTGGACAGGAAAATAGGCTCTGGCATCCTTTACTCACTCACCGAAACCACCAAGTAAACAGCACACGGTAGTATTCTGTAAGGGGGTGGTTACTGCCGCCAGACAATCTGCCCAAATGACTGCGAAACGCAGTGTGCCCTACCACTACTTTTCAGATCCAGACTAGAGCCAACTTTGAAGTTGCATGTATTATCGTCCTTCCGACAAGATCTATTGATCGCATTTCTCAGCAAAGAAGTAGGAATAAGACGAGTACAGAGTAGTAAGTAATACATTCGAGGACAGTCTTGTACGCTGTGGTTCGATTCACGGATGGTACAAACGGTCTTTAGTGAGTGTTACTTAGGTTAATATAGTTAGTTGAATTAGTAAATCTCAGTGACATTATGTTATCAATTGTCTCTTGGGACAAGCTCTGCCACTCTGCGTTTTGCAGTTCTCCCAGGTTGTTGGGGGTGGCATTCTGGTTTTAACGCTTCCATTTAACAAGTGTTCTCTCTTAACAATAAATATAAACAATTTCATTGTTAAATAGAGAAACAAATTGTCTGTATTTTTGTGTATTTTGTATTTTGACAGAAACACAAAACACACCTTCGAAATGCTATATTAATTTTGTGATAATAATGTAAATTTAAATGAAAGTTTAGCGACTCACGAAGTACATTATCGCTTTTGAGGTCTTCGAACAATTGAAAATACTAACGAATTTGTAAGAAGAACAAGGCGACTGTACAAAGGCAAGCAATCTCATTGCGGTCGCACCGCGGAAGTGTAAAAATGTAATCTATTTTAAACATTTGTCGTAGCTTAGTTTTCTTCACCGCGGTAATGATTTTGTCGCAGCTTCGCCTTTCTTCATTACTGTAATGACACAGAATCAGGGAGCTGCGGTTTACAGCAGACACATTATCAGAAATGTCCAGTGCGGAAACGTTTTTATAGCGTCCGATTCACATTCTATAAACCAAATATATTGTACCAAATTAATTAATAATTAATTGGGAATAATCAATGATGCGGTGTGTAAATAATTCGAAGTATAAATTGGTTTTCTCATGCAATTGGTAATTATAATGGGACCGTTGGTGATTTTTTATTGTTATTTTCTATACGTCAGTTTCCTGAGATATAAATAAGAATATTATTTTAATGAATTACAAAATTAAGGTGTAAAATAATTGTGATAGAATAGTTAGTGTGAATGGTTGGATGAGTGGTTTTAACGCTCTGTTTTAGGGTTCCCGGGCTCGATTTCCGGCAGGGTCAACTTTGGAAATGAACTTTTCAAATTTAGCTTTGGGCTGGATCTGGAAAGTAGTGGCAGGGCATACTGCGTTTCGCGGTCATTTGGCGACAGTAAACACCCTCTTACAAAAGACCACCGTGAAATAACAGCACGCGTGTGCTGTTGTGTTTCGGTGAATGAATAAGGGAAGCCAGAGCTCATTTCCCTATCCCAATCCCCTATGCTTAATCCTACTGTAGTCGGCAGTGCACTTGCGGCACCTGTGACGTTGTTGCTTGTGTTATAGGTGACGGGGGTCACCTACCATCAAGTGGATCGTCAGTCTGTCTGCCGACCTTAACATAAAAAATATGCAATTAAATTTAATTTTTTTCTAATGCTGCAGGGTTATTGTTAAAATATAAATAAATAAATAATCAGTATAATTTTGATCAAAATATGTTGTTGAAGTTAAAAAAGCAGATTACTTTCTGTGTATTTGTTTAGCCGGTGTCACAGTTTAGCGGTTTGTGAAATTAACACTTGCTATTTTCTAGTTTGCGCAGTAATCTCTTTTACTGTTACACTCGACAATGTATCTATGAGTTAATCCCAATTTATTATTCACCTGCGGCGTCTTGACACGGCACTGCTTTCGATTGTCCAAAGAGTTTAAATATTTCGTAATTATTACTGCAGACAGTAGCTTACTAGCCTCAAATGACATTTCTCTGACAGTGTACTAACTGATTGATATGACAGGCAAAAATATAATCTTTTGTCTTTTACAGTCAGGCTAAAATTACTTCGGCCAGTAGTCCATTGTGTCTCTAACAGTCATTAGTATAGAAATACCATTAGTATACATTATAGAACAAAGTCGCTGTTCGCTTTTGTTTGTTTCTTCGCTAACTCTTACTAAACCATCCAACATTTTATACAATTTTCACTAACGAAGGTTTATTTATATAATTTGCACAATTTTTTTTGGATCTCATTAACACAAAAAATAACACAAAAAAGATACGAAGAAGATATATGTGAAAAAGTAATTATGACTAATGATTTGTTTAAAGTCAACTTGACAATATTTCAAGCTTAATTTTAATTCACTGATTAACGGATATATTTAAATAATTTTTGGTAATAAATTGTACAAAAATATGTAATTTTCTGTATGTTAAAATAATAAATGACATTTTTAATGGTTCCAAAATTTAAAACGAACTTATCTAATTGTTATTGTTTTTTTTTTACTTTAAGGTCGGCAGACAGGCTGACGGTCCACTTGATGGATAGGTGCCTACCGTCGCCTGTAATACAAGAAACGCCACAGGTGCTGCAAGTACGCTGCCGACTGCAGTAGGATTAAGAATAATGATATAGGAAGGGTTAGGGAAATGGGCTCTGGCATACCTTACTCACACACCGAAACACAACAACACAAGTGCTGTTATTTCACGGTGGTCTTCTGTAAGAGGGTGGTTACTGCCGCCAGAAGGGCTGCCCAAGTGACTGCGAAACGCAGGGTGCCGTGCCACTACTTTCCGGATCCAAGGTTGATCCCGCCGGGAATTGAACCACTCATCCAACGGGCTCGTCAATCTAGCTCTTAGATGCAGCAAATAAAGCAAGTGTAAACAAAAAGTTTATTTGTCGGTTTCCTAAAGAAACTTCATGACATTCTTACTTCAATTAGTTACAATTTTTATAGCTTCCCCTTAACCAACGCACTTGTAAATAACCAGTTTATCACGAGCTTCGCATTGCCTTAATTTTAGAGAAACAGATAGGCGATAAAAGTTCATAGACGAGTGATGGTCTGCAGTGCTAACGAATTGATGGATTCTGAGCCATTAATATACTTAGCACTTTAATGTTCCCGTGAGAAGGGACATTAGGTGACTGACTTTAATATAGGATTAAAATATGTGAAAAATAAATCATAGAAGCTCAGCGGAATTTGGAAATTTCATTCCGAAGGAAATTATTGTAGAAAATAAAAATTTTGTGGCAAGGCTCACTGCGTTGCGTAGACATAAACTGAGCACCATCTAGGAAAATGGGCTCTGGCATCCCTTATGGAGAATGGAGAATTGCTAAACCAGAAGATGAAATAGTAAAAATTCTATAGGTATCCAACTACTCAACAGGTATTTGTCATCTTCCAACAACGGAGCAACTTTCTACCTGTTTGGGTACAATTTAATATAAATTAATAATGAAGAGATTTTTCAAATAATCGAACAATATTTGCTCCCATTTCACTAATCCTACGCAATCCCTTATCCTTAATCCTACTGTAGCCGGCAGCGCTTTGCTTTGGCAGGTGTTGCTTGTGTTACCACCTACCATCAAGTGGACTGTCAGCTTGTCTAGCGACTTTAACATGAATAAAATGTTTACTTTTCAAATATAAACGATTTAAACCTGTCATAATAGAGGTTTAAATTTGAAATTGCTGTTCTGTAGCACTGGTCAATTTGAATTAAAATTAATGCATAATGCCAGAGATTCAGAGAGAAACGTTTTTTCAAAAGAAAAATTATTACTTTCTAAATAAAAAAACCGGGACAAGTGCGAGTTGAACTCGCGTGATTAGGGTTCCGTACAATGTTACCTATCCGCACAATACTGAGTTTTCGCAGTCATATGGGCAGCCCGTCTGGCGGCAGTAACCACCCCCTTACAGAAGACCACCGTGAAATAACAGCACGTGTGCTGTTGTGTTTCGGTGAGTGAGTAAGGGATGCCAGAGCCCATTTCCCTATCCACTCCTAATCCCTTATCCTTAATCCTACTGCAGTCGGCAGCGCACTTACAGCAGCTTTAGGGTTGCTTGTGTTATAGACGACGGTAGCCACCTACCATCAAGTGGACCGTCAGCATGTCTGCCGACCATAACTTAAAAAAAATGTTATTTTAATATCATGGACTTCTTATAGGTTTTCCTATAATCTATAAGTAGAAAACTAATTTCTGTATTTTTTTCAAAATTTTAGGTTTAGGAGATAATGGGGGGGGGGGGGGGGGAATGGGCGGCCAGACGGACACGCGAGTGATCTTATAAGGGTTCCGTTTTTTAATCGGACGTACGGAACCCTAAAAAAGGAGATGGATAAAGCGAAAATGAGAATAATTTTCAAATACGAGTTCCGAGCAGAAACTGCTTGTAACGTCAATGTTTTGTTGCTCGATGATAATGCTAGACCTCACACTGCTCGAGAAACACTTTTAATTCTACAATACCTGCAGTTAGAAACCATTCGCCATACTCCATACTCGCTGGACATCACTCCAACCGAATACCACATTTTCAGCGATTTGGGCAATTTTTTGCACGGAAAAATAAATTCTTCCCAGAAGCAGTACAAAGTGCCTTCACACAGTTTGTTGAGTCCAGATCCCCAGAGTTACATCGCAAAGAACGTATAGACTACGAGGGTTTCATATTTCATCCTACAAAAAAAAAAAACTGTTTTAATTTTTCAGTACAAAACAATTACATTTTATAAACCCTTGAACCCAATGTAATTGAAACCCAATGTAAAAATGTAAAAGTATGTGCGAATGTAAAAAGATTGCTAGTAAGAAAAATGATAAGGTCTATTATCTATATCTTCTTCTCTTACGGCACGGCATCACGCGTGAACGGGTAGGCCGATTTTAATTCGGTTTTCACTAATGGAAAGAGGGATAAACGGGGAATGTTCATATATATAGCAATTGCACCACGGATGAAGCCGGGGGCGGGTCGCTAGTATGTAATAAAAATACAAATTAATTCATTAGGTAAGATAACTGGTAAATTGTAACACAAAATTTTTATTGTAATAATAACAGTAGGTATTATCTCAAAACTTATCTTGTAAACACTTCAAACAAGACGTAAAATGCAAATTAAACAAACCTTTGAAGATTTTTTAGTCGTGTTGCAACTTTTTTACGTGATGACACGCGTCCAAATCAATTTTACTCGCTCAATCAGTCTGCAACACAAAAACGGTCATCTATTTATTTTTCCGCTTATTTTAGATCGAAACGTGAACTTATTGTAATTAGACCAAAAATCGTGAGGTCGAAACATCACCAATTCGAATGTGATTGGATGATGTCATTCAGAATGCAACAGATTTTAGATTATCTTTTAATAAAACTAATAAAACTAAATTGCGTCCCACGTTACCTGTCTGACCTACTCGTAGTGTGGGGTTTGACGCTTTTAAAAAATACAAATTAAATTTATTTTAATCTAAACAGGACAGCATACAAAATAAACAAAAAAGTAGAATACAAATTAGAGGAAATTGATTCTAACTCCTGCCAAGTAAATAATATTAAGATTAAGTAACTAATCTTAACTTAGAGAACCCATTCAAGTAGTAAGCAATACTTTTATTAAAAAATCAAACTAAAAAATTAGATTAAGTAACACTAAATATAAGTGTTTTGATAGAACTCAATATGAGTCTTACTACATACCTCATTTAAGAATGATCTATTAATTAACAATTGATTTAATTAATTATGCCTATTGATCTAATTAACAATTATTTTTTTAAGAACACTTTTTTACTCAAAACTATAACCTGGTTTCCCAAGGCAATGACGCCATTTCAATCAATCTTTACTTTGTATTTAAATTTAATTAATAGAAAAGAGGAGGTTCTTTGTTAGACAACCATGTTCTACAATCTTAGTTATAGCCAGTGAGCAACCCTCTTATAACAAACCACAATGAAATAACAGCACATGTGCTTTTGTATTTCAGTGTGTTAGTAAAGGATAAGGGCTGCTGAAGCTCATTTATTCTGTTTATTATTTATTCTTTATCCTAGTCAGAATCGACATCGCACTCGCATCCCTCTTGTGTTTGTTTTACAAAACCTACAATGTAACGTAAGTTTTTTTTATTCACTTTTATGAAAAAATCTTTACATATAACAGTGCATATAATTTGTAATAAATTATACTATATAGTTATATAATGTGAGATGTTATAGCCTAGTTATAATATGGGCTTCTTCAAGCGTGCAGTAAACAAATTCTTTTAATGTCCGCAGTGCACGGGCAGCCTTTAGGCATAAGAATAAATAAGAACACGTAGAACGGAAACTCCCGTTCCGCACGCGCTCAAGGTCACGATATTAGCCTACACGTTAAACGGATACTCAGTCGGGCTGTCACGGCCGGCTTCTCCGCAAGAATAAGCTTACTTAATAGTTTTACGTGAGCCTGTGTGTAAGGGCTGCCGATAGTAAATTATCGGGTTTGAGCCCAATACGGCGGGTGTGGACTGTATAGGTATGCGGGAATCCTATTCTATTACTCACTGTTGTGATCCGCGGGATTCTTCAGGGCTTGAGTCTTCTTCCAAAGCTTTGGATTCTTCTCTTCAGCACTCACGACGCGAATCACTCCAGTTTTGATAACAGAGATAGGAGCGGGTGATGGATGATCAAAGAAGACAGCGGGTCTTTCTATCAGCGGGTTTTTACACTTACTTCTTGGATCTATCTATGGCGGTGGACTCGAAACAGGGGTGTTCTCTGATTGGCCCACAATGACGTGCCCCCTCTTAGCCAATTAGAGCGATTCCTTATAAATTTAAACAAAGCTAGCAAAGTGGCGCGAACACTGTGTATTTTTATTTAATACTTGTAGGTAAGTAATATTTACTTAAATGGCTTCATTTGGTATGGTACTGTCTTTTAATAACTTATTATTTATAAGTATATTTAATGTAGGTACGTAACATAATAATGTAGATAAATATTTATAAATCTCATGTTTTATAAAACTAGAATAAAATAATGGTTTCAAAGTAAAGAAAAACTTATATTTTAGCGATATTATTTTTATTCGTAAGCAATATTTAACAGTAAGCAACCCTGGCGACAAGCGACCTCTCATTAGAGGTGAAGAGGGAAGTAGTTACATAAGTGGCGACGTTTGGGACTCGAACAACGAAGATTCCGTTCTACTTGTTATTATTTATTCTTATGCTTTAGGCGACGGTAACCATCAACTCCTCAAGTAGACCATCTGTTTGTCTGTTACTTTTTCCAATATATTCTAATCCAGAATAATCTTTGTGATTGCTAAAACTGTATCCGAATGTTTACGTGGCCTTGTAAAACTTAATTGAGAAACGCTAAAAATAGATAAACGTAGGCATTGTTTTATATTTTAATGATCGTTATGTTTTCTATATATATAAGCGTTTTGTATCTGTTTTCATGTCAAGCTAAGATTGTAAAAAAGAAGCCAAACAAAAACAATTACTATTGACCTTTAAGACCGGAGAGTCCAAAAAATTATAACTCGATCAAGTAATTACGAC
Organism: Bembecia ichneumoniformis; assembly: GCA_910589475.2. NCBI lineage: Eukaryota > Metazoa > Arthropoda > Insecta > Lepidoptera > Sesiidae > Bembecia > Bembecia ichneumoniformis. The sequence continues at coordinate 16,969,627 of OU342534.1, read as the reverse complement.
TGATGGTACCCAAGTTCGGATAATTTTTGGATCATTAGGGATTTTTTGGTTTGCTACCGGTTGCAGCGGAATCATTAATTTTTTTTTTTCTTATTTTTTTTTTAAAGTCAAGAGCGCCATAATGTGCAATGATTGAGCGAATTGCTTTTTTGCACTTACTTCCTCATATTTTTTTGTTTACACGCGTCGCGTTATGGTTGTATATAATAACCTAATAACCGAGTTAATTTAAACCTTGATTAAAGTTTGGGATTTTATAAGCTGACTTCGAAAAAAGATTGATTGAAGCGACAAGGTCGAACGAACAAACACAAATGTTTTTTTTTGTTTCTTATTAATGTCTACATGTTATTACAAATTCATATTTAAAACAAACGATGAATAATTTGGTTTGAGACTGGTTCAATTGTGAGTTAATTTACTAAGACTAAGGTATAAAACCTTAGTCTTAGTAAATTAACTCACAATTGATTATATTTATCATAAAAAGCCTCCCGCTTCCCACGGATGCAATTAGGTTTTATTATATAATATAAATTTTTAGGTGCGGTTTAGGAGGAGTTAGAGGATATGCAGACAGACAGACAGACTATTAATTATTTATTTATCAATTATTTATATTATGTAAGGATAAGGAAGTTTTAATATTTTTAATTCATTTAATTTCAATTACATAATGACTTATGTTATGTTAAGCTATAATTATGTTATAGCTTATAATTATATTATATTAAGCTATATAATATAACTTATAATTATGTTAAGCTGTTGGTGTGTAAATAAATAAATAAATAAATGACTTTATTTTAAAATTAGGTGAGCCCGCAACTTCGTACGCGTGGTAACCTGTATAGCGCGTAACTTTTTTGTTTGTAAACCGATTGGAATGAAACAAACACTAAATGTTACGGGAAGCTTCCGACAATACACCAGTGAACACTGCATTCAAATCCTTTAAGCGTGCACAAACGCACAGACAAATAGACAAAATTCTAAAAACTATTTTTTGACCCCCGTAACATAAAAGTACAACGGGTACAAATTGTTTTTTGAAAAAAAAAAAAATTATGTACACACATGGCTCGTTTACGATTTTATTATATGTAAAGATATTGTCAAGGCACGCTGCTTTCTGTAGTTATACATAAATTGGACAACCCTACTGACAGCAGTTGGTAAGCACCCCCTTACAGAAGACCACCGTGAAATAACAGCACGTGTGCTGTTGTGTTTCGGTGAGTGAGCAAGGGATGCCATAGCCCATTTCCCTATCTCTTTGTAACCCAGCGACATAGGGAAACTATTTTAAATATATTGATACCCAGTGCCGGATTTATACTTTTCTTGAGTATAGGCCCCTCCACTTTGTGCCGCCTCTTCCTCGTGGTCTAGGTAGACGTAGGCCTTTATTATGTAATTATTATTATTATTGTATTTATTATCACACAAGAATTTGATGGCTTCCGAAAGCGTGCGAAAACCATCTAAAATCCGCCGCCCCTAGGCCACTGACAAATCCAGGGCTGGTGATACCTACGATGAAACTACACACAGTACATTGTTTTATGAAACAAAAGATTATTGATTCAACAACAGATAATTAATGACAAATAAATAGGTTTGAGTTAATAAAGATGAATTTCCAATGGCATTTTTATTTACTTATATGAAAAATGGAGAAAAGAATGTACTGAGAAAAATCAAAATAAGACTTTAAACAAATAATAATAAAAAATAAAAAAAAATCAAAATTGAATCTGGTCTGGATTTGAAAAGTAGTGGTAGGGCACACTGCATTTCGCAGTCATTTGGGCAGCCCGCCTGGCGGCAGTGACCACCCCCTTACAGAAGACCACCGTGAAATAACAGCATATACGTGCTGTTGTGTTTCGGTGAATGAGTAAGGGATGCCAGAGCCCATTTCCTTATCCCCTCCTAATCCCTTACCTATCCTTAATCCTACTGTAGTCGGCAGCGCACTTGCAGCACCTGTAGCGTTGCTTGTGTTATAGGCGACGGTAGCCACCTACCATCAAGTGGACCGTCAGCCTGTCTGTCGACATAACATAAAAAAAAGAAAATATTAGCAATTCCCCACAGAGCAGTTGAACTATCATTACTAAAAAGCTTTATTAGTGACAACAAAAACAGCCGTTGTCAGGAGCATTCTCAAAAAAAGAAAAAAAAGAAATAGACGCCATTCAAACGTCCCGTGTTCGAATTTTGAAATTCGAAATCGTATCGCGTCCTGACGTTTCCTCTACGTGCCGTTTCCGCGCGCAATGCGCACCTCGAATCCTTAATCGCGCGCTTTTATATTCCGTGACTTTTTTCTCCGTTTTTTCTCCTGTTTCTATATGTATCCTGTGTTTTGATTGATGGAATGGAGATATGCTGTTGAAGGCACCATTAAGTAGTCCGGCCTCATAGGGTTCGTTGATAAATTGGTTGCTTGTATTCTCGGCGTGCATTCACCGTTTTGGTTCTTCGCAAACGGGTTCGAGGCAACCGCAGGTTTTATGACTTCATTAGATCACTGTTTTTTTCAATACTACTCGCGCATTAAAGAGTTTTAACATTAACAACTATAAGTATACATTATTATTATTATTATTCACATATTTATTTATTTTCTTAATTTTAAATTTTTTACAATATAAATATTAAAAAACAAACAATATATATCATAAAAAACTTAAAACTAGGATTCCGGAGATAGCGGGGCAGGGCCCAAGCTACCGGTGGTTAGGGCTGCAGAGTGAGGAACCTCCTGACAATTCGTGCCGTGTCAAGAAGTACCGCCTTCTGTATTTGTCCCTTGATCCAGCCATCTAGTGAGAGCCTCTTGAGATGTTGGTCGAGGCTCTTCGCTATAAGACCGTTCGCCGAGACGACTATCGGGACGATAATTGTCGAATCGACGCCCCACATGGCGGTCACCTCGTGAGTCAAGTCAATGTATTTGGTAAGCTTTTCTTTTTCGGCTTTCACGAGGTTTTCGTCATGAGGGACAGCGATGTCAACAAGTATCGCCCGGCGTTGGGATCGATCAATAACCACGATGTCAGGCTTATTGGCGACAATAGTCCTGTCCGTGATTATTGACCGATCCCAGTAGAGCGTGGCATGACCATTTGCGAGCACTGGCGCAGGTACATATTGATAATATGGTACCACAGATTCAACAAGGTGGTATCGTTATTATTATTATTATTATTATAGTATACAACAATAGTAAAGTCAAGATAAGAAAAGGTTCTTCACCTGAAAGTCGACATTTGCTTGCCCCGGGACAATTATCAGTCAGGCCAAAATTTCATTTCAAACGTCTGTCAGTTGTCTGCTTAGTGCTTTATTTTCAAAAGGTATTAAGAGTCTACGATTTGATAAAGGAATTAATTTGAAAACTAACGAAGGTTTTCGTACCCTGACTGATGCGATGAGGTATCCTAGCTAATATTAAAAATGCGGGTTTTTTTGTTTGTTTGTTACGCCTTCTCGCCTTGACTACTCAACCGATCACATTGAAATTTTACATGACACTTTGTCAGGGGTACAGAATAGGACATAGAGTACTTTTAATGTAGAAAAAATAACACTATTCCCGAGGGATCATCTAAATATAAAAATGACGAGCCCTTTGGATGAGTGGTTAGGGTGCTTGTCTTAACGCTCCGTTCTAGGGTTTCCGGGTTCGATTCCCGGGTGGGTCAACTTTGAAAAACGAACTTTTCAAATTTGGCTCTGGTCTGGATTTGGAAAGTAGTGGCAGGGCACACTGCGTTTCCGCAGTCATTTGGGCAGCCTGTTTGGCGGCAGTAACCACCCCCTTACAGAAGACCACCGTGAAATAAGAGCACGTGTGCTGTTGTGTTTCGGTGAGTAAGTAAGAGATGCCAGAGCCCATTTTCCTATCCACTACAAATCCCTTGTCCTTAATCCTACTGCAGTCGGCAGCGCACTTGCAGCAGCTTTGGCGTTGCTTGTGTTATAGGCTACGGTAGCCACCTACCATCAAGTGAACCGTCAGCCTGTCTGCCGAACTTAACATTTAAAAAAAAATGAAAAATTCAACGCCTTAAAAATTAGCGCGGACGAAGTAACTGACAAAAGCTAGTATTTTTATACAAACGAATGTATATGTATCGTCAAAGACGATACATTTGACGATATATTATACGTGTTTATACTTATGTATGAATGTATGTATGTATGTATATATTTTTATATAATATGTATATTGTACTTGTATGTATATTATTATAATTTTTTTTGCACTTATAAATTGTAATTTGTCGGACCTGATAATAGGCTTTACAAAAATTTAATATATTTGTAATTTTTTATGCTGTTAGGTTTGCTATTCAATAAATAAAAAAATAAAAATTACGAAAAATAAACGCTAACGTTGATGTAAACACGTTTGGCGTTGATTAACACGTTTAACGATAGTACATCTAATTTGAAACCACTGTCCATTACGTCTTTGTTATTACAGTGCTTCAGTTGTGACTAGAGAACATGTTAGATCATTGAATCCGACTTGGTATTGCTTATCGCATGTATATACAAAAAAATGTATATAATAAAATATAACAAATCAATATTCAAAAAATGGTATTCAGTAACAGCGTTAAATGAAAAAGATTACAATAAAACATCGCCCAACATATCTTGCGAGATATAAGAAAACAAAACTTATCAAAGAATAAAAAAGGGATAAGTCTTTTACTTTCCTAAGGAACGCCCCAACAATTTTTTAGTTTTAACCAATAGATTCAGTCTTAGCCAATAGTTCAGGGAACGGATATACTACCTTCAAAAAACTTGAAGCCTCTTAGCAAGATCACAAATACAAATTCTTTATATATGTTTAAAAAACTGTCGCGAAACTATTTTGTAATCTTTTGTCAAACTATATACAACTATATATATTATGTTATATATATTAGTTATATGTATTATATATATATTAGTCAAACTATATATTATATATTATTATATATAATATAACTATATATAAGTCTATTTATGCTACATAGATATGTATGTAGATATCTATGCAGAAATACCATCTGTCATCAAAAGTCAATTTATTGAAATAAATATTAAAAATAAGTATCTCTAGGTATAAAACTGATTAGGTACTCCGGTGAGTACTACGGTTAATAGTCATTTGGGAATCGACATTACAATTAATAACATTAAGGTGGAGACAAACGCTAAATACTAAAAAATATTCATTGTTTAACGAAGATGTTACAAGAAATAGATAACACAATTGCTTTGAAAATTGTACCAATTGTGTTAATTAGAATTTTCGTTAAAGTAATAGAAACTCCACAAAAAAAGTTAGAACACAAGAATAATTTGACCTTTATTGAAAATTCTCTCGAAAACGGCTTATTGCGCGCATATGAATCCTGTACCTATTAATAAGCTAATGTCACTTTAAAAAATTGTTAATAAAATATTTTTTTGCGTATTGTTCTAATGGTAAAAACAAAAAACACCATTTCTAGGCCTTTTGAATTGTCTCCGCCAGTTAATTCTATTGTAAATGTCATTGTGAAGCCCTTAAATGTCTTTTCTTTCCTTACCTACAGATTAATTTTTTTTACGAGAGACTTTTATTTATGTATAATATAACAGAATTCAGACATATTAAATAACAAAATGAAATTCTTTCCTTACAGATAAACTTAATTGTGGTTTTAATTGTGTGTGTGTGTCTGTGTGTGTGTGTGTGTCGTCCATATCACAACGAGAAATATTATTATATTATGTATATAGTGCCAGATATAGTGTTTTAGGCGACGGAAGACTGTCATCTATCTGACGACCTTAACAAAAAATAAACAGTTTTTAATCTTCAATCTCATTAATATAAGACTTATTTATTAAATATAATATAATTATTTGCTTATACTAATCAAGTTTTCTCACTTGTATAGGGGAGCGCAGTATTACGTTGAAGGAAATATGTTTACCACCGTCTCTGTGTTATACACAACTTGCATAATAATACAATTTAAACATTAGCACATCACTGCCATCGCAATACTATCATGGCAACATTAACTGTTCAATTCTATTTCAAATATAACGCTTAGGGCTGTCACGTGTCGCTTATGGTCTTTTCTTAGGGCAGAGAGCTGTGGTCTTATATAGTACAAAAGAATTTGTTGGCAACTGAAGCGTGAGGATGCCAATTGTGAGCTCTCAAAGAATTGTCTTACAGATAACTCTTTAAGAACCCTACGTTGAAGTCAGATTAAAACACCTCAGCTCAGCAGCGGGTTAGTTTGAGAGTTGGCCATTTTTATTATAGTTTAGTGACAATTAAAAGTTCTGCTGGTCTTCTGCTAGAACTGCAACTTAATTTAGAGAATTTCGTGAAATACCATAAAATGGCAAAATATCTGGTCTTTAAAAGGTAATTAGGTAATAATTGAAGTTATTTTATCTTTTTTGGTAGTTATAATAAATATTTTTGGAGTTTACTCCTTTAGAATCAATTTTCATAATAAGGTCCCCGACATGGAGATTTTATGAGGAGTAAAATTAATACAAGCGTTGACTAAAAAGCGTTACTTTGAAATTTTCGCGACAGCTGACACATGTATTTATTTTCCCTAATTCTATTCTCTGGGTCTGGGCTTATAAAAGCAAACGTTGAAATCTTGTATGAAAAATGTGGCCCGCGTTGAGGAACGAACCGATAACGCGTTATAACCTGCCGGCGCATCGACATCTGTCTTCCAAAAAAATTAACTATTTGAACTTATAAAACGTACTGACATCTGTGTATACCAACGTAACTAAATAATATAACATAATTAGGTTTTCAGGTTCTATTGACACGTGGAACATTTTGTACACTTAATTTTTTACGTTTAAAGAAGTAAACTTTAGTCGGAACTAACACACATACAATTTTTTTATGTAACCCAAATAATATTTTTTTATTTACATAAATGATTTTAAGGAAATGTGAAAAAAAAATCGATTATTTTCTTCCCCTAAAATTTTTTCCTAGAATCAAAAACAACAAAACAATATAGTAAAATTTGCTTGTGACAACCCTAATGAGTAGATGTCGTTTAGATGCGCGTCACACTGTGGCCACTGACGATAGAGAGCGCACGTTAAATACTGAACAATATATGATCTATATACGAGGTGTACACGAGCTTCGAGCCGTACACTGAATCGTTAAGTGTTCGACAAAGAGTTTGACCACAGAACCCATATTTGGTTCCTTTACTAGCCTTATGGTACATTTTAGTAACACCTTATTGCACTAAAGGGGTATTGTTATAATATGCAAATAAAACGAATCTATACACATAATAATAAAATCGTAAACAAGCTTTGTCTGTACATTAAAAAAAACAATTTGTACACGTTGTACTTATATTACCGAGGTCAAAAAAATAGTTTTTAGATTTTTTGTCTGTTTGTGCATGCTAGGCTCTAAAAGGCTTAACCGATTTGAATGGGGTTTTCACTGATATATTGTAGCAAACTTCCCATAACGTTTAGTGTTTGTTTCATTCCAATCGGTTTAGAAACAAAAAAGTTACGCGCTATACCGAATACCACACGTACGAAGTTGCAGGCTCAGTAGTCTCTGATATTATCTAGAGGGTTCAAATGATACCATAACAATGATCAGTCAGAGTCTCCCGTATGTATTTGTTATTTTAAATTTTTACTTATTAATCTATCCATTGAGTAGGTATAAAAAAAAACTCTGGCTAGAGTGGATTTAAGTAAAAAAGTAATAAGAAAATTTCGTGAATAATCCTACATAATCCTAATCTCAGTGATATAAATTTAGATATGTCGCTGTTTAATTTTAACTGTCTGTATCTGTTTAATTTTTTTAAATCCTGGTACACTGGTAGTTCAGGAGTTTTCAACCAAACCAACTCTTCAGCTTCATAATGTTAGTACAGATCAAAAAGATAAAATATATAGAGAGGCCATGGGGATTTTTTTCCTACAAAAATATTGATCCTGATCGCCGTAATCAGGATGGCAATGGCGTAGCTAAATAGTCTTATAAAGTTTGTGATGGACTAAGGGACTTTATACCACGTGGTTCTAAATGTCACATTACGGACTCTTTCGTCTTGCTCGATCTATATAGTTGAAAATCTTTGGTACAACGAGACAAATGAGAATGTGAAAATATTAGCACTGTCATCGATTCCATAACAACACGTACTTTGTAATTGTAAATATATTTTTATATTGTTTAGTAACATACGAGCGTACTAATAAGTTACTATTAGACTGAAAGGTAACTGTCTGGAATTGAAAGCCCGAGGGAAATGAAAATAACTAATGAAGTGAGTTGGAGAAGGCAATGTTTTTGTTTTTGTTTTTGAGTCATTTGGGCAGCCCGTTTGGCGGCAGTAACCACCCCCTTACAGAAGACCACCGTGAAATAACAGCACGTGTGCTGTTGTGTTTCGGTGAGTGAGTAAGGTATGCCAGAGCCCATTTCCCTATCCCTTCCCAATCCCTTATCCTTAATCCTATTGTATGCTTATCCTTTATCCTATTGTATTTTAGTCGGCAGCGCACTTGCAGCAGCTTTGGCGTTGCTTGTGTTATAGGCGCCGGTAGCCACCTACCATCAAGTGGACCGTCAGCCTGTCTGCCAATCTTAACATTAAAAAAACCATTGGTTTGCATACCTACATTAACGGCACTTGTTTAATCTCAAATATCTTTAATCACAAACAGATAATAGAGTTTACTTAATCACACCCATATTTACAAATGTGTCTTAATCACAAAACGATAATATATTCCATACCTCATATATACATAATATGTATAGGCTATTTTATGTATAATAAAGATACATCCTATAAAGGACATGTGACCACCAACATCCGCTTTGTTTACCGCCCGTTTTTTAGTCTGTCCCCAGTCCAGTGTTGCCCACACTTTATTAGTGCTGCCAATGCAGAACTCGTGTTGCCAACACTCAAACAGTGCTGCCAACGCAAACACAACCTTAAATAATTCGCAATATGAGTTATTCAGTATTCATCACTTTTAAGATCTTCAGATTCTTAGTTTTTCTTTTATGTTCTGTTTTTACTTAATCTTTGACAGACAATTCTAAAACCTCATATTCAAATGCCAGAGCATGATATCGATAGAATTCTTTATTTACGGGATTTCCGGCGTCTGTGCACAATGTTTGTCCTGGACATACCGTCGCCTATAACACAAGCAACGCCAAAGCTGCTGCAAGTGCGCTGCCGACTACAGTATGATTAAGGATAAGGGAGGGGATAGGGAAATGGGCTCTGGCATCCCTTACTCACTCACCGAAACACAACAGCACATGTGCTGTTATTTCACGGTGGTCTTCTGTAAGGGGGCGGTTACTGCCGCCAGACGGGCTACTCAAATGACTGCGAAACGCCACTACTATCCAGATCCAGACCAAAGCCAAATTTGAAAAGTTCATTTTTCAAGGTTGTCCATGCCGGGAATCGAACCCGGGAACCCTAGAACAAAGCGTTAAGGCAAGCACCCTAACCGCTCATCCACAATGCAAATGTGTAAATCTTCATCCTTCTCAAGATGCTGCACTGCGAAGTAATACCGTTCGAAGACAACGGTTGCACATTCTATTGGTAAATGCACAAATCAAGTCAATGCAGATTAAGATAGACCTCTGATTGATTGAATTGGCCACGGTACAAAACAAAAAGCAGTAAGGGAATTATTTATTAAAAGTTTTTTTTTTTAATGTAACTAACTTTCTGTTTTGAGAACTCATAACGTATTTAACTAAATAATATCGTCGTTTTTGTTTTTAAATTTTAATTTTTTTAAGTTATACTTATTTTGGTGTTTTGGAGAAGTTGCATGTATCGACGAACACTACTTAGTTTCAAAGAGACATTATTTTTTATATTATTATTAATATTAAATATACCTACTAGCTGAGCCTGCAACTTTGTACGCGTGGTATTCGGTATAGCGCGTAACTTAACGGTATAAAAATATATATTTAAAGCACAGAGAGTTAGTTTACGATTTTATTATAATAAATGTATATATAGATAAAATTCTCCTTAAAATTTCATCAATTTTCTATTCATTATTAATATTACTATTATTTTATATGTTAAAATAGCTGAAATTACAACGTTAGCTTTTTTGGTACGGAAGCACTGCGAAGTAAGATCAGGCCCCGATTTACCAATGGGCAGACTGGGCAATTGGCCGCTCCATAAATTTTCAGATAAATATTTTTTTTATTATCATTTCCAGAACGGGAACGATACGACAAACTTGCGTAGGCTACGCAAGAGATGGTTACAAGCAACTGTCTATCATTGTATTGCAGTAGAGCAGGTCAGACTAGCCACGTCTCTCAGTACTTTTGTGTGTGTGTGTGTGTGTGTGTGTGTGTGTGCGTGCGTGCGAGAGCACGAGTGGGGGGGGGGGGGGGGGGCTACAAAAGGGGTTTGCAATTTGTAAACCTTTATTTATATTGTACATTTATACCACGTCTCGTTTCAGAAGACGACCTCGACACATCCTACTGGACCAGGATGACCCCATCACAACAGCAAACGCGGCGTTTGCTGGTGATGACAACGACGTGCAGCTGCCCCGACATCGTGAAAGAAGAGGAAGACCGCCGCGCCCCTTCTCACCTCCGAGGCGCGACCTGGCAGCGCCTGCGAGGGACCTCCCGGCCCGGGGACCACTTGTACCGGTCGCGGCTGTCGCCGTGGCCGTCGCAAGTGGTCCTCCAGGGCTAGCCGGTCCCTCATAGCTTAAGCTTTAGTTAAGTTCTTATTTGTAAGGGCCGGGCGCTTCTCGCCCCCCCGACGCCCGGTGACGGTTCCAAAGTCCCCTATGGACTGAACCACACCCATCTCGAGGGTAGTTTTAGTGCGGTAAAAGTCCCACATAACCTCTATGGACACTTGCATTGCATGCGGCATGGGTTCATAAGGTATCTTTTGAAGATTTCTCCCCTCGTAAAAAAAAAAAAAAAAAAAAAACATTTATACCTGTTAAAATTTTACCTGTTAAGATTATATAAGTATTTTTTCCAAGATTTTGGATTTACTTCTTTGGAATAAAATCTCATCACTGTTACTGTTGCCTACTGTTTCACGGTTCGAGTATTGATCTTTTCCCAGAACAACTGTAGCACGTAAAGTAACAAATTTGTGATACAAATTGCCTGTTTAGTATTACGTAGGGCCTACGTTTAGCTCACGCCGTGCCCGCCATCTACAATTATAGTTGGTTTCCTGCGCATTTGATTTGGATCGGCGCGATCTATTCTTGGAAACGTGTCATAGTTTAAACAATGAGTGTAGCAAAGAGTAGCTTTTGACAGTCTGTTAAAGAAGCGACGATAAGTTAAGATTGTCCTGTCTGTGTCTAAGTTCTGAGAGGTATAATTCTTATTTTTTCCATAAATTTATATTTTAATTACATATCTTTAAATTCTTGAAAGTATAAATAAAAGTACAGTATATCTTACGTGTAATAAATAAAAAAATACAGTAGTCTGAATTGTAAAAAGTCTTACCATCTAATTCTTGTGATGGTGGCTATCATGGCCTATAAACACAATAATGCACATTTTTTCCTTAAGTATATTAAAAAATTAAAGACAGAGGGTTGAACTAATGCCTTAAATCAGATGGTAATTATAAGGTCTGAATCCATCTGATGGCAAGTGGCTACCAAAAACTACACATAAACACAATTATAAATGTAAAGGTAAAATTCATTAAGTGACATTTTTTATACATTTATACATATAATTTTTTATACAATTAATACAAAAATTTTAATTAAAAAAATTAATATATATATTTTTTTACTATAGATGGGTTTGCTCTTGACCAGCATCTATCCATGTAGGAAGGATGAGGCCGAAGATGGAGCGAGCTCACCCAGAAGATGCCTATTCACTCGAACCTTGAAAAGATTTGGGTTATATGAGCTCGGAAATACAGACGCCGGCAGAAAAAAAAAATAATTAAAAAATAATAATTTAAAAAAAAATATACAAAAAAGTGTATTTGCCTAAAATGTCACTTAATTAATTTTACCTTTAAACCGACGAAATTTTCCTTATATTAAAAGAAAAAAATTACGTGCCCTCTCACAGATATTCCAGTAAATAGATGGATGCGGGACGGGGAGAGGAGGCAGGGGGTGAATTTGCCTCACAGAGACAAGCAACGCTTAACTATAAGTGTCTCAGGTCACTTAAGTTAATTAATCTCTAATTGTATTATGGATTATCTGTACGGCACTCGTGGGCGCCATTGACGTGTGATCACGCATACGTATCTGTTGAAACAACACGTAACGTGGAATTAAACGCGTACTATGCTTTTATTATGAATCGTTTAATGCCCCCTTGTGTCCTTGTAATTTATACTAAGTCATTTCCTGTGACTTTCATCGATTTTTTCCAGTTGTCTAACTAATATCTATATCTATTTATATATATAATAAAATCGTAAACGAGCCGTCTCTATTCATTAAATATTAAAAAAAAACAATTTGTACACATGAAAAAATTTGTTTTTACAATTTTTGTCTGTTTGTCTGTTTATGTGTTGTAATCTCAGAAACGGCTTAACCGATATGAATGCCGTTTTCACTAATGTATTGTAGCAAGCTTCCCGTGACATACAGTGTTTGTTTCATTCCAATCGGTTTACTAACAAAACCACCACGCGTACGAAGTTGCGGACTCAGCAAGTCGTAAATAAATCCGAAAGTGTGTGAAGATTGATATTTGAATGTCTTTAATTTATTCACGCAACAACACACCTTGCTGTAATATTGTTTATATATAATAATAGGTACAACATGGGCTATAACTTAAAAAAGATGCAATATGCGAACTACAAAAAGACCATGTCTTTTGTCAATGATTTTAGGATTCGATCCCTCAAAAATAATGTTAAGAATACAGTTTTCTTTATTCCTTTAATAGACCATGTAGTCTCTTAGAACAAATTTATAGATGTCTTATAATTTTAGATCTCCTTGCAATTGCAACTTACCGGTTTTTATAATCTCTTGTAAATACAAAGTTATAGTAAGTAATAGCACATTTTGTCCACAATAATAAAATCGTAAACGAGCCTTGTCTGCACATTAAAGATTAAAAAAAAAATTGTACAAGTTATGTTTTGTCTGTGCATTTGTGCACGCTAATCTCTGAAACGGCTTAAGCGATTTGAATGCTGTTTTCACTGATGTATTCTAGAGTGTTATAACAAGTGTTTATATCATTCCAATCGGTTTACAAACAAGAAAGTTATGGGCTATACCGTATACCACGCGTACGAAGTTGCGGGCTCAGCTAGTTATGAATAATTATGAATAAGAATAGTTAAGAAAAGTAATTTTTTGTCAAAAAAGTACTTTAGAAAAAAGTACTTTCCTCTACTCGCCAAAGTAATACATCACTTCGATGCTACATTATAATGTTTCAACAACCAATTCATTTCATATGAAATTCGACTGTATTTTTATCGCCTTACGTCTAACTTTTACATTTTAAATCTCTGTGAGTTGTTAGTTCTCATCAATCGTAACATAACGATCTTTAAGTTGCTCTATTGCAGAGCAATTAAGGCTGTGTATTCAAGAGTTAGAGTTGATTTTTGAGCGAAATGTTGTTGATAATTACGTTGTATGATATTTTGTTATAAATAAAGTTGGACTCGTAAAAATATTGTTGCATTTGCCCAGCTCAACTCAACACTCATTAGCGTTTGACCATCCATCTTGCTGGATGAATATTGATGGGCTTCTTCACTCATGCTTGAGGATGATGGTCAAACGAGGGCTCTGTCTAAAAGGATTGCTTCGTTACAGTTCAAGCTAGATTTTTGCATATACTTAATTGAGCAGAACATTGGAGGAGTTTGGGATTTAAATATTCTGGAAGAGTTAATCCTTCGTGATTAATCGTTATATTTTGAATTTATTTTAGATTACATTGGCTTTGAAAGCAGTTGATATTGCCTGTTTTGAAATATCTCGTCCACAATGAAAAGGGAACCAGGGATAGCATTGGCGAATACAAGGGGGGGGGGGGGCATGGGGACATGCCCCCCCCCCCAAAAGACCCAGGAATTCCATATTTTTGACTTAACTTTTCAATTCAATTCAAGTACAATTCAATTCATATATGAACTGAATATAGAATAATATAATCCATATCAATCAAAGTTATCGAAAGTTTCATAATTCATGTCAGACATTTGAGACAGTTCAAATACGCGATTACGCGGGTTAAAAGTATTTGCAATACAACCATAATGCATCTCAACTAGTAAAAAAATACACAAAAAAATTACTTGTGATATTAACTAAGTCCGAACTTTGTCAGAATACAAAAAATGAAATCCTGGATCCGCCCCTGAGGGATAGGACAATGCTTGGCATTTCTCAAAGGGATATGATCCAAAATTCGGAAATCAGTCGAAAAACCCATGTAAAAGTCAGTCAGTCAGTCTTATGAGGCAAGTGCATAAGCAGTGTCTTATGCCGTAGACATTCCGCTAAGCCCATAATGTTACTTAAACTTTTCCTTATTTTATTATATACTAGCGTCCCGCCCCTTTTCCATTAGTCCCTCTTTTCATTAGTCAAAACCGAATTAAAATCGGTCTACCCGTTCACGCGTGATGCCGTGACCAAGGGAAATGGGGATTCATTTTTATATATAGAGTTTAGGTATAGAGCGTAACATTTTTGTTGTAAACCAATTGGAAAGAAACAAACATTAAGTAAATGCTTAAGTAAAGTAAATGCTTAAGTAAATTCCCGTTACATTAAGTAAGGTAAATGTAACGGGAAGCTTGCTTAAAGCTTTTTCAGAGATTAGCGTGCACAAACGCATAGACAGACAATTATTATTATGGCGTTAGAAACATAAGTACAACGTGTACATTTTTTTTAAAATATTTAAGTTGGTTTACGATTTTATTATAGTACCACATCAAGGGAATTATTGACGAATTTTGGCAACTTTAACGGTTTCATCGGACATGTTTGGTGATTTTGGTAGTCCTCTTGGTTTGTGAAAATAAATAGTTCCTTTCGTCCTTACACGGCATTTTAACTCACCCCTCAAATAACATCATGAGCAGTCTCGTAGTAAAGGCAAAGAAAGTGTAAACTCGCTTTAGCATTTAAAATAGGCACTCATTAGTTAGTTAGGAGCATAGTGTCACATTGACTCCCAAATTGAGATTTTCGTAAAATGGCATTTGTGCTTGTTGTTGTTGATTTATGATTTCCTTTAGAATTTGTTTATCCCACAGTTTTAAGTTTATTTTTCTAACAAAACCTAGGGTCCTTAAGAAACAATAAATAATTTAAGTACCTAAAATCAGTTTAATAAGCGCCGCAAATAATAGTGACGAACTTTATTATGAACGAGAAGTAATAATAATAAAAAAACCGCAAAATAACTTAATCTACATGAGCGTCTATACTATGAATGTATACTTCCCTATTTTTTTAAATAACAGCCAATTAATTAAATCGGAATTTATGTGAATCGTTAAAAGTCAACTAATATCTTTGAAAGTGAAGTCATTCCAATTAATTTGTTATAAAATAAAATGATCCACGTTTACGTGACCTTTGTGGTAAGTCACGACAACAGTTTTAATTCCAAAATAATGCTGATTTTATTTAAAAAAATGTTTATTTTTCGACTTTTTCGGGTAGATTTTTGTACCCGAAACTTACAGCTAACTTACAACAATAAAATTAATATTAAGAAACAAATCTCAAAAGCTTCGTGTCCCCAATGTAACAATTAAAATTGATATTTTTAAAAATTATTTTTGTTTTATGTATTCTCTTCTGAAATATATTGTTACGTGCGGGGTGAGTTAAAATGCCGTGTAAGGGCACATTTGAAATTAGGATACATAATTATGTTTCAAAAGGCTTTTCTGTTTTAACATAAGACAGTTTAAAATTTCAGTTAAGTTAATTTAACTGTTAGTTTTTCAGTTAGTTAATTTTAGTTTAAGTTTCAGTTTTTGTTTTTTTTTTTTTTATTAAAAAAAAAACAATTTTAAAAATCAATTTTAATTACTTTTTCAAAATAAAGTTCTCGAGTCACATCCTTATGAGATATTTTATTTAATTATACGAATTAATGGTATTAGTTTATTCTCACTATATACATATACATGCGCAGTTAAATGTTTGGTAGGAATTCAAGAAGATTTTAAAAACGTTGATTTCAAATACGGGCAGCTAAAAGCTAAAGCTAAGACGAAATAAATTTGAAGAGATAAAAATTCTAGGAAATATAGTTTCACAACTAAACAAAATTTAGCTTTCAAAATGTATGTTAACCTCCAGAAAGATGACCGTATGTTTGTACATGCAGGTCTAAAGGTTACGTTGTGTGTAAACAATCATGATGTTACACGAATCGTGTTCGTGACGGATCGACCGACGGAGGTTATATTTAGTTTTATTAATAACACTAGTCGCTCCCCACGGTTTTCATAAGACTTATTTTTCTTTTATTGCAATAGAAAGAGTATGAGAAAAAACGGGACAAGTGCGAGCTGAACTCGCGTGAAGAGGGTTCCGTACGATGTTACTAATATTGAGTGATTTACCATGTTATTTTAATAGCATGGACTTCTTATAGGTTTTCCTATAATCTATAAGTAGAAAACTAATTTCTGTATTTTTTTTCAAAATTTTAGGTTCAGTAGTTTCGGAGATAAGGGCGGGGGGGGAATGGTCGGACAGACGGACACACGAGTGATCCTATAAGAGTTCCGTTTTTTATCCGGACGCACGGAACCCTAAAAACTTATTTTGCAATTGAACACATTTAGGTTTGAAGCTTAAGAAATTTATTTCACAAAAAAACATCGCTTACGAGTAGGTTAGCCCACGGAATTATATAAATACATCAAATGGTAGTGTATAAATTTATCAAAAACCAACTTTTTCTTAGCCTTTATTGCTCAATTATTTTTATCAGGCATTGAATATTTCATTTTTATTTGTATATAGAAAAAAAAAACTAATTTTATATTAATTTATAGGGAAAACACGAAAAAAAAATTACTAAAAAACAAAAAAATATGTTTATCTAATCGCGGCTAAGGCTTAATAAGATCTCCTGCTGGGCTAAAGTGGGACGAGTTGTCCGAATTTCCCTATTCACTCCTAATCCCTTATCCTTAATCCTACTGCAGTCGGCAGCGCACTTGCAGCAGCTTTGGCGTTGCTTGTGTTATAGGCGACGGTAGCCACCTACCATCAAGTGGACCGTCAGCCTGTCTACCGACCTTAACATAAAAGAAAAGAATAACCCTTATTTCATCAAAATCGGTTGAGCAGTTTTGGAGTCTACAGAAGACAAACATAATTATAACATATTGTTTTTTATTTACAGAATATAGCAAAGAATAAGTATGGACAGGGAAAATATTTTAATAATTTTCATTGATTTTGCTTCTGTGGTATGTTATTTGTTGTAAAAATCTTGTATATTTTTTGGTATTTGATTGTATAAATTGGCAACTGAATATATATTATTAATTAGGTTGATTTAACATATAAATTAAGTGTTTCCAAGGCCTCAAAGGAGCTTAAATAAAGACTTGTTCTCCTCTTAGAAATAAAAAAAACCATTATTTTTAAATAAAAACAGTCTATTCAAAAATAAGAAAATTAAATGTTAATAGACAGACATTTGTAAAAAATATATTAGTAGATAAACGCTACGCGATGACGGGTTCGATTTGTTTATTGAATCGATTTTGAGTATCGATGATCTAATTTACAACAGGCATGACGAATAGAACACATAGAGTTAATAATTGTGTAGACAGGGTATGTGAAAAATACTTGTTTATAGATAGGAAACTGCAGATCATTATTAATATGATATTTAACTTGTTAATATGTGATGTTATATGTTTATGGTTCCCATATAATGGAACCATCCTAATCCCTTATCCTTAATCCTACTGCAGTCGGCAAACGCACTTGCAGCAGCTTAGGCGTTGCTTGTGTTATAGACGATGGTAGCAACCTACCATCAAGTGGACCGTCAGCCTGTCTGCCGACCTTAACATAAAAAAATAAAAAAAAAACCATACACATTTTATTTAGACCATCCGCCTGCCAGTCGCTTTGTAACTTTTTGAAAAAAAAAAAAGAGATATTGAAATAAAATTTTCTCCTAAATCTTAAACATATATACGATTGTAATTATGATTTAATTTAAACATGGATATTTAGGGAAACAATGTGTCAATATTTTGTACTACTATTTTCAAAATGAAATGATTAATTTTTATTTTTATAATGTAATTTATGTAATGTTATGTAATGAAATATATAACATTTATATATTTATATTATTAATAAAATATTCTAAGAGTTAAAATTTGTATTTCCCTTTCCCCTCCCAACAAGGGATTGGGAGGGGATAGGGAGATGGGCTCTGGCATCCCTTACTCACTCACCGAAACACAACAGCACACGTACTGTTATTTCACGGTGGTCTTCTGTAAGGGCGTGGTTACTGCCGCCAGACGGGCTGCCCAAATGACTGCGAAACGCTTTCTTGATCCAGACGAGAGCCAAATTTGAAGGTTATTTTTTTTTCAAAGTTGACTCTAAATCGAACCCGGGAACCCTAGAACAGAGCGTTAAGGCAAGCACCCTAACCAATCATCCAACGGATCCAATGTATTTAATGATTTTAAAAATCTTTAAAAAATCTTTCACCAAGAGTTAGAATAGAATTTCAGCATGGACATAGACTATATTCCATGGGGGTGAACTCGCGGGCACCACATAGTATAATTATGAAATACTCACCCTCCCCATCTCCGCCCTCCCCCCCCTCTCTATGCAAAATTCCGTTTTACATGAATAAACTCAAAAATGTTTAAAAAATAAATGTCCACCCGTGCGATGCCGGGACGGGCCGCTAGTTATAAATAAAAATTTAACTACATATTTATTGAAAATGGCTTGTCTATTAATTTTTAAACTCTATTCACCTGTTAAGGAAGTGTGATATAGGTCATTAAAGTCCGCCACGATTTCTTGCGAATTACATCACAACGTCCAATAGAATGTTGAAATTAAATAACGTTATTAAGTAAGTGCGCATCTTTTCCTTGAAAATGCTATTATAATTGATGGCACATCATTTGTTAGAGGCGAACGGTGGTATTAGGTTAAAAGCAGGCAGCATTCATTCAGTAGGATGTGACTGAGCCATTGCGTATGAATCAATTGAGCGAGTCGTCAACAAAAAAGACGATGACAAACAACCGACCGCAGTAACGTGGAATTTGAAACATTTTTTGTTGATGATTTAAACACATTCAATTGTATTGTGCCCCCAGTATTAATTGTCAGTAAGTATAGACTGGAGACACTTTGAATTTTATGTATAATTTTGAATAATATGTGTCTATGCGAAGTAAAAGATTGAGATCAAATAGTCACGAGCCCGTTGGATGAGTGGTTAGGGTGCTTGCCTTAACGCTCTGTTCTAAGGTTCTCGGGTTCGATTCCCAGCAGAGTCAACTTTGAAAAATGAACTCTTCAATTTAGCTCTGGTCTGGATCTGGAAAGTAGTGGCAGGGCACACTGCGCTTTGCAGTCATTTGGGCAGCACGTCAGGCGGAAGTAACCACACCCTTACAGAAGAACACCATGAAATAACAGCACGTGTACTGTTGTGTTTCGGTGAGTGAGCAAGGGATGCCAGAGCCCATTTCCCTATTCACTCCTAATCCCTTATCCTTAATCTTGCTGTAGTCGGCAGCGCACTTGCAGCAGCTTTGGCGTTGCTTGGGTTATAGGCGACGGTAGCCACCTACCATCAAGTGGACCGTCAGCCTGTCTGCCGATCTTAACATTAAAAAAAAAGTCACAGACGTCAAGGTGAATGGCATTTTAAGACTTTATATGCCTTTAAAGTTTTTTTTTTTTAATTTAATGGTTAGAAATATTTATTATTCGTTTTGAAAGTAAAATCGTGCGAAAAGCTAATTTTTTTATTTATAAGAATGAAAAGAATAAAAAATAAAAAAACTAAAAAGATAATTGTACAGTATTTCTTTTCTTGCCATTTTTTTTTTCGCAGTTTTTTCTTTTTTTTTTGTTTCCCCTCAGGGGTTACACCACCCCCATGCGCCGTAAATTGTCCAAAATTTATAATAGTTACCTACTTCAAAATAGTTATCCAAAATAGTTACCTCTATTTATTCTATGACTAGTATTACTAATTAAATTTTAACAATTCTTGCACGCAGTTTGCTAATGATATGGCTTAACCTCAGCTCACACGACATAAAGAAGTAGGAAGAAGAAGGCTAATTGTGAAGAATTACCTTGGAATAGAAGGAAAAAGAATTTGACGAACAGTGTTTCGATTGTGGATCGAGTATTGATCATCCCAGTAATTGATTATCCGAAAATAAATAATGATAATAATAACTATTATTGATTACGTCATGATCTAGATATTTATCGAATCGTTACCGTGTTATTAAGTGTTGCAGGCTCCCACATCGAATACAAACAGTGAAGTCGTGTCAGCCGTTGTTCTCAAGACTTTATTGAATTAAAACTTGGCGAGATCTTATTTGTTCAATGTTTGGATTTGATAGTTTTGATATTTAAATTAAAGTGAATTAAATTAAAATTGATAAATATAAGTAAAAGTTTAATTTAAGCATAATGATAATATTTTTTTAAATATATAGAACAAAGCCTAACGAGGCTTTTTCTTTTAAAATAATTAATTCGGACATAACAAATTAATACTAGGCAGCGTTTTTTTTTTTGTTAAGATTGGCGTATCGCCAATTACAATTTTTTAATTTATAATTTTTCTTATAATGAAATTTACTAACTTACAAAATAAAATTAGAAAGATATCTTAAAATAGTTACTTTACAAAATGGCAGGTGTTTTTCACGCGTGTATAGGTATTTATTGGTTTGCTTATTTGATATATCAAACAGAATTTCCAAGAGCAATTTTTAGTATATTTATAGCAACTAAATTATTATTTATGCATCTTTATGCATGCTCCTAAACACGATCACCATACTATTGTGTTGGTCTTCGATCATCATACTACAGGAGGAGGGTTAATAATAATAATAATAAATAATAATAATAATAAATAATAATAATAATAAATAACAATAAAGCCTTTATTTTACCATAACTTACAAAAAAGTGAATATAATAAAATATATTTAGGGGTTAAATTATCAAATTTAATTAGTTAAGGCCCCTTGCGGGTATAGGCCTCCTCCAACAGCTTCCAAGTTTTTCTAGTCTTTGTTTTGTCCATCCAGTCGCTTCCAGCTTGATTTTTAATCTCGTCAACCCAGCGTTCCATGGGGCGTCCATCTTCCGTCTGTAAGTCTTTCCACATGAGAGGAGGGTTACTGATGCGCAATTAATTACTACAGAACGAAGAATACCTACAGCCCTACGATTATTATATTATATTATCGCTAGTATTATACTATACTAGCGACTACTATATATATATATATATATATATATATATATATATATATATATATATATATATATATATATATATATATATATACATATATATATGTGTGTGTGTGTGTGTGTGTATGAATATTCCCCGTTTATCCCTCTTTCCATCAGTGAGATCCGAATTAAAATCGGTCTACCCGTTCAGTAGAGATTTATATTCGTTGTCATGTATTTATTATAGACGCGTATACATTCTTTAAATATTTAAAATAGTAGCACATTTGAAGATTTATTTCCATTCCATTTAAATGTAATAACTGCTGCTAATGAGGCCCAAACGGCCTGAAAAAAAAAATCAACAGGCAGTTTATCTAATATAATATACATATTTTAATAATGTCCCATATTTTAATAATTACTTGTACTTTGAGCACTTGGAATTTATGAAGACTTCTTATGAAGTATTAAAGACACGGTTTGCGTTTAATGTAAAAATAATACCTTTACCAGTATCAATAATGACGGTTGCAGTATGAGGGCAGAAGTGAGGAAGAGCTCGGCAGTCGAACCTTTGGTAGTAAAAAATTGAAATATAATAAATCAATTTGGAGGTTATCGTCGATCGCTGAGCCTGCGCCGTTCACGACTGACGACTTAGGCTGCATCCGCACTGACATCACTCGTATAGAAAAAAAAAACACGAAATCAACCACAATTATTATATGTACATATTTATATTACATAAATATGTACATTTAATATATTTTTTTTATGTTATGTCGACAGACAGACTGACGGTCCACTTGATGGTAGGTGGCTACCGTCGCCTATAACACAAGCAACGCTACAGGTGCTGCAAGTGCGCTGCCGACTACAGTAGGTTGGATAACGGATTAGGAGGGGATAAGGAAATGGGCTCTGGCATCCCTTACTCACTCACCGAAACACAACAGCACGTATATGCTGTTATTTCACGGTGGTCTTCTGTAAGGGGGTGGTCACTGCCGCCAGGCGGGCTGCCCAAATGACTGCGAAACGCAGTGTGCCCTACATACATATTTGTTTTTGCATAATATATGTATTTGGAAAATTTGTCATTTCTCTCAAAATGTTATAAAATTCAATTACTTCAATTTTACGACACAAAATAATAGCAATTACGAATAGCAAGAATTAAATTATAAAATTTGACTTTAATGGGAATAATTTCGGAAGGCATACTATATTTTTTTATGTCAAGATCGGCAGACAGGCTGACGGTCCACTTGATGGCAGGTGGCTACCGTCGCCTATGGCACAAGCAATGCTACAGGTGCTGCAAGTGCGCTGTCGTCTACATGGATAAGGGATTGGCAGGGGCTACTCACTCAACGAAACACAACAGCTCACGTGCTGTTATTTCACAGTGGTTACTGCCGCCAGACGGGCTGCCTAAATGACTGCGAAACGCAGACTAGAGCCAAATTTGAAAAATTCAATTTCAAATTAAACATTCCTACAATTTTAAGTATATGCAAGTAAATAAAACATTCCTGTATTAAAAACTAAATGTAGCACCTTGCTTTGTCTGTATTCAAAAAAATAGTCATACAAATATTATATGAAATAGACTAAAAAAAACACTTAGTAATTTTTTTTCAATACAATAATTATTTATCTGCAATGATCATGGATAACTTTTACCACACTAGTTCTTTTATGACCGATCGATAAATTATATTCGGTGTGCAAATCTTGACATCTTCAGCTTTGAAATAATAAGAGTAGTGACTAATAAGTTAGTACGTGTTTAATTTCGGTTTTCATTGTTTTGACTAGTGAATATCTTATTGTAACACACACACACACACACACATACATACAGACACATAGACAGACACCCAAATCTCCTTTTCTTTTAATGACTATTTTTAATTCTAAAATTTTATATCTTATTAAATTCTGGCCTTTACAGTACAAGCTATGCTTAGTGTAAAGGTCACCGAAAAACTATTCATATGTGTAAATTATCTGTAAATTTTAAAATAAATAAATAAATAAAATAAATAAATAACACCTAACATTACAGTCACATGTCCAAATGCAACAGACGAGCCCGTTGGATGAGTGGTTTTAACCCTCTGTTCTAGGGTTCCCGGGTTCGATTCCCGGCAGGGTCAACTTTGAAAAATCAACTTTTCAAATTTGGCTCTGGTCTGGATTTGAAAAGTAGTGGCAGAACACACTGCGTCTCGCAGTCATTTGGGCAGCCCGTCTGGCGGCAGTAACCACCCCCTTACAAAAGACGACCGTGAAATAACAGCACTTGTTCTGTTGTGTTTCGGTGAGTGAGTAAGGGATGCCAGAACCCATTTCGCTATCCACTCCTAATCCGTTACCCTTAATCCTACTGCAGTCGCCAGCGCACTTGCAGCAGCTCAGGCGTTGCTTGTGTTTTAGGCGACGGTAGCCACCTACCATCAAGTGGACCGTCAGCCTGTCTGCCGACCTTAAAAAATAATTAAGAAATGGTGTGCCAAGTTTTATATTGCTTTCACATCCTTAGAAAATTTCAAAAAGTAATAAAGGTTCTAAATATGTGAATTTAATAATAACCTTTTTAATTATCATTGTCTAGATTTCTTCAAAAAAAATCTCTTATAATTTATAGCCCGAAAAATTGATTAAATTCAAATAAGTGGTGATATAGAAAATATGTAAAAAATAACTAAATATATATTTAATTGATAAAAAAACTTATAATAATAATAATAATATTTATTTGTTATGGAATCCAAATGTGGTCAAATATCGAGGGCCTGCAGAAAGTTCAAAATTATATACTATGGGTGATTGCTGGGGCGCCCTGGTATGCTCCAAACAGTGAGATCCACTCATATCTTGAGATTCCAAAAATTGCGGAAGAAATAGAACTCTATAGACAAAGTTACAAGGATCGTCTTTGCTACCTACCATCCGAATCCACTTGCCAAAGTCCTGTTGCAGACTGGAAAAGTTAGGAGAGTGAAAAGGGCAGATGTATTGCCTTCTTTTAGAATAAGGCACTGGCCTAATTCTATGCAAACGCCAAATCTACTTCACCAAATTTGATTGTAGTATAGCGACTGATGGGAAATTAACAACAAAACAAAAAAAATTTTTTAAAACTAA
The DNA here is from genome assembly GCA_910589475.2 of Bembecia ichneumoniformis. Lineage (NCBI taxonomy): Eukaryota > Metazoa > Arthropoda > Insecta > Lepidoptera > Sesiidae > Bembecia > Bembecia ichneumoniformis. The sequence continues at coordinate 16,944,898 of OU342534.1, read as the reverse complement.
CTGCACGTGTGCAGTTGTGTTTCGGTGAGTGAGTAAGGGATGCCAGAGCCCATTTCCCTATCACAATCCCTTATCCTTAATCCTACTGTAGTCGGCAGCACAAGTAACGCCACAGGTGCTGCAAGTGCGCTGCCGAGCCTAGTAGATTAAGGATAAGAGATTAGGAAGTGATAGGGATAGAACCCAATAAAATATTATATAGAAATTAATGCACTTTTTGTAAATATCAATATAATTACTACTGGTATGCATTAGTGAATATTCCATAACACCGAAGTAATTTAAGGGTCAATATGACTACATGACTATATTTAGTATCTTAAGCCAATAAATATTATTATTATAAAAAAGTGCGTGTGTCGGCTCCGACGTAAAACTGGAGTTTACCCCATTCAACGTATAAAATTCAATGTATAAAATGTTCCTCTCGTCAAATAGATGACTGGATACCTAATTACTTTATATGATTTAATTACGTTCCTATGTGTTCCAACAAAAGTTATGTTTTTTTTTCGTATTCCCCCCAGGGGTTACACCACCCCCACGGCCGTTTATTGTCAAAAATTACAAATAATAACCATCTAATATTTAATTAACAATTGATTACATTTAAAACAGAACGATTATACTGTTATGACTCACCATGGAACATTCTAGAAAAGCGTTGCCGTCTGTCAAAAGTTCTCGAAAGTTCCACCCTAGAGTAGAAGTCACGCCACTCTCCGGTTATTGTCAAAGGAAATTGGTCCTTATGTACACAACATAGAGTTCACATTCAACAGAAATAGCGTTTCCGAACTTTCAATGACCTTGTTTACAATACGTGTTTACAATACTTGTTTATTGTTTGTAGTAAATTCGAGATAGATATAGACGTTTGGCAGAGAATATAAATAGGAGAGTGGCGAGGTGGCGAGACAGTTGGTCTCTGCGATTCGAAAGCGATACTTCGAAAGTTACCCGCGACAGTAAACCAGCGATTCATTAAGGAAATCATTGACGACTTTTGGCAAGTTTAACGGTTTTATCGGACCTTTCGTTTAGCCCTTTTGGAAGTCATCTTGGTTTGTGGAAATAAATAGTTGATTTTGGCCCTTACACGGCAATTTGACTCATCCCACACGTAACAGTATAAAATTTTCCTCTCGTCCATAGAGATAACTGGATACCTAATTAATTTATATGATTTAATAACATTCTTATGTGTTCCAACAAAAGTTATTTTTTTTCGAATTCCCCACAGGGGTTACACCACCCCCACGGGCCGCTTATTGTCAAAAATTACAAATAATAACCATCTAATATTTAATTAACAATTGATTACATTTAAGACAGAACGATTATTACATTAAAATAACAATTATAATTAGTTAAGTGTAAAATAGAGCATTATTATTATTACTATGCAATTTCCTATAACTACATATAATTTAACTTTGTTTGGGGGTTTGGGGGGATCTAGTCATCCTCCGACATAATCGGAGACCTTATTTTATCTTTGTGTGTTATTACGCCGGCCTCCCCAGCGTCGCCGCAGGTTGTCGTGTTTGCCTTTGCCGCAATTTCTACTACTTTTTTTGCAAAATTCTATAAATTTTCCATTGTCTTCGTCTGTTATTAATTATTTTAATAAGGTTTCCTCTAATTTTTTACCTTTTTCAAGTTCCAACCCGAGTCTTGCGAGTGGAAGTCGCGCCGCCAAGTTTTAATGCGCTATCATTAAGATTTCAATGTTTGCTTGGTTGTTATATTACAATAGAATTAGGGAACATATATACATGCGTTCGCTGTCGCAAAGATGTCAAAGTGACAGTTAACGTGACGCTTTTTAGTTATCGCTGGTATTAATTTTACTCTTCATAAAAGTTTCATAAAATTTTCTTATTATGAAAATCGATTATTAAAGAGTAAACTCCAAAAAATATGAAGTTTATCTTCATTAAATTTTAATTTTCTGGAAACAGGTTATGTAATTGAGTTAAAAAATTCGAAAAATTAATTGAGTATAAAATTCGAAAAGTTTATATAAAGTTGTAATTTAGTATTAGCGGTTTTTCAAAACAACTCAGAGATGGTTGAGCAAAAAGTTTCTTCGTATTTTATATGAAAACTCGATACATTTTTTTCCAAAGTAAAAAATGTTGCCATTAAGTAGATCTTGAGAAAACATAAAAATAAAACTGTTTTTTTTTTTCAGTAATACTCTTCGGATTATCCGGAAACTGTTGAGCACAAAAGTGTTTCACAACTAGGTACAATCGTGACAAAAACCGTTTAATTCCCCTCTAATTACCCCCCACCGTGATGAGTGTGGCGCGAAGAATTTTTATTAAAATATTATGTATTTAACGCGCACTTACTAGTGTATTTCATAAGAAGCCTTCAATTAAACGCCCTAATAGCACTTCCTTTATGGAATTCTCTAAACAATCTTGCACAACCGTGGGAATTGGACACGGGTAAACATGTTAAAAAAAAGCTTCGGTAAAATGTAAAGAGGATTAAAGTTTATTAAAAAGTAAGTATGTCTCTTTGTGACCAACTTCAATAAAAGCCTTAAAATGTCTCAATATAAATAATTAAATATAATATAAAATTGCCTGTCTGTGTGTATTCTATAAGATGTACTTCGGAGAGTGTGCCCGGGAGCTGCGTGAGATCATACCGCCTTCCCCTTTCTTCTATCGGACATGCAGACGTACGGCTAGTTACCATTCTCACCTTGTCGAAATCCCTCTAATTCGGACCAAGTGCTATAAAACATCTTTTGTGATGCGCATTGCTAAGGATTGGAACTCCCCGGCGTCTGTATTTCCGAGCTCATATAACTCATATATCTTTTCAAGGTTCGAGTGAATAGGCATCTTCTGGGTGAGCTCGCTCCATCGTCGGCCTCATCCTTCCTACATGGATAGAGCAAACCCATCTTTATTTAAAAAAAATCACAAATAAAAAAAACGCTTTTTTTTTAATGTTAAGATCGGCAGACAGGCTGTTGGTAGGTGGCTACCTTCGCCTATAACACAAGCAACGCCAAAGCTGCTGCAAGTGCGCTGCCAACTGCAGTAGGATTAAGGATAATAAGGGATTAGGAGTGGATAAGGAAATGGGCTCTGGCATCCCTTACTCACTCACCGAAACACAACTGCACATGTGCTGTTATTTCACGGTGGCCTTCTGTAAGGGGGTGATTACTGTCGCCATACGGGCTGCCCAAATGACTGCGAAAACGCAGTGTGCCTTTTTTTACGTTGGGAAATGCCACTACAAAATAATCTAAAACGTTTGTAAAACATAAAATAATCTTGGCAATACAGAAGGTAACATAACAACTGAGATGCATTAGTAATTATTACATTGCCACTTACAGAGTTCAATTCCAAATGATAGGGGGAGAGGATCTGTGTAAGGAGTTTTGGTATGTGTATGAATGTGTGTTGGAGAAATATGATTCCCTTACCAGGAACAGCTAGGAGGACCATTAATTTGTCCTGGAAGAATTAAGCGTGAAGACCAGACTCTCAGCGATATATTATGTCATGAAAAAATCTTAGTACTTTGGTCACATTGCACGTCGTTTGCCAAAAAACCTCGATAAACTAGTTATCACGGGCAAGGTCGAAGGAAAGAGACCTCGCGGCCGATCACCTAGCCGCTGGTGCGACCAAGTAACTGCTCTCACTAGTCTTCCCGTAACACTTGCTCAGAGGAACTGAAGACCGGATGGAGCGGAGGCGTGTGTGTAGTGCACACAGCTACGAATGACTTTAAGGGACACGACCTGCAGCACTGAAGAATACGACTCGGAAGAAGATGAATGTGTGGGAGAATGTGTTTATATGTGTTAATGTAACTACTTGCCTTTAGCGCTCTCGCGACACTGCGTTTGAAAGGATATTTTCGGCAGGTGGAAAATGTCCAGGTATATAAACTTATATGTAATTGTTAGTTTTGGGTAATTTATAGTAATGGGAGTTATTTTTTTTTTACAATCTACCCTTAAGTACGTACAAGTGTATTAAGCTAATTTTTTTTCCATTCCGATTATATGTTGAAATTGATGATATTTAACATATTAAAATAAATTCCATAGAAACGGATTGTATTGGAAAACAGATTGAGCATAATAGGGTATCGGACAGTAATCAGATTAAAATCTAAAATGTACTTAGAAAGAAAATATATAATTTTTTACGATTATTTATCGAATAATAATTTAATATAATCCATTTAAATATTTTTAAATGAAGAAATAAAATTTTATTATTTACAATATTTTTAATCTATACTGAAACACCAATCACAGTGCGTGACGTCATTTGTGGGCAATCATTGTCTTATGCCAATGCAGCTGTTTTGTTATGATATGACCACAAATGACGTTACGCGCTCTCATATGAACTATCGTGGCGTTTTGGCGGCATTTTCAAACAAACAATATTAAAACATGATTTTGAGTACCTAAAAGGATATAAATAAATAAAATAGTATTTTTTATGGGAATAAATATCCATGAAGATTAATTTAAAACACTTTCTGAAAATTTGTCCGATCCCCTATTATATTAATGCATTTATACTCCAAGTTATATAAAGTAATGGTTTAAAGAATTATTCAACGTGGTTCCATATTTTATGTTTCAGTTGATTCTAGTATTATTCACATTAGTTTGAAGTTCAGAAATTGATTGATGATTGCAAATGTATTTAATCTGTTGTAAAAACAATATCCTATTATATTAATTTCTTAAAAAAATAAAAAATAAACAAATCTTTTCTTTCCTACTTATAATATTAATTTTAAATACGAAAGCGAGTTTTTTTTTTCATTCATTTGTTACGCTTTGTTCAAGCGATCATCATGAAATTTTGCATATTTACTGTCAGGAGTAAAGAATAAGACATAGGGTGCCTCTCATCTATATAAAGAAAGTACTGTTCCTGAGGGATACGGACGAAATCGCAGGCAAAAGATAGTTAAAAGATCCAGTAATTTTAAATTTTTCGTATACACTTTCAAAGCCAAATCATGAGACTAGGACTTACCAACGCAATAGCACCATTTAATTTAAAGTTTGTCATTGTAACCGTTGCCTTACTTTTCTAAACACCGTTGAATCGCTGTGATCCATTTCGTGCGGTATTTATTTACACTATCATTAATGGGTGATTTATTGCTGGCTGAGGACAGAGGTCAGAGTAACGCCCTTGTCTTCGCAGTTTTTTTTTGCTAGAAAGTGCTTTGATTGATTTTTTGTCAGGAAAAATGTTGCTCCCAAACGTATTCTACATAGACGAAGATTCAGCATAATAATTTTAAGCGTTTTTTTCGAGAAATTATTGTTTCTTTAAAATAAATTCAATAAGTAAGTATGAAAGAAATGATTTTGCACCAATAAAGTATTTTTTTATTTTTAATATTCAGACATACAGCCTTCATGTGAGTCGAGATAACATATGGGCGAGGGAAAGAGACCGCGCGACCTAGCCATTGATGTGACCAAGTAACTGGCTCTCACTGGTCTCCCCGTGACACTTGTCCTGAAAGAAGCTAAAAACCGAACACAATGGAAGAAAATAATGCACATAGCCATGAAGGACTTCAAGGACACAACTTTCAACATTGCAGAAGAACCACACCACTACACCAGTTAATAATTTTGCTACATTTTATTTCATACTACCTACTTTTCTATCATAAAAGATAAGGTGACAGACATATTGACAGTCCGCTTGAAGTTAGGAGGATGTTAGTTGGGATGCAAGTTCACACTGAACTATGATATTTGATAGGACTCAGGACGTATGTTACGCTGTGTTTTCATGATGTTTTTCTGTAAGGGAGTGGCTTTACTGCTGCTAGACTGGCTGTAATGTGCTTTGCTACTAAAATCTTTTATTTTTGGAAGTTAATTTTTTTTTTTTTTACTATAGATGGGTTTGCTCTTGACCAGCATCTATCCATGTAGGAAGGATGAGGCCGAAGATGGAGCGAGCTCACCCAGAAGATGCCTATAAGATGTTTAACGCAAAAAGTCTTACTGTTTGTAGTGTAACAATTCTAAATCACTGTATGGGTGGCGCTTGAAAGGAAAGATAGAGACTTCGAGGAAACACCACACTTTAATTCCACTAGAGTCCCTATATGTACACTTGAAATCACCGCAGTCCTTATAAATTTTCAGAATTGAAACGTCTCTTTCCGACTGGATCTCCGGTAAAATAAGTGGTTTAAGCAGATCTCGTCGACTTGATGAAACAAGAATTAGTTTCGTTATTCCGATTCCCTATTGAAAAAAATCTGAGACACAGTTGTTGTACATAAATCCAGTACACCTTTTCTTTATCGATTCTCTCTCTAGAATGATTTTCCTTCGTGAAAAAAAAAACCTGTCAATCCCTTTTTCCTTTCGCTGCCCTTTTTCGTTCCAATATGTTCAAAGTCCCGCCGGCCAGTGTACATATGTAATGTAGATAAAAAAAGGTTACATTATAACAAAGAAACAAAAAGGTTTATAATGAATGAGAAAAGCGAATGATGATGAACCCTACATGTTTAAAAAGGTATTATAAGGATAAAGTGAAATTTCAAAAAGAAAATGGAGTCACTTACCAATAATAACTATGATAATTTTAATTAAAAACAGATTGTAAATTCTTAAGGCTTTTCATAATAAGGCCTCCGGTGTGGAAATTTTATGAGAAGTAAAATTAATACAAGCGTTAACTAAAAAGCGTTACGTTATCTGTCACTTTGACAGCTGACGCATGTATTTATGTTCTCTAAACAACATCGAAATCTCAGTCAAACATCGAATCTCAACCCACGTCGAGCAATGAAACAATAACGCGCTATAACCTGCCGGCGCGGCGCAGCGACATCTGTCGTCGACAAAATGAACTATTTAAACTTAGTAGTATGAACTATTGAACGTAGTGACATCTGTTTATACCGAAAGTACTTAAACTTTTTTTGGAACACGTGAGTGACATCTGAATATGCATAATGTAACTAAATAATACAAAGCAATTAGATTTTCAGTTATCTATTGACACGAGGAAAATTTTATACATTTTAGTCGTGCGTCGGAGTTGACACACACACTTTTTAGGGTTCCGTACGTCCGAATAAAAAAACGGAACCCTTATAGGATCACTCGTGTGTCCGTCTGTCAATTATCTCGGAATCTACTGGACCGATTAATTTGGTACACATATCAATTTCTGTGACCCAAACGCAGAGGTGTGACGTGAATAGATGAAATCTGTATATGGGAGGTCATTTATGGGGGGAATGTGGAAAATTAAAAAAAAAATTTGAAAACTGCATCGTATGACATATCAAATGGAAGGTCTCTTGTTGTGAAGATCTTAAATGTATTTTCTTGTAATTTTAAAATAAATAGTTTCCAAGTTAATAAAGAAAGTAGACGAAAATTGACCATTAAACCTTATCTCCGAAACTACTGAACCTAACATTTTGAAAAAAAAAATACAGAAATGTTTTCTACTTATAGATTATAGGAAAACCTATTAGAAGTCCATGATATTAAAATAACATGGTAAATCACTCAATATTGTGCGGATAGGTAACATCGTACGGAACCCTCTTCACGCCAGCTCGCACTTGTCCCGTTTTTTCGTATATTTTCTTTATGTCCCCTACAGACTATAAAACCTCTCGACCGTTTTTGATGGAATTTTCAGGCATATATTCAGCTTAGCCCAGCGGGCGATCTTGTGCTGTTTAGTAGCGCTCGTATAAGAAAAAGGTGCGCGGACGAAGTCTTGGGCAAAAGTATTAAATAAATTCGGTACGAATAACAGTGAAATCAAAAGATAATAGACGTAATACGGTGTTCGGATGAATTCCGGTGTTACACGGCATTCCAATCTGCTTTCTAACAAAACACGGCTGCCTATGTATGTGGGTGCCGAATTTCAGTACAAACGCTATAGGAATTTTGTTGGATGCGGCAATTAGAATTAGTAGAAGAACGGAAGATTCAATATAATCTGACGTATATAAAGGTTAACTTTTAAAGATATTTTTGCTAACGATGGTGAAATAAAAATAAGCCAATAGAGCTGGGGCAATAACACACTATGCAAAAAAGAGAAGTTGCATCCTATAATAGTTCCGGAGTTTAAAAAACTGAGTGTCCCATAAATTAAGATTATACTATCCTTTATTTATGGTGTCCCAAATTATAGTGTTTGTGATTTACAATTATACAATTTGTCCCTTTCATTTAGTACGGGATAAATTGTATAAACTTCTACCCTAGAAACTAGACTTAAATTTATGAAAAAAAAAAAAAAAAAAAAAGAAAACAATTAAAATATTGCTTTTTTGTTTAAATTTTTATGGTTATTTTAAACTTGGTATTTCTGAAAATAATCCAATTATGCAAAAAATTTGATAAATAAAAATTACAGCATTATTACCAAAAAAAAAAATTCTTATTAAAATAGAGAGTGATTATCTAGCAACTAACTAATTGGGATTGTGTCCACTGAGTGGGAAAAAAAATACAATAAAACTCTGAAACCAAATACCAAATTTAAAATAAATTAAAAAAACAATATTTTATAATTAATGTGCATAAATTCTCAGAAATGTGCAGTTAATAATTTTATAAATAAAGAAATAAATTAAAGCGCATGTATAATTGAAATAATTCATATAGTTGTTTAAGACATGTTTTTGCATTAATAAATCTTTTAGCCGCATACAAAATGAAGACGCGATCTGTTCAATAAGCTAGTAAAGTGGACAATTTGTATTCGAGAGCGTCGCGTGCGACTTATTTGGATAAAACTATTTGCTGTAGGTTTTTAGAGTCGTAAGAAAAATTGCAGGCTTGTTTTAATTTATTCTTCATTTGTGTCAGCCTAAATGAAAATACAGTATGCACTATAAGCTATACTATAATCTGAGGAGGAATGCTCTATAAGTAGTCCTTACTACTTTAGAAATGTTACACTTTGGATTCGACTTGGGAATAACTTTAGATTTTCCTTACGATTCATTCCTTTTCTTAGGGTTTCGTACGTCTGAATAAAAAAACGGAACCCTTATCGTGAACCCCTCACTCGTGTGTCCGTCTGTCCGACTATTCTCCCCCCTCCCTTATCTCCGAAACTACTGAACCTAAAATTTTGAAAAAAAAAAATTACCGAAATTAGTTTTCTACTTATAGATTATAGGAAAACCTATAAGAAGTTCATGATAATAAAATAACATGGTAAATCACTCAATATCGTACGGAACCCTCTTCACGCGAGTTCAACTCGCACTTGTGCCGTTTTTTTTTTCTCAATCGCGCTAATATCTGGATTTATCAGTCGAGTGAAATAAAATCATGTTGATTTAATAACCTTATAATTCTATGGATAGAAAAAAACCAAAAAAGGAGATGGTGGAAGATTCTGATTTAACTCTAAAAACTCCAATGTCGTACTCGTAATAATGCAGTTCCTCTAAAAACAAAGTGCATACGTTCTTGCTCTGCGTTTGACATCGCTTAGTGTCGTAACAATATGAAAGCATTAAGTAATAGGTAAGTTACCTAGAGTACCCATGTACCTCATGAATTTACTTCAAGTCTGTACAACCTTTGTATACTTAGGGAGGTTGGTTGTGTTAAAATACTAGTGAGGCATCATTGAACACCTCTGGAGAAATTATTACTGGTAATTATTATTGTTCCATTTTAAAATATAAGTTAACGCATCCAACAATTATAGCTACATACTTATACATCATCGTCGTCTAAAACATTCAAATTGACCCACAAAAACGTATTTTGTTTGTTCAAGAGCAAGTCAAGAATGAAGTGCCATCAAAGCCTCTTCAATCAGTCCTCGAACTGGATTGAGCGCTTCATTTCCGAAAAATAATTTCGAGCACCACTCTAACTTAAGCGATTGTTCGGTACATATTGTCGACGATCATATTTATTTTTGAAACCGTAATTGAGGTGGATGGATAAACTCACATTCCAATTTCTAAATGATGCTCAGGTTTATTGGTAAATATGAGATGCAGGGGGAACGCAAGAGGAGCCTGTGTATTAGTACCCGGCAACCTCCTTATAGTACCCGGCAAACTTCTTGGCCATCGTGTGAGGTGGTGGGGGAAAGTTTGCGCATGGTACAAAAATATTGTTTCATTGAAAAACGCTATTTTTTTATTACTGGGTTTTTATTGATTGATCTAATAACGTTTTAGTTGGTGGCATAGAGAGAAAAGAGATCACGAGAGACAAAGAGACCTATTTTTCGTTTCTGCGCATTCTAGGTCGTTTTTTCAAGAAGTTTGTCGGCTACTATACCAAAGATTTATTACAAAAACTTTTCTCTGTTGCAATAAACTTTCCTTCCCAATATACTTGTGAGCCATATCAGCTTCTAACGAGTGAAAAAAGAGCCCCAGTAAGTAAATATTAGAATTTTATTTGTAGAAATTAATGGATATACAACGTGTCCGGTAAGTATAGGAACCAAAGATAGGTCTAGTCATGAGTTACCTGTGACCAGATTTTAGCCAAATGAGTTCAAAATCAGAAGATTAAAATAATTTTGAATAATCTACCTCAGATTTTGTTCCTTTTTAAGAAATTTGTAAGGGTTATTGAAAAATTATTAAAATCATTCAATAATACCACTCATTGAAAATAATTAACAGAGAACAGAACGGAAATATTCCTCCTTGTGTAAAAATGGCAATGACATAAAAATGCATAAAAATACATAAAAATGCAAAAATATCCAAAACCATGCGACTTTTGCTAAGGCTAAAATCTGGTCACGGGTGCTATGACTAGACCTATCTTTGGTTCCAAGGTTATCCTATACTTACCGGACACTTTTTATATCACTTTTAATCGCTTACTCAATTGAAATTTCGTCTCCCATATTCAAGGACGAAGGATTTTATAATGTTCAAAGGCATTCAGAACTTGAATGACTAGCATAATCTTCTCTATATATAAAAATGAATCCCCATTTCCCTTGGTCACGGCATCACGGGTGAACGGGTAGACGGATTTTAATTCGGTTTTCACTAATAGAAAGAGGAATAAACGGGGAATGTTCTTACATATAAAAATTGCACCCCGGGCGAAGTCGGGGGCGGGTCGCTAGTTTGGGATAAATTAAATGAACATAATTTTCCGACCACAAACAATTTTTCTTCTGGTTCGATGTTATTATTGATAATATTATTACTTATAATATATAGAATACTTCAGTTGTAAAGTTGAACATAATATCTAAGCTTTCGTCGGATGATCTCTTATTGTTCTACGGTGCGGTGAATAAAAATGTAGACAATAGAACAGATGAGGGCGCACTGACCGCCGCTGGGCTCTCACCGCGGCCCGACTTAATTCACCATCTCAACCACTTTTTACTGCACTGTGTTCAGTTTTCTTATCTGGCGTTACGTGTAGGTAAATTGAAGCAGCAGTTCATGGAAAAATCATCTTATGGCATTGAATTTATCATGGAAAGTAAGTTTAATGCTGACGCCTTAACTCTTTAGTTCCCAAAGTGGTTGCGTGACAAAAAAATTGCGTGAAGGTTCCGTACAATGTTACCTATCCGCACAATATTGAGTAATTTACCATGTTATTTTAATATCATGGACTTCTTATAGGTTTTCCTATAATCTATAAGTAGAAAACAATTTCTGTATTATTATTTTTTTTTCAAAATTTTAGGTTCAGTAGTTTCGGAGATAAGGGGGGGGGGGGGGAATGGTCGGACAGACGGACACACGAGTGATCCTATAAGGGTTCCTTTTTTTATTCGGACATACGGAACCCTAAAATCAATCAATTCTCATTTATTTCATTCAGAAAACTCCCCATTCGTTGTTGGAACTCTCCTCAACGCAAATTTCCATAGTTAGACCTAATCTTCACATTTTTTGTCGAGTTTTGGGAATATGGTAGATATGTAACTGCAGGGGGTCCACCGGAACCGGCTAAATTTTGAAAATGGTCTATGAGAAAAAGGAACCCCTGCATTAACTCCATCTTAACAAGCCTACAAGTTACCTGTTCTGTCGAAAGAACTACCTTTTCAATCCAGTGAAGATGTAGGCATACCTCTATAGAGTCCGCAACTGAATGTTAGATCCGCTGGTAGACCACTCCGCTATCATCAGTATCTAATCAGGGAGATTAGTAATGACAATTAACTGATGACATCAATATATTATAAGAGTGGATGGTGGATTATTCGTGCGCAAGTTCCTCCACTGCACGCATTGTGTTCACTATTCAAGTTTGTGACTATGCATATTTCTCGCTACATTTATCATGCATTATGCCGGCCATGAATATTTCTCTGTTAACGTACTATACTTGGGTACCAGCTTAATTTATTAATTGTACCTTTTGACCTTAACCTTGGGGCGTGGGCATACTGGTCACATTTTGCGAAACGGTTCGTAGCGGTAAGGTGAAGACAACAGAAGGCGCGGCTATGTCTGAAGGGAGAATTGTATAAAATTCGTCTGAAAAGCAAGTAATTTCTTTATATTAATGTGGTCTCTAACAATAGGCTTGAGGGCTTTGTTGGTCCTTCCGAATTTTTATCCGAAATCCAAAAGAGGTAATGGACCTATGATCTATCATCAAATGGACCTTTACAATTAAAAAAAAAAATAATTAAATTTCTGTAAACTATAATCACGATTAATATTCGTAAATGGTTTTTCATTTTTATTTTTTGTTTGAGAAGGTTTGTAAGCTGTGCATTTTTAAAGCGGGCGAAGCCTAGCTGGACACAGTATACTCAAAAAGTTTTACTTTTTACACAAAGTTTTACTCAAAAAGTTTTATAATACAATCTCAAAATAATTATGCGTCTTGTTCAATAGAAAAATTGCTAGGCTCTCGACTCCCCTGTTGTAAGGTTTTAATGGCTTTTTAGGTTGACCTACATTCTGTAATATTTTATGGATGGAATATTAATCGTTTATAGGCTTTATAAAAAAAAAACTATTTGAGCAAACTTGTGTGAATAAGATTAATAGCAATGTTCAAATACTAGCAATACGCAAGTGGTCTAGCGAGGTGAACAACTGTACTTCAACGACAGCCCGTTGGATGAGTGGTCAGGGTACTTGCTTTAACGCTCTTTTGTAGGGTCCCCGGGTTCGATTCCCGGCAGGGTCAATTTGAAAATAACTTTTAAAATTTGGCTCTGGTTTGAATTTGAAAAGTAGTGGCATGGCACACTACGTGTCGCAGTCATTTGAGCAGCCCGTCTGGCGGCAGTAGCCACCCCTTCCAGAAGACCACCGTGAAATAACTGCACGTGTGCTGTTGTGTTTCGGTGAGTATGTAAGGTATGCCAAAGCTCATTAATGCTATTGATGTAGTCGGTAGCGCGATGGTACCACCAACCATCAAGTGGACCGTCTGCCGACCTTAACATAAAAAAAAAAAACAGACAACATCCTAACAGATATCGCAAAACTCGGAAGAGTCTTTATGAAATTATTTCTTGCAGCACGTAGAAATAGCCTTAAAAAGGTAAACGAGTCTACAAATTCCTTACACACAATATTTTATGTGTTAGATAGGTATAAATAAAGCCATAAATAGCTTATGGTTTATTAATATGAAAAGCCCTTTACCGGTTTCGTATCGCACTTATTATTGTGGGCACATTGATGCATGGACGAACATTACACCAAACGCTTAACTATTTTAATTTCAATTACTCACAGTCCGCGGAAGATGGTTACCAACATTTGTAATACTTTAGTCTTCAATTACAACGGGTTATTGCCTATTGACCTTTTTTAAGCCTTGTCTCTAACCGCTGTCAGGATTCCAACTTGTGGAGTTTACGTCTGAAATCAAATATTTTCAGAATACACCTGAACCAAAATAAAGTCGGTTCGGCATCAGTGATTATTCTACTCGTTATAAAATTCATAAGTTTCAGTGACTGGATTTTGTGCCCTAATTTAAAAATAATAATAATTCGAGCTTCGAACGGATCCAATTTCACTTATCGTTCTTTCCACTAGTAAATCCATTAGGTAGTTAGTTTAGAGGAAGTTAGCGGATAAACGAACAGAGGCGGACTATGAGATTACTTTTAAGAAAAGAAAGAAAGATATCTGTCTTTTGAGAAGAAAAATATTAAACAGTCGAAGTGGGGACAAGGGAACAGGCAAGCAATTTTGATAGTCATAGTTGTTTTTGCTTCGAACATAACACAATATAACTTCGAACATGTACTGTTGTTTAACACGTTCAATGCGGACCGAGGTCTAATACGCCTCGTATGTGTCTCCCCTAAGAATAACATAGACTTCTCTGTCGTGTGGAGGCCGTAACATCTATTTGATATATTGTAGGAAAGAGATAAATACATATATATGATCCCTATTGAAAACAGAATGCAGTGGTGTACCTACTTTAATACGGAGTCATTTTGACCACGTACAGCACTGAAGAAATAAAATTTTATCGCAGTGCGAAACGGGGCTTAGAAGACCCCGTACCCCGCCGACATCGTACCGCACACAGCGGTAGTCGCGCGCAACCAGTGTTGTGCATGCATCCTTAAAAATATAAATACTTATTCATTTAAGCTAATTTTGTCGTCAGGGCCTTCAATAATTAATTAATTATAGACAAAAACCTTACTCTTGAATCACCCTATCTCTTGGTGAAAATCGTATGAAAATCAGTTTGGTACTTTTCGAGTTTATCGCGTTCAGGCAGACAGAAATCAAATTTTGTTTTGATATAATGTACCTAGTTATAATAATTTTTATCTTTTTAGAAACGGCATCAAATAATCAAATGATTAATGTGCTGGACGCCAAATTGCGTAATGAATTGTCGAGCCGTGAGGCGGACAAAAAAGTTAAAAAAATTGTCACACATTGTGTTGGATGTCAAAGCTTTTTATGTGTAAATTGTTTTAACGAGAAACATTTATAATAAGTAAAATTAAAATAAAGTAAAAAACAATTACCGATATTTTTGTTTCCCATCACTAAAATCTACGTAAAACTTCCCTTATTGAGTGCGGTACGAGGTTCATAAGACCCCTCATTTTCTTTTACCTACAGATTCTAAATACACCAACCCTCGGATGTACGCTTTAAGATTAGGTCAATCAATTCATAATTAATAATAGTGTACCAAAAAATCATATATTTTATTTTAAATTTAATTATAAAAGAAGTTTTAGTTTCTTAAACGTTACGGCGTCTAATAAGCCCCACACCGCCATTATGATAGTTTTCATACGAGGTTTTAAACGTCCCGTACCGCAGGAATGGAAAAAATAAAAAAATTGTGCCGCTGCCAACGTGTTAAAGTGATGAATGGCTACTTTGCATAAATCTTTAAAAGCCTTCTTACTATTTAAGCCTGACCAATATACAATAATAACACAATAAAAAGAATTCATTGTAGGGAAAATAGTTTCTATTTAATCTAGACGGAATAAGCAAAGTACAAGCATGTGCAATAATCATCATTGTTAGGATATTAAAGAATACTTGCTGGGTTTTAAAATTTTTCTTAGATAACAAAGTTTACCATAAAAAAAATAAAACGGTTGAAAATGAACTGTAAACGGAAGTCATTTGTTGGTTGTGGAAGTTTTTATGGGAAATTGGTTCTAGCTACAGAATCAATTTGAGTTTAATTCGTCTCATTTCCTCGCGTTAGTAGAATTAATACATTTAATCAGTGTAAGACGTTTTAAGTGGTTGTAAACGGGGCGCCATGATTCTGTTGATGCCCAAACATGTCTCTCGAGGAGAGCTGTTGTCTTAGATAAGCTTGAAAAAAAGTATGGGTTAGATATTAGTTAAAACTATCGCAAGCCAATTGGAGAGCCATTGCGATTCTGATTTTTAATGAATGTGTAAAGTTAGATATATTATATTATATTATATTATATTATATTATATTATATTATATTATATTATATTATATTATATTATATTATATTATATTATATTATATTATATTATATTATATTATATTATATTATATTATATTATATTATATTATATTATATTATATTATATTATATTATATTATATTATATTATATTATATTATATTATATTATATTATATTATATTATATCATATTATATTATGCGAAAATATGTGAAGCTATAGCTTATCCCGGTAATAGCTTCCCATATGTTAACGCCTCTGGTTTTTTTTTTTCAATATCTACACATCTATCCAGCCGCAATATCTAACATTTATAATGGACATAGATATTACATTTTTGATTACATCATTACCTCAACCGAGTTTCCGAAAGGGCAGGCCCTAAGATGAATATTGACAAGACGAAAGTTATGTCCAATGTCCATGTTGTGCCCACCCCAGTAACAGTTGGAAATTCAACTCTCGAAGTTGTTGATGAATACATCTACTCGGGACCAGCAGTCCAATTTGGTAGAGCCAACTTCGAGAAGGAGGTCAATCGTCTAATCCAGCTCGGATTGGCAGCGTTCGGGAAGCTCGAGACATTTTCTCGTCCAAAATTCCTCAATGTCTTAAAAGAAAAGTTGCTTGCTCAACATCGTTCAACAAGCTATGGAGAGAGCTATGCTCGGGGGTACACTACGAGATCGAATCAGGAATGAGGAGATCGGTAGACGGACGAGTTACCGACATAACCTGACGGTAATGTCGATAAGTTATTAGTAGTAACTTGAAGTGGTAGGGGGCAGGACACATTACGGATATCCGACGGCAGCTAGGCCGTAGCGTAGGACGTTCACCTACAAGGTGGACAGACGACCTGATGACGGTCGATCGAGACTGCTTTTTGCAAATTAGGGGAGGCCTTTGTCTAGCAGTAATCTATATGTAAATTCTTGTGAAGATGTTTGTTACCCAAACACACTTAATCATACAGGTAGCGAAAACTTAAGAGGTGTTCGACAGCAAGAAATTGTCAAAGCCTTCGTTTCTAAGAGAAGTCGAAGTAATTAGATGAACCGCCTAAATTGTGTTTGTAAGATTTTAAAGTCACGTGGAAATTTAAAAATCGTACAAACTATAGAAACTTCAAATTTTATTAACTTGCTTCTCTCTTTGTCTTCTTTAAAGAAAGAAAAACTACTAAAGGTCATATTATGTTTTGACGGACCCGTTGGATGAGTGGTTAGGCCTTAACGTTCTAGGGTTCCCGGGTTCAATTCCCGGCGGTGTCAACTTTGAAAAATGAACTTTTCAAATTTGGCTCTGGTCTGGAACTGGAAAGTAGTGGCAGGGCACACTGCGTTTCGCGGTCATTTGGGCAGCCCGTCTGGCAGCAGTAACCACCCCCTTTTTTGTTTTTTGGCGGCTGTTGTGTTTCGGTGAGTGAGTAAGGGATGCCACAGCCCATTTCCTTATCCCCCCTCCTAATCCCTTATCCAATCCTACTGTAGTCGGCAGCGCACTTGCGGCGGCCGTGGCGTTGCTTGTGTTATAGGCGACGGCGGACCGTCGGCCTGTCTACCGATCTTAACATTAAAAAAAATATGTAAATATCGAAAAGAGCGTATTTTCACATCTCACAAAAATATAGATTGATCAATTTATATTGAACAAACAGTTATCACGTGTTTTCTCATAGTAAAATAACTCGTAAACTTGACGAAAACAAATGGGCAATATCCCAATTATCATCGTCTTCGCACATTGTGTTCGTATGTGCGCGAATAACTCGTGAACCTAGCGGGACTGGTGTTAAGACCTTGCCTGCCTCGTAAAATGAACGCCTGCTATCTGTGGGATATGTGTTATGCGAGATGGAGCCACCAACTAATATAGCGATATTAGTTATATTATATATATATAGCGATTATATTATATTATATTATATTATAGCGATATTAGTTATAGATATTAGGCTTATAGTGTTTTGCTAACTCACTGAAATCTGCCGGAACGAACGCTTAAAATCACAACTTATGGAAGAAAATGCGCGATCGTAAAGTTTCAGTTATGTTTAAATTTTTCAAAAATTTTTTATTGTAATATTAAAATATATAAATGTTGATTAGAGATATTAGAGAGCGATAACTATGACAACCTTTGACACAATATCACATGTAATAAATAATGGGAGTGGGCACTGAAAATCCACCCTCTCATAGGATAATGAAGTGCTATAGTATTTCAATGCATGAAGGCGTGAGTAAGAGATAGGAAAGCCTATCCCATTCCTATCCCATTCTTCTATCCCATTCCAGGTCTATCCCTTGTCCGTACTCTTTATCCTACCTGGTGATCCTTGCGCTTACTGTCAACGGCAGCCACCCGCTATAAAGTAAACCCTCAACCACCCGTGACTTTTAAAGTATTTTTATGTCAAGATCGGTAGATCGTATTATTTACTTGTGTGATTGTAAAAATTTCGATTAGAAAGTTATGAATTTAGCCGAGTATCTTTTTTAATTTTGCAAAGCAGTATCTAATCTTCTTTTGAAAAATTGGGCCCGCCAAACCAGTTATTTTCTATCGTGCCAATCTGACGAAATCTCGGCTTTAATAAATAATAAATAACCACGTGAACTCTTTTGTTTAGGTAGCTTCCCGAAATGAGATGACAATGACAGAACAGACAGATCAATTACAATCACAGACACTTTGTACTAAATACGATTCCTTTAAAAAAAAAAACAACCGTCCTACAACACGACAATGAAGAAAATGTCACAACAATGATCAAATCGTAAAACGGAACGCACAAACCACAGACAAATCTGTGTTTAGTTAAATACGACTTAAATTGACAAGGTGCGATCATACTTAAACACGTTAAGGGTGATCGTGTTTTCGAGACAAAACATATTTAACTAAATAGATTTAAGTTCATTTTAAATAAATTTTGGTAAAATACCACCAGGCTAATACCATAAGGCTAGATTGGAAGTTTCCCAGTCCTAGTGTTCATTAAGAAATGTCGTCGCCTTAGTGGTGAAGTCCACACTAAACTGGTTCCACGATAATGACAATTGAAATAAATAAGCACCCACAAAAAATGTTTTTTATTTTATCTTCTCTATTTGTATCCAGATTCTCACAATTTTTTGTGAGAAGATAATAATTAATGTGTTGAAATTAAGGAAGTTCGAATTAAGTGCCCTGTTTTTTTTTGTTCCTAGTTTCATTTAACTCCTTTCACGTCTGAAGGGAAAAAAAAAACAACTTATATTTGAGCTATCTCTTAGATCTCTTCACCACTAGAATCTCCGTTTAACGCTGAGTATGATGATGTTTACCGTGAAATAACCGCACGTGTGCTGTAGTGTTTCGGTGAGTGAGTAAGGGATGCCAGAGCCCATTTCCCTATCCACTTAATCCTTTGTCCTTAATCCTACTGCAGTCGGCAGCGCACTTGCAGCAGCTTTGGCGTTGGTTGTGTTATAGGCGACGGTAGCCACCTACCATCAAGTGGACCGTCTGCCTGTCTGCCGACCTTAACATAAAAAAAAAGTCAAAAGTGTGGGTTAGCTCTTTTCACCACCAAGGCTACGATATATGGTAGGTTTAAATTGGTATAATTTTGTAAATTATTGATTTGCATATATATTTTACAGCGCAATATTAGTGATAGTAGTAAAGGTAGTCATAGTCAGCCATATTGTCCGATGCGCACGGGGCTATTGGATATGTCGGCGCGCAATATATCGCGCGCATCGCAGGTCACCGTGCGACCTGCGCGCGCGCACTCATTAGTATTGCCGTGTCAGCCACGCTGTTAAGAAGGTTTCCTGGATATAAACATGAAACATTATTTTATCGAAATATTAAACTGACCATACAGTCTAATTTGACCCATATTTTTGATGAAATAAGAAGCCTTTTATTCTATAAATGCTATGTTCATTAGGTAACAAAAGAATTCGTTAAATGTAAACTCAAGGTTTTGAGGCATTGTCATTTAAAAATAAATACAAGAAGGTTTTATTGGATCATTGGATTTTATTAAAATTGCTTTAAATTGTTAGATGATATTAAGATTATCATTAATATTAGTTTTGTACGCCATTCAGGAGGACCATACATGGTGCCAAGAAAATTTTAAATTTCATCAAATGCATATTACCTATGGTCACAAAATAAATAATTGAATTGAATTGAATTGAATGGAAACTATTTAAATAAGCGAAGTTCTAGAAATGTATTTTTTTTTTCATATAAGATGAAATCGTGCCTTATTTAATTTCCGATTATTTTAATTAAAAAGTATGTATCAATTTAAATGAATGGGAATTTTAATGTACTTATTGCAGTCTTATTTGGTTAGGTAATTTTAAAATAAAAACCGCTGGAATTGTAATTTGATCCGTTCGACCCGAGAGACAGTTTTAGGCGCATTAATTGCTATGGAGCTTTTAGAACAACCGTAAATAAGACGGCCCCATTGTATTTATGTGTTATGTAATTTGAAACTCAACGTTGAACGTGTAATATGAAATAATATACATTTAGAAGTATGTTAATAGTTATATTAGAATACATTCTCTTAGGAAATTGTTAGGAGACGCCAAATCGGTCGTAAATGCCGAGAATAACGGCCTAATATTGTTGAGACGAAGTTCTTCGCAACCTCTCTAAACGTATAATAAATTTAGTAACTCGTTATATTAATTTCACTATAATTCGACATCCTTCTCAACATCTACAGTTAACCATTAGTGTTACTAGTCTAAGACGTCTTCACCCTGTGAAATATTACATATACTTACTTGAGATTTCAAACTTTTAGATTGGCAGTCAGGCTGACGGTCCACTTGATGGTAGGTTGCTACCGTCGCCTATAACACAAGCTACGCCAAAGCTACAATAGGATTAAGGATAAGGGATTGGGAAGGGACAGAGAAATGGGCTCTGGCATCCCTTACTTCACTCACCGAAACACAACAGCACACGAGCTGTTATTTCACGGTGGTCTTCAAGCTATTAAAAAGAGAACATTACAAAATCTTTATCTATGTCTGTACTAATATATAAACCTGAAGAGTTTGTTTGTTTGTTTGGTTGAACGCGCTAATCTCAGGAACTACTAGTTTGAATTGAAAAATTATTTTTGTATTGAATAGTCCATTACGCTACAATCAACAGTATTATTAAGCATTGTCCAATACCGCGCGCCCCACGCGCACGCCGCAGCTGCCGTATGGGCCGTAGCGATGGTCGAGTTCAGCTAGTAGAAAATAAAATGTCATCAAAGAGAGTACCTAAGTCATCTGTCCTCCGTACTCTTGATGGCCATCTTACTAAGTATTTTAATTAATATCATGGACAATTAAGTTCAATTTATTTATTTTGAGTACTGGCAACATTGCACATTAATTTAAAATTCATGTTGACAGTAATTCATTACTGGCTTTTATAATATATATATAATTTATGTTAAGGTCGGCAGACAGGCTGACGGTCCACTTGATGGTAAGTGGCTACCGTTCGCCTATATTTGTGTAAAGCCTATACAACGCCAAAGCTGCTTCACTGCCGACTGCAGTAGGATTAAGGATAAGGGATTAGGAGTGGATAGGCAAATGGGTTCGGGCATCCCTTACTCACTCACCGAAACCCAACAGCACACGTGCTATTATTTCACGGTGGTCTTCTGTAAGGGGGTGGTTTCTACCGCCAGACGGGCTGCCCAAATGACTACGAAAACACAGTGTGCCCTGCCACTACTTTCCAAATCCAGACCAGAGACAAATTTGAAAAGTTGATTTTTCAAAGTTGACCCTGCCGGGAATCGAACCCGGAAACCCTAAACACTCATCCAACGGTGAGTGGTTTATAAAGAATTCAATTAATTGAAAAATCATTCTGTTATTACAGTAAGTACTGCATTTATACAGTACTGTACATGCATTTAAATTGATGAAAAGGGAAGGTGGTGCAGGTGTAATCTGTAGGGAAGAAGCATTCGGAATCTTTTTGCACCATTACCCAGAGGCTCTAGTATGAGTTTACGATACTACACCAATACTACACTCGCTAGCGAGAACGTAAAACTTTTGTATGGGAAATCGTGAACTGTCAATGTCAAATTATCAATTTTCCATATAAATGTTTTACGCTCTCGCTAGCGAGTATAGTATCGTAAACTCCGGTCTAAATGTAACAGTGTGCTAATTAGTGAACTAACCAATGACTATCAACCTGATGACTGATAGTTCTAAATAAAGTACCATGTCTAGATTCTAATAGATAAGAGGACTGAATGATGAAGAGGCTACTCTAAAGTTAAAGGGCTACGCCATCTTCAACATTTGTACCGTGTTGCACACACGGTGCGAATACAGATGGAGTAATAAATGATAAGATTCTGACTTATTTATACTTGACGACAATAATAGAGACGGACGAAGTACTGTTAGACACAGTGCACTTTGGAAATGGTCAGTGACTCTAAACTGAACACGGCTTAATTTCATTCAATGAACAAGGCAGCCTATCAAAATTCAGTAAAGTAGTTTTTTTACTACTTCTGCGTAGTAGGACGCCATAAAACTTGCTTGCTTATGAATCAAAAACATGAATTGATGGCTTCGAATCTTCGTCAATGGCTCTCTCAACGACCGTGTTTTATAGACAGACAAACAAAAATAATTAAAGAAATTTCACTTTGGAGTGTCGCAACACACTCCAACACGATCGTAGAGCTCTCTCGAATTACATTCATTTACATTACAATCGAAAACTAAAATAATCGAATGAAGTTTGAGAGCTGAACAAACCTGTCTGACGAATAATTAATTGGTGTTTATTTGTTAACCGTTTGTTTTACAATGGTGTTACTGTGATATCGGTTTTCTAACTTAGAACACAAAAATTATGTTTGTTCGTTGAGCATGTAAGTCATTTGATAAGGGAAATCAGAGTTACTTAGTACACATTATTTTTATTTATTTTTTAATAAATAACAGCGAATTGGTGGTCAGTGAATCGCAGCTGTCATTATTATTTTTTATTTTTTATTTTTTATTAAAGATGGCTTTGCTCTTGGCCAGCATCTATCAATGTAGGAAAGATGAGGCCGACGATGGAGCGAGCTCACCCAGAAGATGCCTATTCACTCGAACCTTGAATGATTTGGATTGTATGAGCTTGGAAATACAGAAGCAGGCAGTGAGTTCCAATCCTCAGCAGTGCGCATTATAAAAGATGTTTTAAAGCGCTTGTTCCGAATTAGAGCTTCGACAAGGTGAGGATGGTAACAAGTACATATTATATCCAGCTTTTGGACACCCGCGCCTTCTCTGTGTAAAGTCATGATTAAACCTGAGGACGACCAGGATATATCTTCGATGATAAGTTCTAGTATTTTAATTTTAGTTGGATTCCTAAAATATTATTGTTTTTAAACCACATTTGTATTCAAAGAACGACTGAGAGCTGCAGGAACTGCTTTTTTATGTTACACAAAATAATATTTATGTAATGAGATGCCAACTTTCGTCTCGATATCGTCAAACAATCGATTTGCTAAAATGTTAATGAATAGTGATGTTCATTATTGGAAAAGGCACGTCATATAAGTTTCGAAACTCACTTAATTGAATATTCACACATTGCTTTGAGTATCTGTGTAACGCTTGATGTTTGTTTAAGAGAAAGTTAATATATACTTGCAACAATGGCCAGATACTTGTAAATACAAAATAACAGGTGTAATTTACCTTTCAATAAATACAATATTCTGGGGATTAATACTTTGTTGCTTCAAGATTCTTCGTTGTGATGGTTTTCGGAGTGAAGTGATTGATTTCAATGATTCCACTTGTTCTGGATGGAATCTGTTATTGTTAACGTTTGTTTAACAACATGTAGTGTTTCTCATCACATATTGTTAAACAAACATTAACAAACCCTTATTCTCTATCCAAGTGTTCCGCAAACTTTTTGTGTTCAAAGTACCTACATCTAGAAAATTGGAAAATTTTGGAGATACACCTTAAATAAAAATAAAATTTTATTTAATCAATAAACTTAAATATAATGAACAAAAAGTATTTAGTGTGAAACATAAGCTTGTTTAATTAAGCAAAGGCGATCCAAATTTGGAATAGTCGTTGACAGAGATGCTCTCATATCATCGTCGATCGTCCTCAGGCGTTACTTTTTTTGGTTTTTTGTGGTAAGCGTTGAAAATCCTAATTCATATAAATAAGTCGTAGTAAATGCCAAAAATATTGCAATAGTATGCTTAGAAAGCAGAGGATATTTATTTTTCACAAATAGCCCAAAATTATTTAACTCGGTTTCTGAAAATTTCAACTTTTTACAATCTGTTTTCATTACAATCAGTTCTTTCTGCTCGTTTATTGGTAAGTGTCTAAAAGGAATGTTTTCTGAGAATGGATTTCGAACACAATCTATAGGCTGCAGATCGCGCTTAGGATTCATTTTCTCTTCAAGAAGCTTTAAGTGTTTCACACAATCAAAGCCTGCACTTTTTTTTTCTGGATCGGCTGCCATAACATTTGGGAACATTTCATTATTACCATAGGTAGCGAGACTAGCCATAGTTCCAATTTAGTAAAGTATTTCAAGATAAAAAAAAATTTAAATGTTATTTATTATACATATTTCTGGAAGCGATGAAGACATTTGGAGAAGTATCAAGACATGCCGTGCTGAATCGCACTGTAAGACATTGAGTTATACGTTTGTCTCAAATTATTGCTAATATTTTATTAAATATTATGGAGATAACTAAATAGATTTATTTATACAATTTAGATCTCAGTACAGCCTTTAATGAGTAATAGCATTTTTTTATATTTCTAATTCAATACAAACACTATTATCCTGTAATAGGTATGTTAATAAAATACTATTTAGCTCTACAATATTTTTTGAAAAACTATTATGGACCCAGTCATTTATGGAATTGCTGACATCATAAAATCATTGATAAATATCGTACATACACTTGACCTTTATGGTGATAAATGCGGTCGGTGCGGAGGTCGCGTTATGGGTGGGGCCACTAAAATAGCGTTTTAAAAACTTCTATTAGGACTAATTACAGCAGCTATACTGGGTGCATAGTTAATGATCGTTCCTTGTGTGTTTTGTCTCGTCACTAAGTCTGCTACGTTTCCGAAGTATCCCCTTTTTTGCAATGCTTCGCATCACTAATATTTCATATTTCTCTAAAATAAACATATTAAAACATCTTTCGCAGTGATTTGGGCGGCCAGTCTGGCGGCAGTATCCACCCCCTTACAGAATACCACCGTGAAATAACAGCACGTGTGCTTTTGTGTTTCGGTGAGTGAGTAAGGAATGCCAGAGTAAATTTTCCTATCCAATCCCTTATCCTTAATCCTACTGTAGTCGGCAGCACACTTACAGCAGCTATGGCGTTGTTTGTGTTATAGGCGACGGTACCCACTTACCATCAAGTGTTAGCCTGTCTGCCAAACTTAACATGTTCATTCTTTAATTCTGAATCATTTTAAAACTTTTGATAATACGTTTAATAAGTATCAAAAAAATAACTTTGTTATAAATATTATTATTGTTAAAACCTTATTATTTTTCTAATCTCATTTTTGTAAAATGTCAAATGTCAAATTTTTACAGCCGAAACGAGAGTTTTATGGCCCCACATTAATCTTTAATCTATAAAACCGTATCGATATCGATAGAAGGCGGTACTGCTCCGCCCTACAAGAATAAATATTTAATTAAACTTATGAGAGCGCACGAATTTTGTCTTTTTTTTTT
The DNA here is from genome assembly GCA_910589475.2 of Bembecia ichneumoniformis. NCBI lineage: Eukaryota > Metazoa > Arthropoda > Insecta > Lepidoptera > Sesiidae > Bembecia > Bembecia ichneumoniformis. The sequence continues at coordinate 16,919,135 of OU342534.1, read as the reverse complement.
CTCGTACCAAATAAAATATAATGAATATTTTGTGTTATTGAAACTGTGTTACCGTTCCACATAGTAGGTATATTTTCTACATCAATGCAACAGTAGTGGTAGGGCAAACTGCGTTTCGCAGTCATTTGGGCAGCCCGCCTGGCGGCAATGACCACCCCCTTACAGAAGACCACCGTGAAATAACAGCATATACGTGCTGTTGTGTTTCGGTGAGTGAGTAAGGGATGCCAGAGCCCATTTCCTTATCCCCTCCTAATCTCTTATCCTTAATCCTACTGTAGTCGGCAGCGCACTTGCAGCACCTGTAGCGTTGCTTGTGTTATAGGCGACGGTAGCCACCTACCATCAAGTGGACCGTCAGCCTGTCTGTCGACATAACATAAAAAAAAAAAAGAAAAACATATGTTTTGTATGTAAAAAGTTTAAATAATTTGAAATCAAGCTTAAAATAAAAGCATGTCTTGATAATAAAAGCAATAACTGGTTATACGAATTTGTGGTAATATTGTTAATATCAAAGTCTGGGAAGACGTTTTCTATACTGTGTATACTAATATTATAAAGAGGTAAAATTTGTATGTTTGTTTGTATGTAGGAGGTTCGAAACCACTGATCCGATTTAAAAAAAAAAATCTTTACATTGGTAAAGTTAGAATAGAATTTCAGGCTGGACATAGTATCTAAAAATAAAGATTGATCACTTGGCAAATGTATAACAGCAATATTTTAAAGAGAATACTTGGGAAGTCAGCTTTGCGGTATACGGAACTGTGGACTGTCCTCTGCGGACAAGTTAAATCGGACAGTTAAATCGTAGTTGTCTGTGTAAGTCAAGTCGTCGTCAAGTCTTTCCGTGGGTTGCGAGTCTGTATTACACAAGTGGCTTATTCTGTGTAATTCAACTGGTAACACTGCGTTATTTCTTCCTGATTGGTCTCACCGCAAGGTGGCGAAGAGTCCGGATATCGGACATTTGCCCGGCAGCATCCCGATTGAGAGGTCGACGTCGATTAAATTGTAGCCGAATAGACATTAAATTTTTTATTTGAAATCAATCAAGTCTATCAACAATAAGTTCTAATAGATAATTTAAAAAAAAGTGCCTAAAAACCTCGTTCGAAATCAACGGTCCGCCTGTTCGCGTCACACCGTGAAAAGGCGTAACGACGTATGAAATGTTCACGTCAAACTTCAGCATTTATTAAAAACTAGCTGATCCTGCAAACTCGTACCGCCTCGGAATAAAAATTCGTACTGTGCAAAATGTATGAGAAAATTTTTTTTCGTGAATATTTCACATAGTTATTTTGCTATTCGAGATAAATCCAAAAAAATCAAGGATCATAAAAATCGGTCCAGCATTTCTTGAGTTATGAATAATGAGTAATGAGTGTTCATTGAGTGACTTTCCTTTATATATACTCGTCTTATACATTGATTTGAATTTAATTATTACTGATCAGTCTGATCAGTGATCCAGCCGGAATCGCTTAAAATCCGTGATCAGAAAGGAATAAACACAACATTTTGATATATTTTCTTTGCAGCAAATGATATTTTCTTTTGTAATGTGCAAGTTCTTATAAAACACCGGTTGCATTCTATAGCCGCATGTGCACGCTAAGGCGATGGCAAGTACACTTCCCATGCACTTGGGGTGGTGCGGCAGTAATTAATACACGCCCACATCTATCGCGAGTGTCGAACCCGCGACCCGACGCAGCCGGCCTCCAGCTTATTGTCTTTTTAATCTTTTAGCATAGACCGATTCGCTACGTTCACTTCTATTAATATTCTTGCAATACTTTTAATATACTTTTGAGATAAAGTAGAATTTTCAAATCCAATACCTACTATCGTTAAGTTATAAGTTATTAAGATAAGTAATAAACAAACAACAACGAAAAGCCATTGCTTTGGGTTAGCAAAGCTTTATAAATACATTATAAAGCTCATTACATACACATACATTATACATGATATACCTATACATTTAGGTTTTTTTTAATAACCTCCCATTAAAGATCACCGTGAAATAACAGCATGACTGCTGTGATTGGATAAGGGATCCCAAAGCCATATGGTTGCTAATGCTAGTGCTAGAATAATGCTAGTGGTGGCGAAGTACCACTTACCGTCAAGTATAAAAGGTACTTTGCCTGCAGACCTTTTTATAAAAAATCTTAAACAAGTCGCTATTATTATTAGCAATATCATTCATTCGATTGTTAATAACTTGAACAGAGTTCGTCAAGGGAATTATTAAGAGCTCACTTTCCAAAGGAAGCCGCTGACCAATTCCATATAAAAAAACATATAAAAAAAACATAACATTTATGAGATATCATAAAATATGAAGGTTTAGATTGAAATAATAAATTGAAATTTTGTGACCTTTTTGCAGGTTAAATTCTTGTAATTACTGACTAAAGGCCAATAATAATGTTTTTTGATGAAAACATCCCAGCTATAACGTACATAAAAATGGATTGTCAATAAATACCACCTATAAAGATATTTCTAAAATTTTGGAATTGCTGGTTTTAAAATATGTTTTACTAGCTGAGCCCGCAACTTCGTATGCGTGGTATTCGGTAAGTTTTTTTGTTTGTAAACCGATTGGAATGAAACAAACACCAAATATTACCCGAAGCTTGCTACACAAGTGAAATTGTACATCAGTGAAAACCGCATTCAAATCGGTTAAGCTGATTCAGAGATTACCGTGCACAAGCGCAAAGATAAACAGACAAATACACAAAATATCTAAAAACTATTTTCTTGACCTTGGTAACATAAGTACAATGTGTACAAATTGTTTATTTTTTTTTTTGAAAAAATATTTAATGGTATACGATTTTGTTATATTTATGTATGTATTATAATATGTAAAAACTAAAATTATCTAATCTAAAAATAAATTAATATTAAATTGATTAAAAACTAATAATATAAAAATGGACCCTGCGGCATTGTACCAAGTACGCTGGCAGCATTTCCTCATTGAATGGCCAAACTAACACGTTGGCCGAGGAAAGTGACAGCTCTTCGGTCTCCCGTCGCATCAATAAGCCTCTTCGAGATGTCTTTGAAGAGGCTCATTGCTGCAGGCCCCCACGGACCGAGTGTCTCGACACCGAATGGTACAAAACCATATTCGGCGCCGAGGCCACTATATTTCGAGATTTTATTTTTTTCCGCCGCCTCTGCTGCGGCTGCTGCCTTAGTGGATGTTCCATGGAGATGCGAAGGGACTAGTGTGTCTACACAAGTAGCATCCCACACCAGCACTCTTCCCAATCTCCACGGAATCAGGGACATCCCATCCGGTCTCTTGCCATCGTTTCTTAGGATGCCTGCAGGCTCTAATATAGCTGGTACATTGGCTGACGCAAGAGACCGGCGGAGGATGTCGTTTAAGGCAGCATGCCTTGAAAAGCGGCCAGCACTTTTCTGGCAAGACAGTCCGTGGTGACCAAGACGGTCGACTATACTGCCACAGGGACATATATGTTATATAGTTATATGTATTTAGATTATTTTTTCGCGAGTACAATAAGCGCTGCGAAAATGCGTCGCAACTAATTTGAGATTACAATTCTCCCAAATACCTATTATCTACTACTTCACTCGCTCGAACAGGGTGCCCTTAAGTTGGCTACTTAAGACTACTTACTACATATCACCTTTTTCCACAGAAAATAAATAAATAAAACGCGAATTGGTAAAGTTTGTAAAATATTGACCCCTCTTACTTTATGAAATTAGTTCGACAAGTGACTTAAAGAACTTCCAATATGTGACCAACAATAGGAACATGATAGTCGAAATAATTCAAAAAACGGGACAAGTGCGAGTTGAACTCGCGTGAGGAGGGTTCCGTACGATGTTACCTATCCGCACAATATTGAGTGATTTACCATGTTATTTTAATATCATGGACTTCTTATAGGTTTTCCTATAATCTATAAGTAGAAAACTAATTTCTGTATTTATTTTTTTCAAAATTTTAGGTTCAGTAGTTTCGGAGATAAGGGGGCGGGGGTGGGGAATGGTCGGACAGACGGACACACGAGTGATCCTATAAGGGTTCCGTTTTTTATTCGGACGTACGGAACCCTAAAAGTTCATTAATTATTGAAAAAAGAAATAGGAAAACTTAACTTATTATTTTTATTTTTGCCTGTACAAGCGATTTATAAGAACCGTTTAAATAATATTAGCGCTAACATAACAACATCTGCTTAGTTCTCCGACAGGTGCTTAAATAAACCACTTAATTTTTCAGTCACTCGCTCTCTTATCAGCACAGTCTTATAATGTTCCTTAACTCACAGATAATGTTTATCGGTCGAATAAAACTTAAGGATATAGCATGTTGACGCGTGTGAAAACTCTGTAAATGGGCTCGTATGAAGTGTATTGCTATTACAGTTTCTACTTGGATATAAAAATAATTCAATGCCACAGCTTCAATAACTTATTATACTTAAAGGAAATAAGTTTACAAGTTCCAATAGCTGTGACGACTACGGCCTGTTTCTAATGCCAATTCATCTGAAAACAATAATAATAAATTAATAATAATAATATCCAGACGATGCTTGTAGACATTGCTGTCCCGCATGACTAAAACCTCGTGAAAGCCGAAAAAGAAAAACTCACTAAGTACATAGACTTGGCTCACGAGGTGACCGCCATGTGGGATGTCGATTCGACAATAATCGTCCCGATAGTTGTTTCGGCCAACGGTCTTATAGCGAAGAGCCTCGACCAACATCTCAAGAGGCTCTCACTAGATGGCTGGGTCAAGGGACAGATACTTCTTGACACGGCACGAATTGTCAGGAGGTTCCTCACTCTGCAGTCCAAACCACCGGTAGCTTGGGCCCTGCCCCGTTACCTGCGGAAGACTAGTTTTAAATTTTTTGTAATATATATATATATATATATATATTTGATGGATTCATATTGTAAAAAACTTAGAACTAAGAATTAAAATGAATAAATGTATACAAATAATAATAAAAAAGGTAATTTAATTAATCTAATTAATCAATTAATTGTTTATATCCATAAAATACTTATTTTCTATTAGCATGTATGATAAGCCATTGTCTAATGTAGAAATCAATCTATCAAGGGTTTAAGACATTACCCACCATCTTATTATAATGTAACCGTTTGTATATTAAATCTCTCACATACAAAACAATAATAATTTTAAAGAGATTTATATGATTGCTAGAGGTAAGAAATGGTTTAGATCGGAAATTATACAGGTCATTGTGTAGAAATACTCAACACTCACTCGCTTATAAATAACACAAGCAGATACACACACATGGTAAGCTATCTTTTTCATTTTAAAAGGTACCTAGGATATGTTATTATTTTTAAGTTCGCATGTATTTACCTTAATAAATGTTAAATTAACTATACATTTAATAAAATCGTAAACGAACCGTGTCATTAAATATAAAAAAAAAAAAAAAAAAAAAAAAACAATTTATACACGTTGTATTTATGTTACCGAGGTCAAAAAATAGTTTTTCGAATTATTGTCTGTTTGTCTGTGCGTTTGTGCACGCAAATCTCAGAAACGGCTTAACCGTTTTAAATGCGGTTTTCACTGGTGTGTTTTTAGCAAGCTTCCCGTAACATATAGTGTTTGTTTCATTTAACAATCGGTTTACAAACAAAAAAGTTATGTAAATTTAAAGAATCACGTCCAATATTTTTTCGATAAAAAATGCAATAAAATAACTATTCAGTCGAATTGGCTGAAACTTTAGTTGACTTTATATTATCATCTGTAATTGATGATGATTGAAAGTTTATATAAAGTTTAGGTGATTTTGAACTTACCAATTTAAGTTGACCTCAGATCTATATGATCAATCAGCTTAAACAGTTGTATTTAATCTGTAATGAAATCGTTGTTTGCCTATTATGCTTTTGTGCACGCCAATCTCAGAAACGGCTTAACCGATTTTCACGTGGTTTTCACTCATGTATTGTAGCAAGCTTTCAATAATATTTAGTGTCATATTTCAGTCCAATCTGCTTAAAAACAAAAAAGTTAGGCGTTATTCCGAATACTACGCGTACGAAGTCGCCGGCACAGCTAGTTAAAAAGAAAAACTGAAACAAAATATTAAAATGTTTTGTCTAAATTAATAGCTGTAGGTTTTTTGTTATTATTAATTAAGTAAAATAAAATAGTAAATAAGTTTGTAATTGAATACCTACATATATGACCCTGTAATTTATAGGATTATATATGTAAGGCTCTTTTGAGGTCATTTTTTTACATTTTTTTACAATCTACAAATAAAACGGTTAGATCCCTTGATAATTTTCATGTCATACAACTTTGAAGTAAACATTATGATTTATTTTGTCGACTGATTTTGCTATCTATTTTTAAATATGAGGTCTGAAATAAACAATAACAATAAAAGTAATAATTATTAAAATATATTGTGTTGTAATAACTCAAAATATAAATTACTAACTTGATAATGATTAAATATAATTGATTTGTTTAATCCGTTCTAACAGATTTAAGTCCGTGTCCTTAACTGAGATTAAATTATTAATTTACCATTTGCCAGAGCTGTAATTGCTTGCCCAGCCACTTTAGAATCCATTAATGTGTTTTCAATTACAAAGGTGATACAATAAAAGCCGCTCCAACTGAAAGGCTGTTTCTATCGGCTTTTAGTGTAATTCAAACTAGTGTTAATTACAGACAAATACGGGAAATTTAATTAGGTTGTTTCTTTTGATGTTACTTAGATAACGAGCCCGTTGGATGAGTGGTTAGGGTGCTTGCCTTAACACTCTGTTCTAGGGTTCCCGGGTTCGATTCCCGGCAGGATCAACTTTGAAAAATCAACTTTTCAAATATGGCTCTGATCTGGAAAGTAGTGGCAGGGCACACGGCGTTTTCGCAGTCATTTGGGCAGCCCGTCTGGCGGCAGTAACCACCCCCTTACAGTAGACCACCGTGAAATAACAGCACGTGTGCTGTTGTGTTTCGGTGAGTGAGTAAGGGATGCCAGAGCCCATTTCCCTGTACCCTCCTAATCCCTTATCCTTAATCCTACAGCAGTCGGCAGCGCACTTGTAATAGCTTAGGCGTTGCTTGTGTTATGGGCGACGGTAGCCACCTACCATCAAGTGGACCGTTAGCCTGTCTGCCGAACTTAATATAAAAAAAAAATATTAAAAAAATAGTTTGCGGTAACACGCTGGAAAAAAAATGGTTTTAATATTTTTTTTGTACTACATAGGTACAGTCTCATAAAGGATACAAATCCATCTATTGTATAATTTGTACTAGCGACCCGTCCCCGGCTTCATACAGATAAATTTTATTTGCAAATAATATACACAAGTCTTTCTCGTTCAATTAGTGAAAATCTTATCAAAATCCATTGGATGGTTTAGAAGTTAGCTAAGAAACAGACATAGGCGGACAATGATATTATTTTATAACTAGCTGAACTCGGCCACGCTTCGCTGCGGCCCATACGGCGGCGGCGTGCGCATGGAGCGCGCGGTACTGGTCACTGCTTATATATAATACTATTTATTGTAGCGTGATGTTATTTAGCCTATAGCCTTCCTCGATAAATTGACTATACAAAACAAAAAGAATTTTTCAATTCGAACCAGTAGTTCCTGAGATTAGCGCGTTCAAACAAACAAACAAACTCTTCAGCTTTATAATATTAGTAAAAGATATGTTTTCTCAGGTGTTATATTTTTCATTTGTCAACACGGACGAAGTCGCAGGTACCAGCTAGTAAGATATAAAATATGGATTAGTATTCGGAGAGAACATTGCATTCCGCAGTCATGACTTGACGGCAAAAAAGTACTGCGCTTGCATTGCCTTACAGAAAACCATGATGAAATAACAGCATTTGTGCTATTATATTTAGGTAATTAAACAAAAGATGTCAGAGTTCTTGTCGCATTGTGATAATTGGATTTATTTATTTATTTATTTTTTTATTTAAATTAATTTCCAAACAGTTAAATTACAATACCATAAGTTATCGTTGACCCCCACACTAAGCTGTGTTTGTATCGTGGGAGTCTTCTACAAATACATGAACTCTGCATATGCTTACTTAATCTAAAATACCTAATATACAATAATACAAAACAAAAATTTATAGAATATTTAATAATAAATAGAGAGTAACATATTTTAGTATAATAAGAGAACATATATTTTAGTATAATAAGTGCCTATTTATAAAATTCAAATTAAAAAGGTAGAAAGCATTAAAATATAAATATTAATAGACTGCATCATGGTGTAAATCAAATAGAAAAAGGATAGACCATAGCACACCACAGCTACGACGGCACAACCCAAAAACATACACAGACTAACTCTAACAGAGCGAACGAAGTATGCCCTCGGTGTCGGCATATGACAAATTCAGAAGCCAGCCCTTAACAATCAAAGAGACCCTTTTGCAATTCAGATGCCCAACGTCGCAAAGATCAACTACCCTATTATAGATTAACGGATGAAGGAATCGGCCAAATCGCCTTCCGAAACCAGAGGCCACCCGGGGAACAGGAATCCTGAAGTGCCTTTTGGAAGCCTTTTGGAGCAGGTGCTGCTCGAGATAGTCAAGCGGTGAGCGGAGAGTACAGCCTTCAAGATAAACAGTTGGCGCACCGTGAGAACCTTGCAATCACTGAAAAGGGAGGTTGTGGGGTATCGATAAGGTTTTTTATACAGTACCTTAAGAGCCGATCGTTGTGCTCTTTCGCTAATTATCGGATTATCGTATTGTCGATAATTTGTACAATTAGGTGCTGAAACGCATCAAAGTGATTTAGCTGGTATTTTGGTATTTAATGAATGCAGTTGATTTCATATGTATTGAAACTAAAGATTTAAACTACATTTTTTTCAATTTCTTTCATATAAAATCAATTATATATGTACAATAATGATATGGCAAGTTCATTTAAATAAGGCTAATCTCATTTATTAATATATTAAACTAATATAAAACCCATAACAGACAGCAATGCTACTTTGTGAAAATAAATCAACATTGGATTACAGACGGCGCCGAGATAATACGGCAGTGTTGTAAGTTTCTTGGAAGAATTTTTTATCGAATATCAATCCATTTTTTCACATTCACAGAAAAATGTTTATTTACTCAGGAAAACAGTTAATGGATTCACTGAGTCAAATGACATTTACTATAGAACTCGCTGGTGGCGGAACCAATTCAACAGGCCTAGAAATTGTGTTTTTTTGTTTTTACTATTAGAACATTACACAAAAAAAATTACTAATACAATTTTTTAATCTAATATTAACTTATTAATAGATACAGGATTCACATGCGTGCAATAAGCCGTTTTCGAGAGAATTTTCCATAAAGGTCTAATTCTTCTTGTGTTCTAACTTTTTTTGTGAAGTTTCTATTACTTTAACAAAAATTCTAATTAATAAAATTGGTTCTTCACATGTTTAAGTATAATATATATTTTTTTCAAAGCAATTGTTATGTCTATTTCTTGTAACATCTTCATTAAACAATGGATATTTTTAGTATTTAGCGTTTGTCTCCCCCTTAAGAAGAAATACATGGTCTGTAACATAGTTCTTTAAACGCTACGGTGATAATTAACCCTGTGCTTTCCGTTTAATTAATTATTAAATGATTTAATATGCAAATAAAAATAAATAATAACGAAAATACATTAAAATTAAAGGAAATTAAATTAAATGTACCAATAAACACTACATGTTCCATTTCATACATTAAAAAGCTGCATATCGCTTCATGTTCTATATTTTATTAGATGACTTCTCTTTGTCTTCTTATTAGATGACTGATGGTGCTCTAAATTTAATAATATAATTTTTATCGATATGCAATCTTCAATCCCATTCCCATCACTACTATATCGAGGAATCCGCACAAAGTAATCATTTGTCTACTTGACTAAACTGAATTATATTATTTTTTATTATTATTTAATAATGGCAACAATAATTGAAGGTTGCTTTGCGTCGGCTTCTGTTCTAACTCAACTCCATTGCTTTTAGCTTATTCGAATCATCATTGTTAAGGCGAAGATGTTATGTTGGTTTCACGGATTAAATTTTCATTTTTTTTTAGCGTTTTAGCGTTAGCGTCTCGAACGTCCCACCCTATCGATGATAGCCAAGCGCCATTGCGATTAGTGTCAAAGGAAATTGGGCCTTATATTTACAACATAGAGTTTACATTTCAACAGAAAAGCATTCCTGAATTTCAATGGCTTGTTTACGATGTTATTTATGTTTCTAGTAAATTCGAAATAGATCGAGGCGTTTGGCGCCAAGTATAAATAAGAGAGCAAGCGGGCGAGATGAGTCAGTTTTGTGCGATACAGAGATTCGTAGCGTCATGTTATACAGCCAATAGTCTTCCTCGATAAATGGACTATTCAACACAAAAATAATTTTTCAATTCGAACCAGTAGTTCCTGAGATTAGCGCGTTCAAACAAACAAACAAACAAACTCTTCAGCTTTATATATTAGTATAGATTCCTGAAATTTGTTAAGAAAATATAATCTAGTTTTAGATACATTTTCCCCTTAAATACGTGACTCGCGTTTGTAAACACGCAGAAGAGCAATGAGAACAAAAAATTGTTTATATTTTGTTCGCCGTAAGCAGTTCTCCTTAACATTTCGTTATTAGATTACGAATGAGAAATCACACAGTGGTCGTGATGATCCGGCCGGTTCGCACGATATTTATTATTATTGCTACTGCGTGACCGGTGCTAGACACAATTATCGTTTTCATTCATTTACAATGTACCTTACACGTTGATATTTTGCTTGCAAATTGTATCACATATCTTGCTTATGAACAATAATTTTATATAAATAAAATAAAATAAAAATAGCCTTTATTTTCTACTACAGTTAAAATTTTGACATGAAATAGTGTAGATTATAATATTTTAGGTATAATGTATTTTTATGACATGTGTAATAGTGAAAGCGGTGGAAGAGAGAAAAGGACTATTTTAATCGGTGCTGAGGACTGGTTTCTCACCATCTCACATGAAACCAGAGTTGGCACAAAATCTCAACCTGTCGCAACTCTAACAGCTTTGGGGTGGGTTTTACACGGTCTTTCTTTTAGTAAAACCAAAAGAATTGACTTTGTTAAAAACGTTGACATACACCACTGTGATCGAGAAGATAGTTTGGAGTCTTTGATAAAAGATAAAAGTTAATTTATATTGGTAGTAGTCGCCTCTGCGGCATAGGCCTCCCCTAAACCTTTCCATACATTTCTTTCTCGCGCCTCTCGCATCCATAAAGGTCCACATCTCTGGTTGAAAATGTCTCTCCACTTTTTACTTGGTCTCCCTTTTTTCCTTTTCCCGTCTCTTGGTACCCTGTTAGACTTCTGTTAGACGTTTTGTCCATTTGTTATTATTCATCCTGCAGATATGTCCTGCCCAATGCCACTTGAGTAATCTTGTTCTTTTAATTACATCTATTATTTTTGTTCTTTTTCTGATATTGATGTTGTTAATCTTATCTGATAGTTTCAGACCGAGCATGCTTCTTTCCATTTCATACAAGTACTTATTAATCTTTGTATAAATTCTCCTAATATTAATTAGTGCTTTACGCTGAACCACTGCAGGATGGCTAGAAAGATTGTTAAGTTTTCTCTTAGTTCTTCAAGATTTTTCTTAATAATATCGCTGTACCTCGTCAGCGCTAGTCTCTATCGTTAATTAATAATGTGCCTACATGTCCTACTTAAACTTGTATTCTGTATTATTTTGTATTTATTCTGAATTTTACTTATCTGTGTTAAATCTTGGTTATGATTGTTTTTTGAACTAAATTTATTAAACTATCATACAATTTGTAACCAAATGTGGGCAGAGTATGAGTCAAAAGCAAACTCCACAGTTATTTATGTTCTTAAGTCACGATATACACCAACTTTAAAATGGATCAATAGATATTATGAATGCCCAAAAGGAATCTTTGAATTTAATTTCTTGATTGGATTGTATATCACTTGATATGTTTGAGAATAGTCTTCGAAAACATTTGTTGTCGTCTCAATCTGCAAGTGCTCGAATATGGTGCACTAAGGCCATAACTTCTCATACGGAGTAGGCGTCATCCTGCCTCACAGCATCTCAAGTGACGATGGCATGGTAATAGATGGAATATTACTGGCCTCATATCAAATTGCTGTCCACCATTTAGCAGCTAATCTACACCAGGAAACATTAACTTGACCTGGTGTTGCAGCTTAATAGAGAACATTTATTTATTTATTGTTTATAAATAGCTTAAATAGAATAACAAATTTCCACTAGTAACATATCACTTAATGATTGCAATATCAGCATGCATGGTGAAGCAATTATGAAAATATTTAAGTTTATTGATTTAGTTTTTGAAAGAATTCATTTATTGGAACCATACAAGCTTTAACAATAACACCGTAGAACAGCTCGATATAGATATCTATTTTAATCGCAATTACCGTTTACCGCTCATTGTTTGAATCCCTGTAGTCTAAATATGATTTTTTATATCTAAATCTTTATACGACTGCACTAGAAACCTTAAAACTGGTTGTCACATCATTGTTATATATTTATGTCACGCTGTCAGAATACAGGACACTACTTAGAAACAAAATGTGGTGCTTTTTGGCAATTTTTTCTTTATGTTATGTCGACAGACAGGCTGACGGTCCACTTGATGGTAGGTGGCTACCGTCGCCTATAACACAAGCAACGCTACAGGTGCTGCAAGTGCGCTGCCGACTACAGTAGGATTAAGAATAAGGAAATGGGCTCTGGCATCCTTTACTCACTCACCGAAACACAACAGCACGTATATGCTGTTATTTCACGGTGGTTTTCTGTAAGGGGGTGGTCATTGCCGCCAGTCGGGCTGCGCAAATGACTGCGAAACGCAGTGTGCCCTACCACTACTTTTCAAATCCAGACCAGAGTCAATTTTGAAAATTACATTAAAATTTCCAAACTTGACCCCGCCGGGAATCGAACCCGGAGACCCTGAGACGTTAGGCAAGCATCCTTGCCACTCATCCAACGGGCCTAAATTAGTTTAAGTTTAGAAGTAACACTTGCCTCTAATTGCAACTTCGTTCGCGTATTTTAATATATTAGGCATATAAAATCTTTCAAGCTGGAACAAATTTATATACCCATTTATAAAATTTCTTTGAAATCGGTAGGGCTATTGCAGAAATTAAGGTCATAGAACATCATAAGATACTGAGATATATTTTTTATAGAATTTTTTGTTGCGGATTAGCTGAGCCCGCAACTTTGTACGCATTGCATTTGGTATAGTGCGTAACTTTTTTTATTTGTAAATCGATTCGAATGCAACAAAACTAAATGTTACCGGAAGCTTGCTGTAATACATCAGTGAAAACTACATTCAAAACAGTTAAGCCGTTTCTGAGATTAGCGTGCACAAACGCAGAGACATACAGACAAAAATTTTGAAAACTATATTTTTGGCCTCGGTAACGGGTATAAATTGTTTTTTTTTTTTTTTTTGAAAAATATTTATTGTACAGACAAGGCTCCTTTATGATTTTATTATATGTATAGATAACGAATTGGAAAGCGCAGCGTGGGACGTACTGCGGCCAGATGGTCAGACGACCTGAAAGCCTTCCCAAGAAGCGGCTGGATGCGAAGGACAGAAGACCGTGCCCAGTGGCGATCCTTGGGAGAGACAGGCTGATGAGGAGGACGAGAATTTTTCACATACAATATTAAATAATTAATAGTAATTTTTTTTATGTGTGCCTCGACTGCAGTGTAATTAATTAATGCTTGTCTTACAGTGAAGAATTGCTTCCCACAGTGAGCATGATTAGAAATATAATTTTAATATTAAAACAGTGTTGCTTTTTATTTTCGAAGAAATATCAATTTCACTTAATTTAAGAATTTAATTGAAATTGACCCCGAAAAATAGGTAGATATTATGTTAAAATGTGCGTGGAAGCCTTGATTGCATAATGGTCCTTATTTCGTGTCGGACCCAAAACGGGCCCATTAAAAACAATAACCGGCCGCAGTCGCGTCTTGAATCGTGTAATAACTGTTTTTAAATTGATTTAAGATTTCACAGACTATTACTTAAGGCTAGGTTTTAAGTTACGTACCAACATAAATATCCGTTTAAGTGTTGCGTAAAATTCATAATACTTTTCCGATTTATTTAAGGTTCATCACATGTTAAAATAAATATTAATAATTTAATTCCTCCAGAGACATGGTTTTTAAAAACAGTGATGTGACTAAAGAAAATTAGGATAGTAAATTTTATTTACATTAATTAAATGTTACACTATTTGGCATACGTAATATAAAATTAAAAAATCTTTTTATATTGTTGTCACTAGAAAATTTCATATTTAAGTACTATTATCTAATCAGAATTGAAGTGCAGAATCAAAACAGCAAATTACCAATGTGTTATTTATTTATTTTTGTTCAATTATAAATTTTTGAACAATGTATAAAACAGTTTTCAAATGAAATTATTTAAATAATCAATTTAGGTTTGCAAATAAACCTAAAACAAATATAGGTTTATTTGCAAGAGCATCATTACCCTTCGAAACACCATATTAATGATTAGCTGAGCCCGCAACTTCGTACGCGTGGTATTCGGTATACGTCTTAACGTCTTAACTTTTTTTTCTTTGTTAACTAATTGGAATGAAACAAAGACTAAATAAATGTTATGGGAAGCTTGTTACAATAACATCAGTGAAGACCGCATTCAAATCGGTTAAAAAAGCCATTTCTGAGATTAGCGTGCGCAAACGCACATACAAACAGACAAAAATTCTAAAAACTATTTCACTAACATACAACATGTACAAATTGTTTAAAAAAAATCTTTAATGTATAAACACAATTTAATGTATTGATAATCTAATATTATAAAATTCTCGTGTCACAGTGTTTGTAACAAAACTCCTCCGAAACGGCTTGATCGATTCTTATGAAATTTTGGGTGTATATTTAGTAAGGTATGAGAATAGGTCGTAAAGTATTTTTCACCCTCCTACCCCCACCCCCCATTTAAAAATCGCAATTTTAGCATTTTTGTATGAACAATATCCAAATAATTTAACCGTGGTTTTATTGACGTGAAGTGTCGTGTCACTTTGACATATGGTTTGAAAATTCAATTAGTGGCGTCACAATCAGAGAATTATTTTCGAGTTCGGCAATTCGGTCTGCTGGGTCAGCTAGTAATCTATAATAATACTATAATAATATAATATAATAATATAATAGTATCTATAATAATTATTATAAAGAGAAACGATTTGTATGTATGTTTGTAATGAATAACTCAAAAACTCCTGGACAGATTTTAAAAATTCTTTCATCCATTCAAAGCTAAATTATCAGCGAGTAATATTTTATAAAGAGACGTGAATGAAGTCACGTGCAACAGCTAGTAATGTGGGAAGGCACACTGGTGCCGCAGTCATAAATTGGGTTGCCCCTGTAGCTGCAGTAACCACGCCCTTACAGAAGACCAAGCTTATGTGATGTTGCTTACCTGAGCTCATTACCTAATCCCTTATCATTGCAACATCAATGGTGACAGTAGCACCATAAAGTGGACCGTCAGCCTACTTGCCGACCTTTACTTAAAAAATACTTGTAATACATTAATATGAACTTGCGGTGACAACTCGAAATTCCGAGTGATTTTTATTTCGATTATAATTTATGCATAAAATCATCATTTTATGCATAAATTATAATCATGCATAAAATTTATGCATAAATTATCTACGTTTAAGCAATAAAGTTTAAAGACGCTGTTAAATCTACCCTTAATAATTGAAGCTTGACCCTTCGCTTAGTATTCCATCGTCCGCTTCCGATGTTAGAGAGTAAATATTATCATTACACAATATTAGCATTATTTGACGCACATTTTGCAATGTGGTTGGTTTAGCGTCGAAGCTTTATCCAAGCTTCGCACTGATGCAATTTTTTTCTGCAAGCTTAGGCTTTCTCCACTAGTAAAACCCGTATCTAAATGTTTTGTTTGGCTTAAAATAGTAAGAGCAGAAACGGACAGAAATGGACAGGGACTTTAAAGATTGGTAAAACGCTTGGTCGACAAATCGACTCTAAAGCTTAGCCAACTTCAGGGTCACTCTCGGTCCTCGGTCAGCAAATTAGCCTTGCTACAAAGAGATTGTACAGTCAGCACGCTAGGAACCCTGCCAAAGGGACCCTCAGTTAGATCTATACATATAATTAAATCGTAAACAAGCCGTGTCTGTTCATTAAACAATTTTTTTTTAAACAATTTGTACACGTTTTACTTACGTTACTGAGGTCAAAAAATAGAATTTTTGTCTGTTAGTCTGTGCGTTTGTGCACGCTAATCTCAGAAAAAGATTAACCGATTTGAATGCGACTTTCACTGATGTATTGTAGCAGACAGTCTTACAGAAGACCACCGTGAAATAATAGCACGTGTGCTGTTGTGTTTCGGTGAGTGAGTGAGGGATGCCAGGGCCCATTTCCCTATCCACTCCTATCCTTAATCCTACTGCAGTTGGCAGCGCACTTGCAGCAGCTTTGGCGTTGCTTGTGTTATAGGCGACGGTAGCCACCTACCATCAAGTGGACCGTCAGCCTGTCTGCAGACCTGACATAAAAAAAAAAGCTTCCCGTAACATTTAGTGTTTGTCTCGTTCCAATCGGTTTACAAACAAAAAAAAACTTGCTCTATACGGAATACCACGCGTATGAGGTTGTGGGCTCAGAAGGCTCAGAACTAAGAAAGTGAACATATAAAATTATTACATAAATGTCATATTAATATAACTAATTGATTAACATAGATTTATTTAGTTTAATTTCTTTTTTGATAACTAATTTTATTTTTATTTATTATTGGGTTCATGGACGTCTTACAGTTGATATTGTGATGATGATACAGGCTGGTACAAATTGACTCATGACAAGTCAATACATAATACTCGTCGTGATAGTTAAGCCTCGAGCAATGTTTGTCTATAACAAATCGATGTACACAATTATCCGAATTCAGAGCATAAGCGATTAACAAACTGTCAAATACACAGGCAATTACCGCTTGATTTATAATCACCAATTATTTATTGTCTGTGCTTATTCGCGTTTTAATTGTCAGAATTGATGTAATCGATTTCTAGAGTCGATCCTGTTTTTTTAATAGACCACCCACTGATCATTCGTTATTAGAGACATTAAATCGAGTTACGATTTGTTTCAATCGCGTTCGTGTAAATTCATTCATGAAATTTACCCGAATTTATTGACTCCTATCACTGCTCACGTTAACAACTGTTAACATAGTTATGTTCAAGGTGATTCCCACAGTGCTTTGTAGGTCTACAGTGAATTATTCAAACTAGCTTTTGGCTGCGGCTATGCGCGTGTGATTAGATTTTGATATAAAATATACATTGATATATCATTAATTTAGTATGTCGAAAATCATGAGGTCAACGTCAAATAGGTACAAATCTGTTTTGAGTAAATCAAAATTAAAAAGTGCCTTTTTTATGTTAATGTCGGCAGACAGGCTGACGGTCCACTTGGTGGCTACTGTAAGCCTATAAGACAAGAAACGCCACAGGTGCTTTAAGTGCGCTGCCGACTACAGTAGGATTAAGGATAGGGATTGGAAAGGGTTAGGGAAATGGGCTCTGGCATCCCTTACTCACTCACCGAAACACAATAGCACATGTGCTGTTATTTCACGGTAGTCTTCTGTAAGAGGGTGGTTACTACCGCCAGACGGGTTGCCCAATGACTGCCAGTACTTTCCAGATCCTGATCAGAGCCAAATTTGAAAAGTTAATCCTAGAACAGAACGTTAAGGCAAGCACCCTAACCACTCATCCAACAGGCTCGTCATTTTCCAGAGCCTTCCAGGCTATCTCACATAAACCGTGATAAATTCATATGTGCTGCCGAATATAATAAATAAAGCATATGATATAATAATGAGGGAATAGTGGAATGGGCTCTGGCTTCTCTTACTCACTCACCGTAACAAAACAACACACCAGCCGTTTTTTCACTGCGGTCTTCTAAAAGGGGGTGTTACTATTGGTATTTAATAATAGTACTGTCCAGATATAATTTACTAATTTATATAATATTTTACAAATTATCTTCTATTTTTTTTGCCCACAATCCTTCAGGTTATGGGCCCAGCATGCTACCACCGCGTAAAAGATTCGAAAAAGACTTCCCAGAGTGTGACTGCATAAAGCACTCACACTCTGGTTATCTGGTTTCCAGAAACCTAAATACTGTTTACTGATATTTTTTGTAGTTCAAGTCATTCTAGCAAAAAATACATTAAAAAGTTGCAATCGTTTCGAACAAAAGTAACCGACATAAAGTAACATGGTGATCGGTAAGGCAAAAACAAACCAATCATTTACTTAACCGCAAGCGGTCATAAAGCACAGACAACTTAGAACAAATAAAAAGTTGGAGCTTTCAGCTACGAACACTTTAGGATATTACCAATACTCTAACTGTTACAACACTAAAAGAAATTTGGCCTCGATTTTCAATATATTACAATTTATTCAACATTTCTATGTTCACCAGATTTCTGATGTAATATTCTCTTCAGAGACCGGAATCAGTACTTAAAGGTTTTTCCGGTATCCCACAAGGAATCTCATCTTGGCCCCTTTCTCTGTTCAGACTTTATGTTTTAACGACATAGGAACCTGCTTTAGTAACTCTCCCCTGTTGTACGCAGATGACATTTTTTTAACTGTTCCATCAGAAGCTTTTTATAGACAGTTGTATAACTACCTTTTTTCTGCGAAGAAGTGCACACATGCCTATCTTAATATATATTATTATAATTGATTAATCAAGACATGGTTGTATGGTTATAGGCGTATTTGTATATAATATAATATATATAACTTAGAATATAATGGCTGTATGATATTCTTAATAAATAAATAAATAAAAAACAATTAATTATCAAAACAAGAAAACTGTGGATACTAACTGTAAAAGGTGATCATATCGTCATTCATTTGGTAAAATGTTATGTAGTTACCCTTAAAAGTAGGTATTGTTTGAATTATTCATTTAAATTTCATTATTTTTTTTTTTCTCTTTAGTAATGTTTATTAATATTTATAGTAATTTGTAGGTGATTTGTGGATACATGTGGATCTAGATTTTTAATATGTAAATCTTGAAAATAGCATCTAGAAGCGCAAAAATCGCCAAAAAAATCTAAAAAATAGAAAAATGGTAAGGCGGAAATCCTTCTAGCGTTAAAGGTTTTTGAGGGCTGAAACAAAACATGACAATTTTCTGTGTATTTTTATGGCTCTGAAATGAGTTTTTCTTTTAGTAATTTCTTTTAATTTTGAACCCACTTTTTAGACATCTCTCAAATCGTTTATATTCCCCACTAATTGCGAATTTTGGAAGAAATACTAACTTAAATCGCGTTTATATTTTTCTAATTCATTGTCTTTCTATATTTGTACATATTACGAATCTTATAAAGTGTATGTCTGTTTCTCTGTTAACTTCTTGTACCATTATTCCGTTTTACACCCAATTTTGATATGTTTTTCACGAACGAAAAGAGCGGTAAACACTGCAGTGTTATTACAAAAAAAATAATACTAAACTATGTCTCAACACGTGTTTTGTCAAACAGCGTCTAATGACATTTGTGTACAATTTCACAGTTTAAACCCTGCCTCAAATAATGTTTAACCTTCGCTATTACAAAATCGTGTTTGTCCTTTGACTAACCAAAACATCGCTAGGCAACCTATAAGCAACCAAATGTTGCTATTTTAAAATTATAAAATAGCAAATAGTAACAATAAAATAGCAACATTACAAAACGTTCGTTCAACTTCATTTGGTTCAATCCGAAACGTTCCTTTCTATGCAAATATCCTACGCAGAAAAATATTTTAAAATTATCTATATATAAATAAAACAGTGCCGTGTGTGATTATAAATTAATTATTGCTCTAAATACACCGCCATAGGTATGTTTTGGAACCAAAACTTACGTATATAATGAGTACATTGTACACATAGAACAGTGATCGGTTGAAAGAATGGACTTGTCAATCGTCATTATTTTACCATTATTTAAACCGTGCCTAACTCTAACTGCTTAAACACGCTTTTGTAATAAAAAATTTTTTAGATACATGTTCAATGTCTGTTTATCTTTTTGTAATAACGCTCTGAAGGTTTGTGTATATAATTTGCAGAAAAAATTGCATTTTTTTTTATATAGTCTATACATATAAAAATGAATCCCCATTTCTCTTGGTCACGGCATCACGCGTGAACGGGTAGACCGATTTTAATTCGGTTTTCACTAATGGAAAGAGGGATTAACGGGGAATGTTCATATATTATATAAAAATTGCATCCCGGACGAAGCCGGGGGCGGAAAGCTAGTTCTAAATAAAAAATCAGGTCTTATCGGGTCTCTCTAAAAGGTGTTACAATTTGACTTAAAGCCTCCAGGCCGCAATATATGTGAAATTTAAATAATTATCTCTCTTGTCAGGATTAGATATGTCGCCGTTTTCAAGTTTGTTGTCTTAGTGGCTGAATGTTGCAATAGTGTTGCGGTGCATGTAACTTACATTTGAAATGACTGCATCCAAGTTGCAACCGCAAAATAATGTGCCATAATACCTAACTAAAATGCAAAATGTTTACTCTCATAATGTGATCCGGTCGGCTCTCATTTGTGGAACGCTGTGTAAATTAAACATAAATTACTTTTTATATTAAATCCATAATATTAATAAATACCAAAGTTACTCAGTCTGTCTGTCTGACTGCCTGTCTTCCAGATGGAAATTAAAAGTATAAAAATATATTTTTTTATACTTTTAGTAGCAATTTTTTTTCCGAAACCCTGGTATTTGTAATCGACTTTTGAAGTGGATTTTGTAATCGATTTCAAAAAAGTTCCTGTTATCCTATTTTTGAGAAATAAACGATTTGAATAAGGAACGCTGGCAATGAATGGAACTCATTGCCTGCGTCTGTGTTCCCACAGGACTACAACCTCGGGCGTCTTCAAAGCCAGGTAAATGGGCATTTACTGGGTAAGCGTGGTCCACCTTCGGCCGCATCTGCACCTCGCATCAGGTGAGATAGTGGTCGAGCGCTACCTTGATTTAATTAAAAAAAAAAGGTGTGGAAATATACTATAGGAATACAGACTACTTTTCTCTCTAGCGTAGTCTTGAGCAATTGTCTATGCTGAGCAAGCACATTCTAATTTTAAATTTTTAAATGCCTATGGGCAGATTTTTTTGTGTAAAAATTAATCCTATATAATATGTGTTGTAAGAGCACTGCCGAACTTAGTAGGATAAATTATAAGTGACTATAGCATAGTTTCGAATAGGGAACTGGGCTCTGGCATCCCTTACTCGATCACCGAAACACAGCAGTGCACATGCTGTTATTTCACGATTGATGGTCTTCTGCCATCAATCGTAGTGTGCCAGCTACTGTCCAATAACTGCAAAACGCAGTGTGCTTTAACTAGTAATAAGTGGATAAAAATTTAACCTATCCATTTTTGACATAAGGTCAAATAGATAAGTTCGTTTCGGCAATCCGACACTGATGACGAAAGTAGCTCTGTTGATTGTAGTTTCTGGTGAAAATAGGATGTGATCAACAACGGATCTGTCGAAATAAAAATATTAATAAAATCGTGAGATCCACTTAAATGAATACCAGTTATATTAATTAATATTTAATACTTAAAGATTTATTAATCTTAATAAGAAATTAATAGTTAAATACTTTTGGAGTTTACTCCTTAAGAATCGATTTTCATATAAGCCTCCGGTATGAAAATTTTATGACGAGTAAAATTAATACAAGCGTTAACTAAAAAGCGTTACGTTATCTGTCACTTTAACATTTGTGCGACAGCTGAAGCTTGTATTTATGTTCGCTAATTTTATTCTCTGGGCTTATAAAAGCAAACGTCGAAATCTTGTATAAAGTGTAGTCCGCGTTGATGAAGGAAACCATAGTGCGTTATAACCTGCCGGCGCAGTGACATCTGTCGTCGAAAAAATGAACTATTTGAACTTATAAAACGAGACATCTGTGTATACCGAACGTAACTAACACAACTTTTGTTGGAACACGTGACATCTGAGTATGCAGAATGTAACTAAATAATAAAAAGTAATTAGGTATCCAGTTATCTATTGATATGAGGAACATTTTAACCATTTTATTTTATACGTTTAAAGAGTAAAGTTTTTTCATTATTGAAATAATTAAAAATATAAATTGTATAAATGTACGTTTTTAAATTAAGATTTTTTAATATTTTGAGGTTCCTCCAACACATTTAATAGAACTCTTCATACTTTGCAAATCTTCTAATAAACTATCACGAAATTTCGCTCTAAATGTTCGCAGCACTTACATTGCGGACCATTCATGAATCAAACGCTGGCCAACCTATTATTAATGTCAAAGAGAACACTGTGCACATTCACCACAATAATCTTGTGTTCAGTGGCCACATCTGTTTGGTCGTCTACCATCGGGGATTCGGTGCTACGCTAAGTAATTTTAACTCAATTAAACGCAGCAATCTACACAAAAACATAGGTATTATTAGATAAATTGTTGTAAAAGTTATAATTCCAATTTCGAAGTCTAGATTTTCAATGCTAGATGTATTTAGATTATAAATTTTGTTATTAAATTCTGAATTAAAATGCTCATTGAAGGTGTACTGGAGTTCAAGGTACAAGGATCAAAGTTCAGAAACAAGAGTATACCTACATATACAATAATATATTATACCATTTTATTGTTATATAATATAAATTAATACACTAACTGCCCTAGACTTTTAATAACGCACGATATTTTTGTCTGTTAATGTTTTCCGTCTTTTTATTTTATGTTAAGATAGGCAGACAGGCTGACAGTCCACTTGATGTAGGTGGCTACCGTCGCCTATAACACAAGCAACGCCCAAGCTGCTGCAAGTGCGCTGCCGACTACAGTAGGATTAAGGATAAGGGATTAGAAGGGGATAGGGAAATGGGTTCTGGCATCCCTTACTCACTCACCGAAACACGACAGCACACGTGCTGTTATTTCACGGTGGTCTTCTAAGGGGGTGGTTACTGCTGCCAGCCGGACTGTCCAAATGACTGCGAAACGCAGTGTGCACTGCCACTACTTTCCAGATCTAGACCAGAGCCAAATTTGAAAAGTTCATTTTTCAAAGTTAACCCTGCCAGGAATAGAACCCGGGCACCCTAGAACAGAGCGTTAAGGCAAGCACCCTAACCACTCATCCAACGGGCTCTTCAAAATCCTAACTAATATAAAATTAATAATTCGAAAATGATTATCTTTGCTTGTTACGCTTTCACGAGTTAACTACTCAACCGATCATCATAAAAATTTGCGTACATCTTGTCTATGGTATAGAAAAGGACTTAGGGACTTACGTCAGGTAGACTTAGGGTCTATCATACAGAAAAGCTCTGCAGCTTAATTTTTATTAATGTCTCACCGCCAATGAGCCTCCTAGCTTTGCGATCCACCGAGTCGAGTGCGGCAAGTTGGTATTTTGCTGAGCCATCCCAAAGGTGACAGGCTACAATACATCAGTGAAAACCGCATTCAAATCGCTTAAGCCATTTCTGAGATTAGCGTGCACAAACTGACAAAAATTCTAAAAATTATTTTTTTGACCTCGGTAACATAAGTACAAAGTATACAAATTGTTTTTATTGAAAAATCTTTAATGGCTCGTTTAAGATTTTATCATATGTAAAGATTATATTTCGTTAAAGTATCATTTTAGTGCTTTTTTTTAATAGTAGAATGTAGGTTTTCTCGTCCGGTATCCATATGAGTTGTGGGTTTCCGGGATGATGGCCCAGGTCTGTTGGAAATTTTTCCAAACGTTTCGTCAACAACTGCGGTTGACATCCTCAGTGGTGTAGTCCGTGTTAGAAGAAAAAGTACATCACATCACTGCACTTCACTTCTGCACTTTTCGACTTCTCGAGCGAGACTGATTTGTCGACTGGTATGTATCTATATTTAAACTTATATCCCCACCCCGTGGTTGAATTGGTGGGGTGTGGTCACTAGGAGAGGGGTTATAATGCCCTCTCTTTCTTTCATTATTATTATTCTTGCGTAGTTTTTTTTAATATTAAGAAATTTTAATATTTTTGAATTGATGTAGGTATAAAGAGGATATAGAAAGGCTTATTAGCAGAAGGGCAAGTTCGCATTAAGGCAACTTCGCATAAGGGCAAATTCCCATAGGTCTTCTGGGGAGTGATCACTGAGACGGCACCGAGGAAAAATTCTAAAGGTTTTTTTTCTTCGCTCGGTTAATAAATCGTTGTATGTTCATGTATCGAGTATGGGAATAACATCGACCTCTCGTGTTTTCGACTCGTTCGAACATGTCATAATTTTTGAAACAAGTATACTTCTGGCGTCGGTAATTAAGCAATCAACATAATTTCGTCAAACCAATGATACAGTTATTTAAAAAACGCGAAAAGCGGTAAAACTGATTGCACGCTTGAAATTTAAAACACAAATTTATTTTTGCAATCGTAAAACACATTCACTCGACAAAGTTCGTTGAAGTTTTTAATTTTCAAGTGTTAATTGTAAAATTGTAGCCCTGTATTTGCAAACGAGATAATTATATGTATTTCGAGCCGTCAAATACTTGAATTAAAGAAGCTTTCCCCGGGCTCGTTTTTTAACAAACAACCAATTTCTTCAAGCACGCACTACTTACATTGTCAGATTTTGAGTTCGGAAATATTCCACTGACGTACTAGTGAAGACAGATTTGTTTAATAATTTTTGGCAGGTGTACATTGATAAATACACTTAATTATTCCTAATTGAATTTAATAACATTAATTATCAATTAAAAGGTATTGTTCTAAGACTGTAAAGGTCATAACACAGGCTGACGATCCACTTAAACTTGACTTAAACTTAACTTGACTGACGATCAGTATCGTCGTCTATTGATCACGCCAAGCAATTATAAAAGTGAACTGTATTTTTCATTATTTGTACATGTAATCAAAGGACTAGCAAATGAAGGAAAATATCTCATCTACCTCGTGAATCACCAAGTCCTTGGTGCTCCGGCGGCGAAGATTGCAACGGGCCCGTCCCGAATCTCCGCACTTCACCACTTTAGTGATTACACTCGCGGAGCGGGAAGCGTGACCAAATAGATAAACTGCAAACAAATTGCTTGATAATATTAGCGGATGAAATAAATTTAAATCTCGCGGGTTGGAACAGGCGGATGAGTCTAGGCGTGTTATTGTTGTGATGTTTTTTTAAGACTGACTGCGGTTTCTTAAAATGGCCACATACCACTGCGAACTACTATTAATTAATTTAAATTGACAATTGGCGTCTACACCTATAAAACAAGCAACACCACAGGTTCCGCAAGTCCGCTGCCGACTTTATTAGGATAGGGAAATGGGTTCAGGCGTCCCTACACAAAAGCAGACAAGATGTTATTTCACTGTGGTCTTCTGTTAGGGAGTGGTTACTGCCGCCAGACGGACTGACCAAATGACTGTGAAACGCAGTGTGCCTCTGCGCTAAGTGCCAGATCCTGACCAGAGTCCATATATTTTTATCAGGCGTTGAATTATCATTTTTGTTTGTATATAATCCCTCGGAAAGGGAACTTTTTTCTAGATGATATGCCCAATGTAATTTTTGTATCCCTGACGAAGTGTGTGCAAAATTTTATCATGATCGGTTGAAGAGTAAAGACGTGAAAGCATAACAAACATACAAACAAACAAACAAACAAGTAAACAAATTTTCACATTTTAAATATAATATTGGTTAGTATATATACCCAGTCTTATGATATCCGGGCGAAGCCACACAGACTTTATTATTAAATCTATTTAAAATTTAAAGAGAAGAAAAATGAAACAGGTCTTTAAATACGTCCACTCTTTCCATTAAATTTCTTTTTCCTAAATAGTTTTAAGTACACTGGGCATTCTCTGTTGCATTTCGCTCCGCTGCGTATTGTCTACTTCTGTAGTGCGTATTTAGGCATTCTACTTATTCAGTGACTTATTAATATAGAGTTGACACTACCTCTTTGAAAATTACATCACTTTTTAAAGTACCTATATTTGCTCATTTAGTAGTGAGGGGACACATAGCGTTTCGCAGTCATTTAAGCAGCCCGTCTGGCGACAGTAACCAATCAACCCATTACAGAAAGCCACCGTAAAATAATAGCATGTGTAGTATTGTGTTCGGATGCCAGAGCCTATTTCCCTATCCCATCCTAATCCTTTATCCTTAATCCTACTGTAGTCGGCAGCGCACTTGCAGCACCTTAGCGTTGCTTGTGTTATAGGCGACGGTAGCCATCTACCATCAAGTGAATCGTCAGCCTCTCTGACGTATTTAACATTTTAAAAAAGAATCGATGTAAGGTATCCTTTCTATTCACTCATCGCGATTGATATTCATCGTTATCACCATAGTATATCTTAAGATGTGAAACTAACTTTTGTAATTGGAAATAACCTCTATTGCCATCACATAAAAGTTCAAAGTCATGTAATTTATTTAAACAGTGCTTTTGAAAATCGCAATTCTCAAAGTCATTGGTAATTTAATAATAAAAATACTTATAAAAACACAATCACACTCATTTTGTTTCAGTCACACTACACTATAACTCTATCTATTTTTTTTGTAATTCAAATAGGAACGTCGTAAAATCATTTGGCTTTAATCGCAATT
Organism: Bembecia ichneumoniformis; assembly: GCA_910589475.2. Lineage (NCBI taxonomy): Eukaryota > Metazoa > Arthropoda > Insecta > Lepidoptera > Sesiidae > Bembecia > Bembecia ichneumoniformis. The sequence goes on along the minus strand of OU342534.1, from coordinate 16,892,151 downwards.
CGCATCGTAACGCTTTAATTTTAAGGTTTAAACTCGATTAATTTTTACTGTGCAATTACGTTTTCAACAATTCAAAGGAGAATTGAACATCAACGGAAGCCCGTTGAAGGAGTCCAGGCGGAGTTGCGACAAATCGCTAATTTACATATAACAAATACTACAGTCACGTTTTAGGGGGTAAAAACCGTAAGTTTAGGAAGGGTTTATGTCGATGCTCACCGTACATTACTTTGAGTCCGTATCGCGATAAATGTTGACTGTTTCAATGGTTTTGAACTTTTATATTCCATTTGTTTTAATTTCTTTTTTTTTTAAATATAGTAGTGGTAGGTACATTGTGTTCTGCTGGAAGTAACCATAAAACTGTGAAATAACAGCACATGTGCTGTTGTGTTTCTATAAGTGACTAAAGAATGTCAGAGTGCATTGAGGAGGGGCCTAATCCTTTATTGGCTTTTTTAAGATTTTTTAAGGGCTTTTTTGTGACATTTCTTATGTTATAAGCGACGGTAGCTACCTACCACCAAATGGGCAGTCAGCTTGTCTGCCGACCTTAACGTAAACATTGTTGGCAGCTCACTTGTAACACATTTTTTTAATGTTAAGATCGGCAGACAGGCTGACGGTCCACTTGATGGTATGTGGCTACCGTCGCCTATAACACATGCAACGCCAAAGCTGCTGCTGGGCTGCCGACTACAGCAGGATTAAGGATAAGGGATTAGGAGGGGAATAGGGAAATGGGCTCTGGCATCCCTTACTCACTCACTCACACGTGCTGTTATTTCACGGTGGTCTTCTGTAAGGGGGTGGTTACTGTCGCCAGACGGGCTGCCCAAATGACTGCAAAGCGCAGTGTGCCCTGCCACTACTTTCCAGATTCAGACCATAGCCAAATTTGAAAAGTTCATTTTTCAAAGTTGACTCTGCCGGGAATCAAACCCGGGAACCTTAGAACAGAGCGTTAAATCCAACGGGCTCGTCACATATGGCGTTGCTTGTGTTATAGGCGACGGTAGCTAGCTACCAACCATCAAGTGGACCATTAATATAAAAAAGACAAGTTACTTAGATAATAATAATTCTAAAAAAAAACTTACATACTACACAAAATCTTAGTAGTGTCAGGGCACACTGCCGTTACTTGCATTAACAGGCGACGGTAACCATCTACTACCGTCAGCCTGCCTGCCTTTAAAATAAAGGAAAGAATTAATGGTCAAGCGAACTCATGAAATGTATACTAAGTATATATCTTTAATATTTTAACATTACATTAGGAACCGATATATAAATATTGCATCAAGACCAGCTAACCCATTAAAACCCTCATAAAATTCGTAGTTAAACATCTATTAACAAAGCTGAACATGTGATAACAATTTCCAGTGATCATGTTTATCGATAATAGTTAAAATCTGTTATCAAATATTGCTTTTAAGATCCATTTAAGGAGCTTATCTTAAGGGGACACTCTAGCTTTGCCCTCGAACAAAATTCATTGAATTAATTCTCAAGAAATATGTAATGATTTGAACTAATGACGAATCTAATGAATTTTACTAAAAAATGTTGTTAGCTATTGTCGGTAACGTACTTGCAGCACTTGTGATTTTGCTTGCGTTTTAGGCGACGGAAGCCACGTACCATGAAATGGGCTGTCAGCCTGTCGACCTTTACAGAAACAAAAATGAAAACTATTTCAAATCTATGCTAATATTATAAAGAGAAAAGATTTGTATGTATATATTTTTGTATGTTTGTAAGCAATAAACTTAAGGACTACTGGACCGATTTTAAAAATTCATTCACCTATAGAAAGCTACATTATCAGATTATCAGCGAGTAATAATTTTAAAGACACGCGGAGGAAATCGCAAGTAAAAGCTTGTAAAAAATAAAATGACGCTGATCAACTAAAAAAGCATTAAACTATTTTTTTTTCACCATAACCTCTGTCGCTTAAAATATTATTATTATTTTATTTTTTTTATGAGGGGAGAAATCTTCAAAAGATACCTTATGAACCCATGCCGCATGCAATGCAAGTGTCCATAGAGGTTATGTGGGACTTTTACCGCACTAAAACTACCCTCGAGATGGGTGTGGTTCAGTCCATAGGGGACTTTGGAACCGTCACCGGGCGTCGGGGGGGCGAGAAGCGCCCGGCCCTTACAAATAAGAACTTAACTAAAGCTTAAGCTTTGAGGGACCGGCTAGCCCTGGAGGGCCACTTGCGACGGCCACGGTGACAGCCGCGACCGGTACAAGTGGTCCCCGGGCCGGGAGGTCCCTCGCAGGCGCTGCCAGGTCGCGCCTCGGAGGTGAGAAGGGGCGCGGCGGTCTTCCTCTTCTTTCACGAGACACCTTAAAATATTACACCAAAAAGAGGCACTTATTTGTTTGTAAACCGATTGGAATTAAACAAGCATTAAATGTTACAGGAAACTTGCTACAATCAGTGAAAACTGCATTCAAATCGGCTAAGCCGTTTCTGAGATTAGCGTGCACAAACGCGCAGACAAACAGACAAGAATTCTAAAAGCCATTTTTTAGACCTCGGTAACATAAGTATTATGTTACTTATGTTGACGTGTACGAATTGTTTTTTTGAAAAAATATTTAATAGACACAGCTCGTTTACGATTTTATTATTTATGTATAGATTAAAGTCGTCAGTGAGACTAAGTAGAGAGAGCGTAGGTACCTTAAAAGTGTTGCGAAACGTCTGCCGTAAAGCTAACCGGCGTTAAAGACGCTAATAAAAGGCATATCTTTTATCACATCTAGTGTTCATGCATAAGATCGCATCAGGTCGCCGGGTCGCGGGTTCGAAGCTTGGCTCACACCTCATTGCTATTCGATCCGCATTCACTGCCCTTTCATTGGACGGGGAAGGGACTTTGTTTCTACTATTTCACTCTTATCATTCAAAAGAGGAACATTCATTTCATTATATTACATAATAGATAAGTATCATAATTATTTCATTTTATATATGTATAATTATTATATCTATGACATATGAAATCGGAAACTTTAGTTTTTTTATGTTAAGGTCGGCAGACAGGCTGACGGTCCACTTGATGGTATGTGACTACCGTCGCCTAAAACGCAAGCAACGCCACAGCTGCTGCAAGTGCGCTGCCGACTGCAGTAGGTTTAAGGATAAGGGATTAGGAGTGGATAAGGAAATGGGCTCTGGCATCCCTTACTCACTCACCGAAACACAACAGCACACGTGCTGTTATTTCACGGTGGTCTTCTGTAAGGGGGTGGTTACTGCCGCCAGACGGGCTGCCCAAATGACTGCGAAAACGCAGTGTGCCATGCCACTACTTTCCAAATCCAGACCAGAGCCAAATTTTAAAAGTTGATTTTTCAAAGTTGACACTGCCGGGAATCGTTAAGGCAAGCAGAGCGTTAAGGCAAGCACCCTAACCACTCATCCAACGGGCTCGTCAAAATACTAAAGTAAAAAAATAAAAAAAAATAGGAAACATATCCCCTAAGAAATTAATGCACGAAGTACGACACAAGTAAATAAGGGGTTATAAGCAATTAGAATTTTTTTAAAAACAATCACAATTTTAATTTGTTTTTATGAAACATCAAAGGTTTAAATAAAAATTTTGTAATGTACTTCCTGTCATTGACATGATTAAATAAATAGTTTTTGCTTGCGTCCTTAGGCGACGGTAGCCACCTACCATCAAGTGGACATTCAGCCTTCCTGCCATCCTTAATTATATTAAAAAAAAATCAAAAAACTTATCACAAAAAATATTTTATACTTTATTGTAGTGTAGTATTTTTTTATAGTTTTTTACAATACAATAAAGAAAAATATTTTTCACATTTTCCTATTGGTAAGAATGTAGCAGAAATAAAAAAAGCAATTATGAAATTGACATTCTTAGCTTTATTTTTGCTGAGCCCGCAACTTCGTACGCGTGGTATTCGGTATAGTGCGTAACTTTTTTGTTTGTAAGCCGATCAGAATGAAACAAACACTAAATGTTATGCAAAGATTGCTACATCAGCGAAAACCGCATTCAAATCGGTTAAGTCGTTTCTGAGATTAGCGTGCACAAATGTACAGACATGCAGCAGACGGACAAAAATTCTAAAACCTATTTTTTTAACCTCGGTAACATAAGTACAGCATGTACATTTTTTTTAATATTTAAGGACGTAATTACATTTTTGACGCGCTCGAATTCAGCTAACTGCGCCAGCACACTACACTTTATCGTTCTAATTATTTAGAAAAAAAGGCGATACACCCATGCTTTCATGACTGCGTCTGAGCGGGAAATGGCGAACGAAACCTACGGCGAAAGAGGTCGCAGTGCGATCCCTTAGAAAAATGTATGGAGAAAATATAGTGCGTTTTTTAGTGTCTATTCTTTCTCAGAAATGAAAAAGTAATTTATTTGAGTACAAAATAGTAAGCTACACGTATAGAAGACTGTATAAGCTACAATTTCTTATTATTTTCATGTTAAAATATGCAGCGGATTTAGCTATTTATGTACCCATCCAGACACCATTTTTCGATATTTTTAGCGATTCTTGCGATGGTAAAAATGTATTTATGTGAAAATTTTGTATTGGGCTGCCCAGTTTTTATTAGCTACCTTTAGAGATGAATACATTACCTTTTATTTTATACCATGGTATCTCTACAGTTGTGCTTCCTGGATATATAAATGGTACCGAAAAACCATTGATATTTGTGAATACGTCCTTAATGTACTGACACAGCTTGTTTACGATTTTTTATATGTATAGATATAGATTTAATATAGAATGTACTCATTTGGAATGCAAAAGCAGTTAGAACACATCTGCGGGGTTGTAAATTGGACTTTATTTTAATAATAATAGGTTCATATTTTTGATATTATCTTCGCAGCACATTACATTACATACACGTTTACATATATGCAAATTTTAGCATCTAAATAAAGCCATAGCTCACTCTGATAGCTTTATGCGTTAATTGCTGCACTCGCGCACACGAGGCTTGACGGCTTATTCTAAAATTTCACTATTGTGTGATTAGTTTTCTATACAATGACTGTAGTTGTACCATTTAGATAAAGTCTTTAGTCTTTAAAATTTCTAATCCTAACGAATATTATAAATTCGAAAGTGAGTTCGTTTGTTTGAGCCATCGATATGAGCTCACCTTTCCGTTTTATAGTAAACGCGAATTCTTCTATGGGCCTATTTTAAATAGTGATTTCTTATCTTATCTTGTCTTAGTGGCTATTTCTGTCTGCTAGAGTACCAGTATCACTTCGTCCATTCCTGAAATATTGTGATCGCCACGTAGACTAAAGCTCTACCTACCACGTTAACAAACTGTAGTACTTTTGTGATAGAGGCATTCTTCACATCTTCACAAGCCACAAGCTTCCTAGGATGTGACTGCATTGGTGTTTCTTCTGCCTCATGGCAGAAGCGACACTCTCCCGTACTACTGAGCCCCATTACTTTAAGGTGCCAATTTTTGTAAAAAAAAAATGCCAAAATACCAATTTTTTACGTCCTCTATTAAATCTCATACATTTATTTCATGGTAATAATTGTTTTTAGGGAAGACATTACACATGTTAGAGTGCTCTAAGAAATATAAAAGGTCTTTTACGTGAATATTAGAATGCGAATACCGAATACGAAAATTTTAATTAAACAAAATTACCTACACCAATTGTACACATAACTCTTTCTTTAGTACATTCAATTTCTTTCTATGTTGTTTAAAAATTTAAAAGATCGATGATTGCGACATTTTTTTTAAATTCCATTTTCCTATTTTTAATTTTATATCTAATATACCTTGATAATTTACAAAGTCCATACATTAAACTATTGACTTCACAGTGTATACTTTTTTCTCGTTTGTATTGTTGCGACTAACCATGGAACATTCTGGAAAAAGCACTCGCGCTGGTCGAGAATATCGAAGGTTCCCCACTATCGATAGCAGTCACTTCCCGGTTAGTGTCAAAGGAAATTGGTCCTTTAGAGTTCACATTCAACAGAAAGAGCATTCCAGAACTTTCAATGGACTTGTTTACAATCACGAAATAGAAAAACCATTCCGAGTATACAATACTTTTTTATTTCTAGTAAATTCGAAATAGATCGAGTCGTTTGGCGCCAAATATAAATAGGAGAGTGGCGGGAGAGACAAGTTGAGCTATAGCCTGCGATTCGATAATGAGTCGTTGGCTATTAAGGGAATCCTTGACGACTTTTGGCAAGTTTAACGGTTTTATCGGACAAGTTTAGCCCTTTTAGAAGCCAAACACGGCAGTTTGACTCACCCCGCACGTAACATTAACATGTAAGGATTGATATAACCAGTTGTGACGACGTTTCACTGGGAAAAACTGTAATGTAAAAATGTAAAAATGTTATTGCAAGGTGAAATTTAATTAATTGTTTATGATGATTGCGATAATCCAATGACGATGCGTATCCTGCCGACGTGAATTTTTACACTAGGACTGGCATAATATCAGCGCTGTGCTTTGCCTCAGCTTATGCTGAGCCAGATACCTTTTTGCTGTCATGGCGCACACGCAATGGGATGAAAATATCTGAGAAATGTATTAATTTTAAATTAGTTTTTAATTCTTTTTTTTGTTTTGTTAAACAGTTTTATTGTAATTTTTTTCTTTCTCTTTGTATGTGTGTCATGTTTGTGCAAATAAATGTTCTATCTATCTATCTATTTATCTATCTATCTATCTATGTTAAATTCATGAATTATACCACGTAAAATTAACAAAGTTTACTTTACGAAACCGGCTTCGCACCGATGCAATTTTTTCTGCAAATTATTATATACACAAACCTGTGTCAAAATCCATTGGGTAGTTTAAAAGAAGTTACCGGAGAAATAGTACGTAGAGAACAGTTAACTCTTAACTATTTTTAATTGTATGTACACGCGATTTTACATTAGTCATCAACATAAATCCATCGTAGAGTCAATGGACAACGTCCTCGAATGAGGCATTTTGTAAATAAGTAACAGAATAACCCCATAGTTATTATTATAGTCCCAGTAATAGCCAGCGTTATGGTGGACCATTGTGGTCGGTGTCAGTTGTTTGTGAAATATTTTGTAATAGGTTACATGACCTAACACTAGTCCGTATCTCGCTTATATATTTGTGGCCTCATATGTGAGGATTACTATCTTATTTACAGCGAAAGCGGACTTGCAATATTAGTGTTTTTGAACTATTGCAACACAATGTATTAACTGGCTTACGTTGTGCATAAAACAGCCTTAATTTAATGTAAGTCGTTATATATTATAAATGTATAATGCAATATCCATATTAATTAATTAATTAATTACTACTGAAATAAACAAGGAAATCATTAAAACCTATTTGTTTTTTTTAGTAGATGGGAAATTCGGCAGGTAGGCCGACGGTCCATTTGATGGTAAGTGCGCTTCCGACCATGATTAATAAGGTGAAGGGACAAAATGGGGACCAAGAATAAAGGATATAGATAAGGGGAACAGGTTCTGACATTCCTTACTCACTCACCCAAACACAACAGCACACGTGCTGTTATTTTACGGTGATCTTCATTAAGGGGTTGCTTCTACCACCAGAAAGGCGCTCAGTTTTGACTGTTAATTGCAGTGTGACTCGCCCTTGCTAAATAATATTATCATCATTGTTATATCACGGTATATATAAACGATGATAAGGTACTAAAATAACCAAAAATCATTTTACTAAAGAAAGAAAGAAAGCATCTTTTATTCCTCAAATAAACACAATATACATATATGAACAAATAATAATTACAAACAAACAAATATATAAACAAGTAAGAAGAGGAAAAGGAACCCTGACTCTGTATACAGTTGTGGTGCAGACCACAACACTGATATTCTGCCAGGGACCAGAAATTCAAAGAAAAAGAAAACAAAAAAACAACGCGGGACACGATTACAATCCATGGCTGAAATTATTGCAAATTTTCTTAAAAACTATTGAAGGCTTTCACTAGCTAGTTATCTATATGGCAACGTCACTGTAAAGATACAATAGCACACGAGAATGTACAAAAAATATAATGTAATGTAATATGAACGAGAATGTAATACTGTTACTATAGTTATTAGGTACTCCAATAGCTTCTATTAAAGGTTATATGGTCTATAATCACCTACCGTCTATAATCACGGTGGTCTTCTGTAAGGGGGTGCCCAAATGACAGCGAAACCTGCAACTACTTTCCAAATCCAAACCAGAGCCAAATTTGAAAAGTTCATTTACAAAGTTGACACTACCGAGAGTTGAACCAGGGCCCTCTGAGACAGAGCGTTATGGCAAGCACCCTAACCACACATACAATGGGCTCGTCGAATATATTACAACCGGCATTCATTGTGAAGTTTCAAGTTTTTTGATGTTAAGGTCGTCAGACATGGTAACGATCCACTTGATAGTAAGCGGCTACCGTCGCCTATAACACAAGCAACGTCCCAGATGCTGTAAGTGTTCTGCCGACCATAGTAAGGTTAAGGGATTAATAGGGGAGTGAGCTCAGGCATCCCTTACTCACTCTCGCTGTTCTGTGACATAATTTTATTAGGTAAGTACCCAAAATAAAATTATAAAAAAATACTTTCAAAATACAATTCTTGGGCCCATTGCTATACTGGCTGAACCAGTACCTGATGGAGACGGTCTATTTACCTGATGCATCCGCCGTTTAAATTGCCGAAGGCATGAAATGTCGGCTCTTCGTGGTAATTCTTGGTGACCTATAAACTTCCTCAAGAATTGGGCTATTAAATGAAAAAAAAAAAATCTGACTGGTAGTTTCAGAGCGTTCATAAAAACAAACAAACAAATAAACGAACTTTTTAGCTTTATTATATTAGTATAGATCTACGGTTAAGTAAATTTTATAACTGCAGAAGGTGATAAAGAAATAAAATCAATGCAACATTACTTAGTCTAAATAAAGTTTTTTAAAATATTTTCATCCCTCTAAGCAAAGACTTTAAGAACTTGTTTCACCACAAGGCTAAGTTTCTTTTAGTCGTAGACATAATAAATTTCCAAACAACGCCTACACTTAGACCAATTCAAATATTAAAGCTGTACCAATTAAATGATTGCTAAAGATTGACCTTCGTTGATTTCAAGCAGGATTAATTATTTCTATTGTATAAGAGCACATTATCAACAAAATAAAGGAACAGTTCTCTAACAAAATGTTTCTTTTATTATCAATCTTATTACTCGGAATTAAGGTTTAATTGCTTGTTAAGTGGACTACAAAATTAATGTGGTTTAAGTTTAATCCAATAACAGTACACGTGTCGGATGTGCTTGTCAGTTTGCTCGAGCGGTTGAGTCTTGGGCTTATCCTGTAACGAAAGGATTCAAAGTTGTCGATATTACGAAATGATTAAGAATATCGTTTCTTTGTATTGCACTTTTTAAGATAAAATTGTTGTTAATAAAAGTTTTGTTTAATCGGAACATTGATTTTATTAAGATTTATTTTTAATATTTACTATTGTAACGTTATAAATAAATTAATAACTTTTAAATAATTAAAAACATTTATTCAAATAAAATATTATAGTTTAGTGTAAGAATATTTAAACTTTGACATTTTTTAATTATCTTAGACATCAAAATTAATTTCGAAAAATTATTTGATTCAAATCAATCAGTAATAACTTCTAATAAATAATTTTTATTTTATTTAAATATATTTTTTTAAGTACCTATTTTCTTCATAATTTTTAAATGCAATTATTGTAAACAGAGCTCAGTAGACTACTATTTAACAATATATGCTAAAATTTGTGTAACTTTGATTTAGATTTAAAACAAAAATTAATCTTTATAAAACCAAATAACTCTGTAAAAATTGTTACCAGAATAAAATATTATATCTCGTCAAATACATCTTAGAATCGAACAAAAATACGCTAAACATTTGTCGTCAGTGTCCTGTCGAAATTCGATAACCGTTTACACATTAACCCCTTAAATAAAAAGCACTCGAAAGATACTTAAACATCTTCAAGTTAAGCTTTTGACTTGCGTGGGTGTTAACCCGTCAAGTGTGGGCTTTATAGACCATAGTAATTGCTTTCCAATGTTCTTACTGATACAAAAGAACTCAGTTAAGGAGGGCCAAGGTTGCGGTGGGATTAGATACTACTAATGATTTTTATTAATCACAATTTACAATTGCCTACTTTGTGGTTATTTTGGTTGTTGTATTTTAATGTTTCCGAAAATAATATTAATCTTACTACAATTGTTGTAAATTGTGAAAAAGCATAAATGTAGACTCAACGTATGAGTCCCACTTAATTCCAATTACAAGTCGCATACAAAAAATACGTAAACTAGGGTCTAGGACAATTCACCGCCGCCATTTCATCGCTGGCCGTTTCATCGCCTTTTAGATAAAATATCAGCATTAGCATCACTTAAAAAAAATTACAACCTTAAAAATTAAAATTAAAAATTAAAATTAAAAAATTAGTCACACGTTTCCAGTACAATAAGTCTTATAACATATTTTGAAATGGACAGTCTATTTGTCAAAATTAGTAATCCGAGTGTACTCGCTCCGCTCACATTTAATTTTATAAAGATTCCAGAACCTAAGCTAACTTTGTTTCCAGTACAAATAAGTCTTGTAGTATATTTTGTAATAGTAGACGTTCTTTTTTCAAAAACCAGTATTCCGTTTTAATCCCCAATCACATTTATTAAAATTAATGTGATTTAAAATTAACTATGTAATTTGCCAAAATAAAACTAGAATACATAATATTTTATGAAAATTTACGTCCTTTCTGACGATAAACATGTGGTAGTAATTCTTTTGCTTTCTATAATACTGTGCATGCTTAACAATAGACCGGCGATGAAATGGCCGGCGATGAATCGGCCGGCACTAAAATGGCTTGACGAAGAATCGGCGGCGATGAATCGTCCCATTCCGTGTAAACCAATCTTTAAATATTTTGTTGAATAATTGTATAGAAAAGTTGATAGTAATTTAAGTAAAATCACAGAGTTAATGCAACAAAATGAGTCTAGAACTTACCTTTTAAGACTTAAATTTAATGAAAAATGGCAGAAAACATAACTTTGTTTTATGTTAGAAGTTGAATTCATAAGTCAGGAGAGCTGTTATGTGATTTTAATATACTTATATAGTCTTAGCATAATAGGACTTCTAGGCGTCACAAATAATAAAAATTTCATTGGCATGGTGATCTTAGAAAGACTCAGAACATTTTGACATAGAGTGAGTAATTAATGATTGAACACACAAATTTCATTGAAATTACATAAGTATAAAATAGTTAGCGTGAATAACATCAGTGAGTAGGCGTGCGACGCAGGCGCAAGTACAGTTCGCGCGACGCTTATCTGCAGTTGTGATTACAAATAAATCAATTTGTGTTCGTTATATTCCGAGGAATGATATTATAACGATAAAAACCTTTTGCTTACATTAGAAATATTCCCCTTTGTATATCGATTAAACCTAGTAATTTTGTCTAATGTGTAATTATCGATGTCAGCGTACACTAATGTAATATTCAAAATATGTTAAGAGTACCTAAGTAGCCAAATCATGAGATAGTGAAGTAGAACATTACTTCTTCATCTCGTGAAGAGATCAATGTCCAGTAATAAGATGTTTTTATCAGCCTGGTTATTTAAGGTTACTTGATATAAAAATAGATATTTCTATGGCAAAAAATTATTTCGTCTGTGTATATAATTATATAACTATCTTTGGGTTCTCATTTAGTAATGGAAATCCTTTTGGTAATATCTCGTTTATATCGTTCTCCAACATAGGGCCACAGTAATTGTTTGTTCATCTGAAATGTATCTATGTTTAGTAATGGAATCGCAAATTCAGTTAATTCGTCTTAATGTGTTCCAGACTACACCATGCGGTGCGTCAAGCAGAGGTCTTTAACGTCATCTATACATATAATTAAATCGTAAACGAGCCGTACATTAAATATTTTTTTCAAAAAAACAATTTGTACACGTTGAACTTATGTTACCGAAGTTAAAAAAATAGTTTTTAAATTTTTTGTCTGTTTGTCTGTACGTTTTGTGCACGATAATCTCAGAAACGGCAATAAAAACGGCTCAACCGGTTTGAATGGAGTTTTCACTGATGCTGTAGCAAGCTTCCCGTAACATTTAGTGTTTGTTTCATTCTAATCGGTTTACAAACGAAAAAGTAACGCGCTATACCGAATACCACGCGTACAAAGTTGCGGGCTCAGCTAGTTTCAAATATTTTTTTACTGTAATAGTAATAGTAAGACGTATAGTACTGTTAATAGTAAATAATAATTACTGTGGGTTGAGAACTACCTATGTTTGGTGTTGAAATAAAAATAATAATATGAAAGACGATTCCATTAATTTGTGTTGTTTCGTTTGAAAACGCTCGATGTACCGAAGTGTGTGAGTGCCTTTACACACTGCAGCTGCGTACCGTGAGATGGTATACGTGTAAATTTTAACAATGAACTCACAAATACCAATTGTTCCTCCAGAATTTCTATTAATAATGCTTCCACAAAGTTATAATAAATGATCAAGCATTGAATTATAAAATGTGACTAATAGACATTAAATAATTTTACATACATATAAAATAGATGTATGTATGTATATTCCCTATGGACTTCAAAACCGGTCAACCAATTTTAATGAAATTTTCAGGCAATCTTCAGATTAGCCAGCGGTGATCCTGTGAAGTTTAGTAGCGGTCGGATAAAGGGGATTTCACATTGCAATGCAAATTTATACAAAAACAGATTTTTTCTATTTAAATATTAAAAAATAATATGAAAGCCTGGTAAAAATATATGAGCAATAAAGACTAAATAAATATTTTAACAGACGCAGAAGAAGTCAGGGGAAAAGTTAAGTTTTTTTAATACTATTAAAGGTGGCAGACAGGCTGACGGTCCACTTGATGGTAGGTGGCTACCGTCGCCTATGGACACAAGCAACACCAGGGGGGTACATGTGCGCTGCCGACCTTGCAGGAATTTGTTTACTGCTCGCTTGAAGAAGCCCTTATTGTAGTTAGATGGAAACACCTTAGAATATACTTTGCCGTATATTGTTATCTATGTTTTTTTTTATGTTAAGGTCGACAGACAGGCGGACGGTCCATTTGATGGTAGATGGCTACCGTCGCTTATAACACAAGCAACGCCAAAGCTGCTGCAAGTGCGCTGCCGACTACAGTAGGATTGGATAAGGGATTAGGAGGGGATAGGGAAATGGGCTCTAGAATCCCTTACTCACTCACCGAAACACAACAGCACACGTGCTGTTATTTCACGGTGGTATTCTGTAAGGTGGTGGTTACTGCCGCCAGACGGGCTGCCCAAATGACTGCGAAACGCAGTGTGCTCTACCACTACTTAAATTGTTACTTAAGTTGTATGAGTACTATCATGAGAAGTATTAGTTAAGTTGAACTATTAAATTTATGTAGTATTATTTAGACTTATTAAATTATTATTATCAGGTCTTGTGATTAAATTATTATTATCAAATTCTAAGTATGCTACTAATATTATACAATAAATGCTTGATAATTTGTGTGAAAATGTTTGTATGTTTGTTACTCCTGCTGAGCGAATTTGGATGATATTTGGCGCATAGATAGTTTACCTAGTACCTAGACTAAAATAAATAGGAAAATTTTTATCCCGGAAAAATGCTAGGTTCGCGAGGGATAGTCAAAAAATTTATAAAATTTTGCGCCACTAAAGACACAGTGGTGGCACCACCGTCGTCACTGCGATAAAGACGAATTAGCGGGTATCAGCATAAGAAGAAACAAGAAACCAGCTAGAAGGATTATATTTTCAGGATCAGCAGATTTTCATTCTAAATTCTACAGATTTTTTTTTATTAATTCAAGGTAGCGCTTGACCACTATCTCACCTGATGTGAGGTGCAGATGCAGCCGAAGGTGGACCACGCTTACCCAGTAAATGCCCATTTACCCTGTTTTTGAAGACGCCGAGGTTGTAGTCCTGTGGGAACACTCCTTGGCAGTCCGAACAAGAAAGGTGGAACTGAAACGCTTCGTGCATGATCGAGGAACATCGACCACGAAGGGATGAGACCCTCGCCCTCGCCGGAAACAGTTCCGGTTGGATTAATTCGTACAGAATAGATGCACACTCTCAGATTTACTTTCATAAACGAGATTTTTTCTCTCACAAACGGTTCCCAATACAATCAAATCAAAAGTTATAATAAATCTAATAACAACAAAGCACCAAATAGATAATTCTCTAATCAAATAACTTGCACATTAAATACAATCGAAACAAAAGGGTATTTTATTACAATCGCTTTGAGCATTGACATATCTATTTTTCTTGACATTAGACTTATTTTTCTAAATCAGAGATAGTAGAAAACAACCAGCGTAACTACACCTCCGCTTAGTTAACATACGTCTCCGCTGATATAGAGTTGCGTTCAGGAAAAGGGGGGAAGGTAGTGCCAAGTAATGTTGGTGATTGAGTGTTTTTGATAGTCGAAAGTAAAGTTTCAAATTGCTTGCTATTAAAATTATTTGATAAGCGATAGAATTTAATGGCTCGTGAGTTATGCTTTTTGGGATTGTGTGAACTTGAGTCTTGAAAGATTTTCCTTCTTTTATCTATTTTTTTTTTGGAATTTTTTAGTAAGAATTGATAATTTTGAAATAATAATAAATAACAACTGTATGATTAATTTGGCCTTATTTCTCCCGAATCCACAAATTGACCAATTTTAGAGTACACTCGAGGTACAGCTTTAATTTTATAGTTAAAGTGGAGTCTCGTCCCGGCTCCGCACGTTATTTAGTTTTTAAACTAAATAACGTGCGGAGCCGGGACGATGGACATTTAGTTTTTAAACATTTCTAAGTTTATTCGTGGAAAACGGCAATTTTGTATGGAAGGGGGGGGGGGGGGTAGAGGGCGGAGATGGAAGGGTAAGTAGCCTACGTTATTCGCTAATAATTTTAAAGAATTTTTAAAATCGGCCCAGTAGTCTTTGAGTTTATTCATTACAAACATACATTTGTATGGAGGGGTGGGGGGTAAAGGGAGGAAGATAGGGAGGGCAGGGTAAATAGCCTATGTAACTTCCTGATAACGTAGCTTTCTATAGGTGAAAGAATTTTTAAAATCGGTCCAGTAGTCTTTGCGTTTATTCATTATATACAAAAATACATACATACACTGCAATTCAGTGTTTGTAAAGTCCTGATTCAGGACTCCTGAACACAATAGGTATGCAATCTGTCAGAGCCGTACCATTTTTCTTCTTCTTCTCTTTATAAAAATGGCAATTCGGCTCATCTTGAAAATGGCCATTGTCTGCCAATGTCATGTTTGATTTCTCGTCTGCTGCGCTCCGCCACGAGCTCCGTTGAACGGAGCCCGCTCGGAGCCCCGTCGTGTGGGCCTTCTTTGTCCCCTAAACCAATCCGGCGGGACGAGCAAAGGCCGATGCGGGTAACAAGCACCGACCCCTGCGTCCCGCCGGATTGCCAAGGGTAAGCCCCCCCTCCACGACAAGGTCATTGCCCACCTAGGGGGGAAGCCGTACCATCTGTCGCCAGAAGTAACGGTTCAAAATTATAAATTAAATTGTCATTGTCATAAAATGTTATTATTTAATATTATATAATAAAATAATGAGCCATATTATAAGACACATTATTTGTTGGAAGCCAAAGTAAATTAGAGCGACTATAACTTTGTTTTTTGGTTTAGGTGAAGAAATAACTTCCCTTTTTTATAGAAAACACATAACGCTTCCTTTAACAGTTTATTGAAAATTATATATTTTTGACAGATGGGCCAGCGCAGAGAGCACTGCCCGTTCTACCTCAGAAAGCTAACATACACACAGGATACTACATATAACACACAGAGTACTATATACACGAGAAAAAAATAGGTATGCAATATAAAACTAAAGCTATATTCCTCATTTATCTCAGCTGTAGGACGTCTACTGCTGGACAATAGATCCTCTCCATCATTTTCCAGTAGATAAGAAGCGGTTTTAATTTTCGATCAGAAGCAGCCTGGATCCAGCGCCCTGGGCTTTTTAGGTCGTCTGTCCATCTTGTGGAGTGGCCGTAACTACGAATATGTACTATGTTTTATACCCATTGCCAATTCAGCTTACATCGGTCGGGTTATGTCGGTGACTTTCTTTTGTCTATGGATCTTCTCATTCCATCTCGCAGGGTAGCTCAGAACATAGGTCTGAAGAGTAGCTTACAAATCACATAGTTAGAGAGCATCAACCATTGCTCGATCGCGATTAGTTAAAGACTATGTACATTAATGAAAAATATTGCAGAAGACAATTCTTAGTCGCCAGGAGACTTTTCCCAGGATAAGTGGTTGAATCGAGAGCCTCTCTTTTCGCGGTAAGCGTACACTGTAATAGGTAAGTAATGCAAATTGTAATAAAACGTGTACGAGACGCGCGCGCATGCTCAAACGGTCGCAGATAGATCTCGATCCTGACTCACGGACTACGAGAAAGGTAAGCTTTCTGTGGATACGACGCACCAAAGACTGTATTTTTTTTAGAAAAAATAAACCTACCCAACTAATTTGCAATTCACAATACTCAATTGGTGAAAATCGGTTTTGAAAATCCTTTTAAACCATAAACTGAACGAAAAACTATGTATGTACTCATAGTTTTTTTCATTCTGTTTTTTTATGTTAAGATCAGCAGACAGGCTAACAGTCCACTTGATGGTAGATGGTTACCGTCGCCTATAACACAAACAACGCCATAGCAAATGTAAGTGCGCTGCCGACTAAGTGATTGGATAGGAAAATGGGCTCTGGCATCCCTTACTCACTCACAACAGCACAACAGCACACGTGCTGTTATTTCACGGTGGGATAGATTTTATTTCACGGTTCGAGCAATATATATAGATAAAGGGATATGTATAATGTTATAATACATATTTACATAATTACAAATATTTACATATTCACTGAGAATTAAAGCGGTCAGCTAGCTTAGATAGATATCCTTTTCCTGGTAAATCAACTGGCTATCGTTCATGTATGAATCGCTATTAACTTTAGCTTCCTTATTAAAACAGTGTCTTTGTGTTTTTGATATTTGCAGTCCACAATGATAGGATTTTCTTCGGCAATAGACTTTACGACGTCCTTGTTCAGGTCAATTGTTGGTTTATAGCTATTGTTTTTTATGATGAGCTGTAGGGCCCATATAATTAATATTCGATTTTTAATTTTTTCAATTTTTAATTTTTCTGTTTCAAATTGACATCTTGTCAGTTTTCGAATCTCTGTCAGGTTTCTTTTGTAGAAAATAAATTAATTGTAGAAAATAAATAAATACTTTATAATATGATTTATTTGACCTTATTACTCAAATAAATCATATTATAAAGTAGAAAGAAGGATTATACTTATCTATTCAAATTACATAATACGAGATAAATATCTTCTTCTTCTCACAGTGCTATCTCCTATCGGAGGTTAGCTATCGTCATGGAAACAGCGATCTGGTACCGGCCATACCACTCGCGGTGATTCCTGAGCCAGGAAGTACGTCGTCTGCCGGGCTTGCGTCTACACTGATAAATTAAAATATTTAATTATATAATTAAAGAAAATCAACAAATATAGATGTTGCATCCATTATGCTAGTAGCTATTAAAACTACGGTATGTGGTGACAAAGGAACAGGACAAAGGACACTATACCTTATCACTGAACCACGTCGAATTATTTTGGTATGATGCGCGATGTCATATAAATGCGTATAAAATAGGGATGACAAATTCGTGAACGCGGGTAGCAATTGAGTGTAATGACAATTTTAACTTATTTATGTGTTAACAGTTTATAATATTAACAGATAAATATGAAAATAATGAAATGGTAATTGAATTTTAATGAAATTTCTAAAAAAGTGTATTTTTATCTTTGAAGATTAAAAGCTCGTTTTAAACAATATATTTTAAATTTATTTGGTCGTATCCATAACATATGATGGTGGTACAATGCGTGGGTGTCGATACGCGAATGTCAGCACATCTGTTGCACGACTCGCTCAGCTCCCATTCACTACAAACAGATAGTATTGTCATGGGAACACTGCACCATATCCGCCGAAGAGTTTTTCTTAGTGAGTTCAAAGATTTGGACATCAGTGCATGACCACTTTTTACAGAGACCACTATAATATTGTCTTCTATTTATTTAGACAAAAATCCGCAGAAAAAGAAAGCTCATTCCATTTTTAAGCTAAATTTAAATTTATGTATACATACAAATTAGTTGGGTCAAGCTACATTCGAAAATGAAATCTGGTGCGGCAGCGCACTGGTGCTGCAAGTGCGCTGCCGACTACAGTAGGATTAAGAATAAGGGATTGTTGAAGGGTTAGGGAAATATACTCTGGCATCCCTTACTCACTCACGGAAACACAACAGCATACGTGCTATTATTTCACGGTGGTCTTCTGTAAGGGGGTGGTTATTGCCGCCAGATGGGCTGCCCAAATGACTGCGAAATGCAGCGTACGCAGGGTACGCTACTTTCCAGATCCAGACCAGAGCCAACTCTAAAAAGTTCGTTTTCAACGTTGACCCTGCTGGAAATCGAACCCGGGAACCCTAGAACAGAGCGTTAAGGCAAACACTTAGGGTGTTTCCTTTTTTTATTTAAATAACTTAATTGCGCTACCGATCTTGATAGAATAATGGATAAGGGATACGGGAATAGACTCTAGCATCTCTTACTTGAAACAATTGTTGTTATTTCAGTAAGGGAGTGGTTACTGTGGCCAGGCTATATGTACTAAAACCTATAGGTAAACTATATATTTTACTTACATATTTTAACTGTATAGTAACAGTTAAAAGTTAAAATATGTTAACCTTATACATTTTTTTTTGACGAGGAGTAATCCGCTTACAGATCTCCTGCCGTCTAGCCAGCGGCAGGAGTATGTGGGGGTCGCCCAGCGCCTGATCATAGCGGCACTGGGAATACCCACTAAAACTCCCCGGTGTCTCCTTGCCCGGGCGGGGTGAACCGGGCTCTGCCGAGGCAACAACTCCGATCCACCCCAGAGCAGCCTAGTCATTGCTGACTAGGCTAACTCCAATGGGAGATTGCCCGGAGGCACCAAGGCAATCCCCAGACGGGGCGGACCTTGTGCAAGCACACATAGCCAACCATGTGCGCAGGTCCCCAAACACATTATACATTTAGCCGTAACAAGTTAATAAATACTGCGGCACAGTTACCACTTTTGTTATCTTTATTATATAGTTACAATCATGGATTCCCACAAATTCGATCGGTTTATTACAAAAAAATACTCTGTAATTTTGTACATCTATACGTTTTTTTTGTCTCCGATTGTTAGCCAATATTAAAAACTCATCATATTGCTGGTGTGAAACAATGCCGGAAGAAGGTCAATAACGGGTCAAAGTGACTTCCTTGCTTAACACCTGGTGGATAAGTTAAAAAAAATATAATATCGTCACGGGAAAGCACACGATTCGTATTAGATTGTTCAAATTATTTGACGGTTATGATTTAGCGGTTAATCAGTTGATTCATTTATATTTTAAGTTAATCAAAGTAATTTGAATTAGATTGGTACCTACATCATTATTCATTGTCTATGATATAAAATTTAAATAAATTTTTTATTAATATATTTTTAGTATATACCACTCTAATGGTGGTCAACCAGATACCAGGTGACATCCGTCGTCTAAGCACAATAAGCCTCATGAGATGAAAATGCACTGTATACGTAGGTATATTTATGTATACCTATTATTAAAGATTACAATTTTTTTTTATTTTTATTAAAGATCATCTCGACCAGTATGTACCTAGGAAGGATGAGGCCGACGATGGAGCGAGCTCTCCCAGAAGATGCCTATTCACTCAAACCTTGAAGAGATTTGGGTTGTATGAGCTCGGAAATACAGACGGCAGGAGTTCCAATGCTTAGCAGTGCGCATTGTAAAAGATGTTTTGAAGCGCTTGGTCCGAATTAGATTCATAAACAATTCATAAATTAAAGACTACATTCGGTGGTATTTATTCGACACTAAACATAGTTTGTATCGCAAAACCCATGTATGCGTGTATATGTGTGTGTGTGTGTGCGCGCGCGTGCGCGTGTGTGCGCGCGTGCGCGTGCGTGCGCGTGCGTGTATAAAATCATCCATAAGATAGTAAGTCTTATTTTTTATAAATTAATTTCGAATAATAAAATAAGCCAATTACAAATGCCGTTAATATCTTTATCTTGTTGTATTTTTGTCTAGTTAACATTGTTGTAAATATATATAATATATCCATACTAATATTATAAATGTGAAAGTAACTCTGTTTGTCTGTCTGTTACCTTTTCACGCCTAAACCGCTGAACCGATCATCATGAAATTTTGTATACACGTTGACATGGATGCAGGGAAGGACATAGGGTACCTTTCATCTAGAAAAAAAAAAATGTTTTCGAGGGATCATCTAACGCCTGGCAAAGCTATAACTGCAATAAAGATGTTAGGCGTTACAATAGCTCCAATATTTAGTAAGGTTATTTTTTTACTTATCAACGCTGGCGAAGCCGCGAGCATCAGCTGGGCAGATACGTATATGTTGCGCCCAGCTAAACGGAAGAACTTCCTCAGGCTGAGGTTATGTCAATGATAATCTTTTTAGATTCTTGTGTTGATTATGTCTCTCTCCTTTCAGATTAAACCATTTTCCATTCCCATTCCCAAGGGACTCAATAAGCAATTCATAACAATACACGTAATATGTAAAACATTTCACGCGTCAATTCCTATTGGAAAAGTTTTAAATTGTAAATGGAATCCGATCCACGACTGCGTTCGGTTTAAAGGCCGGCAAGTTAGAGACAAAATAAATTATGGCCGGGAGCGTGATGCGGTTGTATTAAAACATTCATGAGTTATAACGTCCGTGGAATGTGTCGCTTCATCCGATATTGCGGAATGAGCACGACAGGCGGCTCACAAACTTGCAATATAGGGTGTCCCTTGGCAGGGTTGGCTGAAACTTTTAACTCTTTCAGACTGTATAATATCCAATAACGAGAAATATTTATTTTATTTATTTTATTTATTTATTTCTACGCTTACAACTATTTTTACAGGACTAAGCCTAAAGACAATAGTGTAACTATTAGTACAACTTACTTTATTTCTTACAACTGTATCATATTATGAACAATGCTGACTTTGTGAAGTCATTCAGAGAACACGAAAACAAGTCAATGCTTTCCGCGACTAGGTTGAGGATACGCAGTGCGCGCGTCATAGGTGCCATGCCGAGCAGGTTGGTGCGCCCGCGCGGCACGGCCAGCAGCCGCGGTCGGCGCCGGCGCCACACGTACCTATCGGGGACACACAGGCTATAATTCCCAAGTCTCGAAAAAGCCTCGACTACAACGGTTTTTTTATATTTAACCGGAAGGCTGGCACTAAAATTGCCCCATTAGTTGGTTTGGGCTAAAGGTTAGCCTTTTGAATTAGATGTAAACCTGTACAAACAAACATTAACCTTAGTTTAAAGGTCACCGAATAACTATATGTGTACACTATCTGTAAATTTTAAAATAAATAAATTAATTAAATGTTCGTAGAAATAGCCCAATTACATTACTAACTTTTATGTGAATTAGAAATAGATATTTTCTTCTTAAATGTACCAACAGCGCCGAAAATCTGTCAAGGCCTGAAAAATACCCCACGGAGCTGTTCAAGGAAAAAACAAACAAAGGAATAGAAAGAGAAAAAATGAAATAAAAATTGAAATCCTAAAAAACATAACAAAAGATTAGACCCCTATTAAAAATAATAAGAAAAAAAAAGAAAACATCAAAACATAGGCAAATAGGTACAAATATGTGACCATACGAACACATAAATACGATTAAAAAAGAAACAATAATAATAAAAATAAATAAATAATGCCAAAAGTCACGTCTCGTTACGCTGTATACCTAAAAAGTGTTTTTTAAAGTTCTTTCCACAATTTGAAGCTTCCGATGAGGCTTAAAACTTCCGCCTCCAAAGTCATTACTCATATTCGTACAATATAAGCCTGCACTTACTTACGTAAATATATCAGCTACCTTACCTCGCATAATGTTTGCTGTTAAATATGGTTATGTCAAATAAACGATTATTATTATTATTATTATAATAAAAGAAAATCATTAATGCCCATTAAAAAATACCTACGCATAAATTCCATTTTTACTTTCGACTATTTCGAGTATACAGTGTATATACCAATTTATATATTGTATACATTTGTATACAATTTCTAATTACATCCAAACTATGTAATGCAGTATTATATGAATATACGAGTAAATAATAGGCTTTTTATTGAAGACTAGCGGCCCGCCCCCGGCTTCGCCCGGCGTGCAATTTTTATATACCCTAATACATTCCCCGTTTATCCCTCTTTCCGTTAGCGAAAACCGAATTAAAATCGGTCTACCCGTTCACGCGTGATGCCGTGACCAGGAGAAATAGGGATTCATTTTTATATATAAGAAAATTTTTAAAAAAATGTACACGTTGTACTTATAATACAGACGTCAAAAATTTTTTTTTTTTTTTTTTTAAATTTAAATGAGTTTGCTCTTGACCAGCATCTATCCATGTAGGAAGGATGAGGCCGAAGATGGAGCGAGCTCACCCAGAAGATGCCTATTCACTCGAACCTTGAAAAGATTTGGGTTATATGAGCTCGGAAATACAGACGCCGGCAGGGAGTTCCAATCCTTAGCAGTGCGCATCACAAAAGATGTTTTAAAGCGTTTGGTCCGAATTAGAGGGATATCGACAAGGTGAGGATGGTAACCAGCCGTACGTCTGCATGTCCGATAGAAGAAAGGGGAAGGCGGTATGATCTCATGCAGCTCTCGAGCACACTCTCCGAAGTACATCTTATAGAATACACACAGACAGGCAACTTTGCGTCTATGTGCCAGGCTCTGCAGCTTAGTTCTTATTAGTGTATCATCGCCAATGAGCCTCCTAGCTCTGCGATCCACCGAGTCGAGTGCAGCAAGTTGGTATTTTGCTGTTTGTTCGATTGTCTGTGCGTTTATGTACGCTAATCTCTAAAACGGCTTAACCAATTTGAATGCGGTTTTCACTATTGTATTTTAGCAGGCTTCCCGTAACATTTAGTGTTTGTCTAACAAACAAAAAAGTTACGCGCTATACCGAATACAACGCGTACGAAGTTGCGCGCTCAGCTAGTTAGTAAATAAAAAGTATTTTAATTCAAATGAAATGCTTAAGTTTTAAGCTTAAGGTTTCGCTTCGAACGCGATCTTCTAATCACTTCCTCCAACGACCTCCTCAATGGGACCGTTTCTACTTCAAGTGACGCTACACCGACGGACGGCATAATATATTATGGACTCTAGTGAGAATTACCTAGATAAGTTAGTCTGTAGGCTCGAATCACGAGCCCATTGGATGAGTGGTTGGCTTTGGTTTTGATTTGGAAAGTAGTGGCAGAGGCTCACTGCGTTTAGGCAGCCCGTCTGGCGGCAGTAAACACCTCCTTACGGAAGACCACCGTGAAATAACAGCACGTGTGCTGTTTGTGTTTCGGTGAGAGTAAGGGATCCCATTCTAATCCCTTTAAGTGCTTAATCCTGGGTTGGTAGCGTACACGCAGCATCTGTGGTGTTGCTTGTGTCACGACAGCCACCTACCATCACGTGGATCGTCAGCCTGTCTGTCGACTTTAACATTAAAAAAAAATCTTTGTCGCTTTCAATGTAAAAAAGCGAATTTAAAGTAAGTAATATAAAGAAAATTATCTACGTGCTGATATCTAGACTTCAGTTTAAACGATAATCGATGTAAGTAGTTATAATTTAGAAATTTATTAATTAAATGAATTTTTTCTGCGGGAAGCTTTGTGATGTATAATTCTTTGTTTTATTTGGACAACCCTAACTTCATCGTGATGGCTAAAGTCTTCATGCCTTATTAACTATCATAATATTATTTATACCTAATGGAAAAATTATATAACACCGTCACCAAGCCAGAGGCCATAAAATATAGTTTTCGCGACGTAATTGGGACCATTCGGCACGTATTTTGTGTAGTACCGAGGCATCGTACTTTGCCGTGGGAATAGAAAACCTCTTAACTGTTAGCCACTGAAATGTATTTGTACAATATCATCAATTTTGACAAAGAAAGAAAGATAACAAAACAAAAAAAAGAGTTGGTCAGACTATTACTTTCAAACAGTAAGAAAACTAAATGTATTAAATTTTTAACACCTAATGTCAAGACTGTATACTTATAAATAAATAAATAATTACAATCCCTGGTACTTCTAAATAAAATGAGGCCCACATATAGCTGGATTGGCGAATAGACTTGGTTCTGCAGCGTTCGCGCTTAAAAAAATTCGTCGGCTCACTGTAGTTCATTTTTTGTATATATTGTATACTAGCGACCCGGCCCGGCTTCGCCCGGGGTGCAATTTTTATATATATGCGAACATTCCCCGTTTATCCCTCTTTCTATTAGTGAAAACCGAATCAAAATCGGTCTACCCGTTCGCGCGTGATGCCGTGACCAAGGCAAATGGGGATTCATTTTTATATATTGTAATTTATTGTAGAAGGTGTAGCATGTGTACTTTATTTCAGTTATTACGATATTTAACTGTTATGTGGGGACACGCCGCCTATGTTCAGTTTTCGTGCTGCAGAAGAGGGCTGTTCAATCAATTGGTAATTTATCTAATCGACGGCCCGTTGGATGAGTGGCAAGGGTGCTTGCCTAATGTCTCAGGGGCCCCGGGTTCGATTCCCGGCGGGGTCAAGTTTGGAAATTTTAATGTAATGAAAGTAGTGGTAGGGCACACTGCGTTTCGCAGTGATTGGGCAGCCCGCCTGGCGGCAGTAACCACCACCTTACAGAATACCACCGTGAAATAACAGCATATACGTGCTGTTGTGTTTCGGTGAGTGAGTAAGGGATGCCAGAGCCCATTTCCCTATTCCCTCCTAATCCCTTATCCAATCCTATTGTAGTCGGCAGTGCACTTGCAGCAGCTGTGGCGTTGCTTGTGTTATAGGCGACGGTAGCCACATACCATCAAGTGGACCGTCAGCCTGTCTGTCGACCTTAACATAAAAAAAAAACTTAAACTTATCACTAAGAGATAAATTTAAGAAGGCCAACACATTAACAGTGCCATGTCAACAGGTATTTGATAATATATATTTTTTTTAATAAAAATATTGATTCTTTCAAACGGTGATATTCATGATTGTAATACTAGAAATTAACATGATTTTGCTTTGATTCATACAAGACTAAAAATAGATAAATCATTTAAAGGACAGTGTGTTCTTCGAATTAATTAAGAATAAAACATTTGTAAAACGGAAACTTGTTAAAAAAGTTTATTAAACAATTTTTTAAAGATTATGCATTAAAAAAAATGTTTCTGGAGAGTTTATTTGATTTGATTTGATTAGCTAATTAGCCTTTCTATAAGGCGAGGTAAAGCTGCGAGCATGCTTTATAATCCTGCCTAAAGGTCCCAAGCTAGATATGACATACAATTTATATTTAAATAATTTCCGTAATAAGCAAAAGTGAAACTAATTAATGTCGTTTTTACGCCGAAAAACCTGTAGCCTCAGCATGATTATTATGCTGTAGTGTCAGTTAACAAAGCAGCATTGATTTTCAGTCCCAGCCTTTGAAACAATTCATAGATCTTTCATAATTGAAAAACACAGTGGACCTAAATTAATATGTAAAATTTCTAAAACAATGATATATATTAAAAATTCATAAAAAACAATTCAAAATACAAATTCATAAAATGAATTTGCTATTGAAAAATAAACATTTAATAGTGAAATTTAATAAATATTGAAATTTAATAGTGCTCCGATGAGTTGTTCCAATTAATGCCTACCTCAAACTTTTACACCGCACTGCGCGCCATAGATGCGAAGTTCGTCCGCATTACTTGGATAAAGTGCCGCTGCGCACAGTTCGGATGAGTAGAAACTTTATTCCACGGACGCGCGATCTTTGGAACAGTCTCCATTCTAAGGTGTTTCCATCTAGCTACAATATGGGCTTCTTCAAGCGAGCAGTAAATAAATTCCTGCAAGGTCGGCAGCGCACACGTACCCCCTCTGGTGTTGCTTGTGTCCATAGGCGACCTTTATTAATAGCCTGTCAGCCTGTCTGCCACCTTTTATTAATATAAAAAAAAACATCTTTTAAACTTTAACATATCTTTGCGACAAAATCTTACAGGCTGCAGACATTAACGTCTTTCATCTTTCCACAGATTACTCTAGTGAGTATAACCAATACCGTATGACCAATCTGGGTGGCCAATATTAAAAATAAAAACATAGGGTTACATTATTCTATTAGTACTCCATATGAATTTATATTTGATAAAAAAGAAATACAAAAAATGCGGAAATTTCTTTGAACCAATATTAAATCGTAAGATAGGTTGACACCAATTTTCAAAGCCAAGTACTCGCCTGAAGCAATAAAATCAAAGTTAAATGCACTAACAGATAACAAACATGGGATAAACGATTTCAAAATTTACATTTATAATATATTTTATAATCTAAAAATAATAAATAATATTACAGAAGCAACATATAAATAATGTCACCTTATATATCATTTTTATACTTAAAATCTATTTAAACCATCTAATAAATATAATAGCGAAAATTTCAGTATAAATACACAATGAAGTGGAGTATGAAACTTATCGTATAAGTTATTCCAATTTCTTATCTAATTAAATTTCTTATATATCCGGCGTCTGTATTTCCGAGCTCATTAAACTCAAATCTTTTCAAGGTTCGAGTGAATAGGCATCTTCTGGGAGAGCTCGCTCCATCGTCGGCCTCATCCTTCCTACATGGATAGATGCTGGTCAAGAGAAAACCCATCTTTATTAAAAAAAAAAAGAAAAAAGAAAAAAATATTATGAATAACTTACAAAAAAAGTCATATTTATTACGATTTTTTATTTGAATTATGCGGATTTTTTTTAATACTGAATTTAGCAATGTTTCTCTATACTGGGTTTTTGAAAACTTGAAGTTCTATTCAGTTTATTGCAAACCCTATCCTTTAAATGCCATTTCCAATTATACAAATATAAGTACTCAGATTGTTCGTAACAAATACCGACTGGGAGATACGAAGTGGTGGGCCTTATCGGCGACATATTGCTACTATTAAAGCCTACGGTTTTAAGTCTGAACTGGCACTAAAACCTATTTATATAAGAGAAGACAAAAAAGCTCGCGTTCAAAGAGAGACACGATAAATTTAAAGTTGTGAATAAGTGAAAAGCAATGTAAGCATTAAACTTAAATTGCTTTAAGCTTCGTATACATTACATATGCTTAGTGTATTGTTTATTATTAAAATAAGTGAATGAGACTTTCACTTATAGGACTGTTGTCTAAAACCCTATTACCTACAGTTGAATACAAAAAAAATTAACTATTATTCCAAACAACTTTAGGTCGAAATTCAATTAAAATAATAATCATGAAAACACATTTGTGATTTAAAAATATCAAAATATGACATTCAATTATTTTGACGGCCCGTTGGATGAGTGGCAAGAGTGCTTGCCTAACGTCTCAGGGGCCCCGGGTTCGATTCCCGGTGGGGTCAACTTTGGAAATTTTAATGATATTTTCAAAAAATTGACTCTGGTCTGGATTTGAAAAGAGTGGTAGGGCACCACTGCGTTTCGCAGTCATTTGGGCAGCCCGCCTGGCGGCAGTAACCACCTCCTTACAGAATACCGCCGTGAAATAACAGCATATACGTGCGGTGATGTTTCGGTGAGTGAGTAAGGGATGCCAGAGCCCATTTCCTTATCCCCCTCCTAATCCCTTATCCAATCCCACTGTAGTCGGCAGCGCACTTGCAGCAGCTGTGGCGTTGCTTGTGTTATAGGCGACCGTAGCCACCTACCATCAAGTGGAACGCCAGCCTGTCTGCCGACCTCTGTAAGGTAAAAAAAAACTTAACTAACCTTTTTGTGTACATTGCCCACTTTACTTACTCGGTTAAATAAATTAATAAAATAACTTAAATAAAACTGTTTCCCGTCCAGCCAGCTCTTCAAGGCGCAGATAAAGGTTTTATACACAAATCGTGCAGCTCCCTGTATGGATGGTATCGGAGTTCGGATCCCGGTGAATGGGTGATGTTCCATTCATCGCGCAGCGAACACGCCCTGTATGTTGTTTAGTTTGTTTGTTTTGTATTTAACGTTTGACCCAAGTCATAAGAAACTTAGTTCTTCATTTTCATTCTTTTTAGCCTCCCAGTTTATTGTACAAAAAAGATGACAGGATGACAGTTCTCTTGATAGTGGAACACAGGGGTGATGGAAGTACGCCGATGGAGCTGATAATATAAAGGGTAATGGAGAAATTGATAGCGGAGTTCTATTATTTCACGGTATGGTACTTACCGACCGGCTGCCTAATGTTAAGATACCAGATTTGAAGTATTATATAGGTTCGATTGTTAAGAAGACCATAATATAACAAAAAAGCTGCTTTGATATCCAAGACACCATGCTCTCCCTTCTGTAGTGCGAAAATGACGCTTATAACGTAAAACTTCTAGTTAATTACCATAAGGCAAATAATTTGACGAACTCCTTTGGATGAGTGGTAAGGGTGCTTGCCTTAACGCTCTGTTCTAGGATTCCCGGGTTCGATTCCCGGCAGGGTCAACTTTGTAAAATGAACTTTTCAAATTTGGCTCTGATCTGGAGCTGGAAAGTAGTGGCAGGGAACATGGTTTCGCAGGCATTTGGGCAGCCCGTCTGGCGGCAGTAACCACCCCCCTTACAGAAGACCACAGTAAAATAACAGCACGTGTGCTGTTGTGTTTTGGTGAGTGAGTAAGGGATGCCAGAGCCCATTTCCTATTCCCTCCTAATCCCTTATCCTTAATCCTACTGTAGGCGGCAGCGCACTTGCAGCAGCTTTAGCGTTGCTTGTGTTGTAGGCGACGGTAGCCACCTACCATCAAGTGGACCGTCAGCCTGTCTGCCGATCTTAACATAAAAAAAATTCGGCAATTATTTGAACCCGAGACCACTGAGACAGAGCGTTAAGGTAAGCACCCTAATCACTCATCCAACGGGCTCGTCGAATGGATATGGGTCGAAGGGATAGGGAAATGGGCTCTGGCATATCTTACTCACTCACCGAAACACAACAGCACACATGCTCTGTAATGACTTTCTGTAATCACAAAGTCTCAGTCACACGTAGCGATTAATGGCCACCATTTTCCGCCAGCGAAAATTAGCTTCGTGTGAGAGGGCGCGAGCTAAATATAGCTGACCGAAAAATAGCCGAGCGGTAAATAGTTACGTGTGACAGGATAGTTGTTAAAATTAGCGCAAGTAGGCTTTCCTGCAATATATTAATATTGCGAAGCAGTTTTTTACTCTGTGGTTTATGTCGTGACTGTTTGTGGCAAAACAGGCGGAATTTTAGGATTTTTGGGCCTTTGGGCCCATTTTTCACAGTCATTTGGAGGCCCAAATGACTATGAGACGGTATATGTCCTGCCACTACTTAATTTATATACATATATACTTAAAATAATTAAATTTGTTTAAAGTAATGAAGCTTAAAACAAATTTAATTATTTGTTTAACTAACTCTAGAGTTCTCGGGTTCAATTCCCAGCAGTATCAATTTTGAAAATGAACTCTTAAAAGTTGGCTCTGGTCTGGATTTGTAAAGTACTGGATTTATAAGGCCCTGGTCTGGATTTCGCAGTTATTTGGGCAGCCCGTTTGGCGACAGTAACCACCCCCTTACAAAAGACACCGTGAAATAACAACACGTAGGCTTCAGTGTTTCGGTGAGTGAGTAAGGGATGCCAGATCCCATTTCCCTATCCCCTCCCAATCCTACTGTAGTCGGCAGCGTACTTACAACACCTGTAGCGTCACTTCTGTTATAGGCGGCAGTAACCACCTGCCATCAAGTGAACCATCAGTCTGTCTGCCAATCTTAACATTAAAAAAGTATTAACACAAAACAATTTAGATGAAGTTAGAACCTCAGAAACAACTCGCTTGACGCTTATGCTTTATACGTTTATTGTAAGTCCGGATACACACAAGTAGTTAAAGATACATTCTGAGCTATTTGGAGTGTAAACTGTGAGTCATAATCCGTGGGAATTGATAACATCTAGCAATTGTGCGCCGATTGTAGGATGACGCGGGATTTCTGTTCCGGTTAAGACTAGACTGTAAATTCAATTACTAAAAATTATTAATTAGATTAATTTTAAAATAAAATATGTTATTACCTTAAAAATGCAATGTGAGTAAAATCTAAAATCATTTTAAAATTCTTTTTTTTTTCTCGGAAATGTCATGGTATTATTTTAGAATCACTAATAATTTTACTTATTAAGTAAGTATTATTATTAAATTTATTTGTATTGCTGTGTATTTGATAGTTATTGCAGGCTATGATGGCCGCTATTACGTTGCAGTTTTTACCGCTGGAGGATCAGGACCTTGACGACTCGCGAGGTATGTGACAAATTTCCTTGTTTCCTCGTCCTTGGATTGCACGTACCCCCAGCAAAATAAATAGAGTCCACTTCAAATAATTGCTTGGCGTGACTACTATCGATAGGGTGGGGCCTTCGATACATTCTCCCGGCGTGAACGCTTTTTCCAGAACGTTCCATGGTTAGTCGTTACAATAATATCCACCATGGTGTGCCTTTAGTATAAATGTGTAAAGATTTGTCAAGGTGTTTGTAAGGGATGAGAGAACAAAAGAAGAACTAGTGATGCTTTTTTTTTGACAATCTTGATGTAAAACTAAATTTAGCCTAAAAGAATTTAGCCTGTCCAATACATTCTTATTGTCTCTATTATCAGAAAAACACTGTTTTTGTGTTCTTTGTACCAAAAAACTAATAACAATATTCGAATGAATTAGAATAATGAATAATGTTAGATCAATGAATGAATAAGCTTCGTAATGATGATATCACGAGACTGTTATTTATGCCGACACAGTTCTAGATTTATATTAATTTCGAAGAACAACATTAACTACAATGACGTCATTACGAAATGTTTAAAATATCCTACAAAGGATTCGTGAGATTTTCCACGTTGTCTTTTCTAAATTCCCATTGAAAATATAACCTTAGACTCTTCTTATAATTTTGTTATCAATTTAATTGGAGACTAATACGGTATAAGATATCATTTATCTGTTAGGTATTACGGGAAATTATAATGTGTTGTCAGGTACTAGGAACTAGTTAGCGAAGGGTTATCAGACAATGTCGGTATAAACTCAGCTATCTACACTCATTTCGATGTATTTCAAGTTCATATACCGTCCCGTGAAGCTACTTGCAAATGGATATGAAATTCCAATTGTATATTTAGGAAAAAGTAAAATGTGTGATAACATTATTACAGATGTTAGTTAGTATATGCGGGCTTCTGACTAGGTTGTTTAGAATATTTTTTCATGATCCATTATGCCATAATTGAAATTGTCCTTTGAAATTGATCCTTCTTGAGTCTTAGAATTTTTTGTATGTTAAAAAAAGGAAGTAACAATAAATAATAATAACATCATATATACAATGTAATTTTTTCACAAAACATTTATGTTCGTCTAACATTTTGTATATTATAAACTACCACCGGTTCGGAATACTGCTTCTAGGGGGAAGAACTCGGCAAGAAACCTCTCTATATAACATTATAATATTATAATTGAACTCCAAGGATGTTTATCATTTATATAATTCAATATTTATAATATTCCTTTTGCTTAGGGATTTTCTTAAGATCAACTTCAAATTTATTTATAGATGACTGTTGTATATTAGACACAAAACATAACTAAGTTTAAATTCACTCTGAATACGATCTTAACTTCTTATTTTTTAGTATTATACTATTAGAGGCTAAATGTTTGTATGCTAAGTGTTAATTTTTGAAACCAACTGCGGATTCTTAGTCATTGACAACTAAGTTAACTATTCCTGAGTAACAAAGACTACTCTATCAATTATAAAAGTAAGTGTTAAGCTCCAAAATCAAATATACTTAATTTGTATTCATTAAAAACATATTAAATCCCTAAAAATGTTGAATAAAACGTATCATTTGGGCGGCCCGTCTGGCGGCAGTAACCACCCCTTTACAGAAGACCACCGTGAAATAACAGCACGTGTACTGTAGTGTTTCGGTGAGTGAGTAAGGGATGCCAGATCCCGTTTCCCTATCCACTCCTAATCCCTTATCGTTAATCCTACTGCAGTCGGCAGCGCACTTGCAGCAGTTTAGGCGTTGCTTGTGTTATAGACGACGGTAGCCACCTACCATCAAGTGGACCGTCATCAGCCTGTTTGCCGACCTTAAAATAAAAAAAAAAAACTTTTGAAGTGCAGTAGTTGCATTTTAACTTCCATAAAAGAAATATCTTTTAGGATTACGTCCACTCAGATTACTCAATCCACTCAAAATTTGGTAATAAGTAGTTAATGTTCCCTGTGAAGTAAAATTAAATTTAATATCTTTAGTACATACCACAAATATTATAAAATTCTTTTTTACGCCTAGCGACCAATGTCTCTTTACACAACGTAATTAAAATCCTCACCTCTACGTGTTGAGGTGTGGCATAATCAATCCAGCTAACTGGAGGTTAACAAGACTTTAAATGTCTCCAAGATAACCCAGCGATTTTAGCAGTGGCGTCGATGGAGGTGTTATTCGCAACTCGTGTGTATTAGCGATGCATCGCGTCCGGCCCACGCTCGATGGGAAAGGGCAAAGATGAAGCGGGCACTGAGCACTCGCACGCCCCGCGCCAACACTAAACCTGGGTAGCGGATTGCATTCCGAATCACCATCTCCGCAACGTACTCAACGTTGTCTGAGCGCAGAGTAACAATCATTCTTAATGAAAATTTCTTGTCCAAATGATATGTTTCTTAAAGTATGTTTCTTTTTTTTTATTTTTTTTTTATTATTTACTAAAAAAAAATACATAAAGAGGAAACCAGGTATACGGTACATTATAAACTACACTAAGTTTGTCTATGTACCTACCGAACAATTAAAATATACGTGTTACTTCAATAATTGTTCCAAAAAATATTAAGGTAATATTTGGTATTGTTACGTGCGGGGTGAGTCTAACTGCCGTGTAAAGGCGAAAATGAACTTTTTTTTTTTTTTTTTTTTTTTTTATTATAGATGGGTTTGCTCTTGACCAGCATCTATCCATGTAGGAAGGATGAGGCCGAAGATGGAGCGAGCTCACCCAGAAGATGCCTATTCACTCGAACCTTGAAAAGATTTGGGTTATATGAGCTCGGAAATACAGACGCCGGCAGGGAGTTCCAATCCTTAGCAGTGCGCATCACAAAAGATGTTTTAAAGCGCTTGGTCCGATTTAGAGGGATTTCGACAAGGTGAGGATAGTAACCAGCCGTAAGTCTGCATGTCCGATAGAAGAAAGGGGAAGGCGGTATGATCTCATGTAGCTCTCGAGCACACTCTCCGAAGTACATCTTATAGAATACACACAGACAGGCAACTTTGCGTCTATGTGCCAGGCTCTGCAGCTTAGTTCTTATTATTTATTTCCACAAACTAACACCAAAAGCTGGGCCATCCTAAATAGAGTGAAGCGATGCTTCACACCTGGACAGCTCCTCTCTTTGTACAAGGTACAAGTCCGATCTTGTATGGAGTACCTATTGCTGTCACAGTTGGGATGGCTCAGCAAAATACCAACTTGCCGCACTCGACTCGGTGGATCGCAAGAGCTAGGAGGCTCATTGGCGATGATACACTAATAAGAACTAAGCTGCAGAGCCTGGCAGATAGACGCAAAGTTGCCTGTCTGTGTGTATTCTATAAGATGTACTTCGGAGAGTGTGCTCGAGAGTTGCATGAGATCATACCGCCTTCCCCTTTCTTCTATCGGACATGCAGACGTACGGCTGGTTACCATCCTCACCTTGTCGAAATCCCTCTAATTCGGACCAAGCGCTTTAAGACATCTTTAAGATTTAAGACATCATAAGGATTGGAACTCCCTGCCGGTGTCTGTATTTCCGAGCTCATATATATAACCCAAATCTTTTCAAGGTTCCTGTGAATAGGCATTAATAAAAAAATGCATAAAAAAGAGGCTTTATTAAAAAAAAAAGAAATACTTCCAAAAGTGCTAAACTTGTCCGATAAAACCGTTAAACTTGTCAAAAATCGTCAAGGATTCCCTTAATGAGTCGCTGGTTTATCGCATAACTGTGTCTGCCGCTCGCCACTCTCCTATTCACATTTGCCGCCAAAAGTCTCGATCTATTTCGAATTTACTAGAAATAAACAAGTATGGTAAACACGGAATTGTTTTTTCCACTCCGTGATTGTAAACAAGTCCATTGAAAATGTAATCTGGTCTAGATCTGGCAAGTAGTGGAAGGGCATACTGCGTTTCGCAGTTAAGTAACCCTCTTACAGAAGATCACCCTTAAATGACAGAATGATTGTGTGTTGTTGAGTTTAGGTGAGAAGGAAAGCCAGATCCCATTTCCCCATCCCTTCCCAATCTGTAATCCTTAATCCTACCGTCAATCTGTTGACTTTACCATAAAAAATAACAATTTCATGGAGAATCTAATGAAAATTAACTATTTTTGGGCCTGGTTCATCACAGCTTTAGGCATTATTTTACTTTATGGTAATACGTATTAAAAAAATTGGCGAAAATAAAAAATAAGAAAATAATATCTAATTTCAAACCCGATTAATCCTAGTTATATATAATAAATTTACACACATAATACTATAACCGTTTTATTACGTCGGCGCTTGCGCCTTGACACGTGGGCGACTGACAGATTTAGGCGAATAATTTAACGCTAATGTGACGCCTTATCTAAAGTAGTCTATTCACGGCGCTTTATGTGAGCTTTGCTGACCCCACCGGCCACAAATTCTCCACCAAATGTCACGTGTCAAAATAATACAAGCTGTTATCTAGTGTTTTGGTAATACCACATTCCGTTAATGGGTCCGCACGTTCGGCGCACTTTCACTTTGATCCCAATTACTGTTTTGAGTTATAATAAATGTTTTTAAACTACATTTTTTAATTTAATTATTAATTTTATATCACAGAGATAATGAAGCCTTCATATTTTGCCCCAAAAACCTCACTTTGACAGATAATTCTGTGAAATAAATCCATGTGTTTCTAAACGATTCGATTCTAACGGTTCATGATCAAGACTGTGAAGTGTGTGTCGGCCCCAGAAGGGGGAGAACGACAAGGGACAGAGGGACGAAAAAACAATTTATAAGAGACCTGGGGGTTTTTCTCGATTCTAAACTAATCTTGAATCAACATATTCAGCATATCTGTAACAGGGCCTTTCAGTTCTATGGTCTAGTGATAAGAACTTGTTCAAATTTCAAATGTCCTGCAACTTACTTGTACCTGTATAAGACTCTGGTTCGATCACAACTTGAATATGCCTCGATAGTTTGGAATCCCTTCTATGATAAATACTGCCAACAGTTAGAATTAGTGCAGCGTAAATTCCTTAAAACACTTAATTATAAGTGCTTCCGCTCAAGGTTGCCGTATGTTGATGCATTAAATAAGTTTTCACTACCTAGTTTAGAACAGCGACGATTGCTTCTGGATGCTATGTTCTTATATAATGTTTGCCACAACCGCTATGACTGTAACTACTTAGTAAATAACATTGTATATCGCTTACCAAGCAGTTCGCAGCGTATACGAGATTGTTATACGCATAAACTATTTATGCCGAAACACTGCAAAACTATCGCTGGTGAACGTGCGCCTTTGTATCGTGTTATGAATGCATATAATAGTTTCTTTACACAAATTGACCTGTTTGCAATTAGTCCACAAAAATATAGAAAAGAGATAATCAAATCAATGCATTAGCTTAATGAGTTTTTATTGTTCTTTTTTTTTTTATTGATTTTTCTCTCTTGGTTTTTTTTTAATTTTTTTATTGGTGTGTCCTCTCTGTATAAAATTGATTTACTACTTTGTGGAAAATGTTGTTGATTGCACTATTATTTAAGTTTATGTTTTGTTTCTTTTTTTTTTTCCTTCTTTAGTCTAATATACATGGTGTAATTGTTTGTTTTCCCTAATAAAATAAAATAAAATAAAATAAAATAAAATAAAATAAAATAAAATAAAATAAAATAAAATAAAATAAAATAAAATAAATAAAATAAATATACATGATTCGGCCCGTATGACTTGACTGTCGACATGGGTTGGTGGAGGGTTCATGAACAAGGCAAGCCAAAACTTCTTTTATGTTAAGATTGGCAGACAGGCCGATGGTCCACTTGGTGGTAGGTGGCTACCGTCGCCTATAACACAAGCAACGCCACAGGTGCTACAAGTGCGCTGCCGACTACAGTAGGATTAAGGATAAGGGAATGTTGAAGGGTTAGGGAAATATACTCTGGCATCCCTTTCTCACTCACCGAAACACAGCAGCAAACGTGCTGTTATTTCATGGTGTCTTCTGTAAGGGGGTGGATACTGCAGCCAGACGGATCCAGACTTCCAGATCCAGACCAGAGTCAAATTTGAAAAGTTCAATTTTCAAAGTTGACCCTGCCGGGAATCGAACCCGGAAACCCTAGCACAGAGCGTTAAGGTAAGCAACTCATTCAACGGCTCGTCAAAATAATAAAATATATGTGATAATATGTATAATAATAAGATATATTTAATATCTTCGGGTTCAGAACTCTGCAAAACAAACCATATTGTACCGTAAATTCTCGCCCTAATCAACGTTGGATGAGTGGTTAGGGTGCTTGCCTTAACACTCTGTTCTAGTTCCCGGGTTCGATTCCCGGCAGGGTCAACTTTGAAAAATCAACTTTTCAAATTTGACTCTGGTCTGCTTGTGTTATAGGCGACGGTAGCCGGCCTGTCTGCCGATCTTAACATTAAAAAAAAAAACCGAACTTTCCGAAGTACGGATCAATTAGATATTTTTCGATTACTGATTTATTATATTAATATTTACAAAATATTCTTAATCTATTATTTGGAATAACTTGGAAATAAATTGTTTCTTATTTCAATCATAAAAAACGAAAAAAAAAAAAATACTACGATAAGTAACCACCTGTTCTTACAATGCGTCCATTGATTAATTCGGATAGTAAACGCGGCCTGTGCGTCGAGTCGTGACGATAAAACTGTAACATGGACCACCCATTTGCTGATGCAGAGTACTGTATATACATAATATTATTCACAATAACCACGTTGGAATACAGTGGATATTACATTATTTTTCCCAAGTTCATTTTAAAATTAATTTTATTATAATAAGGGATCAATATTGAAATATATTTCGGATCTAAATCACATGAAGATATCATCGCTAACAAAACGTATGAATGTTTCATTCTTACTTAGTTTCCGGGTTAATTATTTCAATTGTGATTTCAAATTTAATAAAAAAATTTAAAAAAATATATTTTTTTATAACACTTAAGTGCCAAAATAAAAAGATTTTCCATAACAAAATTGTCCCAATTTTATTGATTTTTGAGATCGCTCGAAATAGCGATTTGTTGGCGCGAAGTCCTATACAGACTTGGTTCCAACTTTCCGAGGTGCATCCGTACCTGTGGCCAATGATCTCGTGCTTCTTACCACGAGCATCAAATCCCAACTTGGTACTTCTGTCGAGTCCAAAGCTCAAACACCGGCCAAAAAGCTGGGAATCCGAAAGGGGTGCCTCACACCTGGACAGCTCCTCTCTTTGTACAGGTCATAAGACCGATCTTGCATGGAGTATTGCTCAGCAAAATACCAACTTGATTCATTCCTTGTGAATTTCTTTATTTTCTATGAAAATTACAATC
Organism: Bembecia ichneumoniformis; assembly: GCA_910589475.2. Classification (NCBI taxonomy): domain Eukaryota; kingdom Metazoa; phylum Arthropoda; class Insecta; order Lepidoptera; family Sesiidae; genus Bembecia; species Bembecia ichneumoniformis. The sequence continues at coordinate 16,853,942 of OU342534.1, read as the reverse complement.
CAAGTTTAAATGATAAATAAGACCCCAAAAAAAATGTGGGTCACGTGATATGTATTAATACGTCACTTGCTTGCAAACATTCAGATGTCAAATCATAGTACGCTCATGTACTGTACTAAGCATCAACTGTGAACAAAGCAAATGACGCAACTCTACAATTATATGCTACCAATCGCGTACTTTTTTAATCACGTGGTCAATCATCAAAATTTAATAATTTTAATAATGATTTCTTATGAAAATCTTCTTATATATAAAAATGAATCCCCATTTCTCCTGGTCACGGCAATACGCGTGAACGGGTAGACCGATTTTAATTCGGTTTTCGCTAATGGAAAGAGGGATAAACGGGGAACGTTTTAGGGTATATAAAAATTGCACGCCGGGCGAAGCCGGGGGCGGGCCGCTAGTCGTATATATTTTTAAACGCTGTGTTAGTTAATTTGGTTTAAAAAAATATTTACAGTTAGTCTAGTAACAATTTGTTTCATATTTTCATTATAGTAAAATACCGTATTTTCAGTTGAGTTTGCACAATACCTTTCATTCTCGGCGAAAAATGCTCGGAATAAGTCACGCAAATTAATCGGCATATCCATGTTAACTTGTCGTCAGTCACCGTGTACATCATTGTAATTGGATTAAACGATTTTTTCTGTCATTGTTTTCTGCAGCCGTCCATTGTTCTTACTTTCTTGTTTGTTTGTTTCTATATCTGCTCTTAGCTGCGGCCGTAAGCCTGTGTGTTAATAAGGCTTAATGTGATTCGATATTTCATTGTCAATCTAAATAGACAGCACTATAAATGTATAACATTTGAAACTAGATTAAGTTACGACGTCTCGTTATCAATCACTTATGATATAGGCAGGCATTGAACGGTTTTAATGTGATAAGATGTTCCTAAGTTATACTTTATAATGTGTTATAGAAATTCTTGAATTATTCGTGTTTGCGATATATATACCAAACAAACCAACAAGTTGTAAATTTTTTTATAGTATTCAAATGCTATCAAAATCGTATTTATTTCATTGAATTCCGTCTATATCTTCTAACATATAACGCAGTAGACTTAACTGAATATTATGTCTACTTCGCACTTTGACTTTTCGCAAAGCGACTAGTCCCTCCAGTGACGGACTAGTCGCGTTAGAGTGTCTCTCACTGAAGTAAACATTTAGAATAAACATATCTAAATAGTCTCAAAACATGCCATTTAACATATTATTATCTGCTATTTCAATAAATTTATCGACCAAAAATCAAATTTCATTAATGTTCACAGTGCAGTTAGAAGAATTGTTTACGTTAAATCTCATTAGCAACCACCGATGTGATTTAGAATCAAAATTTGATAAAGACGTGCTATTTTTTTTTACCAACAATTTAGTGCCAATATTTTTTTATGTTAAGATCGGCAGACAGGCTGACGGTCCACTTGGTGGTAGGTGGCTACCGTAGGATACAGTAGGATTAGGAGGGGAATTGTAGTGTTGTACTTTTACCGAGGGAAAAAAATAGTTTCAGATTTTTGTCTTTGCCTTTGTGCACTCTAATCTCAGAAACGGCTTAACCGATTCAAATGCGGCTTTCACTGATGTATTGTACTAAGCTTCATTTGTTTCATTCTCATCGGTTTACAAACAAAATAGTTACGCACTATTCTGAATACCAGGCGAGCGAAATCGCGGGCACAGCTAGTTTTTAATGAATACTTTTTTGTATTTTTGATTACAATTTTAAAAATTTTAAATTAAAACTTTTAAAATGTGACATATATTTTTTTTTTTTGATTCGAATGATGATCTTACTTCGAATAAAATACCTTAAATACTGTGTTGTGCAATTATAAAAAAAAGAAATCAACACAAAATACCAAATAATTTAAACAACATATTTTTTTGGTCCTACGTAAGTTACTACATAAAACCTTATTACATGCACTTAAAAATATGTCAAAGTGCTTAAAAGTTAACATTATGATAATAAGTTAAAATATAAAATAAGCGAAGCACCGACCGCAAACTTTCACCCGGCATTATCATAATCGAGTGTCGTCTTCATCAATCGATTGCGCAAGCGCCGATCGAGAGTGATTTTTCACTCGCGACGGTCAGTAAAGCACCGAAAAGGACTGACATCGATACTGACACAAAAATTGAATCGATACATGCAAGATAAATTGTCGATTAATTCCGAGAGACATTATGCCTTGTGAAGTGCAAAAATGGCGAAATGTAAGGCGATTTGCATAATGAAACTCTCGTAATTGCAAAATGATAAGAACTATTGCAATTTACTTTATAAAAAAAACTTTTCAAAATTGCCTTTAGTGCGTAAGATCAAATATTAATCATGCAATCTTCATGTACATTCTGTCACAACAATTTAAAACTTTCTTTTTTATGTTAAGATCGGCAGACAGGCTGACGGTACACTTGGTCCCGTTGGATGCTTGCCCTAGCCTCTGTTTTAGGGTTCCCGGGTTAGATTCCCGGCAGAGTCAACGTTAAAAACGATCTATAATAATAAATAAATATTATAATTACATTTGTGCTAGCAAGTATAGGTCTGTTTTTAAAACTAAGATATTATGTAAAAAAATATATAAAACAGATTAAAACAGGCTGCTAGGCAGAGATTAGGAGGAAAATGATCTTTTCAAATTTGGCTCTGTGTTTAGCAGTCGTTTATGTACCGCCCGTCTGGCGGCAGTAACCACCACCGTGAAATAACAGCACATGTGCTGTTTTGTTTCGGTGAGTGAGTAAGGGATGCCAGAGCCTATTCTCCTATCCCCTCCTAATCGCTTATCCTTAATCCTACTGTAATCGGCAGCGCACTTCAGCAGCTTTGGCGTTGCTTGTGTTATAGGCGACGGTAGCCACCTACCATCAAGTGGACCGTCAGCCTGTCTGCCGATCTTAACATTTAAAACTTTGAAAGATTGCCAAGTTGCAGGGAGGCGAACTAATTTTCTTTCCTTTTTTTTACCGAAGAGACGGTTATCTTAGCATTTTATGTATTGAGGTAAACAGCTAGGCAGCCCATCTGGCGGCAGTGACCAGCTTCTTACAGAAGGCTACAATAAGTGCACATATGCTGTTGTGTTTCGTTGACTTACCTTTGCAACCATTATAATGTTGCTTGGCTAGCTTAGCCACCTACCATCAAGAGGAAAGTTGGCTTTTATGCCGACCTCAAAAAAAAATTAGTTATAACTTTTCCATTAAATTTAAATTAATTATAATTGTTTTACTGCCACCGTGCCCATTCTTAGAATTCATTGCATTTCTCTATATTATATTACTTGTATCGGTAAATCACAGACTACTTGTAGTAAGTGGGTCCAGAGTCAGATGTACCAGTACTTTCCTATAAATCGTATGAGGAAACATTGAACTATACGCGCATAAATTAGCTTTTCTGATCACAAAAGAAAAAGCGAACAGTAGATGAGCTTTGTATTCTGGGTAAGCTTTCTATAATCTTACCTAAATTTGTAACAATTCTAATGCAGTATTTACAAAATGATACGATATTTTGTATATTTGGCATTCACACTTTCATAGATTTAGCACAGTAATGCCAAGAATAAGTAAGAAGTATACATCGGTTTATATTTCTTTATTCTCATTAAAGCTTATAGCTACTTACATGAGAAATTCTGATAAAAAACTTAAATAGGTAACGACACACTGAACAGAGAGACCAAATAATAATAATAATAATAAAGGAAAATTAAATCAAATTTGACAACTGCTATCGAAACATGACATTCAAATACTTAACATAACATGCTTACACAGCTTGGATTTAAATTCTCCGAAAGATTTTAGCTTAGCTTAGTGTAGGGGTCAAAATTCAAGTTACCAATTGTAAACTAGTGTATCAAGCTAATAAATCATTATAATCATTATTATTATTATACATTTATTTATTTCCTTTCTTAATTTTAAATTTTTTACAATATATATGTATATAAAAACAATAAATATTATAAAAAACTTAAAATTAGGTGTCCACTAGTAGCGGGGCAAGGCCCAAGCTACCGGTGGTTAGGGCTGCAGAGTGAGGAACCTCCTGACAATGCGTGCCGTGTCAAGAAGTACCGCCTTGTTATTATTATTATTATTTTGCCTGTTTTATATCCAAGGGTAATTCGTTAAAAAGTTGTGCTCCCTCAAAAGTAAGAGTTTTCTTGCCATATGTAGTTCGTACTTTTGGTAAAACCACATGGCTTGCTCGTCTGGTTGTGCAGTTGAAAAGATCTTTTTGTTTAAGCAAAGTAATATCGGAGTGAATTGATTTATCTAGTATCTTTCGAACGAGTATACATATTTTATATTAAATTTATATAATTGACTTAAATTCATTAATTTTGTTTCTTTATAAATTTTGTTGGTAGGTGTTAGATAGGGATAATGAATTTTTAATATACAATTTTTAATACTTAAATAAAAATGTACTAAAATCATTAAATATTTTATGTTATGTACATTGTATAGCCTTCTATAGTAAGATCCCAAACTATATATACCACTACATAAATGTTAGCAAACTATATATGTATATACTTTTTGTGAAAGAAAAAATATATAGAGAAGGCATATTTATGCTTGTGATGATTATTTGACAGATGGAGCTGCTTGTGTCTTTTTTTATATTATATAGTTCAAAAAGTTCCCATATTTCTTACTTCCTCTAACTCATAATGCATTGTAAGATTTCCTTTTTGTAATAAAATATTAAAATGTATCCAATTTCTTCATTAGAATCATTCATTTTGACAGGAAGAAAAACAAATGAAAAGTAGCTAGAAAAAACATTTTACTAATTTGTGTCCTTTTTGAAATATAACCTTTTTAATGTCATCAAAACCAGCCACACACAAATAGTACAGCCAAAGAGATTTTATTACATGTTGATACATACTATATGCGAAAAGACTTTTTCCCCGACCTAATATAAACTATTGTAAGTCAATGAATTTGGTTAACTAACCTCATGCTCGCCGTGAAAACACGTAAAGTTTCCTACCCGGACGAAATTCTTAAACATGAGCGATACGATGTGCTTCAGCTGGTGATGGCATGCAAAATGATTTAAAAAAAGAGAAAGGTTGGAAGAAAAAAGAAGTCCTGGATGAAGAACATCAGAGAGTGGACCGGGATAGCTAACACGGTTGAGCTGTTCCGAAGAACAAAAGACAAAGACGACTGTTCGAGGCTGATAGCCATCCTTCATTAATTAGAGAGTCACAACAAGAAGAAGAAGAATTTTGTTCATATCCAATGAAGAATAAATAATTATTTCACTTTTCATGCTCTGAAAGTGCTTATTTGTGCAGGATATAGGCTGCACAAAATCGAATTTTGTGCACAAGTGCATTAACGTATCTACTCATAAATGTATCTATATTAAGGCAAAGAAAATGAGCCATACAGCCAAACACAATAAGAAATTCATAGATAGAATTTGTTATTTTATAATATTTACTTAAATTTATTTGCCTTATGTGTTTTTTAAGACATAAAATATATTAAAATTTAAATTCAAGTACGGTAGGTCATTTAATTAATTTAAAAGAAATATTATTACAAAATTAATTTAATAGTAGGCTGTATATGTCTGCAGCCCAAGCCAATGTCACAAGATGTCAATGTCAATGTCGTAAAATTTAAAAAAAAAATCGGCGGGAAACAGCTCTTGTTTTTTCGTACGTTTAAAGAAATGTTATGTTATACTACTGTTTTATTTCCTCGCAACGCAATCGAAGTGAAAAGCAGAGTTTATAACTCGTCCACAAAACCATTTTTATCCCCGACATTACTATCAGCCCGAGCCAAGTCTCTGATATAAATGGTTCGTTTTGTGCACTTGTTGTAAAATCTACTAATACACCGTTAGTGTATTTTAACGCAAATTTCTCTATCGTATAAGTCACTCCCTAAAATACTTACTGTACTACCGATACCACGTACTCGGCAGGCCAGGCGTTCGGTCAAGTTTAACAAATAAATCATCGATACAAGCGATCATAAATCAATCGAATCATCTCCCGATTGCACCGATTCGATCCATCTCTCGATTAGAACGATTCGTTGCGGTGCGAAACAATCGTTTCAAAGTCTAGTTATGAATAATTCTCTATCAATTATTCGTGTGATTTAGTACGTCGTGATACATATATTATTGTGTTAGTAATATACATATTTATAATTCACAGACACACACATTGTTAATGTTTTTGAACTTAAATACTGGCTATATATTTAAGTAGATTTGATTTTCAAACAATAAAAAGAAAAGTTGAAATTAAAATGTTTTTTTTTAAATAAATGTATGATGTCATTTGTTAGAAAAAATATGAGTTGAAGTTTAGAGACCAAAAGAAAATGATGTGTTTTAATAATAATAATAATAATAACCAAGCGCAACCAACCAACCAACCACAGGCACAACCAAGCGGCCAGAATCCTGCATCAGGAGCTCGCTCTGAAATACGGCTTCCTTGAGCGGAGGATACCTTACTACCGGTACTCGCCAGAACCAGTCCTCGAGAACAGCCGTGCCAAGCTCTACTGGGACCGGCCCATCATCACGGACAGGACTATTCTAGCGAATAGACCTGATATCGTGTTGATGGACCGGGAGCAGTCGCGGGTGTTTTTGGTGGATGTCACTATCCCCCATGACGATGGTCTCGTGAAGGCTGAAACCGAGAAGAGGAGGAAATACCTCGACTTGGCCCACGAGATCGTCGACATGTGGGCCGTGGCATCCGTTGAAATCATCCCAGTTGTTCTGTCCGTAAATGGTCTGATCCCAGTCAGTCTCAGGGATAACCTGGGGCGGTTGGGATTCCGTGGCGGTTCCCTCCCGGGCCAGATGCAGAGAGCGGTGCTGCTCGATACAGCCAGGATAGTACGTCGGTTTCTGTCCTTGTCGCCCTGAACCCCGACCGACTGTGCTTCTGTTGGGGGTTACACCGTCTCCCCCTCATTTTGGCTTTTAGAGGGGGAGATGAGTTAAAATGAGAAAAATAATAATAATAATAATAATATTTATTTATTTCGGATAATTTACAATCCATATACAAAAAAGGGGAACTTAATTTAGAATTAATAACAAGAACAAAAATTAAAGTTAAATTTAAAATTAAAATTATTCCATATCATATGCACAATATATGTGCATATGATATGGAACAACAGAGTGTTTTATTAATTAGTATAGAGTGTGCATCTATACTGTACGATTTAATCCAACCGGAACCGTTCCACTTGCGGACCACTAGACGTGGGCAGGGGTTTCATCCCTTCGTGGTCGATGTACCTCGATCACGAACAAAGCGTTTCAGTTCCACCTTCCTTGTTCGAACTGCTAAGGAGTGGAACTCATTGCCTGCGTCTGTGTTCCCACAGAACTACAACCTCGGGGTCTTCAAAACTAGGGTAAATGGGCATTTACTAGGTAAAGTGTGGTCCACCTTCGGCCACATCTGCACCTCACATCAGGTGAGATAGTGGTCAAGCGCTACCTCGATTTCATAAAAAAAAAAAAAAAAAAATTAAGATGATTGGATCCCAAAATAGAGTGTAGGCACACAAAATCACTCACAATTTCTTAATAATTGATTATATTTGTATAGTACCAACTTTACAAAGTTCTTCTGTTTCGGATTCTGGTATCTTTTCTTCTTTATCTTTGTTTCTGTTGCCCTCCTAGATACTTCTATTTAGTTTCAGGAACCTTCAGGTCTTTTGCGATTAATTCTCATGAAAGATGATAGGAATAATGTTTTTAATAATTTATATAATGACTATTTATCATCAGTTATTTTAAGAATGTTTATTCCTCTTAATACACACTATAAGAATTATTTTTTATTTTTTACTTATTAATAAATTTAGTAAGATAGCTTAAATTAAAATTGCTCATTAGTCTTGCGACTAAATTGTAATCTTAAAAGGATGTATTTTCGATTTATGTAAACCCTTAACAAAAAAACCCTTTTTTGTTGAAATACCTTCATTGTGGTCCACTTGAATTTGGGGTGGAAATTAAACCCATAAATATGGAAAAAGGAGGAGACCCTTGTACTTTTTTGTGGAAGAAAAAGTGGTGGAAGTGAACAATACATTTTGCAGTCATTTGGGCTGCCCGTCTGGCGGCAGTAACCGCCTCTTTACTGAATACCACCGTGAAATAACAGCATATGTGCTGTTGTGTTTCGGTGAGTATCCTTTCCTAATCCCTTCCTCCTATGGTCACTTCCAGTTCTATTATAGGCGACGGTAACCACTTACCATCAAATGAACCTACCATATCAAAACTAAATAAGTAAATCTATAGAAATTTAATCATATAGGTAACTAATAAAATGAATGCATTAGTGATTTTTTTTAATAGCCCACATCTAGATACTGAATCAGTCAAACCTTAATCTATATTTAAAGAATGTTTGACTATAAAATCATTAGATAGCTTATAGACCTTAGTATAATTGTCTAACAAATTATACTATGTTCAAATACTTTGAACAGAATCTAGACATATTACTTAGGTATATGTTTTTTATCTTTTTACCTATAACCCAACGACTGTATGGAACTCTAGGCTTCACGAGAGTTCAATTTATTTGTTTCGCATTGAGTAATTTTATATATAGAATTGTAATTTGAAAACATGATTATTCATATAAAATGAAAAAAGCTGCTTAATCATTCATATTTAATAGGCATTCTGCATGCCCGTTACACAGTCACATATATCTAATCTTATATATAAAAATGAATCCCCATTTCTCCTGGTCACGGCATCACGCGTGAACGGGTAGACCGATTTTAATTCGGTTTTCGCTAATGGAAAGAGGGATAAACGGGGAATGTTTTAGGGTATATAAAAATTGCACGCCGGGCGAAGCCGGGGGCGGGTCGCTAGTCTTATATATAAAAATGAATCCCTATTTCTCCTGGTCACGGCATCACGCGTGAACGGGTAGACCGATTTTAATTCGGTTTTCACTAATGGAAAGAGGGATAAACGGGGAATGTTCATATACATATATAAATATTGCACGCCGGGCGAAGCCGGGGCGGGTCGCTAGTATTATATATGATACAACATTGTAATAATCCTACATTAGCGGACTGTAGATAGCAATCTGAGAATTGACGTAAGTATACACAAATAAATAATATGAACTTAATTATATTAACTTATCGGGTAGACTCCTCGTGATCCAAATTACAATATTCTAGACGGTTAAGTTGGTTAGATTGCCGAGCGATACATTAACAAGCGTGATGAATGTGGTTGCGCAACGTTTGTAATAAAAAACAGTACCTAATAGCGCCTGCATTGTCTAGTACAGTGTCGCCCACACAGCTCCAGATAAATTATTAATGGTGAATTTGTAATGATTTATAGACTATTCTGCAGAGAGGGCACTTTTTAAAAGGGTAAATTTTGCAGTCAAAATGATATTTATCTAATGTAACCTCGTAGTACCTGTTTTTGCAAGTGTTGTCACTCTTTCATTTTTATTATCACTCTTTCACGCAAAACTACTTTGGGTTTTTAATGAATCCGGATTTTGCGGTAAGTGGTATACATCTAATATCACATAGGCTGTAATTTATAAAGATGTAGATACGAAAAATTATAAAAATGTACAATAAGTTTACATGATATTTTATTTTATGAATGTTTATTACCGTTATTACCGTCACACAAAAACTACTAGACATACCATATATTACTTAACTTCACATTATTGCAGTATATACACCAGAATAACACACAGAATATAACTTAAAAAATACGCAAACTTAATATTATAAAGGCAATATTTATAGGATGGGCAGTGTACTGGCAACACTGGTGTCAGCGTACTTTAGTTGCTTATTAAACTTATTTAAATATTGTATTTTTAATAACAATTTACTTGTTTTACGGTTTAAAGTTATTAATGTACTTGGAATTTTGTGTCCCAACTTAATCGCACCAGAACTGTCAAATTTACTTAACAAAAATTAAGTAAATTAGTCATAATTTCAGTTCGGCATAAGTTCAGCAACAAGTGCCGAACCGATTTTGATGAAACTTAACGGCAATAAAGTTTATAGATCAGAATAATACACATGCTATATTTTATAAGGATACGCGGAATTTATAAGGAGCTAATTCATACATAACAGAGAATAATGCCGACAACGATATAAAATACAATAACGTCCAATAAAACAACGCCTTCAGAGTGATTCTGGGGCTGCCGCGCTACTGTAGTGCATCGAGGATATTTGGAATGCAAGAGTTGCAGATTTTTACGTTATATTGCGAATGAGAATAGCATCCCTGATGACTAGAGTACGGGACAGCCCCGACATGCTGTTGAAGGTAATTGCTGGGAAGATGGACTGCCCAATAATAAAACATTGGGTGATGTCACACACATATCACCTTCAATAAAAAATGATAGGTGGCGCAGTTTATTTTATTGATTTTATTTTATTTCTAATGTTTGTGTAATATGTAAGTGTATAATTTAAAATAAACTTATTAAACTTAATTGAAACTTAAGAATTCTAGAAACTTAATTGAGTTTATAGTAAACGTAAACTGTGTACCACCAATTGTATTTTTTTTGTGTGTAAATAAATAAATAAATACAATAATTATTATTATTATACACATTTTATTTATTTCTCTAAGTTTTAAATTTTTTACAATATAATTATACAATAAACGATAAATGTTATAACAAACCTAAATCTAGAATTCCCCAGGGAGCAAGGCATGGCCCAAGTTACCGGTGGTTAGGGCTGCAGAAGGAGGGACCTCCTGAAAATTCGTGCCGTGTCAAGAAGTACAGCCTTCTGTATCTGTCCCTTGATCCAGCCATCTAGTGAGAGCCTCTTGAGGTGTTGGTCGAAGCTCTTCGCTATAAGGCCGTTTATATATATAGGCCGTGGAAAATATATTATATATTGAACTTTTCTATTAAAAAATTATGAAACATTAATATTATGTCTCGTCTGAAACATTTTTAAGTGTTGGCCGATATCTGGTACCAAGTTTCGGTAAGCGTCCGTACGTAGTTAGTCATCGCGTGACAATAGCTCGGCTTTACTACAATATACAGTGTAACGTGTATCGCTGAACGCGACCATTTGCATAATTCGACAACATAACTGGCAGCTGGCTGTCGTAGCGTTCGATAGTACAGATCATAAACTTGACTAACAGATTTAACTGCTACCATACATTGATACCATTCATTTAACTGCGCATTGACAAAATAAAAATCTGACCTCTCATTACCTATATAAGATGTTCTACGTCTTCTATAGATTCGGAACCCTCGGAACTAGTGGATAATTATATGTAGTTTATTAACAATGGGTACATTAATTAATTATTAATGATACATTATATTAATTAATTAATTATTAAGTTTCCGAGTGAAAGTTTCGTCTAGTAGCTGTGTGTTGTCATAAAAATATAGCTTATTATTAGTAATATTATTAATATTAGTATTATTATAATACTAATAATAATAATACTAATAATAATAATAGCAAACACTCTGAAATTACAGTAGTGTGCTGGTGGCAATTTCAGAGACCATGATTTCTCTATCCTTGACCTTGGTTTTCATCCTCTCAAGGTCACGGTATCCTCTGTTATGTCGCGTGTAATATGCGATGGTGGTTATCTACTAACACGTGGTTCATAGTAATAAGAATCTGTCTCTTTTCACCATGAAAATAACTATATAAGAAGTTATTTTATGTGTTTTTATTTCAGCTCTGTTCGGAGCTACAGGCATTTAAATAAATTATTATGTATTAAAGTACTCAATTAAATATTCATTGCGCGTTCGCTTTGAAGACCACCAGCTATTTCCATTCTATTCTCTCCTCATCTTTCCTCATAGCAGTCGTAAATTTAAGGCTTGTAAGGACAGCAACTTGCAACTTTCTGATAGCAGGTAGCGTCTTGCCCGAATCCCAAGCTATTTGTGGATAGATATGTTTGCTCCCCTGGCCGTCTATGGATTACCAACAACCGTCTCCAATACCTCAAAAGGAATCTATCTTCTTGCACTCCAGGGATTGGATCAGTTCTGTAACGGTTCTAAAAATAATAATAATATGTACATACATACAGAGTTACCGGTTAAGACGACCTAGATACTGCAAGAGCTTGTAGTTTCTATCATTACTATGAAACACCGTATCCCAAACCTAACCGTTTTCATGATATTGAACTTTTAAGTTTTTTTTATTTTCTTGAGCGAGAAAATAGCCGATAGTTAGTTGCTTCCTCGCTGGCGGTGGGACCATGTGTAATATTACTAGCTCAAATCGGTCACGTTTCGCTTACGCACACTGGACACTGTTTATATACAATACCATTGACCTAGCGTGATGTTATATAACCTATAGCCTTCCTGAATATATGGACTATTCAACACAAAAATATTTTTTTGATTCGAATCAGTAGTTCCTTAGATTAGCGCGTTCAACCAAACAAACAAACAAAGCTTTATAATATTAGTATAGATAAAAAGCATTTTTTTTTAATATATAGTGCACCATTATCTTGTAGTTAAATTCTAGCTCACACTAATCCACACGAATAAGCCACTCGATGTTCATTCAATAACTTTGTACTATATTTATTCGTAACTAGCGGCCCGCGCCTGGCTTCGCCCGGGATGCAATTTTTATATATAAGAACATTCCCCGTTTATCCCTCTTTCCATTGGTTAAAACCGAATTAAAATCGGTCTACCCGTTCACGCGTGATGCCGTGACCAAGGGAAATAGGGATTCATTTTTAGATAAGACTAGCGGCCCGCCCCCGGCTTCGCCCGGCGTGCAATTTTTATATACCCTAAAACATTCCCCGTTTATCCCTCTTTCCATTAGCGAAAACCGAATTAAAATCGGTCTACCCGTTCACGCGTGATGCCGTGACCAGGAGAAATGGGGATTCATTTTTATATATAAAGAAGATTTAAAATCGAATTCACACCGTAGCGGTTATGATAAAAGAGATAACAGATCTAAGCTACAAATCGTCTGCTCACTTTTCTGTGTTGAAAAAATTCGTTCAAAATATTTCTTGTTAAAAAGATTATTATCATAAAAGTTCTTGTAATAAATACTTTTTTTTTTCTAAAACGAGATCCCGATATATGTGTACACTCCGCCTTTAATTTATGAGGTGGGGTGCAAACAAATCATTGCTTTGTGAATTACATTCATTCCAATGTATTGGAAACCGACGAAGTGTTAAAATTTATGTCAAAATTCATGAACTTTACACAAAAGATCTAACTGTACTGGAAATGTTATTTCAAATAAAAAAAAAGGTAACTAGTTTTTCATATTCATTTACTATCTCTTGCCAGCGACTATGTCGGCGTATTTTATTTTCAGTATCATTACGGAAGTTTCGGTTATTATACCTTGTAACCGTGCAACAATCTGCGTGCCGTTAGGGCTCCGCAGGCGTTCCATCCGTTACTCACCGACTAAAACCCAGAGGTAGACACTACATGAGACCTGTGAATGTATGAAGTAATCTCGAAGGGACGCCAACTACTTGAGGGTGCACTTTGATCAAGGAAAACCAAGACTTCAATCACACAGTACTTTTATTTAACTAAAGGGTTAAAACTAAACACACATTAGAAATACACACAAGATGATATTTACTTAACTAAAAAGAGAAAACACAATTTAAATGGTTAGATGAATATTCCTCACAGAAGGCGTAGGATGCTCATTGACACTTTCACATTAAAAAGTACTCAAGGCGGAGGTAGGTGTGGACATGGAATACCTCGAAGATGTATCGTCTTCCAACTGCGATGCAGTGAGAATTCAAGCGAATGGTGGCTTGGATTTGCTGGACGGCGAGACCGACGCAGGAGCCGCAGAATTCTCTAATTTACCTATCCGGCACTTGCTAGATATATCAAATCGACTGTCGGAACTAATTTACTAGCGACCTAACGGTTAAAAGCCATAAACATACTTTAGACGACCGCGTGGTAAGCGAAACGCTAGGCGGGTTGCTAAAAATACGAGAATCGCAAAATCTGCTGGAATTCCTGGTGACACAAACCAGGAACATAATTATTATGTTTGACTATGTTTCGGCAAAACTTCGTCCTAATATCCATCAATTTTAGCCTATATGTAATTCTAAATGAATAACTGTAAGATTTCACTAAGATCCGTTCCGTAATTTCTGTGTGAAAGAGTAACAAACACAGTACTTTTATTTACTTTGTTACTTTGTTACAAACTTTCGCGTTTGTATTAGTAATATTGTTGAACTTGTGATTATGCTCCTAATTAATTACAACCAGGATTATTCCTGGACCCTGACCATTTCTAGAGGATACGAAGTGACTTGTGTATATCGTTTGTTGTTATGTTGTTTTTACTGATGAATCTATAAGTTTTTACGATGATCCTATGAACACAACTAGTGGCAGGGCACAAAGCGTTTAGCAGTAATTATCCATGGCCTTACAGAAGATTAGCGTGAAATAACAGCATGTATACTCTTGCGCCTTCTTAATCCCTTGTTCTTAATCCTATGGTCGACAGCTCACTTGAAGCACCTGTGGCTTTGCTTGTGTTATAGGTGATGGTAGCCATCTACAATTAGGTGAGCCTTGACCTTTACATATCCTTTTTAAAGCCACAATCGGACATATAGCTGATAAATCGCGTCCATAGGCTGAAACTTAGGTGCCATTCATGCCCGCGACAATGCTTACAAAATATTTCACGTCCAGAATATAATTCCAATTATATCCTTAAACCGGGAACCTATTTGTGTGTAGGTGACCTACATATATTTATATCTATATTTTATAACACCTTACAATTACACATTTAATATATATTTATTACTATATACACACTTAAATATTAAATTATCATATTTACAACACATTATAAATTTATAACATACATTTACAAAATATATACAAAAATATTAATTGCACACGCAAAGCCGCGCGAAACCCGTAGTATGCTAGTTGGCCGAAGATTTGCATTGTTTACGTTCGCGCAACTCCGGCGCATCGCTGCTACTCGCCACCGCCGAAACTACCTACGAGTTTTGTTGTTACCCTCTGGCGTGCGACTTAATAACATTGTTTTCAAACAGTCAAAATATTAATTAACTATATTTATTATCATTATTGTATCTGTGCTAGTCCTGTATGTTTATCCTTTAGGTCTGTACTGAGAAAGTGTTGCTTTATTGTGCAAAGGATCAATAGAAATATATAAGTGCTTGGGTAAGTGAATTTCATTCCGACACACCCACATAAACACCTATATGTGTATTAATAAGATTCCAAATCTAAACATATGTAAAATTTTCTTTTATTTTTCGACATAAAATAATCTGCTAAAATGATATGAGGTAATTCAGGTATCACGACATTTTCTGTAATACGAAGTTCCTTCCAGTAGTGAGTCATAACTCTTTGTAAATGAACTAAATAAATGTCACAACATTTTCACCCCTCACCATTTACGGGTTAACTAGGGTGGCAAACGTTTCGTACGTCATCGTGTTTAATTTTATTTATGAAGCGTTAAGTTGTTTAACTTAAGAAAATCTTAATTGAAATCTAAATTGAACTTTATTGTGTTCAAAATAAGAGTCATAACACCACTTTGAAACTTTTGGTTAAAAGTTGTAGCTGCGCTTTCGGTAAGTGGCTATAAATGAAATTTGAAAACAGAATTGTAACGATCGGCTGATTTAAAAAGTCGTTATTGTATCTGTAGGGCGCGACAAATCTTTTCTCGATTTGTTCTGCCCCTTAAATAAGAGTTTAATAGACAGCAGTGCTTTGACCATTATATTTAGTATACTCGATTCCATTGAATACAATATGATCACCATTCGTTTCGTTTCAGATATACCAGTTGGAGTCTACGATTTTAAATTATTAAAATTACGTACCTGGTGTCTAGATTTATAATTAGGTAATTAAATTCGTATTTAGATTATATTTTTTGTTGTATGTGTATTCAAATATCTTTTTTTTTTTTTTTTTTATGTTATGTCGACAGACAGGCTGACGGTCCACTTGATGGTAGGTGGCTACCGTCGCCTTAGGTATTCAATGATTTTCAACATGTCATACACTTCCAATCTGGTAGATATATCTACTAATGTTTCTATGAGACCAAAATCAATGTTATTTAGTTATAATAGCGCAGTAGGTTAAATACTGGGCTGTCGATACAGCAGACACATGTTTAAATCCCGATCAGGCCTACACCTGTAAATGAGTACTACTTACTTGCATTACCGGAGCGAAGAATCATGAGTTAAACTGTTTTTATGACAAGATAATTTTTTTTTTTTTTTTATGTCAGGTCGGCAGACAGGCTGACGGTCCACTTGATGGTAGGTGGCTACCGTCGCCTATAACACAAGCAACGCTACAGGTGCTGCAAGTGCGCTGCCGACTACAGTAGGATTAAGGATAAGGAATTAGGAGGGGATAAGGAAATGCGCTCTGGCATCCCTTACTCACTCACCGAAACACAACAGCACCTATTTGCTGTTATTTCACGGTGGTCTTCTGTAAGGGGGTGGTCACTGCCGCCAGGCGGGCTGCCCAAATGACTGCGAAACGCAGTGTGCCTTACCACTACTTTTCAAATCCAGACCAGAGTCAATTTTGAAAATTACATTAAAATTTCCAAACTTGACCCCGCCGGGAATCGAACCCGGGGCCCCTGAGACGTTAGGCATGCATTCTTGCCACTCATCCAACTAAAATCGCTGTGCGCCTCTGTCTGTTTCTTCGCTTCTAAACCACACAACAGATTTTGGATGCGGTTTTCACTAATAGAAACAGCGATAAACGAGGAAGGTTTTAACGAGGAATTTGCAAAAAAATTACTTATGCGAAGCGGGGAGCAGGTGGATATATTCTATACATGTAATAAAATCATATTAATAAAATTATAACAACAAATGATAATTTGTTGTACGTTGATTTTATTAATTTATATATATTTTATTATTTTATAGATTTATATTGTAAATGATTTATTATAAATGGTGAGGGAAATGTTATCTCTATTCATCGCCACCAAAAAAATATTTATACTTTTATAGCATTTTTGTCTGTTTGTCTGTGCGTTTGTGCACTCTAATCTCAGAAACGGCTTAACCGATTTGAATGCGATTTTCACTGCTGTGTTGTAGAAAGCTTCCTGTAACATTTAGTGTTTGTTTCATTCCAATCGGTTTACAAACAAAAAAGTTACGCACTATACCGAATACCGCGGTATAAAGTGAAATTGAGTTTGTTATGCTTCATGAAATTTTGTATACACGTCTTCAAGGATAGAAAAAACATAGGCTACCATTCACCGGGAGAAAAAGTAATGCTCCCGAGGGACGCAGACGAAGTCGTAGGCAAAATCTAGTAGTATATTTACATCTCCTAACATGTACAATAAACTTTCTGTATTGGAATGAATTCTCCTGCCTTTGAAGACTGTTACAAACATTTGTGCAGCCCGTCTGGCGGCAGTAACCACCCCCTTACAGAAGACCACCGTGAAATAACAGCACGTGTGCTGTTGTGTTTCGGTGAGTGAGTGAGGGATGCCAGGGCCCATTTCCCTATCCACTCCTAATCCCCTATCCTGAATCCTACTGCAGTTGGCAGCGCACTTGCAGCAGCTTTGGCGTTGCTTGTGTTATAGGCGACGGTAGCCACCTACCATCAAGTGGACCGTCAGCCTGTCTGCCGACCTGACATAAAAAAAAAAAAAAAAATTATCTTGTCATAAAAACAGTTTAACTCATGATTCTTCGCTCCGGTAATGCAAGTAAGTAGTACTCATTTACAGGTGTAGGCCTGATCGGGATTTAAACATGTGTCTGCTGTATCGACAGCCCAGTATTTAACCTACTGCGCTATTATAACTAAATAACATTGATTTTGGTCTCATAGAAACATTAGTAGATATATCTACCAGATTGGAAGTGTATGACATGTTGAAAATCATTGAATACCTAATTTATTAGACTTTTGATTTATTCATGCCAGTATTTTTTACACAGAAAACATAGAACTCAACTTTGTACCGGTACTCTGTACAACCGTCATAACATATGGCGAACATAAAACGTCCATGCAAAGATAATCTCTAGGCGTGCTAACACAAAAACTCGACGTGAAATGTTTTGCTCATGCGCTAACGAAGTCGCATTGTTGGATGGTATAGATCCAAGTAAAATCGAACACTGCGTATCCACCGATGGTAAAATTTACAAGCTTTAAGCGTTTGATAATAGCGGGGCATTGCGTTCTGCAGTTACATGCTGGACTGGACTCGATGTCCTATCTGACTTAGTTATATTTAGGATATTATGTATTAATTGAGATCAGCCAAGTGATTCTTTGAAGCAGGTAGTATTTATAAAAATAACTTGTAATTGCAATTTGAAATTGAAGCTTGCTACAATACATCAGTGAAAACCGCATTAAAATCTTTGAAATAGGGCACAGCAAAACAGACAAACAAACAAAAATTCTAAAAACTATTTTTTTACCTCGTACAACGTGTATAAGTTGTTTTTTTTTTTTAATATTTAATGTACAAATACGACTCGTTTATTATATGTAGTAGATTATAGATAATAGTAGTTTTTTATTAATTTCATTAAATGGTTTCCAAATTTTATGATACATAGGTAATGTAGCCTGTACCTTACATGTACATAACTATGATATTGTACTCAAGTTTATAAGGTCTAAAAGCCAAAGATTTAAGAAAACTGTTGATAGAAAGAACACTATTTTCACTATTACTAGTTTGCATGTAAAAATGTAATGTTTAAATTATGATATTAGGATTAGTTGTTGCATTAATCGTCAATGCGCTTATGACTTGTACCACGCTCAAACAAATCCGAGCAAAATCGAAGTGCCATCCAACAATGGCCCGTCCTCAATACAAAATTGACAATAGCGAGAGTAAGAAACACGGAATTTATCACCTACTGTTTCACTCGCAAACTACGCTCGTATACGAATGCAGTTTGTCTTATACTGAGTAGTTATACGCTGTGACTAAAATGATGAAAAACGATCGACTATGTTACAATGTGTTTCTAATTTGTTCGCGTTTTGAGCTCACATAATTTCTCATACTGTTTAATTTTATCGTTTATTCTCAAAATACATAGTTGAAAATTACTCAAAGTCTGAAACATTAATATAAGAAAATTTGTTAAGTGTTAACCTTGTTTCATATTGTTTTGATCAAAAGTTAATTTTGAAATTATAATTTTGATTTTGATAACACAAAACCAAAATCATATGATTCGGTCCCGGCTTCACACGAGTGCAATTTCTGCAAATTTTTATACG
Source organism: Bembecia ichneumoniformis (assembly GCA_910589475.2). Lineage (NCBI taxonomy): Eukaryota > Metazoa > Arthropoda > Insecta > Lepidoptera > Sesiidae > Bembecia > Bembecia ichneumoniformis. The sequence continues at coordinate 16,834,486 of OU342534.1, read as the reverse complement.
TAAACCTTTCTTGTTTATATGTCTTTCTTATTGTCTTGCTTAGGAGGAGTTAGAGGACATACAGACAGACAGACAGACGCGGACAGCGACTTCAATTTATGCTATGTAAGGATTTAACTTTTAAATTTTTGGCTTCTGCGATACTGTTTGGAGGTTACCCCCTCTACAGAAGTATACCTTGAAATAACATCATGTGTGCTTTCGTATTTCGGTGAGTGAGTAAGGGATGCCAGAGCCTATTTCCTTATCCTCTCCTAATCCCTTATCCTTAATCCTACTACAGTCGGCAGCGCACTTGCAGCATTTACGGCGTTGTTCGTGTTTATAGGAGACGGTAGCAACCATCAGACTTTATTCGTCTAAAAATGAGAAGTCAGGACATAGGACTAAAAAATAATGTTGAAATTTTAAAACATACCACATGTTGCATTTTAATATCTACGTATATGAGTTATATGGTTAACCATAAAGTAACCTTAATAGTAATTTATTTATTACACCAATAGAGGCCGCTTTCCATATTATTTGTTTCATTTCTGTCTAAATACAGAAATAAAACAAATGATACTTGGTTCGTGTAATATAAACCTAGTATGCGTATAATTTAATAATGTCAGGGTACATTCCTATAAATTGGACAGATTGTCTGGTGGCAGCAACGATCCCCTTATTAGAGAAGACCAGCGTGAATGAGTAAGGGATACCAGAACACTATTCCCTATTCCCTTCTAATCTCCTACTTTTTTATGTTAAGATCGGCAGACAGGCTGACGGTCCACTTGATGGTAGGTGACTACCGTCGCCTATAACACAAGCAGCGCCAAAGCTGCTGCAAGTGCGCTGCCAACTACAGTAGGATTAAGGATAAGGGATTACAAGGGATAGGGAAATGGGCTTTGGCATCCCTTACTCACTCACCGGAAACACAACAGCACACGTGCTGTTATTTCACGGTGGTCTTTTGTAAGGGGGTTTTTACCGCCGCCAGACGGGCTGCCCAAATGACTGCGAAACGCAATGTGTCCTTCAAATTTCAAAGTTTCAAATTTCAAAGACCCTGCCGGGAATCGAACTCATCCAACGGGCTCGTCCCAACTTATGTTAATAGGCTAAAGTAGGTAGGCATCTGCCATCAAAAGACCATGTATTCTGTCTGCAAATCGACTTAAAATTAATCGAAATAACTGCTTGTTTGTGCCTTCTTTCAGATTGGAATACAGACATTAATACAAAAAATTAAAAAAATATGTATCGCTTAAGTAAAGTTTAAGAAATCCTTAAACTTAAGAGAAATAACGAAAACGTTATACGATTAATAAATTTCAAGTTTTCTATGGGAGAGATATTGCACAATAAACAGGAGTAAACAGATATGAATCAAAGACGGTTCCCCTAGAATTTTAAATATTGTTCATCTGTCGATAGTGCTATAAATCTAAACGCAATTTGACCACAAAAAGTTGGCTGTGATCAGATAATGACTAGCATCTGGTAACCCTGCCGTCGGCGATCGCGGATCGTTTGGACCCACAAATTTTGTCGCATAAACAGATGTTTGGTAACAATGGCCCGTATATTTGGTAGGCGGTGACGTATAATAATGTTCGAAACTCGAAAACAGAAGCTAAGAAAGATTAGTGAGGATACGCCGTGACGTCACGCTTTTAACAGCCAAAGAAAATAATGTAGTCCTCCTAAAATGATAAAAAAAATTCTGGAGAACGTACAACTATATACGGTTTCAATTTAAAATTTACATTTTATATAGCAAATTTTAACATAACTTTTATATTTTTCTGAAAAAATAAAAAGCGAAAACAAATATATTAAGTAGATATCTCAGTTAATCAAATATATGTTCATTATATATGTTCATTATATTATTTGTTTCTATCCATAAATAGTAACGATCCAACAATAAGTAAAGAACCATAATTTTAACATTTTAACAAAATATTCATATTAATGAAAAAAAATACCTTACTTAAAATAATTATTTTAAAACAACTTACCTATTATTACAGCGACACGAGTTCAGTACAACTAAGGATAGTTTTATTTAAATTAAGATTATTGTTTTAGTCTACTGACCAAACAAAGATTTATTTAAACTTATTTTTGCTCTTGTTCTTGCCCTTTATCCTTACAGGTTTAATAATGCATTTAATGATTGTTCTTTTAATAATCTTAAAAATTGTATACATTCACAAATATACATTGTATAATAATGGCACTCAAAACTAGTGATATTTATTTATTATTATTATTTTTTTATTATAGATGGGTTTGCTCTTGACCAGCATCTATCCATGTAGGAAGGATGAGGCCGAAGATGGAGCGAGCTCACCCAGAAGATGCCTATTCACTCGAACCTTGAAAAGATTTGGGTTATATGAGCTCGGAAATACAGACGCCGGCAGGGAGTTCCAATCCTTAGCAGTGCGCATCACAAAAGATGTTTTAAAGCGCTTGGTCCGAATTAGAGGGATATCGACAAGGTGAGGATGGTAACCAGCCGCACGTCTGCATGTCCGATAGAAGAAAGGCGGTATCTAAATCAAATTTCAATTTACATAGCTTTTAAATTATAAAAATATAGGCATAGATATGTATATGGACACTCGCAACTCCCTTGCTTCTAGACGACTACCTGTACTTTCAAATATTTACTTTTCTCTATATATAAAAATGAATCCCTATTTCCCTTGGTCACGGCATCACGCGTGAACGGGTAGACCGATTTTAATTCGGTTTTCATTAATGGAAAGAAGGATAAACGGGGAATGTTGATACATATTAAAATTGCACGCCGGGCAACCCGGGGGCGGGTCGCTAGTTTAATATAATTATGACTTATAAAATATTTCTACATTTTTTCCACTTCCATTTTGAAAAGTTTTATTTAATTAATTAACTGTGTTTCCTTAGAAAAAATAATGTCCGATCCATGTTAAGTATATCTACCAAAAATAATGATAACAAATAATGTTACATTAAAGTGGAATGAGGATAGCAATTAATCTTTGTGGACCACAATGGTCACGAAAACATTGTCGAAAATATTGACACGTTTTTGTTGATGTTATTTTTCAAGGGGTTCTGTATCGGACCCCCCACGACCCCCCACTTAACATTGCATTGTCCATTTAACACACTCTTCTGGAACTGTCATAAATTAGCAGTTCAGTGAGTATCGTTAACTATACCATTAATTTTTTCATAAAATAATACAGTTTTCTAATATTCCATATTTCATTCAAGAATATTTAATACTTTTACTTTAAAATCATAAGAAGCTTTTCAAGGAATACGAGTTAGGGCAAATTCTGAGATTATTTTTAATAAGTATATTTATAATACCTATAATATAATATTTACTAGTACTAATAATATTACAAAGAGAAAAGATTTGTAAGTATGTATGTAAGAATTTTTGTATGTTTGTAGTGAATAAACTCAAAGACTACTGGATCGATTTTAAAAATTCTTTCACTTGGAGAAAGCTACATTGTCAGCAAATAACATAGGCTAGTCCCCCCCCCCACCTCTCCCTTTACCCCCTCCATACCTAATTCCTGTTTTCCACGAATAATCTATACTAATATTATAAAGAGAAAAGATTTGTATGTATGTATTTTTGTATATTTGTAATGAATAAACTCAAAGATTACTGGACCGATTTAAAAAATTCTTTCAACAATAGAAAGCTACATTATCAGCGAATAAGATAGGCTACTCACTCTCCCCCATCTTCCCCCTTTACACCCCCCTCTTTTCCATACAAAATTGCCGGCAACAATACAGCGTAGCACACAGCTTTTTTTCGGTATTTCTCAATGGGGAAATTGTAATTTTTTAACAGATACATAATTATAATAATAAATTATACATGTAGATGCGTTGACATAGAAAAAATATATACTATCTGTTCGTCTAATAACGCCAGTGTCTTAAATGATGAGATTACACGATAATAATTTATATATCACCTTATAACCACGATTTCTACTGGGAAGACATTGGCAACTACCTCTTTATTATAACAAGAACACTGTTTCAAATGAAATATTTTTTGCTAAAAATAGTTTTAAATCTTTTAAAAATGTTACAGTCAGCTCGTTTCTGTTATCCCACAATTTGGACGTAACTTAATGAACTTATTAACTTAATGAACTTATTATTATGTTATAAGACAAATTTTCTACCTTTTACATTTCTCTTTGTGTGTTCTACCGCGGTTGCAGGACAATGGCGAGTGCTCGGATGAGTTGTTCCACTTAATGCCTACCTCAAACTTTTACCACCGCACTGCGCACCATACTTCATCCGCGTTACTGGGATAAGGTGGCGCCATTGAAACATAATGTACTTGTACATAGGACATTATACTTCAATGGGTACCGATGCGCCCAGTACGTATGAGCAGAAAATTTATCCCACGGACGCGCGAACTTTAGAAAAATCTCCCTTCTGAGGTGTTTCCATGTAGCTACAATATGGGCTTCTCCTAGCGAGCCATAAAGAATTTTGCAATCCTGCAGAGTTGCACTGCAGACTGCAGATTGCACCATGGTGTTGTTTGTATTCTTCACAACGGTAAAAACCTACTATCAAGTGGACCGTCAGGCTGTCTGCCTGTGTTTATAATATAAATAAACCACGTTTATGTTGTCTGAAATATGTCAGTAAAAACTCTCGCAATCTTTTTTTTTAATATAAAAATCTCCAGACAGACTGGGAATCCAGTTTTTACTTAATTTTATGTTAAGGTCGGCAGACAGGCTGACGGCCCACTTGATCGTAGGTGGCTACCGTCGCCTAACGCCAAAGCTGCTGCAAGTGCGCTGCCGACTGCAGTAGGATTGAGGATAAAGGATTTGGAGTGGATAGGGAAATGAGCTCTGGCATCCCTTACTCACTCACCGAAACACAACCGCACACGTGCTGTTATTTCACGGTGGTCTTCTGTAAGGGGGTGGTTACTGCCGCCAGACGGGCTGCCCAAATTACTGCGAAAACGAAGTGTGCCCTGCCACTACTTTCCAAATCCAGACCAGAGCCAAATTTGAAAAGTTGATTTTTCAAAGTCGACTCTGCCGGGAATCGAACCCGGGAACCCTAGAACAGAGCGCAAGCACTTAAGGCAAGCACCCTAATCACTCATCCAACGGGCTTGATGGTAGGTGGTTATCGTTTAAGGATACAAGCGACACCATCGTTCAGTTGTGCAGTGCAATCCTGTAGTAATTTCTTTATAACACAAGCAACATCACAGAGTATACGAATATGCTGCCAAACTTGATAGGATAAGGGATAAAGCGAAAGGGGAAAGGAATCTTCATCCCTCACTAGGACTTACAAAAATACTGCACATGTGAATTTATAGTAGTCTTCTCTAAGAGTATAGTTGCTATAGCCAGAAGGCATGCCTAGTTTATGACCAGAAAGCCATTGAACCAATAAAAAGTTTTTTCGAAACGTGAGAACGCAGTCCAAAGAGTGACGATTTGGTTCGCAAAATCAAAGCGTTTGCACAGATATAAAATAAGTGAGAAAAAAAAATTAAGTTTTTGAAGCTTTTTCTACGAAGGCCTCCGCCTACACTTTGTTGAATCGGATACAACAATAAAATGTGGAGCGTGATTCTTTGGATTATTAATGACTGTGCCCTCTATCGCCCTTCACCTTTTTGCCATTACCTGCATTCGGTTTTTCAATTTTTTATTTTGTTTATGTATACGCTCTTTGATGTTTTATGGTCTCATGTAATTTGTTTTGTCGACATGCCAAGCAAACTGCGGGTCCCTACTGTCTAGCCCGGATGGTTCGTCAGCTGGATGACCTTTATGATCATCTGATCTGATATACTCCAAGATTTAAGTTATGTTTTTTAAATAACTCTAAATAACTTTAACAAAGAAACAAAATTACTTTATATATATATAAGAGTAGTTCTACAAACTAAGGAATTTTTGGCGGCTCAGCCAAAATATGATAAAAAAAAAATTAATAAAAATTTTTTTTGGATGGAATACTATTAATTACAATTGTTTCTAGATGGTCACTAAAAATAATTAAGATTCACAATTCTTTTCTGAACAAAATTACTGTTCAAAGTGCCGAATTCTCAGGATCCTGCAGTGTCCCTCGTACAAATTTTAGTTCAAAGTGCGTCGTGATACAAGTACATCGTGATACATCGTGATACATACATTAGGGTCTTAAAAGAATCCCAAATTAATAAGTTTACTATTTTTCCTGGCTAGTTAGAACAATTACTTTATTATTTCCTTAAAAATATTGAATAAATCTTGTTTACATTTTATATATATATATGTGTATTTGAGTGTGTGTGTGTGTGTGTGTGTATATATATATACTAACAAGAACAAATATATTAAGTTAGAATTATGTACGCACTGGACGGTCTGGGAATCGTACGTACACCCTACTGCTTCTAATAATATAGCCGAGAGTTCAATAAGGGTTGTCAGAGGGTGCCCTGTAAAATCTTCTTTATCTCCCGGCATCCCATGGCCCTTAGATCTCAGCTTTACTTGTATCTTGACTAAATTTTAAAAATTAATGAACTTAAAAAACATGAGTTGAATGTTAAGATTAATTGGCTGTCAACCCTAAATCATTATGATTAGAGAGCTCTCAATAAACGATAAATATGTATGAAATTGTATCCAGCTTTCTTATACACTATTTTCATAAACATATATGTACCATATATAGATACACTCCACTCGTGTCATCCCAGGCTCCACTTACATTCTCCCTTAAACACTTTCACTAGGAACTACTTATTAAACTCTTCCTTCCAGACAACTATATGATAATTTATTAATTATTACTTGAAACACACATTTGTGCGTTTCTGTCAACTGTTACGAAGAAATAAGCCTATCGGCGCCCTCTTTTGGCATTCAGCAGAACTGCGTCGACAGGTTGCATTGCATTGCGTAAGACGCCATAAGCGCAGCAGACAAATGCGATACTAGCGACCGATTTGTATTTTATGATCTAGTCAAAGCAATTTTTAATACTCAAGTATAGTATTTTCTGTAGGATTTTCAAGTGATTTTTTTTAATTATTGTGGTCCGAAGAAACTTTCATTCTGCAGTCGAAATATACGAGTATAGATACCTATTGTAAGATCAGAAATGCCTAAGATATGAAATTCAAAATAAATTCGCCTTAAGTCTGCCTTCATAAATGTATTTTTATTAATTAAGTACCTATTAGATTTTGTACTCCAGTTTCTTCGGGAACTCTACAAAATTTCGTGTTAAAAATTTACCTCAACATAGGTACGGTAAATACTTTAAAGATATATGTATATTCTATAGAAAATCGATCATAAACAACCTTAAGATTGAAGCTTTTTTAATTGTTGATGATTTAATTGTTATTGTGAGTAGATAAACGTTCTTTAACAATTATTTAATTGTTTATAGTTCTGAGTTGGTAGGTATTAAAAAACAATGTTTGAACTTGTTTTGTTAGGTTTAACAACGTTTCAATTAGTTTGTTACTTGTCTAAAATAAAGGCGAAGGCTTAATTGTTTTGATTTAAACGTTAAAATATGTTTAAGATCTTCTGTTGCGATTACATAGTCTATTGTTTTCTATACATATAGGTATGTATTTGATCTATTAAAGTTGGCGAAACTTAGATGTTTAAGTGACCAAGTGAACACGTGTTGGTAACACGTGTTTCTTATAATAAGAACGAACGAACGAATCAATCGTAAGCGGTATTGAGCATTGTGCTTCCTTATTGTAACACAAGATAAATTATTTGGTAAAAATACATTGAAATGTATAAAACAAAGACAAACAGCAAAATTTAAAATAAAACAAAAAAAAAATATAAGAGACGAGCTCGTTGGATGTGTGGTTCAACGAGCTAGGGTTCCCAAGTTCGATTTCCGGCAGAGTCAACCTAGAAAATGAACTTTTCGAAGTTGGCTGTGGTCTGGATCTTAAGAGCAGTGCCAGGGCACACTGCATTACACAGTTATTTGAGCAGCCCGACTGGCGGCAGTAACCACCCCCTTACACCGTGAAATAACAGCACGTGTGCTGTTGTGTTGAGTGAGTAAAGGGCTACAGAGCCCATTTCCCTAACCGTTCCCAATCACTTATCCTTAATCTTACTGTAGCCGTCACGTTGCTTGTGTTTTAGGAGACAGTAGCAACCTACCATCAGCGCTTTAATTAAAATAAGTTATTTAATCAAGATTATCAGTTTTCATTATTCGATTCTTTATTACGTTAATACATACATATAATAAAATCGTAAACGAGCCGCACGTATACATTAAACATTTTTTCAAAAAAAAAAAAAAAACAATTTTTACTCGTTGTACCTACTTATGTTACCGAAGTAAAAAAAGTAGTTTTTAGAATTTTTGTCTGTTTGTCTGTGAATTTGTGCACGCTAATCTCTGAAATTGCTTAACCAATTTGAATGCGGTTTTCACTTATGTATCGCAGCAAGCTTTCCGTAACATTTAGTGTTTGTTTCATTCCAATCGGTTTACAAACAAAAAAGTTATACTCTATACCGAATACCACGCGTACGAAGTTGCGGGCTCAGGTACTTTCTAATATGAATCGCAGACTTAAGGCCCCGTTGGTGATATCGCGCCGCTCGACAATAGGTATTTGACGCGCGGCGGTGGCGCCGCCATGTGATCTTTCGTGAACTAAACTACGGAGAGCGGTTGAGTCGGTGTAAACGGTTTTGATCCTTTCCATATATTTTTATAGTAATTAATAAAGTAATGTCTTTTTTCAATATTTTTTTCTCTTATATTTATTAAGAATTATACAATGTTAGTTACTTTATATTAGTTTAAATATTAAATATTATCCATTACTGATACATATGTGTGAAAAAGTAAATCACTAATAGTAAAATCGTAGAGAAAGCCAATTCATTATTTATTATTATTTTATTTATCGTTTACTATTATTTCATTCATTATTATTATTTATTGTGATTGTTTATTTATTATTTTTTGAAAATTTTATAATAATGCCGGAAATCCGAAACTATTAATAAAATTAAGGAAGGTACCTAATAAAGCCATAAATTCTGTTACAAATGAAAATGCATTTATTTTTTACGAAGTAAGGTAATCATAATTAAACTTACGTATACATATTTATTGAAGACTCAGCAAAAAAAAATTCTTTTCAAAATGGCCCCTTTAGCTTTGATAAAGGTCTTTATTCTACACTAAACGCAACAATTAAAGGATATAAAAAAAAAGTTCCAAATTTTTAGGTGATTTTCAACAGGCTGTAACTTCGAAGAAAATGGTCGTATAAAGCTCATTAAAAAAGGAAATTTTAGCTTCAAGTTTCTAGTTCTTGAATCCAAGCTTCAAATTTTTTTCTCGTTAGCGATTTATGAGTAATAGTCAGATAAATCAATGTTAAAAAAAATTCAAATATTTTCTCGTCTTGAAAATGGTGTAAAAGCCGTAATAAATTTTTTATTGTAATGGCACAGTAAAGATCTTTTAGAGAATTTAATTCCCTATAACTTGACCTCCTCATGAGCTCTGTACAATGATTTGTAACTGAGTTATCGTCAATCAAAGCGGAAAAAGTCATTTTGACTTGGACAATCGATTACTCGGGCAATAATGGTCGTACAGAAAATTATCGTAAGGTTTTGTAAACTGCAAAACATTCTCTACAAGGTGCTTAAATTGGATTACGATAAAAAACAAATTACAAACCAAAAATGTTGCCCGGAGAAAAGGTAAAAAACTGTAAATTTAAGGATATTTGGATTACTTGCAATAATTTTGCAAATAATGCAGATACGAAAAATCTTTTCTATAGCTTTTCAACCTCAATGTGTTCTGAAAAAACCCTGAAAGTTTCAAGGTGCTGCGATTTATTTTTCTTAGTGTCCGGAATGTTTAAAATTATCGTTTTTGCTGAAAATCAAGATAACGGGCAATTTTTCATTTTTTTCCCTTAGTTTGAGTTTGAACGGTTTTTTTTAGCAATAATCCATATTTTTTTCATCAGAACTCTTTAATCATTAAAATAAAAATAAAAAATTGAAATTTCTTTTTCAATTACGAAACTGATATAGTTTTGTAATTGCATTTAAACCAATGCCTAGTATGGAACGAAACAGGCAGAAAATACATGGTTTTTTTAACCAATTTCCAAAAATAAGGAGGTTTTCAATTTTGATGTCTTTTTTTGTATGTATGTTACGTGATATCTTCGCCAATTGTAAACCGATTTTCAAAATTCTTTTTGGTTCATATAGGGTTGAGGTGACAAAGCGTTCAATGACAAAGCGTACATTTTGTCATTTTGCTTGTTGTAGTGTTCTTCAATCGTGGAAATGTTTTCTTCAGTAACGAGGATATTTCTATGTCTTTCACCGTCGTATCGGGACAGAAGGCGTTTTGATCGAGTCACTCTCTTTATCTGTAGGGATTGATTTAGGGCATGTCCTGTATATCGACAATAGCACCGAGCTTCAGGTTTTGTTTTAATATACGCGACAGAGTCCTACCCGGAATCTTCATTTCTCGCGATAAGATTTTTATTTCCTTATGGGGTTTCGGCGAATTCTGGCTTTAACAGCATTAACAGCCTTTGCAGTTCTAACAGCACGCGGCCGTCCCAATCTTTTATGGTCATCGACAGAAGAAGTGTTAGTATATCTGTCGATAGTACGATATATACGAACATACAGCTGATACCAAGCTTCTGAAGTGTCTTGAATATGACCGACGGCTCCATACCCACTCTGTGTAAGGCTGCAATCCTATTTTCTTTAACACCCCATTTCATATTGTAATTTGATAATAAACACGAAAAAAATATGTGAAATAGCGAGAAATCAAAAGAAGTTTTTGACATAAGTGTTTTCCAAATTGAAAATGAATAAAGACTTGAAAAAAGAAAAAGTTTTGTAGCTTTTTCGCGCTTATAATTTGTTTTCTTGTTCCACCTGCAGTCTTAGTCTATGTTGGCCAAGTTTCAGATCGCTAGGCTTACGTGAAGTGGCTGAAAAATTGATTCAGTTTTGTTTGCAGACAGACAGACCAAAAATAAAGGAAGAAACATATTACACCGGGCCGGGCGCTCACCGTGTTTTTCTCAACGTGCCCCGGCCAGGTTTGCTATTTGTCACCGTGCCGCCGACGGGCCGCCACCGGGCCTTGCCCATGCCTTTCATTTCCAAGTACTATTATACTATTTTGTGTTAATATTACTATAATAGCTGTGCCCGCGACTTCGTATGCGTGGTATTCGGAACAACGCGTAACTTTTTTGTTTTTAAACAGATGTTTTTTTTGTTTTTCAACGAAAATATGAATTTCGAAATTTCATCGCGAACAAAAAATTTCTCACCCCGAGACCTCTTAAATGAGTACCAACACGGGGGGTCTGCGACGCACCGCTCCCGAGATATTTTTGAAAAAGTCCAAAAATGCGAATTTCGAAATTTCGTCTTCACCGAAAAATTCCTCTCCCCAAGACCTCTTAAATGAGCACAAACACGCAGGGTCTGTGACGCACCGCTCCCGAGATATTTTTGAAATTCTTTTTTGAAAAAATATTTAAGCAGAAATATATTATACCTACCAGGAATAAATTAATATACATATATTATTGAAAAAATATTATACCTCGAGGCAGTCAGCCTCGGGTTAATTAATTAATTTATTTATTTATAATTTTAACAATTTAAAAAAGAAACTAAGTATACATTAAATGATACCACTAAAAAGACTAATACCCGAGCGGGCCTCGCGAAGCTGTCTCCGAGCGCACGGTGAAAAGAAATATTTTTTTGAAATTTCGCGATTGGAGCGCACGGACACGGCCCGGTGTAATATGAATTGGTTCATACAAAAGCATACTAGCATCTTCACCGGGCTCCGGACGGGGCATGGCCCGGTGTAATATAAATCATCCTTAAAGGTAGTAAAAATTATGTCCATTAAATATTTTTTTGCACCTATCAACCTTCTGAATTCATGAATTTTTTTTTACATTTCACAATGCCAAAGGCACTGTTTTTTCTCTCACGCGTCATTGTTAGATCAATAAAATATTGGATTACTTATAATTCTATTCTATTTTTCTTCGATATATAGTTATCTTCGTAATAAAGAAAAAACAACGAATATCTGAAATATAAATTACATACTATATACATCGCAATTATACTTTATAAACAAAAACATAGTTTTCATCAATATTTAGTAGACAACAAAAAAAATATAAAAAGAAAACTGTCAAAACATTTTGGTTGCGCTATATTGTTTGCCCGGTTCGCCGTTCGATCGCTCGATGTGGTCACGTGGGCGCACAACGAAAAGCGATACGTCCTCCCTCTAGAAGCGCTTGGCGCGGACTGACCGGCTAGGGAATGTGTCTTCTAATATATTGCAAGATTTGCGTGTTTTTACGAAATTTTTTTTTAGTATTTTTTGTAAATCTATTTATTTAATTTTTTGTACACAAGTAGTTGATGATGTAAAGTTTACAGTGGTATTTTTATTTTTAGCAAACAACATTTAGCCTATTCAGAAAAAGCATCAGTTTTGGGTGGATATTTTCGAAAATTGCACTGCGTTTTATATTTTATTTTTCGAAAATTTTGTACGAAAATAAAAAATTGTTTCATTCATTCCTTAGAAGACTTCTATGCCAATGCACAGTATTTTTTTCGTTAAGTTTAAACTACAATGTCGACTGAAAACAGCAAAAAAATTGAGTCCCCAAACATCAAATTTTCTGAAACGGATGTTAGAACATGATGGATAAATCGAAATTACAGAAATAAAACAAAAATGTGGCTCATTTATTCCATTACTATTGAAATAATCTTTCTAATGACATATTACAAAGTACTCAACTCTGTTTATTTTATGAAAAATCTCTAAAATAAATTGACTGAAATCGTTGCAAAATCACCATAGGCCTCTTAATCGTAGCAAGTGCACGCAATTTAATACTATATGTATATTTTAAAAATGAAACGAATCAATTTCGATGTGACATTTTGTTCAGCAGTTTCGGCACTGGCACTGGGCATCCCGTCTGGCAGCAGTAACCACCCTCTTAAAGAACACCACCGTAAAATAAAGGTATTCGTTGTTGTGTTTCATTGAGTGAGTAGGGATGTCAGAAGCCTTTCTCCTATTCCTTACCTTAGTCTTTTTCCTATTTTTCTGATATCACCAAGTTTTGTATTTGTTATAAGCGACATGGCTCATTCCAAACGAGCATAGGAAGCCTGCTTGAATGAAATGAAGAAAAAAAAAGTTTTATCCAGTTTTTCAGTTAGAAAATAATTTAGCTATTCCAATTAAAACGAAAAAATTTAAATCTTATGCTTTTCCTATTAGATTATTAATAAGACCACGGTTCGCATGGATGCATTTTTTTTGTAAATTTTATACATACCTACGCGAACCGTTATTGTTTATCGCTCCTTCCATTAGTGAAAACTGTATCAAATTGGGTGGCTTAAAAGAAATTAGCGAAGAAACAGTCAGAAGCAGACGGCGACGTTAGAAATAAATTAAATTAATTAAAATTAACATTACACATGAAGGTTTTTTTTAAGTATTTTATTTGAAACTTAAACTTATTGGTCTTAAACTTATTATGACATGTCGAAGATTTAGCAATAGTACGAGTGTAAAACTCTTATGATGATACAGTCGCGGGAACTATAAAGGGACTGGATATAAGGTAGTATAAGGTAACTATAAAAATATTAATGGAATCAGTTAGAGATCAGCGAAAACAGAGTTTCAAAGGTAAGTTCAAGTTTGTGGTTAGTCTCAAAGATAAATAGAGCTAATTAACCTAACCTAAATAGTTACTTACATCTTGGCGTATTTAAAAATATTGAAATTTGTATTAATTGCAATCAATATTTACACATACGAAACCTTTCGGTTTAACACATTGTATTTGTTCGGGAGCTGCATGAGATCATACCGTCTTCCCTTTTCTTCTACTGCACATTCAGATGTATGGCTGGTTATCATTTTGTCGAATTGCCTCTTATTCGGATCAAACGATATTTTTTGTTGCAATATTTTACATGAAGGTTTTATTTTATTTGAAAAGTATTTTATTTGAAACTTAAACTTATTGGTCCTTTAAACATTAAAAATTATGTATTTATTTATTATGTTGATAACAGAGCAAGTTTTATACATAAAATATTCTAGCTGCTCCACATAGCTCGACAAATAGTGAGCATTTTTTTATACGATAGATAAAAAAATGCGACGATATATTTTTTTGATTATGGTCTAATTTCGACCACTCGGCGGCCTCTAGTAGGTATATGTAGGTAAATATAGTTCTAATGAGACGTTACTTTTATTTTCTCAATAATACTTAGATTTTCTAGAATAAACATAGACATTTCTAAAAAATGCAATAATTCATAATATATAAAACAAGTACCTATTAATTTAAGATAATAAATATAGATAAGGAATTCCCAGTGGAGGATATTCAGCTTATTAGGCAATAAGCCTTAAATCCAGTTCCATTAGATCCACTACATGTGCCGTGGCAACCTGTGTAATTGCAAATTTTATAAAGAAGTCCATAACACAGAATAACTACGATTCCAAATGTAAAAAATGCGTAGCAACAGTCCAGTATCAATACCTCGCCCCCATTTTTATCTCGATGTACCGTTTAAAAATGCGAGAATACGCCTGCGCGCACGCATCCCAAACTCGGAGCCAAACAAAAAACGTCAACATGTCGGCAATTTGTTGCTCCTGCGTCCTCTTGCATCGATAAAGCCTTAAATGCAACGAACGACAGATTGCAAGCCTTGTATGTTATCTGATTATAAAATGAAGCCAGTTTTCATTCAATTGTCTTAAGACTTTCAATTATCACAATTGATATTTGAATAAACTAAGTGATATTTTAAAATAGTACTGCGTCAACATTATATAATTATATCAGTACCTTTTTTATGGGCTCATTCTTTTAGCAGATTTTGAATTTGATTTCTCATAATTATTTCATTCATCGCTAAAGCTTCTATTAATGTGTTCTTTATTTATTTGTTTATTAAAGACTTTATGTACATTCTGGTAGAAAAGGCGGACTTAATGCTAAGAGCAATCTCTACCAGACAACCTTTGGGATAAATAGAAAACACAACAGATTAACAGAAGGGATAACAAGTGCACAAAGTTACTAAGCACGACCACAAATGGCCACAAACATCTTTTGTGATGCGCACTGCTAAGGATTGGAACTCCCTGCCGGCGTCTGTATTTCCGAGCTCATACAACCCAAATCTTTTCAAGGTTCGAGTGAATAGGCATTTTCTGGGTGAGCTCGCTCCATCGTCGGCCTCATCCTTCCTACATGGATAGATGCTGGTCAAGAGCAAACCCATCTTTAATATAAAAAATAAACAAAACATAGACTAAAACATATAATAGTAAACTATATAAATATACACACACAAATATGTGAAATATATGTGAAAGAAGGTTATTTATGCTGCGAAGAAATTTCGTGAACAAATCGCAAATATAAATGGTTTTTAAAGCAAGCTCTGGTGGAAATGTGTATTTCTTTATAATCTTTTTTTTATTAAAGTTGGGCTTGCCCTCGACTAGCCGTGTAGGAAAGATGAGTCTGACGATGAAGCAAGCTCACCCAGAAGATGCCTATTCACTCGAACTTTGAATTTGGGTTGTATGAGCTCGGAAATACAGAGGCCGGCAGGGAGTTCCAATCCTTGCAGTACGCATTATAAAATATGTTTTCATACGCTTGATCCGAATAAGAGGCAATTCGACAAAATGATAACCAGCCATACATCTGAATGTGCAGTAGAAGAAAAGGGAAGAAAAGGGAAGATGGTATGATCTCATGCAGCTCCCGAACAAATACAATGTGTTAAACCGAAAGGTTTCGTATGTGTAAATATTGCAATTAATATAAATTTCAAAATTTTTAAATAAGCCAAGAAGTAAGTAGGTACTTAGGTTAGGTTAGCTCTATTTATCTTTGAGGCTAACCACAAACTTGAACTCACCTTTGAAACTCTGTTTTCGCTGATCTCTAACTGATTCCATTAATAGTTTTATAGTTACCTTATACCTTATATCAAGTCCCTTTATAGTTCCCGCGACTGTGTCATCATAGGAGTTTTACACTCGTACTATTGCTAAATCTTCGACATGTCATTTACATTAAAGAAAATTAGTAATTTTATTATATTCAATATAGTGTGTAGGTAATATCTAGTGAGTCCAGGCAAGCCATAACATCTCGCATGTTTCCTAATGTTGCATTTGAACTGTGCATTGAGCAACGGACATTTTAACTTCAATTACTAGAAATAGCCGGTGGATGGATGTAAAATTAATTTATACGCGAATCAATATGATACAGAATATTAAAAATAATTCAAACTCTAAAATGTCGTAAGGAAATCGTGAAATGGAAAATAAAATTAACCATTTACTTCAGAGAACAAATTTTATTGATATCAAATGTGAATGCTTTTTATCACTTATACCTATTATAACTTATGAATTCAACAGATAAACTTAAATTAGCAGTAAATTTACTGAGAACCCGTTAATTTGATTTTCTCTGCAAATAAATCCATTCGACTCTGCTTTGTAATAATAATTGAATGTGTAGTTCATTTACAACTGAACGGACTTTTATGTTTAATAAAACATCATTTTTGATAACTTGTAATGTTCAATTTTATGCAATTTTATGCAAACTACAATAATGTTAACATAAAAGTAAGTCTACATCTGTTTTTATGAACTTTGCTGAGACTATAATGGAGCCCTGAGGGGAAACCATTATGCTACTTTTTAACTTTTAAAAGTTAAGACAAGACACTTGCTAAGTCTGGTAATTGAAAAATCAATACATTATTTATTTAAAAATATCTCTAAATTTGAAATTTTCTCTAAATTTGAAGTTTAAAGAGAAAAGATTTGTATGTGTGTATGTTTGTAAGGATTAAACTCAAAAACTACTGGACCAATTTTAAAAATTCTATTTTTATTGTACAAATAGAATTGTACATTATTGTACAAAATGTGTTACAAGACTTATTTGTACTGGAAACAAAGTTAGGTTAGCTTCTGAAAACTTTATGAAATTAAATGCCAGCGGAGCGAGCACACTCGGAATACTGGTTTTGATAAAAATACTATTACAAAATCGGTTACAAGACTTATTACAAAACGGGTTACAACACTTATCTGCCTATTACAAAATGTACCATTACATATTAACAACACTTATAGGTACTATTACATATTAATTTTATTCATTCCTAAGAATGAAATTCCTTTAATAAGGAAATTGTGCCACTATGGAATTAAGAATAAGGCTCTCGATCTTCTGACTTCTTATCTCAGCCATAGAATTCAGAAGGTTGATGTTAATGGTAGGAAATCTCTGGGTTCTCTAGTTAAAATGGGCGTCCCTCAAGGATCGATTCTCGGTCCGTTTTTATTCCTAGTTTATATTAATGATTTACCTCATTCTGTGAGTAAACACAATATTGTATTATTTGCTGATGACACATCATTAATATTTAAGGTTAAAAGGCAACTTGGGTGCTATAATGAGGTAAATTATGTACTTTCTAACGTAGTGCATTGGTTTAGTGTTAATAATCTCCTTTTAAATGCCACGAAAACTAAACTTGTTAAATTCAGTACCCCGAATGTTAAAAATATTGGAACGAATGTGATTTTGGGTAGTGAGAAATTGGAGCCCGTGGAATCGACAGTATTTTTAGGTATTACCGTAGATTCTAAATTACAATGGGCTCCACATATTGAGAAACTAAGTAAAAGACTTAGCTCTGTGGTTTATGCAGTTAAGCAGATTCGACGCCTAACGGATGTCGAAACAGCTAGGATTGTATATTTTAGTTGCTTTCACAGTGTAATGAGTTATGGGATCCTTCTTTGGGGTGGCGCTGCGGACATAAATACTATTTTCATTTTACAAAAAAGGGCCATTAGAGCCATCTATCAACTAGATTCGCAGTCTTCCCTCAGAGAAAAGTTCAAAGAAATTAAGATTTTAACTGTTACATGTCAGTATATTTATGAAAATTTAATTTACGCGCATAAAAATATTAGTCAATTTAATAAAAAATGTGATGTACACAATATAGGTACTAGGTTTAAAAATAATTTAGATTTACATAAGACGCGACTCCACAAAATAAGTAATTCTTTTATGGGTCAGTGTATACGGTTTTATAATAAACTGCCTGAGATGATCAGAACCTTATCTATAAATAAATTTAAAGTTGTGATTAAAATCAAACTCCTCTCGAAAGGCTATTATAAGGTTACTGATTATTTAAGTGACAATGAAGCCTGGAATTAAAGCCTGGATTCGGAGCTCATACTATGCTTAGTATTGTATATTTACTTTAGGTATTAAGTGTATGATTATAATTATTGTAATTTTTTTATATTGTAAAGATGACAAAAAGAATAGTATCCTGAGTTTCTTTCGGGGTTTCTTCTCAGGATCGTCATCTTGGCTTTTTTTCCGAAACCCTGGTAAATTTAAATTTAACTGGTAATTCGAAATGACGATCATAAGAGTTTCTTGGAGAAACCTAATTGATAAATAAATATTTTGATTTTGATTTTGATTTTGATCATTCCTAAGATTTCCTAAGATCATCTTGGAATTGCATACAATTCCTAGGTTTCGCACATTTCTGGTAACATATACAATTTGCAGAAAAAAAATACATCCTTGCAAATCCGAGGGCGGTTCGCTAGTCAATTACTTAGTATGTTATACGTCCAATTATTTCAATGATAATAATTAATTTCTAGTTTAAGTATTTTCGATAAAAAGGTTTTAAAAGCTCTCTTTTTATGCACATTGATAGGGTGACGTGCCCTGACTTCCCCCGGATGCAATAGGGGATCGGACAAATTTTCAGAAAGTGTTTTAAATTAATCTTTATGGATATTTATTCCCATAAAAAATGCTATTTTATTTATTTATGGCCTTTTAGGTAGTCAAAATCGTGTTTTAATATTGTTTGTTTGAAAATGCCGCCAAAACGGCACAATAGTTCATCTGAGAGCGCGTAACGTCATTTGTGGTCATATCATAACAAAACAGCTGCATTGGCATAAGACAATGATTGCCCACAAATAAAATCACGCACTGTGATTGGTGTTTCAGTATAGATTAAAAATATTGTAAATAATAAAATTTTATTTCTTCATTTAAAAATATTTAAATGAATTATATTAAATTATTATTCGATAAATAATCGTAAAAAATTATATATTTTCTTTCCAAGTACATTTTAGATTTTAATCTGATTACTGTCCGATCCCCTATTGAGGGAGTTAGCATATTACCATATAGGTAACTCACGTCCACTTGGATTTGAGATTTACCAATCAAACAATGAAGTATTTTTTCAAATAAGTGCATAGGTTCCGGATATACCTAATTACCTATACTTTCCAAATATAAACAGAGTTACAAAACCGGTCTCTCCTCTCTTTATAATATTAGAATACTTAGAAGTATTATAGATTATGAGAAAATTGTGTCCAATTGCCACCCAGAAGGATTAATAAAATGATATCTAACGTAGAACTCATCTCACGCTTTCTAAACACCCATCCATCTTATTCTTGGTGCATAAAGGGCAATGCAACTTTTTGCCCACTGTGCCATAGAAGGACATTTAATGTATAATTTACTTCCCTGCCATCATATATGTGATGAACATATGAGCAGCACCTTATTGATTGACTCGCATTCTATCTATTACTTATTTCTCAGTTTGTTTTAGTTTTTTAGGTATTAATTGTTTTTTCATTATTTATATAATAGTAGATGTACCTACCTAACTAAAATAATTTTTTTCTATATTTTTAGTAAACATTACGATTTACCTAGTGTGCACGCTATGCTTATTAAGCAGTGTATATTTAGATACCTCAATTTTAACAAAATTTATGATACTTACCTATTGTGTTGTCCATAAAAAAAAACGTAAAATTAATCTATTTCTATTTATTTTATTTACCTACGTGTTTTAGAAGCAGTGAACACAGTGTTACCATGTTAGCTATCCCTGACATCAAGGTTATAATATTTAAGAAATAACATATTTATAAGTGTTACCTTTTTTACTTTACCTACCTACCCTTCATCCGGTTGCTGTATCATTGATGCATTTTAAAGGTAAATTATTACCTTTTTAAAGGTAAGTAACTTCATGCAGACGTACGGCTGGTTACCATCCTCACCTTGTCGAAATCCGTCTAATTCGGACCAAACAATTTAAAACATCTTTTATAATGCGCACTGCTAAGGATCGAGACTGCCGGCTTCTATATTTCCGAGCTCATATAACCCAAATCTTTTCAAGGTTCGAGTGAATAGGCATCTTCCGGGTGAGCTCGCTGCATCGTCGGCCTCATCTTTCCTACACGGATACTTAGATGCTGGCCAAGAGCAAAGCCATCTATAATAAAAAAATTGATAGTTTTTGGCTATAATGTCGCAAAAACCGAACACAAACAGCAATTATGAGGGGATGTCCTATATGCGAGGACAATACAAGGATAGGGATTGATGCGTAAGGACTTCTCCTTCAGGAAGTTCTGGGATCTCATATATACACCATATATATTATGGAAACTTCCTTTTTACGTTATTGTAAGCCGTAATTTCAATAAAATTTATAGTTAGGCACCTGTCAATTTTATTTGCTCACGTGGAAACGTGCAAGTTGTATAGAATAATTTTAATCGGCCAGATGCTTCGGCATTTCATGTACTTACACTTATTGGTTTCTTTTTTACTTCAATTAACGGAATAATGTATGGTTGGTATTAAGAAATGCATTAATGCGTAGAGACGAGAGTTAATAATGGTCGCCCATCACACAAACATGTCGTCCATGTAAACAAGAATACTTAATTGCCTATGCAGAGAACCTGTTTGGCACAATTGTACGTCCCATTGGCATTAATTAAATATTGCATATCATATGTCACATACAGATCCCCACTTGCTACTGATCTACATATATCCCCACTTTTAGGAAGGCAGTCAATGCCCCCCTATAACGGTACAGGCGGGGCTTGCCGGCGACACGCCAATCAGACAAAGCTGCGCGCGCACTTCGATGATCTAAGCGAATGATCTAGCGTTCTCGTCATTTCGCGAGCTCCGGATTGGTTGAAGATAAATTAATTCATCGCTCAATTTCGGTTTGTCACCGATCTAGTTATGCGCGTGCGCGACCTTTTTAACGTATAATCAACATATTCACGATTAATGTGTTTTTATAATTAATTTAAACTATGACCTATATTTTATTTTCATTGTTTTTAAATGCAATTACTTAATAATAATTTTAGAAAACATTTCAAGCCTACGAAAAGTAAAGCGCCTGACGCACCTATATATTTTATGACCCCATTAATAAAATATCGAACAGCCACCTGCGCCGACGCAGCCAAACAAATAAATAACCAAAGACGTAGCCGATGAACGGACGAAACAACGCGTACTGCCATACGGTACGTGTTTTATGCTACTAGAGAAAGTTAACGGTACAGCGGACGCGACCTTCCCTCCTCATGTCCGCGTGCCAACTGACTGATGAGCAAGGCTTAACCTCTGATAATAAGAGTGAACGAGAAGGCAATAGTGAGGGGTGGCGTGCGCGAGCGAGATAGCGAATGTATCTTCTTCGGTGATCGTGAAGTGCAAGATGAGTTTACAGTCACATACGGACCACATCCGAGTAAGCCTCGGGGACGGGTTAAAAAAACGAAACGCGCGAGCCGTGCTGCGCGTACGCAAGAAAGCGCGCGCTTTATTTTCAATCGGCGCATTGACTTGCTATTTTTTTTTTAATTATTGTCACTGACTTTTATTAACGATCACAATTACTTTTTTTCAACGAATTAAATAAACAGATAAATTGAACCTAACAATTTGTGGATTTTTAAAGTGAAAACATGTGTAGTTTTGTGTTAACGTGAACAAATAATTTAAACAGTTAATTTGTGGAAGTCCTAAACCCATTTTTTAAAATACAGGAGGTTCGTCTAAATAGTTGCTCACTAGAATAAGCAAGGTAAGTTTTTTTTTATACACTAATATTTACTGTAGGCGTTTTTAAATTTTATAAACTTAATGATAATTTTAGATTTTGCCTTTCCTTAATTAAATCCATTCTTAAATTACGGCACGCGAACGCATGCCATTTTAATCGCAAATAAGTATTTGCTTGTGTGCCTAAAAAATAATAAAATAAAATTTATACCTACTTAATGAAATTAATTGGTCTAAAATAATAATTTCATTTTATTAGTCTATAGCAAAAATAGAAATGGGTTATCTTTATACATAATGCAGGAAGTTAGGTAGAACTTACTTATCAGAATTTAATTTCAACAGGCATTAACTGATTACATAGGTAGTTTCTTTTAATAAAGCATAAATCACAATTTTACACGTTTCTTACTAAATCACGAGTAGGTAAACAAACCGTTGAACTAATTTGTTTGAACTTTGTAAATACACAGTAGGACCTATTACATTTGTACTACATATTTATAAATATTTGTAAATAAGTTATTCCCAAGGGATATATAGTGTTTCAGTTCTGACCTTACTTAATAGATGGCGCGAACTGATTCCCGAGCTAATTTTAAGAGCAAATTTTATTTTAAAATAAAATCAAATTTTACGGTAACTTTTATAATAAAAAAAAAATATACATTAATTTAACTTGTAAAGGGTACCTATTTTTTTTTTTCATATAATTAAGACAATTTAGTACATAGATAATATGTACTTGTATTTAAAATAATATCTATAAATACACAAATAAAATATATTGTATAAGAATTTTGGTTATAAGTTTTTGAAGGTAAGGAGTAGATAAGGATTCCCTATCCCCTCCTAATCCCTTATCCTTAATCCTACTGTAGTCGGCAGCGCACTTGCAGCAGCTTTGGCCTTGCTTGTGTAATAGGCGACGACGGTAGTAACCTACTACTATCAAGTGGGCCGTCAGCCTGTCTACCGATCTTAACATAACAAAAAATATCATTGATAAACCTGCTAATCTTTGCAAATGTTGAAATTTCATTTAATATCATTTTAATATATTTTTCTTTGCCTACGTAAACATTTCTTACCTTGCAGCAATAGAGAGATTATAAAGATAGATTATTCCGCACGCAGCTTCCCATCCTACAGGCGATATCAAATATCTTTTGCAATAGAAACAAATTATCACTTGTTTTAGAAGCAAACAGGTTTATAGAGAAACAAGATATACATATTTGTTTAATAATAGTATTCTTAAACAAAAAATACTAAACACGTTATTATAATGTTTTTATAATTTATTTAATGCAGTTACATAAAATATTGATTTAATTTGATGATATGATCATATGAACATGTGGCGTTGCTTGTATTGTAGGTGACAGTCAACCTGTCTGTTGAGCTTGACATAAAAATTTTTTTTTTCAAAATTTATGAAAAAATTTCAAACTCTCATTTATTAGTAAATAAGTGACATAATATATTAGTAACCAAGAATTTGTTTTTGGAGGACCTAATCGCTACTAAATTTATTCGATAAAATCCATAATACTGAAGCATACCTAATATATGATATATAAGCATGTTGCTTCAGCTTCTCACGGTCTCAATTACTTACTAAATTGACTTTAATCATAAACATAACATTGTAAATTATATAAAAATTCTTGAATTATTAAAACTTTCTCTAGGTACCTCATTCTTTGCTCTGCCATTTTTAGTTACGAAAAATATCTAATAGTAAGTGAAATCAGTCTTAAATTATTAGGCAGTCAGAAGTCTGAGTCCAGAAGCCACCACAGTACACAATTACTACAGCACAGTGTATAACTGTGGTGTCTTTTTTTAACGACGCGGTAATCTTGCATAACTACTCTATGCATCTACGCAATACGAGTATGATGAAGCTTAGGCCCATCATCTACACAACACGCATATACTACATGTGAGATTCTTATTCATTAAAACCCAAGCGCTTTAAAACATCTTTTGTGATGCGCACTGCTAAGGATTGGAACTCCCTGCCGGCGTCTGTATTTCCGAGCTCATATAACCCAAATCTTTTCAAGGTTCGAGTGAATAGGCATCTTCTGGGTGAGCTCGCTCCATCTTCGGCCTCATCCTTCCTACATGGATAGATGCTGGTCAAGAGCAAACCCATCTATAATAAAAAAAAAAAACCTCTAATAGGCTTTTTTCTAGTCCTGAAGCTACTTTGGAAACGTCACCTATCGTTAGCCAAATACCTAACTGTGTTTCTAAGCGTGAGTAAGGGACGATAGAACACATTTACTTAATTTCTCACTTATTCCTTAGGAAGTCAGGTTTGGCAGGAGACTTGAATGCCAATAATTTTGCTTGTGTACGACGACGATAGCCACATACAATTAAGTGGACTTCAGCCTGCCTGTCGCCCTCTCTATTAATAGAACGAGCGTTTTCAGTATGATATGGGATCAATGTACTAGTACATAAACTTTCAAAAGATTCTGGTTTCCTAGATTTCCCTTTACAGGGTGTGACCCATCTAGTGTTTCTAGTGTTTTGTTTATCTATGGTTTTTATCTATTTTATCTATATTTATTTATTTATCTATTATTATCTATTATTAGCAAACCTAACAGCATACAAAAAATTACAAATATACATTTTAAATAGTACCTATTAAATTTTTACAAAGCCTATTACTAGGTCTGACAAATTACAATTTAAAGTACAAGAAGAAAATAATAAACACATATATTATAAACATATATAGCTACATATAAACACATATATAACACATATGGGTGAGTAAATTCGTAATGTTATAAAGAGAAAATATTTGAATGTATATTTTTCTACGTTTGTTATAAATAAACTTAAAAACTACTTGACCGATTTTAAAAATTCTTTCACCTATAGAAAGCTACATTTTCAGCGAGTAACATAGGCTACTCAATCTCCCTTCATCCCCCCTTTACCCTCTTCATACAAAATTACCGTTTTCCACGAATGATATTTTATAAAGAGTCGCGTGCAACGGCTAGTTTTATATAAAAGTCGTCAAGCTTGCTGAATGGTAGACGGCTATCGTCGCCTGTTAACACAGCAACGCTACAGTTATTTCAAGGATAAGGGGCTAAAATGGGATAGAGAAGTGGGCTCTGACATCCCTACTCACTAAGCGAAATATATCTGCACGCTTGTTGTTATTTCACGATGGTCTTCTGTAAAGGGAGTACTCATTAACCAGACGGGATGCTAAATTTATAACTACAAAATGTACTTAGGGACTTTTTTTTACTACTAGAGGTAATTGCTTACTGCTTACTGCTAGGTTAAATTGAATACATTTTCTACCTACATATTATAACTTGAAGTCTGTTTGTCTCCGCTGACTTCTTCCAAACCACAAAACGTTTTTGATACGGTTTTCACTAATGGATAGAGCGTTAAACGAGAGAGGTTTGTGTACATGTGAAGTCGAGAGCGAGTCGCTTGTATTAAATAATTCAAGCGATGTTAGTCTGTATGTACCTACTTATAAATGTTACGAAAGATTGGACTGTGAAAAATTGTAGAACAAAAAATATTAGTGCGATAACATCCGTGTTTTTATAAAATCAAATCATGTTACCTACTTCGACTGACCACACATACAGTACAAAGAACATTAAAGATCAAAGATCAAGCTTATCTTGGACATCCACATTGTCTTAACTTTTCACACTAGTCAGACAGGCGAAACATCCTAACTCACGAAAAACGACTTTTTGGAATGACGTCAAGGTCGAAAATCGGACTGGCTAGACTGGCTGTAATCAAAACGTAATATTATTTATACATAAGTATTTGTCTGATCCCTAACACACGTCAGATATATCACAATCATGCTAAGAGTAGGTAGGTATGATTGATTGTTGCATGTCCAATGCGAAGATATTACGAATTGCTCAATCGAGTTATCACCTATCGTACAAATTTTTATTATTTCTTAATGTAACCTTGATAAAGATTACTCGTCACTGTAAGTATAAATTACCTTCAGAAGTCAGATTTTACTATTTCAAATATGTGACCTTTAATTTACAATTAATTTCTTAAATTATACCCACTCTTTTTTAATAAATACATATTGATTATTATTATTATTATACATTTATTTATTTCCTTTCTTAATTTTAAATTTTTTACAATATATATGTATATAAAAACAATAAATATTATAAAAAACTTAAAATTAGGTGTCCACTAGTAGCGGGGCAAGGCCCAAGCTACCGGTGGTTAGGGCTGCAGAGTGAGGAACCTCCTGAACCTCCGGAACCTTCTGTATCTGCCCCTTGACCCAGCCATCTAGTGAGAGCCTCTTGAGATTATTATTATTTAATTTGAATCAACCGCATTATTTACAGAGATGTCGTATGTTTTCCTTGTTTATGGTGTGACTAATTAAAAAAAAACGGACAAGTGCGAGTAGAACTCGCATAAAGAGGGATCCGTACTATGTTACCTATCATGTTTTTTTTTAAATCTACGCACTATATTTAGTGATTTACCATGTTATTTTAATATCATGGACGTCTTATATGTTTACCTATAATATATATATATATATATATATAGGTATATTTTTTAATTTTCCACCTTCCCCCCAAAAATGACCTCCCATATACAGATTTCATCTATTCACGTCACACCTCAGCGTTTGGGTCACAGAAATTGATATGTGTACCAAATTTCAACTTAATCGGTCTAGTAGATTCGGAGATAACTGACTGTGACGGACGGACACGAGTGATTCTATAAGGGTTCCGTTTTTTAATTCGGACGTACGGAACCCTAAAAACAGATGAGTCGAAATGGACCATTCAGAGAAAATTTCTGATAAATAGCAAAAATCATAATTAAGTTAATAATATTAATAATAGTGAAACAATAAAGTCAATTGTACAAGACCAAAATTAAGCAGCAAGCTTAGATTTGTACGTGTTGACGAATATGGGTAAACTCGGCCATTCGGTGGAAATTTTCTCAGTCGAGTTGACTAATAACTTCGTGTTAGAGAGCTAACTCAACCAATAGTGGACTTTGACCAACTTGGACGCAGAGAATTAGGAAACATCATCAAGTAAAAATCATTTTAATTGGCCATTGATTGTAAACAAGCTTTCTGACAATTTACTAGGTCATTTAGATTTGTAATTAGTTGTTAGATTGTAGTCTGTTTTAGACTACAATTTTAATTGGTTATAAAAAGACCACAAACCTTGAAACAAAGTAGAAAGTTTTTAGTGTAGGGAGTGCCTGCGGTTAGCGGTTTAAGACATTTTCACTGCCGTTTGACGGAAATTTACGACGAGAACTGTGAATTCTTCCATTAATTTATGTAACACACTATTGTATTTTAAAACAACAATACCTATGTTCGTACATATATAAAAAGTATATTCCATTTTTTTTAAGTAACAATGGGCAGACAGGCTGACGGTCCACTTGATGGTATAACACAAACAACGCGCCACAGGTGCTGCTAGTGCGCTACTGACTATAGTAGGATTAAGGATAAAAGATTGGGAGGCGATACTTTCCAAATCCAGACTAGAGCTAATTTTGAAAAGTCCATTTTCAAAGTTGACCCTGCCGGGAATCGAACCTGAGAACCCTAGAACAGAGCGTTAAGGCAAGCACCCTAATCACTCATCCAACGGGCTGTTTATATAGTGGCAGGGCACACTGCGTTTCGCAGTCATATGGGCAGCCCGTTTGGCGGCAGTAACCACCCCCTTACAGAAGACCACCGTGAAATAACAGCACGCGTGCTGTTGTGTTTCGGTGAGTGAGTAAGGGATGCCAGAGCCCATTTCCCTATCCACTCCTAATCCCTTATCCTTAACCCTACTGCAGTCGGCAGCGCACTTGCAGCAGCTTAGGCGTTGCTTGTGTTATAGGCGACGGTAGCCACCTATCATCAAGTGGACCGTCAGCCTGTCTGCCGACTTTAACATAAAAAAAAACATTTCACACATATATGTATATGTTTTTCTGTCGGTATCAGAACAATTGTTCTAGACTAGGGTTCAGTTACTGACTAATGTGGACTAAGCAGTAAGTCGACTTAAAATATATTTTGTACCTACTAACTTAGTTGTAAAATGTCATTAACATATGATAAAGATACCCGAAATAACGAATTTTATTATTATATATCTCTATATATAAAAATGAATCCCCATTTCCCTTGGTCACGGCATCACGCGTGAATGGGTGGACCGATTTTAATTCGGTTTTCACTAAAGAAAAGAGGGATAAACGGGGAATGTTCTTATATATAAAAATTGCATCCCGGGCGAAGCCGGGGGCGGAACGCTAGTTTCAGATAAAATTTTCAATATTTTCCACAAACTATGCTAAGTTTCTTTCAATTTAATTGAACTTTATTTTGAAATAAATAATTATTGAAATGCATAGATTACTCGTAAATATATTATTGGAAATAGAAGTGACGCAAGTGTATAATAAATATTAATATAAAACATTAAATCACAAACAAGGAGTCACATGAAAGAGCAAATGTTTATTTAATTAATTTAATTTAATTTAATTAAATATAAATCAATCAATTAAATATAATCAACCATCGCAGTATTGTCAAACTAAGACTGTAGTATAATAATATGTGCCCAAAATAAGTCTGCGCAATGCACATGAGCCCGCGAGCTATAGCGACTGCTATTTTAATTCACCATGACTATAGAAAATCCTGCTACAGCCATTACATTACTCTCTCTTATCTCTCTCTCTCTCTCTCTCTCTCGATGATGATGATGATGATGATGATGATGATGATGAGTGCCTAAAAGATGTTCTAAAAAATATGCTCACTGCTGAGGTCTTCGATTAAAAATATTGGCAGATATACAATTTCATTCATAATTATTGAGGTCTATCTTTTTCCCGTCATTAAATGGTTTTTTTTTCTTACCTAAGTAGGTACTATCTTTATAATAAATGTGTTTGAAGTTCCACATAGTTGATTGACACGTGATTGACACGTGCTGCCTTTTACCTTCTTTCCAGGGTACCACCAGTACCAATTTTCGAGTAGCCACAGCTCATCTACCAGGCATACTTGATCTAAGAATTATGTCTGGAAAATTATCACATTGATATTATAAAATGCTAATGAATTTTAAATTTAAATTCAATTGGAATTTAAAAAAAAAACACAAAGCCATCTTGACCTATAAATTCATTTCATATTAATTAAGTAAGAAGTAGGTATATAAATAAAGACGACACGGCAGTAAAGCGTTATTTATTAAGCAATAAGTTAAATTCCGTGATTGTACTTATACATTGAATTATTTTAAGTCGGGTGTCAACATATGGCGTGATTAATTTCATCGCGAGTCGCTTTGAATAAAAATGAGCTGATTACGGGAACGCTATCGGATAGTCTAAGGGAGTGTACACATTACCGTTATGATTTTTTCATAAATTCCAATGAATACATCACAAATGTTCTAATATCTTTAAGCAAACAACAATAAGTTTATTCATATCTTACTTTGTAGGTCACCAATCGGATGTAACTTCTATTATGAGTTTTGGCCCTCAAATGGACCGGGGATTAACTGTCTAAGGTCAACTTTGAGAAGATTCGTTTCCATAGTTGATCTTGTCAGAAATCGAACCCGACCAATACCATAACATTATGTGTAGATGTCTCTTATTCAAATACATTCAGTTTAATACAGACCTAATCAATTAAGGTGGAGACAAACGCTAAATACTAAAAATATCCATTGATTAATGAAGATGTTAAAAGAAATAGACAAGACAATTGCTTTGAAAAATATATATATTATACTTAAACATTTGAAGAACCAATTGTATTAATTAGAATTTTCGTTAAAGTAATAGAAACTCCACAAAAAAGTTAGAACATAAGAAGAATTTGACTTTTATTGAAAATTCTCTCGAAAACGGCTTATTGCGCGCATATGAATCCTGTACCTATTAATAAGTTAATGTCAGTTTAAAAAATTGTATTAATAATTTTTTTGCGTATTGTTCTAATGGTAAAAACAAAAAAACACCATTTCTTGGCCTGTTGAATTGTCTCCGCCGCCAGCGAGTTCTATTGTAAATGTCATTTGCCTAAGTGAAGCTCTTAACTTATTCTATATTGTAAATTAGCCTAAAGACGTATTGCGTTCGCAAATAAAAATATTATTATCATTCGCAAATTTTTTCTCTTAATTTAATTTTTTTTACAGTATCAACAATTATAAAAAATAACAAACAATATACCTATATCATAAGATTCTGTATCTGTCCCTTGACCCAGCCATCTAGTGAGAGCCTCTTGAGATGTTGGTCGAGGCTCTTCGCTATAAGACCGTTCACCGATACAACTATCGGGACAATGGTTGTCGAATCGTGAGTCAATGTACTTAGTAAGCTTTTCTTTTTCGGCTTTCACGAGGTTTTCGTCATGTGGGGGATAGCGATGTCAACAAGCATAATCCGGTGCTGGGATCGGTCAATAATGTTAAGATCGGCAGACATGCTGACGGTCCACACGATGGTAGGTGGTTACCGACGCCTATTAACGCAAGCGACAGCTGCTGCAAGTACGCTGTCGACTACAGTAGGATTAAGGATAAGGCATTGGATAGAAAAATGGGCTCTGGCGTCCCTTATTCACTCAGCGAAACATAACAGCACACGTGCTGTTGTTTCACGGTGGTCTTTGGTGGTGGCGGTTATAGTTTTTTTTTTCTTTTTTTTTTTTCGTTACCCCTTGCGCAGGCAAGGGACCTTATTCATCTTTAATATTTTTTTTTTTTTTTTTTTTTTTAATTTAAATGGGTTTGCTCTTGACCAGCATCTATCCATGTAGGAAGGATGGAGCGAGCTCACCCAGAAGATGCCTATTCACTCGAACCTTGAAAAGATTTGGATTATATGAGCTCGGAAATACAGACGCCGGCAGGGAGTTCCAATCCTTAGCAGTGTTTATACATTATATTTTATGCAATTTGTTACTATTAATCTATGTCCTGTTTGATTTAATCGACACCGTTGCCACATTGTAGCAAAAGTCGGTCGTTATAGTTTATATATCAAAATAACACATGGGCTATTGACTTTTTAAGATTTTTTTAAAAATGTATTTGTAATTTTTTGTATGCTGTTAGGTTTGCTATTTAATAAATAAATAAATAAATAAATATGTAGGATTTTTTAAACAAGGGCATGTTTTTTTTTCAAAAACATAAAAGGCAACGACATAGAGTGGAATCACGAATTGGCTTATGTAGTGTGTAAACGCCTTTATGAGCATCTCGAACACCGGTACGCCCGGGCTTGTGAGATATGTTCCAACTCGACCCCGCACTGTTCTCCAAATGAGATAGTTTTATGGTCTCGTGTTTCAGATCTAATTATTTATTTTACTTAAACAAAGAGTCTCCGCAACAAAGAGTTTATAGGATGAGTTAATTCTCTAAAATAATTCCTGTTAAAATATTACACACTAGCTGCGCCTGCGACTTCATACGAGTTGAAAAATGAAAATATATGAGTTATAATGCTTGACATCGATATCGCTGTGACGACGACGGTGTCGCCGAATTTTTTATATTTTTAGATAATATATACCTCGGGAACCGAACAATTCCAGGATAAAAAGTATTATATATTTTAATCCAGGTAATAAGCTATCTGCATGTCAAATTTCACCCAAATCAGTTCAGCCGTTTTAGCGATATTGAGAAACAAACATCCATACATACAAACTTTTGCATTGATGATATTATTAGGATAACATACTAACAACAAAATTACTATCCGCTGTAGAAGGCCATAACGAGAAGTTAAATCTTCATTCACGACTGTCATCTTAACTAATATAATAAATAAGAAAGTGAGTTTGTTCGTTAGGTTTTCAGCTTTCACGCTTTAGCTACTCAACAGATCATCATTAAATCATTGAAGTAGGTTCGCAAGGGATCATTTAAATTTTTCAACGCTTAAGATATGAGGACGCGGATGAAGTCACGGTCTAAAACTAGTTAAATATATATTTCGTAATTATATATTATAAATATATAATATATATATTATAAATTATAAATATATAATATATATAATATATATTACAAATACAGCTTTGAACATTTTACGTTTTTCTCTTATAATTTTTTTTATTTAAACAACTTTAGTTTTGGAAAGTTTCTGTCACTGTGTTGTAGTATAATTTATGGACACTCTTTCATCCCCTTCTTATCCCTTATCCTTCATCCTACTAATTTTGTAGCGTTGCTTGTAAATATTAACAGGCGTCAGTAGCCACCTCTACCACCAAGCGGACTGTAATACATAAAAGAAATAATTTTACCTTAGATATATTTTATCGTTTTTCTTTACACATTAAAGCTACTCACAGAAGCCGACTTTTCCCTACACATTTCTAGTGATATCTAAATTTCATGAAATTACCAACCTCTGAGCTTTTATGACGGGCATTGCGAATGCACGTAACCCCTTTTAATATTTTATTAATTCATATTATATTTATTTTATTGCCTATGTTCACATTTAATTAGAGAATAAATTAATTACTTCAATTAACCATCTTCTGTCGTTTTATAGACACTAAAAAATATAACACTCAATAATAAGAAGCTCTAAGGGGCAGGTTACACGTGCCGCTAATAAAAGTCGTTATTAAGTGGACGTCAACATCCTTGCTTAACCTTGCTTATACAGAAAAGGGAATAGGGCTATCTTTCATCCAGATAAAGAAAAAACTGTTCCCGATGGATCATCAAAAAAAAAATACAAAATTCAATGCCTGACAAAAGTATATGAACAAAAAATCTATACTTATTGTTAATATTATAAAGCTGAAGAGTTTGTTTGTTTGTTTGAACGCGCTAATCTCAGGAACTACTGGTTCGAATTGAAAAATTATTTTTGTATTGAATAGTCCATTTATCGAGGAAGGCTATAGGCTATATAACATCACGCTAAGGAACAATAGTATTATATATGAGCAGTGTCCAGTACCGCGCGCCCCATGCGCACATTATCTAATTCAATTCTAGGTCAATCCTAATGATACAGTCCATGACTGTATCATTAGGTCCAGTGACTGTATTATTTAGCTTACAGTCCATGACTGTCCAATGACTGTATTATTTAGTCTACAGTTCATGATTGTCCAATGACTGTCCAATAATAATACATTAGTCTATTACAGTCCATTGATTGTATTATTTAGTCTATTACAGTCCAATGACTGTATTACTTAATCTATTTACACACCCATGCTAATAATAATGAATGGAAACTTATTGCACAAAGTCATGCAAGGTCTTACTTAAGCATGATACGGGTAATTGTTCTGTCGGGAGTCAAAATGTAAAGAGAAATGAGATTGTAGATACCAAATGGGTACAGTTTATAAAAAATGACTCTGGTCTGGAAAAGTAGTGGTAGGGCACACTGCGTTTCGCAGTCATTTGGGCAGCCCGCCTGGCGGCAGTGACCACCCCCTTACAGAAGACCACCGTGAAATAACAGCATATACGTGCTCTTGTGTTTCGGTGAGTGAGTAAGGGATGTCAGAGCCCATTTCCTTATCCCCTCCTAATCCTACTGTAGTCGGCAGCGCACTTGCAGCACCTGTAGCGTTGCTTGTGTTATAGGCGACGGTAGCCACCTACCATCAAGTGGACCGTTAGCCTGTCTGTCGACATAACATTAAAAAAAAATCTCTGTCTGT
Source organism: Bembecia ichneumoniformis (assembly GCA_910589475.2). Taxonomy (NCBI): domain Eukaryota; kingdom Metazoa; phylum Arthropoda; class Insecta; order Lepidoptera; family Sesiidae; genus Bembecia; species Bembecia ichneumoniformis. The sequence goes on along the minus strand of OU342534.1, from coordinate 16,800,536 downwards.
ATCCGAATGCGTTGCACCTTCTATATTAAGGTCACACCACAGGTTAGTAGGACTCCAATTATGTTTTCAAAGGTTGATATGATAGTCTCAGTACATACAGTTTACCTCGCGATATTTTCTTACGCCGTTAGAACAATTATTGATTATATTTTCCAATCCACACATAAAATCGATAAATGCTTTACAACGAATTGCAGGCCCGACCGGAATTCGAACCTGTGTCAGCCATTGTTATCACTGCCAATGATTTTTAGTGCATAAAATTTAGTTTTTTCTGTATAGTTAAAATATCAAAATAATGAAAATTGTAAAATCAAAATTCCTTCATAATTAAACAAGCCGAATTTATGTCACATAATTTTATTATGGTTTTTGTTCGTACCGTCAATAGTTAGTGATTGTTTCAACATATATCATTTATATAATAGTATTTAAGCAATTCTATAAAACTGAGGTACTGATATTCCTAATAAAACCGAGGTAACTGATGCAACAACCTTCGCTCAGAGACTGAAGTGGAAATGGGCTGGCCATGTGGCAAGGTACACAGACGAGAGATGGACTCGTGCACTAACAATATGGAAAGGACCACAGGGAAAAAGACGCAGAGGTCGACCATGTTCCAGGTGGCAAGACGAAATAGAAGCAGTTGCAGGCAGGGACTGGATTGAGAGAGCCCAAGACAAGGGTGTTTGGCATTCTATGCAGGAGGCTTTTACCCGAGAGGGGCCCATACAGAAAAATTAGCAAATTGTATAAATTTGTAGATTCAAGTGAATGAGAAATTAAGAATATCATTATTAATAACCAAATCACTAATATTTAAAATACATTAAAAACTAAATTTTATCATTAATATACTTGACTATGTATGACTAATATTTCAATGAATATTAACTTTAATTATTTCATTTTTAATTACTGTGATTATGTATGTTATGGGATAAATAAAGCTTTATTATTATTATTATTATGAAAGCAATTATTTACTCACTTATATATGTGTAAAAAAATAATAATGTTAAGGTCGACAGACAGGCTGACGGTCCACTTGATGGTAGATGGCTACCGTCACCTTTAAAACACGAGCTGTTAAGTGCGTTGCCGACCATTGATTGGGAAGGGGGATAAGGAAATGGGCTCTAGCATCCCTTACTCACCGAAACACAACTGCACACACATTGCTATTTTACGGTGGTCTTCCTGTAAAGGGGTGGATACTGCTGCCTGACGGGTAGCTCAAACGACTGGGAAACTTATACTAATTTCCAGGACAGAGCCAAATTTCAAAAGTTTATTTCCAAAGTTGAGCTTGCCAGGAAAAAATAACCCCTGAAACAGAGCGTTAATGCAAACACCCTTACAATTGAATCGTCAAATAAACGTTGGTTTCTTGTTATTTGATAAATTAAATAACCAAGAGAAACGTATCATAATCTAAGTTTTAATAAATTTACGTATTAATTGTTGTTACTTTCTCATTGCTGATTAAAATAAATTGCCTCGTGAAACATTTCTAAAGAAAGTGTTAGTACTTTGAAAATAAATTAAAGGCTTTTAAGATAAGAAATATATTAAAAGATATGTTACACTCAAATAAATAATTAATGTAAAGATAAAAAGATAAGATAGAAAGTATTTTAAAGGATAGCTTAGACATAACGGAGTACCTACGTTTAAATCCACTATAAATTATTATAAACAACCCGTTATTTGACGAGCCCGTTGGATGAGTAATTAGGGTGCTTGCCTTAACACTCTGTTCTAGGGACCCGAGTTCAATTCCCGGCAGGGTCAACTTTGAAAATGAACTTTACAAATTTGGCTCTTGTCTGGATCTGGAAAGTTGTGGCAGGGAACACTGCGTTTCGCAGTCATTTGGACAGCCCCTCTGACGGCAGTAACCACTCCCTTACTGAATACCCCCGTGAAATAACAGCACGTGTGCTGAGTAAGGGATGCGAGAGCCCATTCCCCTAACCCTTCAACAATCCCTTATTCTTAATCATTTTTATTATTATTAAAGATGGGTTTGCTCTTGACCAGCATCTATCCATGTAGGAAGGATGAGACCGACGATGGAGCGAGCTCACACAGAAGATGCCTATTCACTCGAACCTTGAAAAGATTTGGGTTATATGAGCTCGGAAATACAGACGCCCGCCGGCAGGGAGTTCCAATCCTACTTTAGTCGGTAGCGCACTTGTAGTTGCTTGTGTTATAGGCGACGGTAGCTACCTACTTACCATCAAATGGACCGTCTGCCTGTCTGCCGATCTTAACATAAAAAAAATGAAAATTTCCATACAATTTTTTATTCTTTTTGCTTTTACTGTTTGGATGTTTAATTTCTGCAAACCATATAGCTCTTTTAATGTTATTACATAAGGTATAATTTCATACCATAACTTCGAACGAAAATATAACTGACATTAATTTGCTAACCTAAGTTACTGGGCTTGATTTACTTAACAAGCAACATTTTTATGTCGCCAATAAATGCTGCACTGGGTTAAATGTTATGATATGACTATGACGACTGCGGACATGTTGCGTTGATGCTTCCTTTAGTATTACTCAGAGTAATTGCACAATTAATTATTTTGTTTCAAATCACTAAATGAAAAATGTATATTATTTCACAAATTTATTCGCTTTCAATACCAAATAAAATCAGAAAAAAAGCCTTATATTTTTATTTATTTAAAACAATTTTACAGCATTATATTTAATTTTTGTAAAACCTATTAAAAAGTTTGACAAATTACATTTTTGTATATTAATAAATAACTAATATTATAAATGTGAAAGTAACTCTGTCTGTCTGTTACCTTTTCAAGCCTAAACCGCTGAACCGATCATCATGAAATTTTGCATACACGTTGTCAGGGATGCAGGAAAGGACATAGGGTACTTTTTATATAGAAAAAAGTACTGTTCCTGAGGGATTATCTAACGCCTGGCAAAGGCTTTAGATATAAATGCAATAGAGAGGCAATAGGCTTTACATTGCTCATATATTTAGTAAGGCGTTATTATTTTTTTCAACGCGGGCGAAGCCGCGGTACCAGCTAGTAAAACATAAAATAATAAGTAATTATAAAAAAAGGTGAAGGTTAGTCAAATATCTAATTTAAAAATGAAAAATCACAATTTACAAAATTATTTTATGAAAATGTTTCTTAAGAAACTTTTGATTTTATGAATTTTATAAATTTTTGTGTGCATTAGTCTCTTAATAACTCATAAAAAACGCATTACGATCGGGGAAATATTTAAATATTAACTGACCCCACAATTTCGTACGCGTGGTATTGGATATAGCGCGTAATTTTTTTGTTTGTAAACCGATTGGAATGAAACAGCTAAATGTTACGGGAAGCTTACTAAAATACATCAGTGAAAACCGCATTCAAATCGGTTAAGCCGTTTCTGAGATTAGCTTGCACAAACGTACAAACAGACGAAAATTTTAAAAACAATTTTTTTGATCTCAGTAACATAATTACAACGTTTTTTTGAAAAAATATTTAAGGCACACACACACACACTTGTTTACGATTTTATTACATGATTTTTTTAAATATTATTAAAGGTGGCGGACAGGCTGACCGTTCACTTAATGGTAGGTGGTTACCGTCGCCTAAGGACACAAGCAACATATATGTTACATATATGTGCGCTGCCGACCTTGTAGGAATCTGTTTACTGCTCGTTTGAAAAAGTCCATAATATTGTAGCTAGATGGAAACACCTTAGAAGGGAGAGTGAGATGTATAGCTGATGTCTATATCATTGAAAACTATAGAAAAATTCGAAGAATGAACGTCGAATAGTCTATGATTTGATTTTTTTCAAAAATATTGAAGTAGGTGAGTACTGTTTTAATAGTGCGAGTGAACGAAGCACGATGAGCCCAGTGTTGCAATTATGGCCAGAGCACACTGGCGTTAAGTAATCCAAAGCGCATGGGCATGGAGTTTCTTGGAAATTATGCAGTGTCCAGGTAATTTGTGCCTTAGATATTACACTTTTTTCTAGTGTTTATGAGCGGTTGGCGCCGTATATATACACTCTCGTGCTGCGTTTACGTTGTTTTCTAGTTTAGCACAGTAAATATTTGAAATAACTATGTCAGTATAATGAGATCTAAATTTATACTTGTATTTCAAAAATTATTTTAATAGGGATACACGTTTTTCTATTAAAGCGAGCTTTTACTTTTAACTCCAACTATTTAACTGTCATTAAGAAGAACTCTCTTTTTGTTTCTAAATATTATTAACTTTTTGGGTTTGTAATTTGACGTGCCGTTGGATGAGTGCTTGCCTTAACGCTCTGTTCTAGGATTCCCGAGTTCGATTCCCGGCAAGGTAAATTTTGAAAATGAAATTTTCAAATTTGGTTCTGATCTGGATCTGGAAAGTAGTGGCAGGGCACACTGCATTTCGCAGTCATTTGGGCAGCCCGTCTGGGTTCGATTCCCGGCAGGTTCAACTTTGAAAAATGAACTTTTCAAATTTGACTGTAGTCTGGAACTGGAAAGTAGTGGCAGAGCACGTCTGACGGCAGTAACCATCCCCTTACAGAAGACCACCGTGAAATAACAGCACGTGTGCTGTTGTGTTTCGGTGAGTGAGTAAGGGATGCCAGAGCCCATTTCCCTATTCTCTCCTAATCCCTTATCCTTAATCCTACTGTAGTCGGCAGCGCTTTTGCAGCAGCTTTGGCGTTGACTAGCATCAAGTGGACCGTCAGCCTGTCTGCCGAACTTAACATTAAAAAAATATTAAAAATCCTAAAAAAAATTAAATATTTTACATTATTCAGAATTTTGTTAGATAAATTTACAATGAATTTACAAAATTATCGGACTCTTTATATACATTTTTTTACATTAATAAACATGAGATTTTTTTTATATAAATCTTTATTTTTATTATGTGTTACGAAAATTCATATTTTCACATTTAGGTACGAGTATATAATCATAATGATATTATCTAAGCCTTGAACTTTTCGTCTAAGACGTAATAATAAATATCACAGAACAGTAGTACCAGATTATTAATTTTATGTAGTTTTTTTTTTTACAAAAACAACAGCATCAATCACAACTTTGTCGGTATTTTTGTGTTGCAGTAAAAAGTAAAAATTAATTTATGATTTCATTTATTATTTATGTGTTGTGTTCGCGTCTTATAATGTAAGGAAGTCGTTTTAATACAAAATAACTTGATGTCTGTCTGCTGATAGTTTAAATCGGTAGGCTGTCTTCAGGTCGGCAAACAGGCTAACGGTCCACTTGATGGTAGGTGGCTACCGTCGCCTATAACACGAGCAACGCCAAAGCTGCTGCAAGTGCGCTGCCGACTACAGTAGGATTAAGGATAAGGAATTAGGAGTGGATAGTGAAATGGGCTCTGGCATCCCTTACTCACTTACCGAAACACAACAGCACACATGCTGTTATTTCACGGTGGTCTTCTGTAAGGGGGTGGTTACTGCAGCCAGACTGCAAGGGAAGGCGTTATGATCTCATGCAGCTCCCGAGCACGCTCTCCGAAGTACATCTTAAAGAATACACACAGACAGGCAATTTTGTGTCTATGTGTCTATGTCTATGCAGTTTTAATAAAATTAATTACATAAAATACGGTCAAAACCGCGGGGCAAACGATAGTTAATAATACAAAAAAAGACACTTCACCAATTAACATATGGGCAAAAATCAAATAAAAAATCGGAGTAACAAAAAAATAAAATATGTTTCAACGACAATTTTGTATTTTTATTGCAGAAACCGGTAGCTAAAATGACAGTCCATATTTATATAGCGACAAGTGACATGACATATCTAATATTTGATCTTTGCTTGACCCACAGTTATAATAATATATGCGTAGGTACACTCTGCCACATATTATATAAAGTAAATCGGCTAATAATTTATTTATCAATGAGTTTGGGTAACAATATTCTGCCTCAAAGTGATTCCGTTCAATACCTTGGATTCTACTTAGACGGGAGACTGACCTGGAATCATAAACTGACTGATGGCACGCAACTCAAAACTGTCAACAGACAATAAGCTCTTGATCTATAAAATGATCCTAAAACTAGCATGGATGTATGGAATCCAACTGTGGGGAAGCGCCTGTGACTCCAGTATATTGATCTTGCAAAGGCTACAGAATGGCATATTGCGAACAATATCAAAAGTACTATGGTTCGTGACTAATGCTGAAATCCACGAAGCGCTGAATGACAAAACAGTTAAGAAGGAGATCAAACTATCGGCCTGTAACTACAAAAAACGGCTCCAAAATCACCCAAATGAGCTAGCCAACAACTTGCAACCGTCAGACAATATAAAAATTATGTCATTTTTAATCTCTATATATAAAAATGAATCCCCATTTCTCTTGGTCACGGCGTCACGCGTGAACGGGTAGACCGATTTTAATTCGGTTTTCACTAATAGAAAGAGGGATATACGGGGAATGTTTGTATATATAAAAATTGCATCCCGGGAGAAGCCGGGGGCGGGTCACTAGTCTACAATAAAAATAGGCTACACAACGAAAATAAATTTACACGTGTATTTGTTTGCTTCATACAAACTTACCTGGTCTACCTACATAATTTATCCCATCAATTATAAACCACAGAGTAAAGAATTATACCACCACGCTGACGCATTAAGATGACGTCGTCATACCGAGCTGAGATCGTGACTTTGACGACCCGGACCATATACTGCCGAGAGTCACGCTCTTTTTATTATCAAATTAATGAATTAAACTTTGAATATAGATTATAAATGCTATTTATATGCTTATAAATATGTTTTATTAATTCGAATTTTATTTAAATGCTATGTTCAGTATAAGACTTATAGCGACATCTATGGACCGAACCGAAGCAATACATATAACGTCACCGAACATGTAATTTTTCTACCCATTTTACAATAACTTGTATCTTAGAAGCACAATCCAAGAAGTCTACTGCTGTGTCTTCAATAAAACACTGATGATTAATTAACACGGTTTAATAACTGAAGAGCACACAAAAACACGTTAACCAATTTGTAATGGCAGGGAGCAGAGAGAGAGAGAGAGAGACATATATATTGAAGTGAGCAGGACGGCAACAACCATAGCTAAATCTTTATACACAATCCAAGAAGTCTACTTTCCAAAACTAATTACCGCAAAAAAATATCAACCCCTAGCTCGAACATGCTACATGGATCGTAAAATAATTAAAAAAAAAAATTATAAGGGAAAGCATATTTATAGTTACTTACACTAAAAGCAATTACTATGGTAATCTACACACATAATAATATCGTAAACGTGTCGTGTTCATACATTAAAGATTTTAAAAAAAATTCAATTTGTACACTTTGTACTTATGTTATCCGAGGTCAAAAATTGTCTGTCTGTGCGTTTGTGCACGATATTCTCAGAAACGGCGTAACCGATTTGAATGCGGTTTCCACAGAGGCATTTTAGCAAGCTTCCCGTAACATTTAGTGTTTGTTTCATTCCAATCGGTTTACGAACATAAAAGTTACACGCTATACCGAATACCACGCGTACGAAGTTGTGGGCTCAGTTATCCTTATATGTGACGTCGCTTATGTTACAGGTGACGGTAGCCACCTACCATCAAGTGGGCCGTCAGTATGTCTGACGACCTTAACATAAGTTGTTAACAAACAATGTAGGTATTTTTAATTCGCTACGAACGAATTACATTCATGTGTACGAAACTTCACCGAGACGGATCACTTTATATATGGACCGATTAACGCGTTTACTTTTTAATCTTTGAGCTTGTTTAAACCTCAAATGGGTTGGTCATTTTTCTGAGCTGTCACACTCGAGACGTGCTTGAGCATATGTTGACGTGGCATGTCAAAATTCCTGATGATCTAGTGACAGACGAGTTAATTTGAACGATACGAACACTTTAGTATAAATGATTTAGGGTTCCATTATAATGATGCTTTAATTTAATTAAAATTAATATAATTTATTAAAGTTAATATAAGCGATATTCTATTAATACAAACGAATTTCAATGCAATTTCATTACAACAAAATCTGAACGAATATTTAAATTTTACTATTAAATTTATTGAATTACAAATTGAATAATAAGAATAAAAGGAGTTAATTATAAGAACTATAGCTAATTCATAATTATTTCTTTAAAATTTAAAAATTACAGTCTTCGGGGAGTTTTTCCCAAAGAAATATATTTTTCTTTTCAGAGTTTTCAACAGTTCTGAATATTATAACTATGGTTGGATAAACGCAATTCCTGAAAAAGGCTGCCTTGGCAAATAATGCTTTAATTTGTTGAAGTGTATACGTCCACTTCGTGGTAGGTAGTTTCTGTAACCAACTGGACTCTAGAATCCTGCTGAACAAACAGGACATTTTATGAAGGCATCCATCCTGTAAGGAAGTGGTTACTACTGTCAATAACGTTTTACAGTTTTTAAAAGTTTATAATATTATGTTATTTGAATTTTGAAACTAAACAAAATAGTAGAAAACTAGACATAGCATAGGTAACATATTAACAAGTCTAGTCCCATTTTTATCATAATTACAAACATAGTTCTAACTAGAGGAGCCCGCAACTTCGTACGTGTGGTATTCAGTAAGCGTGTAACTATTTTGTTTGTAAACCGATTGGAATGAAATAAACACTAAATGTTACGGTAAGCTTGTTACAATACATCGATGAAAACTGCATTCAAATTGGTTAAGCCATTTCTGGATTAACGTGCACAAACGCACAGACAAACAGACAAAAATCTAAAACTATTTTTTTGACCTCGGTAACGTTACTTATGTACAAATTGTTTTTTGAAAAAATATTTATTTTACAGACACAGCTCGTTTACGATTTTTTTATATGTATAGAATAGACATAGATTATTATATACTAATTAAAGTCAATATCTGTAATTTTAATAACAATTTTTTGAAAAGTAGACAAAAGTAGTTTTCGTACCCCCCCTGGTGTTACGTGTCCTTAGGCGACGGTAACCACCTACCATCAAGTGGACCGTCAGCCTGTCTGCCACCTTTAATAATATTTAAAAAAAATTTAAAGTTAATGGTCTATTTTAAAGCTGCGGAACTCAATATTAGTTCGTTTAAGTTTAATGGCTTTTGTTAATTCGTTACGAATGATTTGTGTAGCTTTTTGAATACGTGAACGTATTATAGAAATGAGTATTGATTAATTGCGGTTCAAGGACGATAAGTGATTTCAATTGGAGATTAACAGGTTCATTAATGACTCAATCATTATTAAAAAATGGATATATTTAAATTTTTGTATCAGGAAGAACCTCGTTTAATTAAACAAAAAAAAATGGATTAACCTAAAAACATATTACGATTGATTTTATTAAAGTTAATACCGGTTTTTAATCTTAAGAGTGACACCTAAGGTAAAAATTTAAGAACTAGCTCATAATATAATAACTTAGCCTAAACCTAAGAAACCGTGTATATAATCGATAGAGCGAACTAACGGGGACAGGTAAGTTCTTGAGGTAGGAGGAGGCTAGGAGAACCGATCAGAAGATCACGTCGATATTCTGGAATTCAGTACAAATATTTTTCATACTCTAACTCAAAAAATCTTCATAAATATTCATAACTTTCATAAAAAATAAATATTCATATATATTTTTCTGTAAATCAGGGGGAGGCCTTTGTCTAGCAGTGGACGTCTTATGGCTGAGGTGATGGTGATGATGAAACCCGCTTCTAAAGAGATTTGCAGAAAAAAAAAATGCATAAAAATTAAAGCATTTTCAATTTTTTTTTTTAATGTTAAGATCGGCAGACAGGGTGACGGTCCATAGGTGATGGTAGGTGGCTACTGTCGCCTATAACACAAGGCCACAGCTGCTGCTAGTGCGCTACCGACTACAGTAGGAATAAGGAAATGGGATTGGATAGGAAAATGGGCTCTGGCATCCCTTATTCACTCACCGAAACACAACAGCACATGTGCTTTTATTTCACGGTGGTCTTCTGTAAGGGGGCGTTACTGCAGCCAGACGGGCTGTGTCTGAGAAAAGCAGTGTTCCCTGCCGTTATTTTCCAGATACAGACCAGAGCCAATTTTGAAAACTCCATTGACCCAGCCGGGCATCGAACCCGGGAACCCTAGAACAGAGCGTTAAGGCAAGCACCCTAACCTCTCATCCAACGTGCTCGTCAATTCGTTGTTCCTCTTTTTCAGCAGTATTTGTTTGAATATCGGTGGTTCTCGTACGTAATTACAAAGTTGTCTGTAACAGAAAGTCCCAAGAGGGTATGTACAAGGAAGTCGTGAACCAAGTTTCGAGACGTAACGACACTTCAAACAACAGAGCAAAGTGAGAGGACAATGAAATAAATGTGGCCATAAAATATTACCATGCGGTCTGTTGAAAACCATTGCTTTCTACGAAATCTCGTAAAATCGCGGAAAAGCGACGTTCAGTGTGAAAACCTCTTAACATTGTATGTTTACAAAACACTAGTGTACTATATGTACCCATCTCGGAGTGAACTTTCACAGCACAGCTTATTTGCTGAATTATCTCTTACATTGTTATTGCCTTTTTGCTAAATAACGTAAAAGTTATTGTTTTTTCTCGTTTAAAACTTGTTAAAATCAAAAATATATCTGAACAGGTTAAGGTGTGGATAAGTTTGTTAAGTTATAATATAAGTAGTTAAGTTTTGAATAAAATATTACAGTTTTAAACATATTCCTTTAGCGAAAACGCACCCTTAAGGATTAACATATTTAAGGTTTTCGATACAAATGTTACATTAGTTGGAAAAACAACACAATTTCACATTCTCATTTTGATCATGAATATTAATTGTAATTCATTATTTCATTTCAAAAAAGGGCAAGTACCTACCTACTCAGGCCTCGCGAACCACTTTGAATGCCTAGCTTTCGCGGTAGAAACAGCGGTAGTGTGATCGCGCGATGCTAAGTCCTTCGGAAGAACCAGGAAAACTTCAAATCGAGAAATCGAACGACCGTCGTGTAAGATCCTTTTTCACGCAACGTATTACGTTAACGTTAACGTTAGAAATTCAAAGAGGTGTCCTAGGTCCTAGGAGAATCCGGCTGAGCTAGACGAGTTATTCTTTTTGGCCAATTAAGGACGTAATTACATTTTTGATGCGCTCGAATTCAGCTAACTGCGCCAGCACACTACAGCAAAGTGCCCACAGACACATTGAAGCCGCACGGTGTACTTTGGAACTTTGTCGTTCTAATTATTTAGAAAAAAAAGGCGTTACACCCGTGCTTTCATGACCGCGTCTGAGCGGGGAACGGGGAATGGCGAACGATTCGAAACCTACGGCGAAAGAGGTCGCAGTGCGATCTCTTAGAAAAATGTATGGAGAAAATATAGTGCGTTTTTTAGTGTCTATTCTTTCTCAAAAATGTAAAAGTAATTTATTTGAGTAGAAAATAATAAGCTAGACGTATAGAAGACTGTATAAGCTACAATTCCTTATTATTTTCATGTTAAAATATGCAGCGGATTTAGCTATTTATGTACCTATCCAGACACCATTTTTCGATATTTTTAGCGATTCTTGCGATAGTAAAAATATACTTATGTGAAAATTTTGTATTGGGCTGCCCAGTTTTTATTAGCTATCTTTAGAGATGAATACATTACCTTTTATTTTATACCATGGTATCTCTACAGTTGTGCTTCCTGGATATATAAATGGTACCGAAAAACCATTGATATTTGTGAATACGTCCTTAAAGATGAAACATATTGCACCGGGCCATGCCCGGGCTTTGTCATTTCTAAGTATTATTATACTATTTTGTGTTACTATTAGGTAGTACATATGCTTATAAGTTATATAGTATTATTACGTATATTAATATTATACCACGAGGCAGCCTCGCGGTTTTGACTCGCAAGCTATGGCTCGGAGCTTTTGCGAAGTTACCTGCGACAGTGAACCGGCGACACATTAAGGGAATCATTGACCTTACACGGCAGTTTAACTCAACCCGCACGTAACAATATATAATACTTTTTATACTGGAAAAAGGTTAAAGCTTTTCTCAACGTTAATCAACGCGAATGAAGTCACGGGTACCAACTAGTTTCTAATAAATTCATAGGGTATTAAGTTAAGGGAACAATGTTAAAGGGACAAACAGAAAAAAAAAACCTGAAAATTAATATAAAACAAACTAAAATGATGAAATAAAAATAATTCCTAAATGAAATAACGAAATATGTCACCAAATTCTCTTTCAAGGAATGAATGGATTGAAATGTTTACAAACAATTAAATAGATAAAAAAGTGAACTCAGTAAACAACTTTTTAGGAATTAACATTTCACTTTTACCGTGGCCGTAGGCAATTACTTACAAACCGTTTAAAATTAGCCCTTATTGCGAGGACGTTAGGATGTCTGAAGTGTATTGGTTGACCTGTTGGTCACCTCACCGATGGATTCCGGTCAGACATGGCGAACAAGTAATTATATATATCGGAACGGGAGACAGTGTTGTGTCTAATGAAGATCCACCCGGCCTCGGTCACTCTACACTTTCTAACGTGTTAAGGGGAAGCTATTCTTCTGAGACCTTATTATGGTTCTTGTATTTTACAATTACGCATAATTTTATTACGCTTTTTATTATAAGTAAATTTTTAGAGATTTTCTTATTACTAAAACGTGCATTGTTTATTTGACATGCCGACCATACTTTTACAGCAATGTTTACGGGGTTTAACCAAGGCGAGCCCATACCATAGCCTCCAAAAGAAGGGAAACATTGATTTAAGGGGTAACAGTATTATCTCGCTGAATTTCTATATTAATCTTTTGACAATTCAACTGTTAAAAGCTTTAAGATTTCCGGTGGTCGGGAATTGTCAATGGCTGACCTTGATTTTGCAAATTTTAAATCCTATGGACATAGGGTTTCCAAAGCAATAAAGTTGTATCCCTACAAATATTTAGTGGCAACATAAAATTAAATTTAAATTCTTATTCCATTTACACATTTAGATGAATTACTTAAATAATATCATTTTTGAAAATCATTTGACGAGCCCGTTGGATGAGTGGTTAGGGTACTGGCCTTAACGCTCTGTTCTAGGGTTCCCGGGTTCGATTCCCGGCAGGGTCAACTTTGAAAAATTAACTTTTATTTTATAGGTATAAGATCTCATTGCGGTAGAGGGGCACCTCTTAGCCGAGTAGAGAATCGTATAGTTAAAAGTTCCGCCAAAGTGTTGGAATAGTGATTACAAATGTTGGCGCCGCCACGCGAAATATGTTTCTCATCTAAAAGAACATCTCATGTCAAAATCTATTGAACTGTGGCAGCTGATGTGTGATTAAAATGGAAAAAAAACAGCCATTTTTTTTCCATTTATCCTTTCATAAGAACCTTCCTCGGACTCCAATGAACAGTCCTTCTCGAGTTTTGATCTTCTCATCAAATTTAGCGAATCATTTTCATTTATATAGAAACTGATTTATTTATTTATTTATTATTATTATTATTTATTTATTATTTATTACTTTTTCATTTATTTAGAACTTCGCTTTAAAATAGAGCGTCCCACGTGACAACAGATCGCGACCCGAACGTGATTCAAACGTTTAGGGTTCCGTTTATAGAAGGTGAAACCGACACTGGTCACTATGCATTGACAGAAGAGAGGATCGCAAAAACTTGATACTTTCTTCCTATTGATGAGGCATCGAGTGAAACTGTATTATTCATAAATGTAGGTACTTAAGGACCACTTTTATTGAGCTATACTATTATGGAAATTATGAAGGCACATGCTATGTATAAATAAACAAACAGGCAATTAAATGGTTAATATTTTTTATTTAAAGCATTTTTAGGTTGTTATTAACCGAATAAAACTAACGATGGTGGCGACTAGTGGCGACAAAGTAGGTAAGTGGGTGGCCAAAGAAAATAATAAATATAAGTAGGTATCACTTATTTAAAATAGGTTATTTAAAAGAGAAATTTTGAGCGAGAGCTTGTATACTTATCAATTTTATCAATCATATTATATAAAATATTATTACAAAATTGAAAATTACTTTTGATAAATAGTAGAAAAACCCTTGTGCTTGGCTTGTATATAGCAAGAAATTTGTAATATTAAATTTTAAATTATATTTACTAAATATACATTTTAAAATTAAAAAAAAATTAAAAAAAAAATTTAATCACAAAAATCCTTAGGTAATAGTGGAATTTCGTTAATTCATGAGATTTTTGTGTACGTAATTTTATATGGCTAAACTCCATCATCGTTTGCCCGATTACCACGAAAGTTTGCACACATTGTATTTTTTCATGGAGAAAAATTTCAAGGGGGATTGACAATGATATATCTGATGCATCCATACAGCACGAAGACGAATGATCGACATGAGACAGCGATATCAAGATCGTGCGGCCTATGAGTAAACTTCTCTTAATTTTCTAAAACCCAAAACCTCTTACCACTCAGAACCTTTTGACCGGTGATTTAGTAAGTTATATGAAGCATGGTTGCGATTTAATTGGGCGCCACGGAGCGTGATGCGCCGGCGCATGTCAGAACTGACATGTGGAGCAATGTTAGTCAACACATTACGTTTCTACGTTGATGACTTTTAAAATATGAGAAACAATTTATATAATATACACATCTTGTTAATGTCAAATTGTGTTGTTGCGTTAGAAAGAAAGTTGTAGGTTTATGACTTTGTGTAAAATCCTCTTTTTGCAAAAAGCCTCAAACTGTGAACGTGAAATACTTAATTAGAACAAATCTTTCAGCATTTAATATCTTTACAATTTTCTTCGCCTTCTTCAGGGACTTCTCCATGAACTCTATGAAGGTGCCACTTCTCTATGAGGATTGGCTATTTAATCTTCGAAGTTTTTTCATTTCATAAACTATTCCCTTAAAATCTTTAACCAGGATATATAATTATCTTCTCCCTCTGCTACGTATGCCTTGAGTTTTACAACTATAGAATAGTCTAATACAATCTCGTAATATCAATCTCTTTTTACTTATTTTACCATTTAAGATTGTCATTTAATGCCGACCCATGATTTGTACTGCAATTATTTATGGAACTATAGATGTGGACTTACTTATTCTATTACTTGAATGGGAAGAAGCTGCCCAAATCAGGATCGATAGAAATAGTACCTAATGCTAAGAGATTTCTATCCCGCCACCTCTATCCCCTTGCTTTGCTAGGGATCGAAAAAAATAGCAGGTTCGGCAGCGAGTTTTAAAGTTTTAAGCGTCGATTATGCACTTAGGGGAACGTTATCCTTATCAAGTTGACCGACAATTTGTCGGTCACCCTTAATATATATTAAAAAAAAAAAACAAATATATGGAAAAAACGTACACATATCAGTTATTCTGTATTTAGAGTCCATGTCGCGTCATCAACCATCGCCATACAGACCACCGCGAAATAACCTCACATATGCTGTTGTGTCTCGGTGCCCGCTTATGGGATGTCATAGCCCATCCTTTACCTTGTATTTTATCTTTTATCCTATCGCGTTCGGCAAAATACTTGCAACCCTCGCGGCGTTGCCTGCGTTATAGAGGCCGGATACCACCTATCACCAAGATGGACCTTGTTGGGAATGCTGTTAGCGCGATGGAAAACATCACGCTGTGCCCAGCGGTGGGATATAATGGGTACAAGATAGGATATAATGGGTATAAGTTTATAAGATATAATGGGTTTTGAAGTGTCACTACATCAAATTTGATAAACAGGTTTTGATATGAATGAATGAAGTCATGAGATCATTATGACTCAGTAAACAAACGTTCTGGAAATTGTAGAAAACAGATTTCTACAGCAACGGGTACAATCAAGTCATAAAGTAAACAAAGTCGTAGATAAATGCTAGTATATTTATAATTACTGCATCCGTTCGTATGTGAACTAGCTTGTAATAAAAACTGAGCCCATACTAGTAAAGATTTAAAAGATAAGTGAATTACTACTGGAGAGGTAGCTTTATTTAATGAAACATTTTTATTGGATACGTTACGCTTCATTACAAATGTTCAAGTTATTGAAGTACAGTCGGCTACTAAAGTGTGTAAAATATAAAAAGACTATTAAGAAAACATCATGCTTTTTAATGATGACATTGATTCCATGTCAATGTCATCATTATTGTCTGTCAAAATAATGATTTAACTTTTTTTATAGTAGCCGTATTGCCCTTTTTTGAAGAAGAAGTGAAGTTTTTTATAGTAATATAAATATTTTATGTCAAAAACACGTAGGTACTATTTACAAATTAATATTAAATTTTTAGATATTAAAAGTTATAAAAAATAATTTCTTTTATAATAAATGGTCGCAGGAAGAATTGACGATCCACTTGATGATAGGATAAGATAGATGACTAGTGGGATAGAGTTAGGGGATAAGGCACATCCATAATTTTGGCATCACTTACTCAATCGCTAAAACACAACTGAAACGATTATTTTGCTCATAGATATATTAAAATAGCGTGGTTACTTAGTACGTAAACACTGCAGAACATAGTGTGTAAAAGTTTCTTTATAGAGAATCTTATTTTAGCTATCTAAGTTACCGTTACCATAATTATTTTATTCATAAGTGCCATTGAAAGATTCATTCAGCATTTATTCGAACATAACCTTAATTGTATAGTGTTTCAATTTAATTATAAAAGCTTCTGGTATACCCCCTACCGTCTTTCCCATATAAGAGCTTTTTCCTTCAGTAAAAAGCTCGTCACCTGTAAAAAAGTTTAGAATTGATGACGGGTTTTTGTTGCCGCTATTGACCGCAGTGCGCACACTCAATACAGTAGATTAACTCCAAAAACTTTGGTAAAATCAAAATTAATAGTTTTGAGTATTTAATAAGATTTCCGCAGTTTCTGAAATACTTAACAGTTTCTCGCAGAATCGAAAGACTCCATTGAATGTCTTTTTTAACTTTTTTTTGTACTTTAACATGCGTACAGTTTTTATGTCTGTTTTTAGTGTTATAAAGCAGAATAAGAAATTATTGCATATTATAAACTAAATTAATTAAACAAAAAATAAAGCTTACGGCTTATCCTAACTATAATATAAATGTGAAAGTGAATAATGTTTATTTCTTACGTTTTCACGCCTTAACTACTCAAGCGATCATCATTAAGTTTTGCATAGGTACACGTTGACAGGGATACAAAAAAGGATATAAGGTAGAATTTATCCAGAAAAAGTACTGCTCCCTAGGGTCATCTAATCTCTATATATAAAAATGAATCCCTATTTCCCTTGGTCACGGCATCGGTAGAACGGGTAGACCAATTTTAATTCAGTTTTCACAAATGAAAAGAGGGATAAACGGGGAATGTTCTTATATATAAAAATTGCATCCCTGGCGCAGCCGGGGCGGGTCGCTAGTAAAAAATAAATAATTCAACACCTCACAAAAATAAATATTGAATAAAGGTTTTAACATCTATGAAAAATTAGTGCACGAAAATGAAATTGCGGGAAAGGCTAGCAAAAAACTAACTGCAATAAACGCACCGTGTTAATTTTCCTTAACCTTAAACTTCTTGTTATATTATAATTATATTCTTTTTCTTGTTATCATGTATCTTTAGTTATCTTAATTTTCTACAAATTCACAAACACCACGTCATAAGATAAAGGACGAAGTTTGTCCCTTAGCTCTCCAAACAAATCTGCGAGTTGAACTACTGTTAACAGATTATACCGTGTTATCTTCTAACCCCGTACTATATGTTACCTACTCGCCAAGCGTCGCTCACTTGTAAATTGTCATTCCATGTTAATTTTATGGCTATTTACGGCCGGACGTTTTTATAAAGCTCACTTTTGCCGACAATATATTGGTTTTAGTGTTATATAGGTTCTATATTATGTTGGATTTAGTATTGTAGTACTGACATGAGTTTTACGATCGACTGATTCGTACACCTACATAGGGAGCATTGCCCTTTAACCCGAACATAGTGGGTGGTGGTCACAAAAACGCGTTATGTCAAGTGTAGGTTTATGTCAAAAACTCATAAGTACACTATAAAAGATTACATCTAAAATATATTTAAAAAAAAATACTAAAAGAAAATTAATAGTTACACCCAAGGGGACTTAAAATCCTTCTAAATTTACCAAACCAGGGATCGAACTGAATACACGATATCTAATTAACATTAATTAAATTTTTATATTATTATGTATAAATATTAATAAAATTTTATATAAAAAGGGGACAATTTTTGATACTTTTGGATGGATTTTGGTTTTTTTTTTAATTTTGATTCTTTTGATACTTTCTAATTTCAAGAGATTTGAAGCCGCAAAGCATAGTTAAACTTACACATAACTCTGCGTAAAGAAAGTAATTTTAAAATTACCTAAACATAAATCAATTTTTTTTTAATGTTAAGATCGGCAGACAGGCTGACGGTCCACTTGATGGTAGGTGGCTAACGTAGCCTATAACAAAAGCAACGCCAAAGCTTCTGCAAGTGCGCTGCCGCCTACAGTAAGATTAAGGATAAGGGATTAGGAGGGAATAAGTAAATGGGCTCTGGCATCCCTTACTCACTCACCGAAACGCAACAGCACACGTGCTGTTATTTTACGGTGGTCTTCTGTAAGGGGGTGGTTACTGCCTCCAGACGGGCTGCCCAAATGACTGCGAAACGCAGTCACTACTTTCCAGCTCCAGAGCAGAGCCAAATTTGAAAAGTTCATTCCTGCCGGGAATCGAACACGGGAACAATAGAACAGAGCGTTAAGGCACACACCCTAACCACTCATCCAACGGGCTCGACAAATTATAAATAATAATTAGAAAACATATACAAATAAACTAAATAATTTAAAAATTAAATGCAAGGAAGGAGATTGGGTCCTCTTTTTGAAATTCTCACCGTGCTAGAAGCATCATATGTCGGTTAATAACGACTATGAGCGAGATAGTGACCAAAGTTGCGAAAAAAATACCCTTCAAATTCGCTTGCAAAATAACACATCAACTAAAAAATAGTTCCCATAAACTAAATGTATGAATTCGTTTAACGTAATATAATGTCATACATCACTCTCATTGTTTCATACATACACATAGACACATAATTTATTGCTTAACTATGAACCGGTCACCATTGACTTCAGGGTTCATCATTGTTTGCTAAGTGGCGTAATATTCAAATAATGCATCTAAATATTAACAAAAAATGTACTTAACCCTCTCTACACGTATGACACACGTCTCTTCTGTCGCCTATAGTCGAGTGTCTACTGCCGGTCTAGGGGTGAGTGTTCACTAGTGTAATTTTGTGTCGTGATTTTGATACTGATGAATGTTTCAGTTAGTAATAGCATTTTCACCTCTCCAGCACGAAAAGGGTGCTTTTGGTGCCTAAAAACTCGCAGGAAAATCGATTTTTGCTGCGAGCGTGAGGAAAAGTGATTCAAATTTCGAACACGCGATTTAACTCACAGAAATAACATTATTAAGATTTTATTAGTGTGTCCAGCCATAGCCGACTAGATTCGGCCGACCATAGCCAACTATTAGAGTTGGCCCAGCTGTGAAGATAGTTTTACAGCTGTGAAGATACCAGTGGTGATGGCCTAACTCGCTGTTGAGGTGAAAAGTTGTATGTTTAACACGAGAGCAAATTTTTTTATGTCTCGTGCCTTTAAATCACTCACTTCGCTCAGTACTACGCTCGTGATTCAATTCTATAGACTACTTCGCTAGTTCGTGATTTAAAGTCGGCACTCGCAGGAAAAAACAATTTTGCTCTCTAGTTGAACAAATAACTATTTTTATTAATTTGGGAGAAAATAAATCGACCCGTGGTACTTCGAAAAAAAAAAACGACAAATGAAATCAAATCCTTGAATAAAGCTTTGGAACTTCGCAAACGTTTTCGTTTCTATATTTCGGTAAAATGTTTGCCTGACTTTAAATTTAATTTCTTATTAGATGTACAAAGATAAATAAAATTTTACAATGAGAGATAGGTACTCCGAAGAGATGAATGAAATGTATCCTGATCCTGATCCTATACGTAGGTTTGTATCCTGATTTCTAGAAACTTGACATAACCCATTAAATATAGTGATAGGTTCACACTCACACTTCCTTATAAAGAGCAGAGATCTCTGTGCTTAGTAATGGGATGTACTACTAATATGATATTTTATACCAAATTTTCTTATATATTTCCATTTTGAATTAGAATTTCTTTAAATAAATAGGATATTTTTAACGATCATTTGGTCCCACATGCATTAAAGAAAGGAGAAACCCCGTTTCCCATACAAGCCTAGGCTATGACTGTATAGGACTGGAAATTGGCCTGTAATTAGGACATTGAAAAAGATTGCATGAGCCCAATCTTCACAATTATCAGCAATGGCCAAGTTTGTAACTAAATCGCACATTTGAGGTTATGTCGTGGATGAGTGTTACTTTTTCTGATACAATTGGAATCATAATTTCAATGATATAATGTCATAAATGTCATGTTGTAACATTTTATGTCATATAATTACATTATATGCCACTTATTATATAATATAGTCGTAGTCGGACTTACCATAGAATATAAATCCTGGGACCAAAACTCAATGTAGACACAGAATATAAAAAGTACTTTAACGCAAAAATCAGTTTGTAAATATCTTCATAACTTTCATAACGTTTTGCAATTGACATGTATTTTTATAGAAACAACTTTTAAGTAAATTATTTTGAATCCGACGTTCAAAAACACATTATACCAACAACCAAGACACAAGGTGCGTTTATAGAAAAACAAAATTCACGTATTTTTTGCATTTGGCCGTTATTAACGAGGCTAAGTTTTAATTAAGCTAATCTAGGAAAAAAAAGAGATTTTTTGGTATATATGTATATTTGACTTGTATATTGATATCCCGAAATCGGGGTTCTCCTTTATATATTACTATCAAACTGACTTCAGCTTAGCGGATGTTCAAATTTGAGCTTTCTAGACTTAGTAGTTTTGGCTGCACGTTGATAGTCAGTCAGGACAAACATTGATTTTATATGTATAGATTATATGATATATAACGCTTTAGTTAGGAGTAAATTGGAATACAACGCAGTTATTTGGACACCTCATGAGACGAATGTTGGAGCGGGTACAAAATAAATTTATTAGGTATCTTTATATGAAGCTTTATGGAGTGTATCCATACTACCCGCTTATGTATCCTACTTTATGCATTTTGGGTATGGTTGGCCATAACGAGCTCCGCGTTAGAAGGGATCTTAGGCTAACTTCATAAAATTTTCAAGGTACTAATAGGGAAAATACACAATGCGGACATATTATCACAAATTAGTAGGTATTTATGTTCCTGACAAATACGTGTGGCGTAGGCGCAGGCATCAGAGGGGCCTTAAATGAGGCCCCTCTGACGCGCGCGCTTCATATCCTCAACCGTATACATAGTAGATTGGATGTTTTTTTGTGTACTCTGAATGAATTCACAAAAATAGCACTAAATGTAATTAGTTATGAATATAAGGAATTAGTTTGCATTAGTCACGAATATGGTTTTGTACCATTCGGAGTCGAGACACTCGGTCCGTGGGGCCCTGCAGCAATGAGCCTCTTCAAAGACATCTCGAAGAGGCTTATTGATGCGACGGGAGACCGAAGAGCTGGCACTTTCCTCGGCCAACGTATTAGTTTGGCCATTCAACGAGGAAATGCTGCCAGCGTACTTGGTACAATGCCGCAGGGTCCATTTTTATATTATTAGTTTTTAATCAATTTAATATTAATTTATTTTTAGATTAGATAATTTTAGTTTTTATGTTTAATTATTAAATTGTCATGTTTGCATTTGTAATATAATTCTTGATATCCTACATTTTATTTTGTATGTTAGGGTCGGCAGACAGGCTGACGGTTTACTTGATGGTAGGTGGCTACCCTCGCCTATAACATAAGCAACGCCTAAGCTGTTAAAAGCGCGCTGCCGACTGCAGTAGGATTAAGGGTAAGGGATTAGGAGTAGATAGGGAAATGGACTCTAGTATCCCTATTGTTGCTACAATACCGCATTGGGTGAAAACCTGTAATGGTAGAATGTAAGTTTGTGTGTAAATAAATAAATAAATAAATATATTAACATCTAGGTTTAACAAGACCAAAATATTTGCACAATAGTTTTAGATGAGCAGTTAGTCTGTTTGTAATAAGATCGCCACAGTTTGTATTCGATACTTGTAGCAAAGTATGAATGGCACATTTTGGCTTGTCTCCTTGACGTGTGGTGGCATGTAAAATAAATGTAACAGTTAGTCGTATTGTTTAAATACCGGTTTAAGTTCAAAGGGTCCCCATTGTGAGCTTCCGTATGAATAATTTTTGTCTCCACCAATCTCATTGTGTCGTAATGTGGGGTAATAGCATGAATTGAGATCATGTTTTGATAAATATGTCGTGGTGTGTTGTTGGTTTAATAATATTGTTCATCGTTTCCTACTGTAAGGCAATGAATTATTGTATCTTGATATACTTACTTATATTACCTACTTATGCTTTTTGCAATTGTCAATATTAAAATTTTACACAGGTAAACTGATAGGTTCTCAGACTAAAACTATGTATATACGGTTTTATAATAAACTTCCTGAGATAATAAAAGCCTTACCTATTAAACAAATTTTAAAATGTAATCTAAACCAAACTCTGTTTAAAGGGTTATTATAAAATCGCTGATTATTTAAGTGAAAATGAAGCCTTCTGAGTTCATACTATGTTTAGTATTGTAAGTACTGTAATTTGCGTACAATAATTGTAATTGTTACATATGTTATTTTAAAGATGACGAAAATAATGGTATCCTGAGTTTCCTTCAGGGTATCTTCAGGTATTCTTCTCAGGATCGCCATCATCTTGGCTATTTTTTTCCGAAACCCTGGTGAAATATATAGTCAACTTCAAAAAGTGACAAGCCCGTTGGATGAGTGGTTAGGGTGCTTGCCTTAACGCTCTGTTCTAGGGTTCCCGGGTTCGATTCCCGGCAGGGTCAACTTTGAAAAATTAACTTTTCAAATTTGGCTCTGGTCTGGATTTGGAAAGTAGTGGCAGGGCACACTGCGTTTTCGCAGCCATTTGGGCAGCCCGTTTTGCGGCAGTAACCACCCCCTTACAGAAGACCACCGTGAAATAACAGCACGTGTGCTGTTGTGTTTCGGTGAGTGAGTAAGGGATGCCAGAGCCCATTTCCCTATCCACTCCTAATCCCTTATTCTTAATCCTACTGTAGTCGATAGCGCACTTGCAGCAGCTTTGCGGCGTTGCTTGTGTTATAGGCGACGGTAGCCACCTACCATCAAGTGGATCGTCTGCCTGTCTGCCGACCTTAACATAAAAAAAAGATGTTGTTATCCTATTTTTGAGAAATAAACGATTTGATTTTTGTATATAATAACACGTATCACAAGGTCGGCAGCGCACACGTACCCCCCCTGGTGTTGCTTGTGTCCTTAGGCGACGGTAGCCACCTATCATCAAGTGGACCGTCAGCCTGTCTGCCATCTTTAATAATATTAATAAAAAAATAATATTCATTGTTATACAATTCAGTTCAGAGTTTTTTAATGAAGTCACATTTAATGTTATGCACTTCGTTATGTAAATTTTATTATTTTAATTCTCAAATTAATTTAAATGAAACCAGACTCGTGAGCACAAAACTTTATAAAACACTCTCAAAGTAAACTTTCTTGAGTATTGTACGGAGCTTTGCCGTTTATATTTGAGATGATATCCTGTTATTAAAAAAAACCTAGATTGTTTAGTTAGCGTAAAAAAAGATATTATAAATTCGCTTTGAAAACCACACAACCGTGTCCAAACACGTGAGATTATATCGGACGTGTGTCACTGAACATCAATAAACGTCTATTGTGCAGATGGTTCGACATGAGGTCATAACGGTTTCTCATTGATTTTTATAAGACGTCACTTTTTATTTAGACCAGAGTAGGCTTTTCAAGCTTTTTTTAAGATGATAATAACACCTATTATTTTATTCAGAACATATTATTCACTTTTTAAATCTTCATTGAATTCAAATTTAGCCTTTTGTTTTCATTCATTCTAATAATAGCTGGGTACACTATGTTCAGCAGTCTAGTAAGTGGCAGTTTCGGCAGTTTTGGGGCCATTTGGGCAGCCCCCCTGGCGGCAGTAACCCCCGCCCCCTTACAGAACATTACTCTGAAATAACAGTATGTGTGCTGTAAGTAGAAAAAATATTGTAGAAAAATTATAAAACATTTTCTACAAAATTTTTCTACTTAACAGCAGAGTACCTACTGTTTTTTTATCAAGGGTTACACCACCCTCGTTGGACATTTATTACATAACATATCATTGTTATATTATTATTACTATTTAAAATATATAATCTGTAACGTCAATAGTATCAGTAATTTAATCTCGACCAATGCCCGCAGAGTGGAGAGGCTGTTGGTCCGATACCCCTAACTAAATCAGGGTATTTATTTATCTAATTTTTTTGCATATTATATTGTTTTATTTTGCTTTATTACTACATCTATGATTTTTATATTTAAATAAATTCTTTCTGGTGTTCTTATCCATCATAATTTTACTTATAAAATCTGTCTTATTTGATGTCAATGTCAAACTCCAACTCCAAACGTGCCAGCTCAAAGCTAGGACTATCCTAGGACTCACACATGCTGTTATGTTAAAA
Source organism: Bembecia ichneumoniformis (assembly GCA_910589475.2). NCBI lineage: Eukaryota > Metazoa > Arthropoda > Insecta > Lepidoptera > Sesiidae > Bembecia > Bembecia ichneumoniformis. The sequence goes on along the minus strand of OU342534.1, from coordinate 16,775,654 downwards.
TATTTTTATATTTTACTGTGTTTCGGTGCTATAGGTTATATAAATGCTTCGTATTAAAAATAAAAGAAATATTATACAATATAAAAAAAAACATATTAGAAATTCTCTTTATTGAATGAGAACAAATTTAAGTGTTGCAATCGTCACCTCTTATGAATCACTAGCTGAGTCCGCAACTTCGTACGCGTGGTATTCGGTATAGAGAGTAACTTTTTTTGTTTGTAAAACGATTGGAATGAAACAAACACTAAATGTTACGGGAAACTTGCTACAATACAAAACCGCATTCAAATCGGTTAAGCCGTTTCAGAAATTAGCGTGAACAATTCTAAAAACTATTTTTTTTTTTCACCTCGGTAACAACGTGTACAAATTGTTTTTTTGATAAAATATTTAATGTATTTTATAAAAAAAAAACAATTTGTATTTTAAACGTAATTTAGAATACTTCTCCCTGCAGCTAAACTCGACAGGAGTTTTATGACTTTGTTTACATCGAAGAATAGACCTCAATAGACTCAACTCTTAACCTTTCTAATTCAACACTCAAACCAATTTGTATCAAAATCGTACCGGATTTTAGACAGCGAAAGTACCAGAAAAACTAATGACGAGTTAAAAACTGCTCCAGTTGCTCAACTATTTCCCACGTACGTAATAACAAAAATGTTATTAGTCGAGTAGCGCGCCATCGATTCGTGTGTAAAGTGTCGTGTTCCACTTTGCACTAGAAAAAAATAATAAGATTTAAATCTATACTAATATTATAAAGAGAAAAAAATTGTATGTATATACATACATACAATTTTTTTGTATGTTTGTAATGAATAAACTCAAAAACTAGTGGACCGATTTTCAAAATTCTTTCACCTATACAAAGCTACATTATCAGCGAGTTACATAGGCTACTCACCCTCCACCTCTACCCCCTCTATACATAATTGCCGTTTTCCACGAATAAACTCAAATTATTTAAAAAAAATATCCATCCACTCTTGCGAAGCCAGGACGAGTCGCCAGTTATCAGCGTTGCCAGGACACAAGCAACGTCAAACCTGCTGCAGGTGCGCTGCCGACTGCAGTAGGATTAAGGATAAGGGATTAGGAGTGGATAGGGAAATGGGCTCTGGCATCCCTTACTGACTCACCGAAACACAGCAGCACACGTGCAGTTATTTATTTCACGGTGGTCTTCTGTGAGGGCGTGGTTACTGCCGCCAGACGGGCTGCCCAAATGACTGCGAAAACGCAGTCTGCCCTGCCACTACTTTCCAAATCCAGACCAGAGCCAAATTTGAAAAGTTGATTTTTCAAAGTTGACCCAGCCGGCAATCGAACCCGGGAACCCTAGAACAGAGCGTTAAGGCAAGCACCCTAACCACTCATCCAACGGCTTTTAATAATAACTGACTTTTACAATATTTTTAAAAGCTCCAAGTGGAACGAACCTTTTAAAATTGACCCGTAATTGTATTATGATATTGAACGGGCGTGAATCGCCGCGATGATAGCGCCGTAATGAGTGTTTAGGTGACTACACTAATAAGTATGAACAAATACTCTATCTATAACGTGCATTTCCGTTTAATGCATATTTTCTAACAAATCTAAACTTATATTCTAACTTATACCGGTGACTATTTTCGGTGACCTTATTAAGTCCTTTGACTATTTGTGGCACGTTTAAACTTTATAATAACCTTAACTTATTACATTTTCTCTTATAATATACAAGAACTTATTACATCCTCACATATTACCTTTTGACGAGCCCGTTGAATGAGTGGTTGGGGTGCCTGCCTTAACGCTCTGTTCCAGAGTTGCTGGGTTCGATTCCCGGCAGGGTCAACTTTGAAAATGAACTTTTCAAATTTGGCTCTGGTCTGGATCTGGAAAGTAGTGGCAGGGCACACTGCGTTTTGCAGTCATTCGGGCAGCCCGTCTGGCGGCAATAACCACTTCCTTTTAGAATACCACCGTGTGCTGTTGTGTAAAATGTCTTACAATTTTCATTCTACTATTAGTAAAAAAAACCATACATTATTTGAATTAAAATATTATTGTATCATATTTAGATGATTTTTTTAAATGTATTCCTTTATTACAGTGATAAAATGTATATTTTATGACATATCGTCGTTGTCAAACCAAAATCTATGTGCATTTTTTCAAAATTCTAACATTTTGACCTTAGTGAGTTGACCTTTGTTCACTGCCTTATCCATAGTATAAAACAACTGGTAACACTATTTGTCGAATTTAACCTCATGCTATGTGCAGCAGCAACTAGAATTTTTTATGTACAATATTTACTCTATTATCAAAAAAGTTAAATCTCATTATAATATTAAAATGACCAATAAGTTTAACTAACAACCCTAAGTTTCAAATTTTTTTTTAAATAAACTCTCATGTAAAATTTTTCAAGAAAACCTTTTTTTATCAATGTCTCAAATTATACTTTTTGCACATAGCAGATTTTGGTTTGACAAATGATATGCTCGATCTATATTTTTTGTTTAAAAATTGTTTAAAAATTATGTTTACTAACCCCTTTATCAATGTTTACTATTATTGATATTTTTACTATGTTAGCATTATGTTTACTATGATAAGCATTATGTTTACTAACCCCTTTACCAATGTCACAAGGGATTGGAAGCAAAAACGAGTAGGTACCTACACCTAGATCAAACTTAGTTTTGAAAATTTCATTTCCATATCTGACCTTGTCAACAAACTAACACTGGATTCGTGCGTCATAGAGATCTTTACACAAACTTGTCCAACCGACTCGTCATAGATACATACATAATTATTTGGTTACATAAGAAAACTATAAAATCTCGTGCATAATATAAGCAAATTAACAATCAACAGTCCAATAATTACATATCTGGAATCGATTTAGAAAGCAACCATGGAAATTTACAATTTGCTCTTCGAAGCGATAAACTTCAAGAACGCATTGAAATGAATGAGAGTAACATTGAAACGTTTGTATTAAATCAATCTTCTACTAATCGATATTTTTATAGGTGCTATAAAAAAAGTGATTAACAATTTAGTAAGTAACTAGTTATTTTACAATCTCACACTTCGTTAGGTTAAGACTAAGTAGACGGCTAAAGATTCCGTTAAAAGACTTAAATTGTTGCTTGCGTTATAGAACTAAATTCGTTGCATACACATATTCGACAATTTTTGTGCTCAGGAGGAAAGGTGGCAGCCGTCTAGTCCCTTTAAAAGTGGTCTATTATCAACTCTATTTTCTAATGCCTTTGAATACTTAATGTAGATATCAACCTCTATTTTTATTTTATATAAACGAACAACTAAATTGAACATTCTATCTTTTCCCTATTGCTGAGTTATTCTACTTTTTGAGAAAGTATCTCAAAAACTAAACAGCTCTTCTTGTTACACGACTGGCATAGGATATACAACTGATTTTAAACTAACAACACACAACTATCAATCCTTTGCACAATTCTAATTTATTTGGGAAAAGCGACACAACAATTCAACAATGTATATCAATTTTTTATTCCACGCAACAATGGGATCACAATGCCATTGTGTTTCAGAAGTTTACCAACAAACACCGTGACAATACGACGGGTGATTAATTTTATAAGTGCTGGCAGTAAATGCTCCCTTTTCGTAAGTGGGCTCTGAAGAGTGTCAATGGGCCCTTTGTGGACTCAATAGATACTTATGAATAGAATATAATGCGATATTCGTACATTAAATTTAAATAAAAAATACGAGATATATAATTAATCTAATTAAAAAAAGTAATGAATTAATAAAGGTATACGGAGGAGATTTCAATATATAATCAGAAAATGTAAAAATAATACGTGATATAGAATAACTGATTGAAGTAAATAACGAAAATCAAAGTGATAGGTATGTTATTGCTGGTTCCGAAGATAGATCCGAAGCTTTGAGCAGGAAATAAGATGCTCCAGAGTTCTATATCCCGTGATGTTTTCAAGTAGATTGCATAACAGTTTTCTTATATACCTCTCATAAAACCAATGAAGCAATAGTCATAAATAAATATAAATTAGTCCCGATACCATCCGCCAATACGAGTATAACTGAACCCTTTATGGTTGAACCGATTGAGTTATATGTCATTGAAGGGATAGAAATGCACGTGACTGATTCGGATCTGATCCGATCCATTGGTTTTATGTAGACTAGAGTTGAAGAAATTGTGATTAATACGACAGCAATCGATTGAGAAACCTTATTTGTACCGATACTTTTTGCTTACCAGATGCATTCGCCTTATTTAAATATTTAGTGGCATATTATACAGATTCGTTATTTATGCGGTTCTTTTTTAAAGATATTTTAATATGCTGGTATTGAAGAAAAAATCAATGCAGCATTTCCATGTAGGTATGTAATATTTGAAGAAAATGTGATTTGAACCTTTTCTTTATTACAATAGTAGATTGCAATAGTAGATTTTACAACAAGTGCACAAAACGAACATAAAAGTGCATAAAAAGTAGTATAACATAACATTTCTTTAACATTGACATTGACATCTTATGACATTGGCTCGGGCTGCAGACCTATACAGCCTACAATTAAATTAATTTTGTAATAATAATTTTCTCAAATTAATTAAATAACCTACCGTACTTGAATTTAAATTTTAATATCTTTTATGTCTTAAAAAACACATAAGGCAAATAAATTTAAGTAAATATTATAAAATAACAAATTCTATCTATGAACTTCTTATTGTGTTTGGCTGTATGGCTCATTTTCTTTGCCTTAATATAGATACATTTATGAGTACATACGTTAATGCACTTGTGCACAAAATTCGATTTTGTGCAGCCTATATCCTGCACAAATAAGCACTTTCAGAGCATGAGAAGTGAAAAAAATATTTCTAGTACCTAAGTGAATTTATGCTAAGCGTTGCTTGTATAAAAATCTAATTATTAAAAATTTTAAACTAAAATAATATTTTCAAATTTCCAATTTGCATTCACTCATATTTTATTATTAATTTCGAACGCGAATTCCAATGTCGTATTATATCATGCCCTTACAATGTGACCTCTGACATACTTCCACAAAATCATCAAGTTGCAAAACACGAGGCAATTTAATATTGTATATTTTATGACTAAAATCGTCAGGTGAAGTTAAGGTCTCTTATTAATTGTCGATATTTTAAAGTTGCGCAAACACACGAACCGGACGCATTAAAAAGTTTACTTAGGTTACCGTCCAAAATCGACATCATTTGTCATCCTCAGAATTTAAGCGTCAATTGAACAAAAACAGGCGACGCAAACAAATTGAATATTCCCACATAAGAAGGTGAAAATCCACAGGCAAATATAGGATCATGTGGTAATAAATGATGTTTTAAAACTTGATTTAAATTTCGATCTTATTAACGAAATTATAGATGCGAAAATCGTATGCGAGGAAGAGTACGTCGTTAGCGAAGATAACATTAAAGTTTACAATCAAAATGAAATTGTGTGATGCAGTCAAAAGAATGGATGATCCTTATGTGTTCTCTATGATTAATGATATAACTCCTGAACTATTATCGCTGGATGGCAAAGGAAACGGGACAATTGTCACTACAATACAAGATTGTAACAAAAAAGATACTTTGCATTATCGTACTTCAAAAATGTAAAGAACTTATTTCTGTATTACTTAGGTTCAAATTTGTTTGATTTCTTATTTAACGGCGGTATAAAATATTTGGCTATTCCGGCATACTAAAAAATTTGACTAATGATTCTGGTTTAGGATCAAATATTCATGTTTTTTTTTTTACCGATGACACATTTTGTTACACTTAACGCTTGCTTACATCGAGCATCTGTTTGATGATATTAAATAAGGCTTTTGTGTTTCTTAGCGATCCTTTTTTAGCTAGGTAGGTACAGTTTTTTTTTAGAAATTTATTACGCTTGTAGCCACTGTGTTTGTTTTTCACCTAAATCATACGCATCATGATCTGAAACTTTAAAAAATAGACTAGGTACGTAAGAATTCGCAGTAAGTCAAATGTCCCAAAACCTACTTTCCACGCCATTAGATATAGTACTTCTCGGTCGAAGTTCACACCTGCATTCCTATTTATTGCGGTATGTTGTCCATATGCACTATAGGTACTGCGTATGTGCATGCGCAACTAACGAACCAGCGCGATAAAGTGCAGACAGGAAATAACGAGTTTGATCTAAATATTTTACATCCAGAGAGAAATTTATCGGTAACCTTTATAGATCTATATTTCTAACTAATTTACGCCTTTATTGCAGAAATAGATAAGTTGTAGAGATCTCGTGTATTGGAATATAGTAATAAAAAGTTACTATGGACAATAAATTATCAGTTTTAGTCTTAACAATCTATTTTAGGACTGTTTTAAATAGCTGGGATATTCAATGGGGTAAATAACTGTTGAAATATTTGGCTTATAGTTAGCCATAACTAGATAAGCCAGTATTGACCATTATCTTGTTCAGCAAGTTGGTATATTGCCATAAATCGACGCAATGCTGCCAAGCTTGCTAATTACCCTACCAAAGGAATAAAGATTAGAATTTATTTATATTTAGAAAACCACGGATGTCCAATTTTTCTTCCATAAGAACCTTTCTCGGCAAAAAAAAGTGTGTGTGTCAGCTCTGGCGCAAGTTTACTCTTTTAAACGTATAAAATTAAATGATTTTATTTAAATGAATAAAATTTTCCTCTTGTCAACAGATAATTTGATACTTAATTACTTTATATTATTTAGATGTCACGTGTTCCAACAAAAGTTACGTTCGGTATACAACACAAACATTTCACTACGTTTTATAAGTTCAAACAGTTCATTTTTTCGACGACAGACGTCGCTACTCCGGCAGGTTTGACACGCTATCGTTTCGCTTCTCAACGCGAAATGTCAAAGTGACAGATAATGTAAGGATTTTTAGTTAAGGCTTGTAATAATTTTACTCCTAAAAATATTCTCGAGTTTGCGTTTGCCCTTAGCAACACATTTAGCGATTCATTTATATTTATTTATTTATTTTAAAGTGTGGGTAGGGTTCTAGTGTGGGACGCTACTTGCGTGGACACACTGGCTCCTTCCCACATCCACGGAACGAGTCGGCAAGCGGGTGCGGCTGCTAAAGCGGCCGAAAAATTAAAGACGGCCAAATACCGGGGTCTCGGTTCCGGATACACTTTTATGCCGTTCGGAGTCGAGACCCTTGGTCCGTGGGGTCCCAGCGCTCGCCAACTTCTAAAAGAAATTTCCAAAAGGCTCACCGACACCACTGGTGACCGACGAGCTGGCAGCTTCCTCGCGCAACGCATTAGCATTGCAATACAGCGAGGAAATGCTGCCTGTATCCTCGGCACAATGCCGCGGGCGCCCAATTTTTTACATATTTTTTAGGTTTTATTTAGTTTTAGGATCATTTAGTTTTAGATGTAAATTATTTATATATATATATAGTTAGCGAAGTATATATAATATTCTATATTTAGACATTATTATTATGATATGTTTTAATATTTAGACAGTAGAGATATCTAGGGCAATTTATAGACCTACGTAATAAATTTAATATTTAATTTAATTAAATTTTAGGATTTCCTTATTTAAACAATCGCTGTTGTCTGCGGCTAGCTACGCAAACTGGAATGCGATTATAACATGACAAAAAGTAAAATAAAATAAAAGTATTATTTCGTGCTTGTCAGGTCATAAAGATATTTGGACAGCTGTATTGCCTTTTTATTCAAATCATTGTACAATGTTTTTGCACCAATAAATCAATGATTATTGCTTAATGTTTTTGACAAATTATCAGTTTTTTTTAAAAAAAAGCGTAAATTATTGCAATCAAATCCAAAAACTAACATTACCTAAGTTAAGAATAGGTAACATAACGATGCTGTATATTTAGTTCAAAATTATAATAAAAAAAAGATTCCAAATCGATCGCTGATTTTTTTTCAAAGTAAATACATAAGCTGGTGTTATGGTGTAATTAAAATGGTGGGATGGGACGATTCATACCCTCCGATTCTTCGCCAAGCCATTTCAGCGCCGGCGGATTCATCGCGGGCCATTTCATCGCCGTTCGTTTTAGTCTATTTGTATATTATGTGCAGTATTTTAGAAAAAAAAAAGAAAAATACTATCAGAGACGTAAATTTTCATAGTTTTATTTTAGCAAACTACATAATTAATTTGAAATCACATTAATTTTATTTATTTATTTACTTTATATCAACCATCGAGGGTCATAATGGTAACAATAAAATTTAAAATTAAGATTAATAAAATAAAATATTTACATAATAATAAAATAAAATCTTAACACACCAAACAATAAACAAATCATGACTTGGTGGTCAATACATGAATCATAGAGCAATGATTCAAGTACTGCCCATCTAATCTCCCAGCCAGGGCTTGAAGGATGTGGCCGGGGCCAGCCCGAACCCTGCTGAATTTAATAAATGAAATAAATTTCCAAAGATGGCTCAGACGGGAACCAAATCCTGGCCTCTAAGTCAAGAGCACCTTAAAATCAACTGAAAATCAGCGCTGTAACAATGTTGCAGCCTAAGCTGAGTTGTGTCCTTTTAATGTTTTTATTTTTTGTTGTGTTCATTTTTTTTTCTTTTAAATGCCAATAAATGTTTCTTTCTTTCTTTCTTTCTTTCTTAATCACTCGACCAATGGTTTCGTCTATGCATTCAGTTTCAAGTTTAACAAGTTTCCAAGATTCGATATTACTGTTTTAACTGATTGAGATGTTATGTTATTAATTTAGCTAAGCATTCGACATAGGAGTTTACGAATGATTTGTGATGTTTAATTACAACATGGCACTCTGGCTGGCTAATTATTAAAATTTGATTTTAATTAACTAAAGTTTTAAAATTGATTTCATACCTATAATTACTGACCCGTTATACACTGCTTATAAAAACGAAAACTCTCTACCCAAAATAAGCGAAACTAAACATATAATAAAACCGCAAGCGAGTTGTCTCTGTAATTACATTAAATATTAAAAAAAAAAAAAACAACTTCTACACATTGTACTTATGATATCAAGTCAAAAAAATACTATTTAGAATTTTTGTCTGTTTGTCTGTGCGTTTGTGCACGCTAATCTCAGAAACGGCTTAACTAATTTGAATGCTATTTTCGCTGATGTATTGTGGCAAACTTCCCGTAAATTTAGTGTTTGTTTCATTCCAGTCGGTTTACAAACAAAAAAGTATCGAATAACTATCTGGTGAAAGCCTTCAATAGTTTTTAAGAAAATTTGCAATAATTGTCTCGCGTAAATGTTTTTTTGACTTCTTTTTCTTTGAAAATCTGGTCCCTCGCAGAATATCAGTGTTGTGGTCTGCACCACAACTGTATACTGAGCCAGGGTTCCTTTTCCTCTCGTTAATTGTCTATATATTTGTTTGCTTGTAATTATTATTTGTTCATATATGTATATTGTGTTTATTAGAGGAATAAAAGATGCTTTCTTTCTTTCTTTCTTTCTTTCTTTCTAGAATACCACCTGTACGAAGTTGCGAGGATACCTATAGTAAAAAATATATCACCAATAAACGGATATAATTTAAAGGCACCATTTCTTCTTTTTCTGAATAAAAATACAACAAATACAGTTTTTAATGTGTACTTTCTTTGGTGTCAATTATGTGTCAGAACCAAAAAAATATTAATAAATAAATTGTATATTTGGTATTTTTTAATGGAAAGGTCGTTAGACAGGCTGACAGTGCACTTCAACGCCACAGGTCCTGCTAGTGCACTGCCCACCATAATAGGATTAAGGATATGGGATTAGGAAGGGTTAGGGAAATGGGTTCTGGCGTAGTCAATGGACCGCCGCGCCGGCCTGCCTGCAGATATTTTCTTTAATATATATATTAGTTATGACGGTTATTTCATCTTTTGTTATTTTAACTTTATCAAAAGTAAGTACTTTTTTTTTATTCTAATTGTTATGATAAAGTTTAGCAAACAAATTTTCACTGGTAAAATATTTTATTTGCAACAAGCTGAGCCCGCAACTTTGTGCGCGTGGTTCTCGGTTCGTATGTAAACCGATTGGAATGAAACAAACATCAGTGAACATCAATGAACATCAGTGAAAATCGCATTTAAATTGGTTAAGTCGTTTCAGAGATTAAAGTGCACAAACGCACAAAGAGACAAAAATTGTAAAAACGATTTTTTTGACCTCGGTATTACGTGTAGGTACAAACTGTTTTTTTTTTTTTTCAAAAAATCTTTAATGTACAGTAATGTATCTTAACATGAAGATTCAAAAAATCTTTATATTTAGACAAGATTTGGATTAAGAATTAAGAAGTATGAGGGAAGGTTATCTTAATATGTCATTAAAATTAATTACTATATTTTAAGATTGACTATGTATTATTTTATATTTTTGCAGCCTGAATTAAAGTTTATCACTTCGACATACATCCAGAAGACGGTATTATTGCTGAAAATTAACACAGCCTTTAAAAGCGACGCCTACATAATTTTAAAGAGCCTTGGAGCAAATTTCACAATGTGAATCAGCTTTAAAATAATCTAAATAAATAGTAGATACCAATCAAGTGAAGTTTATAATCTCGTAAAACATGTAAAATACGTTGTAATATAGGAATTTAATATTCCCGCCTTTAAAGGTCGCGACTGGATACTAACTTTAGTGCTTAGATTGTAATCGGACGAGCCAACAGAATGGTTTTGTAATAAAACCGAGCCTATACGAGCTTCTTGCTATTTTGGCCTGATTGCACAATTAGGACCTTTTCAAACTTAATACACTTTATAAACAGCAATCAAATCGAAAGCACTAATTGTTTAGTTGACTTGTATAAGGTTCTAATAATCTTTTATTGTTATTTACAGGTACAAATCACCGGAATAATACTTCTAGGCCAAGATACTGCAACGGTATGAAATGTGTGAATATTGTAATCAAATTACTCATCTTTATATTAACTAATCCCATTATGTCGTTTACGACATAAATTGACCTTTGATTTGAAAGGTTCTTTACTTGAAAAATTTAATAAAGAAATTAAACACATTTAATTTCATATTATTTTTCATTAAATTTACGCTGACATCAATTACTAATCTTTTTACAAATTTTATTGTTTAATATATAAAATGTTATATTAAAAAAAACAATATTCTATCTCCGCATTTGCTAGTCAGTGGGTATTTTTAAATTAAATTTAAAAAAGATGCTTGCTTTTTGATTTTATAATCGCATCAAAAATTTATATTAAAAAAAAATAGAATTATCCAAACGTCAAATAGTTAGGATGGTACAGCATGTAAAAAAATGTTACATGTTTGTACAAATAAATGTTTCTTTCTTTTCTACCTTTCTTTAAAAACTAAAATTACCAGGAGTACTGTGTCTGCTCACAGGACGGAATTTGACCATAATAATTTAGAAGGTGGAAAAAATCTTCTGAAGTGTTTTTATTATCTCTATAATTCTAGTTTTTATTAAGTACTAGCGACCCGCCTCCGGCTTCGCCCGGGATGTAATTTTTATATATATAAACATTCCCCGTTTATCCCTCTTTCCATTACTGAAAACCGAATTAAAATCGGTCTACCCGTTCACGCGTGATGCCGTGACCAAGAGAAATAGGGATTCATTTTTATATATAGAGATTAAGTATTGAACTGGTCTTTATGTATAGATTAGAGAGGATTACGATAACCAGAATTTTAATTTACTTATTGATAAGTAAATGGAATTTTTTAACAGAAATTTATATTCCATTAAAAAAGTATCTTATAATAAAATTAATGGTACATCGAAAGCAATAAGTTAACAAAATACTTATATGAAATTATTGAACGGAAACATCGTCCCGAATTTAATCAGCGAAATTCTCATGGCTCCTGTGCTATGCGTGTCGAATCGAATCATTAATCAAATGTCGGCTCCTAGGCTATTTCTTTTGCCACACACGCGCTGTCGATTTCAATTTACTTTGACATTTATTTCCGTTGCATCAAAGCTTATTATACCTTGAATTCAGGGAAATCTTGTTTAATATAAAAGTGTCATTTAAGGACAGATGTGTTTAAATACTTATTAATGATGTTTATACGAGTCTTGCGGTTTGCGAAAGGAATCTTAACAACTTACCATTATTTCGGATTTTTGATTTGATTTATTTTGTATTAAATTGTTGCAAAGGCAGATGTTTCTTGTTCAAAGTTTGCTAATGATAATTTTTTAACATCTTTTATTTTTTATGATAATGAGCGGAAGATAAGCTGACTGTTAATTCGATGGTAGATAGTTATTGTCGCCTAAGAACAGAAGCAACGCAAGGGTCAATATAAACGTCACTCTAATGAAGGCGGTACGGGACAAGATGGGCTCTGACGTCCATTACTCATGCGCCGATAAACCTGTTGTTATTTCACGGGGTCTTTTAAAGGGTAGGTCTTCTAAAGGGTAGTCACTATCCAGATTTTGACCGTGAGTTCCCTTATTTCCTGTCACTACTTACGTATTTGAAAAAAAAATCACTATTTAAAAAGTACATTATTCAAGATGGGCATAGGCCATATATTATGTGTACTGATTCCCTCAATTGCATTAAAACGTACCGGGTTGCGTCAAAAAATAATATTTTGATAATTAATTAATTGACATGTCCGTTAATCCAGTGGTTAACTTAGCTGGAAGATTCATAGATCTCGGGTTCGATTCCTAGCAAAAAGAGTTATGTGAACCACCTTTGGTCTGTAAATAGTATCTTTTTGTCCGTTATTTAGCTTTAATATTACTATTACACAACCGAAAACAATGTTGTCCTTTGTATATTTAATTATATTATTCATTATTATTATTATTTTATTATTATTTTTTATTATTATTATTCATTATTATTATTTTTTATATGATTACCGACATGTTTAAGTATTATTTTTATAATTTGAAGAACTCTATAATATTAATAAAATCGTAAACGAGCCGTGTCTGTATACATTAAATATTTTTTTCAAAAAAAATTATGCGTTGTACTCGTGTTACAGAGGTGAAAAAAATAGGTTTTAGAATATTTGTCTGTGCTTTTGTGCACGCTAATCTCAGAAACGGCTTAACCAATTTGAATGCGGTTTTCACTAATTTATTGTAGCAAGCTTCCCGTAACTTTTAGGTGTTCGTTTCATTCGAATCGATTTACAAACAAAAAAGTTACGCGCTATACCGAATACCACGCGTACGAAAATAATTTGTGCATGTTTTACCGAGGTGAAAAAAACAGTTGCGGGCTCAGCTAGTTAAATATTAGTTTTCAATATTCGTTGAGCTAGGACATAGGACAATAGACAAATAATCAAAGGGTCATTTGGTTTAAATGTCCTAGTCATTAAGTATCATCAAAAGTCATGAAGGCAATATATAATATCTTTGTATAATACGGTATTATATTATTTAATATTATATTATATATTACATTTACATTGTAAATATAATAATAAACAAAATTAATAATAATATATTGCGTACTTTTAATATCTAATAAAAATCACAACATGAACTCTAACACGTTCATAGGCCTCATTTACAAATCTCCTAAAACATTTTACGACCGTGTCGTCATTCCATAGTGTACAGAAATTACAGTAGATAATCTCTCTATAAAAGTCTATGAAAAGTAATTGCACTCTTAATATAACATGTAAATTGCTATTATCAATTTATGTCTCGTTTCGCAAGTAAACGCGAAATGTGATACATTATTGTTAGAATACTTTACTCTCTGCTTATATGGATACACCAGAATTCTTTTTATATAAAATCGTCAGATAGGCTGACGGTCTACTTTGTGGTAGGTATTTGTTGTTGGCTATCATCGACTATAATACAAGCCCACAGTAGTTGCAAGTGCGCTGCCAAACATATTAAGATTAAGGATTAGGAAGGGATAGGTAAATGGCCTCTGTGATCCCTCACGTACTCACCAAAACACAACAGCACACATGCTGCAATTTAACGATGGTCTTCTTAAAGAGGGTTGCCAGACGGACTGCCCAAATAAGTGCGAAACGCAGTATGCCCTGTCACTAGTAAGAAATAAAACAATAAAAAAATGTGGATAGAATATTTTAAAAGAGTAATGAATGAATATTTTAATAGTTGTTAAATGAAAATTAGTTTTATTATTAGGTACATTGTTAAAGACAAGGATAGACAAATATATAATATATATAAACGTATAATTTTTGGACATGCAGACGTACGGCTGGTTACTCACCTTGTCGAAATCCCTCTAATTCGGACCAAGCGCTTTAAAACATCATTTGTGATGCGCACTGCTAAGGATTGGAACTCCCTGCCGGCGTCTGTATTTCCGAGCTCATATAACCCAAATCTTTTCAAGGTTCGAGTGAATAGGCATCTTCTGGGTGAGCTCTCTCCATCTTCGGCCTCATCCTTCCTACATGGATAGATGCTGGTCAAGAGCAAACGCAGCTATTGTAACAAAAAAAAAAGTCGTAAGTTAGCTAAGTTAGCTACGTTTTTAATTGTTTGATACCTTTGTCACATTTATGAATACATTTTAATATTTTTTTTAAAGTTTCTCTACCATCTCTACAAAGATATATTGTGGACCTATATCTACACTAGTTTTAGTTATTCATATTAATTCAGACCACCTGGGTGCGACCTAAAATAACGAAATTACAATACAAATGTGCCAGATTAGTCGCTCGTAAAATCTGTAGAGCCTTTTTACGAACATACTAAAGGTGGGTTTATGTCTGGCTGCATATCACACCGATACCACATAACATAATATTTTAGTATTCCTATTAAATAAGTAAGAAAAATTGTATTTTGTCTACTTCAAAATAGTATAAAACGTAATTTAAGTTCTTCAAACTTGTAAATTATTGCTGAATGGGCTATTATTGCCACATACCAACAAGTGGACCGTCGGCTATCAGCTTTACTCAATACTCAAGTATTTTTATCAAAAACTACAACACTTTCTTAATAGTTAATTGAGCGTGCTCCACAGAAATGTTATTATAATACAAAATATACATTAAGGAAATATACATTTCCTTAAAATATTTAAGACTTGCGGGGTTTCATATAGTTACTAGACAGTCATTAATATTACCATGAATTTAAATGTACCCTGATGCTGCGTAATAGGAGACATTAGCCGTCTATTATTAAGAAGACCGTCAGCCTATTTTACGTCTTTTTTTTATTTAAATCGGCAGACAGGCTAGCGGTCCACTTGATGGTAGGTGGAGTATCGTCGCCTATAAACAAACACCGCCAAAGCTGCTGCAAGTGCGCTGCCGACTACAGTGGGATTAAGGGTAAGGGATTGGATGGGAAAATGGGCTCTGGCATCCCTTACTCACTCTCCAAAACACAACAGCACACGTGCTGTAATTTCACGGTGGTATTCTGTAAGGGGGTGGTTCCTGCCGCCAGACGGGTTGCCCAAATGACTGCGAAATGCAGTGTTCCCTGCCATTACTTTCCAGATCCAGACCAGAACCAAATTTAAAAAGCTCATTTTCAAAATTTACCCTGCCAGAAATCGAACCCGAGAACCCTAGAACAGAGCGTCAAGGCAAGCACCCTAACCACTCATCCAACGGGCTCGTCAATCTTAAATTTGTGTTATGAATGCATTAGCAAATTTGTTACACATCGGTGTAAAATAATTTCGTAATTCGAATACAAATAGGAACAAAGGGTATAAAATTTACAACAAACACGACGACACGTCAAAACTGGAGCACGTTTGTAATGTAGGAGACATTTTTACAACTTTGCTCAAACATTTTTTTTTTCTTTGTAAATCAGCACTATAAAATAAATCATTTGGAACGTAAACGTCTGTCGCGTGAGAAGTGCTTAATTGAGGTAGTATTTTATTGAAATTTAATTGGAAATGTCGGAGCAACCTTGCCAAATGTCAGACAGATTGTAATTTGTTGAAAAGACTCCCTTTATTACGCCGTTTATAGATGTTTGTGTAACATTTGACTTTTGAAATACAATTCGGCTTCTGACGAAGTTGTTCTAGTTGTTCTCAATTAGTATTAAATTGTAAAGTATTTTTATACTTCCTCGTATCGCTTTGTTCATTAGTTAAAACATTAGACAGCGACCAGCTGAACCTGCAACATCGTACGCGTGGTATTAGGTACAGCGCCTAACTTTTTTTTGTTTTTGAACCAATTGGAATGAAACAAATACTAAAGGTTATGGGAAGCTTGCTACAATACATTCCGCATTGAAATCGGTTAAGCCGTTTCTGGATCAACGTGCACAAACGCACAGAGAAACAGCCAAAAAGTTTAAAAATTATTTTAGAGGTCAAACCTCAGTAACATAAGTATTTACAACGTGTAGATTTTTTTTTTTTGGTTAGATAGGTCACACACATATTTGGTAGAATAGGTCCTAGGCCCATAGGTAAGATAGATTACCCTTACCTTGTCATAGTGAAATGGCCTATGGCATCTCGGTAGTCTTCTGAAAGATGTGGTTACTGCTGCCAGGAGGAATGTTCTGCTTATCTGACTGAAACTAAATGATTGAGACGAAGACTAATTGAGACTACTATCGATTGAGACGTCAGCCTGTATGACGCTTTTATAACTTTAAAATTATAATGTTAGGTTCCTATATACGAGTGCGCTGCGTACTTAGGGCTCATTTTCTCATGTGTTATGGTAGTTCCTTACGTTTTTTTATACGATATTGTGACGTAGTGTTAAAATATTTACAAATCCATACATTAATGCGGGAATAACTTTGTTAAATATCACAAATAAACTAAAGACCTATTTGATGAAACTTGGTTTTGATATACCTAACTAAGTTGAATTATATTTATTTTAGACATAGTTATATTCTTTTCTTTTTGTATAATTAAATGTAAAATTGTATAACTTTATTGTGCAAAAGCAGGCAGCTCTGGGGCTTTTTTGTTGTTGTATAAAACTGTGATTTTATGTCCATGAATCATGATGACCAATAAATGTAGTTATTGCAAAATGAATGCTCCATTTATATTACACAACAATTGGAGTCAACCAAAGATGTAATGACAGGTCACCGTAGAAACATAAAACACGCATCTCTCTAACTTGGACATAAACATTTTACGCTTGTCTACAAATAGGTGTGAATGTTAAGTCGCGATCGCTATCAAAGTCCCTCTTTACACGTGCCTTTAATTCACGAGAGGTAGCGATTTCTAGAAAACTAGACATCCTAAAAGAATTATTATTTTTAAAAACATTATGTCAATAATTTAATTAATATATTAAAAAGCATATTTATTATATTTAACATTATACATCTCACTCAGAAATACATATATTTTTTTTTGCAACATTATACACATTACTTATATTAAATAATAATAATTTTTAGTGTAGTGTACTATGGCAACTAAAACTTTTCAATGATGGCCATGTACCTACTGGGGGTCGCCTTTACAACAGCCTTCTCATAATTATCTAATATCCTAGATATATTAGATACTAGCTGAGCCTGCAACTTCGTACACGTGGTATCCGGTTTAGCGCGTAACTTTTTTGTTTGTGAATCGAATGGAATGTAACAAACACTAAATATTACGGAAAGCGTGCTAGCATACTTAGTGAAAGCTGCATTCAAATCGGTTAATCCGTCTCTGAGATTAGCGTGCACAAACGCACAGACAAACAGACAAAATTTCTAAAAACTATTTTATTGATTTCGGTAACATAAGTATATGGTGTAAGTACAAATTGTATTTTTTTTTTTTTGAAAAAATATTTAATGTACATACAGACGGGGCTCGTTTACGATTTTATTATATGTATAGATATATAATTCCTCATCTAACAGAAGACCACAGTGAAATAACAGCACGTGTGCTGTTGTGTTTCGGTGAGTGAGTAAAGGATGCCAGAGCCCATTTCCCTATCCACTCCTAATCTCTTATCCTTAATCCTACTGCAGTCGGCAGCGCACTTGCAGCAGCTTAGGCGTTGCTTGTGTTATAGGCGACGGTAGCCATCTACCATCAAGTGGACCGTCAGCCTGTCTGCCGACCTTAACATAAAAAAAAACCTTAAAAAAATATTACATAAACTAAATAATTATCATATGAAAATACATGTCTGCATAGAATGTAGATACCCTGTATAGCGAGTTGCACGCGCACAAAGTACCGATGCCTCGCTTGAACGGTTTTGCATCTTGTATGCGATTCAGTTTGTTAGGCATGTTGATGAATTGAATTATTTTTATTTATTATAATTATATATAGTGTAATATTGTTGTGTTGGCCTGAAGTAAAAATGTCTAGAAAAACCAATAATGGTTTACAGACGTTGTAAACATCTTGTATTTAAATACGTGTCAGATAAATAATAAATAAATAAATGTATAGATTGGATATCGTATTGATGCTTAGACATACCCAATATAAAGGACCTATGTGTTTGTGCGTCAGTTATTTAATTAATTACTTAATAAAATTAAATTTCAAATTCAATTAGAAATTTTAAAATTGAATAGTCCTGAATATACAGTGATATGTTATTATTATTTTAATGATAATATTACATTGTCATCCTTATGTAATTTTTGTTTAGTGTGTATTTTAAATCCGTTGATTTCCTTTAAATTGGACCCTACAATCTTGTGGGTGGTTACGATCAATAGGAATAATATCATCATTCCCATTCGCATAGGAATTGAGACACGAGACAGTATTGACGTCTTCGGATTATATAGTTAAGACTGGCCTGTAAATTTGTGAGATATATGCGAGGACATAGTAAGGAGCAACGGCTAGTAAATAAATTGGTAAAATAATCATTTGTGCAAAACATACCTTTTCTTAATTAAAAATAATTTAAATATCATACTATCTATATAAATAAAATGTGTCGCTAAGCGTAAAACAGGAGAACGAATTTTTTTATGTTAAGGTTTATAGACAGGCTGACGGTCCACTTGATGGTAGGTGGCTACCGTCGTTTATAACACAAACAACGGCACAGGTGTAAGAATAAGGGATAAGAAAGGGAACCCTAGGGTACTTAATGGGCTCTGGCATTCCTTACTCACTCACCGAAACACAACAGCACATATGCTTTTATTTCACGGTGGTATTTTATAAGGGGGTGGTTAATTAACTTTGAAAAATTAATTTTCATAGTTGACTCCGCGTGGAATCGAACCCGGGACCCCTGAGACCGAGCGTTAAAGCATACATCGTAACCACTCATTCAACGAGCTCGGCAGAAATTCGTTAATATGCGTTAAAATCCGAGTTAGGTCTTTATGAAGAGAAAAATTGGATAAAATGTTCAGAAAAATACAAACGTTACTCCATTTTTTGGCATTTAAATTTTCTAGCTGATTATTAATAGTTTAGCTTAAATAGAATAAAGCACGCAATAGAAAAGGTGAGATAGGGTATGGACTCCAGCATCCCTAAACACAAACCTGGTGATGTGGTTCACTGGTTTCATTGTGGTTTATTGTATAGGAGTGGTTACTGTCGCCAGACGTACTGCCCAGCTTATGACAGCAGAATACGCTGACCTTGCGACTATTAAATTTAAATTTGTGTCCAAGAAATAGAAAAAATATAATTTTCCCCCATTTAACAAAATGCTGAATGTTTTTAATTTAAACAATTTCTCAAAAATATTTTTATTTCAATATGAAATCATACACATGTTTGATAATAATCAAGGGATTGTTAATAGATAATTGGCTATATTTTTTATTTACAAAGACAACCAATTCAGTGACAATACATTCTTTGGCAAACGATAGTATAAATAATTACATAAAGTGTATAAATATATATAAGTATATAAAGTGTAGGTACTAGATATGCACATATTTATAAAATAATGTTATTTTTAAATACTGATAATTCAAAAAGTCACTACATTCATCACTGTCTTGATCTTGTACTGTGTCAGAGACTGTGTCCATGTTCTTAAACTGAAGAATATGTTTTTTATGCATATTACAACATGTAACTAGAATTTGTAAGCACCACACGAGTTAAATTTTCTTATCGAGTTTTGATCAAGTTGCTGTTTGTGTCTAATATTGACGTTGAATCTTTTACAGACAGACAAGATTTAAATTTGAATAAAATATTTAGATAATTTTATTCAAATAATAGATTGCATAAATTTCACAGGAGTCAAAAATGTATTCTATATTGCCAATAAGAATCAGATATTAAATACAAGTACAAGATAATAAATTATAATAATTTTAATATTGGCAACATCTATCTATACATATAATATACATTTTTGTATGTAGATTTATCTTCTAATCTATACTAATATTATAAAGCTGAAAAGTTTGTTTGTTTGTTTGTTTAGTTGAACACGTTAATCTCAGGAACTACTGGTTCGAATTGAAAAATTCTTTTTGTGTTGAATAGTCCATTTATCGAGGATGGCTATAATAGGCTATATAACATCACGCTACGACCAATAGCAGCGGAGCTACAATGAAAAATGTTGCAAAAACGGGAAAATTATCCCTTTTGATAGCTTCCGTTTACCACGCGTACGAAGTCGCGAGCACAGCTAGTATATTATATTTATTAATCTATCTTATTAATTTGTGTTATTAATATTAGTTTATATTCAATTTATGTACTAGTACTTAGATATTAGAATGTAAGTTTATGATGACCTTACCATGATTTTAACCTCCCACATTGTTTTATTTTTCATATAATTTTCCTTACCCTAAGGTTGCTGGAAGAAATCGCTATAAAGCGATAAGGCCTTTTGTACTATTACTTGTTGTTTCTTTCTTTTTTTAATCCTTTTTTATGTTTATAGTACAAATAAAGAGTTTTTTTTTAATAATAATAAAATCGTAATCGAGCCGTGTCCGTATACATAAAATATTTTTCCAAGAAATAAAAAATAAAAAAATAAAACAATTCGTGCACGTTGTACTTATGTTACCTAGGTCAAAAAAATAGTTTTTAGAATTATTGTGTGTTTGTCTGTGCGTTTGTACACGCTAATCTCATAAACGGCTTAAATTATTTTAACGCAGTTTTCACTGATGTATTGTAGCAAGCAACATTTAGTTTTGTTTTATTCCAATAGAATTACAAACAAAAAAGTTACACGCTATACCGAATAACGAAGTTGCAGGCTCAGCTAATCATACTAATATTAGTTTGTTTGTTTGTTTGAACGCGCTAATCTCAGGAACTACAGGTTCGAAGTGAAAAATTCTTTTTGTTTTGAATAGTCCATTTATCGAGCAAGGCTATAGGCTATATAACATCACGCTACGATAAACAGTATTATATATAAGCAGTGTCCAGTACCGCGCGTCCCACGCGCACGCCGCCGCCGCCGTATGGGCCGCAGTGAAGCGTGGACGAGTTCAGCTAGTATTGAATAAATTTTTAAATAGGAAAAATGTTTTAATTAGAACATATTATAAGAGTTGGGCTGTTGTATTCCTAAGGGACTCCAGAGGCCAATTCCCTACTCCATACATTCTTAACTAGCTTTTGCTCGCTGGTATAAGGTCTAAAGTCCTTTCTTATCCCTAGGGAACAGCACTTTCTGGATGAAAGGTTCCCTTTGTCCTTTTATGTATATCTGATAATTAGTATGCAAAATCTCATGATGATGGGTTGAGTAGTTAAGGCGTGAAAGCGTAATAAATAAACAAACAAACTCACTTTCGCGTTTATAATGTTAGTTAGGATTGACTATTTATATATGACATCGCTTGTGTTATTAGGCAACGGTAACCACTTACCATCAAGCGAAATTCCTAAAACGGCGTTAACATTTGGCGAAAAAAATCCTCACACTTGACCGGTTTTTGATAGTTAAAAGTGTTGCGATCGAAACGGCCTGAAATGATAAATGACCCGTAATTGTATCCACGTATTGGTGCTTTAAGAAAAATCATCGTGTCATGTTGTAAGAGCATTCCATATCTGCATCCGAATCTTCGTTATTAATGTGTAGGGTGTTCTGATCCCAGTCGCTGTAATTTAGCAGGTTTTTATTATCGGACTAGCTGAGCCCCCAACTTCGTACGCGTGGTATTCTGTATAGCGAGTAACTTTTTTGTTTGTTAACCGATTGGAATGAAACAAACAACAAATGTTACGGGAAGCTTGCTGCAATATATCAGTGAAAACCACATTTAAATCGGTTAAGCCATTTCTAAGATATATTATAAAAATTATTTTTATTTATCTCGGTTACGTAAGTACAACTTGTACAACTTGTACAAACAGACACGGCTAGTTTACGATTTTATAATATGTATAGCTTACCTTTACCAACACGTGAATTCTAAATAATTAAAGTAGCAATTATTAACATTAAATAAAATAAAATGACAGTGACTTCGCAAAGTAATAAAATTTTTTATGCAAAAAAAGTTTTCAGTAATACAAGCAACGGCACAGGTGATGTAAGTAAGTGCCCTGCCGACCAAAGTGGGATTATGGATAAGGGATTAGGACGGGATAGGGATAGGCTCTCGCATCCCTTAGTCTCCCACTGAAACACAATACTATACAACACAATACTATACACAGTGGTCTTTTTTTTCTTTTTATTTAGGAAACAAACAGTCGTTATACATTTTCTTCGTACTAAGAGACAGATAGTACAAAAATACAGATAATACTGTAATTAAATTCTACTTACTAAATAAACATTTTGAAAGACAGAAACAAATTTGAAAAGTTTATTTTTCAAAGTTGACCCTGCCGGGAATCGAATCCGGGAACCCTAGAACAGAGCTTAAGGCAAGCACCCTAAACACTCATCCAAAGGGCTCGGCAAATTTACACGCAGTTACAGTTACACGATATTACATATTGTCTTACTCAAAAATTGTTATCAGAAAAATTATTCCCTTAAAAAAGCTTGGAATATTCACCAGAACGGCAAGCCAGATTAATATCGCCTACAGTATAGGCCATAGTTTCCTCTTTGTCCACTCGTGGACTGGAAAAACTGCCTGCTTTCCACGTGCTTTTGTTTTGGGGTATATACTTGTTGCTATTAAGTTTTTCCTTTTTTGAGTGTATCTTCACAATGACAAAAAAAAAAATAAAAAAAAAAAAACAAGTGCGACTTGAACTCGCGTGAAGAGGGTTCCGTACGATGTTACCTATCCGCACTATATTGAGTGATTTACCATGTCATTTTAATATTATGGACTTATTATAGGTTAGTTAGTGGAAAACTAATTTCTGTATTTTTTTCTAAATTTTAGGTTCAGTAGTTTCGGAGATAAGGGAGGAGAATGGTCGGACAGACGGACACACGAGTGATCCTATAAGGGTTCCGTTTTTTTATTCGGACGTACGGAACCCTAAAAAGGTTATATAGCATAAGCTTTGAATAGATCCCATAAATAATTTAAGAACATTTAGAAAATCAGTGACTCGATAAATAAATCGATTACAACAAAGGCGCCTTCGACGTAACGGTGCGCCACTCTCATTTACCACTGTCTCCGGGATATATTAAAATCGATTTTCCTGAATCGATATCTCGAGTAATTGTCGGTAATAATCTGAATACCGTCGGAGGTGTCGATGTAACGAGATATAGGCCCGTTACTTGCAGAATGCAGGTGGTCGGTGCATTTTTTTTAAAATGAATCGATATGAAATGAATGAATCGATGATTTCATTCCGATGCGGTTTGACAGATTGCAGCGTAATTTTTCGGTCATGTACTTGCCCTTTGATGTTCCGTTCGAAACGTTTTGGGATCATAACATTAATTACTCTGCTTTCGATTGAGTTTCTTTATTGACGTGTATCAAAGTCAATCAATTAGTTTTTAATTTTGTATCATAAATTTGATCTAAATTGCTTGCATCTTATCGGGATGACCTTGAGTAGTATTTTTAGCTTGTAATTCCAAAAATATTTTAAGTCAATTTCCAGCTCCAACATTTAAACGCCGTGTATATTAATAAAAATTAAAAAAAAAACGTTTACAAAACTAGCTCACGTAGGCATATCTTCGGAGGCTTGAAAATCTTATATTGAATTGAATTTAATATCTAAAATAATTTAATAAATTAATTTAATTAATTCTTAATTAAATTAATTAAGAATTAATTAAGTAGTTGAAGAGCACACTACGTTTCGCAGTCATTTGGGCAGCCCGTTTGGAGGCAGTAACCACCACCTTACAGAAGACCGCCGTGATATAACATTATGTGTGCTATTGTATATCGGTGAGTAAGGGTTGCTAGAGACCATTACTTATCCCTCCCTAATCTCTTATCTCTAATTCAGCACCATTGGCTTTACTTGTGTAATAGGTGACGGTAGCCACCTTCCATCAAGTAGACTTTCAGCCGATCTGTTGATCAACCATCTAGGGTTTTGAATTTAGCATTATTATCGTCCTATGGTACATATGGATGTATGTTATTTCATAATAAAGATGTATTGTCATCGTCAGATTATAGCCACAAGAACAATCTTTGAAAGTTTAAAGGCGCTTTGAATACAGATTCAAAGCGCCTTTAAACTTTCAAAGATTTCTCTTGGAAACATAAAACGTGTAAGCACACTAAAAGCCTTGTTTATATAGCGCAAATTGCGTATCGGCAAATTTACCAACCGCCCGTCTGTTGGCCCATTTGGCTATAACTACGAAATTGTTGGCTTTTCACACAGTCTCGTGCCGGAGAGTTGTCACGGATGCAGTTCAGGTCGGGCAGACGAGCGTTTGAAACGCAGCGGTTGAAAATAACACGTTTAGGCACAATCGTATCATGATTTACATTATGTACATAAGTTAAAATAAAATTATGTATGTCACTCAAAGTAATATTAACAACTTATCTATTTTAATAAATTACCTAGATGGATGAGTGGTTAGGGTGCTTACTTTAACTCTTTGTTCGAGGGTTATGGGTACGATTCCCGGCAGGGTCAACTTTGAAAAATAAACTTTTCAAATTTGTCTCTGGTCTGGATCTGGAAAGCAGTGGCAGAGCATACTGCGTTTCGCAGTCATTTGGGCAGCTCGTCTGGTGGTAGTAACCACCCCCTTACAGAAGACCACGGTGAAAATAACAGCACATGTGCTGTTGTGTTTCGTAGAGTGAAGTAAGGGATGCCAGAGCCCATTTCCCTATCCGTTCCCAATCCCTTATCCTTAATCCTATTGTAGTCGGCAGCGCACTTACAGCAGCTTTGGCATTGCCTGTCTGCCGATCTTAATATATATAAAAAAACTCTAATGACGATTAGTTTCTGTCATAAAATTTTATTTCATCTTATAATATGATTAACGACCCTCTTCCGGTTTCGCTTGCTTTTTTCTGCAAGCAAAAACCTTCCTAGTGAAAATCACCATTCGTTAGGTGGTTCCGGGAAAAAAGCGACCTTATTTTGTAAATAATTATGGATACCTACTCAAGATGTACATTACATTTAATACATTTAAAGAAAAGTTTTCTGTCTGTAATAAAATTAAAATAACCTGTATTTCTTTATTGTGATGTTTTTCCTTACCATTTATCATATTTGCGTGATAGTATTACTTGTATAGTATGTAAGATAATATTCACTTAGGTGCATCAAGTAGTGTCTGCAGCCTTTGCAACAAAAAAATATCTGCTTTCTTAAATTTTAAAACAGTTTTAATATTATTAAACATTCTTACATATTTAAAGTTTATAAAATAAAAACGCTGGTCTGCATATACCACATTTGAATAAAGAACTCTTCAACAAACATTGCTTATTGCTGTTCTGCCATCTTTGTGTTGACGTTCTACAAGCTACGTAACCAAATAAACTAGACACCTCACATTACGTACAAATACCCTTTGATCTTTAATTTTCGTAGCGTGTCATGACTCGTGGGGGACCAACGCATATTGGTACTTTAGTTAACATGTGTAAGCTTTTTAGAAATGAGATCGTACCGTGCAAGGCTAAGTTTGTTTGACATACTATTATGAGAAATTCGAATCGTTTCTTTGAACACTTCCCACAAGGTTTTGAAAGAAAAGTGTTCAAATAAATGTTCATCAAGATCGATTAGACAGTGTAGGAAAGAGTTTATTTTCTATATTAGAATCATTTAGCATTTAAGATAACTGGGTTTACTTATGTGAAGCTGTAAACCAATATTTCCCAACCTGGGTCCGCGTAAACCTGCAGGTCTGAGGACCTATCCTAGGGGGTTCGCAGACAAAGCAAAAACAACAATTGTAATGTCTATTAATGGCGAATTTAATAAACGTAGATACACCAAATGTGTGTAAAAAACCTAAGTAAATATAGCAAATTAAAATTGTAAAGCAGTTTTTCTTATTGGTGGTCCCCGACTTACGGTTTAGTTGCGATAGGGATCCGTCTTAGGAAAGAGGTTGGGAAACCCTGCCATAGACCATATTTCATTCTACATCGACACGTTTTTTTAGAGTTTTTGAAATACAACTGAACTTATATAGGTTAATATTAGCTACTTGACTTAATATCAGAACTTTTAAATTCTTAAAAACTTTTAAATAGGAATGAGGACGAATAATGACGTAGACGAATAACCCAGAGGATTAGTAAGTTTAAGTGGCAGTGAGCAGGACACATAGTACGGAGAGCCTACGGCCGCTGGGATCGGAAGGTTCTTGAGAGGAGACCACGGACCGACAAGCGCAGCGTAGGACGTCCACCCATAAGGAAAGACGACCTGATAAGGACCGCGGGTTGACGGTGGATCCAGGCTGCTTCTGATTGGTCCTTTTGGAGAATTAGGAGGGAGGTCTTTGTCCAGCAGAGGACGTCTTATGGCTGAGATGTTGAAGATGATGATAATGATTATATATGTATTTTGAGAACAAAATTTCGAGAATATATAAATACGTTCAAAATTTAGGTCAATGTTATAATGCTTAATTCATTTTGTATTATTTTGCAGTCTATAAACCTATATGGTCTTTATTTTATATTCATAACTCTTCTGTAATTTTAGAAAAAAAAAAACAGGAAAAACAAAATTTAAAAAAATTGGGTCATATGATAAAATAACATAAAATTAACATACATATTATATTTAATTTCATTAATTTAGACATGATAAGACGAGAATTAATTTTAATTTCACCCCAGGGCAGTTATTAAAATTAATAAACCTTTAATTAACAGATTGACAGCTCTAATAATTAATTATAATTGGAGAGTGATGCGATTGAATTAAAAAGTCATTCATATAAATAAGTTGCAAACTTTTTAGATAGTTACATAATTTTGTTGCGTTACATTTATTTGATCTTACAAGATTGTATTGAGAGCTTTAATTAACTCTGATTTCTATGTTATTATGAAGCGACTTCTTAGAAATGTCAGCTGATTGCAAACTGTTATTAACAATAATGTGCTACTGGCTTTTTATGTTGACTATTTAATTTTATTACTATTTTGTTGACTTGCGATTTATATAACCGTAAAAAATATTCAGCGCGAAAAAAAAGAAATTTATTAACAAAAAAAATTTTTTAATTAACTAACGGGCAGTCGTCACGATTGTTAAAAAATGCTATCAAATGTTAAAAATCTACACGCTTGTTGATTTTACATAGACTTTGACGTCACATTCAAACTGACCGTTTCGCAAGTAAACTCCGTAGTTGCTATTTTCAAATAAATTTTCATTTAAAAAATATTAAATAATAAATATACATTAAATTCAACAGTAACAGCAAGGGCACACTGCGTTTGGTAGTCATTTAGGCAGCCCGTTTGGTTGCAGTAACCACCACCTTACATAGGACTACCGTGAAATAACAGCACTTGTTCTGTTTCTGTAAGTGAGTAGGGGATGCCAGAGCCCGTTTTCCTATCCAATTACTGTTCGGCAGCGCACTTGCAGCATCTGTGGCGTTGTTTGTGTTATAGGCGACGGTAGTCACCTACTGTCAAGTGAACCAACAGCCTGTCTGCCGATCTTAACATTAAAAAAAAATTGTCAGCAAGATCGTTTACTGTGATGTAGAAGACTTATTTTTTTTTATTTTATTGCCCTTTATAAAATACTCATTTTTTTATAAATGATTTGAATTTAATTATATGTCTTTTTATAACTTACTAGCGGGCCGTCCCGGCTTCACACGGGTGGACATTTATTTTTTAAACATTTTTGAGTTTATTCGCGGAAAACGGCATTTTGTATTGGGAGGGGTAAGGGGGGGGGGGGGAGTGATGGGTGGAGGTTTTTTTTTATTATTAGATCAGGGTAGCGCTTGACCACTATCTCACCTGATGTGAGGTGTAGATGTGGCCGAAGGTGGACCACGCTTACCCAGTAAATGCCCATTTACCCTGGTTTTGAAGACCCCGAGGTTGTAGTTCTGTGGGAACACAGACGCAGGCAATGAGGCAATGAGTTCCACTCCTTAGCAGTCCGAACAAGGAAGGTGGAACTGAAACGCTTCGTGCGTGATCGAGGTACATCGACCACGAAGGGATGAAACCCCCGCCCACGCCTAGTGTTCCGCAAGTGGAACGGTTCCGGTTGGATTAATTCGTACAGAATTTGATTTGATTGGGTGATGGGTGGTCTTGTAGTTTTTGGAGTTTATTCATTACAAACATACCAAAATACATATGTACATACATAGAAATATTTTCTCTTTATATTATTAGTATAGGTATAGATTATTTGTACCGTATTTTATGTACCATGGTAGTAGGAATAACGAGTAGGTACTTTAATTCTTAAGTTTAAATTGTGAAATTCACTAATATTCTTAAATTTATATACCTATGTGTATTCTCATAAACCTACATTAAGTTTTCATAAAAGTACTGTGAAAACACATTTCTTATTTTACTATATTGATTTCTTTAAACTTAACAATTATCAATAAGTCATCTGGCTGTCATGAACTTGTATTCCACGTAAAACATTCCAACCCATATCTCAGGAGAATGTCATAATAAAATTATTGATATTAAGAATTAATTTACTAAAAAGGTTATAAATTAAAAAGGCGACTTTCACTTATTAATTTCCCCCGGATCGTGACCAATCGGCCGAGCTCGTAAGTGGTCGGGCGTTTCCGCTGCTCGCCTGTGCCTCGGGCTCTCTTACCAAACCTGAATTTGATTAATGAATTTCCGTATCCAAAAATGTAAGGCAATTTTTTATTATTACTCCCATAGGTGCTTGAACCCTGTCTTTAGGGTTGTAGCTTTGCAAATTAATAATTTTCTTTAAAAATTTTATAAACACTTAGAAGACTCGTTGGATGAGTGGTTAGGGTGCTTGCCTGTAGAGTACACGGGTTCGATTCCCGGCAGGATCAACTTTGAAAATGAACTTTTCAAATTTGGCACTGGTCTGGATCTGGAAAGTATGGCATGTCACACTGCGTTTCGCAGTCATTTGGGCGGCCCGTTTGGCGGCAGTAACTACCCTCTTACCGAAGACCACTGTGAAATAACAGCGCGTGTCCTTCCTATCCAATCCCTTATTCTTAATCCTACTTTAATCGGCAACGCACAATCAGAACCTTTGGCGTCGCTTGTGTATAGGCGACGGTAATAACCTACCATCAAGTGGACCGTCAGCCTGTCTACCGATCTTAACATAAAAAAAGAAAGATTTTTGTCTTTTTGTCTGTTTGTCTGTGCCTTCGTGCACGCTAATCTCAGAAACGGCCTAACCAACTTTCGCTGATGTATTGTAGCAAGCTTCCTGTAACATTAGTTTTTGTTTTATTTAAATTAGTTTACAAACAAAAAAGTTACGCACTTTACCGAATACCACGCGTACGAAGTTGCGTGCTTAGCTAGTCTTACAAAAAATATATATTAATTAAAGGTTTGTAGAGAAAATGTACAGAATATAACGTGTAACTTATTGCAATAATTTGATTTCTCTTATGCATTTAGACCAAAATTAGTTTTGGCTTAACTCTATGGCATGGCTATGTTCATTCATGAATAAAATTTATGAATTAAATGAATAAAGCAGATTATTAATATTCATGGATATTTTTTAATGTAAAAATTGACAGGCAGGTTGATGGTCCACTTGATGGTAGGTGGCTGGCTACACACAAATTTACCAGGGGACATGGAAATTATACTAATATAATGATTATATTAAATATAATATTTTTGATTTTTGACGCCCCTTTTGACCTTATTCTTTTCAATAAAATGTAAGATTTTTATTTAACGTTATTGAAGAAATAATGTGTTAATATTAAACGAGAAATCTTTATGGTCCTCTGCACACAATTTATCAATATCGATAATTAATTTATTGTAATTTTTTAAAATTATACAAAACAAACTAGATTTGGTCGCCACCATTTATAAAGTACAGTTATAAAGTAAAGTGATTTTAGTTTAACCATAACGTGACTAATTCGCAAACATATGCAACAAAAATTCAACTACTAATAAGTGTTAATATATTTTGAGAGTTTCAATAAACTGGTGCATAAAATTAATTTTCAGCTACTGGCCATTGAACTCCTAACTGTATTTTCGTAAAGGAATCTTTAATGAGTAGTTTTGTCATAGAGCAATGTTTTTACAATACATTTTTGACACGCTATTTCAAATCCTTCTAGAATATATTATCTGAGACTTTTAGGTACAGACAATTAGAAAAGTGCCATTCTAATGTATTAATTGTCAAAACTTTTGTATTTTAAGGTCGGCAGACAGGCTGACGGTCCACTTGACGGTAGGTGGCTACCGTCACTTGATGGTAGCACAAGCAACGCCATGGGTAATGCAAGTGTGCTGCTGATTACAATAGGATTGAGGATAAGGACTTGGGAAGGGTTAGGGAAGTGGGTTCTGGCATCCCTTTACTCACTCACCGAAACATAACAGCACACGTGCTGTTATTTCACGGTGGTTTTCTGTAAGGGGGTGGTTACTGCCGCCAGACGGGCTGCAAAAATGACTGCGAAACGCGGTGTGCCCTGCCACTACTTTCCAGCTCCAGACCAGAGCCAAATTTGAAAGTTCATTTTTCAAATTTGACCCTGGCGGGAACCCTAGAACAGACCGTTCAGGCAAGCACCCTAACCACTCATCCAACGGGCTCGTCTTTAATAAACAATGTTTGTTATTATATTTTATTTATATAATAACAAACATTATTGTTATATTTTGTTATAACAAAATTATTGTTATATATGTTATTATATTTTATTTATATTATATATATTTAATATTACATTTATTTAAGTCGTTATTTTTTGTGATTATTACTCTCTTATTGTATCATATGCTATATTAATCATTACTAAATTTGTTGGCAAAATGCTGACAATAAAATGTGTAATTCATAAATTATTTCTTCTGGTCCAGCATTCTGGAAGGGATTACTCTTTCGAATAGTCTAATGATAACAGTCAGTCAATGAGGCGATTTATTTAGCTGGTACTCTATAAAAAGAATCGCTAAATGTGTAGCTAAGCGCAAAACTCGTGAACTCGTGTTGCTAGCTGACTCAATCCAGTATTTTTATTAAATGTTTTTTTTTTTCAAAAATTTTTGAATTATTCACTAAATGTTTTCAATATTGATTCTCGTGAAGAGAAAAATTGAAAAAAAAATAGACATCCCTGCGAAGCCGGGGGCGGTTCGCTAATAGTCAATAATTTTAAAGAAATACATTTTTTTTTTATTAGATCAGGGTAGCGCTTGACCACTATCTCACCTGATGTGAGGTGTAGATGTGGCCGAAGGTGGACCACGCTTACCCAGTAAATGCCCATTTACCCTGGTTTTGAAGACCCCGAGGTTGTAGTTCTGTGGGAACACAGACGCAGGCAAAAAAACTAAAAAACTTTATTCTCTCAATTTTGTGAACACATGTTGCATATGTTCACAAACCTTTGTTCATTTTATAAATTGCTTTCGCTGGCGACTGTACTCATGTCGGTTTCAAATTTAGAACGTGTTGCACATAATCAGCCGTGAGCGTGAAAAAGTGTATCATGGCGTGCTGTCGGTGCCTCTTTAACGCCACTCCACAGACAAGCGGAGTACCGCGTACACACTGAAGGGCATAATGAAGGCAAACATGACGTGCATAAGTGCTTAAAAATTAAAATACATTCCAAAAAAAATTTATTAAATATCTTTCGAAGAACTTTAGTTTACCTGAAAATAAATTTTAATTGACTGTATACATTAAAATGTATATAGTCTACGTAAATGTCTGAAATTAATCTCTTGAGTCTAATATGAATCTGTTGACTCATTACCCTGAGAGTAGACCCTAAATGTGACTCGAATGAACAAGTTGTTTAATGATTATAATTTATTTAAAGACCTTCTCTGTCTGTCTATGTTTATAGTGAAAAAGACAATCTTCTCATCAATTTTCTGTGTTCTAACCCGATTTTTTAAATCTATATAAATAAATTTTTATCTATCGTTAAATGTGTTGCTAAGGGCAAAACTCAAGAACAATTTGAATTCTTCTTTTTCTTTTTCAAATATTATTTTCATTATTATTATTTTTTATGTTAAGATCGGTAGACAGGCTGACGGTCCACTTGATGGTAGGTGGCTACCGTCGCCTATAACACAAGCAACGCCAAAGCTGCTGCAAGTGCGCTGCCGACTACAGTAGGATTAAGGATAAGGGATTAGGAGTGGATAGGGAAATGGGCTCTGGCATCCCTTACTCACTCACCGAAACATAACAGCACACGTGCTGTTTTTTCATGGTGGTCTTCTGTAAGGGGGTGGTTACTGCCGCCAGACGAGCTGGTCAAATGACTGCGAAAGGCAGTGTGCCCTGCTACTACTTTCCAGATCCAGACCAGAGCCAAATATGAAAAGTTCATTTTTCAAAGTTGACCCTGCCGGGAATCGAACCCGGGAACCCTAGAACAGAGGCTTAAGGCAAGCACCCTAACCACTCAAGTCCAAAGAAGGTTTTTATGAAGAGAAAAATAAAAAAAAATGTACGGCAATAACCAAAGTCTTACAGAAGACCATCGTGAAATTAAAGCTCTGGTGTGATTGTGTTTCGATGAATGAGAGATGATACCAAATCCTATTACCTTATCCTTTTAGAAACCCGAGCTTTTAGACTTGCTAGTATTACCATCAAATAGGCGACGGTAGCCATCCACCATCAAATGGACCGTCAGCCAGTTGACATACCTATACCACATTAATCTTTGACTCTAGTATGTATGACAAGGACAAGGGAGGGAGCTTCCGTTCATGTTTCAGTTCCACTTATGCTAGTGTGTGAACTTGTTAAGATTATTTATTTAATTATATTATGGAGATTTAAGAGTTGGAATATGTGTACGTGCAGACTCATATGAATTTAGCGAGCAGATTTACTTTGGTTGCGACAGTATTTGACATTAAATCTGCTCTTTTTTTATACATATTTTTTTAACATAGCTCCAAAATCTGTATCTCTTGCCTCAAATTAACGATTGTCCGTGAACGTAATTATTTATAATCAATTTAATAATAAATAATTGCGTTAATTTAATTGTGCATAATAAATTTTAATTACAAAATTAATTGACGTACCGAGATATTTATGCTTACATTTAATATACATATTTTTAATATTATTTTATAGTTAACTGTTTAAATAATTAAAAATTCACATTTGATTGCGTAGTTAATGGACCTGTTTTAATAGAGTGATTTGAACAAAACAAATTAATGCCGGGCGGGCGCACTGACTCAAATCGAGCCCGCAACTTCGTACGCGTGGTATTCGACATAGCGCGTAACTTTTTCGTTTCTGAACCGATTGGAATGAAACAAACACTAAATGTTACGGGAAGATTGCTATAATACAACGATCTCCTCCCTAAGCACAGCAGTAAAGTGGATATGTTCGTAAATAGCTTAAATAAATTCAAAAAGAACATCATGGCCATGCATAGTGACTGCGCATGACGCAGCGTGTCATTAGAAAAATAAGATTTTGTGTTTTGATTAATCTTTATTCATAATATTTCATTGCACTATGTATATTGCAATGACTATCTTTACCGTAGCCTTGTAGAGACGTGCTTTCATCTTAAAGCTTGTCTTTGGATGAAAGCGCATCTCTCTTCTGTTATTTCAACTGTAACACTGTTTGATTTGAACGCGCTGTGTGCACATGTTTTGGGTTGCTGTCTAGTGCATCTTAATGAATAATTCTTTTTACAATTAATTTTCAACGACAGCATCCTGTTTTATGTACGTCTTATATAAATAAATAAATAAATAAATACAATAGTGGAAACCGCATTCAAATCGGTTAAGCCGTTTCTGAGATTAGCGTGCACAAACGAACAGAAAACAGACAAAAATTCTAAAAACTAATTTTTGACCTAGGTAACATAAGTACAACGTGTACAAATTGTTTTTTTGAAAAAATATTTGATATACATACACGGCTCTTTGTATGTATACTACTCAAAACAAAATAAGGGCCACTAGTTTATTTACATTTAAGTGCACTTTAGTAAACTGAAAGTAACTGATAAGTAGCATTATATTGATATTACGAACTCTTTGGTGTTTGATCTCTTTTATGCTTCCTAATTTGAAAAACATTGGCCATCGTTTTAAGAAAAAAAATAATTGGAAATTATTCTTATGTTTTTCTTCGATTGTATTCTTAACTTGTTTCGGTTATTTTAGGAAAAAAGTTTTACTTTTTCAATTTTAATTGATTCATTTATCATCTCGCGTTAATCATGCCACCAGTACGAAGGCACATGGATACAATTACAGCAACCAGAGCCATAACTATGATTCAAGAAGGACGTTCTCAGCGTTACGTGGGTTTGCAGTTGGGTTTTTCTCGAAGAGCTGTCCAAAATGTATGGAATCGCTTCCAAGAGACCGGCAGTGTTGCCAGGAGACCTGGTTCAGGTACAGTTCGTGTAACAACGGCGCACGAGGATCGGTACGTCCAACTAAGTGCTCGTCGTGATCGTACAGTAACGGCCCGTAAATTACAACACCACCTACGGCTGACAACGGGTACCCGTGTCAGTGATCAAACTATACCTAATCGATTGCACGAAGACCAGCAAATGTCAAGAAGTCGAGTTGTTCGAATTCCTCTGACTAGGGTTCAACGTGTAAACCGTTTAAGATTCTGCCGTCAGTATTTGAACTGGGGGATTAATCAGTGGGGCAAGGTGCTTTTTACAGACGAGTGCAAAGTAAAATTTTTTAATGATGATCGGCGTGTTAGGGTGTGGAGACGACGCGGTGAGCGTTTTTCGGAGTCCTGCATCCACGAAGTTGACCGTTTCGGTGGTCCCAACGTAATGGTTTGGGGTGGGATTAGTTTACACGGTAAAACCGAGCTCACCATTTTAAATGCGGATACCGTAACTGCAGAACGTTACATCGAAGACGTCATCAGGCCTCAAGTGATCCCATTTGCACAGCGAGTGGGGCCTGGATTCATCCTGATGCAAAACAATGCCCGTGCACACACAGCTCGATCGACCCAAACTGTCCTAGAAGGGTCTCATATTGAGGTATTACCATGGCCAGCTAACAGTCCGGATTTAAATCCAATCGAGCAATTGTGGGACCAATTGAAACGAAGGGTTAGAGAGAATGAGCAAGGGGTCTACAACCAACAGCAGCTGATTGACGCTTTAAAACGTGTCTGGGAGGAGATTCCAGATGAAAACGTGAGGAATTTGATCCAGAGTATGCATACGAGGCTTCAGGAGTGTATTGTTAAGAGAGGAGGACATACTCGTTACTAAAAAGAAGAAACAAAAGTGACAAGAACAGTGTTTTGTCTTTTTCCGGTGATTTCTTTTGTTCATGTTTTTCATTCAAAATGGCCAATTTCATTATGAACTTTAAAAAAACAGTTCATGATCATTATTTTAAACAATTGTTAGCCTATATTATAACCAATAACATTATTTTGTAGTTACATAAGTTAAACAATTTAATGTCTTTATTGTTTTCATGGTACAGCAAAAAATCTTAGTGGCCCTTATTTTGTTTTGAGTAGTATATATCTATATTAATAATTTCGTCAAGGGGTACGGTAGACTCGACTGAAACCTTACCTGAATAATAAAACATAAAAAAATTAAGATTTCGAGTCGACAACATATATCCGCAAAATTCGGATTGTCAAGTATTTTGTTAAATTCTAATTGTGCTGAAAGACAAATCGCAGTCGCCATATTGGCCACTCTAACGAAACGTCACTGACACCTTTGACATCTTGAGTGGTTAATAAACGTTCCGTTTCATTCATACTATATAGCGCACATACCAATATACGTCGTCGCATCATTCATTTTAAAAACAAAGTGTCCATTACAAAGAACTGTGACTCATGTGACTGTGTAAAACGAAACGTCTTGCCGCAAACATTGAGCGAAATCTATGCCGCTTTTGCCTTTAATATTCCTTGAGAACCGATAACTACAGAAACATCTACCTACATTTTGTACAGCTACATGTGTACATATTATGAGTCACATTACACCCGAGTGAAGCCGGGTTTTCATCTAGTATTTGAATATTGTATAGATTATTGAGGAAAGCACTAATATCGCGATCGCTAAACGTTCTCAATATAGTAGCTGGAACCGTGGTTCTGTTTCACTCTACTCTGAGTGAACTCACAAAGGTTATACTGTTTTTATATTTCTGGATTAAAAGGTCGCCATGTCCTTTCTTGTATCCTTGGCAATGTGTATGTAAAATTTAATTATGATCGGTTGAGTAGTTAAGGCGTGAAAGCTCAACAAACATACAAACTAAACTAAACTGTATGTTAGTTTTCTCGGCCGTAAGTATAAGTACTTAAACTTAAGTAAACTTAAACTTAAACTTAAGCCGTAGGTGTAAGTTTGTACTTCTTCGTCTAATACGGACTACACCACTGAGGATGTCAACCGCAGTTGTTGACGAAACTTTTGGAAGAATTTCCAACAGACCTGGGCCATTATCCCGGAAACCTACAACTCATATAAACTGTATGTTGTCTTCTGTTTAATTTAATTAAGTATATAGGCGGTCAAGTTTTGTTACAATATCGCATTAGGGTTACCCGTAACAATATTTGTAATATGTATTTAAATAAATAATAACAATAATAATAATAATCGGTTATTGACCGACTTTATTTGTTGACATGCCGCATGACGAAAACGTCGTGAAAGCCGAAAAAGAAAAACTTACCAAGTACATTGACTTGGCTCACGAGACGACCGCCATGTAGGACGTTGATTCGACAATTATTATCGTCCCGATAATCGTCTCGGTGAACGGTTTACCGGGCGCCGCAGCCGATTGATCCCCACTGGCTAGGTGGGTACCGCCCGTTTAAGCAGAAATCCAGGCCAAAGTGGCGTGTAGGCACAGCAGATCCGCAGATCTGCTGCCGCCTCAGACACCAGAATCCCTTCATCCTCCCGTACGGGTCACCGCGCACGGCTCAAACACGCAGGAGGCCAAAGAGGAGTGTAATTTATGGCGCGGCCCCAACACCGTGACCCCAGGTGTGTTTTTTTATAGAGGTTGTCTGCCTCGCGACCCCATCCCCCTAGGGAGAAGGAGCCCTCGTTCCCCGAAGGGCTTACGAGCTTGCCGCTCACGACACCAAGCTCTGACAGAACAGAGCCCGCTCGGAGCGACGTTGCGATAGTCCGATCAGTCATGGGAAAGACTGCAGGATCGCCCGGACTATCGAGGGTGAAGCCCCCCACCACGACAAGGTCCTAGCACACCTAGGGGGGATAGCGAAGGGCCTAGATCAACCCTCAACAGATCTAGGGACAGATACAGAAAGCCGTACTTCTTTACATGGCAGGTTCCTCACTCTGCAGCCCTAACCACCGCACCGATAGCTTAGGCCTTGCCCTGTTATGTGTGGAATCCTAGTTTTAAGTTTATTTTTTAAAATAATGATAATAGAAACTTTTTTTTTTTTTTTTCATTTATTATTTACTAAAAAATATACATAAACAGGAATCCAGGTATACGGTACATTATAAACTACACTAAGTTTGTCCTACCGAACAATTAAAATGTACCTACCGAACAATTAAAATATAAGTACATGTTACTTCAATAATTGTTCTAAAAAGTATTTTCGAAGTTTATATTTAATATTATTTTCATTTAATTCATTTTTAAGTTCTATCGGCAAACTGTTAATTAATTTAGGTACTATATATTCTAAACGATTTCTGCCATACAAATTTATATACTTAGGAGTAAGGTATCTTACAGTATCAGCCTGTCTAGTGTGTTTGTTAGTTGGATGTACAAGTTTTAATTTTTCATTATGGTACTGATCACATAGAATCATATAATTAATTTTGTCGTATATGGGCAGCACTTTACAAAAATTAAATAGTTTGAAGGGACAATCGACAAATTGTAATTTAATAGTTTTAGGTACAATTTTTTTCAATATCCGGTATTGTAAGTTATAAATTTTATTTAAATGTGTTTTACATGTTAATCCATAACTAGTGAGCCCATATCCAATTATAGATTCACCATTATAATAAAAATAAAAATAAAATACCTACCACTTCTACCATTATAATAAAAATAAAATACAATTGAGACAAAATATCCAGTTTTATTACCACTTTACAGTATTTTATTTTGTACACAGAAACCAATTAAATGACGGTTTTTTTTAATATTAATGTTACTACATTGTTAGTGTCCGAAATTAGAGCTGTACGAAACTGTATCTGCCACTCCCACCGAGGTCGTCATGTTAAAATACCCAATTAAAACTGTCTTCAAAAACCACATCTCCTGAGTGTACACTGAAGGCTGGCCGAACTGACGTGCCAAAAATTAATTTTTAAATCTGTCAAGTTTGCGTTCATGAACGGGTTCTGTCATGCCAATATTTTTATTATTTTATTTCTCATACAAAAATTCATCAGTAAATTAAAGACGTCGTTTATAAATTGAAAATTTAATAATGTTAATTATTAATTATGATTATTAATTTAAGGAACAGAATATACCTGACCTATAATGACAGGATCTTGAAATATTTTGCAGTTTCCACAGCTTATCACAATAATATGTCAATAATGTAAAATTAGTGTTGTAACGCGGGGTTACACGTTGGAGCGCCTATGTGACGAGCACCCCCACTTAGGCACCAATGTGACGAGGATGCAGCCCTACGAGGGCCGCCGCACGTTGAGCGGCCGAGAGACGGGGCGCCGCATGTAGGGCTCCGTTGTGTTCGGGCGCCTCACGTAGGGTGCCGATGTGAAGGTGGCCCTCTCGTCGGAGGCACTGATAGGGCGTTCATAAGGGCTAGCTGACGGGGACGGGGTCCCCTAAATAATAGAGCACGGACTCGTACAAAAGTTTATTAAGCGTAGATACACATAGCTTTTGTCTAAACAACACACTTACACAAACAGAAATTAGAAGGGGTCCCACACACGGGACCCGGGGCTTCATTAACCCCGATACTAAAGCCTAGGTAGGTCTTCTTAGAGGAAGGCCTTACACCCGGAATAATATAGGTAGCGTACCTACTATGTCGCGCGAGTCAGCAGGGCTGACGGGGCGGCGAGCGGAAGCGAGCCGAGCGCGGGCTCGCGCCACCGAGGCCTAGACATGACTGTCTCTCAACTCTCTTGCGCTGTGCTTTAGTATATTTCGCGGGCGCTAACGTTCTGCGGGGGTCGAGGGAGACGAGGCATGTGACGCCTGTACCAGACGAGGTTTGTGAGCACGCCTTCTATTGGTGATCATGCAATTGGCAGGAGCCAATCACGGCATTCTGGCGAATTTATGCCCATATTTGGTAATAAGAAGCGTTCGTTCCGTTACAGTGTAAAATAAGATGACCATTGTCTGTTAACGTCTGAAAAGCTTTTTTCTTTTATATATTTTTTAAAATAAATTATTAATTTGTTCTGAAAAATGTGATATATATTATACGTATATCACGTCGAACTAATAGGCCCGCACTTATTCTCAATGTAAGAAGCTGAAGGATGTAATGTATTACGCATGCACCATAATATCCCAGTGCGTAACATGGCTTGGAATATTAATAATAATGTTTTCAGAACACCCAGATTTTGTTAAGCATGTAAAATCTCTATGTATAAAAATTAATCCCTATTTCCCTTGGGCACGGGATCACGCGTGAACGGGTGGACCGATTTTAATTCGGTTTTCACTAATGAAAAGAGGGATAAACGGGGGCGGATCGCTAGTTATTTATAATTCACATATGCCTGTCGGCACTGGAACTTTCAAACCATTGGACCTTCAATCATATATAGTTTAGATATTCTGTTGCTTCTTTAAAAGTAGCGCTAAGGCACATTGCCCTCTTTTGCTCTCATTTGCCTGATGACGGCGCGTGTGTACTAAATCCTGTGTTAGTGTTAATTCTTTAGTGTGCCGAAAAAATCAATAAACGACGCTAGGAATGCAAAAGCTTTGAGTTTTTCTAATAAACCGATAATCTAAATATATTTATTTCCAAAAAGAAGACACAGTAGACCAAATATCTTTTTATCTTTGATAAAAGGTGAGCTTTCATCAAAAAAAAATTATTTGATTTTGTGTAGGAATTTGCATTTACTATTTGATCGAAGTCCTGGGCCTATTAAATCCTATTGAGTTTTTGTGTTTTGTTAAAAGTTTTAGGTTTTTTTTAATAGGTCGTAAAAAAAACTAAAAATGCATTTAGTCCATAATGGTTCACAACGATAAATTATTATCAATTTCTCGTTAATTTTAGACCAATCGTTGATAATGATCACAAATGCATTATTAAACTATCATACAAATGTTCCTTCCTATTTAATGGTGGCTACAGAAGCCACGATAACACTAAAAAGGTCGCCAGATTTATAAAGGCCATTTATAATTTAAAAGGCCTCAATTTGTTCTGACTTCACAAACCGAGGGTTATTAAAATACTTATTATTATATAGGTATATTTATATACTTATTTACTGTACACAATGTCAAATGAACCCTAAAAGTAAACAAACTTACGATACACATTTCAGTAACGTAACAAGCGTATAATCCCGTAATCGAGCGAAGTCTCATTGATTTCTCACGTAATTTTTTAAGCTTTTATTCTTTGTAAAACACTGTGTAATTACATTTTGATAGGTCTCGGACATAAGGCGTGGTAATATTTAGTTGTCAGCACTTTCCCTCGTTACTTCAGCTTGTGGCATCGAGCGTATTCCGTACAGAGAAGTTTTTTTGTTTGTAATTGTTACTTGTTTTATTAAATTTTGCCATTGATTTTAAGTGAATGCGTATGTATTACAATTAAATTCAATCAAAATCAATCATTAAATTAAAAACTACAAGCATTTTTAACTATTATTACCTTTATAAATAAAAATCAATCGCTTGTGTTAATCTCGCAAAAACTCACGAATGGCTAGACCGATTTTAATTCGGTTTTGGCTTATAGAAAGAGGGATAAGTGGGGAAGGTTTGTGTATATAAAAATTGCAACACACAGGCGAAGCCGGGAGCGGGTCACTAGTGTTAAAATATTATTATTTCTTACGAAAGTTTTAGCTTAAACATTTTAGTGAGTAAATTGAAATTTTGAAAATATTTTTTTGTAAAATACTTTGATTAGGAAAAATGTAAAAATCGTCTATGTCTTTGACGTCAATTTAAGTTTGTATTGTTAACTATAAAATAAAGTCGCTATCCGCTTGTCCGTTTCACTGAAAACGGTTCCTTTTAAAATGGTTTTCACTGATGGAAGAAGCAATAAACCAGAAATTTTTGTGTTTGAATAATTTGAGGAAAAAAATACCGTCCGTACGATGCCGTCGCTATTCTAAAATTAAATGGCAATATGCAAATGAAATACAAACTAGAGAGTATTTATTAGTTTTAATGACACTTTTCGCATGTGTTTTTTTTTCAGGTATGAAATAATAATTATTTCTTTTTGTTTGAGTTAAAACATAAAATAAACATCCCAATAAACTGATTTCCTGCTCTGACATATATTTTTTTAAATTTTGATTGTGGCATTGTTATAGTACTCCTATAGGTATAGGTATGTATATTAAAAAAAAAGAAAAAAAAAATTTCTTTTCCATTTTATCTTAATTTTGTAAAATTTTGCAGTGTTCTGTAACAAAGTCTCATTTAAAGATTCTGTAACGGACGTGTGCAAAGATTCTGTGCAGTATTCTGTAACAGACGCGA
This sequence comes from Bembecia ichneumoniformis, assembly GCA_910589475.2. Classification (NCBI taxonomy): domain Eukaryota; kingdom Metazoa; phylum Arthropoda; class Insecta; order Lepidoptera; family Sesiidae; genus Bembecia; species Bembecia ichneumoniformis. The sequence goes on along the minus strand of OU342534.1, from coordinate 16,733,313 downwards.
AATTCGCGTGAGGCCACTGAAAGGTCTTACGGCGATTAAGTGATTAAATATGCGCAAATAGTAAAATTATGAGTATAGCAATTCATAAGAAAATTTCATTATTATGAAACGCAAAATGAACCTGTTCGCAACAACTCAATCAACAACAAAATAACACAGCCATCCAATTAAATCAATGTGTTTTTAAAGATTACATTCTCAATGTATTTATATTAATAAATATATATTGTTTGTTGTTTATACTAACGTTATATTTTTATAGTATTGTATATTGTTTATAGTAAGTATACAATTACCTATTTAAATTTACTGTGCTATGGAAAACTGTGCGCGGGCTCACGCGTTCTAGCAGCATATCACCTCCGAACAGAAGACCACCAAGTAATAACAGCAAGCCAATGATAATGTGACCAATGATCTTGAGCTTCTTGGCATGAGGTTGTGCTCAAATCTCAGCTTCGGTTCTTCTATCAAGTCCAAGGCCCAAACAGCGGCCAAAAAGTTGGGCATCCTAAATAGAGTGAAGCGATGCATCTGGACAGCTCCTCTCTTTATACAAGGCACAAGTCCGATCCTGCATGGAGTATTGCTGTCACCTTTGGGATGGCTCATCAAAATACCAACTTGCTGCACTCGACTCGGTGGATCGCAGAGCTAGGAGGCTCATTGGCGATGATACACTAATAAGAACTAAGCTGCAGAGCCTGGCACATAGACGCAAAGTTGCCTGTCTGTGTGTATTCTATAAGATGTACTTCGGAGAGTGTGCTCGAGAGCTGCATGAGATCATACCGCCTTCCCCTTTCTTCTATCGGACATGCAGACGTACGGCTGGTTACCATCCTCACCTTGTCGAAATCCCTCTAATTCGGACCAAGCGCTTTAAAACATCTTTTGTGATGCGCACTGCTAAGGACTGGAACTCCCTGCCGGCGTCTGTATTTCCGAGCTCATATAACCCAAATCTTTTCAAGGTTCGAGTGAATAGGCATCTTCTGGGTGAGCTCGCTCCATCTTCGGCCTGATCCTTCCTACATGGATAGATGCTGGTCAAGAGCAAACCCATCTATAATAAAAAAAAAGGATAAAATAAAAATGGAAAAAAAAAATTTTTTAATATTTTTTTCTTAATGAAATTAATAAAACTAAAAATTTTAATTTAATTTTTATTTCTTAAAATTAAAATTATTTAATCTGTGATGAACTGTCGACAGCATCGATACATGATATACTGTTGTGTATAAAAAGATTACATTTCATTGTATTCTTTCGTCCTTTTTATTAGTGTGGCATGATAGCTGCGACAGTTTTCCTCCACCAAGGACACGCCATTAACTTAGAGGTTACAAGACAAGGTGTCAATATGAGGCTCTTGGGTCAAAATACATAAGGACTTGTGATTTTATTTCACTGTGGTCTTCAGTGAAGATATTACTACTGCCAATTAACTATCCAGTTCAGTTCCAATAGGATCAGTCAGAAGCAGTCTGGATCCACAGTAGACCAGCGGCCCTTGTCATACCCATCATCTTTCCACCCTATGGGTGGACATTGACGCTGCGCTTGCCGGTCTGTGGGGTCCACTCGAGAAATTTCCGGCCCCATCGGCCGTCGGCTCTACATACCCTACTATACGTATATGTCCTGTCCAATGTCCGGCCCGTTGGATGAGTGGCAAGGATGCTTGCCTAACGTCTCAGGGGCCCCGGGTACAGTTTATAAAAAATGACTCTGGTCTGGATTTGAAAAGTAGTGGTAGGGCACACTGCGTTTCGCAGTCATTTGGGCAGCCCGCCTGGCGGCAGTGACCACCCCCTTACAGAAGACCACCGTGAAATAACAGCATATACGTGCTGTTGTGTTTCGGTGAGTGAGTAAGGGATGCCAGAGCCCATTTCCTTATCCTAATCCCTTATCCTTAATCCTACTGTAGTCGGCAGCGCACTTGCAGCACCTGTAGCGTTGCTTGTGTCATAGGCGACGGTAGCCACCTACCATCAAGTGGACCGTCAGCCTGTCTGTCGACATAACATAAAAAAAAAAAATTACTGATCTGCCGGGTTATAACATTCGTTTGTCTACGGATCTACTCATCCCTTATTCGATTTCGCAGAGTAACCCCGAACATAACTCTCAGCTCTTTGAGCAACGTTGAGATTTCTTACGAGGCCCATAATTAGAGACCACGTTTCAGCGCCATATGTCGAAAATCAATATAACATATTGAAACTAATTGAAAAATATCGAACTTTTAAAAGAAATATTAAAAGTACACCTTTTAATATTTCTTTGAAAATTAAAATATTGAAAGAAGAATTTTCCTCCTGAGATATATTCCTGAGATAACAGTTCAAATACGTATAAGTGAACAATTTTCTACTCAATCCCTCTTCCCCCTCCCGGGAAAGGCACGTCTCACATTAACTCATCAACTCAAAAAACTCGTAAAGCGAAGCTTTTCCTTAAGTACACCGTAATTAGTACCGCTCGTTCAAAGGCATTTACCATTTAGGGTTCAGATCACAGTGTAAGTAGAAAAAGTAAGGAATCTTTAATTTAATCTTATCTAGCCTCCCACGCACACAGCTTTAATGAGTTGTCTAAATTACCGATTCTTAAAGTAATTTAGCAAGAAAATGTAAAGAATAATTTAACTACTAATATTGCTAAAATTAGTTACTTACTTTAACAAAAAGACTAAAAAATTTTTTTATCTGTTGTGGTAGGAATTCATTTGGTTTTTTTTTTTTAAATTTTATAAGTAAAAAATACATAATTATATCCAATTCTAAATTCAAGAATAAAATCACTATTTAACAAAATTCAGGTTTAAATTCAGAGGATTTATTTAGTCAAGTGTATGAGTCGAGTGAAACCAAGGAATCTTTTATGAAAGGAGATCAATCACGTTTGTATGGAGATCAGGCCAATAGTGTATAATTTGGAAATGGGTTTCATAGATATTTAAGTTTGAATGTATTAAAAAAAATGTTTAAACTGCGCAGTGACTCGAACCACGTATCGAGTACGTGCTTCGTGCCAAATGTACATTCCCATTTACAAAATCTCTCTAAAAAATCTAAAATGTAAGTAAAAAAAAAACAAAATCCTGATTTTGATTTATGTCCTTTGGTCTAATGAGGTAGGTCCTCATTAGACCAAAGGACATAAATCAAAATCAGGATATTGTTTTTTATGTATATTAATAATTATATATTTTAATGGTAAATTTAAAAATATCTCTTGGTAAATAAGTAAAAATATTTTTATTGAAAATTATTACGAATAATCCGTAATGTGACATTTAGAACCACATGGTACAAAATCGCTCAGTCCATCGCCAACTTTAAAAGGCTATTTAACTACGCCATGGCCATCCTGATTACGGCGATCAGTATCAATATTTTTGTAGGAAAATTTTCCCAATGCCCTCTCTATATAATGCTATATATATAATCTTTTTGCCCGACAGACTTCGCTCTGTCGTTTTTGATTGGTGTGTTTGAATTATTGTCAGCTAGGATTTTTTTTATTTATTTTTTTATTTTTCTCTTCATAAGACCCTTCTTTGAACTTTAGCGAATATTTAGAAAAATAAATAAATAAAAACACAGTTAAATTAGTCCAGCCGTTCTCATTAATTTTTATTTATGTATAAATAAATGTGGGAAAGTTCAGCTACAAAAGCTATGCCCATTTGCCCAACATAAGCTTTGCACTGGAAAAATGACTTAACTATTTTTTATTAAAATTATTCACTCATCTTGGCAGGAGCTTTGTGTTTCAACATTTTGCATTCTGCGAGCTTAGTAACACTGCGTCGTGTTCGAGTTATTGCGACGATTCTATACTTTCTCACATATATTGTCGCTAACATTCCCTTATGGATTGATTAATCGCGTCTCCCTGCATACTTTTTGCTTCATCTACTCGAATTAAGTGGTAATGTATACTGTGTTTTTTTAATATTCTGTGACAAAGAGAGTAATAAATACTTATACAGAGACTAAGGTCAAGTAGGTGTTCAACCATCGAATACGTTAAACTACCTTAATAAAGTAGTTACATGGCGTACTTCATAAAATCATATATTGAAAGCAGTATTAATTGTCACACAAGGAAGTATTAGGTATGTTGTAGGTGATGTCAAAAGCTTTAGATTAAGTAATATTGTGTTCGAAACTCAAAGGTTTTCGAGTTATTTGAGGTTTTATAGTATTAAAAAAATAATAAAAATTTTATCATTTTAATTTGAACCAAAAAAAATGTCCTTACTTTATTCTTTTGTATCCTGTAAAAAAATATCCTTTTGTATTGGTATGTAACAGTACACATACTGAGTTTTCATGGTAAACCATAAAATTGGTTATCATGAACCTTTAACTGCTGTTAAAGGTTCATGGTAACCTTCAACAGTAGTTTTCAAAATAACAGTCCTTAAATACTTAGTCAGTGAAACTAAGTGATTAAAAATATTAAAAATTTATATTACCTACTTATTATTTAATTTTCTTATTATTATTTGTATTCCTTTAGTTGTTTTTTTTTATACAATAACAGTGTGGTATTTTTAGAAAACTTAGGACTTTTAACTATTTAAATTAGGATTCTCTAGGGTTCCCGCGTTCGATTCCCGGCAGGGTCAACTTTAAAAATCAACTTTTCAAACCATCCCCTTACAGAAGACCACCGTGAAATAACAGCACGTGTGCTGTTGTGTTTCGGTGAGTGAGTAAGGGATGCCAGAGCCCATTTCCCTATCCACTTCTAATCCCTTATCCTTAATCCTACTGCAGTCGGCTGCGCATTTGCAGCTGCTTTGGCGTTGCTTGTGTTATAGGCGACGGTAGCCACCTACCATCAAGTGGACCGTCAGCCTGTCTGCCGATCTTAACATAAAAAATACATAATTTGTACATATTTAAAGTACCTTATGCTAATTCTAAGGGTTCATACGAAATAAAGGCTAATCCCTTTTACGCTTAGTCCTTAGAAAATCCAGATCCATCACAGTACTTGTCACATTGGCGTACGTGAGACAATTTGTTATACCATTTCTGATCGGAACCAATTGTGAATCTGTTCGGGACATGCAAATGAGAAAACCATCACTAACTCGGCCAAGTTTAGCCACAGACTCCTTTTAAGAATGATTCCCTTTACTTGCAGCGATGAGAAACATTTTAACGTGTCGTTTTGTTTTTATTTTACTGAACAGCGAAGAAATAAATTTAATTTGTTTGTTTACATTTAATTTAATTTAATTTATTTTTGCTTAGATATGCTAGCAATCGTTCACTTAACGTTTATCAGAATAAAATACGATAGAGATGGTCATATTAGTCTTATTTTCTGTAAATATTGTATATGTACCTACATACATAGCTTATCTTTTTAATGTTTTGAAAAAACTATAAACTGAGGTATTCAAGCATGATGAAAAAGTAATCATGCTTAAAGTAACAAAAAAAGCTTGAAAGTAAACTTTAATATAAAACATTATATCTATTCATAATTTACATAACCTTTATAAAAATGTTAAAAATTGGCTTCTTCCTAGTTTTTACATAATTATTTAATTTTAATGTCTTTGTTTTGATTTTGTGATATATTTTCATCAATCCAAAAATCCAAAAAAGGCTTAAATATTTTTTTTTCAACATTTTTGTTTTATTAATACATGCAAACAGACACATCAATTTTATTTACTAGTATTAACTTAACTATTAACTTAACCGCTTGCCTCTCCTGTTTTAAACAACTTATTTGATTGTATCAGAGAGCTCTGCGTCTTGTGCCTCTTGTAAATTGCGCATTGTTTTCGTCAATCACTGTTTTAGCCCGGAGCTTGTGACGTTTAACGACTTCTGGTTTTCTGGATTTGAGGCGAGTAGGAAATATTGTTGGAAGCGTGTAAGATTTATTGGATCAAACGAGAACCTGGGCTAGTTAGCCGTGTGACTAAATCAAATTAGGTTTAGTCCACGACACACCAGGTTCTTCCAGTGACAAAAAAAGTTTTATGTTTACGTACACACTTTCCTTAAGTTTACAAATTTGAGGGTAATATAAAAACTTAACAAAATAAAAATAACAAATCACAGATTTTGTGATAGCTAAGACAATAATGTCGCATATACGTAGATGAGCTTAAATTTTTCGTATATATAACAGACCAGCTGGTGCCCACGATTTCGTTCTCGTTGAAAAATAAAAAAATTAACAGCTAAGAAAATACATGAGTTTTATAACCTCCGACAATTTTATCGCTGTGACGACGACGGTGGCGCCCAATTTTTTTTATATTTTTAGACAATCCCTCGAAAACATTTTTCCAGGATAAAAAGTATTCTATATCTTAATACACATAATAAACTATATGTGTTATAAATTTCATCTAAATCCGTCGAGCCGTTTTTGCGTGAAAGTGTAACAAGCATCCATTTTTGCAAACTTTCGCATTTATAATTTACTAGATGAACTCGGCCACGCTTCGCTGCGACCCATACGGCGGCGGCCGGCGTGCGCATGGGGCGCGTGGTACTGGACACTGTTTATGTATAATACTAATATTTATCGTAGCGTGATGTTATATATCCTATAGCCTTCCTCGATAAATGGACTATTCAAAACAAAAAGAATTTTTCAATTCCAACCAGTAGATCCTGAGATTAGTGCGTTCAAACAAACAAACAAACTCTTTATAATATTAGTAAGATATAAAAGGCCATAGGGTCTAATTGTTCGCCATTGAAAGACAAAAGGCATTTTACACGACAGTCTGTACAAGACAGATAAGGCAAAATCATTATGCAATAAATGAATGTCTGCATAACAGTGCCGGCTTGTTAAGTCGGAGCGCCAAAAAAGAGGAGGCATTATTCAGTTCAATAATTACAATATAGTTGGTGGATGATAAATTGCAATCATTTGTATTTTCACCAAATTGGTAAGTTCGGTGTGAATCGTTCGACGATCGTATCGCGATGCATTAACCTGCATCCGTGCCCAATTAGGACCGACCAGATCGATGGACTGAAGGAAACTTTAGCGAGACGCGTTATGAAATGTCCAAGGATTTTTTTCTGGTAATTATTTACTACTAGCGACCCGCCCCCGGCTTCGCCCGTGGTGCAATTTTTTTAACATTCTCCGTTTATCCCTCTTTCCATTAGTGAAAACCGAATTAAAATCGGTCTACCGGTTCAAGCGTGATGCCGTGACCAATTGAAATAGGGATTTTTTTTTATGTTATATAGACAGACAGGCTGACGGTCCACTTGATGGTAGGTGGCTACCGTCGCCTATAACACATTACAAGCAACGCTACAGGTGCTGCAAGTGCGCTGCCGACTACAGTAGGATTAAGGATAAGGGATTAGGAGGGGATAAGGAAAATGGGCTCTGGCATCCCTTACTCACTCACCGAAACACAACAGCACGTATATGCTGTTATTTCACGGTGGTCTTCTGTAAGGGGGTGGTCACTGCCGCCAGGCGGGCTGCCCAAATGACTGCGAAACGCAGTGTGCCCTTCATTTTTATATATAGAGATTTAACATGGAAACCCATAAAAGCTACAAACATTTTACTGTTAATCGACAAAATGAAGGTCTTTATAAATAATGTCCCGTGGTACACATTGCGCCATTAGGGAAATTAAATTTAATAAAATGGCAAAAATTCTATTTTAACCTATAGTATTTATCTACCGTGTAAAAGAAAAAATTGTGTAGTTTAGTTTAAAATATTTTTATCTGAATCTGAAGGATGCCGTGAAGGAATCTTTTTATAATAAACAATATCATTTCGAATACTAAACTTTATTGAAATTATTTATGTACAATACATACAAAACATATTTCATGTTTTATGTGAAAATTATATGTACAATTTGTGAAAATGATTTTGTCTTTCTTTTAGATTTTTACTACTATTACTATATCGAATATGTTGAATTTTTTAATGTAAACACGGGTATTTTTAAACATGTAACACGGACTAAGTCGCAGTCAAAGCTAGTTTCGGTATATATTACTAGACTTTAAAAAAGCCTAGCGCTTTGCCGTGGTTTTCCGGAACTATACTACACTAAGCGACCAATAGATCACCTAGTTTAATGGTGGAGAACTAAGTTTTAGGATGTTACCACACCAATCGTTCGATCGATGGTAGATTCGATGGTAAATACGATAATAGAATGTAGCAGTCGACGTCGATCGACAGTTCCTACCAAATAACTCGATCGATTGTCGACTGATGCATCGATCGATCATCGAACGATGACATCGATCGATAGTAGAATGAACAGTCGATCGACAATTCCTTCTTTTAAAAAAAAGCCACATCCAGTGACTTCTGCGTTTGCGCCTCCATGATAAGAGTACGCAACAACACGTCATTTTCTGATACAATTTAAAAAATACTGATGGAGATAGCGATCTATGTGTGATCAATTTATCGATCCATTGTCGTTCGATGACCGGTATGCATCGATCGGCCAAAGCTACCACACTAATCGACCGATGTCGATCAATGGCATCGATCGACGGTCTATCGATTGGTGTGGTAACACCCTTAAATAGGCACAAGTAGGCGTGTAGTTGGAATAGTAGGTACCACATGTTACACACTTATTTCCGGGACAAATGACATCTTCAGAACATGGAATAATGTAATGTAATAATGTAATGTATTTGACGGCCCGTTGGATGAGTGGCAAGGGTGCTTGCCTAACGCCTCGGGGGCCCCGGGTTCGATTCCCGGCGGCGTCAAGTTTGGAAATTTTAATGTAATTTTCAAAATTGACTCTGGTCTGGATTTGAAAAGTAGTGGTAGGGCACACTGCGTTTCGCAGTCATTTGGGCAGCCCGCCTGGCGGCAGTGACCACCCCCTTACACAAGACCACCGTGAAATAACAGCATATACGTGCCGTTGTATTTCGGTGAGTGAGTAAGGGATGCCAGAGCCCATTTCCTTATCCCCTCCTAATCCCTTATCCAATCCTACTATAGTCGGCAGCGCACTTGCAGCAGCTGTGTGGCGTTGCTTGTGTTATAGGCGACGGTAGCCACCTACCATCAAGTGGACCGTCAGCCTGTCTGTCGACATAACATAAAAAAAAAATGTTTTTTTCCAAATACGTTCAGCGGTTTTCGTGTGTATAGCCAATATTAAAAAATAAACAAGTATATTTACAAACTTTTGGAATTATCATATGAATACAGTAGGTAGTGGGAATGCAGTTTAACTTACATCTTGCAACAAAATTGTGAGATGTTAAGCTATTTGATTATCCCCTTTGTTTCGAAAAAGGCTGAAAATTTTTCGATGTTCTAAATTAATGACAAGCAGGTGGCCAACATCATTACCGGTCACCACGAAATGAAACATTACTTAATTAAATTGACGCACCAAGAAAGGATAATCAGATAAAATTATTAAGATTGCAACCTGAATTCTGGACTTTGATATATCTTACATTCGTTCATTCGGTCATGTTTCGGAGGTTTCGTGCGATGCTTTCGGAGATTAAATCGGGACAATTTATTAAATGCAACTTTGACAGGCCATATCGATCCTTGAACAAATTAACGCGTATGAAAAATTGAACAAAAATTGTGCCATTTATGTTAATGTAAGTAGAAACAACAACTTGCCTTACTGGATGTCAAGATTAGGAAGCAAGAATCCAAGATGGTACATACAATATGGTAATATAAGTATTGTATACAGCTTATTGCGTGTTCTTAGTATATTAACCAACTCAAAATAATTATTTTCTTGTGGAACTTACAAAATGCTTATTTAGATTATTTTAAGAGGTAAAAATAATATAATTGTTAACTAAGTAGGCATATGCCCTGCAAATTACTAATGCGCCTGGCCGCCATTTTGGTGACGTAGTCTCGTGACACTCGGTACCGTTAGCAACACCGGTTGGTGAGTTTTTAGTTGCGGATGACGTCACATGGATGTTAATGTGACAAGGTTTCTGCGCATTAGCAATTATAGACGTTAACATTTGCATTACTAATGTGAGTAATAAAAATAACTTAAAAAACTTAATATGTTTGAAAACTATATTAGAGTTGAATTAATTACCTAAACGACTCATCCTTGTCCGTGGTTCACATAGTTAATTTTGATTATTTTCGTTATTGTATTCAGACTTTTTTTGTTTTTCTTCTTTTTTATTATTTTTTCATTAGGTATTATTATTTTTACTATTGTTATTATTATTATTATTATTATTGTTGGGATGTTGCTCTGGACTTTTTATTGGTGCAAGCTGTGCTTCCTGTAATTGCGGCGGCATCTATCATGTATCACTTTTTGTCTTTTGTTGCATTTTTATTTGGTGCCTGCTTGGTTGGAGGCCATGTAATAAATAAATAAATAAATAATTGTTTATTTAATTAATCAATGGTTGGTAGTTACCGTAGCTTAGAAACATCTATCCTAATTGGAAAATGGATAAAGATATGGGATAGCAGAAGAAATGTTAATTTTTTTACCTTTACACTAAATTATTATAACAATAGGTACCTACTAAACTTATTATACCTACTAACATTAAAAGCTATAATTGTATCAGTGTATTTCCCAATTAGGAAATGCTTCAAATATATTTGGATAAACAATAAAAAAACGTTTTAAAAATTAAGAGGCCGCATAAGTTGTTGTCGTTCCAAAACATTTTTTCTGTCCAAAACGCGAAGAACAAACAGGAAATAAATTATGTTGCCACTATTGAAACGCCAGTCGCGTTGTAACTCATTGATAGGCCTCAATCGGTTGAAAATGCGCAAGATATTCGTTCCGAAGGAATCCACGGGTAACAGAATGCTTAAACATGGAAAAACAAATTTACTCGTGAGTGATCACAGCATTTACGACACGAATATATTATGTAAAACAATTTCAATGGCATTATTTTAAAACAAAATATCGAATGACTTTAAAAATTGAGGCTTTATCAAAAAGACTAAACATTTATTTCATACTAGCCGAGCCCGCAACTTCTTACGCGTGGTGTACGGTATAGCGCGTAACTTTTTTGTTTGTAAACCGATTGGAATGAAACAAATACTAAATGCTAGAATACATCAGTGAAAACCGCATTCAAATCGATTAAGCCGTTTCTGAGATTAGCGTGCACAAACGCACAAACACACATACAAAAATTCTAAAAAATATTTACCCCGGTAACATAAGTACAACGTGTACTAATTGTTTTTTTTTTTTTAATATTTAATATAAATACAGATTTTTTTTTATTATTATTTGTATAGATAAAGATGATAGCTAGAAATTTCAAACAAGCTGAAGGCTTCGAAATAATCTTAACTATTTTTCTTAAATAATCTTAAATTTAATAAATAAATAATTTTATAATAAATTATTTATGTAGGTACTTACTTTAAAAAAAATTATGAATCTATAAATATTATTATTATGTTATTATATATTATATGAGTCTATAAATATTATTATTATTGCCAGAATAACTATTTTAAAATATGTATCTGTTAATTCTTATTTCATAAGATTAATTAAAAATAAATGATAAAAGTCATACCATTTTATCTTTGCCAAAGAAATATTGCTCTAATAACTGAAAAAGCTTTTCTTTCTATAAAGTTATACAAGCTTTGACTGCCTACAAACTTTCTAAGTTTTTCTTATATATTAATTTATCATCTTAAAATCTAAGACATTAAAAAGGCGATAAGACACAGCGTCGTCGTCAGCACTCAATCCCCAATCCAGTCATTTTCTTTAGGTATGTTAAATTAAAAAAAAAACTTTTTTTTAATGCATTACTTACAATGTCTTTCAGAGATAATGGTGAATTCCGAGTGTCAGAAGGTAGCGAGGCGCACCCGATCCGTCATCGCTCTTACCTTTGAGCGAATTATTAAAAAAAAAAACCTCGGATATGTTAACAGTGCAAAGTCACGCCACCTTGTTAACCCTAAAGCAGCAGCGTATTATTATTGTGCATTTATTTTATTATTTTTTTCCACGAGAAATATGTGAACCAGTTTCGAGTTTTGCCGAATGAGTATATCTCTTAGTTAAATACACATGGTTGGCACGCGATGCTTTCCAAATAGTGTAAGAGCTGATTACCCATTTACTGTAAATGTATTTATTTATTGTTAATAAAATACAAAAATTATAAAATACATTAAATAAAATATTTACCAGAATCATAAAAATATAAATGAAAATAAATTAAACGTATAACCAGAAATGTATATTAGAAATTTCTATTAATTGCTACATTTTACATTTGCTCATATAATATTTTTTTATTTATTTATTTACATCAGCAACAGCTTAGCACAATTAACGTTTATATTAACAATAACACTCACCATACCAAATTTAACACATCGTTTCAATTTGGTAACTTATTTATCATCTTTTGGTAATATGTTAATAATTTCGAAAAATAAAGAAATTTGAACAAAAATAATTACAACTAATAATAAGCCACAATACAACTGTGGTCAATATACAATATACAATAAATATGATCAAAGTTAAACAATAATAAAAAAGGGAGAATCAGTAACAGCAATGTCAAATGTCTATATTGTTGGCGATCGGCCTCGTAATAATTTGCTTTCGATGTTGCCAACAATGATCAGCTTTTCCAAATTGTCGCTATCTTTTCTTATAGCCATACCATACCACACCATACCAAAAAAATCTTAGATTCACTGCCAATAGTCCTTTTCACTGCCAGCAGGCTGACGGTCCACTTGGTGGTAGGTGGTTAGCGTCGCCTAAAACACAAGCAACACCAGGAGGGGTACATGTGTGCTGCCGCCATTGCAGGTGCTGCTGCCTTTTACTTCGTCATTTATCACGAAGTAAAAAATATTAATTTAAATCACCAAAATAAAGAAGCAGCTCCCGAACTAAAGAGCGATTTCTGAAAAGACTTTCTGTAAACATGTCACAGAGGCTATTTTCCTGTCAGTTTGTAAATTTAATGATTATTATTGGTTGTAGCACCTTTATGTAGCTTTTTCACGGGAATCGTTAAAATGAAAGGGAATAGATGAAATAAATATTACAATAATTTCTTGTGGGAGGGAACACCCGTCAGGCGTCAGTACCGCCTCGTTGAGAAAAGTAACATAAACCTTTACTTGAGCAAGTCTTGACACAATTCCATCACCCACATTTGTTACTAACTTCACTCTTCCCACTTTTATGTCTATCTTGGATAAAATCCTAAGTTAAATTCTATTCAATTGTCGCCATAAGTAATGAGTTTTTCTGGAGCCCCTTTGTAGAGCTTCGAGGTCCAGCTTCTTTTAAAAGCCTGCTGGTTTCATCTTTCCTGTAAAGAACACTCCAAGTACCTTGACGTAATATAAGTTTATTAACATAGCTATTTTTTTTGGGGATCGAATTAGTTATATTGTAATCATCTACTAATTGTGTCCTGCGCTTTTTTTATGTTAACTTCGGCAGACAGGCTGATGATCCATTTGATGGTAGGTGGCTACCGTCGCCTATAACACAAGCAACGCTAAAGCTGCTGCAAGTGCGCTGCCGACTGCAGTAGGATTAAGGATAAGGGATTTGGAGTGGATAGGGAAATGGGCTCTGGCATCCCTTAATCACTCACCGAAACACAACAGCACACGTGCAGTTATTTCACGGTGGTCTTCTGTAAGGGGGTGGTTACTGCCGTCAGACGGGTTGCCCAAATGACTGCGAAAACGCAGTATGCCCTGCCACTACTTTCCAAATCCAGACCAGAGCCAAATTTGAAAAGTTCATTTTCAAAGTTGACCCTGCCGGGAATCGACCCTAGAACAGAGCGTTAAGGCAAGCACCCTAACCACTCATCCAACGGGCTAATTGAAATTTAAGCAAGCAAAAGCCTTTTTCAAAAATAATATATCTACTAAATCATTAAAGTTAGTCCTGAGAAAGTTATAAAAAGTTTGTTCCATATTTAAATTTTACAGGAAATTCAAATACGGAACTCTTTTTTTGCAAACCTGCTTGCTTGCCAGTAAGTTTTCCAGTTTTCCATCAAAGTTGTATTCAGTTGTATTATTTTTTTATTTTTATTAAAGATGGGTTTGCTCTTCACCAGCATCTATCTATGTAGGAAGGATGAGGCCGACGTTGGAGCGAGCTTACCCAGAAGATGCTTATTCAATCGAACCTTGAAAAGATTTGGGTTGTATGAGCTCGGAAATACAGACGCCGCCTGCAGGGAGTTCCAATCCTAAGCAGTGCGCATTACAAAAGATGTTTTAAAGCGCTTGGTCCGAATTAGAGGGATTTCGACAAGGTGAGGATGGTAACCAGCCGTACGTCTGCATGTCCGATAGAAGAAAGGGGAAGGCAGTATGATCTCATGCAGCTCTCGAGCACACTCTCCAAAGTAATAAAACGCTATGATAGTTTGCAATCAACTGAACAGATTTTATTAATTCATATACCTAGTAGCTCAGTACATTCATTCTTTATCAGTTTAACTACGAATGACAACAGATAGCGCTAGTAGTTATAAAAAGGTATTTTTGTTATAATTATTTAACACCCTGACCTAACAAAATAAACTAATTTCCAAAAAAAAAAAATTTAACAGTAGTTATAATTATATGAATGCATGATATATAGTTATAATTATATGATACTACACTTTTGAAACACCCATTAGACTTAAAAACTTATAATGTTTGTTTTTACATAAGCTTTTGGTCAGTATATCAGCTGGCATATTATTTGTTGACACATATTCAATTTTTACTTTATCTTCCAAAACACATTCTCTTACATAGTGGTACCTTATGTCAATATGTTTTGTGCGTTTGTTGTGAAACAAGGAATTAGAAGCTAATTTAATAGAACTTTGGTTATCACTATATAAATACAGTGGCATATCTCCACACTGCACAAGCTCATTTAGTAAATTCATTAAATAAATGCCTTCTTTACAAGATTCCGATAAGGCCATGTATTCCGCTTCTGTACTAGATAGCGCTACAGTTTTTTGTTTCTTTGACTCATAAGACACTACAGAATTTGACATAAGAAAGCAAAATCCAGTATATGACCTTCTATCCAGTGAACAAGAAGCCCAATCGGCATCTACAAAGCCATGTATACTAACAGTGGTTTTCTTATATACAAGACCATACTCTCTAGTTCCTTTTAAATACTTTAATAAACGTTTTAAATGTTTCCAATGACTTTCATTGAAACAATTGTTATATTGACTTAAAAAACTTACACTAAATGTAATATCTGGCCTGGTTAATACTGACAAGTACATTAAACTGCCTATTAATTGTTGGTATGGGTAATTTTTATTTGAGTTATTGTTAATATCCTTTTCCAACTTTAAATTAATTTCCATAGGAGTATCACAAGATGAACAATTTGACATATTAAATCTCTTAAGAATAGTCTCTATATATTGCTTCTGGTCTACAGTAATACTGTCTTTATATATGTTTATATTCATACCTAGACACTGTTTCAACTGACCTAAATCTTTAATTCTAAATTTTTCAACTAATTTATTTATTAATTCTTTATATGCATTCTTACAGTTATAAAAGACAAAAAAATCATCCACAAATAGAGCAACATAGACTTTAGTGTTCTTATCAATTTTTATAAAAAGACAAGGTTCATAATCTGACTTTTTATAGCCTAATTTTAACAAACAATCCTCAACTCTAATATACCAAGCTCGAGCAGATTGTTTGAGACCATAAATTGCTCTCTTAAGCTTTAGCACTCTGTTATCACAATTATTAAATTCTGAACATTCTGGTACTTCCATATACACTGTTTCCTTTAGAAAACCATTAAGAAAAGCAGTTGGTACATCAAGGTGATTCATTCTTAAATCAAGTTGAACACTTATAGCTAATAACAATCGGAATGTAGAATACCTTAAAACTGGTGAGAAAGTCTCATCAAAGTCAATACCTTTCTTCTGGGTAAAACCCTTGGCCACAAGTCTGGCCCTGTAGCGCACATCACCATCACTGTTAAATTTCTTTTTAAACACCCACTTGGCTTTGACCACTGTTTTGTCTTTTGGCCTATCCACTAACTCCCAAGTGTCATTTTCACTAAAAGATTTTAACTCGTCTTTTATTGCACACTGCCATTGCTCTTTTTCAGAACTATTTAACACATCACTTGTAGTAAGCTGTTCACCTGCTATTTCTGTGCACATGCTTGCAACATTATAGTAGTCTGGTTTGCGTCTCACACGTTTTTCAGGCACATTGGTGTTACTTTGTGTAGAGAGAAGATCCATGTCCTCTGGTGATAAAGTGTCTGAGTAACTATCATCGGTGTCACACGAAGAATCACTTGGGATGAATGTCATATCCTTCTGGCTTTCATTGCTATCTTGCTCTTCACTTACAAAAACTTCATGCTCTTCTGCATCTTCATGTGGTCTGCTTTCATCGATGGTGATGGTTGTCATTGAGCTGTCATCTATGTTTTCCATGACCACGACATCTCTGGCTACAGTAACATCTCTTGCTACTGGATCATATAAGCGATAGCCCTTGATATTCTCAGAATATCCAACTAGGAACATTTTCTTCGCTTTCTTGTCCCATTTCTTTCGTTTTTCTTTAGGGATATGTACCATAACTGGACTGCCGAATATTCGCAAGTGATCCAACTTCGGCTTTCTGCCCGTCCATATTTCATAAGGAGTTGTATTGTTACCAATGCCTGCAGCTGGTGCACGATTTATGATATACACAGCTGTATTTACAGCCTCCGCCCACAGGCATTTTTGTAACTGAGCATCGAACAGGAGACAGCGAGCTTTCTCAACTATTGATCTGTTGTATCGCTCACATAATCCATTCTGTTCCGGTGTGTAACTGTTTGTTTTTTGATGAACTATACCACATTGTCTTAAGTAGTTCTCCATTTCTGTCGAACAGAATTCACCTCCGTTGTCTGACCTTAGTATTTTAATTCTTTTTGACTGTTGAGTCTCCACAAGGTCTTTATATTGTTTAAAATATTTGAAGGTTTCATTCTTCTCTCGCAGAAAATAGACAATGCACATCCTGCTAAAGTCATCCACAAGCAGTAGGAAGTACCTAGCTTTACCCAGTGACAGGTTCTCCATTGGTCCACATAAGTCTGTGTGGACCAATTCCAGGACTCCACTACTTTTGTTTACACTGTGAGGAAATGGAAGTCTTGTTTGCTTCCCTTCACAGCAAACTGTGCAACTATTCTTGCTGATGTCACACTTATCACTGAAATCAACACCTTCAACTACTCCTTTCATCAATTTCTGCATATCAGTGGCATTCATATGAGCAAGTCGCCTGTGCCAGGTTGTGCTTGATACTTTCACTGATGCTGC
This sequence comes from Bembecia ichneumoniformis, assembly GCA_910589475.2. Lineage (NCBI taxonomy): Eukaryota > Metazoa > Arthropoda > Insecta > Lepidoptera > Sesiidae > Bembecia > Bembecia ichneumoniformis. The sequence goes on along the minus strand of OU342534.1, from coordinate 16,715,911 downwards.
AAACATTTGCTCAGTTTTCACATTTAGTCTGTATACACCATTTTCTAATTTTGCTACACCAATACATTCATTCTGAGAGTTATAGATTGAACAACCATGTTGATCAAATTCGACTCTGTTGCCGTTGGCAATTATTCTACTCACTGATAGTAAGTTGGATGTCAGGTTTGGCACATACAAAACATTGTTTACATTTATCTTGTGATTCTTACTACCGACACACGTCGTAATCTGTAGATCGCCTGAGCATTCAACAGGCACTATCGTTTTATTAGCCACGATAATCTCCTTAATCTTGGGTTGAAAACAAACATTTGATAACAAATTCTTGTTGGAAACCAAATGAGTACTTGCGCCGGAATCCAAGTGCCAATCGGTTTGACTAAATCCTTTTGTGAGAAAAACACTAAATGCATTCGTCTTCACTTTTTCTGTGTATGGACATTTATTTTTGAAATGTCCAGTCTGCTTGCACTTATAACAACGAATTATTTTAGTTTTTGTCGATACATAATTATTGCCGCCATCATTGACATTGACAGTTGACGGAATCGTTCTGTTTCCGTTCATTCTACTGCCGCCGCCATTGTTTGATTGAGCGATCTGATTTTTGAAACCGCCATATTTATGATTATGAAAATGTTTTTTCGCGATAAATGCACCTTCCGATTTCACCTCTATACTCATATCCAACAACTTTGTTTTTATAGCGTCTGCGCTTATGTTGATGCCTGAATGTTCGATTGCCATTATCATTGGCTCAAACTTCTCCGGTAATCCGGCTAACATTAGTGATCCAATCCACTGGTCATTTATTTCGAAACCAGTCCCTTGCAGCTTCTGTGCGGTTTCCATAAGCTGGCTGACATAGCTGGTCATCGAATCGCAGTCTTCTAGACGTATACTGATGAGGTTTCTAAGCAAATTGATTTTACGTGAATACCCACAATCATCGAACATGTTCTTCAAGGTTCTCCATAAATCATATGTCGTTGCACATTGCTTGATATGGACATATAAAGAAGCGTCGATTGTTAACACTAGTTTTGCTTTTGCCTTCATATCCTCTGCTTTTTGAACCGATGTAGCCGTTTCTGCTAATGGCGCCTTGATAGCGTCCGCCATGCCTTCTAACACTAGCACATTTTCCGCCGCGAAGCACCAGTCATCATAATTTTCGCGACCTTTCAGCTTCGGGACGTTTGCTAAATAATTGGTCGACATTTTTAGTCCTTCTTGCACTGATTTATCACTAAAAAACTTTTATTTGCGAACTCTGGTCCATAACCTAATAAAACGCTATGATAGTTTGCAATCAACTGAACAGATTTTATTAATTCATATACCTAGTAGCTCAGTACATTCATTCTTTATCAGTTTAACTACGAATGACAACAGATAGCGCTAGTAGTTATAAAAAGGTATTTTGTTATAATTATTTAACACAAAGTACATCTTATAGAATACACACAGACAGGCAACTTTGCGTATATGTGCCAGGCTATGCAGCTTAGTTCTTATTAGTGTATCATCGCCCTTGAGTCTCCTAGCTCTGCGATCCATCGAGTCGAGTGCAGCAAGTTTATATTTTGCTGAGCCATCCCAAAGGTGACAGCAATCAACTCTTAGCAATCTTTAATCAACTCTTAGTTGCTAATACATTTTGTATTACTGACTCAAGGTCAAACACCATATTATATTATACTGTATTTCAGTATATACTAGTTTTTTTAGTATAATAATAACTTAGTTACTAGTTACTAAACAAGTTTTTTAAATAACAGCGATAAAAGGAATCGTTTAGTTGCTAGCCAGTTGATTTAGAATTTAATAGAGTTATTTTTTTACGACTAGCAATTTTTTTCTTCTTATTAAAAGCTGTCATGTTTCAAGTGGTGTTACACTTGTTGAAATGACGCAGCAGTATTGAAGCTGCGTTGGCTCAAGCAATTTCTTAATTGTCGCTTCTTCGCTTCCGTGTATATGTGATGTAATATGAATGAGTCATATTATAGATCAAATTTTATGCAAGTGACAAAAAAAATCCAAAATTTAAACTTTATTTTTTTTATCAAAATATTTAAATTATCACATAAGCTTCAAGAGAAAAATTCGTTTTTTTTTCATTGCTAAATCATATGCAAATATATTGTAGGCAGCAGAAATTGTACTTTTGAGAATTGGAATCTGAATTCTTCGCCTACGACATCTCACTATTAGACGAAAAATATATAATATATTCAAAATTATTTTCAATTAATGCAACTTTGTATGTTTCTTTAATTTTAATACTTATGCTATAATTCTTATAAGTTCTATGGAGTTTAAATACTTCACACAAGTATTTAATGGTGACAGCCAACAAGTTTGGAAAAGCAATTGTTGTCATCGTCATTGTCATGAATTGTTAAAAAATAATCTTCAATAAATAAATGTATATACTTAGTTAAATGAATAAACTTTAAATGTCGTTTCTTTGTTTACAGGTAAATAATTTAATTATATTTTGTATATATATGATGTAATATTAGATATTGTGTAAATATATTAAAATATACATCTTTGTTTACAGAGCAACTCAAGTCCGTTTATTTAAAACTTTCAATTAGTCTTATATTTATATTAATAAAAAAGGTTCTTACCAAAGAATAAATTATGAAACTAAGAAATTTTATTACAGTATTTAATGAAATTCAAAATCATAACCAATAACAAAACGGTAGGTACACGTTTTTTTAAAACTACAGAGCTTCGTTGATGATTCTTGTTACATTTTAAGTTTTAAAAAGATTAAAAGATTAATAACGAAAAAACTGGATATAAATAAATAATTGAAAAGCCGGTTACAAACCTTCCCTTGTAGCTGATTTATAACATCTATACAAAAAAATAATAAAAATAATAATTTGTCGGTACACATTATACTTATGTTACCGAGGTCAAAAAAGTAGTTTTTAGAATGTTTGTCTGTTTGTCTGTGCGTTTGTGCACGCTAATCTCAGAAACGGCTTAACCGGTTGGAATGCGGTTTTGTATTGTAGCAAGGTTCCCCTAACTTTTAATGTTTGTTTCATTCCAATCGGTTTACATATAAAAAAGTTACGCGCTATGCCGTAAACCACGCGTACGAAGGCTCAGCTAGTACAATTTAATAATACGTACCATTTAGTGCATAAATATCACTTAAAATTTACACATAAAAAGAATAAATAATAGGCATGATGACGGTATTAAAGAATCAAGGATAAATGGTTTTGGAGAAAAATATAAGTTGAAAGGAGTCTAAAAAATTACTCAATTTTTGTGTTAAAATTGAGATTAATAAGATTTTCAATAAAATAGAAGTATAAATAACTGCAATCGGCCATGTTAACTGAAACACCAATCAGAGCGATGACGTCACGCCCAGGTAAGTGCCATCGTGTTGCTTGACTTTGCTTTGACAGAATGAAAAATCTGATGAGATGTCGGTGACGTCACGGTTCATCAGACGCGACGCCATGACACCTAAGAGCGTTTTCGCGCGTAATTCAAAATAGATTTAAAAACATTCAATAATTCGCGTTGTAATTTGGTTTTTTGCTGAAATATTGTTTTTTTTCGGATATGGTAGACGTGTATCTACATTATGGAAGGGAATTTCAAAATCTGTCATCATGCCTACTGTAATTATTACCCACTACATGCCTATATAGATACACATAATCAAGAAATCTATGATCCATAAAATGCTTTGTACTTTAATAAGATTAAATTATGATATGTTTAGTTTTTAGTTAATGCCACTGACGAGCCCAGTTATTGCTCCGACTCAGGGGTCCCAGATTGGATCCCTAGTTGCTGTAATTTGTTCTGATTGGAGGAATTAATAGAATCGCGGAGCCTTTACTAGGCTTCAATTCCCTCGAGTGTTTAAATAATGTTTAAGTCATACATAGATACTTAACACTGACCTACTGAAGAAGCCAAAACCCAGAAGTAAAAGTCTCAAGGCTATTTTAATAATGATGAGATTGTTAGGTCTTTTGGTGGCTGTTAAATTTCACAATTGTATTTGTGTTATATAGTAAATATTTACTTTAATTTATTAAGTAAAATAAATTTTTGAAAGTAATAAGTAAACACTTAAAAGGCACGCTCGCAATCGTGTTAACTCTGGATAGACAGGTGCTTAACACAATCAGAATTCTTTGTGACAATGTATTAAAACTGGTGACATTATAAACGCCTTCAAGTCGGCACTGACGACCACTCGGTGACCGGGTGTAGTTTATTTTTACAATCATGACTACAATGTTTGCGTAATTTTTTGAGTAAACCACCTTCCAATTTTTTGGCCCCATTGATCAGTACTTGAGTATCATAACACTTGAACGCCTTCTGGTTTTAAAGGAGGAAATGATTGTGTGATTTTGTACGCCCAGACAGAGCGTCGTTGCACGTGTGCTTGTATGTGCTAGCTATTCAATGTTTAAATCTTTATCTGTACATAATATAATAAAATATTAAACGAATCGTGTGTGTACATTAAATATTTTTTCAAAAAACAATTCGTACGCGTTGTACTTGTGTTACCGAGGTCAAAATAATGGTTTTTAAAATTTTTGTGTGTTTATTTGTTTGTCTGCACGCTAATCTCAGAAACAACTTAACCGATTTGAATGGGGTTTTCACTCATGTATTATGGTAAGCTTCCCGTAACAATTAGTGTTTGTTTCATTCCAATCGGTTTAAAAACAAAAAAGTTACGGGCTATACCGAATACCACGGGTACGAAGTTGCGGGCTCAGGTAGTTTACAATAAGTTGAACAGTTATATTGAAGTTGAACAGGATATATTGAACAGATATTTTATATACATTATAAAATATCCGTTCAATATATCCTAAATACTTGAGTAAGTCTCAAGATGCAGAACTCAAAATCGGAATCAATGCAATGGCAACAAGAAAGCTCGCGATAATTCTTTTATTAACCAACAGAAATGTCAATTACAATACTAAAAGAATGTTGTAAAATGTTGTTTAATCTAGGAAGTGTTGTTTGGAATTTAACAACTATTTTTACTTTTTTAAATTTTATCTCACTGCGGCATTAAAACTTGTAATTAATTACGATATACTGGTTCATTGGTTCGTAAATAATAATTAATAATTACAGTTTAACATTGACAAAAAGACTTGGCCGTATCAGTCAATTCTATATTTTTATCGACCTGTTTAAACTTTTAAGTTATATTATATGTATCTACATTTATAATTAATAGAATTAATAATTATACGCTTAGAAGAAATTCTAAGGCGCATTTGAAAACCACCAACCCGCACTGGGCCAGCGTGGTGGGCCATATACGGCATATGGCATCCCTTACTCACTCACCGAAACCCAACTGCACACGTGCTGTTATTTCACGGTGGTCTTCTGTAAGGGTGTGGTTACTGTCGCCAGACAGGTCGCCCAAATTACTGCGAAATGCAGTGTGCCCTGCCACTACTTTCCAAATCCAGAACAGAGCCAAATTTAAAAAGTTCATTTTCAAATTGACCGTGTCCGGGATCGAACCCGGGAACACTAGAAAGCACCCTAACCGTTGATCCAACGGGCTCTAAAGAGTAAAAATTCAACGCCTAACAAAAATATATCCCTATATATAAAAATCAATCCCCATTTCCCTTTGTCACGGCATGACGCGTGAACGGGTAGACCGATTTTAATTCGGTTTTCACTAGTGGAAAGAGGGATAAACGGAGAATGTTCATATATAAAAAAATTGCACACCGGGCGAAGCCGGGGGCGGGTTGCTAGTGAGCAATAAAGATTGAATAAATGTTTCAACACGTAAGAAAAAGGGGCGCAAACGAAGTTGCACTATAAAAAAAATTTGATACCAATCTTATCCCAACAAATATTTCTATAAAAATCTATACGATTAATTTTTTTTTTCTTTTTTCTAGATGAACCAGCAATGTAAAGTATGCGGAGAACCAGCAGCAGGATTTCATTTCGGCGCTTTCACATGCGAAGGGTGTAAGGTACAGAACTCATTATGCTTATATATCTTGGAACCTTACCTTACAATGAAATGTTCCTTTCAGCCAACAGCCAAACAATAACACCACACATAATTGGTGTGTAGTACCTACTTGCTTCAAATTTTAAAGATAATGTTTTATTTTTTATTATATTTTATTAATAAATTTATTTATAAATTTTATTATTAATTTATTTTATTATTATTACTATGATAATCATAATACACATTACTATATGAAAATTAATGCAGTATTTTAAAGACCACGAAGGCCTCGTCAAAATACAAAAAAACATAAAAACACAGACAATTTTATTTCTCTATTTAACAATGAAATTGTTTGTATAATATTTCCATATTATTGTGATATATTTATTATAACATAGTAAATTATAACCAAATATTTCTTAATATGTTTTATTTCTGATTATTTTGTTTAATTATTGAATTATTTAGTTTTGCAAACTTTGCTTATCGCCAACTAATTGCAGAACATCCCAATTGTGTTCTCTTTGAGTCTTCACAAAAAGGATAATTCCATTTGCCAATAATGGTTGAGAACCAGCATTCGGCAGTTACAAACTTGGCTGCCCCTCTGGTCACCGATTTTCAAAAACGACTGTTAAATAACAGTATGTTTAGTGTTATGTTTCGGTGAGTGAATAATCTTGAATCCCGGGTTTGATTCCCGGCAGGAAATGAACTTTTCATAGTTTGACTCTGTTCTGGATCTGGCAAGTTGTGGCAAAGCACACTGTGTTTCGCAGTAATTTTGGCAGCCCATAAAGCGGCAGTAACCAACCTCTTACAGAAGACCATCATGAAATAACTGCACGTGTGCTGTTGTGTTTATCATCAAGATCGACAGTCGCACTTGCTTCTTCCTGGCATTGCTCGTGTTTATAGACAATGTTCAGCCTGGCTGGTGACATTTATATTAAGAAACTTGCTGTCTATTTATTGAATTACGATAGCAATTTAAAATGAAAACAGTCTTAACTTACATCCACTTAAGTATATAAAATAATAGAAGACGGAATATACATTTCATTAGTAATATTTTATTATTTGGAAAACTTTAAAAAAATACAAAAAAGATATTACTAAATTATAATATTTATTGCTATTGGTCACAAGGTACATGTTATGATTAATGGCATTATGAAACGGAGTTATTAAGTATCCCGCTCGTAAACTGATAGCAAATAGAAATTACTTGTTATTTAAGTGTGAGTATATAAATATTTTTTAAATTATGTTTTATTCTGTCTTGTCTCTTTCCACGTTCTTTTAAAAATGCGGAAAGCCCCGTATTTCATACTTTTCTTTTAATAAATTAATTTTGACAGAAACTTATTTGAAGTTGCTTTCTTATCGAAATTAGAAAATATTTTTAGTGTAAAATTTCGGTGAATGAGTAAGGGATGCCAGAGCCCATTTTCCTATCCCATCCCAATCCCTTATCCATAATCCTATTGTAGTCGGCAGCGCACTTGCAGCAGCTTTGGTGTTGCTTGTGTTATAGGCGACGGTAGCCACCTACCACCAAGTGGGCCGTCAGCCTGTCTGCCGACCTTAACATTAAAAAAAATTTTTAAAAAAATTTACCAATGAATAAACTAATAAAAAGCCATTTAAATTCATCGAGAATTGTAATTCAGTTATTACATTTTAAATCAAAGCAACTCTAGCCTCTGATGTCAGTACAAATGACGTTATTTGGAGAGATGTTATTACTGTGTTATCATATAAGAATTCTAAGTAATGAATAATTAATAATATTTTCAATAATTTTAATAATGAGTTTCATTATGAAATCTATCTTTGGTGAAATATTTGTCACCTGAACAATACTTTACCACATAGATAGACAGCAATTTCTATATACAAGTCGGTAAGATCAAAATAAATGTGTAATTAAGAGAAATAATATAATTTTTTTGATGAATTATTTTTTATGTTCATAACGGTGATAAGATCAATGTGTGTTTTAAGCATGTTCGAAAGTTACGCGCACCGATGTACCTCGTAAGTCTATCATGAAGTTAGTTTCGAATGAGAGTTTATTTTGTACATGACTGATAACATTATGTATATGTATATATATATATTTAAAAACATTTGTGTCTGTTACTAGTGTAAAGGAGATCAATCAGTTTTGAATGGGGATCGGACCATCAGTGTATAGTATTTTGGTTTTAACGGTTTAAACCTAATAGGTAAGAAGAAATTATAGATTATACTGGGAAAATATCCTGTAATTTGGTAATTGAGTTCCATAGAAATTTAAGTTTGAAGGTATTAAAAAATCCAATTGTCCCAATAAAGTAATACGTTTTTTTTTTGTATATTATCCCCATTTACAAAATCTGAAATATTCACAGGAAATTAAGCAAGAATTAAGTGTAAGTTAAAATTTAAAAAAATGACCTGTCTTTGAACTATATCTTTTACTCCTTTACTGGGAAGAATTTGTGTCATGATGTATTTATGTATTTTCTTTTTACTCAAAGAAGTTAGATATAAGTTCTTGAGTATAACTTCTCATACTTTTATGTATACATAAAAGTACACAAACTGTTATTTTTTAAATTCAATTAATTTTCATTGTTGATAATTAATTATAATCAAGAGAACATTAGCGTAAATTAGTTGACACGTAATGAGAGCGTTCGCTTCCCGATCGCAAGTAGACGGGCTGTCGTGTCGCGGGCAATTTGCTCCGAATCAATTTGCGTTGTTTTTGCGGCGCGATAATGTCGCACGATTCAATTTTCTGTTAACTACCTCCCGCACCCGCCTACGTTGTTTTGTTCGCGATAACGGAATGTCACCTCATCTTTACACTCTCCTGCTTGTTCTTTGTATATTACACATAGGTATTTCATTCGGAATCATTCGCGAAAATGACACTAAAATTAAAAGCTCTGCGTGACAAAACAAATAAATACTATTGATTTTGTGGTGGTTTCTGGTCGTAGTGAAGAAACCAGTACATTACTAGAATTCATAAAAAAAATGGTAAAGAAAATAATTTAATGAATCCACAATTGACAGTCTGACGGTCCACTTGATGCTGCAAGTGCGCTGCTGACTACAATAGGATTAAGGATAAGGGATTGGATAGGAAAATGGGCTCTGGCTTCCTTTACTCACTCACCGAAACACAACAACACCATACTGTTATTTCACGGCGGTCTTCTGTAAGGGGGTGGTTACTGCCGCCAGACGGGCTGCCAAAATGACTGTGAAACGCAGTGTGCCCTGCCACTACTTTCGAGATCCAGACCAGAGCCAAACATGATAAGTTATTTCTTCAGATCGACACTCTTATTTTACCCAGATAAAATTGTCGACTGGTATCAAATAGCCTAATCAAAATAATTATCGACAATTTTATCTGGGTAGAATAAAAGTGTCGACTATTTTTTTTAATTAATTTTATAGATGTAGAATTAAGTTAAAAAAAGAATCATTCATGTATTGGATAAATATATAAAAATAATCAAATATTTAGGGACATTGAATATATGAGCATAGAGGCTATATAACTACTTAAAACTAGTCGACAATATTATTTGGGTAAAATAAAATTGTCGACCATTATTTTTTATTAATTGTATCGATGTAGGATTGATTTAAAAAAATAATTATTCATGCATCTAGATATATTATGTTAATATTGAAGAATATAAAGCTACTGTACGTATCTGTACAGGCGCTCTGAATCTTCAAACTAGGTCGACAGTCGAATCCGGGTAAATGAAAGGTGTCGACCTTTGTTATCTCGATTCTGATTATCAAAAACTTTATTTTTCCGTTAATTTTTTCCATGTATCTTATAACTTATGATAATGTCTGAAATTGCAACCGGAAGTGAGGTCATAATTTTGCATGCGGGCAAAATCAGACATTTTTTGGGGTGTCGACCTTTAGTCCTATGGTTTTTTGGTCTATCTTCAAAAAAATATCCATGTATCTCATCCATATGACTTTTATACGTCCGGCTCTCGGACTACCCGGCGTGCAATTTTTATATATATGAACTTTCCCCGTTTATTATATTTTTATTTTTATTTTATATATATGAACTCTTTCCATTAGTGAAAACCGAATTAAAATATTCGATTATATTGGGTAGAGATTATATTGGGTAGAACCAACTTCGAGAAGGAAGTAAATCGTCGAATCCCGGTCGGATGGGCAGCGTTCGGAAAGCTCCAAGATTTCTTCTCGTCTAAAATTCTTCAGTGTCTTAAAACAAAAGTTTTCAAGCAATGTGTGTTGCCAATGATAACATATGGCCCTAAAACGTGGTCTCTAACTATGGGCCTCGTAAGAAAGCTCAACGAGCTATGGAGATGGCTATGCTCGGGGTTACACTGCGAGATCGAATCAGGGTAGGTGATCGGTAAATGAACATGACGGTAAATGACATAAAACGACGGATTAGTAAGTTGAAGTGGCAGTGGGCAGGACACATAGTACGGAGAGCTTACGGCCGCTGGGACCGGAAGATTTTCGAGTGGAGGGAACGGACAGACAAGCGCAGCGTAGGACGTCCACCCACAAGGTGAAGAGACGATCCAGACTGCTTCTGGCAGTGGAAGTCCTACGGCTGAGATGGTGGTTATGATGAATATTATATTAATTACCTACATATAATTTCACGAGCGTATTTGTCAAATGGTTAAACCTTAACCCTCAGAAAAATGCCACAGTAAATGCCCTTAAGTTTTTTTAGAAACTCAGGAAAATCGGTAGGAATATTTTTTTCTAAATTAGCTCTGGTCTGGTAAGCAGGGTTTCTCCCCCTGTTCGTTGGATCAGAAAGGACTTCTCTGTGTACAGCTGATGTAATTAAAATTTCAGTAGTATAAGGGTACAATCTTTTTTGGTTGTTCACTTGCTTGTGTATGGCCGAGTAAGTGAGTATGTCAGAGCCCATTTCTCTATCCCATCCTTAACTTACTATACTTTATCTTACTAAGGCTCTACTACTCGGCACCACAAGTGCACAGCATTTGGCGTTGCTTGAGTTTAATAGAACACGGAAGTGGACCGTCAGCCTCCATATTAAAAAAAAAATAAAGTCCACACCGAGACCACACATAACACTCGAGCGAACAAAACAACAAGCCAATCCCTTATACATTTCTCAATGCGCACGTTCCATTAAAAACTTATTAACAAACAAATTGGACAATTTATCAGAGTTAACAAAGCGGTTATTAACGCTAAAAATGCTAAGAAATTCACCGACAACTTTCCAACGATCGTTAAAATAGTCACAAAATTAATATCACCATATATGAGACAAGTTATAAATCGTCTTTATTAAGCAGAGATTCTAAATCAAAATTTTAATTAATCTACAATGGTCACGAGACGGTCAAAGTGGAAAATAATAGTTAAAAAGGTGTTATACATTTTAGTATTTTAGTAAAATATACATATTTTGATCACTTTAGTCACTATACATATTTTAGGACTAGCGGTCCCAACCGGGCTTGGTTTTTTTTTTGCAAATTAAATACGCAAGCCTTCCTCATTTATCACTAATTAATCTTCCTATTAGTGAACATCGGAGCTCGTGGCGGAGCAAACGTTGGGAGGCTCCAGCTGCCAGTTGGAGCTTCGCCGATCACCACTCGCTGGGCTGAGGATCCGTACTCAGCCCACGCGGGTGTTGACTTGTGAGAGACGGCACCCTCAGTCCTTGTGCGTCGGACCGGCGCGGGTCGCAGCGGGCGGATTCTCTCGGATGGCTCGGTCGCTGGTAGTTGGGCAACACACGCGAAGAGGGAGCTCTATGGCAGGGAAGGACCGTCTGACAGAGTAACAAAATCTGTTGGGTAGATTGCTTATTTTTTTGACCTCGATAACATACATCGACAACGTATACATTTTTTTTTGTTTTGTGAAAAAAAAAATTAATGGGGAGGTACGAGGCTCGTTACAGCACGAGCAGGAGGCTCGTTTACGATTTTATTATTATGTATTAATTTATAGTACAGATTCAGGGCCGGCTTTACCTATAGTGCAGGGTGTACCGTGCACACGGACGCAGGGTTTTAAGGGCCGCCGAGCATCCCGCTCACAACACCTCCAAAGAGCTAGTGTCACTCGCGGTAACGACGCTCTCAAAGACTCTGTTCCCATATTATGACCAACGCCGGGCGTAGTAGCAAAAATGAATAAAACCAAAAACGTGACATTAAATGATTTTCAACATACTGATGGAGAGGGCGCCAGGGTATTGATCAGTATTGATTGCACACGAGCGCTACTTGAACTAGAGTCGCCTCTGATACAGATGTGTGCAATTTTTACGACATCTTTTGTGAGGGGGTGGCCACATCCGCCAGATCGGTTACCCATCTCACACAGAGTAATGAAGTGAGTAATGAGTTATTTGATGCGAGAACAGAATATGATAGAATTTTTGGATATTTTTTATACAATTATGTACAAACGTTACATCCGGGGCACACACAGTATGAAAGACATCAACGGGCAGAAGGGATACAAGCTCTTTTTATATTTTCTTACTCGCTGAACCCGCAACTTCGTACGCGTGGTATTCGGTATACTTAGCGCGTAACTTTTTTGTTTGTGTACCGATTGGAATGAATCAAACACTAAATGTTACGAGAAGCTTGCTACAAATCATCAGGGAAAACCCCATTCAAATCGGTTGAGCCGTTTCAAAGATTAACGTGCACAAACATACAGACATACATGAGTACAACGTGTATTTTTTTTTTTTTAATTTTTTTTGTACAGACATGGCTCGTTTAAGATTTTATTATATGTATATTAATGAGGAACACTTTTTCTCTGTCTATCACCTTCTGAATACATTTTATTACTATCAGCTACCAATTACTGCCAACTAACAGAAGTTGGCTGTTCTTTCGTAGGTATGTTCAACCACAGTAACTGGTGTATAACTCAGTTTATATTCGTTGGATGAGTGGTTAGGGTGCTTGCCTTAACGCTTTGATCTAGGGTTCCCGGGTTCGATTCCCGGCAGGGTCAACTTTGAAAAATCAACTTTTCAAATTTGGCTCTGGTCTGGATTTGGATAGTAGTGGCAGGGCAATAACCACTCCCTTACAGAAGACCACCGTGAAATAACAGCACGTGTGCTGTTGTGTTTCGGTGAGTGAGTAAGGGATGCCAGAGCCCATTTTCCCTATCCACTCCTAACCCCTTATCCTTAATCCTACTGCAGTCGGCAGCGCACTTGCAGCAGCTTAGGCGTTGCTTGTGTTATAGGCGACGGTAGCCACCTACCATCAAGTGGACCGTCAGCCTGTCTGCCGACCTTAACATAATATATAATAAAAAATAAAAAATACCATACACAGTTCTTTTATACAGAGTCTCCGATCGACTGATTAGATGTTTAACATAATTAAGTATTTATTCAAATCATTCTAAAACAAACACGGACAATGAGTGGGCGTTCAAAAGCGATTTGTATGTTGATAAGGCCCTTAATTTAGTGCTATGAGAATAAAATCTAATCGAACGCCTTATTTCTTAAGCAGTAAAGTTTCAAGTCGCACACACACTTCGTGAAATTGGATAGGCTGTACAATCGGTGTCATATTTCTTTGTAAATAAATTAAACGTTTGCATGATGACGTTTGTTAATGTGTTTAATTTATTTCGTTTAATATGCGGCAGTTTTTAGGAAACGTATTTTATTTTTATGTGAGATGATTTTTGTGAATGAATTTAGTTTCGCTAATTTACTTTGACATCTTAATTGACCATTTAATCCTTATTAATGATCATGACGCTAAATGATTATTTCTTATGTTGAAATTTGATTTTGCGTTTAATGTTTCCCAATTTCCAATCGACTTTCGAAATTCAAAATTAATAGTGGCGGTTTACACGAAGGATTCAAAAATATCAATTCAAAAATTTAAAAAAAATATAAGCATAAAAAGAAACTCTTTCATAAAATAAGGTTATTTAAATAGTTCAACTTTATCTTAAACTTTTTTTGAATCGTTTATAATAATAATAATAATAATAATAATAATAATAATAATAATAATAATAATAATAATAATAATAATAATAATAAACTTACCAAGTACATCGACTTGGCTCACGAGGTGACCGCCATGTGGGACGTCGATTCGACAATTATCGTCCCGATAGTCGTCTCGGCGAACGGTCTTATAGCGAAGAGCCTCGACCAACATCTCAAGAGGCTCTCGCTAGATGGCTGGATCAGGGGGCAGATACAGAAGGCGGTACTTCTTGATACGGCACGAATTGTCAGGAGGTTCCTCACTCTACAGCCCTAACCACTGGTAGCTTGGGCCTTGCCCCGCTATTAGCGGATATCTAATTTTAAGTTTTTTATAATATTTATTGTTTTTATATATATATTGTAAAAAATTTAGAATTAAGAAAAAAGATGAATAAATGTATAATAATAATAATAATAATAATTCATTTATTTGCTTAAAACATTGTATAGAAGGTGCAAAAGAGTTACAAAAGGAACAAAATGTTTCGCATTTTTACAAGGCATGCAAAAACAAGTAAACAAGTAAAACTTTAAAACAAAGTCCATGTTTGAAAGACATATTTTAATATTGGCTGTCAGTATATATCAGATCCCATTCGTTCACATTTTTATCATACATTTGTCATAAAGTAAATGGTGTTCATTCATATAATATATATAATATTATGTACTAGCTGAGCCCGCAACTTCGTACGCGTGGTACTTACCGTCCACTTGATGGTAGGTGGCTACCGTCGCCTATACCACAAGCAACGCCACAGCTGCTGCAAGTGCGCTGCCGACTGCAGTAGGATTAAGAATAAGGTATTAGGAGGTGATAGGAAATGGGTGCTGGCATCCTTTACTTCACTCACCGAAACACAACGGCACACGTGCTGTTGTTTCACGGTGGTCTTCTGTAAGGGGGTGGTTACTGCCGCCAGACAATGACTGCGAAACGCAGTGTACCCTGCCACTACTTTCCAGATCCAGACCAGAGCCAACTTTGAAAAGTTGACCCGGAATCGAACCCGGGAAACCTAGGACAGAGAGCTAAGGCAAACACCCTTACCACTCATCCAACCGGCTCGTCAATACGTATACGAACTTCCCCAATTTCACCCGAAGCGAAGTCGAGATTTATGTCGTTGTAATAATCTTATGAAGAGTGTTAGCTTATGAGTTGTAGGTTTCCGGGATGATGGCCCAGGTCTGTTGGAAATTCTTCCAAACGTTTCGTCAACAACTGCGGTTGACATCCTCAGTGGTGTAGTCCGTATTTGAAGAAGAAGTACATCACATCACTGCACCGCAATGCACCAAACTGTGACACACTGCACTGCACTTCACTTCTGCACTTGTCAGAGCACTAAGTCTCGCCGAGAAAACCTACATTCTACTATTAGTGTTAATATTTGCATAGTTAATCATCGGAGCAACTGCACTTTGCTGAAAAATAAGTTCACTATTGGAAACATAACATTATTTCAGTACAGCCTCGCTACCATGAACGGCACCCGAAGTTTACCCTCTGTGTCCCACTTGCAACTTCTTACATAAGTACAATAGAGAGAGAAAACTTCGAATGACATTCATGGTAGGCATGCACTCGGGCGCAGCCGGAATGCGTCTATCTAGTCTGATTTAAACCAAATTATTGAATATAATATGTAAGTAGCGTTCAAAAGCCACGTACAAGTATACGCCCAATCATATTTATGTAACAGTCTTTAGCACCATTCAAAACAACACCTTAAGCTATTACAATAAAGTGCAACGTTAAAAAAAGTTAGTAGCATTTTTATTCGAACGGGTGTACATTAAAATTATAAGGAATTTATGTGAAATTACCGACGAGGTCAGTAATCGGTGTATCGATTACAGGCCGAATGTTATCAATGAGTGTATAATTTGCACACTTTTCAATAATCGATGCGATACGACGCATCGACGTTGTTTATTGCCGTGTCGTGTCTGATGCGTTTCGTTTGAGTAATCATTTCACACTTACATTTAAATTGAGAACGCTTCTGGCTCTATAATTTTTCGCGCCATTTTCAAATGGCTTAATTCGATTCAATTGGTAATTTGAAATCAAATCTTCACGGGATTAGTTCCAATAAACTTATCGTCTAACGGTTTTCAATTGGTATGTTATATTCTTTTTTAAAGTGCGCTGTAATTTATTCAATACATAGTCCGACTTAAATATGTTTTTAGGGTTCCGTACGTCCTAATAAAAAAACGGAACCCTTATAAGATCATTCGTGATGTTACCGAATTCAAAAAAGAGTTTTTAGAATTTTTGTCGGGTTGTCTATGCGTTTTTGTACGTTAATCTCAGAAACGGCTTAACCGATTTGAATGAAGTTTTCACTTATGTATTGTAGCAAGCTTCCCGTGACATTTAGTGTTTATTTCATTACAATCGGTTTACAAACAAAAAAGTTATACCGAATACCAGGCGTACGAAGTTGCGAGCTCAGCTAGTTAATAATAAAAATTGGAAGTTGCACGGGAGATTGGAAGTGACAAGAACGATTTTGACTTAATTTTTTTTTTAAATTATAGATAATTTCTAAGAATTGTTTAAGTATATTTAATATTTAAAATATTGAGTTATAATATTGTTTTCGTCGCCGCGGCGGCGTGTAAGCAGTTGCTTTTAAAATAATTTTCATATGAAATGTTTACAAACGAAAAAATGTGTGTAAGACACATTTTTAATTTAAACAAAAAGCGGAACGAAGATAATTTACCAAAATTTAATTGTTCCAAAACCCTTTGGCGTGCATGCAAAAGAAAATTATAAAATCAAAGATGGTCGCCGGCGCGGGCTCAGCCGATGTCGTAATGACTTATAATGCGGGTACGGGACATGAATATTTATCAACATTTTGGCGTAACTCCGTAACCGATCGTCGGTAGTGAGCTGTAAATAAAATTGATACCGTTATATTGAACACGTGAATTAAACATCTCTAGCGATATAAAAAGAAAACAATCGGTTTTTCTGCGGTTTCTCTGCGTATACTGTTTTATCTTTTAAGGTTATGACCGAAGACCCCATTTACGCGATTGTTCTTTGGATAAATTTCTCTATGTCCATATTTCAATATTGTATAATCTGCTATTTATCCAATTAGTTTTAAAAAAGTACGCAACGCAACGCAACGCATTATTAATTTATTTTAAATGAACCTCTGGAGAGTTTTCGATGACATTGTTTAGAAGTAAAGATAAATAATTTATTTTGTTCTAACTGTAAAGATTTATATATGAGATTTGTCCGAGAGTACTAGCAAGCATTTGAGACACGTAAAGACTTCAACACGGAATGGGATAGAGGACCCTATTTACGCGACTCGTTCTTTGGATAAATTTCTCTATGTCCATATTTCAATATTGTATAATCTGCTATTTATCCAATTAGTTCTAAAAAAGTACGCAACGTAATTTTATGAACTTGATATTATTAATTTATTTTAAATGGACCTCTGGAGAGTTTTCGAGGACATTGTTTAGAAATAAAGATAATTAATTTTGTTCTAACCGTAAAGATTTATTTAAGAGTACTAGCAAGCATTTGAGACACGTAAAGACCTCATCCCGGAATGGGAGCTTATACGTACCTCCCCATACAGAGGCAAAGCCAATTGTGGGATTTAATATGTGTAAATATATAGAGTGATATATTATACATTCATTGTAATCAAACTGTAAAAAAAATAGCGTAACCTTATCTTTTTTTTTCATTATTATTATTATCCGCCCACAGACCTCTTTTGGATATAAGCCTTTTTTAATTTAGGGCTATAATATTAATTTAAATTAATTATTTTATTTGCTCCAGGCGTTTGTTGCATTTTAAAATTGTATATCAATCAATTGCATCAGTTGAATATCGGGGTCGGCGGCTTATAATAAAATCGTAAACGAGTCGTGTTTGTACATTAAATAGAAAAAAAAAGTTGGACTTATTTGACAAAAAATCGCATTTAGAATTTTTGTCCGTTTGTCTGTGCGTTTGTGTACGTTAATCTCAGAAACGGCTTAACCGATTTGAATACGGTTTTCACTTATGTATTATAGTGTTGTTTCATTCCAATAGGTTTACAAACAAAAACGTTCGCGCTATACCGAATACCACGCGTACGAAGTTGCGAACTCAGATAGTAGATAAAAAAGTATAAATCTATTATTTTATATTACTTAGAGTAATAAGGGATCGGACAAATTTTCAGAAAGTGTTTTAAATTAATCTTCATGGATATTTTTAATCCCATAAAAATACTATTTTATTTATTTATAGCTTTTTAGGTACTCAAAATCATTTTTTAATATTGTTTGTTTGAAAATGCCGCCAAAACGCCACGATAGTAACGTCATTTGTGGTCATATATCATAACAAAACAGCTGCATTGGCATAAGACAATGATTGCCCACAAATGACGTCACGCACTGTGATTGGTGTTTCAGTATAGATTAAAAATATTGTAAATAATAAAATTTTATTTCTTCATTTAAAAATATTTAAATGAATTATATTAAATTATTATTCGATGAATAATCCTAAAAAAATATATATTTTCTTTCTAAGTACATTTTAGATTTTAATCTGATTACTGTCCGATCCCCTATTGCTTTAATATAGAGTAAAACGAAAGTTTAAAGGTGTAAGAGTGGAAAAAAATCTTTAGTGATACAATTTTTTCAATTGCAGATATAGTTGAATCATTAGTAAAAATGGAAACAACCAAGTCATCTTGGTAACAAAAAAATCAAATAATCCTTAAAAAAAGTTTTTGTGGAATAAAATAACCCCGTGTTAGATAGTTATCAGCAACTAGGGCCGTGACGAAAGAGACATTTCTTCACACCACTTTCGTTCGGACGCAACGTTTAAATGAATTTCGGAACAGCTCAAAAAATTCACAAGTAATAACTCAATTTTCGAAATAAATCAAGTCATGCATAATTAGAGCAATCATCCAGCATCATTAAGCCTATAATGTGGTAATTTTAATGTTTTATTTCATCATAAAAAATGTCTCTTACTTCAGGAGAGGTACTGTTACCCTTAATGTCTGTTGATGACCACTTTGAAATTACTAAACGTGCACTTTTCAACACTGCACGGAAATAAATACCGCAAAATATGCGCCCATTAATTCTTAATGCGTTTCTAGAATAAAAATATATTGGCGCTTTACTTTCAAGTTCGAAAATCGAGAACCATTTCACGGAATTTCTCCGCAAACAAATCATTATGTCTTTAGCGCTTTCAATAATAAATGCGAACGTTTTAACAAAAATGTGTCTCCAATCTATATGCTTTCTTATATATTTTTATGTTAAGATCGGCAGACAGGCTGACGGTCCACTTGATGGTAGGTTGCTACCGTCGCCTATAACACAAGCAAAGGCAAAGCTGCTGCAAGCGCGCAGCCGAATACAATAGGATTAAGGATTGGGAAGGGATAGGGAAATGGGCTCTGGCATCCCTTACTTCACTCACCGAAACACAACAGCTCACGTGCTCTTATTTCACGGTGGTCTTCTGTAAGGGGGTGGTTACTGCAGCCAGACGGGCTGCCCAAATTACTGCGAAACGTAGTGTGCCCTGCCACTACTTTCCAGATCCAGACCAGAGACAAATTTGAAAAGTTCATTTTTCAAAGTTGACCCTGCCGGAAATCGAACCCGGGAACCCTAGAACAGAGCGTTAAGGCAAGCACCCTAACCACTCATCTAATATCAATTTAATTTTATATCAACCATCGAGGGTCATAATAATAATAACATTTAAAATTAAGATAATTAAATAAGTATGTACATAATAAAATCTTACACACTAAACAATAAACAAATCACAGTCTAACCATACTTACAGTCAGGCAACAAATGTACTTGCGTACAACGTTCGGCGAACTCGCTTCAGTTTGCAGGCTGGAACAAAGAGCGTTGCCTGACTGTATGACTTAAGTATTGGTTAGACTGTGAAACAAACCATGACTTGGTGGTCAATACATGAATCATGGAGCAATTGTCCAAGTACTGCCCATCTAATCTCCCACCCAAGGCTTGGAGGATGTGGCTGGGGCTAGCTCGAACCCTGCGTACGAGGGATGTGCACCGTTTGCGCATGATGGCGTAAAAACAATCGGCACGCCAATCTGCAAACATTTCCAAAGCGCTACAGGACCGGGGCAGCCCCATCAACATCCGAAACGCATTATTTTATTGTACACGCAAGACGCTGTACCGTTTCCACGAATAATAATAATAATAATAATGCATTTATTTGCCATAATCTGCCCAACGGCTGCTCGTGTAGAACGATGTACAAAATCATATTCGCTCTTACAGACAGCGCCCTTCGCTCTCTCTAAGTCTGCATTGTCCCTCAGGTCAGAGGTCACCACATGTCCCAGATATTTAAATTGGTCCACTCTATTCCACACAATCTTATAGGTGGTACAATATGAGAATACTTCCCTCCGACCCGAAAGACCGTGCATTTAATTTTACTCTTGGAGCAGCTGGGAACGAAATCGTTGGAGGGGGTGTGAAGGAGCCAAAATAAATTCGCTGTCCACTTCTATCTGTTCTGAACCACCCAAAGGATTTTGTTAAGGTTTTCTCTAATGGCAGAACGAGGAAGATTTGTGTGTATAATTTGCAGAAAAAATAGCATTAGTGCTAAACTGGTGGTGGTCTCTGTTAATCTAGTAGTCTCTTGTATCTCCAATAGTCTAAAATTATTAATGTCGTAGCTAGTAGTTTTACATTATGATTTCGTATCAAATCAAATTTCGATTAAGTTAAAGCTAACTTAATCTGTAATCGTATAGTAATCATTGAGATATAATTTTATGAATTTTCAATCATCAGTTTTATCAAACGCGTATTTTTTATACTTATTATTTTATTATTAATTTTATTAAAACTGTTAATTTATCATTAAATTAATTTTATAATGAATTTTTAAATTATATAATAAATTTTGACGAGCCCGTTGGGTGATTGGTTAGGATGCTTTCCTTAGCGCTCTGTGTCAGGGGTTCGATTACCGGCGGGATCAACTATGGAAATGAACTTTTCAAAGTTGGCTCTGGTCTGGATTTGGAAAGTAATTGCAAGGCATACCTAGTGTACTACCTAGGCGGCAGTAACCACTCGCTTACATAAGACCACCGTGAAATAACAGCATAATGTGCTGTTGTGTTTCGGTGAGTTATTAAGCGATGCTCTGGCATCGCTCATCATCAGGGTAATAGCCTCTGGGCTATTACCCTATCCCTTCCTTATTTCCCTTATCCTTAATCCTACTATGGTCTTCAGCGCACTGGCAGCGCCTGTGGTGTTGCTTGTGTTATAGGCAACGGTAGTCACCGGCAGGTGACCGTCAGCCTGTCTGTCGACCTTAACATAAAAAAAATGTTATTGTCCCTTTATCAAAATTATAGGATACAATTTTTTTCTGCAAATTATATGCGAAAATCTTCTTAGTTAATGCTCTTTCTATTAGTGAAAACTGTATTAAAATCTATTTGGTGGTTAATGAAGTTAGCGGATAAACATACATAAACAGACAGTAACTTTATTTTATACTAGCTGAACTCGGCCACGCTTCGCTGCGGCCCATAAGGCGGCGGCGTGCGCATGGGGCGCGCGGTACTGGACACTGCTTATATATAATACTATTTATCGTAGCGTGATGTTATATAGCCTATAGCAGGGTTTCCCTAACTAATTTATTACGCGCCCCCCTTTCTAAAAGATGAAAATTTCCGCGCCCCCCCTCCCTTGTCCAATTATAAATATAATAATAATTTTAGGTTACAATCAGAATGTAAAGACAGAAAGAAACATCAAAGTATTTTTTATTGCTTATTAAATTTATACAAAATCTACTTATTCGAATGAGATGGATGTGCTTGCATATTTTTTTACCAGGTTTTCGATTCTCGGCTTAACCCCAGATATGGCACAGTGCAAATCACCAGCAATGTTTATTTCTATACTTGGTTTTTATCGCTACCATAGCAGAAAATCCTTTTCTGCAATTTTGGTATAAATTTTGAAATATTAGACCCAAACTAATGCTTTTCCCGTTTTGTCGAAATCGTATTTGGCGGCAGAACAGTTTTTAATATCCAAGGCTTCCTCTTGCAGGGTGTCTGGCAGGGCATCCACAATAACATGGAACGGATCCTGTCTTATTAGTGGCTCACGCCCCCCTTTGCGGGTCTCTGCGCCCCCCTTGGGGGGCGCGCCCCCCACTTTGAAAACCCATGGCCTATAGAGTTCCTCGATAAATGGACTATTCAAAACAAACAGAATTTTTCAATTAGAACCAGCAGTTCCTGAGATTAGTACGTACAAACAAACAAACAAACTCTTCAGCTTTATAATATTAGTATAGATTGTGTAGAGATATAAAACAATAGGGGATCGTACAGTAATCAGATTAAAATCTAAAATGTACTTAGAAAGAAAATATATAATTTTTTACGATTATTTATCGAAAAATAATTTAATATAATTCATTTAAATATTTTTAAATGAAGAAATAAAATTTTATTATTTACAATATTTTTTATCTATACTGAAACACCAATCACAGTGCGTGACGTCATTTGTGGACAATCATTGTCTTATGCCAATGCAGCTGTTTTGTTATGATATGACCACAAATGACGTTACGCGCTCTCAGATGAACTATCGTGGCGTTTTGGCGGCATTTTCAAACAAACAATATTAAAACATGATTTTGAGTACCTAAAAGGCTATAAATAAATAAAATAGTATTTTTTATGGGAATAAATGTCCATGAAGATTAATTTAAAACACTTTCTGAAAATTTGTCCGATCTGGTCGATATGGCGCTTGACACTCGTGACTTCACATTTGTAGGTAAATGGTCTTTTATGTCAAATCAACAATATTATTAATAATACTTCAGTAAAATATATTATATATAAATTATTATTTTTTAATTTAAAGACTTAAAAGAGTCACGTGCAGTTTTGAAAAACGAGAAAAAATCAAGTGAATATTCAAATGCGATAACTCGTCACCAAGTATACCAATTGAATTAGAACTATTCCAAATTTAAACATCGTTAGCGAACTTAACGGTTTTCTTTCCTATTGAGCCAGTGCGTCTACGACATAGCGTCACAATGTCGATCAGTATTGTATCGATATTGAATCGAGCCGTGATTATATCGATTTTATATCGATGCACTAACGGTAGTGATTTGTGATTTTTCGAATACTGATTAGCGTTATTGTTGAATATCACCGGTTTAAATAGAGTGCTCATTAAAAAGATCACGTAGATCGCAACTTGATATAACTATCCACATTCGACAGCTTCGGAATGTGTTCTAATATGACTTCAGTTACGTTCGAATAAGTTCTAATTTTGCTTGTAGATTTACAATTTATCTTCAGAATATTTTTATTCTTGAGTGTGAGAATTGTGGGATTATAACTCGATTTATAAATCAATTAGAATGTATGAAATGTGTAATTGAATAAAAAAATATCTGTAATGTTACATGGTGCATTCAGTATCTTAATATTCAGCACAAAATTAAAATGAGATATTTTACATAAGTCTACCTATGTATTTTTTAATTTATGTCAAATAGAGATTTCTTAAGATCTCAGACAGATCGGCAGAGAGGCTGACGGTCCACTTGATGGTAGGTGGCTACCGTCGCCTGTAACACAAGCAACGCCAAAGCTGCTGCAAGTGCTGCAAGCGCTGCCGACAACAATAGGATTAAGGATAAGGGATTGGAAAGGGATAGATAAATGGTCTCTGGCATCCCTTACTTCACTCACCGAAACACAACAGCACACGTGCTGTTAATTCACAGTAGTTTCTGTAAGGGGTGGTTCCTGCCGCCAAACGGGCTGCCTAAATGACTACGGAACGGAGTGTACCCTGCCACAACTTTCCAGATCCAGACCAGAGCCAAGTTTGAAAAGTTCATTTTTCAAAGTTGACTCTGCCGGGAACCGAACCCGGGAACCCTAGAACAGAGCGTTAAGGCAAGCACTTAAACCACTCATCCAACGGGCTCGTAGAAAAAGAAGTAATATATAATTAAGTTTTTAAACCGGAAGCCACAACGCACGATTCCTACGTACATTTGTCGGTTTTCAAAGGCTATTTATTTTTTGAATGACAGCATTAGAGCAGGCCAAATTAAAAGACTAATAACAGCCTTAAATGCCATTACCCTAAATTCATTTTAATAGTACCGCAGAGAAAAAATGCTCTGAAAGTCATTATTTCTCATAAACATCACGTCTCGTGTTATTAAGTATCGATTTGTTATCGATTATAAATGTTTCTAAGAAATCAACAAAAAAATACCCCAATTGTATTAATTATTTGTAATCAATTATTTTAATTCCCCAATTGTATCAATTATTTTGTATTAATTTACGTTTTAATTCTATGGGAAACACATAGGTATGTGGCCCATGAAATCAAAAACTTACCCAAGTAATTAATGTACCACAAAACCAAATAATGGTACGTTAATGTTAGTGTTTAATTCAATCCCCTACACCTTCCTAATCTCTTATCCTTAATCCTACTGCAGTCGGCAGCGTACTTGCAGCAGCTTTGGCGTTGCTTGTGTTATAGGCGACAGTAGCCACCCACCATCACGTGGACGTCTCAGTTTCGTTTCTTTTGTTTTAATTTGGTCGATATAGCGAACTATATAGCGAGGTAAGTTAAATAAAAAAGTAAATAAAATATACGTATCTCTTACAAAGTTATCCATAGCATACAGGATTCTAATAAACAGAGAGTGCCCAATTCTTATTTTTACGCCAATTATATTAAGAAATTATATTCAAAACTAGCTGACCTAGCAGACGTTGTCCTGCCCGAACCCGAAAATAATCCTGTAACCCGATTGTGGCGCCACTTATCGAGTCCAATTTTATTTTCAAACCATATGTCAAAGTGACGCGACACTTCATATCAATGAACGACGACGGTTAAATTATTTGAATATTCTTCATACAAAAATACTTAAATCGCTATTAAAAAATAGGGGGTGGGGGTAGGAAGGTGAAAAATACTTTCTCATACCTACCAAATATTAAAAAAAATCAAAAAAATCGGTCTAGCCGTTTCGGAGGAGTTTTGTTACAAACACTGTGACACGAGAATTTTATAATATTAGATATATTTGAAAATGTAAAATACCACTCAAAGGTACCTATCTGGTTTTATGCAAACAAAATGAACCAACACGAGTGAAACAAATGCAGGTAAAGGCCAAAAATAGAGATTTTTTTTCTGGTCGCTGGCTTTTTTTTTCTGAGGAGTGCTAATAAATTAAACTATACATTTAACAAGATAAAAATTTCATGATAATAAATATATAATCTCACTTCAAAGTGATTAAATCGACTATTTTCTACATAAACTTTTGTTTTATTTGGGGAACAACAGTAAAATATGTTGTAAAACCGATTTTGTATTTATTTTATACATCGACATAAGTAATGAAACAAGTTCATACGCAAGAAAAAAATTAATTCAAATTTTCTAACAATAATACTCTCATAAATTAAATATTTCTAAGTGATAACAGAATTTGTAATTTGAATTTTTTGATTTGATTGTATAAGTTATTATGGAGATAATATCAGTTTTTATCTATACTAATATTATAAAGAGAAAAGATTTGTATATATGTATGTTGGTAATTAATAAACTCAAAATTACTTTTAAATCGATTTTAAAAATTCTTTCACTTATAGAAAGCTGTGAGTAACATAGGCTACTCACCCTCCCCCCATCTCCCCCTTTACCCCTCCTCCATACAAATGTATGTTTGTAATGAATAAACTCAAAGACTACTGGACCGATTTTAAAAATTCTTTCACCTATACTGCCCTTCTCTAACTAAAAAGTTGTTTCTGAGAAAAACGGCAAAAAGGCGCGAATCCTAATTTCTAAAAAAACTATAAGTCGTAGATTAACGATTGTTGGAGAAATTAATTCTTACAACCTAAAAAATCCTTTCTGTTCAGAAACCCTTTTTTATTGTTTTTAAATCGTATATTTTCGATTTTGTTAAGCATTTAAATAATTTTTTGCCTCTAAAAACTGTACTAAAAGGTCGTTAACCATACCCTAGCGGCTTTTTAGTGATTTAATTTCTGTAAATTAACTTCTGTATGCTTTGTTAAATTTATTCTGAAATTCTTAGTTAAAAAGCTGTAAGTGACTTAATGGCTTTATAGCCAAGCTATACGCTCAGAATCAAATTACAAAACCTTTTCTAATTAGCAGTTATACCTCCATAGAAGCTTTTAAGCTAAGTATTGTCAATGAAATAGAAAAAGCACCTTGCGCGGATAACTGCCTTGTATAGTTAAATAATGCAGCTTAGCTGCTTTATTGTTAAGCACAAGTTGAAATTATTTTCACCGATTTGATAGAAAAAATGGCGTTAAAGAAGGATAACTGCACTTAAGTTAAGGTTTCCTTTGAAACTGCTTTTTAGTCTATCAACTCTTGATGTAATATCAAAGAGAATGTTAACTAACTTACTTAACTAAAAAGAAGTTATAGTTCCTTAGCGCCTTTGTAGTCAAGAATAATCAGATAAAGTACTTTTGACTAAGGAAAATACCGAAAAATAATCTTCAAAATTGGCAGTTAAGGTACTTTAACGCACATTTTAGCGAAGAAACGTTTTGGTTAGTCGCTTTTAAGCTAAGGAAACATCAAAAATTCTGTCACTTAACGGCTTAGAAATTTTCTGTTTCTCTGGAACTAATTAATATTTTTAAATGGTTTCTAGACTGAAAGATAGACAATTTTAAACTGTATTACTTTCAATTTAAAAGTCAAAATGGCCACTTGAGGGATAACGACTTTATGGTTAGAGGAGGGCAGTATAGAAAGCTAAATTATCAGCGAGTGATATTTTATAAAGAGGCGCGGACGTAGTCGCGTGCAATATGGTATATTTTAATTTATCTATTTAATTAATTTATTTATTCATTCATTATTCATTCCAGTTTACAGATGTAATAATTATTCGGTGACCTTTACACTAAGCATAGCTTGAATCGCAAAAGCCAAAATGTAACAGTAGACAGAGATGCAATTTAAATTTAAACAGTAAAAGAAAAAAAGAGATTTATGTGTATCGTGTGTGTATGTGTGCGCGTGTGTGCGTGTGTGATTGTATGCGTGCGTGTAATCAGAAGATCAATCATATGGCCAATACATGCATATTGAATAATTAAAAATTGTAAACAGACGCTTCTGCAGAGACTTTTAGATAAAAATACATACAAAATCTGGTAACTGTGGTATTTCTCACAGAACTACAACCTCGGGGTCTTCAAAACCAGGTTAAATGGACATTTACTGGGTAAGCGTGGTACACCTTCGGCAGCATCTGCACCTCACATCAGGTGAGATAGTGGTCAAGCGCTACCTTGATTTAATTTAAAAAAAAATGTTTTGTAGGTCATACCTAAACCGGACCAAAGCGTTAATCATTAGTGAAGCTGTTCTTAAGTTGTTTTTATCTCACACGTGCTTAAGATAAATATAATAAGCGAATGCACACATTAATATGTTATATCATAATACAATATTCGCACACACTCGCACAATAAGCCGGCAATTGGAGTTGTCGCAACACGAGGCATTTTGTGACTTTCAAAGCAACAATTTATAGCTTCAACTCAGCAGGTGACGGGATTGCCACTTGCGGCGCGTGAGCTTTGCGACTGCGCCCGCGGCGTACGCTGAATAACCCACCATCCACTAGTAATATTTACAGTTAGCTATTAGGTTAGCCGTACAATAAAAAACGTAGTCGCATTTTAATTTTCAAACGACATTTTGAAGTAAAAAGTTACTTTGCACATTATTTGATTTGCTGAAAAATTATAGACGAAAATTAGATTGCGAAACAGTAAATTGAATTTTAAATGCTTTAATATTAATAATAATAATGTATTTGTAATTTTGGTTTTGGAATTTATAATACTTTTCAAAATCTAATATATTTAATCTTTAAAATCTCATATCCATGTAAAGTAAAAAGAGATGGATATATTTTACAAGCGGCGTCCGGCATTTACAAACGGTACGATTTTAAGGGCTTCACTTAGAACTCGCTGGCGGCGGAGACAATTCAACAGGCCTAGAAATTGTGTTTTTTTTTTGTTTTTACCATTTGAACAATACACAAAAAAAAATTATTAATACAATTTTTTAAAGTGACATTAACTTAACTGACATTAATAGGTACAGAATTCATATGCGCGCAATAAGCCGTTTCCGAGAGAATTTTCAATAAAAGTCAAATTCTTCTTGTGTTCTAACTTTTTTTGTGGAGTTTCTATTACTTTAACGAAAATTCTAATTAATACAATTGGTTCTTCACATGTTTAAGTATAATATATATTTTTTTCAAAGCAATTGTCTTGTCTTCATTAAACAATGGATATTTTTAGTATTTAGCGTTAGTCTCCACCTTAAATGGCTTTCCTGCATCCCAGACAACGTGTATGCAAAATTTCATGTTGATCGGTTCAGCGGTTTAGGCGTGAAAAGGTAACAGACAGACAGAGTTACTTTCAACTTTTATAATATTAGTATGGACAAGTATACTAGTATAAATGTTTCACAGATAGGCGACCGACCTATTAGAAGGAATTTATCTTGTGTCAGAGCGCACTGCGTTTCTAAGTCATGGATTGGGCAACCAAAGGTAACAGTAATCACCTTTGTTGTATTAGTTTCAGAGATCTACGGATTCTCTATCCCCTCCAATCCCTTATCCTTTATCCTACTAACAGACACATCGGTAGTCCACCTTGTGTTAACAGACGACGCAACCAACTTAAGAAAATTATAAACTTCATTATAAATTATTTCATTAACACGGAGTATTTTATCGGAGTTGTTTGGTGGTTACCAAAATGATGACTCTCTGCCACACCGCATGCATTGACGATCGATATAAATAAACCGAGCTTTGACATGCCAATGCATGGACGCCCGCGCAGCCAACCGCACTTTAATATACTACCGTTGAGATCTACGACGGATATTTAGTGCCTGGGAACGTATAGAAATGGTATTAGCATCATATAACTCGAACCAATTGAATGGAGTGATGTCACATTTGAAATTCAGCTGAGGAATCGACAAATACCTTATTCGGATTGACTTCTCTCGCCTCTGCGCATACGTAAACCGCTTTGTAAATCGTACGTCGCTGGTCTCAAATCTTACTGATAAATAGTCTTGGTGATTTTAATGTATCGACCGGGCACTACCGTTATGGTCACGAATTGTGATGAAATTTCTAACATTAGCACCGTTCATATGAAACTGTAAACTTCATTGGACCAAATTGAAGGAAGACGCATTTCTTAGCACTTTTGTCGTATAAAGACACCAAATTTGTCAACGCTAATCATAACTTAACGATATTGCCATCACTCCAATACTAAATTTTCCATGCCTTTTGCTATTAGAAACAGTTCTTCAACATTGAGCATCAAGGTCTATTCAAAAATATTTCCAGGTCAAAACATTTCTCGACTGACGCGTTCCTTTTTTTATACGTTAAGGTCGGCAGACAGGCTGACGGTCCACTTGATGGTACGTGGCTACCGTCGCCTATAACACAAGCAACGCCAAAGCTGCTGCAAGTGCTCTGCCGACTGCAGTAGGATTAAGGATAGGGGATTAGGAGTGGATAGGGAAATGGGCTCTGGCATCCCTTACTCACTCACCGAAACACAACAGCACACGTGCTGTTATTTCACGGTGGTCTTCTGTAAGGGGGTGGTTACTGCCGCCAGACGGGCTGCCCAAATGGCTGCGAAAACGCAGTGTACCCTGCCACTACTTTTCAAATCCAGACCAGAGCCAAATTTGAAAAGTTGATTTTTCAAAGTTGACGCTGCCGGGAATCGAGCCCGGGAACCCTAGAACAGAGTGTTAAGGCAAGCACCCTAGCCACTCATCCAACGGGCTCGTCAAAATTTTCGTCCTGAATTTAGTCCATCGTTGTAGTCGGTCATATGTGCGCTATTTTAATATTTGTCCCTGATTATCTTTCCTTATCATTACCTGGATCTTCGGAATTCGCTGAAAAACTTCTCTTCAGAATTTTTTTGCATCGAGTCAATGCAAATACATAATATTCTTCAATACAAATTCGTTGCACTTACAAAACCTAATAGAGAGTTATGTGTTAAAGAAAATTACCTACATAGTTTATACTTTGTGTAACTCAATTTTTACCAATGTAATTAACTATGTAATTACGAATGTAATTAACTAAAGGATATTTTAATTAATTAGTTAGTTAGTTAGTTCTAAACATGGAAGTAGAAATTTAGATTATAAAATTTCCACTTTCTTTTACAATTTAATGATAATACCAAATCAAAATGGCGCTTGGCCTAGTTAAGGCATTCAAGATCTTGCGCAGTATGAAATGCAATAAAATTAATTTAACGACCAATATAAATAGTTAAAATTTATAAAAAACCGTATCCGTTAGATGAGCGGTTAGAGTGCTTTTCCTTGACGATTAGTTCCATGGGTCTGCGGTTCGATTTTCGGCTGGGTCGACTTTGGAAATGATCCAACTTTTCAAAGTTGGCTCTGGTCTGCATCTCAAAGTAGTGGCAGAGCACACTGCATTGAGCAGTTATTTGGGCAGACCGTCTGGCAGCAGTAACCACCTCCTTAACAGCATGTGTGCTGTTATGTGAGCCCATTTCTCTATCCCTTCCCAGTCCCTTGTCCTTAATCTTACTACGGTCGGCAGCGCACTTGCAGCACCTGTGGAGTTGCTTGTCTTATAGGCGACGATAGCCACACACCATCAAGTGGACCATCAGCCTGTCTGTCGATCTTAACATGTAAAAATTTAGCTTTTCTAGCACAGGTTATTATTAGTGAGTTTACGATAAAAATCTTTCAATAAATTCATCGCTCTATTATTCAAAAAAGTTCTGGATGTTGAAATAAAAACGATCTGAATAATTTGTTTAAGAACGGTTAATATAGAACTAAATTATAAAGATAATTGAGTGTGAGATTTACGACCATATATGGTCCATATGACAAATGGTCAACTAGTCCACATCTCAGTGTCCACATAGCATATGGTCCACATCGATGTCCACTACGGCATTTGAGAGTGAGTAAAAAAAAATGTAACATACACTGACATTTATCTTAGTAATCCTTTTATTATAGACTCCCGCCCCCGGCTTCGCCCGGGGTGCAATTTTTATGTAGGCCTATGAACATTCCCCGTTTATCCCTCTTTCCATTAGTGAAAATCGAATTAATCGGTCTACCCGTTCACGCGTGATGCCGTGACCAAGGGAAATAGGGATTCATTTTTTTATATATAAGATAGAGATATTGGTGAAATGAACAGTGTTCTGTTGGTAACAAAGTAACGGTAAAAGCAATAAATAAATTAAACTGGGTGGGGCGACATCTCAATCGGCGGCTTAAAGTATCGAAACTCTGTCGGCAAATATTTACATATATTGTGCAAATTTTTACAATTAAAACATGCGAATAATTTCAAAGTTTTTTTTTTGACAAATAATCTGTAATCTGAATGACATAATTTCATGAATGACATGAATGACATGTTCAGATTACATAATTTTTTTTCTATCAAACTGAAGACGACCTTATTTGTTTAATTTTTGTAATGTAAGTTTATGATGACCTTACCATGATTTTTACCACCTACATTGTTTTATTTTTCATATAATTTTCCTTACCCTAAGGTTGCCTGGAAGAAATCGCTATAAAGCGATAAGGCCGCCTTTTGTATTGCTTGTTGATTCTTTCTTTTTTTAGGGTTCCGTACGTCCGAATAAAAAAACGGAACCCTTATAGGATCACTCGTGTGTATGTCTGTCCGTCCGTTACAGTCAATTATCTCCGACCCAATTAATTCAATTATCTACCAGACCGATTAAGTTGAAATTTGGTACACATATCAATTTCTGTGACCCAAACGCAGAGGTGTGACGTGAATAGATGAAATATGTATATGGGAGGTCATTTTTGGGAGGAAGGTGGAAAATTAAAAAAAAATTTGAAAACACATATCAAATGGAAGGTCTTGTTGTAAAGATCTTAAATGTATTTTTTTGTAATTTTAAAATAAATAGTTTCCAAGTTATTCAAGAAAATAGACGAAATTTGACCATCCCCCCCCTTATCTCCGAAACTACTGAACCTAAAATTTTGATAAAAATACAGAAATTAGTTTTCTACGTAGAAGAAGTCCATGATATTAAAATAACATGGTAAGTCACTCAATATTGTGCGGATAGGTAACATCGTACGGAACCCTCTTCACGCGAGTTCAACTCGCACTTGATGTTTTATTATTTTATTATTTTTTATATTTATAGTACAAATAAATTGTTTTAATAATAATAACATCTTAAGAGGCTCTCGCTAGATGGCTGGATCAGGGGACAGATACAGAAGGCGGTACAGAAGGTTCCTCACTCTGCAGCCCTAACCACCGGTAGCTTGGGCCTTGCCCCGTTATTAGTGGACACCTAATTTTAAGTTTTTTATAATATTTATTGTTTTTATATACATATATATTGTAAAAAATTTAAAATTAAGAAAAGAAATAAATAAATGAATAATAATAATAAAAATCCAAATATCACTCAAAAAGTTGACACAATGTCTGAGTAGTGGCAGGCACTCAGCATTACTCTCATATAATATGAACTTCCTTACAGAATACTAAACTAAATTCACTCTGTCAGTAAAGGATTCAAGAGCCCCCCTATGTCCACCTTACCGTTTTTATCAAGGGCTAGAACAACACTTTCATCCTCCTTATCTTCTTAGGCTACGACTACCAAGAAGTAGACCGTAAGCCTCCCCACCTGCCATAAAAACTAACTTTCTGATGTAGTAATTAAGTCTTGAGGTTAGTGATACTATTGTATTTTTAGTACGTATTATAGCGTTTTTTCACATAGCATGGGTACGGTGACGTTTGGCATTTGAAAGTACTAGAGACGTAACGTTGAAAGCGAAAAAAAAGTCAAAATTATGCTAAATGAGTCAAAATTATGCCAACCATTCACATGGATCGACAAACTGTCTTCAAACAAGAAAAAAAAAAGAAATTAAGTTATTTTTCTTTCGATTATTTTTTGATTATTTTTCGATTATTTTTCTATAAATAATTTTGATTGTTTATTGCTAGTCTGCAATTCCCATCAAAGTTCATTAGATACTTGTCAGACGTAATCTCGTTTGTCCCAATAACTCGGAGTCGTAACATTGTGTCTTACTCGACGTACCGTGAAATGCCTGCGCACGCGCGACCGATCGCGTTAGACGCTTGTTTTGTTTGAGTTATGTACGAAATTAAACGTCAAGCGATTACAGTAATCGTGTAATAAAGACACCGAGTTCGTAATTAAATTATTAGTTGATCACAATTTTCATTGTTTACAGTAATAGCTGTTTAAATTTATATGTTTAATTAGCGTAATATAAACCTTTTGTGAATACAAAACAGAGATTCTATTTATTACTAGCGACCTGCCCCCGCTTCATTTATCCCTCTTTCCATTAGTGAAAACCGAATTAAAATCGGTTTACCCGTTCACGCGTGATGCCGTGACCAAGAAAAATAGGGATTCATTTTTATATATAGAGATGTGAACTCGTAATTTCGATAAACTGAACTGCCCGTTGGTAATTCGTGGAAAATATTTATTCAATTTTGATTGTCCATTGATAGATTTTCAATGAAATAATACGTCTAGTTTACCCTCAATTTCATAACGCATATTATCATTACTAATCTATATGTTTTTATGTAAAGTCAACCAGGAAAGTGCTTTATCACCCTAAGATTTAACATTCTTTGTATGTTGCAGAATGATAAGGTCTGTTTTCCTTTGAAAGTTCAAAGTGACATAGAGATTAGGTATTTATCATTTCGTAAAAGAAATAAGTTGTTTCAGTATTTGTAACCCATTGTCCTACAGTGTTATATGAATCACCAAGTAGATAAGGGCAGATAAGGATGAGAAGCAAAGCATGACTTGAAATTTAAGAATTTATGAAAGTCAAAATAATAATAATGAAATAATAGTGTGGGATCGATATGTCTATAAAGGAATGGTATTATAAGAAAACTAATTAGTCAAAAATTTGGAGTTTCAAGATGTCAAGATTTGCACACCGAGCGCCGGTTATTAATATTATTATTATTTTAAGTACTGTAAGAGCTGAATCTGATCTTTTTTCATTCCAAACGGAATGAAAAAAGATATTACTTTAACGGCACTTACAGAACTTGAAAATACTGTGCTTCCAGTAGACTAGCAAGCAGAAGTCCTAATTTGCTGTGGTCTCACGTGATTGATATCCATGCGCCCAGCGCTTTGGCGTTAACATATAACAAGCTGACACAGATATAGTGAGAGAAAATATTTTCGCTGTTGTTTCTATTAAAAGATCTAGCGTTACTCTTTGTGTTTCTTTTTTAACAACGTAAATTTCTCAAGCACCGTATACAGTTTTCAGCGTTTAATTTATGACATCTCTGTCCCCATTAAAAGAGGTAAAAACAATAAGGCTTTTCTTCTTTGTCAGAAGTTAGACTGATAGGCTATATTCCATAGCTCTCAATCCACCAGAGACTGGCAGGACTGCAGGCTCTTAAAGACAGGTTCTTTATCGTTGTGTTATCCAAATACTGATAAAGTATCCAAATATAATGAGGCAGTTGTTGTGGGTGGTCCCATTAACACTAGAGCAATGCCACACTCGGCCATGCTTCGTTTACATATACCCACAACACTCGCGCATAAATTGTCATTACCGTAATCATTCGATACGTTGTATCGATAAACTGGACTCGCTTCAATCGATTCGTCGATTTCAATTCACTGCTGGACGCCTTTAAACGGCTCCGTATTTCAAAATCTATTCGTTGGTCCTCCATTTTGTTTTTCTCACGTGCCGCGAACGTGTCGCCCCTGACGTATTTTATCGGTAGTTTTATTGAGTTTTATCGGATTATTATCGTAAATAAAACTCTATAGGGCACACGGTCATTCGGTTCAACGTGTATCCGTGCACATATTATCTAAAGTAGATTCCTACTTTCAAATGAGATTAGGAATATATCGAAATAACAAATTATAATCGAATTAGATAATACTAATGCTTTTTAGAATTAGTTTTACAGCCCATTTTATTCCAGATTCTTGCTCATTCCATCAGTTTTAGTTCTAATTTATATCACCTGTAATAACAATAATAACAATAACAGTAATGATTTATTTGCTGAATATGGGTAATTATGATGGTTTTACAATGAATAAGGCTCGCCACATTCTATACCCTTTGGGGTGTGCAAATATTTGAGAATATTATATATCTACCAATACTAAATTAATGACAAGGCACTATCAACTAAGTTATCAGACATATAATCTTTCAAATTGAAGTAACATCTATCAACCAGCAATTGTTTTATTTTCTTCTTAAATATATTCATATTAAGCTCCTTAATGTTGTTCGGAATCTTGTTAAATATCACTGGCGCCAAACAGAAAAACTCTTATGAAAACTCTTAGAAAAAGTCGCCAAACTCTTATGCATAAGGTCTGTGTGTGATTTGCGAATGCATAGTCTATTTGGATCTCTTTACGTTCTTTTACTATTTAATTCTCTGAAACACGTCTAAACAAGGTAGGGTTCGCCTTTATGTATAAAACAACCTCATATATAAAAATCGAAGGAAGTGTTAATTATTCTATGTTTTTTTAAAATAGGGCATACAACTATCTGTTACTTTTAGTTTAAACATTGCTCTAATACGTAATGTTCTGTGATATGCTAAATGGGTGCCCAAACATTTCAAAACATCAAACTATGTTTTTAAAGAGGCTTTAAAAACATCAACCATATTTTTGAAATAATATATATCTAGAGTCACCTAACGATAAAGCAGAGGACATGATTGACCCTCATCCAAGAGCACGAGATGGTGTAAAGGTTTAATTACGATAAAATTTAAATTTTAATTCTAAACATACCAACATTAATGTCCTGCATTACTGGTGTCTACACAATAAATTTTCTCATTAAATACATGTGGGCAGCTACTGTATTAGCACAGAATTCCATAGAAATAAGCGAACAGTAAATCCTTACTAGCTAACAAATCAAGGGAGATAATGATTTGTTCACATTTATGCAAAAGTCCTTTTTTGTAAGAAGGCAAACATTAGATATTAATAACTATTATACTGAGGATCATAAAAATTAAAGATCGGGGATGTGTTCACTCGTGTAGTTTTTAATCAAGTTGTACATACTAGAGATTTTCACCGGCTTCCCAAACTCAAAGTAACTGAAGGCCAATTTTTGCTTAAATTTAAGTTACGGTACGAGTAATATAGATAACCGCCAGAAAATTGCAAGAAAATCGATTGATCTCATTTATTTATTGATTATATTTTAAGATGAATTAAAAACGACATTAGAATCCGTGGCGTAGTTCAGAATTTTTTTTTATGTTAAGGTCGGCAGACAGGCTGACGGTCCACTTGATGGTAGGTGGCTACCGTCGCCTATAACACAAGCAACGCCTAAACTGCTGCAAGTGCGCCGCCGACTGCAGTAGGATTAAGGATAAAGGATTAGGAGGGGGGATAGGGAAATGGGCTCTGGCATCCCTTACTCACTCACCGAAACACAACAGCACACGTGCTGTTATTTCACGGTGGTCTTCTATAAGGGGGTGGTCACTGCCGTCAGACGGGGCGCCAAGGCAAGCACCCTAACCACTCATCCAACGGGCTATATTGACTCCTTAGATAGCTTCAATCAACTCCAATTTTAAGGAGCAAGTCAAATAATAAAAACCCATGGAAGTAATAAGTTGTAAAAACCACACATACAGTCATTTCATACTGCGTGGATTCCGAATACTAATTCAAAATCCATGGACTTTTTTTTTAGATAGCATCAGTCTCATATTTAAATTACTAACTATACCTACACATAATGAAATCGTAAACGAGCTGTGTCTGTATTTAAAGATTATAAAAAAAAAAACAGTTTGTGCACGTTGTACTTATGTTACCGAGGTCAAAAAAATTGTTTTTAGAATTTTTGACTGTTTGTTTTAGCGTAAACAAACAGACAAAAATTCTAAAAACAATTCTAAACCCGATTTGAACCCGATTTTCACTGATATATTGCAGCAAGCTTCCCGTAACATCGTGTTTGTTACCCGTGTCTCTGATATTTTTTCAAAAAATCAATTTGTACATGTTGTACTTATGTTACCGAAGTCAAAAAATTGTTTTTAGAATGTCTATTTGTCTGTTCGTTTGTGCGAGCTAATCTTTGAAACGGCTTAATCGATTTGAATGCGGTTTTCACTGATGTATTGTAGCAAGCTTCCCGTAACATTCAATTGGTTTACAAACAAAAATGTTACGCCCTATACCGTACGAAGTTGCGGGCTCAGCTGGTTACTAATAAAAATTAAATTGACACAACACAATTTTCTCTAAGAAGGTGGTATGTTGAAGCTAATGAGATACAAAAATATGGTCGACCATAATCGTAAATGTAAAGTCTTCCATGATCACAAACTTCGCACCATATGACTGTGGTATCCCGCGACATAAACTGCAACTAGTCGTGGATGCAATGCTAAATTCGATTACCATCTACCAATAAAAAGGCAACTGAGTAGCAAGTACATTGACCTATTAATCTACTTTAACTGCTTACATAATGTCATCGCTAGGGGAATAATAAGTGACGATTTATATATTTGTAGCGCGTGCTGTGCCGTCATCATGCTCTTTAATTATCACACCTAGGAACTGTGCCAATCCAATAACAACCTTAACCATTAAACGGAAAGTTTCTATTTGAATGGTTTCGTTAGTCGCTTGTGTTGTTTCTAGTTTATAATTGAAAATTCCATTTAAATGGTGGCGTTTACTCGGATTTGCTTGTTGAATCATCAAGTGTCGGTTCGAACGTTCTCTGATTGTAAACTTGTTGGAATTGAATTAGATCTGGCGAGTACATGATCGAGTTGCGGATTAAGTGTAAATTCGACGTGTACTGAATATTTAGTCTGTTGTTGTTTTTGTGAATACAGTTTAAAAGAAATTAGTTCCTAAATTTACTGGGTTATATCAGAGGTTTGTCGTTGCCATGATACCAATAAATGTTAATAATACACCAATAATACACCGAAAAATACATTATATTTGAGAAAAACACTCAGCTTTCGCAAAAAATAACAATGAAACAGCAATAGCTAGGAAAGTACCTACAACAAACGTGGAACTTTTAGAATTTAAGAGCAATTTGCCAATAAGTATGAAAATTAGCATCATGAACTCTAGCCTCTTACCGTGCTTGACATACGGAAGCCAAACGTGGAAATTTACAGCTAAAGCCAGGGACCAAATCACAACCTGTCAGCGGGGAATGGAGCGAAGCATGTTCAAAGTAAAAAAAATCGAAAAAATTCTACACACAAGAATAAGATCTTTAACAAAATCCATAAATGCATTTACCTACGCTCGAAAACTAAAGAGGAAATGGTCGGGCCATCTAGCGAGGCTCACGGATCAGAGATGCCCTGTAAAAGCAACTATATGGAAGGTTCCACAAGGAAAAAGAACTAGAGGCAGACCACTGACACGACGGGAAGACGAGATCATAAAAGCGGCAGGAACAAACTGAAGCCAGACAGCAAAGACATTTTGGGCATCTTTGGAGGAGGCTTTCACCTAACCCGAGGTCCTTGCAGATGAAAAATAATAAACAAATTAGCAAATCAGTTCTAAGCAAACTAATCCACTAAAAATAACCTATTAGAAATAAGTTATCATTGAATAAAAGAAATAAACGGAATAAAAGGCTTTTGCTTACACAAAAGTTTAAAAAATTCTTAAACTTGATTAACGGATAACAACCGATTTAATATAAGGGATGAAATACTATTGATAAGTTAGCCAATATTAATAATTTAATAATACAGTTATAGAGTTGAGTAATAGTTAAATTAGCATAATTAATAGCTTAGTAATTGAAGTATTTTGGTATATTATTACAATTAATTATATATGACATTTCCTCACCAAAAGTTGGAAGCTTTGGTTAATTTATTTTTTTATTATTAATTTATTAATTTATTAATACATGGCCTCCAAAGAGGCAGGCATCAGACAAAAACACACAACAAGGGACAAAGAGACGCCACACGTGGCAGATGCCGCCGCAATTACAGGAGACACAGCTTGCACAAATAAAAAGTCCAGAGCAACATCCCAATAATAATAATAATAATAATAATAATAATAAAATTGGAATTCTTATTATTATTATTATTAAAATTGGAATTGTTATTATTATGGAATTATTATTATTATTAATGTCATGAATAATTAAATGAATTTTCTGAACTACGGACAAGGATGAGTCTTTTAATTTTCGAAATGGCGTCGTTATAAGGGTCGACATCGTGACGACGATTCAATGGAGGAAAACAGCCCAAGTTGGTTCTGAACTAATTCAAACAAACCTGGGCGCTCGACATACGAAGCGATATATAAAAATTATACAAAGCGCTTCAGACAGTCTAACGGTCCTATTTAAGTATACGTAATTTGCTATTTTCGCATAATAGGAACGAGATTTGTCTAATTGCGCTATCTACTCTTTCAGGATCAAATTTATGGGATAAGCTGTTCATCACCTTGTGATTTCACTGTCCATATTGGGGTTAATTATTTTTTGTTTAAAAAGTTTTTTTTTATGTTAAGGTCGGCAGACAGGCTGACGGTCCACTTGATGGTAGATGGCTACCGTCGCCTATAACACAAGCAACGCCTAAGCTGCTGCAAGTGCGCTGCCGACTACAGTAGGATTAAGGATAAGGGATTAAGAGTGGATAGGGAAATGGGCTCTGGCATCCCTTACTCAACACAACACAACAGCACAACAGCACATGCGTGCTGTTATTTCACGGTAGTCTTCTGTAAGGGGGTGGTTACTGCCGCCAGACGGGCTGCTCAAATGACTGCGATTCGCAGTGTGCCCTGCCACTACTTTCCAAATCCAGACCAGAGCCAAATTTGAAAAGTTGATTTTTCAAAGTTGACCCTGCCTAGAACAGAGCCTTAAGGCAAGCACCCTAACCACTCATCCAGCGTTATTTAATTTATTTATTTATTTATTTATTTTTATTTATTTATTTATTTCTACGCTTACAACTATTTTTACAGGACTAAGCCTAAAGACAATAGTGTAACTATTAATACAACTTACTTTATTTCTTACAACTGTAGCATATTATGAACAATGCAGACTTTGTGAAGTCATTCAGAGAACACGAAAACAAGTCAATGCTTTCCGCGACTAGGTTCTCTTACATTATGCAAACATTAACCGTGAATTGTCTCTTACATTATGCAAACATTAACCAATTTTATTTTGTCTAAACAAGTAAATAAAAAATAATAATGCCGTTGGATGAGTGGCAAGGATGCTTGCCTAACATCTCAGGGACCCCGGGTTCGATTCCCGGCGGGGTCAAGTTTGGAAATTTAAATGTAATTTTCAAAATTGACTCTGGTCTGGATTTGAAAAGTAGTGGTAGGGCACACTGCGTTTCGCAGTCATTTGGGCAGCCCGCCTGGCGGCAGTGACCACCCCCTTACGGAAGACCACCGTGAAATAACAGCATATACGTGCTGTTGTGTTTCGGTGGGTGAGTAAGGGATGCCAGAGCCCATTTCCATTCATTATCCCCTCCTAATCCCTTATCCTTAATCCTACTGTAGTCGGCAGCGCACTTGCAGCACCTGTAGCGTTGCTTGTGTTATAGGCGACGGTAGCCACCTACCATCAAGTGGACCGTCAGCTTGTCTGTCGACATAACATAAAAAAAACAAAAAAAACACATTTTTAAAATCTTCCATGGTATTTTTTCTCATCGAATCCCATAGCAATTCAGAGCATGAACGGTGCCGATATCCAGAATTAAAATCAAATCAAACATGAGTGAATTGAATATCTTATTTATAAATCCGATCACAGAACCCATTGTTGACTCGATAAAATCATGTTCATGAAATATGGAGACACACGCCACATAAATGGTAGATATCTCAGAATTTCAATTATTTGGCATTCTTTTTTGTGTAAGGCATAACCTAGGAATAAGCTGTCGATTGTCGCACTAGATAATTTAGCGTAGTCATTGGCGACCGAAATGTTTTTTTTTAAGCACGGTTCTTTGATAAATTGAGTTATTTTAAACCATTGGTCCTTTAAAAATAACAATATTCTTATTCTTAAGCTGTTGGGACTGTAGCGTGAATCTTTTTGATGTCATGTTTGGTTTGACAAGAACGATCACTTATCTTTATCTTAATTTAATTTATTAAGATAACAAGTCTTCTATTAATATAAGATAACAATCTTATATTAATTTATATGTACACTCCAGCTAGAGTGAGAGATGTTAGTACACTGTTCACTTTGACAGGAGAAAAACTAGGGGATAAAGAGAGGATAGGGA
Organism: Bembecia ichneumoniformis; assembly: GCA_910589475.2. Classification (NCBI taxonomy): domain Eukaryota; kingdom Metazoa; phylum Arthropoda; class Insecta; order Lepidoptera; family Sesiidae; genus Bembecia; species Bembecia ichneumoniformis. The sequence goes on along the minus strand of OU342534.1, from coordinate 16,674,160 downwards.
TAAGAGAGGATGTTATTCCAGATCATCTGCTTTTATGGCTGCGGAACGCAGTATCACTAATGATAAAATTGTAATGGTAGCACTATTAACTATGCAAATGAACTTTTAAAAGTTGGCTTTTAAAAGTTTAAAAATTTAAAAATCCCATAAAAGATGCTTAATAATGCTTACTTTGAGGTTCATACAATTGGTGTGTTTAGCTTGGGATTAATTTATTTATTAAAAAAAAAGTGTGTATGTGTCAGCTGCGTAGCACAAATGACGTTTACTTCTTAAGTACGATTGTCTTTGATTATGCAATAGGAAAAAATTAAAAAAGGAAAAAAAATACCATCTATTTACTACAATATAATTAGGTGAAGCGGCGACATCTATCGTAATTGGGCAGAACTGCTTAGAAGAACATAACGTTTGTTTTAATTTTACTCCTGATAAAATTTCCATTCCCGGGGGCCTTGTATGGAAATGGTTTCGACTAAACTCCAAAAAGCGCAATATTTTTTTTCTATTGTCTTGTTTAAAATGTATACATTTTATAAAATCGTTATAAATTGCTAATCACAATAGAATTGAGATTACATAATAACATTCCGAAGAAGTACTTAAAGAGAGTATGTTTTTAGGGTTCCATGGGTCCGAATAAAAAAAAACGGAACCCTTATAGGATCACTCGTGTGTCCGTCTGTCCGACCATCCCCCCCCCCTATCTCCGAAAGTACTGAACCTAAAATTTTGAAAAAAAATTCAGGAATTAGTTTTCTACTTATTGATTATAGGAAAACCTATAAGAAGTCCATGGTAAATCACTCAATATTGTGCGGATAGGTAACATCGTAGGGAACCCTTTTCACGCGTGTTCAACTCGCACTTGTTAAGTTGTTTTTTTTTTGTGTTTTGAAATTCAACCCCCAACGAATAGTTGCTACATATCTACGCTCAATTTAGATAAGCTCGCGCAGAATTGATTCTTGTTTGTTCACATCAGGTAGGGAGTACGCGCGCTGCGTACAAATTGCCTACATTTTCTAGGCACGCGCAGAAATAGGGTCGGCACAAAAGTCCATCATTTTCCTACCATTTTAAACTAGAATTGAAATATCATCAGAAACGCTAATTTCCAATTCCTTTGAAACTACCACCTATTTAGTCACCTATTCAGACTAAAGTCCAATTGGAACTAATTTATGATATATTTTACATAAATTAGTTCCAATTGGAACTATGTCCATCGTTATTTTATTCTAATTGGAACTATAAAACTTGGAATTAGAGCGGGTTTACATGAGATCACTAAATTAGGACAAAGTCACTAAATACATTTGTCAATTTTTGGAAATACAGTGAATGATATTATGAATATATCATAGTAATCACCATACTGAAAATACATGTACACAATACACACGTGATAATTTATCATTGAGTGATGTATTTACTGAGGATCATTTAAACATCTGATGAATCATAAGCAATCATTGACTCGTAATTCTATGTTGGATTCATTATCAACCCAAGATAAAATCATCATAGAAGCAATATAGTATAAATATGCCCTTATTTATGTAATTAGATTTCAAGTAATTGTAATCCTTAAAGTGAAATAATGCCACAGAGGAACCATAGAAATAATGTACAATTCTAAATAGATTCAAAATTCAAAATACAATTTTCAATATGATTAAATTATTAATACATTATTTAAGAGTTTAATATTAAACACATACATATTATAATACAAGCTGACTGACCCCGCAACTTCGTACGTGTGGTGTTCGGTATAGCGCGTAACTTTTTTTTGTTTGTAAACCGATTGGAATGAAACAAACGCTAAATGTTAAGGGAAGCTCTCTACAATACATCAGTGAAAACCCATTCAAATCGGTTAAGCCGCTTCTGAGATTCGCGTGCACAAACGAACAGTTAAACAAACAAACATTCTAAAAACTGTTTTCTTTTTTTGACCTCGGTAACATAATTACAATGAGTTGGTTTTTTTTGTTTTTATAAATTCTATACAAACACGGCTTCTCTACGATTTTATTATATCTTTTTTTTATGTTAAGGTCGGCAGACAGGCTGACGGTCCACTTGATGGTAGGTGGCTACCGTCGCCTATAACACAAGCAACCCTAAGCAGTTGCAAGTGCGCTGCCGATTGCAGTAGGATTAAGGATAAGGGATTAGGAGAGGAATGGGCTCTGGCATCCCTTACTCACTCACCGAAACACAACAGCACACGTGCTGTTATTTCACGGTGGTCTTCTGTAAGGGGGTGGTCACTGCCGCCAGGCGGGCTGCCCAAATGACTGCGAAATGCAGTACTAATACATATATCCTCCACGATATGGTTATAGAAGACACTAAAATGTGTATTTAACAATTCATTATTTTGTTAGGTTACATTTGAAGGTTTTATTATTGAAAAAAGTAATTTTACACTAATATCACGATAACCCTAACAACAAACGCGTTGAAGGATACATTGCGATCCAATGTCTTTTATCTTTACCGAAGTCACACATTCACCTATGCGCAACGAGCATTGTATTATAATTCATTCCGTGTTAGGCATCAACAAACAACAACGGCTGCTATAAAAAGGCAAACTTATCAAACGACAATAATCCTTAATACTGAGTGACAAGGATTAAAATGAACGCTTTATTTTTGGTAATGCATTAAATATGCCTGTTTAGAATTTACTATCAGAAGCAACATTAGATTAAGATGAGTGCACATAAATATTGTATTGGTTACCCAAAGGTTTTTAATTTAAATTGCAAATTAATTCACTTTTTTTATTAACACAAATGAACTTTGGAGATGAATTATCATCCTAATGGAAAAATAAACTAATTATATTTTCAAACAAGGACTAGCTCACTATAAACAATATTAATTTTAATATAAGTATTCAACGCAGTGTGTATTATAATCAGAGTTTTTTTTTTAAATGTAAAAGTCGTCAGACAAGCTGACGGTCCACCTGATGGTAGGTGGCTACCATCGCCTATAACACAAGTAAAGCCACAGATGCTGCAAGTGCGCTGCCGACTACAGTAGGATTAAGGATAAGGGATTAGGAAGTGATAGGGAAATGGGCTCTGATAGTGTACTATTGTACTATGCTATTGTAAATAGCTTATATATAGTGATAGTGATATTGTACTAAGCTTGTAAATAGCTCTCATCTTTAATCTTACTGATGTAGTCGGCAGCGCACTTGCAGCACCTGTAGCGATTCTTTTTATGGGCGACAGTAACCACCTTCCATCAAGTGGACCGTCAGCCTGTCTGTGGACCTTAACATTAAAAAAAGTCTGTAAAGTTACACCATTTATAACTCGAGAACGGCTTGACCAATTTTTAAAATCTTTGATTTGTTAAATTTGTCTCTACTCCGAATAGCATAATAACTATTAAGAAATCTGTAATATTTTCAATAAAATAGAAATATAAATAACTGCAATCGGCCATGTTAACTGAAACACCAATCACAGCGAATGACGTCACGCCCAGGTAAGTGCCATCGCGTTGCTTGACTTTGCTTTGACAGAATGAAAAATCTGATGAGATGTCGGTGACGTCACGGTTCATCAGACGCGACGCCATGACACCTAAGAGCGTTTTCCCGCGTAATTCAAAATAGATTTAAAACATTCAATAATTCGCGTTGAAATTTAGTTTTTTGTTGAAATATTGTTTTTTTTTTTCGGATATGGTAGACGTGTATCTACATTATGGAAGGGAATTTCAAAATCTGTCATCATGCCTATTATTATGTGCGTCGCACCGAATGACAGAATAAAGGCATAACTTAACTAATTATACTGTGAATTCTATGTTATAAATGCAAGCAGATTTTTTGACAACGTCTTTTATTGCTAATATCTAAATGTTTATGCTTCTAGCCTCTCCTAGAAGTTAATGTATTTTAATACCACACCCATACCTTTCCGACAAATACCTCATAGACACACAAATTATTCACAAAAATACTGGTTTCCGTTACGCGTCAGGGTCAGTACAGGTCGGAGACAGTCATAAATACTAGTCTGATCTTAGTTAACTCACAATTGATACTGATTCTGATATAAAATAATTTCCATATTATGTTCAGATGCGTAAGCGCAGGGATATTTTTACGATCGACATTAGTGTCAAATAATTTCGAATATTGTTATGAAAATGTGGTTGTTTAACTCATTGACATTGAATAAAAAAATGATTTCTGCTTTCATTATTACATGTATAATACTTTTAATAGCTAGTTTGTTTATAGATATTAATGAAGTGTTAGAATTTTATTAATATTTATTTTCCAGTTGAACTACAAATTTTAGGATTCGTTTAAACAAATTTCTGATTAAATGTACCTAAATATTATTAATATAATTTAAAACCATAATCAAGTGTTTGCAAAAGTAACAACAGCACTTCTGCTATTCTGTTTCGGTGCATAAGGCATACTGGAATTCATTCCTCTTTAGTTGCCTCTATTTATGCATCGCTCATGATTATAGACGAAGCAACTAGTTCTTGTACCTACTCGCAATTATCTCTGCGATCAACTTTTTATAATACCATACAAACATTGCCGATGATAGCACTGTATTTTACCACACACAGTGCGCTGACAGTCAATTGATGTTTCACTTTCTATCTACCTACATATCTATACTTATAAAAATGTTTGTCCTGACTAACAACGCTCAGCCAAAACTCTAAAGTCTAGAAAGGAGAAATTTGGAAAATATCTTTATTTTAAAACGTCGCTCTCTGCTTCTAAACCGACCAACATATTTTGATATGGTTTTCACCATTAAACGATAAACGAGGAAGGTTTGTTTCAATAATTTGCTGGGATTTTTATTGTCGATAGATACTCCATTTTAACCTATTCTAAAATGTATACTGACTTAATAAAGTTGAACGTGCTGATCTCTGGAGCCGCGTGTAAAGGCGGCTTTTGACTATGGGATGTAATATAATATATATTACATACATCTTGAGCCATATATTTCATCCCGCAATTTCACACTTAATATTTAAAAATATTTTTCCATTTAATTGGTCAATTCTTGGGGAAATTTTTAAGTTATTGCGGACGAGCGTTGCGATACTTCACGTCTGTGAGCTTTTAGTTCGGGCATCTGACGAAACCAAGCAATTAATAGAGACAAAATACGATTATTTTTTAATTAAAAATACGATTATTTCTTTTATCTATACCTACATTATAATAAAATCGTAAACGAGCCGTGTCTGTATACATTAAAGATTTTTTTTCAAAAAACAATTGTAGGTCAAAAAATAGTTTTTAGAATTTTTGTCTGTTTGTCTGTTGTATCTAAAACGGCTTGACCGATTTGAATGCGGTTTTCACTGATGTATTGCAGCAATCTTCCCGTAACATTTAGTGTTTGTTTCATTCCAAACGGTTTAAAAGCAAAATAATTATGCTCTATACCGCACACTACGTGTACGGCTAGTTTAATAATGGATTTTTGTGTTTGTGTTATGACTTCATTATCTAAGACTCGTTCGAAACACAAACGTATTAAAAAAAATCTTTAACCCAACTAATCAGGTGGTAACAAGTCAACCGAGAGATATGAATAAGCAAGGTGCTAAGAGGGCTATGGTCAAAAATCGAATCGCCATAGAATGGTCAATATTTTTTCAATAGCTTTTAAGGAAGGCTTAATATCTTGTTTGGAGGCTCTAATAACAAATGACTACAATAATGGATTATTACAAGCACTCAAAGCGGTTAAGCGCTCATTAGTAAAACAAACAGAGCAACAGTTATGCTTACACTCCGTAGTTCCATGTTTGCGTCTGCTCCGAGCACTTAGTTGATCCGTTATAACATTTCAAACACAAATACTACGTAATGAATCATTTTTAGAACTTCATTTAATTAAGAAAGATATAGATTACGAGTTAATGTAAGACAGAAGGGAAAAAAGCAAGAAAGATATTAAAATGATATATTTAAAACATTTATATCCATTAAAAGTTATTATATCTGTTAAAAGTAATGTTGTGGCCATCCTATTATAATATTTTTAACAAAAATACTAAGTAATAAATCATTTTCATAACTTAATTAAGTAGATTATTAAAGAGAAATTATGATTATGAGTATTAAATATAAGAAGGAACGAAATAAAAAGTAAGTAAGATAATTAGAAAATTAATTAAAATGACGATTTTATCAATTAAATAAAAAAGTTTAAAAGGGATAAAACGAAAATATACATTTAAGTTAAAAAAAAAAAACATATTTTTTGCAATGTAGATATTAATATTAATTTGATGTTAATTATTTCATTAATATATTTTGGAATATCGCCGACGCACGGCTTCCTTCAGCCATAAAATGGGATGCTGGTTTTTCAGCATTTGTGCTATCGTGTTTTATAAATAAGAAACATCGATGATAAGAAAATGATGACAGTGTCCCATTTTTTCACTTTGACCCTTAAATATGTCTTCGAGAGGTTTAATGCTTTAACATGAAGTCATTTACATGTGAATATGTGTTAAAAAAAACTGTATGAAATCGTTTGCAAACAAAAGAACTAAGCAAGCAAACAGACAGACAAGAATAGTCTTCATACATTAAAACTGAAAAAACTACTTCAAACCTTTTTTATAATAGTATTTTTTGTTATAACTTTTTTAAGTAGCAGTATTTTGACTTTAAAAAGAGATTTTTTTATCCTATTTTTGAGAAATAAAAAAATTATTTGATTTGATATTTTATGTTTTCTTTCAAAATTAAAAATGTAATTAGTTAAAATAAGTTTAGTTTGCTCTTTAACTCTTTAATTTTATAAATAGTAATAATGGTGTTTTTTTTACTATTTATAAAATTATTATTATAAAATAGGTAATAACAAGTTTATCGAGGTCTTCTGAATTTTTTCATAACATATCGCTGAGAGTCTGGTCTTCACGCTTAATTTTTCCAGGACATTTGAATTGGTCCTCCTAGCTGTCCATGCTATGCGAAGCATCTTTCTCCAACAAAACATCTTAAAGCCGTCTATTTTCCTACTATCCTTTGTCCGAATCGTTCAAGATTCCGAACCGTTGAGAAACACCGTCGGTCGGAGGAAATAGACCTTGCGGCCGATCACCTAGCCGCTGGTGTGACCAAGTAACTGGCCTCATTGATCTTCCCGTAACACTTGCCCTGAGAGAAGCTGAAGACCGGACGGAATGGAGGTATGCAGTGCACACAGCTACGAATATCTTTCTCCAATCATCTTTCTCCAACAAAACATCTTAAAGCCGTCTATTTTCCTACTATCCTTTGTCCGAATCGTTCAAGATTCTGAACCGTTGAGAAACACCGTAGGTCGGAGGAAATAGACCTCGCGGCCGATCACCTAGCCGCTGGCGTGACCAAGTAACTGGCCTCATTGATCTTCCCGTAACACTTGCCCTGAGAGAAGCTGAAGACCGGACGGAATGGAGGTATGCAGTGCACACAGCTACGAATGACTTTAAGGGACACGACCTTCAGTACTGAAGAATACGACTGAGAAGAAATAAAATAGTATTATTATTATATAATTATTATCTATAGAATAGTTAAAAATATTATGAAATGTTTGGTTACAAAGCAAACATTGTTCTTACTTAACTAAGTAACATTGAAATAAATAACTTATTTTGTAAAATATAGTCATTATATGAAACTTTTACAGCAGAATTAACGTAATGAACTATAAAGGCTGCTGAAATATGTGTAATAATGTATGTTTACAATAATGAAATGTGTATAAATTTCCACTAATCCTTACATAGTTGCATGCCTTTTACGATCTTAGAACAGCGATAGCAATGTATTACGAACACTTAGGGAATTTAAACGCATCTGCTTTTACAAGTACAATCTATATTAAAAATAGAAAGAGGTAAAGTTAGCAAGTTTGGTTCGTGTCGTGTATGAGCGGAAGAAACGATTTATTTTTACAAAGAAAGATGACTGTCAAAATTACCTAACTTGTCCGAGCAAACCGTTAAACTTGCCAATGATGTGTCGCCGGTTCACTATCGCAGGTAACTTCGTAAAAGCTCCGAAGAGTCGCTTTCATATCGCTTTTTGTCGCACAACTAAAACTCTTGACCGGCCGCACTCTTATTGATACTTGGCGCCAAACGCCTTTTTGTATTTGGAATCTACCAGAAAATGTAAACAAGATTTGTAAAGAAGTTCGCACATCTGGGACTATTTTTTGTTAGACGAGCGGTATCTGGTTGGAACCGGAGACCAGTAATTAAATCTATGGTTTTCTCATTACTATATCCTATTAAAATTAAAAACTCATATTTATGTATTGTTCTCTATATAACACTATTATATATGTTTTTTTTAAATGTATTTGTAATTTTTTGTATGCTGTTAGGTTTGCTATTCAATAAATAAACAATAAACAATATGTAATATATATTATTATTCTATATATAAGAAATCTGGAACTACTTGCCATATTATTATTATTATTTTTACAATAGTGCAATAGGGTATTTTAGTCTATATGAAAAAAAATCTAAAAGTATATTATTGAGATAGCTTTGGCAAAAAGCAGTCGGAAAATGTTAGTTTTAGTTCGTAAAATAACAAAATAAATTTTAAAATTAAATTCAAAGTTTTCAGAATTTTTAGTCTGTTCTTAAACACAATGAAATAGTAGCCGCCATGTTTACGTCATACGGTTGTGTAAACAAAAAAGTGTCAGTCAGTGTCATGTCAATTACCGGCGCATTTGTTTACACAGCCAACTGACGTCATGACCACAGAGCAAAATGGTTTCCAGCGTTTTCGTCAAATTACGCGCGAAATTTGAAAATGTAAATTTTAAATGCATTTTTATTAAACTTATCGATTGAATAAAAATTTGGTGTTTTTTTTAGTGGTTCATTAGCACTACAGAATCTAATTGAGACTAAAAATGGGTGTAATACCCTATTCTTGATGAAGGTTTTAGGCTGCCTATAATTACCGGGAAGAGTCGACATTGTGCATGCCTTTGACAATTTAAATTAAACGGCGATTGAAACCGTGTGGCACAGATAGTTAGAAAGATGTCCGTTTTCACTGAGTTTTAAAAAACAAACAAGGCAAGGGAAAGCTACTGAAAATTATGTTCTTTTTTTTGTCTGTTTGTATGACAACTTTTTTTTTCTTTTTTGCGAACCAACGTTTAGTATGGAATTTAGGGTGAATAAATGCTACATTTATCGCAAACCGAGAGCAAAGGTGAGAGCAAAATAGCGTTGATAAATTAAAAATACAACACCTTAGAAAACATATGAGTAATATAATGCCCAACATTTTTGTCGCTGTGACGAGTAAAAAAGTTTACTACGTATATGTTAATCCCTGTATGATAAATTTCATCCAAATATGTTTAGCCGTTTTGGCGTGATTGAGTGAGAAACACACAAACATACAAACTTTAGAGCAGTTATAATATTGATAGCAGTTTAAATATTCAAAAATCCTTTCTTAGAGGATGCTTACTTTATAAAATAAACCTATATTCCAAATTCAGCTCTAGACTTAGTAGTTTTGGCCGTGCGTTGATAATCAGACAAGCGATTTTATTTTGGGATGGCTCAGCAAAATACCAACTTGCTGCACTCGACTCGGTGGATCGCAGAGCTAGGAGGCTCATTGGCGATGATACACTAATAAGAACTAAGCTGCAGAGCCTGGCACATAGACGCAAAGTTGCCTGTCTGTGTGTATTCTATAAGATGTACTTCGGAGAGTGTGCTCGAGTGCTGCATGAGATCATACCGCCTTCCCCTTTCTTCTATCGGACATGCAGACGTACGGCTGGTCACCATCCTCACCTTGTCGAAATCCCTCTAATTCGGACCAAGCGCTTTAAAACATCTTTTGTGATGCGCACTGCTAAGGATTGGAATTCTTCTGGGTGAGCTCGCTCCATCGTCGGCCTCATCCTTCCTACATGGATAGATGCTGGTCAAGAGCAAACCCATCTTTGATAAAAAAATTAAAAAAAAGATGTAAAAATCATATACGTATATGATTTTTACATCTTTTATTTCGAGACGGAAACAAAAGGATATAAGTCACAGATTACTCTTTATCTTGATGATTTATTGAATTAAAAAAAATTAACACAAGATGAAACTTGTAGAAGCATAAATTATAAAACAAATTCGATATAAAAATAATTCAAGATTTTAATTTAATTGGTCAGTGAAGGTTAACACATGGAACAGAGGAGTTATTATATAATAAATCAACGTCTTATAAAAATTGTAATAAAAATATGCTCTTAGATTACTTATAATGATTTACGATCGCAATTACTTCCTTGAATTAATTCGAGCAAATGCAAATTCAAGTCATTTGTCATGAAATATATTCATTTGAAAGATTAAGAATATTATTTTTTAATTCATACCAACATCTTCATAGCCTAAGGGTATACTTCCACGGATATAAGCTTCTTTCTAGACAAGCCTATAGAAAATAGGTATTTGGAAATCTATTGAAACTCTCTTACATGTAAATAAATAAATAAAGAATCACATGTCAAATTACAATAAACATTTATTAAAATTAATAAAATTTAATTTCTATGTTAAAAACAATAAAAAACTTAATTAAAAGTGATTTCTCATAATTTGCGGTCACTTCAAAAGCGGGTTATAAACTGGATCGAGATTGAAACGATATCGGAGCGGTACAGATCGGAATTTGATTCAATGCACATAAAATGTTAGCATTAGAATCTAACGACTGCTCACTAATTGTATAATTTATACTTTAAGGCTGTACCGCTAAAAAGGTTATTAAATAGAACGGATCTTTCGATTCGTATCACTTTTAATATCGATCGTGGTATACTTGATAGTAAAATATCATAAAAACCAGTCGGGTACGTTGTTTATAACAACATTGCCTAGTAAATTTCACCGAAGCTTTTGTATGGTATTAATTAGGAAGATAAACATCAAAGTCGTCTTGTGTTCCGTCTTTTAAACGAACCGAATTGACCTCGTTTGAAGTTATCGCTTGTAAATGTAATTCTTTGATAAAAAAACTGATATTATTATATAAATTAGATGTACCTGTATATTAAAATTATCAGTGTGGTAAAGAAACGCTTGCCGTAATTTTTTAATAGCTTACCTGGGAAGGAAATCTGTGTTCAAAAAGAAATTGAAGGAATGTTGCTTGTGTTAATAAAATATTACTTGGATGGTGATATTTAGATTACTTAGTTACTTAAATTAATTGGAGTACTTAGATTTTTGAACAACATGCAAGCTTAGAATAGGGTTACATATAATATATTATATGATTTATTATATATTATATGATTATTTGAAGAGCCCGTTGGATGTAGGCGATAGCTTATGTTATAGGCGACGATAGTCACCTACCATCAGGTGGACCGTCAGCCTGCCTGCCGATCTTAACATAAAATAGATTGTACATATTTGTCCAAATTAATTCTAATGAGTACGAGATAGTTTTTTTTTTCTTGATCAATTTTTTATTTCTTAATTATTTTTCTACTGTTAAAATTTATGACTAATTTATATATTTATTAATTATAATTATATTGGTTGGATAATTGCGGAATTGGTGCATATGGAACCAACCCAATTGAGCGCGATTTGATTGCATATAATTGAGAAATATGTAATTTTGTAATTTAATATTTGAAGTATTACCCCTGGTAAACACCTATTTGAATAAACCCCTGGTAAATTTAAATTTAACTGGTAATTCTAAATGACGATCATAAGAGTTTCTTGGGGAAACCTAATTGATAAATAAATATTTTGATTTGATTTGATTTGAAATAGATTTTAATTTGACAGTTCAATTGTAATTCCCGTTTTTTATATACCTAATACATGTACATACATGTACATACATTTGAATTCTTTGCTATGACTTTTTAAATAAATCCTTCTTTCAATAGGCGTTGAAAGTTTTCGAATTGACATGGCGCAATGACAATAGCTGCAATATTCGCAATCATTGTGGTGTCTGTTATCAAAAACGCCTCACCGTTATAACTCTGCAACATAACTAACCGAATCGCCGGCCGGGCGGGCTTCCCACGACCCCAGAGCTACATTTCGCTGTGCTCTATCCAATCTTACTTCCTAGTGCAAACCAAATACAGCTTTAAATCGAACACAGCACGTTTCAAAATAAAACCGGCAGAATCGGATTCCCATTCAAAACCGATGTCTCATACACACATGGACGTCACAACACCTTCGCGTGAGCGGTTGTGTGAGTGAAGAAGTTCCTATTGAATGGGTTCGAAATTTAAAAGTAGCATTTGAATTCTGAGTGTGTTGAAGTAAGTTTAGAGTGTGTTTGAAGTTTTATTTAGTTGTGTGAGTTAGTTGACCAATATACAGTATGTATGTAGATGAAGAAAAAATATATGTCATAATTTTTTAATGGCCTCCTTTATAATGCTTGCTTGGGTCGCTTTATAATATAAAAAATATCAAACTCTCAGAAATATATATCAAACAATCACATTATCAACATAATCTGTAATAACCTCTGTTATAGTTTCTATTTGAGTTCTATTGGATTCTAAAAACGACAAAATTTGTTTCACATGGAAAAATAAACATTAAATTGAACAGCCCATGGTAGGATGTGCTGTGCCCCCACAGGAAAATCGCCTGTGCCCTTCGAAATAAATTTACAGACTTGTTATTTTACGGACCTCTTTCTCTTACTCAGATGAGTAAGAGATCCCAGAACCCTTTGTTCCATCACAACTTTATAGCCTAATCTATTCCGTCGAGATCGTTAGTTCATTTGAACCCCCTACAACATGGATGTACAAACGGTAGTGTACACGTGCCCTACATCTATGACCTACCTACGCCAAGATACACCTACCTAACTACATTACTTAAGTATGTGCAAACAAGTATATTAATCAGACATACTTGCGGCATCTTCTGAGTTGATCGCTTGTAGTCTACAATTTTGAGGTAGATATGCAGTTTAAGTTTGAGCACCCTTACCCAACAATGTTACATTTGTTTATAGACGACGGTAGTCACCTACCGTAAAGCACCCAGTATAAATATATCTTTTGGAACATACTGTATATAATATGACGTGTACAGAGATGGGAGGTCGCAGTATAGTAGACAGGTGACGCGTAGTTGTGTCGATAGTGCGCATGTGTGCGTGGAATGTCAGAGTTTACCGCATAGAAGGGTGTTACATTACTATAGAATTGGAAATGTCCGTTACACCGGCCGCTTCGCCATATTGGTCGAATTTATGGACGATTGCAATGGCTATTGACAGTTCATATTTCATTATATTATATTGCTATAATGTTAGTAATGAATATTATACTCGTTAATTTTAATATTAACGTTATTGATATAATAAATTACATGTGTAGGGGTTGTAAATCCCTACATAAGATTTTTGTATTGTCAAATGTCAGTGTCAGTTGTTAACCTGACGAAAGTGCGCTTGAGGGATGCAAATTAAATCACATTTATTGTTGGACCTAATTTAAATACGATACTGCGAGTGTCGCTTAGTAGCGAGGAACCACTTACTACTAGTCTAAGAAGAGCACCAGCTGTTGCTGGTTAAAATCCACTCGACTGTCCGCTGAACTCTTGAGTGCTGGTCTAAGAAGGTCATCAACTGTTGTTGGATCTTATCTACTCGACTGTCAGATGAACACTGGTTTATTTGCATATGTGTTTCGATAATATAATCTTAGGTGACCTTGGTAGTGAAAAGATTTGCTTTCCTCATGAAAATTAGGCTTCTAATGCAAACATGCATTTTTAAAGTTAAGATCGGTAGACAGGCTGACTGCCCACTTGATGGTAGGTGGCTACCGTCACCTATAACACAAGCATCGCCACAGCTGCTGCAAGTGCGCTGCCGACTACAATGGGATTAAGGATAAGGGTTCTACGTGCTTGATGACAGAGAAAACAGCACGCTTCTATACGTTAACTCCTTAGCAGCTAAAATACATATATCTAGGTTGCCTTAAGTTATTTTAACAATGGTTTTATTTCTGAAAAATAAGCCATTTTTCTATAAATTCACTTTTTCCTGTATTTCCTTTATTAATTTCATGTACGTAACACCGTAAACGCTGTTTTATATCCCAATAATCACTGTACTTTTCCGAAAAAATAAAATAAAAACAGAATTGACGTAAAGGAAACTCTATGTAAATGTGAAAGTATTCCAAGATATTTGTTTCTCAATGTTTTAATGTTGTAAACATGTTTGGTTGTGGATCGGAATTGGATCTTAGCATAGGCATACACGGACGATCGAGGCATAGGCTATGTCTGCTCATAGGTCATATAAGGTACTTATTATCCTGGTTATTGGGATTTATTGATTAAATTTGAATTATTATCTAATTCCAATAAGATAATAATTTAAATATAATGTTTATTTTAAAAAACACTTAAGTTCAGCTTAAGTTAAGTTAAGTTCAGCTTCACTTAAGTTACTGAAACCCGACGATGCTTGAAGAGGTCAGTTGTTTCGCTCTGCATCGCGAGACACCACCTTCGCATACCTACTCATTGATCTGTATACCTTTCTGTGTAGTAAATAAGTTCTATATTGCATTGCTACCTAACGTGCGCGCCGCGTAGCGTTTAGGTGTGATTTGAGCCATAATCTTTCTTAACATATAAAAATGAATCCCCATTTCCCTTGGTCACGGCATCACGGGTGAACGGGTAGACCGATTTTAAATCGGTTTCGCTAATGGAAAGAGGGATAAACGGGGAATGTTCATATACATAAAAATTGCACCACGGGCGAAGCCGGGATCGGGTCGCTAGTTAAGAATAACAATTAGTTTAAAAGCTATCAACATTTGACGTGAGCGATACTTATTCACTTGTATTTTTTCTGCATTATACAAAGCATATTTCTCAGTGTGTTTATGGTTTCAAAGAAAACGACTCGTTGCAATGTTACTCTTAATAAAATTTTGCACTCGTTGTGTCCTCGACGTTATATGTGACAGTGCGCACGAGTTGATCGCGGCAGGTGAACGGGAGTTTGTGTGCGTGAGGTCACTGTGTTGCGACACGCTGCGTCTGTGTGCTAAGCGCAGGGCGTGTGGTGTGTTGGCAGACGATCGCGCTGCGAAACTAAATTACTGACCAGTACAAAACACTTAATTTATTGTTTAATATTATGCTTTATACTCCGAATAGTAAAAAAAAACAATATGAATCACAAACAGATTCTGAAGCGGTTTTCACCTTTATTTATAGATTTTCTTCTAAGGGGTTCTAGCTTTTACTCGCGACTACATTTTCTTTAGGTGTTAAAACATTCGTTTTTTTTTGTCAGGTCGGCAGACAGGCTGACGGTCCACTTGATGGTAGGTGGCTACCGTCTCCTATAACACAAGCGACGCCAAAGCTGCTGCAAGTGCGCTGCCAACTGCAGAAGGATTAAGGATAGGGGATTAGGAGTGGATAGGGAAATGGGCCCTGGCATCCCTTACTCACTCACCAAAACACAACAGCACGCGTGCTGTTATTTCACGGTGGTCTTCTGTAAGGGGGTGGTTACTGCCGCCAGACGGGCTGCCCAAATGTTTGCGAAACGCAGTGGTGCCCTGCCACTACTTTCCAAATCCAGACCAGAGCCAAATTTGAAAAGTTGATTTTTCAAAGTTGACCCTGCCGGGAATCGAACCCGGGAACCCTAGAACAGAGCGTTAAGGCACGCACCCTAACCACTCATCCAACGGGCTCATAAAATCGTTAAATCTTTCTTGCTCATCTATATCTATGTATAATCTATACTAATATTATAAAGCTGAAGAATTTGTTTGTTTGTTTGAACGCGCTAATCTCAGGAACTACTGGTTCGAATTGAAAAATTCTTTTTGTTTAGTTATCGAGGAAGGCTATTATAGGCTATATAACATCCCGCTACGATAATTAGTATTATATATGTATAAGCAGTGCCCAGCCAGTACCGCGCGCCCCATGCGCACGCCGCCGCCGGCTGTCGCCGCGCCGCCCCGCGCCGCGCCGCCATATGGGTCCACAGCGAAGCGTGGCCGAGTTCAGCTAGTAATATTACAAAGAGAAAATATTTGTATGTATGTTTGTAATGAATAAACTCAAAGACTACTGGACCGATTTTAAAAAAATTTTCACCAATAGAAAGCTACTTTATCAGGGAGTAACATGCTACTCACTCTTCCCCATCTCCCCCTCTTTACCCCCCTCCATACAAATGTATATTTGTAATGAATAAACTCAAAAACTACTGGACCGATTTTCAAAATTCTTTCACCTATAGAAAGCTATACATGATTAAGTAGTAACATAGTAAAAATACTATGTTTTTATTTAAAAATACTTATGTTTTTAAGAGACGGGGACGAAGTCACTTGCAACAGCTAGTATATATGCATATAAGGCGTTGATGTAATTATTTCTAGATGATCCTTTGTGAACAGTAGGTAGTTTGTCTGTGCGTTTGTGTATGCTAATTACAGAAACTGTTTAACCGATTTGAATGCAGTTTTCATTGTTGTATTGTGGCAAGCCTCCCGTGACTTTTAGTGTTTCATTCCAATCGGTTTACAAAAAAAAAAATTTACGCTCTATACCTCGTTTGCGCTAACTGCATACGAATTTGCTTGTTCAGCTAGTACTAAATAAAAGTTTTCCTAAAGATACTTGCAATTATTTACATACACGAGGTCCATATTTTCACGTTAAAACGTAGCTTATGTTTCTCATGGTAAGTAATAGCTATCAGTAAAAATAAGTTCTGTAAGTTCCCATATTACAATAACATATAATTTTTATCTCTATACATCTTAAAAAAAACTTTGTTAGAAAATATTAAGTGTTATTTCATCAAGTTACCACATGGTATAAATCGGTATAATGACCGGTTGTCAGCAATCGATCGTGATATAATTATAATATACGGGTTCATTAACGTTGCCTCGTAATTTGGCCTAATACTTCACTAATAGAACTATATCCATATAGATGACAGCCATGGGAACTTTTAATTCTATTAACCAAAGCCTTTTAATGAACTCTTTTATCATGATTTAATGGTTATATTTTCTTTTAATAACTCACCTGGTTGTTTATGACTTTATTTTGGTGACTAATCTGAATTTGAATTTAAAAAGAAATGCCGTTTGTTTACTTAGCGGTATATAATTTCATAAATGAATTTTTTTATTAGAAATCTTTATTTTTATTTCGTACTAACTGAGCCCGCAACTTCGTACGCGTGGTACTTTTTGTTTGTAAACCGATTGGAATGAAAAAAAAAACACTAAATGTTACGGGAGAATTGCTACAATACAATAGTGAAAACCGCATTCAAATCAGTTGAGTCGTTTCTGAGATTAGCGTGCACAAATGCACAGACAAACAGGCAAAAATTCTAAAAACTATTTTCTTGACCTCGGTAACTAAAGTAGGTACTACTTGTAGAAATTGTTTTTTTTTTTTTTTAATATAAATATGTAGATTAAAATTTAGCGTTTTTTTTTTTTTCTTTTTTTTTTTTATTAAAGATGGGTTTGCTCTTGGCCATCTATGCGTGTAGGAAAGATGAGGCCGACGATGGTGCGAGCTCACCCAGAAGATGCCTATACACACGTTAAGGTCACTTCTCCAGCACTTACTCTTTATTTAAAAAAAATATTTTAAATTGTCTTGTTTTGCCAAAATGTTAAATAGACTTAAACGTGACAATATCCATTGTTTAATAAAGATGTTACAAGAAATAGACAAGACAATAAATTAAAATAAAAACTAAAATTACCTAATCTAAAAATAAATTAATACTAAATTGATTAAAACTAATAATATAAAAATGGACCCTGCGGCATTGTACCAAGTACGCTGGCAGCATTCCGTCATTCCGGGGAGTGACTGTTCCGATCTCGGATCATCTCCAACTCCTTGGTGTGGACCTTACAGCCGATCTGAACTTCGGTAGGCACATCGAGTCCATTGCCAAAACAGCTGCCAAAAAGCTGGGCATCCTTTCCAAGGTTAAACGGTATTTCACTGCGAGGCAGCTCCTGGACTTATACAAAGCACAGGTCCGGTCTTGCATGGAGTACTGCTGTCACCTCTGGGATGGGTCTGCCCGTTACCAACTGGCCGCACTGGACTCGATTGAAAGGCGAGCAAAGAACCTTATTGGCAACGACACCCTTGTGGATTCCCAACTTCAAAGCCTGCAGCATCGCCGAAAAGTAGCGTGCCTATCGATTTTCTATCGTCTACACTATGGAGAGTGTGCATCTATGTTGTACGATTTAATCCAACCGGAACCGTTCCACTTGCGGACCACTAGACGTGGGCAGGGGTTTCATCCCTTCGTGGTCGATGTACCTCGATCACGAACAAAGCGTTTCAGTTCCACCTTCCTTGTTCGAACTGCTAAGGAGTGGAACTCATTGCCTGCGTCTGTGTTCCCACAGAACTACAACCTCGGGGTCTTCAAAACTAGGGCAAATGGGCATTTACTAGGTAAACGTGGTCCACCTTCGGCCACATCTGCACCTCACATCAGGTGAGATAGTGGTCAAGCGCTACCTCGATTTCATAAAAAAAAAAAAAAAAAGCATTTCCTCGTTGAATGGCCAAACTAATACGTTGGCCGAGGAAAGTGCCAGCTCTTCGGTCTCCCGTCGCATCAATAAGCCTCTTCGAGATGTCCTTGAAGAGGCTCATTGCACGGCCGAGTGTCTCGACTCCGAATGGTACCAAAACGTGACAATTATATTACGAATAGAATTACACAAAGCATACTGTTTTCAGTTGTAAAAACGTCAAAATACTGACATTGTGTTAGTTACCTACTATCCCCTTATAAATTACCATATAGCACTTGTGCTATAAATTATAGCACTTGTGGTGTTAGAGATTTTGCTTTTATGCTTATACCATCGAACAGACCGTTACCTTGTTTGCCACCAAAATGCCGAATTTTTTTATTTGATTACCTTAACTATTAATTAATTTCATTTGTAAATTGTAAAAATTGTAATTGAGGCCGACGATGGAACGATCTCACCCAGAAGATGCCTATTCACTCGAACCTTGATGTATGAGCTCGGAAATAAGACGCCGGCAGCGAGTTCCACTCCTCAGCAGAATGCGGGTTGGTGGACTTCGAAATAGTCTCCGAAATTGCTTAGTTCCTGATGACATTGGATCTGTATTAAGCTAGCGTCTTCAGTTGCACAAATTTCAATAGAAAATTGCGAAACACAATTAAATAACAGAGAGTTAGTTAATAAACACAGAAGCAGATCCGCTACTGTGCCATCGATCAATCTCAATAAAAATCTATCAATCAATAGATTCTATTAACGCTCCTTTATTAAAAAGTTTCACCGCCGAAAATGAAAAAAAAAAAAAAAACTGAAATTAATAACCTATCATCACTGGAATGATTAACACGGCACAATGGCCATCACGTTCAGAACGGTCGCCTGTCATTAAATGAATAAGTATCGTTACAAATTTCTTACACAGATCTAGACGTATAATTTATCATTTTCTACATCTCTTGGGAGATTGTGATCTGGTTGCGGCCGAGGTAGCTGCTACTGAAATAATTGTTAGCGCCCGAGGCGTCTTTATCGTTACTTTTTATCGATTCTTTTATCGATAGTTTCCCTTTCCCCTCATTAGAGTCATGAAAGTTACCGTTTGGAGTCCATTTGGTAATTGGATTCGGATGTTTACAATCTTTCGCTGTGTGAATTTCTGTGAGATAGTTTGTCTTAATATATATATCATAATATATTAAGGTTCGTCTTAATGACATATATAATATAAACACTATAAACATATAATTAATCTATACATAAATAATAAAACTGTAAAGGAGCCGTTTCTGTATATTAAATATTTGATAAAAAAAAAAAACAATTTTTAAACGTTGTACTATGTTACAGAGGTAAAAAGAAAAGAATTTTTTTAGAATTTTTGTCTGTCTGTGCGTTTGTACACGCTAATCTCTGAAACGGCTTAATTGATTTGAATGCGGTTTTCACAGATGTATTGTAGCAAGCTTCCCATAACATTTAGTGTTTGTTTTATTCCAATCGGTTTACAAACAAAAATTTTACATCTATACCGAATACCAGGCGTACAGAGTTGCGGGCTTAGCTAGTATACTCGTAACTAATAACATAATAAAGCTAGTCAATAGTTACTTGTAGTAAAAAAAACGGTTCACAGACAAACAACTAAAGTTATACACACTGTTTTGTTCTTACCGATTTATATACAGGGTGGTAATTTGAGATGGGTCAGTAAGGGCAGCT
Organism: Bembecia ichneumoniformis; assembly: GCA_910589475.2. NCBI lineage: Eukaryota > Metazoa > Arthropoda > Insecta > Lepidoptera > Sesiidae > Bembecia > Bembecia ichneumoniformis. The sequence continues at coordinate 16,653,764 of OU342534.1, read as the reverse complement.
ACCTAAACCATTGTAGCTAGAACAAAACACTCTTAGGAGACTATCCATTATTTTAATAGTTATTCCCATCGGCATTCAAAGATTTTGGAAAAATGATACAGTCAGCGAGAAAAAGGTCAATTTTCACGTTTTGTTTTTATAATGCCAATCGATTCTGTTACTTATAAGGATCAATTGACCCTATGGGACCACCTGAGGTTAGAGTACTAGAAACGTCAAAAAACTCAAAAAACTACTTCCATACATTTCTTACAAAATGAGATTGAAAAATAAGTTCAAACATTGTTTTTAATTAAAAAAGGCGGCAATCACTACAATGGAAACTGGCTCGGCAATGTTTATTTTAAATTAATTTGAATTTGGAAGGAAAACATTGTTTTAGAAACAAATGTTATTTATTATTATTCTTGCATGTCAGCTAAATTGTGAAAATATTGAAGTAAAAATGGTTTCAAATTTAGATTATTTTATAAGCTTATTTTATAAATAATATCAGATGCCATGGAAAGGTATAAAATTAAATACCCTATATCAAAAGTTATAAAAAATCTCCTAAATATTCTTGTAGAGTGTAGCTCCTTTAAGAGAAATCCCTACGACAACAATGATCTTGATAAAAAATAGCGGTTGCAATTTTAACACTCGTAGAAGTCGGTAGAAGCTTTGAAGTCGCTGCTGTAGTAGGCATTTCCCATAACCAAGTTTAAAGATATGGAAAAAGTACAAATACAAATGCTGTCGTTGTGGTCGTTGAGACCTCTTGATATTTTTTTTGGGATATCTCAAAAATGGAATTTACAAGAAAAATTAGGTACATTACAGTTCAAGAATTGTCACTACAACGGTGTATGGAATTAACGCAAACAAAATATCAGCGGTTACACGCTCATTGCAGAAACCGTCCAAACGGCAAACAAATAGAGCAACTACTATCGTAGATTTATTACTTACGATCTTTACTTGTTTTTAAAGATTGGCAATTGTAGTGATTGCCGCCTTTTTTTAATTAAAAACAATATTTGAACTTATTTTTCAATCTCATTCCGTAAGAAATGTATGGCAGTAGTTTTTTGAGATCTTTGACGTTTCTAGTACTCTAAGCTCAGGTGGTCCCGTAGGGTCAATTGATCCTTATAAGTAACAGAATCGATTGGCGCTATAAAAACAAAACGTGAAAATTGACCTTTTTCCCGCTGACTGTACCATTTTTTCAAAATCTTTGAATGCCGATGGGAATAACTATTAAAATTATGGATAGTCTCCTAAGAGTGTTTTGTTCTAGCTACAAAGGTTTAGGTAGCTGCCCTTACTGACCCATCTCAAATTACCACCCTGTATAGATTTTGTGAAATTTATATTCAATCAAAAATTATCTTAAACATACGCTATAGCGATAAAGCAATTCGTATTATAATAATGTTAGCATTTCATATAACTAATTTTATTGCGTATTAATAAATACTGTTATGACTCACCATGGAACGTTCTAGAAAAGCGTTCTCGCCTGACTACAAATCTGGAAAGTTATTATTAAGGGAAATTGATCCTTATGCACACAACATAGAGGTCACATTCAACAGAAATAGCGTTCCCGAATTTTCAATGACCTTGTTTACAATACGTGTTTACAAAAGTTGTTTACTTGTATTTGTTTGTTGTTTGTTTGTACTTAATTCGATAAAGATCTAGACGATTGGCAGCGGATATAAATAAGCGAAGTGGCGAGCTAGCGACACAGTTCGATTCTGCGATTCGAAAGCGATACTTCGGAACTTACCTGCGACAGTAAACCAGCGAATCATAAGGGAATCATTGACGACTCTTGGCAAGTTTAACGGTTTTATCGGACCTTTCGTTTAGCCCTTTTGAAAGTCATCTTGGCTTGTTGAAATAAATAGTTGATTTTCGCCCTTACACGGCAAATTGACTCACCCCACACGTAACAATACGTTTTAATTCATTATTAATATTAATTAATTAATTAAAAATTAATAAATACATAATATTAATATCGGCTTTCTCGTATTAGTAATACGAGATATTTATTATACTCGTACAATTTCCCTTGTGATTTATTTCAAATTTAGTTAAAAAAAAATTTGTTAATGAAAAGTTTCCCTATCCCTTCCCAATCCCTTATCCTTAATCCTACTATGATCGCAAGCGCATTTGCAGGATGATCCCAAGCGCACTTGCATTGCAGATGTTGCTTGTGTAGTGGCTACCATCGAGTGGACCGTCATCAGCTTGTCTGCAGACTTTATCATAAAATATTAAAACTAAAAATTAATCAATAGCAATCAACTTTTAAATAATGTTATTTCATTATTCTTTTAAGTACATTAATTACCGAGACCGGCAGCTGATCCCATAATAACCTCGCATTACCGATAAGACACGCTCGAGTTTCAATAGAGGAGCTGACACCGCACTGACACGCCGAAAAACTATAATAAATGTTTCATATTTTATAAGGCGAAGAAAACAATTACTAGAGTTGAAGTGTGACGCAAGTTACAAGCGTTTGCTCTGGACCTTCTGTGTACATGGGTTAATTAAAAATATTTTAATACCATCTAAGCTCCAACTTCGTACCCGTGGTATTCATTATAGTGTGTAACTTTTTTGTTTGTGAATCGATTGAAATGAAACTAACACTAAACGTTACGGGAAACTTGCTACAATACATCAGGGAAAACCACATTAAAACTGATTAAGCCGTTTTTGAGATTAGCGTGCACAAGCGCTCAGAAAAACAGACAAAAATTCTAAAAACATATTTTTTTTCACCTCGGTAACATAAATACAACGTGTACAAATTGTTATTTGAAAAAATATTTAATCAACAGACACGGCTCTTTAACGTTTTTATTATAGTGTAAAGATATTTTTTTGTGGCGAGGAATAGAGATAATGAGGGAAAAAACATTTCCTTCACCGTCTATAATAAATCATAATTTGCTGCTATAATTTGCATATATACCTTTAAGTTTTAAAGGCGTATTTCCTTTAATCTCAGTGTTGAATGTGCTGGAATAACAGTTATAACTTTAGAGATGAAGTAAAATCTGTGCAAACTATTCGTTTCAATAACTTTGATAGTCCCCCAAAAACACTTATTTATTACTTTTTATATGTTTTATTATTATTCTTTTGTTTTTATTTTACATTAGTCTTTGACCTGTGTAATAACCATATTACCAATTCCCGCTATCCTCTTGTAAATTGGACCAAATTTGACAAAGTATTTCGACGCACGTGTGATTGATTTCAATTCGAGACGAATCTTAAAGTGAATTTTGACGGGTATTATTTATTACAACCTCAGAAAAGCATACACTCTGTACAATTTGTTACACTTTTTTCTAACTGGTACATTAATTTAATTCCAAAAATTATATTTAGAAGACATTTTAAAAAATTAATTCAATAAATTAACTATTATAGTTAATTTAAAATTTACATTATAGTTGGCTCTGGTCTGGATCTGGCGCACTAGTGGATGGACACACTGGGTTTCATATCATTTGGGCACCCCCGTATTTCTATATGTTAAATAAAAATTAAAAAATGTTTAATTAAAATTATTATTAATGTTTAACATTAAATTAACACACCTTAAAATGTTGTGTTTTGTGTTTAAGCATGTGCTGTTGTGCTTCGGTGAGTGAGTAAGTGATGCAGAGCCCATTTCTTTATCCCTTCCTAATCCCTTATCCTCAGTTCTACTAAGGTCGGCAGTGCACTTGCAGCACTTTTGAAGTGCTCGTTTTATAGGCGACGGTGGTCTCCTATCATCAGTTGGATCGTCAGCCTTCAATATCAAAAGCCAGTTGGATTTTTATTTACTTACATAAAAATAATAGCAAACCTCTGTAATTATTTCAGAGTGGTTCATGTAATGTAATGTAATGTGTGTGTATAAGAAACAGGCACTTGAATACATTTGAATATTTAGAACCTTAAGATTTACAACCATCCAATTCTTACTGTCCCCAGTATGTATGTATGTAGTCAGCTACTTAAATAAATTAAGTAATTAACGTGGTTAATAATTAAGTCCAAAGAAGAAAATTCGTCTACGTTAGTTATCGTATGGTATTTGTTATCATGAAGTAAAAATAGTAAAAAGTACCAGACATTTTGAACTACAAATCATATTTTTTTTCAATGTTATGTCGACAGACAGGCTGACGGTCCACTTGATGGTAGGTGGCTACCGTCGCCTATAACACAAGCAACGCTACAGGTGCTGCAAGTGCGCTGCCGACTACAGTAGGATTAAGGATAAGGGATTAGGAGGGGATAAGGAAATGGGCTCTTAAACTTAAAACACAGATTTTAAGATCTATTTTTTAAGCATTTTCAAATGTTAATGAATACCATTAATAACAACGCTATCAATATTGACAGAACAAAATTACCACAAATACGATTCCGCCATTTTGCATAGACGATTTGTGGTGCATATAATTTGAATTAATTTATTAATTAAGAACATTTTTACCAAAGTGTAGAAAAGAATCTCTCTATACGTCCTTTCTTATATAATTTTAATTAAATTTTAACACATAATTATTTAAAGTGTTATTTTCAAGATTAAATCACACTATTTAATAATTAATATAGATGAAGCTTAGAGAGTCAGTCACATTTTTATGCAGTTGAGCAATGGCAAACAGTTGATTTTTTTAGGAAATTTTCTTACCATTAAGAATCTCTCTCTAACATTAATAGTTTTTGAGTTATTTGCAAAAATCTCAACCCCTTTTTATATATAATTGGGTTTGAAACTTTTGCTAATTCTTTTAGATATAATTATTACTAGCAGTAATAATTATAGCAGGTATTTTTACTAGCAGTATCAGGAATTAACACGTTCTTCAACTTGTGAACTAGGTTTTAATGTAACCTTTCCATGTTATTGAAAAAAAATCCAGGATATATTAATGACAGTTTTATTTACTATTTTTTTTTCTATTTTCTATTGACCACCAAACATTTCATTTTATTTTTATTATTTTACGTAATATATTCTATATCTTCGTTGTCAAACCAAAATATGCTAAAACTTACAAGTTTACTTACGTAAACTTACATTGGTATTTTAAACATAGTTTATTATTACTTATGGTGACGCGTAAAATGCCTATATAAACGTTTTTAGAAATATCTGCACATTTACAACAAATGTTTTAAAAATATATTTATGAAATTATTATTGAGATACATTTTTATGCACTTGACATATAAGACTAGCATCTTTAGTGCCATTTGTAATGTTGTGCAGTCGACCACAGTAGGCTTTTAAATATATTTCATACTAGCTGAGCTCGCAACTTCGTACGCGTTGTATTAGGTATAGCGCGTAAATTGTTTTGTTGTACACCGATTGGAATGAAACAAACACTAAATGGTACGGGAAGCTTGCTACAATATATCAGTGAGAACCGCATTCAAATCGATTAAGCCGTTTCTGAGATTAGCGTGCCCAAACGCACAGACAACCAGACAAACGGACAAAAATTCTAAAAACTATTTTTTGACCTAGATGACATAAGTACAATATGCAATTTTTTTTGTATTTAATGTATTTAATGTACAGACACGGCTCGTTTATGATTTTATTAAATGTATGGATTTTATACAAACTTGTACTGTGACAGATTAAATCAAAACTGCAACGAAATTTAATTTTTTTTTGCAGTGAATTAAAAATTTTATAAATCTTACTATAAATTTTATAAATAATACTATGTATTGGGATGGCTCAGCAAAATACCAACTTGCTGCACTCGACTCGGTGGATCACTGAGCTAGGAGGCTCATTGGCGATGATACACTAATAAGAACTAAGCTGCAGAGCCTGGCACATAGACGCAAAGTTGCCTGTCTGTGTGTATTCTATAAGATGTACTTCGGAGAGTGTGCTCGGGAGCTGCATGAGACATACCGCCTTCCCCTTTCTTCTATCGGACATGCAGACGTACGGCTGGTTACCATCCTCACCTTGTCGAAATCCCTCTAATTCGGACCAAGCGCTTTAAAACATCGTTTGTGATGCGCACTGCTAAGGATTGGAACTCCCTGCCGGCGTCTGTATTTCCGAGCTCATATAATCCAAATCTTTTCAAGGTTCGAGTGAATAGGCATCTTCTGGGTGAGCTCATCCTTCCTACATGGATAGATGCTGGTCAAGAGCAAACCCATCTATTAGTAAAAAAAAAAAATTTAAGTTTGTTAATATTGTTTTAATAGTACTGTGTATGAAAAGTACCGGTTGCTACAAAGAAGACATATAAATCAGGTTACTAACCTCACATTCACTACACATAAAACATGCAATCACCCCATAAATCACAAATGATACGATTCTGGTCGGAAGTAGATCACCCGCATACTATAATTACGCATTTTGATGTGTTTAGATTGTACACTAAGATGAAGACTGTTACGTGTGAAAATAATTTGTTGGAATAATGTGAGGAATTGTGGTTTAATATTGATTTAATTCGATTAGCGGTTACAAACCCACTCTCGTAATGGCGTTCTGAAGTCATAGAATGGACAACTCTTACAGCAATAACTCTCTCTCTTCTTTCTATCCTGTCGAGGTCTGCAAACGCCATTGGATACTTCACATGTGTGCTCAGAAGTGCCTCACCGTTACTGGAGGTTGGCCGTCAACTCCTGGGTCTGGTCCTGGTCCTGGTCCGTCCTCCTTGCGCCTGTCCTGGGCCAGACGGAAGAGAACTTCTGCGCTAAAGATATAAGCTAGCCACATACAATCGAATGGTACTCTCACTAAAATACTTCAGAATTAGAATTTATCTACGACAATTTTTATCTTAACCCATAATGAACAGGCAGATTAAAATAGATTAGGCTTATTAGGTTGAGTATTGCGTGTAGACTACTGCAACCCCAAAATAGTAGCAGTGTTGTCGATCACGCAAAAACCAATAGTAAAATGACTTGTTGTGCATTTAGTCTTTTCTGCGAGTCGTAAGAACCGATAGGCGACTATCCAGATATGTATACAGAAAATATTGTGCCTTACCATTCATGATAAAAAAATATATATGAACTAGAGAAAAGATGTATATTTAAATTTTTCTCGTCATGAGAGTTCATGCGTCAGCTGTCGCACCGATTTCGAAGTAACAATGACAGATAACGTAACGCTTTCTAGTTAACGTTTGTATTAATTTTACCCCTCATAAAATTTCCACGGTGCGGACCTTATATGAAAATGGACTCTTAAGGAGTTTCTTAACTCCAAAAAATCAAAGGAAATTCAACCATTCTCAAAATTTAGGAATTCCTTTTTATTTATATATTATAATGTAGATTCTGTTTATTAATGACATTTGTATTAGATTGGAACATTACAGTAAATTCTACAATCTCAAATGTCCATGTTATTAAAATCACAAATTCCCAAAAAATCTTGATGGTTCTCATAATCTGAATAGCTTAGGATAACTTATTGTATAAAACTTCCACCGAACTTGGAATATTCGTGAATTATTGAAATTACTTAACGCGCCATTGTCTTGCTGTTGCTAAGTTAATAATAGTCACTATATTAGCTCATTACAAAAAGCGTTGAAAAGCCTAAAGAAGCCTTTACTTAATCTAATTAGAAATCTAACAGTGGGAAGAGTCGATAGTTGGAATTTATCTGTGCCAGAATATCGACCATTATTGCGAGGTGTAGCTTCGCATTGCTGCGGTCAAAGGTAAACCCATGTACACAGTAACGTAAGCATATTTATGTAAAAAAAGTTATTCATTATTTATAAAGTTACTAGCGACCCGCTCCCGGCGTCGCCCGCGCTTCAATTTTTATATATAAGAACATTCCCCGTTTATCCCTCTTTCCATTAGTGAAAACCGAATTAAAACCGGTCTAGGTGTTCACGCATGATGCCGTGACCAAAGGTTTTTATATATAGAGATTAAATAGAATTTTAAAACAAGAGAGAACGAAATATTCAATTGAGTGTAACGATATAATATAACAGCATTTGTGCTGTTTTCGGCGGGTATCCATATCTAATCCATATTCTTAAACTTCCTATGGTCGACAGCGCACTTGCAGTACCTGTGACGTTGTTTGTGTCGATAGAAGACGGTGTCTACCTACCATCAACTGGACCGTCAGCCTGTCTATGTATAAATTATTTATACATATTGAGTTAGTGATTGTACATATTGTATACATTGAGTTAGTGAGTCCTACGGTTTTTAAGGCTATACGTACTCCTTAAGAATCGATTTTCATATAGGACCCCCGGTAGGAAAAATTAATACAAGCGTTAACTAAAAAGCGTTATGTTCTTCTAAGCAGTTCTACCCAAATCTGATAGACGTCACCGCTTCACCTAATTATAATGTTGTTCTAGTATTTATAAATAAATCTCAGTAAAACCAAAGTAGGTACTCAGTAGTACTCAGTCAAAAGATGTAATATAATAAAGTACCTATATTAAACCCGCTCCTCTTAGCACTCAGCTATCTACCGGCACCTTGCGTCGAGTGCAACCTTTAACTACATTAAGATAACACCTTACTTATGGTTACATAGCTTATGGCGTATTTATGTTAGTGATTGCCGATCAACGGTGCTAAATATTTACTCTACACTTTTTATCTCCCTACTTATTTGACAGCTTGCTACAGAAGAGTAGCTACAACACTAATAAAATGTAGATCTAAGAAAAGGTAAATACTTTTTATATATATAATACTCATTTTTAGATGATCCTTCGGGAACAGTACTTTTATTCTGGATGAAAGGTGTCCTATCTCCTTTCCTATATCCCTGACGACGTTTATGCAAAATTTCATGATGATCGGTTGAGTAGTTAAGGCGTGAAAACGTAACTAACTTACTTTCTCATTTATAATATTTTTTAGGAACATTCGAAATCAAAATCAAAATATTTATTTATCAATTACGTTTCTCCAAGAAACTCTTATGATCTTCATTTAAATTTACCAGATAAATTTACCAGGGTTTCGGAAAAAACCCAAGATGACGATCCTAAGAAGAAACCCCGAAAAAAACTCAGGATACTATTCCTTTTGTCATCTTAATTAATTAGCCTTTAAACATTCTGCCTTCAGCAGACTTAGATTGGATGGAAAACAAAAGATCACAGTCAAATAATAGCACTTGTGCTATTATTGCGTTTCTTTGCGTGAATAAACTATGCGGGAGCAAAATCTGCTATCATTTCATCGTTCATACTCGTATGTACAAGTATCATCGTTCATAGCACCCCAAGGGGTTTGAGTCCACACTGATCCCTTGTTTAAATTGTTTTTTTTTACGTTTACGATTTTATTAAACGAATTCGATTCGATTATGAAACGATATAAATTAAAACAAAGAAAAGCTTAAACAAACCTGTTGACTTATTTAAAATATCAATAATAACCAAAGTAAAAGCCCATTTAAACTCTCAATATAATAATTCTCTAAATTTATCAGAAGCCTGTTACGAATACCGCTACAGCGATATAAGCACGCGTTCCATTACCGCCTGATAAGTGTCAATAAATTTTCACAACACACTCTCGCGCCACTAAATCTCAACAATCTATAAAAGTACAATACGACACCGCCAGGTTCCGATGACCTCTAACAATAAAAAATGGTCACCTTACAGTTACGAAACTAAATACTGGTTTAATTTATAAGCGATTTACTTTTTCGATAAGCGTTTTGATGGAAATAGTAAACAAGAACTATTTGTTTCATTTTATTTAACCGAAATACCAACAGGATAACAAAAATACAACATTCAAACGAACAAAAATAATCAAACACTTATCATTTGCATGCGAGTTACTGTTACACGATTACAGGATACATCGATACATAGTAATGTAATGTAATGTAATATACAATTTTATGTACCTACAGCTATTACATTTTGTTTCTGTTAATTACGAATATATAAAAAAAATTTAATATACCTTCAATTAATTATTTATATTGACGTAATAGCATTTTTAAAAAATTGGCTGTCTCTTGAAAAAAATTCAGTCAAATTTTTGACTGTTATGTGTTAGGACATTAACATAAAATATATGTGGAATATTGCCAATCCGACGTCATAAAGTGGTCGCGAAAGCAATTACTTTTTTTTGAAACTTTTTATTTAAGAACTTCTTAAGGATGAAACATATTACACCGGGCCGGGCGCTCACCGGGTTTTTCTCAACGTGCCCCGGCCGGGTTTGCTATTTGTCACCGTGCCGCCGACGGGCCGCCACCGGGCGTTGCCCGTGCCTTGTCATTTCCAAGTCCTATTATACTATTTTGTATTAATATTACTATACTAGCTATGCCCGCGACTTCGTATGCGTGGTATTCGGAAAAACGTGTAACTTTTTTGTTTTTAAACAGATTTTTTTTTGTTTTTCAACGAAAATGTGAATTTCGAAATTTCGTCGTGAACGCACCGCTCCCGAGATAATTTTGAAAAAGTCCAAAAATGCGAATTTCGAAATTTCGTCTTCACCGAAAAATTCCTCTCCCCGAGACCTCTTAAATGAGTACCAACACGGAGGGTCTGCGACGCACCGCTCCCGAGATATTTTTGAAATTCTTTTTTTTGAAAAAATATTTAAGCAGAAATATATTATACCTACCAGAAATATATTACATATATTATTTAAAAAATATTATACTTCGAGGCAATCAGTCTCGGGTTAATTAATTAATTAATTTATTTATAATTTTAACAATTGAAAAAAGAAACTAAATATACATTAAATGATACCACTAAAAAAACTAATAGGTACTATACCCCGAGCGGGCCTCGCGAAGCTGTGAAAACAAACATTTTATGAAATTTCGAGATTGGAGCGCTCCGGCCGTGCCCCGGCCGGGACACGGCCCGGTGTAATATGAATTGATCCATACAAAAGCATACTAACAATATCTTCACCGGGCTCCGGCCGGGGCACGGACGGGGCACGGCCCGGTGTAATATAAATCATCCTTTATTTCGAAAAATCACTAAAAAGTTTAGATATAGAGTGTTTACAAATTCAGACTATAAGTATGTATAATAAAATGATTACTGCTCATTTCACGGATTAAATTAAATTAGGTGGAGTCAATTAAACCAGAATATTTTGAATTTACATTTTGAACAAAGAACTTTTATCTAAGCATTGATCAATTAAATAGTCGCTGTCGCGTGTGACTTTGACTGCATTGCAACTGGCATTTTATCGACTCGTGCCTGTCGCTTATAAAAAAAAAGAATAAATAAAGAACCGAAAGGTATAAAGGAGCTGATTTAATTAACAAAATTTTGATGTCTGCCGCAAACGCAACATTTCACTGACACACGACAAATTCTTTAATGTTTCTGAACGGTACTGGCCTAGAGAGAACTATTTAAAAAATAATACATTTTTAAATTATCTAAAAAAAAAGTTTTATCTAAGAAATTAATGGATTGCCATTAGGTTTAATTGAGAGTATTTTTTTAATAATTAGATTATCATAGCTTATAATAAAGATTAGACTGTTATCAATATTTAGATAATTTTGTACTAAATTAAATTAAATTAACTATTAAACAAATATTATAATGAAAAACTGCTTTATCAGTTGCAATACACTTAGTTTTATGCAATGAAGATTACTGTTTAGTTACATATAAAATATTTAGATATTTCATTTTTATAGATTGCCATTATTTTACTAATACAACGACATAACCTAAAACTTAAGGGGGCGTACAAAGCAAAAAAAAAATCTAATTTCACCCTCGTCGCCCCATAATTGAATGGACACGATACCGACACAACAAAGTTCCTATATATATATATGTATGTGTGTGTGTGTGTGTGTGTGTGTGTGTAAATTGTTGAACGAGGAAAGTTTTTAGATATTTTTAATAATAAGATGTTTAAACCAAACTGTATGTATATTTTAACTACAAAGATAATTGTACCTCAAGAATTATGTGATAATTAGATACTCTTAATTTATACATATTATAAAACAAAGCCCCTGTCCGCCTTTATGTTTTTCTGTGATAACTTCTTCTAAACCACTCAACTGAGCCTGTGACTGAGCGATAACGAGGTAGCGATTTGTGTGTTTAATTTACAGAAAAAAAAATTGCATCCCTGTGGAGCAAGAGCGGGTCACTAGTATTGCTTTAATTTCTTCATTTAAAATTTCACTAAATAGAATTAAATTGATGTTTACATACAGGATTACGCCGTCCCCACCCACGCATCTTCATTGTCAACCGGACCATTGGCGCTCACTCATTATGCATTATGGTTGTTTATACTTCGGAGACATGTCGTAAAAGTTCTCGACCGCTCAACCGTGACGCATTAATCAATGGAAAAATATTTTTAACATAATATCAGTGACCTTTATTAGTTTATTTTTATTAATAGAAATTTTAATTTTCAAAATTAAATAAAATCAAATTACATTTTATTGAAGGATGGTTATACTAGTAGACATTTTTACGAAAATTTATACATATAATAAAATCGTAAATAAGCCGTAATAATAATAAAACTGTTTAAAAAAACTGTAGGTACACGTCGTACTTATGTCATCGAGGTCAAAAAGTAGTTTTTACAATTTTTGTCTGTGTGCTAATTTCAGAAACAGCTTAACAGATTTGAATGCGGTTTTCACTGATGTATTGTAGCAAGCTTCCCGTAACAGTCAGTGTTTGTTTCATTCCAATCGGTTTACAAAGAAAAAAGTTACGCTCTATACCGAATACCGCGAAAATATGTATTGTCAATTTTTTTAAATTTTTTTTAAAAAAAAGCTAATAAAAATTGTTTAAATATTCAAATGAATACCTATGCAACTTGAAAATGCATTTAATCCGGTCTCCATTTATTACCGATTTTACTTAAACTTAGGAAAATCAAGTCCGATATTAAAATTAATTAAAATTTCTCAATCAGAATATTCCTTACTTAGTTTTTATTCTGAAGTTACTAATAAATCGTGTCATATAAACTGCAGAGAAATACATTTTTCTTTGTAAACATAATAATATAAAAAAATGTTAAGGCGACTCCAGCCGCAAAACTCGTTCTGTACTGAATTGACGGGACTGCTGAGGGGGAGTCGCTACTTGTAAATCTCGGAAAATCTATTTAAAAATTAAATAAAGTATAATTCAAATTTTTCTTTTGATGAGCCTTCAAATAATGGATCTTAAAATTTATCTTAAGAATTAGCTATTTAAAATATTAGTTATTAAGCAAATCGCACGGTTATAACGTCGATATTAGAACGCAAATTGGTAATTTTTTTATATATATGTAAATGAAGTTGCATTGACTTCATTTAATTTGAATTTGCCGCGTTTTTACTTTTAATAAGTTAAGTAGGTAATTCGTTATATTTAAAGTGGCTACCTACAACGGTAATAAAAACGTACCAATAAATGTCATACGAATCGTTAAAATAAAGTTAAATTTAATAAATAATTATAAAGTATATTGTTAAGTGTTTGTAAAGTTGAGAAATAATAGCTTAAATGTTGTTTCTCTTTTCAGGTAAGATTTTTATTTAATGTATGTGAAGATTTGTATAGTAGAAGATGTGTAATCAATTTAGTTTAATAATAAAATGTTTCTCTTTTCAGAGCAACACAATTTTGTTTTTATTTCAACAACCACAATTTAAATAAGGTGTTTTCACATTACAAAACAACATTTCTACAGCTATTTTTAACAACAATGGAAAAATTAAGATTCGAATTTATAGTGAAAGCGAGTGAAGACCCAAAAACAAATGAAATTTGCATAATCTCAATAACCGATATAATTAAATATAATTTAAAAAATAATTACGACGATCCCCTTTCATATATCCTGCAGATGATTTGAGTATTTTTTAAATTATAATTATTATGATAATTTAAAATGAAAACGGTTACAAATAAGTGAATTTTTTTATCTTTAGGGGCTGGCGTCGCCTTAATATTACCACATTTATACTCACAACTGGTACTCTGAAACGAAAAAGACGTTATTACCGCAAAAGTATTCTTTCATTTCTTACATTACTATATTATGTATCCGATTTCGCTGTTCATTATACAAAAATCGGATAATAAAACTGTTTCAAAGCTAGCATTCGTCTTTCGAATTTCACTACCAATATTGTCGTTCCATAAAACCTGTCTATCTCGCACATATAATATTGAAATCGTATAATTCAAGATCACATTTGACTCAGTTGTTTTCATATAATGACTCACCGCCGGACAGACCCGTTTAAATTTATTATTATTCTTGATTATATCGATCTTTCATATGTAAACTACGTGAATATTTTAATCACGACCGGGGTACATTCGCGTAAAAAAGTATTCATTATTGTTTTTTTTTTTCAATTCACTTGAAAATATGCTATATGTCTACCATCATGGACTTTAATATGTAATTTGTTATTCAATTTCAGCTTTATGTGAGCTTTTTACATGCAAAAAGCATTTCAGATAAAAGGAAAATATGCCAGAAACAACATTTTGTGTCAATTCTCTATATAAAAATAATATACTCTGGGATGTCAACAATTCCAACGTAATTGTTAAGGGGGAGACAAACGCTAAATACTAAAAATATCCATTGTTTAATGAAAATGTTACAAGAAATAGACAAGACAATTGCTTTGAAAAAAATATATATTATACTTAAACATGTGACGAACCAATTGTATTAATTAGAATTTTCGTTAAAGTAATAGAAACTCCACAAAAAAAGTTAGAACACAAGAAGAATTTGACCTTTATTGAAAATTCTCTCGAAAACGGCTTATTGCACGCATATGAATCCTGTACCTATTAATAAGTTGATATCAGATTAAAAAATTGTATTGATAAAAAAATTTTTTTTGTGTAATGTTCCAATGGTAAAAACAAAAAAACACTATTTCTAGGCCCGTTGAATTGTCTCCGCCGCCAGCGAGTTCTATAGTAAATGTCATTTACCTCAGTGAATCCCTTAAGCAAATACGTACCTGAACATGTATGTAATAATTGTGTACAATAAATGGTAATAATTTTCAATGACAAAAATAATTTACTTAAAAAAATATTTTTTGTATCATTAAACAAATTCCCCCGCCGAGTCTGTCTGTATGTATGTTCGCGATAATATCAAAAACTACTGAACGAATTTTCATACGGTCATGTATCAACAGAAAGATTCCCGGGGGAATCTATAGGTGTATAACTCGTAAAGATTTTTTATTTAGTTCCCCGTTTGCAAATTAGAGCTAACTATGCACAGGTGTATCACCAAACAGTTCTATCCAAATCTGATAGATGTCGCTGCTTCACCTAATTCTATTGTAGTTATAATAGATGACGCCACCAATAGTGTTATATTTTTCATTTTTCAGCGCGCACGAAGTCGCGAACATTAGCTAGTATTAAATAAATTAAATGACTATTGATACGTTCCCATTTCTAACGCAGTCAAAAGTCAAATAGGTTATGTAAGATGTCTAATGTGCTAACTTTTGACATACAAAATTATTTAATATTTATTCGAAGAAAAACATTGGCGAATATTAATTTTACACTTGACTGTACCATTGGTGTGATATTAAAATAAAAGTTATTCTAATTTAGCCCTTATAATTGACAGGTTACGGTGCATATGCGTTATGTAAATTACACTGACCTGTTAGCCGTCTAATAAGGAAGATACGAATGACATCACAGAAGGTTGTGGAATGAGGAAAATGTGTTCACATCGATATGGACTTGTTCATTGGATTTTCACCTCTAATGTGGAGTAAAGATTGCGGTAGAAAAAAAACGATTCATTTGTGGAAGGAATGAGGTCATTTTGTTTTGTATCTATCAATTTTTACAGTATTTTTTATTTTATTTTATAAATCATATGACCAAATTTCAAATATAAATACACTAGAAAAAAGTAATTGTAATATTTAGTGGGTGTTTGGTATAGCGGCTCCTTTGCCAAAGCTCAGCAGTTTCTCTGCGGGCTTGAATCCTGGGATACACATGCTGGTAGCGCGAATTACTGAAGTGCTTATCCTTGTTCTAAGCCAACCTAGTATGGTGCTCAGGGCTTTATTCCAACGGTAATTATGATAAAATTATCCATAAAGTTACCTACTTCAGTTCGCCCAAAAATAATTTAAATATCAATGACAGTAGAAGTGGTTAAAAATATTTAACAATTTGTTACTACATATAATCCGAATTCCAAGAATTACTCACATGGCGATGTGAAAGATAAAAAGTTGTGTATATATGTGTAATTTGCATAGATCACGGGGTCAGATGCGTGGGCTCAGGTCACTGGACCACGTGGGAGAGTGATACACATTCGACGAAATTCGTCTGCACGAGATATTATTTAAATTTCTTTATATTTTTATTTAACTAGCGTTCCGCCCCCGGCTTCGCCCGGGATGCAATTTTTATATATATGAACATTCCCCGTTTATCCCTCTTTCCATTAGCGAAAACCGAATTAAAATCGGTCTACCCGTTCACGCGTGATGCCGTGACCAGGAGAAATAGGGATTCATTTTTATATATAGAGATTACTAGAGACCAGCTCGGTGCATTTTTTTGAATATACTTGAACCTTCCTCGTCGCTGTTTCTGTTGGTGAAAATCGTATCAAAACGTTTGGATTAGAAGTAGTTAACGGATAAACAGACAGCTGAGCCCGCAACTTCGAAGCGTGGTATTCTGTAAAGCACGTAACTTTTTTGTTTGTAAACCGACTGGAATGAAATAAACAATAAATGTTACGGGAAGTTTGCTACGATACAAAACTACATTCAAAACGTTTAAAATGTTTCTGAGATTAGCGTGAACAAACGCACAGACAAACAGACAAAAATTATTCTAAAACCAATTTTTTTGATCTCGGTAACACCAGTAAAACGTGTGCAAATTGTTTTTTTTTTTTAATATTTAATTTACAAACACCGCCGATTTACGATTTTATTATATGTAAGTATAGAAGATATTACATGTAAAGAAAAAAAAATGTATATCGAAAAATAAAGAAGACCCTTTCGCTTTATTTGGCGATGAAAATACAACACTCTTTAATCATACATATCATATAATTATATACATGATATGGTAACACTTTTAAAATATAATAATATTTGAAAAAAGTTTTTCAGATGCATTTTTTTTTAATTTATTTTAATTACTTATCATTTCGAAGTGGGGAAATAAATAATCATCATGAAAAAATAATAGACCATCATGAAATAACAGGACGTGTGCTGTTGTTTTTCCGTGAGTGAGTAAGGGATGCCATTTTATTTTATTTTTCAAAAAAATACCAGAAACCAGAAATTGCAATTTTTTTTTCAAATGATGTAACGTACACAGGTAAATATAATTTCTAATATTCTAATTGACAATATTGCTTGGTTAAGTTACTTTTTATTATTTATGTCTTTATTTAAAAGTAAGAAATTCTATTTAATTTAAAATTATGGGTTATTAATATTTGAATTCGATTTTCAAAATTCGTACATAGTAAAATTTTTACCTAGTAAAACATATAACAACGTACGTGCACGCTCAATGTTTTATACTACATTTAAAACTAAGCAAAAAAAAAACTCTGCGTAAAAACCTTTTAGTTGATTAATTTAATTTACAAAGCAGAAATTAAATTAATCAACTAATAATCAATAATGAATAATGAAAGACTCGCAATGTAACACGATCGCGTTTCTGCTCAGGGAAAATCACTACAATAATTTCAATTCTATGATAATTGTAAAAACCCCATGTTTTTGTCTTGGAATTATAACAAAGTCTGTTTAGCAATAAAATGGCGACTCTGTGATTTCCCAGTGAATTACTAAGACTATAGTAAAAAATTTTTATTGTTTTTAATTGTTAGTTTCTACCGTTTATTTAATTATAAAATCAAGCTAAAACATCAAAACAAAATTAATTAATTTAATTATTAAGAATTAGGTGAAGTTTAAATATATGCAAGGCGGTCGTACGGTACTACAGAGTAATCGCGACATAAAATCAAAAGCTATACGTAACGCCGAGGTCGTGTGTGTACCTATAAAACACTTGTTCGGGTATTAAATTCTTATCCACATATAGCTATTAATTTACAATAAAAGTGACAGGAACTATTAAAAAATTACAAAGTTAATGTATAGAAGTAAGTAAGGATATACCTATTGTTTTTTTTTTTTTTTTTTAATATAAAAGTTGGCAGGCAGGCTGACGGTTTTGGTAGATGATGGGATTACCAACGTTTATCAGAACAAAACAAGCAATGTACGATGCCGAACTTGATACGATAAATGATAAAGGTCTATATCGGATATGAAAATCTCACTCTCCGAAATAATGGCAAATAGTTCTTATTCCATGACGTCTACTGCCGCCAGACGGGCTGCCCAAATTACTGCGAAACGCAGGGTGGCAGGGTGAATTAGAAACCGATTAGAATGAAACAAACACTAAATCTCTATATCAAATCGAGTGTTTCTGAGATTAGCGTGCATAAACGCACAGACAAACAGACAAAAATTCTAAAAACTATTTTTTTGACTTCGATAACATAAGTAAAACGTGTACAAATATATATATATATTTTTTTTTTTTAAATATTTAAGGTACAGACACGGCTCGTTTACGATTTTATTATATGTATAGATATGTCTTTTTAAAAATTCAAACTATAAGTGTTTGTCCTATAAAGATATATATAATTTTGGGTTGTTTGACTCTTAAGCGCTAAACACATAGGGCGATAAGCGGTCCGGGTGCGGAAAGTGAATGTTTTCTGGGGCGTTTCACACAGAATACCGAGCATCGCCGCGGATAGAGTTAGGTTTGTGGTATTTCCCACAAATTGGCCCGCAAATCGCTCCCGCCCCGGCCTTGGAACGCTTCCGCCTGTTTCTGATAGCGGTGAAATCGCGCCGCGCCGCGCCGTCACGCTACTCCCCTCGCTATAAGAGCACGTACATTATAAAAAATCCCGCCCCGGAACGCTCCCAATACCGCTTCAGTGTGTGTTGCGCTTTATTACTAAATGTTATGTGTATACTAAGAATAATGTTTGTGTAAAAGTAGTTTAATTTGAGACCAGACTTCCAAGTGCCTCAAATTGATTAAAGAGAAATTATAATATCCACAAGCTTTAATAACCCGGTTACTTAAGAAAAAGCCTAATTTCTTCTCTAGGGCTTAGCAGAATTATTCACACAAACGCCATCTAGTGCAAAGACGAAAAACTGATTTCGAAGCATCATCAAGTTCGGAAACTAAACTATTTGGCGAATTAAGACCTGGTTCAATTCAGCATATTATGGTCTATCTGTGCTTTAAGTTTCGTCCAAATCTGTTAAACATTTTACTTGTTATTAAAAACATCTTCATAATGTTCACTTTTATAATAAAAAAAATAAGATAATATTTATGTATTAGTAGATATTCATCAAATTATACGAAAAGCATCATCATGTATGATTTATCCAACCAACCAAATCATATCTGATTGACGCAGATGACATATTTTTCGTCCATTATCCTTCAATCCTACTTCCTTCAATCCTTCAAATCCCTATTATCCCTACATTAAAAAAAATCTGGCGACCCGCCTTTTTTTTGCAAATTATTTACACAAACCTCGTTTATCTCTTTATCCCTCTCTCCATTAGTGGAAACCGTATCAAATCCCGTTGGGGGATTACAAGTTAGTAGAGAAACATACAGAAGCGTACAATTGCTTTATAATACGAGTAAGTATAGATATACATAAAAAAATTATATAAAACACTGTAATTAATTATACGGAATAAGTTTTATAGAATAACTCGTAAAATAAGGTCACGATCCAAGTGCGAACGCTTACAAAATTAATCGTCTGCTAATACCGTATTTATTATAAATTATCAGTAATAAATACTGATAATTACAATGCAATTTATATGATTGGTGCGTGATTCAGTTTCCATGCGGCGTGATGTACTTTGGCTACCACTTTGCACGCATCGCCTTAAGCGATCACCAAAGATTTTCAACTGTATAGATCGGGCAAGACGAAAGAATCCGTAATGTCACTTTTAGAACCACCTGGTACAATTTTTTTTTATATTATTAAAGGTGGCAGACAGGCTGACGGTCCACTTGATGGTAGGTTGCTACCGTCGCCTAAGGACACAAGCAACACCAGGCTTACAACTTACAACTTTACAAGGCTATTTAGCTACGCCATGACCATCCTGATTACGGCGATCAGGATCAATATCTTTGTAGGAAAATTTTCCAAATGCCCTCTCTATATAGTCTATATTTTATATTTAATCTTTTTGGCAATCACAATTTAATTTTGTTTAACATAAAACAGTTATTATAATGAAATGTACGTCTTTTCGAGGATTTAATTAAAAATAAAAGTTGGCAATTAAATCGCGTACGCTGTAAATGAGTTACTGAAAGCTTTGTAAGTCTTTAGATAAACATATCCAAATGGTTGTTGGAGTAAAAATGAATTAATTGTAACACTGGTAAGTATTTAAGATAATTAATATGTGCTTTAATCGTCTAACAATTCAATAAAGTCTAATTAAGCTCATGAAGATAATAATAGGAAAACATTATTATCTTCATAAGAGTAATATTTGACGAGCCCGTTGGACGAGTGGTTAGGATGCTTGCCTTAACGCTTTGTTCTAGGGTTCCCGGGTTCGACTCCCGGCAGGGTCAACTTTGAAAAATGAACTTTTCAAATTTGGCTCTGGTCTGGATCTGGAAAGTAGTGACAGGGCACTACTTTCCAGTCGACGCGTTTCGCAGTCATTTGGGCGGCCCGTCTGGCGGCAGTAACTACCCCTTACAGAAGACCATCATGAAATAACAGGACGTGTGCTGTTGTTTTTCAGTGAGTGAGTAAGGGATGCCAGAGCCCATTCTCCTATCCAATGCCCTATCTTTAATCAGTTGCAGCAGCTGTGACTGCTTGTGTTATAGGTGACGATAGCCATCTACCATTTTCCATTTTCCTATTCACTCCCAATCCCTTATCCTTAATCCTACTGTAGTCGGCAGCGCACTTGCAGCACCTGTGGCGTTGCTTATGTTTTAGGCGATGGTAGCCACCTACTACCAAGTGGACCGTCAGCCTGTCTGCCGACCTTAACAAAAAAAAAACATTTATTAGTGGCAATAAGACACTGCGTTTCGCAGTAATTTAGACAGCCCTAATCCCTTATAAGGATTCCTACTATGGTTGGCAGCGCACTTGCATCATTTGCAAGCATTTGTGGCGCTGCTTCTGTTACAGGTGACGGTAGCCACTTACCATCAAATGGACCGTCACCCTATTTGATGACTTTCCCATAAAAAAGTTGTCTTTAACGAAATTTTTTGACGGTCTGAATTTCAGTAAAAGTTAAACCTTAATAGCGTTGCCATTTGAACAAAAATAAAATCTAAATGGGATTTCATATTTTTAACAATTGTATTTTTCAAAAGAGTAATAAGTAATTTAAATTTTATTGATTAATAGCTGGCGCCTGCGTTGAAAAAAAAATTACGCTTGATTAAATATATGAGCAATTTAACGCCTAACATCTTTATTGCGGTTATAGCTTTGCCAGGCGTAAGATGATCCTTCAAGAACAGTACTTTCTTTCTTAATAAAAGGTACCCTATGTCCTTTCCTGCATCCCTGACAACGTGTATGCAAAATTTCATGATGATCGGTTCAGCGATTTAGGCGTGAAAAGGTAACATACAGACAGACAGAGTTACTTTCACATTTATAATATTAGTATGGAAGTAACGTATGGACTAAACTCTTCCCTGTTTAAGTATTCAAAGTAATATATTCCAATAGATAATGTTTTGTTCTCGTCAATGATCAGACAATCATGACCGATTCTTTTATGGCCGTTTATTAAAAACTCCCACCCCTTGTCATTATGACCGTCCTACCCAGAATCACTGAATCAGGATAGCCATTGGATTTATACAGTGCGTAATAATTAGGGTTGCCATACGTCCCGAAAAAGCGGGATTTGTAAGGATTTTTAAATAAAATTAAACGTCCCACCAGAATTTTAAAAGATGTCCCGATTTCTGTGTATACGCTGCGCGCAGAACAAAATCCTCTCACGTGATGGTTCAATATAATTTCAAGGAAATGTCTTGCATTGATTTTTATGATTATATCAAACCCAAAAGCACACTTTTGAAAGACATGCGCAGTTCAAAAAATACGACTGGTACTACAAACAAACATAATACCTATACTAGGTGAGCTTTTATTATATTACTCATAATTAACAATTATGTTAAAAAACAAAGATAAAAACATACAAATTCTTATACATTTCTTTAATTTATTTTGTCCCGATTTTATGTGACGGAAATGCCTGTTTTCCCGCTTTCTAATACCGAGCACCCGATTTATTTAAGGGCCCTATGGCAACCTTAATAGTAATCTACATATTACTAAAAAAAAAAACTTAACAAGTGCGAGTTGAACTCGCGTGAAGAGGGTTTCCTACAATGTTACCTATCCGCACAATATTGAGTGATTTACCATGTTATTTTAATATCATGGACTTCTTATAGGTTTTCCTATAATCTATAAGTAGAAAACTAATTTCTGTATTTTTTTTTCAAAATTTTAGGCTCAGTAGTTTCGGAGATAGGGGGAGGGGGGGGGGAATGGTCGGACAGACGGACACACGAGTGATCCTATAAGGGTTCCGTTTTTTTATTCGAACTTACGGAACCATAAAAATCAACAATATTCTCAAATAAAAAAATATATAAGTACCTACATTTACTTTAATACAGTAATAACATATGATTTTAAATAAAATCAGTAATCATTGGTAATGTCTCCGTTCTCATTCATTCACTTTGAGCCAGACGACCTTTGCCACCTGCAGATATAATAATCCAACACGAGTGCGGATCAAACAGATAATGGTGTTACAGGTTTATAGACGTCAAGAGCCATGGTCATATCAGGTTCTCACGGAGACGATGCAACTCTTAGGTGCGTCTTACATTGACGGTTTAAGCGTTACCTCAATTAATATTAAACATAAAATATTTTATATAAATTATTTTATACAATGTATCGTCCTTTGAAATTTTATTCTAAAGGCTAATTTCTATAACACCACAATGCCATTAAAACCTTAAGAACTTAAATTATTTATAAATTTCTCCATTAATTGTCCCAATACTTTTAATATAGTTTAGGGTTGCCATCGAGACGCGGCTTTTCAACTATACCATACATAGCACGCATGTGTACACACATTATTAGAGACAAACTATGGGTTTTTTGTTTTTTCCTAACAGATATCCTCTGATTTCAATCAATCAGATGGCTATCAAGAGCCAGCGTCCACTGGCCTCACCTCTCATGCGTGCGCCCCCGCACTCCGCTGCCCGCCCCACTCACTTCTTTCCGTATAATTTTGTCGATATACGGGATTAATACGGGACGGGATGGTCAAATACGGTGACAGTCCCGTATATACGGGACGTATGACAAACCAAAATAATAGTGCATAATAGGGGATCGGACAGTAATCAGATTAAAATCTAAAATGTACTTAGAAAGAAAATATATAATTTTTTACGATTATTTATCGAATAATAATTTAATATAATTCATTTAAATATTTTTAAATGAAGAAATAAAATTTTATTATTTACAATATTTTTAATCTACACTGAAACACCAATCACAGTGCTTGACGTCATTTGTGGGCAATCATTGTCTTATGCCAATGCAGCTGTTTTGTTATGATATGACCACAAATGACGTTACGCGCTCTCAGATGAACTATCGTGGCGTTTTGGCGGCATTTTCAAACAAACAATATTAAAACATGATTTTGAGTACCTAAAAGGCTATAAATAAATAAAATAGTATTTTTTATGGGAATAAATATCCATGAAGATTAATTTAAAACACTTTCTGAAAATTTGTCCGATCCCCTATTATCCAAAATAGAGTTTACATTTCAACAGAAATAGCATTCCCGAACTTTCAATGGCGTGTTTACAATCTTGTTTACATTTTCTGGAAAATTCGAAATACATCGAGGCCTTTGGCGGCATGTATAAATAAGAGAGTACGGCCGACTGAGATGAGTTAGTGGTGCGACAACCAGTTATACGAAAGCGACTATTCGGAGCTTTTGCGAAGTTACCTGCGACAGTGAATCGGCGACACGTTAAGGAAATCGTTGACGACTTTTGGCAAGTTTAACGGTTTCATCGGACAAGTTTGGTGATTTTGACAGTCATCTTGGTTTGTGAAAATAAATTGTTGCTTTCGCTCTTACACAGCATTGTAACTCACCCCGCACGTAACACTTTTAAACGCCCTAACAGAATTTTATGCGGTTTTCATTAATGGAAACGGCGATAAACGAGGAAGGTTTGTGTGTATTATTTGCAGAAAAAAATATGCATCTGGGGCAGATCGCTACTTTTTAATAAATTTGTGTGTATTTCTTTATTTTATGTTAAGCACTAATGTATTTAGCTTATATCTTTATTTTATTTCTTTATTTATTTGTATTAGAAAAGATAAATAATATTCACTCACTACAAAAATATTGTTTAATAGAAAGTCTAAAAAAAAAATAACGTTAGCACTATTCCCGTGTTCATAAATTGTTACGCGTAAAAAAGAGGTTTAAATGGAAAGCACAGTTCCATTTAAAACCGTTACTTTCGTGATGTCGTTGATGTCTTTTCTATTAATATTTATATTCGCTAATGTATTTAAAGTTGTCTTATCAAAACCAAATCAATTATGGCATAATCTCTAAGATAAAAATCTTCAAACAAATTTGTTTAGTGATAAAACTGACATTATCGATCCGGAAAGATCTCTCTCGAACGCAATATGTCAGAAAGGAAAACATTTTTGACTTGGAATAGATGTGTCAAATTTTTCATCTTGGAATAAATATGTAACACTTCCTTATTTAGTAATATAATAAAAAAATAAGCATTATAATTTCTGGAACAATTATATGTATAAGTATACAGATATAATTTTGTTATCAAATCACACGTCTAACACATAATTAAATGTGGTTTTTTTTTACGACAAACCACATAAGTATTTGCTTTATCTACGAAATTATTCTGAAATGGAATACTGGAAGATATTCGGTTTTTGCTTTAATAAATATTTCAATATTTATTCCGGGACCTGATCTATTATTTTTCCCATCTTTTTTGCTGCCTAACTTTTTTCTCCAATTTCTTTCTGTGCCTCTTACAATGCATTGTAAGTATATACATATTTATATGTATATTATGTATATATATATGATATGTATATGTATGTATTAGATTTTTTTGTTAAATTTGTTAAATTTCGCAAGTGGCACTTGTAAATGTTGTACACATTTGTTATAAACCATTTAGATTATTTAAGTACTCACTGTAATTGTAATAATTTAGCTATCGTAAGTAAGCCTAATAAATAAATAAATTGTTGTGGCAAATTTTATTTAAATGCTTAGTCGCACCAAAATATCAAACGTATAATACATAGTAGAGCAATCCAGCTCGGGAAGCTCCGAGACATCTTCACGTCCAAAATGGAATCAGTGTCTTAAAACAAAAGTTTTCGACCAATGTGTTTTCCCAGTGATGACATATGGCACTGAAACGTGGTCTCTGACCATGAGCCTCGAAAGAAAATTCAACGTCGCTCAACGAGGAACTATGAAGAGGGCGAGATCGAATGGGGTATGAGGAGATCTGTAGATGAACGAAAGTTACCGACATAGCCTAACGGATTAGTAAGTTGAAGTGGTAGTGGGCAGGATACGGAGAGCCGACGACCGCTGAAGGGTCCGAGGAGTGGAGGCCACGGACCGGCAAGCGCAGCGTAGAATGTCCACGTGGAAGACGATTTGATAAGGCCCTTATCAAATGGAAGTCCTTTTGGTCTTTTCGGAAAATTATGGGGGAGGCCTTTGTCCAGCAGTGGGCGTCCTACGGTTAAAATGATGATGATGAATAATAAGCCAACAGTATTTTTTTTATAGCAACAAAGAGTTTGTAATAAAAATAGGACAAATTACGCAATAACATTTATGTGACTCAAACGATTACGGAAGAATGAACAAAAATAATATGTGTAATAAGTGTAAAAGTTTAACCGCATTACTTAATAGACTTGGGTAACTCAGAATGGATACAAAAAAAAGATACAATTCCGTACTACAACAATCCTATCTTTCAACTCACTTCATTTTCAAACATATCTTCAACTCTTCAACTCCCTAGAAGCTTACTCATATTATATACACTGTTGTCTGCGCTTAGGATCGATTTTGCATTAACTGATGTAATATTTTATGGCCTATTGAACTGACTGACAACTCCCTACACTTCAAACGTGTCTTTAACTTCCGAGAGTTAGGGTTTATTTCATTTATTTCTCAGATACTGACTGATAGGTGAGCGGGAGTAAGCGAGAGCGTGCTGCTCAGTAAGGTATACGATAAATTACGTGAAAGACAGAGATAGATATTTATGACAATATTTCTCTTCTACAAGCTAGCCTTCTTTTGATTCCAATGCTTGCTGCGTACAGGAATTGATAAAATATTATGGTATTCAGCATGCATTGGAAACGAAAATCGCTATTCGCCATTCCCGTTGCGGGTTCTAATATTATTTATGCAAAAAGAGCGCTTCATTCAAATTAATACGGTTAACTTTAGTAAAATTTTATTTGTTTATTGTTTGTTGAAATTAGGAGTAACGTAAACAATGGAAAAGTACTCAGTTCAAAAAGTTTGCGTTGCGTAACGTGTGCTTTACGACCAAATATGAGCAGTCCCTTCGCTGTCGTTATATAACAAATTTTGACTGTATAAATATATTTTTTAGATATATTTAAAAAATTAGGTTGACAGTCCTAAGCCTGTCAAGTATGAAGGAAAATCGTTGACCTCGTTGATTTCCAACAATTCAAACAAAAACTATTTTCATTTTCATAATTTTAGTTACAATGTTTCACTTTTTATCTACTTAATACCAAATAAAACCAAAATTGTCGTATCTCTCGCATATTGAAAGCTCTTCTCAACTCGTTAATTCAGTTCCGCTCCTGAATGATACACTTTTACTGAGGCAATTGTGTGAGAAGGGAACTTGGGAGTTAAAGGAGTTGAAGAGTTGAAAGAGTGATACATATCCGCAGACGGAAAAGAGTTAAACCTATCTTTTCTTTCTAAAGACACATTTCGCGCACCTCTATTACTTAACGAATTTCTCAATAAGCACTTTGACCGCACACCCTATTGTCATGTTGGATTTTAATGCAAGCTGTCATGAGTGAGCTATATTAGGCGGCGTCTACAACGTACACATTTGGTGTAGTAACAGTGAGTGTGGTAACGTTTTTTGTGGGATTTTTTTTTTCATCAGAATATAAAAGATTAAAATTATAAACAATGACGTAACATATGAGTTACAAGAAATTAATTATTAAGGAATTAATTAATATTAAAGAATTATAATAAATTATTATCGATATGTTAATAACGAAAATAATTAAAAGTTAATTTGTTAATAACGTAAATTAAATTCAATTTACTTTTGAATATAATGGAATTTATTGAAGTAGAAATATTAAATATCCATTAAAAGTATACTCAAAAGGTATATTTTTAGTTTTATCGTTTGAAAACAACGAAGGAAAATGTTTTGAAGGAACCTATACCTATGTGGGAGAAGATTAGCAATCTAAGTATATAACCCGCTCTCATAGATCTATGCACTGCAGTGCAACATTTAGAACCGCACACACTTATCAGGTTGACGATGTACTTGACGAGCCGTTGGATGATTGGTTGGTGTTCTTGCTTTAACGCTCTCTCTCATGGGTCCCGGGTTCGACTCTCGGCGGAAATGAACTTTTCAAAGTTGACTCTTGTCTGGATTTGGAAAATAGTGACAGGGTATACTGCGTTTGGGAGACTACCGCCCGTTGTGAGGTCCCCGAGATGGCCGGCGTACCTCCGCTTTCGGGTACGCCGAGGTTCCGACAGGGAGCGTAGTCCTCCCCGCGCTGAACAGCCGTGGCGGGTCGCCGAAGTTGTGCAACAACATTCCTGCGACCCCGACCATCTACGGCCGCGCTAGAAAGTCGTTGGGTTTTAGCCGGTGAGAGTCCGGCATGACCCGCAGCGTCCCCCTTTCGCTGCTGGGTATCCATGATGGATTTCCCAACGTAAAAAAGTGCTGTTGTGTTTCGGTGAGTAAATGATGCCAGAGCCATTACTCTATCCCTTTCTTACCCCATATCCTTAATCTTATTACGGTCTGCAGCGCACTCACCGCGCCTGTGTCGTTGTTTGTGTTATAGGCGACGACAGCCACCCACCATCAAGTAGACCGTCAGCCTTTCTATCGACCTTAACATAAAAAAAGAATGGTCGTGTTGTTTTCCCTTATGCACACTGCCGTTCCTGTGATGCTTCTCCACTTTCAACTGTTGAAAAATAAAAATAATAACGCCTGACTAAATATAATATGAGCAATGGAACGCCTGACATCTTTATTGCAGTTATAGCTTTTCCAGGCGTTAGATGATCCCTCGGGAACAGTCCTTTTTAGGCTTTCCTGCATCCCTGACAACGTGTTTTCACGATGATCGGTTCAGTGGCTTAGGCGTGTAAAGATAACAGACAGACAGACAGAGTTACTTTCATATTAATAACATTAAGTATGGATTGCCAGTATTGGATGGACACATTAAAACTGTAATACAAAAGTTTAGACAAAATTTAGAAAATCATTCCATAAAGATTTAAAGTGCGATGGAATTGAGCAATATTGAAACATGAACTCACACTGAGACGAGAAACTAAGATTTCACTAAGCAAACCAGTGTGCACGAGGTTTTAGAGGTGAAAGTGAACGGTCATCGGGTTCACGACGAATGCAAGAGTCATTTTTTGTTTGCGATAATTAGTAAATAGTTGTTCGCGCTCTCAACGCGAACGTGAAGTGCTCTGTGGCGTCAGTCCCATCTCGGGCTGACGCCATACAAGTGAAAGGTTGCGTGGTCTGTGGTAAAAGTGTCTATGCACTGCATTTTTATATCGTTGTCAATGCCCAATGCTGTCATTATCTTTTAATTTGAAATAATTTTGTAACGTAACGAAACGGTGTGTGAAATAAAATAAAAAAGGGTTGTCTTCTTCAAATGGCAGAATCGTAGTTTCACTGAGAAACAAGGTAAATCCCTGGGGATAAAGATCCCCTGCAGTTCCCGCCATCGAGCGCGAACATACTGGCGACCGTGACAGGACATATCTGGCTTGTGAAAATTCAAATTCATCGCCACGCCACGCATCGCTACGACTTTATACCATCGTGCAGCCTGACGTGCAGCATCGACGAGTTTTTCTGCCAACCTGTGGAGGACGACCAAGCCGACTACGCGCAACGGAGGGAAACACGCACGTGGAGGCCCACAAGCACGCCGACGGGTGCAGCAAGCGAGCGGCGTCATCGCCGTCGCAGCCATCCGCCAGCCTTAACATCAAGTGAGCCCGTTCCAAGCCTATTTCCTTACCATTTCCCTCTTAATTTGTGCAGATTGGGAGACTGTCTCTCCGAACTATTGTGCTAACCTCAAATCGGTGCGCCTATCTTTCCTAAGCTTAAAGCTAGGCCTATCTACGCACCGATTCCACATTGGCACGCCTATTTCGTTACAAAATAGACCTCCATATTCATCGCAACCGGCTGCAATATAATTTATAATTTACCTCCAATATTATTTAATTAAAACGTGTTAGCCTTACATTTGGCGCATCTACCTACCTAAGCTAAATAGCTAGGCCTATCTATGCCCAAATACTATTTGGTTAGCGCACCTAATTAACTGTAAAGTAAATATTCATACCCAGGGGGTAATCAGCAATTATTTTCATACCTAATTAATTAATCCGTGCTCACCTCCCTAGCACCTCTTTATATGTACAATTTATCTTAATTTAATTACAACATAGCAATTACAACATTAATGAGTGATTGAGTTGGGGTCTGTTTATTGTTTTTCAATTATTTATTTCAGTGAGCAGCGCTTGCATTCTGTGGCCTGCTAACAAATATCGAATGCATGCTGCATACGTTGCTATAGAGCCCTGCTAAGGTCCACTCCTGCTAGTAACGGGCACTGCGGGCCTGACCAAATTTAAGGCGCGTATGCAACTTATTATTACTTAAATTTAATTACTTAAATTTTTCAATTACTTAAATTTAATTTTCTCTTCAATCATGTCAGACACTGAATCTTCTGTGAAATCTAAAGTGAATATCAAGGATTTAAATGCTAAGCGTAGTTCTATAAAGGGACGCTTAACTAAATTTAAAAATCATTTAGAAGTGTTAGCCGAGCTCGATGAAATTTCTTTCTTTGAGATAACCAAACTTAAGGCCCAGTTATCCAGATTTGAGTTGTTGTTTACGGAGTTCGACTCGGTTCAGGGTCAGATAGAGATTATTAACATTTCCAATCAAGATGGGGAATTATCAGTTAGGGATATAATTGAGCAGGATTTTTATCATTGCATAGGTACAGCTCAAAGCCTAATTTTTCAATATGATGAGAAGCAGGAGCCTTCTCCTAGCCATACTAGTATTCATTGCAACCAACATCGTGATGAATGTGAGGCGATGAATTTTAAGCTGCCCGTCATCCAAATTCACAACTTTGACGGAACCTATTTTAAGTGGATGGAGTTCAGAGATGTTTTTACTTCACTAGTCCACGAAAATTCTAAAATTAGGAATGTTCATAAATTCTATTATTTAAATTCTTATCTTGAGGGTGAAGCCGCTCGAGTTATTTCAAATTTAGAGGTTACCGACAAAAATTATGAGGAGGCTTGGAAACTGTTATGTGAACGATATGACAACAAACGACAGCTTGTAAATAATCACTTAAATTCTTTGTTTAGCATCGAGTCGGTTAGGGAAACAGATAGGTCACTGCGCTTCATACTCGATCATGTCGGTAAAAATCTTCGAGCACTTAATTCATTAGGATTGCCTACAGATAAATGGGATGTTCTTATTATATACTTAATTTCTAAAAAACTAGATTCAAAAACTTATTTTAAGTGGGAGGAAAACGTGAATTTAATAAAGGATGTTCCTACCCTACAACAATTTTTTGAATTTCTAAGAAATCGTGCAGACGTTCTCGAGACAGTTAACAGAAACAAAGGTATTAAGTCAGTTTCTGTCTCCTCCGATGTACCTTCGCAACGCAAACCTCCATCCAAACCGATGCTTACTAGCTATTCCAAGAACGCCTTGGTTTCCACACCCACGACAGGCGCTACCTGTCCAGCCTGTCAAGGGCAGCATCACATCTATAATTGCCCTGCCTTCATGGGCAAATCAGTAAGCGAGAGACTTTCTATAGCAGCTGATAGAAAGCTATGTAATAACTGTCTCAGGGTAGGTCATGTTACGTCTAGATGCCAACTACGTGGCGGTTGCAGGATCTGTAGAAAACGTCACAACACGCTACTGCATCGACAGCCCATCAGTCTTCCAGATGCTGATCAGCCTCAGTCCGAAGCCGTTACCTTGTCATCTCTTACTACTACTGAAGTACTTCTATGCACCGCTCTCATCGATGTGTCTAATCCTGCTACGACTTCGTGCATCACGGCACGTGCACTGCTGGATAGCGGGAGTCAATCTTCCTTCATTACCGAAAATCTAATGCAAAGGCTAAACCTGGTTCCCCAGCATTCAGACACAACGATAATCGGCATAGGTGACCGTCATCTACCATACAGCACTAAACGTTGTATCATTAAAATAAATTCTAGGGAAGCTGTATTCAATGCAACCACTTCATGCTTGGTCTTGCCTACTATCTCAGGCAAAATTCCTAAGGTTGATCTAGACATTAGCCATTTGAACCTGGAAGGATTTAGACTGGCTGACCCAAGTTTCAACAAGGCGACAAGCGTCGACGTGCTGCTCGGCGCCGACCTTTTTTGGGAGATCGTAGGTGGGGAGCAGCATTCGTTGGGAGTCCAAGGTCCAGTTCTTCGCAGCTCTAAACTCGGATGGCTCATCGCAGGGCCCATAATTCCTGTCACTCCTAAAAGGGATGAAAGACGGTGCTGTTTTGCATATCGTGACGATAACCTCCATGATGATTTGGCAAGATTTTGGGCACTGGAAAGCATTCCAGACAAATCGCCCCTAACTGAAGAGGAACGTCTATGCGAGCAGCACTTCCTCTCAACTACTACTCGTCGTCCTGATGGGCGATTTTCAGTCAAACTTCCTCTCCGAGCTGATCGGGATAGCTTAGGAGATTCCTATCACTTAGCTAAAAAACGATTCATGAATCTAGAATCCCGATTCAAGAAACAACCCTTTATCAAAAAATCCTATTCAGAGTTCATCCATGAATATGCTGCGCTTGGTCATTTATCCGAGTATCACCCCGGTAACCAAGATATTCGATATTATCTGCCCCACCATCCAGTAATTAAGACTAACAGTGAGTCCACTAAACTTCGTGTCGTTTTCGACGCTTCCGCAACTACTACATCTGGATTTTCTGTAAATGATATTCAGATGACAGGGCCTAACATACAAGATTCGTTGTTCAACATTCTTTTGCGTTTTCGTCTTTACCTGTACGTGCTTGCAGGCGATATTGAAAAGATGTACAGACAGGTGTTGGTGGACAAAGGGGATCGTAGTCTTCAATTGATACTCTGGCGGGACAATGAATCGCTTCCTCTACGCACCTTGCAATTGAATACAGTTACCTATGGATTTTCCAGTGCAAGTTTTCTTAGTACACGATGCTTGTGGCAACTGGGGGAGGAATCAGCTGACTCTTCAATTAAGCAGGCAATTCAGCAGGATTTCTACGTCGACGATTTATTGACCGGTGCACAATCAAAACGAGAATTAAGCCACATTCAGCGTGGGGTCGCTGACGCTCTTTCCAAGGCGGGCTTTCCTCTTCGGAAATACCGTACCAATTGTCCTTCTATTTTTAATTGTGGTGATGTAGGTAAGGGCGGAGATCTACTCATCAGCAACGCCATTAGCACGCTTGGCATGGGCTGGGCGCCTGAATCAGATGAGCTTCATTTTCCTGTCGACACTCCATCAATCCAGGTTATCACCAAAAGGACGATCTTGTCCTCCACCTTTAAGGTTTTCGATCCACTAGGACTACTAGCTCCTTGCACGATCAAGCCAAAAATGCTTATTCAAGAGCTTTGGAGCGATCGTAAGCTGGGGTGGGACGACCCTGTTCCTAAGAAGATTCAAACTGATTGGTTAAAATATGCTCTCGGCCTTGAAAAAATCTCTAATTTAAGGTTACCAAGACATGCTATGGTAGACAATCCTCTCCGCATTGAATCGCACTGTTTTTGCGATGCTAGTCGGCGTGCATATGGAGCATGCATTTATTTGAAGTCCTTTGATCACGAAGGCAACGTCAAAGTCACTCTTCTTTGTGCAAAATCACGAGTCGCACCAATCTCCCCAACTACTATTCCTCGGTTAGAACTATGTGCTGCCTTGCTGGGAGCCAAATTAGTCTCAGCAGTAACCAAGGCTAGCCGACACAAAATTGATCGTCATGTGTACTGGTCTGACTCAAAGATCGTATTATGTTGGCTAAAAACCACCAAAAGGGTTAAAACCTTTGTCGCTAATCGAATAGGTACTATTCAAGAAATCTCAAACTCTAACTCTTGGCGCTATGTGCCCACTTCATTAAATCCTGCAGACTATGTTTCCAGAGGCGTCGTCCCCGATCAAATTTCCGATTTAACTATGTGGTGGAAGGGTCCTCCTTTCTTGCTACTAGAAGAGCGTGCTTGGCCTCTCATAGAACATGTCGATGATTCGGAGTTGCCGGAGATAGTTAGGTCATGTCCTGCCTTGGTAGGGAGGTCCTCTTCCTTTCTTTGCAGGGTTTCAAGGTTAACAATTGCACAGCGCGCCTATGCTCGAATTATAAGACTATTTCACAATGCAAAAAGGGGCAACGAAGGCAACATTATGTCTGGTCCACTAACTACAATAGAACTCGAGCAGTCCATGATCACATTAATAAAATTTTCCCAAGGTGAATCTTTCCCTATGGAGCTTGCTACGTTATCTAAACGTAAGTCACTTAAACCTAAATCAAATATAGCTTCTCTCAATCCCTTTATTGATTCTGAGGGCATACTTCGCGTTGGCGGACGCATTGCGGAGTCTACTTATCAGTTTGATAAAAAACATCCCGTGCTACTGCATGCCAACAATCGTTTTACTGATCTCCTTTTTCAGCAAGAACATAAACGTCTTATGCACGCAGGGCCCCAACTTCTCCTAGGTTCGATTAGAAATCGTTTCTGGCCTATCGGTGGACGGAACCTAGCCAGGCGCACGGCTCGAAACTGTTCTACCTGCCGAAGATTTGTCGGGCAGCCTCTGTCCAATATCATGGGCAATCTACCTGCCGAGCGTCTGGTACCCGATCATCCCTTCACCAACGTTAGCACCGACTTTGCCGGACCATTTTTCATTACTAATCGCAGGGGAAGGGGATGTAAAATAACAAAATGCTATCTGTGTATATTCATTTGTTGCAATTATAAGTGCATCCACCTAGAGGCCGTCAGTGACTTGTCTAAGGACGCCTTTATATTAACGCTTAAGCGTTTCATAGCGCGAAGAGGCATTCCACGAAAAATATTTTGCGATAACGGGCGAAATTTCGTTGCCGCAGCTAGCGAAATTAGAGATTTTCTCCAAACCAAAGAAAACGTTGATTTCACGTTAGATTTCGCAGCTCAGCAAGGCATAGATTTTAAATTTACACCTGCATACGCACCTAACTTTGGCGGCTATCATGAAGCTGGGGTTAAATCCGCTAAACACCATTTGCGTAGGGTAATGGGGAATGCGCACCTAACGTTTGAGGAGCTGTCTTCTATATTTGCACAAATTGAGGCCATCCTCAACAGCCGTCCCTTATGTCCTCTCAGTCCCTCGCCCACTGACCTAGAACCTCTTACCCCGGGGCACTTTTTGATTGGCAGGCCACTGACTGCACTGCCGACCGCACCGCTGCTAGACTGCCAACCCAATCGCCTCGACAGCTATCGCCGCCTCGAGCAAGTACACCAACACTTCTGGAAGCGCTGGACCAACGAATACGTAGCCGAACTGCAACAGCGAACCAAGTGGCGAGTCCGTTGCAAGGACTTGCGTGTGGACGACCTCGTGCTCATCAGAGAGGACAACGCTCCACCTCTGTGCTGGCGCACGGGACGAGTGAGCCAGCTCTTTCCGGGATCTGATGGGGTGCCACGCGTAGCCGACGTCATCACATCCCGTGGGACCGTACGACGTGCGCTCAACCGCCTATGCTTGCTCCCTTCTGCGGATGATTCTTGAAAGTGATCCTTTCAACGGCCCGGAGGATGTTCGCGCTCTCAACGCGAACGTGAAGTGCTCTGTGGCGTCAGTCCCATCTCGGGCTGACGCCATACAAGTGAAAGGTTGCGTGGTCTGTGGTAAAAGTGTCTATGCACTGCATTTTTATATCGTTGTCAATGCCCAATGCTGTCATTATCTTTTAATTTGAAATAATTTTGTAACGTAACGAAACGGTGTGTGAAATAAAATAAAAAAAAAGGTTGTCTTCTTCAAATGGCAGAATCGTAGTTTCACTGAGAAACAAGGTAAATCCCTGGGGATAAAGATCCCCTGCAGTTCCCGCCAACGAGCGCGAACAATAGTGAAATAATGTTACTTTTTACTATGTTGACAAATATTTACCTTGTTTATTATTTATTTATAATCTAATATTTTTACAGTATCCCAACTGTCAAACTGAATGCAGTTTGATTATGAGATTAAGTTATCAAAAATAAAATAACTGACCTATATTTCATTATTTAAATTAATGAATTTAAATAATATTTCATTAATTTATTTTTAAAAATAGTTTTATTTCGCTCTTGGACAATGCCTTCGGGGAAACTATTTAGAATGTACAGCAACCGCTTCTTTATAGTTCTCTCATCATAATAATTTATCAACCCTAGGAACTAGACATTTTCCCAAAGACATTGCCCTTGTATTGTGTGTATTTATCACCGTATCCAACACAAAGTCACGATCTCGATTGCCAAGACTATTGATTAAAAATAAGTGTTTATGTTTTATACTAATAGGTAATATTTTACAAATTTTAAATAACTTTGTGTAATCATTGTTAATTTTTTTTTAAAGTAGTTCAATTCGAGTAAATTAAACGAAATGCTGTACCTAATTGACAGCAGGTATATTATAATATTACCTATTCAGTTCAATATTTGCATTGTTGAAATAAACAAAGAAATTAGTTTTAAGAGTCGATATGTCCTATCTTCGCCCCATATAAAAATGAAATATTCACAATCTCAATATACTAGGTTTAAAAATAATATTTATTGTTGCACATAAAACGCGCCTCCATAAGATAAGTAATTATTTTATTGGAATAAATTTAACAATAAACTTCCCGTTAAAATTACTTATATTAAAAAAAAAAGTGTAATCAAAATTTCTCTGGTAATCAAAATCATAAATAACAATAAAATAACAAAAAAATAGTGTTACTTAGCGTGTAAATTTATTTTGTTGACACAAAAATGTATATTCAGCAGGTTTACACTTTTATCGCAACGAAGTCCTATTTCTAAGCGCTCCCCATTTCCTTCTCGCTACAACAAGAGACCTCAAAGAGAAGTTGTAAGAAGTAAAGAGATATTTCCTATTATTTGGTAGGAATAGCATTATCCCTGATGTTACTTACTTCTAATTGTGATGGTCTATCAAATGGACGTCAGCTTGCCTGCTACACTCACCAGACGATATCATATCAACACCCAATAAAAGAACAGAAAACTAAAACATTTTATCAAAAAAGTGTTGCCATCGAATGAAATGACCATACAATTAAATCAATTTACGTATTTTAGTGATAAAAACTAATCTATAGAGACGTCTATCCTAATCTGCGTCAATAAAATACACCATTAGATGAAAGAACATTATTGTTATAAAATTATATGATCCAGTGGGTCGTTTTATGTGCCTTTTCTTTTATTTTTTGAATAAAAAAATAAAATAAAGTCAAAAACCTTACAGCAATAGAGAAAATAAAACAATATACGCAAGAATTTCCTCTTTGTTTTTATGTTAAGATCTGTAGACAGGCTGACGGTCCACTTGATGGTAGGTGGCTACCGTCGCCTATAGCACAAGCAACGCCAAAGTTGCTGCAAGTGCGCTGCCGACTACAGTAGGATTAAGGATAAGGGATTAGGAAATGGGCTCTGGCTCACTCACCAAAACACAACAGCACACGTGCTGTTCTGTAAGGGGGTGGTTACTGCCGCCAGACGGGCTGCCCAAATGACTGCGAAACGCAACGTGCCCTGCCACTACTTTCCAGCTCAAGACCAGAGCCAAATTTGAAAAGTTCATTTTTCAAAGTTGTTCCAGCCGGGAATCGAACCCGGGAACCCTAGAACAGAGCGTTTAGGAAAACAACTAGCTGAGCCCGCAACTTCGTACGCGTGCTATTCGGTATAGCGCGTCACTTTTTTGTTTGTCAAACGATAGGAGAAAAACAAAAATGTTACGGAAAGTTTGCTACAATACATCAGTGAAAACCGCATTCAAATCGGTTAAGTCTTTTCAGAGATTAGCCTGCACAAACGCACAGACAAATAGACAAACCGGAAAACAGACAAAGAAATTTTGACCGCGGTAACATAATTACGTGTACAAATTGTTTTTTTTTTTAATATCTTTTTCTTACGTAGTCATTGAGTACATTCATGTCGATTTCCAAAATTGTCCCTGCTGAGAATCGAATCTGGGACTCTAACCACTCAACCAACGGGCTCGTCAATATTTTAAAGTTCCTATATTGATTCTGTTTAAATTCCACTCGAGAATAATTCTACTGCTAGATATGTATTATATGCTTATAAAGCCAAAAAGGCCGTGGGAACCGCAGCCTCGCCCACGTTGATTTTTTTCAAATATATGGCAAATGGGCGAGCCATTGTCACTGGACGCCGGTTAAGAGAAATTTTTCACGAAGTTACATATTATAGTGATAAATTGATTCGCGTTAAGAGTGAATGATTGTGATAAAATCTCTATAAGAAATTACTTATGATA
Organism: Bembecia ichneumoniformis; assembly: GCA_910589475.2. NCBI lineage: Eukaryota > Metazoa > Arthropoda > Insecta > Lepidoptera > Sesiidae > Bembecia > Bembecia ichneumoniformis. The sequence goes on along the minus strand of OU342534.1, from coordinate 16,615,443 downwards.
ACACAGAATGAAAAAGTCGAATCGATTTTTCAATAATGGTCAACATGGATTTGTGACGCAACTTTTTAAAGGCTTATTTAAGGCTTTGAAGAATTTATATGTCTACTTGGTAACATTACAACAAAAAGATTTTTATTATTATTAAAGAACTAGCTGAGCCCGCAATTTCGTAGGCTTTGGTATTCGCTATAGTGCGTAACTCTTTTGTTTGTGAGCCGATTGGAACGAAGCAAACACTAAATGTTACGGGAAGCTTGCTATATATATAGTATACGATTATATATATATATGAAAAAATATTTGTATTAATTAATTCAATTTTTTTTATGTGTATAATATTTCGTAAATAATTAAAACATTTTCTTTTAATTTTTTGGAATAACATTAAATAGTTTACATGTATGTTATATTCGTACTTCTATATGTATACTACTTGTAAAGCTGAAGAGTTTTGTTTTGTTTGTTTGAACGCACTAATCTCAGGAACTACTGGTCCATTTATTGAAGAAGGCTATAGGCTATATAACATCACGCTACGATCAATACTATCATATATAAGCAGTGTCCAGTACCGCGCGCCCCACGCGCACTCCGCCACCGTATAGAGGAGAAATTAGAAATTTCAAAAATATAATGAAAAAGAAAGCTATTCAAAAAAGTCTTCAGAACATAGCAATGTTATCGCTTCACACCAAATAGAGTATTATAGAACTAGATTAGAAATATGGTGGTCACTACCATAATTACTAAAATTGTGTTTTTCATAGTTAAATAAAATCGATCCCGGTACCCTTGAGTCAGAAAGCAAACAACTTTATCACGCCACCATTTTTTCATAATTGCGTTAATAAAATACGCAAGGTCGGTATGCGTTGCTGGTTGCTATAAATAAAGACTTCCACATAAAATGAATTAATATTATAATTTTTGATAATTAATAATTACACGGTTACAATACATTTTCGTGTAAAAATAAAAGGTACAAAATTTACGCGTGAAGACATAAATCATTCAAGATTACTCAATTTGGTCAATTCCAACTTTGCATTTTTATATACGGTTAAGTTAACAGTGGAAACCACGACATTCGATGTCTGCATAAATTAATGTCAATATAATATATTAAGATATATAAATGGCATAAAACTTTGAGGTCAAATCGTTGGTTTATTGGATTATCGGTAACAACAGTATACGTACTTTTATGTAACTTAAGTTACTTAAAGTTATTTACTTTAAGTAATAAAGCAAAATAGTAATTGCTTAACTTAATAAGAATTCAATTCGATTTACTTATATTTTTCATAATTCCTTCTATTCTAGCAAAAAAACTTTCCAAAGATTCCTCAAATTCTATAGTCCTAACCTAAAGTAAGCACTGATACGTCATTTTTTTATATTATGTCGACAGACAGGCTGACGGTCCACTTGATGGTAGGTGGCTACCGTCGCCTATAACACAAGCAACGCTACAGGTGCTGCAAGTGCGCTGCCGACTACAGTAGGATTGGATAAGGGATTAGGAGGGGATAAGGAAATGGGCTCTGGCATCCCTTACTCACTCACCGAAACACAACAGCACTGTTACGTCATTATTATTAAAACCATAAAAAATATGGTACATTCGCATCCAAAGTAAGACATATCGCTATATTACCATAGTAGGTATTCGAAGCACCAATAATAATAATAATATAATTTTGAAGTATTTTTTTTATATGAAGGACGTCAGACAGTCTCACTGTCCACTTGGTGGTAGTACTGTCGCCTATAAACACAAGCAACGCCATAAATGCTGCAAGTAAGCTGCTAATCTTAGTGGGATAAATGGTACGGGATACGAAAAGTAATGCTTTTCGTATCCCGTACCAAACAAAACAGTAATGCTAAATAGTTAAAAAGTAATGTTTTAAGTATATTGTGTTTTTCCACAATAAATTTATTTATATTTATTTGATTTGTTAGGGATATGTGCATGGTATGTGGCCGTGTGTGTGTGTGTGTGTGTGTGTGTGTGTGTATGTGTGTATGTTTTATATGTAAGTTACAAATAAATTGATTGATTGATTGATTGCTGTTAGTTCACCGTGGTCTTCAGAAAAGTGGTGGTTTCTGCCGCCAGACGGCTGCCATGATTAATGCAATTTAATTAGGATGTTATCAATTAATTCAAGTTTTTAGTATTTATAATTAGTTACCATTAGACCACATATTGCAAAACGCAACGCAGCCTTCGGTTACTCTTTATTATATTTTTTGGTTATTAATAAATAGGTATCTACTTAAACTATATATTTATAGCAGATTTCATTCATTTTGATAGTATTGCTAGTGATATATTGCAGATTATATTATATAATATATATTTTAAAATATTTATTAAGCTTAGTTCCAGGTTTATTTTTGTTAATAAATATAAAAAAATCGTATATACCTATTACTATGTATACACAAACAGTTTTATTTATGAACACACACATTAATATATATCCACATCATAAAAGTAATTTAAATATGATGAAACCTACGAGGTCTCCATGAAAACTTTTTATTTTTATTAAAGATGGGTTTGCTCTTGGCCAGCATCTATCCATGTATAAAGATGAGGCCGACGATGGAACCAGCTCACCTAGATGATGCCTATTCACTCGAACCTCGAAAAGATTTGGGTTGTATGAGCTCGGAAATACTCGGAAGCTCGGAAGACACCGGCAGGGAGTTCCAATCCTTAGGGAGTTCCGGCAGGGAGTCCAAATATTAAAAGTTCATTTTTCAAAGTTGACCCTGCCGGGAATCGAAACCTGGAACCCTAGAACAGAGCGATAAATCAAGCACCCTAACCACTCATCCAACTGGCTCGTCCAAACTAAAGATGTTAAAATAACATTATATCAATTTGCCAGTTATGAAATATGGCGCTGAAACCTGGTCTCTGAACGCTGAAATGCTGAATGTGGTCTGAAACGGTAAACAGGGTTAACTTTGAAAATGAACTTTACAAAATTGGCTCAGATCTGGATCTGGAAAGTAGTGGCAGGGCACACTGCGTTTTCGCAGTCATTTGGGCATCCCGTCTGGCGGCAGTAACCACCCCCTTACAAAGACCACAGTGAAATAACAGCACGTGTGTTGTTGTGTTTCTGTGAGTGCGTATGGGATGCCAGAGCCCATTTCCCCTCTTAATCCCTTATCCTTAATTCTACTGTAGCCAGCAGCGCACTTGCAGCCGCTTTGGCGTTGCTTGTGTTATAGGCGACGGTAGCCACCTACCATCAAGTGGACCGTCAGCCTGTCTGTCGACCTTAACATAAAAAAAATGTTAATAAAAAAAATTGACAGTTTAGTAAAATTTAATCTAAATCTAAGGCTTCCGTAAACAAAAGTGAGACTCATTATAAAGATCAACGTCCTGCCAAGCGAAGCCTCGTTAGCGAAAAAAGCCACATCCTGACACAATTACTACTTTATTATTTCGTTTAAGAACAGAACCAAAACAAGTCACGTACGTCCGTCTACGCAACAAGCCCCGGCCGCCTCTCAATTAGACGCTCCGTATCTGTAACGCGCGATCCGCGCCCATAAGGAAGACGGACTTATCTGAAATTTCTAATCTGCTGAGTCACATTCATGCGTTCGCGAAATTACACCAATTTACTTAGACCGTTGTTACCGAGAGACACGATGGGACACGGTGACATCCCTTGCCTCATTTTTTTGATATTTTGCTCTGGTAATTCTCTGTGCAGTTGGAAAACGTTGGCAAATAAAAATTTATGCTTAGCTTGAGATCTTATCTCGAGCAAATACAGGTTTCAAGTGTGCAATAAATATTATCTTTGGGTGTCGAAAATGTTTCGTTACAGTTCCATTGACATTTGGACTACTGCTGTACGTGTTTCCGAGGTTTTCGGAGTATTCGGACGTTTTAACTTTTTTTTTCTTTCCGACAATATTTTTTCAGAAAAAATATAAATTATTTTGAACAGATCACAATGTGTACAGAATTTATGGAATTTTTAAATAGCTAATGTTAATAACAATTTAGAAGCTCAATATCAAATTTTCAATTCTCTTTAATGAGAAGCAGATGCAAAGCAGTAACGGAGCGTTAAACGCAAATTGCAGTACAAAATATTATTATAATCCCAAATAATGAGACAGATCGTTATTTACTGTTGAATGTGTACCGACCACACGGCCGCGGCGGAGTCGGTGCCGGCGAAACTGTAGCACAATCACATATTTTACGCTTTTGTACGAGTTTAATTGAGTAAGAAGAGACCGGGGAGTGCTCGCAGCGGGGTAACTTCCAAATTTATTTAAAAAAATTCGCGAAAGAACCCCATTACTTATGTCAAGAGACGCAACAGGACCCGGGCCGAACGTACTTCTGTAATATTAAGTGTGAGATACAACCTTATTCGCGTTGACCCAGATTTTAATACGCCGCGCAATGGTCTTTATGATGACTTTTTGAAAAATGTAATTTTTAATTCGACGCAGGGACCGACCGAATTGAATGGGCCCACAGACGATTCTCTTTAACTGTATCGCTTATAAATTGCTATTTCTTATGCGATTCCGACGGAAGTCTGAGATTTACATTAAATTAATGCTGGCGTGTACCCGAAATTGGTGTCGCCGATTTTTTGCCAAAATCGAATTCCCCTTTCTTAATTTCCATTTAGTAAATGTACGATTTTTTCATTTGTTACAGTCGTTCTTCGGACGAACGTACAACAACCTGTCTTCAATATCCGAGTGCAAGAACAACGGCGAATGTGTCATCAACAAGAAGAACAGGACAGCGTGCAAAGCGTGCAGGCTACGGAAATGTTTGCTTGTCGGAATGTCCAAATCTGGTTCGAGGTACGGCCGAAGATCGAACTGGTTTAAGATTCATTGCCTCCTACAAGAACAACAGCAGCAGCATATGCACCAGCTGCAGACAAGTAAATCGCCTCCATCTTTCAATCAAACCATCAACCCCTCGTTCTTACCAACGAATTTATTGCCCGCGGCCGCCTTAGCCGAGTACTACAAGAATTCGGAAAAAAGTCCCTTCACTGAAGATATTGTGGCGAGACAAAGCGTGTCACCATCGGATTCAGGCGCCTCATCAGCGGATCCCGAAGACGACAACAGTTCGCGAAGTACGAGCGGGCACAGCGCGTTTCGACCGGCTTCGTCACCTTGCAGTGAAAAAGATGTTAGATTGCAAGCAATTAGGAACCAAACAAAAGATTTGAAAAAACGAAAATCTCACACGCTGCCTCCATCACCCTACGGTCCTGTCACTGCTTCTCCTAGCTTTTCTCCCAGGAATGTTACGTACATGCCGTCGGCTTTACAAAACATAAGATCAGTTCCACCTGGAATTACAACATGGCAGAGCAGAAACGGTGGAGATTTGCTGTTTCATTCACCAGCCGTTGCAGGCATTGCAGTTGAACAAGAACAACCAATAGATCTGTCCATAAAGTCAACGGCAGTTCTGTTTAGAAGTCCGAAGAACGAAGTAGCCAGTGATTCAGAACCCGAACTAAGTATTGACTTGAACGAAGAGAGCGCTAAGGATATGATGAAGAATCCGCTCGACTTAAGTCTCGTCCCTAAACGGACTGAGGAAGTGCCTTTGACAGGATGAGTTATTTTAATTTTAATTTTTGATACCGTGAGTCAGCAGAGCCATTTACTTGTTCGTCTAATTTATATGTAAATATTGATTAAGTTGTTAGATTTATAATAACACTTTGTAACGGAAATAAATCAAACAGAACAGTCAACATGGCTTCACTTAACATGAAATATAAATATTATCTCTATCTTCACAATAATAACTTTTTAATAATGTCTTGAATATTTAAAGACATATTGAAAATCATAGATATTTTTTTAATGTTAGTTTTTAGGTAAGACTGTTCTAGTTGATGATTCTGAATAATCTGCCATACAGTATTTAAGTGTCTACATTCCTTTATACATTCTGTACCATAGGTTAATTTCGTTTTTGTTTATTTTTATAGTTATGTAGTCATATTTTCATACTATCTGAAAATATTTTAATTTTATTTATTTTAATGGGCATGATATCATGATATACTATGTCAGGATACGATAGTGATAAATCTCTACGCAACTGTGCGCGATGCTCAGAATAAAATTATATATTTTTGTAATACTATTATATATAAAAGTTGTCAACAATAGTTGTATGTTCAATATGTTACAACAACATGCTATATTTTTTTAAATACTCTTATGTTTTGTGACAATTTTAAGGAAAATTCGTCGTTATTGAGACATTATAATGTCAGTGTTTAGCTCACTAAAGGGGGTTTGTAACAATAATTAATAATATGTAAGGAGTTATTTGAAATATTGTAATAGTCTAAAGATTTCAAAATCTTACGCAGATTAGATAAAATTAGTGATCATTGAAAAAATTTGCGGTTTCCAAATTTTCCACTATAAAACTGATCCATATCAACATATATTAAACAAAAAATTAAGTCGGTTTATAAACAAATAAGACAATGTTACTAAACTGTTTGTCTTAATATGGTTATGTGGTCTTAATATGGTTATGTAGACTATAAACCTAACGAAAATTATAACCAAAATATTGGAGGATACGACAAAAATGTTTTAAAAAATGTTTTACGGGATATGAAAACAGGAGCCAATCTAATGTTAGTGAATGCATTGAGTTATTTTTGTTTTTGTTTTCATTGTCTATATAACTATAACTATAAATACTATCAGACTTCTCCTGTATCTGATATGTAGTCCACCACACGAGCCTTGAGAAGGTTTAGTTTTTGATTGCATGGAGTTTTTCTTACTATATATATTATTTTGCTATTTATGTCAGTGTGATTTTCACAAGTAAATTTAGTACATAAATTGCAAACATGTTCAGAATATTATTTTTTTCTAAACTCAGAGGTTCCCAGACTTTTTTTCTTATGGACCACTTTCAAAATTTAGGTGGTTCCGATGGACCCCCTGCAGTTACATTTCTACCATATTCCCAAAAGTCGACAAAAAATGTGAAGATTAGATCTAACTATGGAAATTTGCATTGCGGCTGAGCTCCAACCACTAATGGGGAGTTTTCTAAAATAATATTGATTGTTTTTTTTTTTTGTCACGCCAACGTAGAATCCGGTCGAGTCTCCCGTGGACCCCTGGGGTCCATGGATTTTAATACGGTTATCATTAATTGTAAGAGCGATAAACGAGGAAGGTTTGCGTTTATAATTTGCAGAAAAAAAATTGCTTCCTCGCGAAGCCGGCCTTATTTTAACACGGCCTTATTAAAATACAGGATAACTGTTCTATGTTTATATTTTAATGTCGCCTAGTCTATAAGATAGTATGAATTTGTGTTTACTGCGTAGACACAAGTTACTAAATCTATGCCAGTTTTACATATTACCAGTTTAAGTGTAATTTATGTGGGATTTACGGCCAGTCGAGTGAAGCTCAAAATTTAACATGTACAAATAAATTTAGAAAATTCTTGTAAAATAAATAAAAGTAAGTATTTATTTTATAGTTCATAGGCCAGTTTGTAATGAGTCATTTTTCTTAAATTTTTGTAAAAAAAATATATTTGTAATTAGTATGTATTTTTTTAATAGTTTTAATCTGTTTTAGATTTTTTTTTTGTTATTGTTTCATTTGTTAGAGATTTTTATTCCTTGTGCTCATGCCAGTTAGTGAATTTTTTTAATATATGATATTACTTGTATATACGATAAAGCAGTGGGACTGTAATGTCCCTAAATGTACCACAACCAATACACATCACACTATTAAATTAATTTAACTTGTTTTTTCGGTATCGACTATTTCTTCTTTAAATAAGAATTTGGTGCCATAAAAAAGATACAAGTAAATGTTGCATTTTAGCAAAATTCATTGTTAAAATTTATTAAAATTAATTCATGCAAATTGACATGTAAAATTTTGTACAAGTAAAACCTGAAACGTAAATTCAGATCTGATAAAAAAGTATAAAAAAAAACACTTTTTACTCAAAATACAAAAAACCCTTAATTTAAGGAAATATAAAATTTATGCAATTTTATTATATTATGTATGTATAAACTCTCAATTTCAAATCGCTTAACTTATTATTTAAACTTTAAAAGTTGTGTTACGTACAACATTTTACATGAAATTTGAAAAATAAACACATCATATAAAACTACTCAAAAAATTAGAAAATTCAATTAGTTTAAGTTATACAATTATTGTTATCAGTGTGATACAAATATTTTTGTGTTTTTTTTTACATTTATAAATGGAATCCTAATATATTAAAAAATAAATGCGAATGCCTTTATTGTGTTGTTTAATTTACTTTATATACCCTTGATATTAAATTACATAAAATAAATTAGTTAATAAATAAATAAAAAATAAAATAAATTACTTCTATATGGAAAAATTCATGTGGTATGATTGCACAGTTTATTAACAAAGATTTACATGGGGCAAGACGAAAGAATCCCTAATCTGACATTTAGAACCACGTGGTACAAAATCGCTCAGTCCATCGCCAGCTTTACAAGGCTATTTAGCTACGCCATGGCCACCCTGATTACGGAGATCAGGATCACTATTTTTGTAAGAAAAATTTCCCAATGCGCTCTCTATATATTTTATATACTTAATCTTTTTGTTTATTAATAAAAAAATTATAATAAAAAACATAATATTTACGATTTACATTCACAGCTACTGATATTCAATAACATTAATTTTTTTTTTTTTTTTTATTTCTGTAAGTTAAATACAGAAATATCTTTATACGAATAAAAGTATAATCTATAAATATATTAAACAATCTGTACGCGTTGTTCTCATGTTACCAAGGTCAAAAAATAGTTTTAGGATTTATGACTGTTCGTCTGTGCGTTTGTGCACACTTATTTCAGAAACGGCTAAATCGATTTGAATGCAGTTTTCACTGATGTATAGTAGTAAGCTTCCCGTAACATTTAGTGTTTGTTTCATTCCAATCGGTTTACAAACAAAAAAGTTACGCCCTATACCGAAAACCATCCCACGAAGTTGCGGGCTCAGCTAATGTTGAATAATGTTAATAAGAAAATTAAGATACAGCTGACATTTAAAGCAACGGTAGTTTGCAATAACATTATTATCTCTTGAACGCTTTTTCTGAACAAACAACAGAAAAAACTATACCAGGAACCAACACTTATTAGTTTATATAACTGTCCGTTTATCCCAATAAAGACTCGAGCACAATAACGCCGTAACCGTTTTAATTGGCATCATTATCTCTGTTCCAATTTTGACACTATTTCAATTTCTCTTCAAAATAATTAAAAACATATCTTAATGTGACATCTTAAGGTGCACAATTGAAGTTCCACTTTTCAATGCGCGGATGTTTGTCACTCAATTAGCTCCGTCATGTCACAGGGCGTAAGTAACAAATCATTATTTTTTGGTATGCCCGGTCAGTCTTTTTCTGATGTGTCCGGGTGTTTACGGTGGCGAAAGAAACGATGCTCGTTACTGAACTTAATGGAAGCTTTGGTTTACTGAATGTGGTACAGTCGTGTTCAAGGGTGTTTAGCATGGACTGCTTTCAATAGATATTTAGGAGACCTTTTCATGCTCGTTGTCATACATTCTAATGCCGCTGCCACACCCTCGTCGAGTGACTTGGGAAATAGCGAGGAAAGGGGGCAGAGAACCTGGTCGAGTGACCTGGTAAATTTAAATTTAACTGGTAAATTTAAATGACGATCATTAGAGTTTCTTGGAGAAACCTAATTGATAAATAAATATTTTGATTTTGATTTTTTTGATTTTGAAAGACGTAGTGTGTCAACGGTACTCGTCATGCTAACCGCTCCCTGTTTTGTCGGTTTTTTTAGGCGCGAGTCAAAGGACCGGCAACAGGAGCGCGAGTAGCCGGCCACATAATCACGCCGGATTAGAGGTGGGCTGGATTAGGTGTATACCGTACCTAATCCAACTAATACTAATACCAAAAAATACCTAATCCAAATACCTAATCCGAATACTCTACCTAATCCCTAATAGACGCAGTTGATTTTCAACCTTTTGACATACGGTGCAAGGGTTAGTATATATTTTTAAATATAAGTTAATATTTTTAAATTTAGCTGTATATATTTGTTAGTTCTATATATTTTTAAATTTGATATAAATATATTTTTGGTATGCGCCTAGTAAAGTAACGAGAAAAAAATGCATCCGGCGGCCGGATGCAGTCCGAATCGAGCGCTTGTTACGGAAGCAAGTCATGAGTCATTTTTAAATCATGCCGCCGGCCGCCGTCTAACGAAAATTATATATATATATATATATATATATATATATATATATATATATATATATATATATATATATATATATATATATATATATATATATTTAAATTAAAGATGGCTTTGCTCTTGACCAGCATCTATCCATGCAGGAAGGATGAGGCCGACGATGGAGCGAGCTCACCCAGAAGATGACTATTCACTCGAACCTTGAAAGATTTGGGTTATATGAGCTCGGAAACACAGACGCCGGCAGGGAGTTCCAATCCTTAGCAGTGCGCATCACAAAAGATGTTTTAAAGCGCTTGTTTTTAATATAATTATAATATAAATATAATTGATATAATTACTTATAATAAAAATGAATAGCGCGCACGCTACCACAATTTCAACATCCATCGCGACCTATAATATAGTTTATTTTTTTATAGTGCGCGATAATTGCGCGAGTAGAGCAATGCGTTGATAGGAGGGGCAACATCGCGGCAGCGCGAGGAGTAGAGCGATGAGCAGCGCGAGGAGTAGAGCGATGAGCAGCGCGAGGAGTAGAGCGATGAGCAGCGCGAAGACCATAGTGTGGCAGATGGGTAAAAATCTAAATACCCTTTTTACAATAATATAAGATCATAAAAAAATGACCTCAACTTCTCTTTAGTTTCTTGGAATATTTTTGTTTGAATGTCCCTAATCTGCTCTGATATAAACTGTAGATTTACGATTTTTATTGTACCAAAAGATGACTTTATGAGTAGGTACTCGCATTGGTGTGCTTGATTATTCTGTCATCTTCTTCTTCCTGGCCGAAGAATTACTCTCAGAAAAGTGGCCGTGGTCATCACTTCTGTGTGGCATGTCGTACCATACGCCGCCACTCCTCCATCACCGCCGCCTTTCTGGTACATTCGAGCAGGGAACTGGGAACAGCAGGACAAAATTAAGGGGGCTGCCTTAATTTTGTCGGTCCATCCCTAAAATGATCTTTTATGTGGTTTCTTGCCTTCGACTCTGTCTTGCATTCAAGGTTCATAGCGCCGAGATATGTATCCGAAAAATGCGAGGATGCCAATCGTTGCGTGATGCCGAATTCCTGTAATATGGAGGCATTGTAAAATTTGTGCACATTTTAATTGTTTCAAGCGCGACTGTACATTAAAAGGTCCAGTTTACACACTCGATTTTAACGAGGAAACACATCGGCCTAATTGAGATTGCACCACGAACGGACGTCCAAAAAATCATGTCATTATAACCAAAGATGGCGCTGATTTATTAAGACGTAGCACTAATAGACAGTTCAAAATGAGAGCGCACTCTTAACGATTGTAATTTGTGTAAAGGTCGGAATTTAATTAACGCCTTGCTTCTTGAAGCCGACAAAAACTCTTTACGAAAATAATAATTCACTAATTATATTAATAAAGAAATTAAAAATTTCCGAAACCCAATCTTGATACACTTTATCTGGTAAGTTCTTCTAAACCAATAATGTTGATCAAATACCCACCGAGAATGTCGTATAACAGATTCCAATCACATTTTACAAATACAAAACTTATATCTATATGAAAAATGTATTTACAAAATGTCTTCGCACATATTATATTATTTTTTACACATATTATATTTATAATATGTGTAAAAAATTGTCGGTAAAGCAATTTACGCTGGATGCAATTTAATTACTTTGAAAATTTATTGATTACGCCAAAGTATTTATAATGTCGAATATCTTCGATTGTAAAAAAAGTAAAAAAAAATGGCGAGCAAATGAAGTAAAATCTGCCACCTACCTCTTGAATCACCCGGTCCTTGGTCTTCCAACTGCGAAGATTGCAACAGGGCCGTCACACACAGAGTCCAGAAGCTCCAGCACTTCACCACTTTAATGATTACACTTGCGAGAATCTGGAGCAATTAGATAAATTACAAGCCCACTACCTGATAATATTAGCTGATGAAATAAATTCAAATCTCGCGGGCGGGATGACTCCGTACACGTATTATCTTTACGATGTTTTGCTAAGACTGACTGCAGTTTTAAATGGTTTACCTACGGTGGCGACAGATACATATATGGATAGGTATATGGCGGAAGTGAGACAGCACATACGACAACGAACTGCTATCAATTGATTTGAATTGACAATTGGTGTTAACGTTTATTGGAGAAATATCAGCACATTAGGGTCAGCTCACACCGAGACGCGACCCGGTGCTCACATTTCAAGCAATATAATTACTATACTATATATTACTACAGTACTACACAAAAAGGCATACAGTTTAGCATCGCTACTTAAAAATTGGCGCACCGCCTCTCCGTGTGAGCTGACGCTTATCACCAAAATAATGCTTTTATTTATTCTCAAAATTCAGTATATCGATGTCAGGATTGATCAATATCGACGACAAACCTGTCTTTGATTTTTAAATCTGTGGGACTTATCAATGATAACGTATGACGGTTATACCTACTGTTAATTTAGATGGCACCTACAAATTTATGTGTCCCCAGGAGTTTTCATTAGCGCTGTTTATGCGCAATAAAATATGTAAGGAGAAATTTGAATAAAAGATAGAACACTTAAACGGGATTAGGTAAATTGAAGAATTTAAGAGAATGCTTTGTTACGACTAACTATGGAACGTTCTGGAAAAAGCGTTCGCGCCGGCCGAAAGTCTCGAACGTTCTACGCTAGCGATAGTAGCCACGCCCTTTCCGGACTAGTGTCAAAGGAAATTGATCCTTATGTTTACAACATAGAGTTTCAACAGAAATAGCATTCTCGAATTTTCAATGGCTTGTTTACAATCTTGTTCACATTTTCAAGTAAAAATAAGAGTGCGGTCGGGCGAGATGAGGGAGTTGTGCGACAACCAGCTATAGGAAAGCGACTCTTCGGAGCTTTTGCGAAGTTACCTGCGGTAGTGAACCGGCGACACATAAGGGAATCATTGTCGACTTTTGGCAAGTTTAATGGTTTCATCGGACAAGTTTGGTGAATTTGACAGTTATCTTGGTTTGTGAAAATAAATCGTTCTTTCGCCCTTACATGGCACTTTAACTCACCCCGCACGTAACAGTTTAGTATGAGCGCTCCCAATTCTTCCAGCTGCTTCCATGATAGTCGCTAACCTTCGTAGAGAAATGGCACCAAAAGAAGAAGTTATAAAAAACCCATCATAATCGGAATAATAATAATGTTTAACTTTAATACCGAAACATCTTGCAGTAAAAAATAAATAAGTTACAATTATCGTTTACAGTATCACTGTAACGAGATATAAAATTATCATACAGTGACAATTTGAGTTCAACGTTGAGGTTTTTATGGTCTTTTTACAAGTTTTGTTTGCACACTCGGCTGTACCATTACGTGAATTGCATATTGTGACAAACAATATGCAATTTACCATATACATTTAATTCATTTAAATGCATTTATTAATGGAATTGTTAGCCTATGCAGGGAATGCCATAGGCCACTTTTGTAACACGTACGAAGCCGTCGGTGAATAATAATAATAATAATAATAATAATAATAATATTATTATTATTAAGGCCCTGATCTAAGGCAATAGGCAGAATCTTACGGTAAGCAATGAAAGTTAGGAAGTTTTCATTTTCTTTACGCTAATGACGGGATGAAGTCCCCAATTAAGGATTCGGTGAGGTAGTTGTGATGGTAGATCGGTAAGAACCAAGTTTCAAAAGAAAATAAAAGTATTTTTCAGGTATAAAATTCATGTAATGCCTCATCTCTGTATAATATACTAGCTGTTGCACGCAACGTCTTCCGCGTCTCTTTATAAAATATTGTGTAGCTTTCTATAGGTGAAAGAAATTTTAAATTTGAAGAGTTTATTCATTACATACGTTTGTATGGAGGGGTTGTAAAGGGGTAGATGGGGGGAGGGTGAGTAGCCTATGTTACTCGCTGATAAAGTAGCTTTCTATAGGTGAAAGAATTTTTAAAATCGGTCAAGTAGTTTTTAGTTTATTCATTACAAACTGGACTACAACCTCGGGGTGTTCAAAATCCGGGTAAATGGGCATTTACTAGGTAAACGTGGTCCACCTTCGGCCGCATCTGCACCTCACATCAGGTGAGATAGTGGTCAAGCGCTACCTTGATTTAAAAAAAAAAAAAAAAAAAAAAAACATTTTTTCTTTATACCTAATAACTAGACTAGTATAGATTGGGTGTTGCATTGCATAGGCAAATGCACCGCTGGGTCATGTTCATGTTTGTGATCGTTGAATATCTTCAAATTAAGAATCATGTAGCTATTAAAAAAAGAAAAAAAAAACTAATATTCTTGAAATAGTTACAAATTTCTAGATATAGATTTAGGTCTCGATACAATAGGGCGTTATGTATATTTTCTTAGTATACAGCTTTCTTGTCTTTTTACAATTTTTCTTATAAAGTGGCTCGTCTTACTAAAAATTATTTTAACTTCTGCTTGTCCTTATTAACTGGCCACTACCTAAATTAGTAGAGACAAGGGATCGAGAGCTGCGCGCCGAATAAATCTTGCCCGATATGTCGTGCCGCTAGGTGGCGCTCTGATCGAGATAGGCGCGTTTAGCTGCGCAAGCGCCGATCCACAATTTGATCCCGAAAGTAGATTACATACTTAGGTGTTATTTTACGTATTGTTACTTGTTACAAATTGAAAGAGAAATTGTTTAGTTTAGTTTTTAATACAATGAAATGAATTCCATTGACTGAATGTTTAGGAAATTAATTTCATTGTGGTACGATAGTAGTTCAGAGCAGCTGCGGTCAAAATTAGAATTGCGATGGTGAACGCTAACATTCGGTAGAAGATCGCACGGTGAGAAGAAGAAACTGAATTAGTTTAAGTATTTAAATATTTATATAATATTAAACATATTATACCTACTGTGTCCTCTTTTTTTTTAATTCAGTAGCTGAGCGCGCAACTTCGTACGCGCGGCATCCTGTACAACGCGTAACTTTTTTGTTTGTAAACCGATTGGAATGACACAAACACTAAATGTTAGGAGGAGCTTGCTACAATACATCATTGAAAACCGTTTCTGAGATTAGTGTGCACAAATGCACACTCGGTAACATAAGTACAACGTGTAAAAATTGCTTTCTTGCAAAAATCTTTAATGTATTATAGGTACAGACAGGGGTCGTTTACAATTTTATTAGGTATATGAACCATAGATATGGATATAGATATAGATATAGATATAGATATAGATAGATAGAGATATAGATATAGATATAGATATAGATATAGATATAGATATAGATATAGATATAGATATAGATATAGATATAGATATAGATATAGATATAGATATAGATATAGATATAGATATAGATATAGATATAGATATAGATATAGATATAGAAACAGAATAGATATTGCATGTATAGTTTCAGAAATATGATCAGCAGAGTATTACTAATAATTATAAACTGAGAATACATTATCGAAGTCTCACCCAATATGAAGCTTCTATAAATTTGTTAGATACATATTTGCTTCGCTAGAGAGCACGGCTTTTCCAAATAAATTATGTAACGAGTTTGTGGTCAAACTGGTTGGTCTATTTTAGAGCTTCGATGACGCAGTGGGAAAGACAGGGCCTAACATGTCGAGAGATCCGAGTTCGATCCCCGGTCATGTCATGTACTAATGTTTTTTTAAAACTTAAATGCATTTTACTGACTGCTCTCAAACGGTGAAGAAAACATCGCGAGGAAACCTGCATAAACCAAAGAGGAAATTCTAAGGCGCAACCCACACTGGGCTAGCGTGGTGGACCATAGCCCGTACGCCCTTGTTGAGAGGGTAGACCTGTAATCCTGTAATGGGGACATATCACTGTTGATGATGATTGATTTTTTAAGTAAAGGTAAGTCAGGCCTATAACACATAAGCAATGATATAGGTGTTGCAAGTGAGCTTCCGGTCTTTAAAGGATACAGGATAAGGGGGCAGGAGATATGTACTGGCATCCCTCATTCACCGAAATACAACACACATGCTTTAATTTTAGGTTGGTATTCTGTAAGGGGGTGGTTACTGGCGACATAAGTGCTGCCCACTATAACACCGAAACGCACTGTACCCTGCTGCTACTATTTTAATAATTTTATTTATAAATTTCTACCATCAGTTAAGAATTCGGGCATGCTGCGTTCCGAGGGAAGACAATAGGGGATCGGACAAATTTTCAGAAAGTGTTTTAAATTAATCTTCATGGATATTTATTCCCATAAAAAATACTATTTTATTTATTTATAGCCTTTTAGGTACTCAAAATCATGTTTTAATATTGTTTTAAAACGCCACGATAGTTCATCTGAGAGCGCGTAACGTCATTTGTGGTCATATCATAACAAAACAGCTGCATCGGCATAAGACAATGATTGCCCACAAATGACGTCACGCACTGTGATTGGTGTTTCAGTATAGATTAAAAATATTGTAAATAATAAAATTTTATTTCTTCATTTAAAAATATTTAAATGAATTATATTAAATTATTATTCGATAAATAATCGTAAAAAATTATATATTTTCTTTCTAAGTACATTTTAGATTTTAATCTGATTACTGTCCGATCCCCTATTGTGAAATAACAAAAAGTGTAGGTACTATTGTGATCCAGTATATGAGGTATGTCAGGGGATTCCCTTATTTTTCCCATATTCCAATTAATATTTCTCTGACCATCCATATAGCATTACATTACGCGTATTGTAATACACTTTTTACTGTGCCTATGTGTCGTGGATTTTTACTTTTTACTGTATCGAGTAAATTGTGTTATTATCTCAGTTGAATCACAGTGATTACTGCCTATTGCATTAGAAAAGTCTTCTCACAATACATGGAGTATACGCAATTACCAAAAAAAAAAATTATTATGTTTACGAAAAACTCAAAATTTTCAATACCTATTTTTTTCTTAATTTTAAGAAATAATAATAAATTAAATAAACAACTTTTAAAAACTTTTATAGTCTAACCTTATAAGAAGAGCTCCATATGTGCACTTATAGACTATTATTTAAACAATTATGCCATTTTAAATGTAGACTGAAATTCGGAAAATAATATTTGATTAAGAAATATTTAAATCTTATATATAAAAATGAATCCCCATTTCTCCTGGTCACGGCATCACTCGTGAACGGGTAGACCGATTTTAATTCGGTTTTCGCCAATGGAAAGAGGGATAAACGGGGAATGTTTTAGGGTATATAAAAATGGCACGCCGGGCGAAGCCGGGGGCGGGCCGCTAGTCTTATATATAAAAATGAATCCCTATTTCTCCTGGTCACGGCATCACGCGTGAACGGGTAGACCGATTTTAATTCGGTTTTCGCTAATGGAAAGAGGGATGAGCGGGGAATGTTTTAGGGTATATAAAAATTGCACGCCGGGCGAAGCCGGGGACGGGCCGCTAGTTTATAATAATTACGAGCCCGTTGGATGAGTGGTTGTTTTCAAAGTTGGCTCCGGTCTGGATTTAGAAAGTAGTGACAGGGTACACTGCGTTTCGCAGTCATTGTATGGCGGCAGTAACCATCCCCTTACAGAAGACCTTCGTGAAATAACAGCTCGTGTGCTGTTGTATATCGGTGAGTTAGTAAGGGATGTCAGAGCCTATTTGCCTAACCTTCCCAATCCGTTATCCTTAATCTTACTGTAGTCGGCAGCGCACTTGCAGCAGCTTTGGCGTTGCTTGTGTTATAGGCGACGGTAGCCACCTACCATCAAGTGGACCGCGGCGCCGCCCGGCTTGTCTGTTGATCTTAACATTAAAAAAACTTGATTTTTTGAAAGGTTAGGAATACACCATAATTTATCCAAAATTTTCAATTGTTATTTAATACTATTAAAAAAATATTTAATTAGATGTGCTCTGTTTAGAGGCGGCTCTAGTGGCCGCGAAAAATACCAATTTTCAGCGTTAAATTAAAATTATAAATAATGGACATAGAGATCCGAAAATTCAAGAGTTTTTTTATCGAAAATTTTTTCCTCTTCACGAATTTCTTTTACCGATTTTCGTTATCCCTTATAGTTAAAAACTAAATGCCTTTTTTGCACTTGTTCATGTGCTGGTAAAACATTTTAATACATTTTTCTAGACATCATTCAGAACCCAATGAGCTGTCGCATATATTTTTAGGAAATTTATAAAGAATTAACTTGTGACACAGACTATAAGTTTATTTAAAATATAAGATTAACTTAAACTCCTTTAAAATATATTATAAGATAGATAAGTAACGATTATTTATTTTTAATTTTGATTGTGCCCAATATGTTATATCAGATTTATTTACTATTCATCCTGAAAGATGTACATTTACAGTGTAAAACAAAAAGACATAAAAACAATAGATATCAACAAACAAAGCCTTAAAGATATCGTTAAGTAAATGGCGTGGAAACAAAATGTGACCTTTATTCCATTACATCGACAAGTTGGTACCGTGCAGGTATTGTTAACGGATATCCGTACTCAATATCTGTAACATCGGCCACCGCTAACAATAGAGGAAGGCGTATTCTGAAATAATATTTAAATACACGATGATATTTTTTATTTGAATAGTGCCGAAAAAACATACGTCTGTGTTTTAGTTTTGCATTCAAATTCAAATTCAAAATTCAAAATATTTATTTATCAATTAGGTTTCTCCAAGAAACTCTTATGATCGTCATTTAAATTTACCAGTTAAATTTAAATTTACCAGGGTTTCGGAAAAAAGCCAAGACGACGATCCTGAGAAAAACCCCGAAAGAAATTCAGGATACTATTCTTTTTGTCATATTTGCATTCGTTAAATAATGTCAGACATTATTATTAACAAACTGTAGGCCTGTCTATCCGTTAAAAGCAAAAAAATAGGACATATTCAGCAAGATTATTCAATAATATTAAATCAGTAATTTAAGTAATGACAGGACACAGTGTCTCGCAATCACTGATTGTGCAGCCCCACCCTGGCCGCAGTAACCACCGTGAAATAACAGCATCCCTGCTGTTGTGTTTCGGTGAGTGTATGAGGGATGCGAGAACCCATTTCCTATCTTTTCCTATGCCTTATCCTTAATCCTATTAAGGTCAGCAGCGCTTTTGGAACACCTGTGGCGTTGCTTGTATTAATTGGCGAACGTAGCCATCTACCATCAAGTGGACTGTCAGCCTGTCTGACTACCTTCACAAAAAAAAATGTATATGTAAATGCATAAATAAATAGGGTCACAAATAAACAGGTATAAGCCTATGGTTAAAACAGTGATGACACAATACATTGTTTAAAATATCAACTTATTTACCCGAAGAATAATCCTAATCCTAACATTCTAAATAATATTACGTATAAATGTGAAAGTATATTATGTTTGTTTGTTACACTATCACACAAAAACGGCTCATTTGATTTGGATGAAATTTGGCAAACATATAGTTTATTACCTGAATTAACATATAGGATACTTTTTATCCTGGAAAATTGTTAAATTCCTGTGGGATTTTAAAAAAACCAAAAACGGCCTACGAAATCGGCTAGTCACGACTAGTCCATACTAATATTAAAAATGTGAAAGTAACTATGTCTGTCTGTCTGTTACCTTGTCTGTTACCTTTCATCCAGTAAAAAAGTACTGTTCCCGAGGGATCATTTAACGCCTGGCAAAGCTCATATACATATTTGGTCAAGCGTTATTTTTCAATGCGGACGAATTCGCCGGCACCTGCTAGTAATATTATAAATGTGAAAGTTACTCTTTTTACTCTTTTTGCAATAAAGATTTAATACGTGTTTTAACACCTAACACATTTAATTTTTTATTTTGACATATTTTTTAAATATCACCATTTTTGTAATCGGTAAAAGGAAATGTAAAATTTATTATATATGTAATAAATTCGTAAACGAGCTTTGTCTGTACATCAAAGATTTAATAAAAATTGTACACGTTGTACTTATTTACCGAGATCAAAAAATAGTTTCATAAACTTTTGTCTATTTGTCTGCTTGTTTGTGCGTTTGTGAACGCTAATCTCAGACACGGCTTAACCGACTTAAATACAGTTTTCAATTATGTAAATGCAATAAGCTTCCCGTAACATTAATGTATTTCATTCCAATCGGTTTATAAACAAAAAAGTTATTCCACGCGTACGAAGTTGCTGGCTCAGCTAGTACAAAATATTTTGAAAAGACAATAGCACGTTTATGCTCTCATACAAAACAGTATCGCGTTTAGAATGAACCCATCTCTATAATGATCTAGATTTATATCAAACAAATGTCAAGGCCGATGGTATAGATCTGATCGAAGAATTCGCGTAATGAAACCCTTATTTGGAATATGGAATTCAAACCGTTCAATATTTATACAGTTTGTAATAAATATAATTATAGTAACTTTTCTATATATTTTTTTTGACGTTAAAATGATTCAAGTTGTGTCATTCTAAGCAATTATGTAGATTACTTTAAATTAAATATAATATAGTAGGTATAGTAAATAAGTAGAGAAGTTAGAAGGAAGTTTACAGAAGGTTAAGGTGAGGGATTAGTAGAAAAGCTTTATTTTCATCGCCTAATTTGACTTGTATGAGTAAAATTGAAACTTAGATAAAAATACGGAGCAAAATAAACTATATTAAAAAGTTTGAATCGGACGCATTATATAATTTCTGAGAAAAACAACTAAATTACTACCCAAAAAAGCTTTCTCGTCACAGTACTAAAAATTTCAACGAAAACTACATTATTTTTTAAGCTTATTATTTTAGCTAAAGTTCTGTACTAAAGTTTTAATCGGCTACTTTTATTTGTTTTTTTCATAATTTACACAATATTTAAGAAAAACCTTCCAATTTTAAATATGTTCGGTTATCTCCGAGAAGTTACAAAAATCCGTTGTGCAATATCGCACCTTATTTCGTAGGTTAATAGGTTGTGTTCATTTTGGTAACAATTGTGTTCGGGAGGCAAATGACATTTACTATAGAACTCGCTGGCGGCGGAGACAATTCAACAGGCCTAGAAATGGTGTTTTTTTGTTTTTACCATTAGAACATTACACAAAATATTTTTTTTATCAATACAATTTTTTAATCTGATATAAACTTATTAATAGGTACAGGAATCATATGCGTGCAATAAGCCGTTTTCGAGAGAATTTTCAATAAAGGTCAAATTCTTCTTGTGTGCTAACTTTTTTTGTGGAGTTTCTATTACTTTAACGAAAATTCTAATTAATACAATTGGTTCTTCACATGTTTAAGTATAATATATATTTTTTCAAAGCAATTGTCTTGTCTATTTCTTGTAACATTTTCATTAAACAATGGATATTTTTAGTATTTAGCGTTTGTCCATGTTTGTCTCCCCCTTAAACAACTTTGGAAACAAAATAAACATTGTTTAATGAAATCGTAAACGAACAGTGTCTGTATATTAGATATTTTTTCAAAAAACAATTTGTACACACTTATGTTACTGAGGTCAAAAAAAAAGTTTTTAGAATTTTTGTCTGTTTGTACGTCTGTGCACGCTAATCTCAGAAACGGTTTAACCGATTTTTCACAGATGTATTGTAGTAAGCTTCCCGTAACACTTAGTGTTTGTTTCATTCCAATCGGTTTACAAAAAAAAAAAAATTACGTGCTATACCGAATACCACGCGTAAAAAGTTGCGGGCTCAGCTAGTAGTTAATAAAAACCAAAAAATAACTACTAATAAGTTTCTTAAAATTGTCTCGTACCCAAAATATTTGGTTAGTGTTTTATTTTTGTGCACTCAATCATGCAATTCTCTAAACAACGAATTGAGTGAGTCAAAGTAAAACTGAATCTAAATATGAAACGAAATAACAGCACCTGTGTTCTTGTATTTCGATGATTACGGGATGACATAGCCCATTTTCCTATCCTGGTCGAGTCGCTGTGTCCCATGGTTTATTTCCCGGCAGAGCTAACTTTGGAAACGGATATTTCAAAAAATATTTTACATATTTAGATTAAACAATGTTTTTAATATAAAACAGTGGGCAAAGATAAATTATTACTAACAGACATATATAAAAGTGTGCAGATTTAATGTTACAAAATTAAAGTTGATATTTATGAAGTACTATTGAAACTGGCTGTTTTTATACAAAAATTGATTTTTCCAGAAACCCGCTTCCAGCTTCGTTTGGAGTTGAAATTTTCAAAAATCCTTACCTAATGCATATTTTATAAAATAACCTGTAAGTAATTTTGGCTATGCGCGCTTTTATAAGTATAGATTACGTTTCCCTTGGGTATTTATTATAGTGAAACTAGCTATGCTTGCGACTTAGTACACGTTTCTAGAATAACGTGTAAGAAAAAACAAAAGATTGGAAAGAAAAAACAAAAAAAAAAACTAAATGTTACGGAAAGCTTGCGACATTATCGTGCACAAACCACATAAAACAATTCTAAAAACTATTTTTTTCACCTTGACAACGTAAGTATAACGTATAATTTTTTTTTTGAAAAAATAAATAAATAATAGGATGTATTGATAGAAATAATATTACTTTCAAATTTCAAGAAACTATTTTTAATATTAAATAAGTCATACGGAAGTCAGTTGTAGGTGTAGAAACAAACTTCACAGTAAAATGACCACCAACGATACAAAACAATTTAAGACTGACTAAGATGCAGACATATTGTTTCCTGTCCTCTAACTACAAACTATATTAATAATACTTTCTTATATGCATGATCTTGTTAATGCCCAATAGTTCTGTACCGGTTTGAAATCGCGGAAGAGTTACCCGCGGGCAGAACGATTAATTATGCACGTCATAGATTATGTATTAAATTTGTGGGACATGTCATTTAAGTACCTACACAGAAAATACGAGAGTATGAAAAATTCACTAACAAATTCACTAAGATGATGATGTGTTGTTAGTTAGCAACTGCTGAATAATTAATTAGCAACCACCTTGTCATGGCGTAAATACATGAATTATTTAGGGGATTTTCGTTGCCATTAGTCGTAGGAAGGAAAATAACGTTTAGTACACTTACTATAGTATGCATTCTAGATCATGGTATACCATGGTATGTGGTAGGTGGTATGGATTACTTAGGTATAGATAGCGACTGGAGACTTATTTGGATTAATAGGAAAATAATATTAAAATTAATAATCACATTTAAAACTAAGACAAATGTGATTACTCAAAGTATGGCTCTGGCATCTCTTCATCGAAATACAACGGGAAACATGCTCTTTCTCCAAGAAGAGTCTTCTTCAACGTTACTAACAAAAACTCCTGCCTTCAGAAAGTTTGCATAGTACGACTGAACAATACAGTCCACAGAAAAAAAAGTACTCCCAGAAAATAAGGGATATAAATCAATTAACATGATTATATGAGTTTTTTGAGCATTTTGAGCATTATTGCTGATGACTGCTTGAATATGAGGCAAGGATGCCCCCTACACAGGCCGCTGACCGCGTTCATTTACTTAAACCAAATTATTATTACTATTATCATTAAATTATTATTATTATATGTTATTATTATTATTTGTATCGAAATCATTATAACTAGTCATAAAACTTATCAGTAATGACAATTATTTACATTTATATTTGTTTTATTTAATCTAATTACAATGACTATGATACTATTGACAATCTATACCAGGATTATAAATATGTATATTTGTTTGTTTGTAATAGGTAATCTTTGAAACTACTCAATCATCCGATTTAAAAAATTCTTTCACCTATAGTTACTATAGAATATCAGGATCAACATAGGCTATATATACCACTCGGACGAAGTCACGGGCACCAGCTAGTAGTTATAATCGTAACCTGGTATCCCCACTTGATTTATGGACGTAAAAGTGTCCATAAATCAAGTGTCCATAATCAGTCTAAGAATTTATTTTATTTTATTTATTTAAAATTAATTTAAGGGCAGTCTGCAAGTCCGATACAAATTAAGCGAGTAATCCTTCCTCACGGAGGCAAACTTTTGTTAACTCAAAACTCAAGTTAAACCTCTAGTGCAACGTAGTCTTTGCCAACCTAATCATAACTATCCAAAGCACCATAAAGGCACCTAATTACGCCACTGTCGTCGCTGTTATGTCTTCATTACCATCAGTTTGACTGATGATTCTACTTTGTTGTGCCGTAAGTTCGAATTAGTTTAGAGTAGAAAATAGTGTACGTAGAAAGTAGTTTCGCCTCATTTGCGGAGCTGTAAAGATTCACAAGAGCTTGATGATCTCTTGATGGCCTATGGACTATTCTTAGTGACATTTCCGTGTCTCCCAATGTTATGAAACAGCGTGGGCTTTCCGCATAATAATAAAGAAAAATATGTATACTCTAGATATTTTAATATAATTTTAAGATCGATTATCAAATTGTTAGAGCTTGAAAAGTTTTTCAATAAATTGCCTGTTTCTAAACCTTATATCTGGAACTCTGGTGAAGGACATATTTAATTGAATTTTAAAATTCAATTGAGTAGGAAAAATCTTTAGGAACAGTTAATACATATAATTAAATCGTGAACGAGCCTTGTCTCTAAATTAATACTTTTCAAAAAAAAATAAAAAAATACTTATGTTACCGAGGTCAAAAACTTAGTTTTTAGATTATTTGTCTGGTTGTCAGTGCATTTGTTCACGCCAATCTGAGAAACGGCATAACCCATTTGAAAGCGGTTTTCTCTGATGACTGTATTGTAGCAAGCTTCCCGTCAATAAACATTAAGGGGGAGACAAACGCTAAATACTAAAAATATCCATTGTTTAATGAAGATGTTACAAGAAATAGACAAGACAATTGCTTTGAAAAAAATATATATTATACTTAAACATGTGAAGAATTGTATTAATTGGAATTTTCGTTAAAGTAATAGAAACTCCAAAAAAAAAGTTAGAACACAAGAAGAATTTGACCTTTATTGAAAATTCTCTCGAAAATGGCTTATTGCACGCATATGAATCCTGTACCTATTAATAAGTTAATATCGGATTAAAAAATTGTATTAATAAAAATTTTTTTTGTGTAATGTTCTAATGGTAAAAAAAAAACACCATTTCTAGACCTGTTGAATTGTCTCCGCCGCCAGCGAGTTCTATAGTAAATGTCATTTGCCTCAGTGAATCCCTTAAAGTTACGCGTTATACCGAATACCACATGTACGAAGTTACGGGCTCAGATAGTTAGAAATTAAATTCATACTTAGTCGGCTCATTGGGTCTCACATTTACTTTATAGGAAATTTGAAATTTCTATTAAATTTTGAGGTAAAAACTGCAGTTGCTAAATGTTTTAATTAATTAATTTATTTATTTATTTAACAGCATACAAAAAATTACAAATACATTTTAAATTAAATTAAATATTTACAGGTCTAACATATTACAATTTATAAATATAAGAAGAAAATATTAATAATGTAACAATATACATACAAGTACAATAATACATCATATAAACATATATATATATATATACATACATACATATAAACACATATGGGTGATTGCATGTGTATGTGGATGAGTGAGTTCGTAATGTTGATGCGTGTGTGTGTGTGTGTGCTGTGTGCGCGTATGTGTGTTTTGTGTTTGGTACTGCTCAATGGAGTAAACAAAATCACTTCTCAATATCGTGCAGACTATCAAGCGCTGGCCCAAAATCTTACCCAATAAGCGTAAATTGTCAGATCTGTATATAAGGCTGGATCAATTCGACTATTTATTTTTCCAAAATTCGTTGAAGTAGAGGAAGTAGGAAGCCAGGCGCAGTTTGCTAGTCTGTGGAAATAATGATTTTTAAGAAATTTTGTAGTATAATAATTTATACACAATAATAACATGTACCTAATTGATACAGATACGCAAATGAAGCATGGCTGGTCATTAGGCGGAATTTTATCTTCCGGATTATTCGTTATTGGCCTTGCATTGAAGACAAGTATGCTATAAGTTAAATTAATATATTTGAAGAAAGAAGGTCAAAGCTAGCGAAGCTTCTTTTGTCCGAGTCGGTAATAACAATAAAGTAACAAGCAAAGCGTCGATTATTGAATAGAGCCAGGTCGTGCTAACGTCGTGCCCTTTGTTGCTCACCGCTTCTGTGCTACGGATAAGGGGTGATAAACATTTTTTTATCAATAGAAAAATATTTAAATTTCCTTCCCTAAATTGCTGTTCT
Organism: Bembecia ichneumoniformis; assembly: GCA_910589475.2. Taxonomy (NCBI): domain Eukaryota; kingdom Metazoa; phylum Arthropoda; class Insecta; order Lepidoptera; family Sesiidae; genus Bembecia; species Bembecia ichneumoniformis. Next base: position 16,588,848 of record OU342534.1, on the reverse strand, counting down.
ACGAGCTGTTTGACCTGTGTATTCTCACAACGATTATTAAGAAAATATTTCGATTATATTATTTTCCTTCTCTCCTTATCCTTGTCAACATGGGTAGGATCCTTGATCCTTGTTCACCTTATACTATCAAAGTAGACAGCGCACTTGCAAGCCATATGGTGTTTGTTTTGATAGACGACGGTGGTCACCTACGATTAAATGTATCAATTAACGCCTTGTTTTTGTTATAAGCTTTTGTTATATTATAAGTAAATATAAATAATTAATAGTAAAAAAATAAAAAATAAAAAAGGTCTTTATTTCTCGAGCAAATGTAAGTAAAAAAATAAAGAATGTTTGAGATAAAATTGAGTTAAGCTTATTCTATGTCTAATTATTCAAAAAATGTTTTTATTTATATTTCGAGGACCCCTCCGCAAGTGAAGGCCTCCTCCAAAGAAGTCCACCGATTTATATCCTGGGCAACTCTTATCCATCGTGGGCCAGCCGACTTAATAATCTCATCTTTCCATTTCATACGAGGTCCATTTAAGAGGCTTCCTTTTCGGTCCATTCCAAATAGTTACACTTACTGTCCATCTTTCATCCTGAAGACGAGCGACATGTCCCGCCTATTTCCATTTCAGTCTTTTTGCTTATATTAGAACGTCTGTAGCTTTTATTATATTTTTGAATGTCTTACTTTTTGTATTTTCGTTATAAATTTTCTTATAAAGAAAATAATAAATATACACGCGACTAATGTATTTTTAATAACAATATGATTGTTTAGTTGGAATAAATTCAATTGAAAGTATAAAATATAATTAATTACATAAAAAATACATAATAATTTCGTAATGAAACAGTTATACACCTCAATGTATATTCGCAAACCGTTTTTGTTATAAGAAATTTGAATTTATGAAGAGCGATACGAAAATTTTTAATGCCCCAGAGGCATAATAGCATGAAAAGGGATAATTAAAGAGACCATATCATTTTTTACAGACCTACGACAAACAATCGCCTCAGGATTTCTTAACAATTTATTTAATGTTTCATTAAAGAAATGGTTACATAAAAATCCACCATGTAAAGATGGTCACAAAAGTGTAGCCTAATAATAAAAATAAATAAAATAAACATAGTAAAACAGGTTGTGAACCCCTGATGCTCCCGCGCAACGCCGACGTTCGTGCGCGGCGACTTAATTTTCGCGAGAAATCTCGCGCGGGATCGATATAGCGGCGGCAAGCACGCAACCCGGTAGCCGGCGAGACGATGGTTTAACTCTTACTATTTTATGGTACACTTGGGAATATTTTCAATTAAAATACAAAATAGCTGTTTTATACAATCATAAATTAATAAATACAGACATTCATAACACACCTAAATCTGAGATGCTTTCTCTGTAGTGATCGTCTAAATAAGTAAGGCGGTTAATAACAATAGGGTATTACACCCATTTTTAAAAAGTGTCTCAATTAGATTCTGTAGTGCTAATGAACCACTAAAAAAAACATCAAATTTTTATTCAATCAATAAGTTTAATAAAAATGCATTTAAAATTTACATTTTAAAATTTCGCGCGTAATTTGACGAAAACGCTGGAAACCATTTTGCTCTGTGGTCATGACGTCAGTTGGCTGTGTAAACAAATGCGCCGGCAATTGACATGACACTGACTGACACTTTTTTGTTTACACAACCGTATGACGTAAACATGGCGGCTACTATTTCATTGTGTAGAACAGACTAAAAATTCTGAAAACTTTGAATTTAATTTTAAAATTTATTTTGTTATTTTACGAACTAAAACTAACATTTTCCGACTGCTTTTTGCCTAAGCTATCTCAGCTATCTAAGCTTTTAGATTTTTTTTCATATAGACTAAAATACCCTATTGTGATTAACCGCATTGGAACTTACGTAATAACTACTTACTTTCCTTTCACTTGAAAGGAGATTATAACCAAATTAACTTTGAAGAAACATAATTATTAATTCATTTCAAACATTGCAATTAATACAGTTAAATATTTTGCCTGATTTTTTTTTTTTGTACTATTAACCTCAAATAAACCTAGTTTAGTTATTTTATATTTTATTTCGTAATTCTAAAGTGTGAACGTCAAAACAAAAATGTTTGATAACTCTTACGAATAACGGGAGTCATATTAAGGCGACGAATTGGAAATTTTGGTGGCAGGGATTTAGATTTTTCTCATCAATGACAAAACACAATGAAAGTGAAGTTTCTTCATGTTACTGACTTCATTTTGTCAGTTGGATTACACTATTGGTAAACTTTTATAACAGGGAAAAAAAATTCAAAAAAACCTGTAAAATTAAAGTGTATGTTTATGCTATTAGTACATAGAAAATTTGGAGGGTAAAAATTCTTTTTTTTTTAAGATCGGCAGACAGGCTGACGGTTCATTTGATGGTAGGTGGCTACCGTCGCCTATAACACAAGGAACGTCAAAGCTGCTGCAAGTGTTACCGACAACAGTAGGATTAAGGATAAGGGATTAGGAGGGGATAGGAAAATGGGCTCTGGCATCCCTTACTCACTCACCGTAACACAACAGCACAAGTGCTGTTATTTCACGGTGGTCTTCTGTAAGGGGGTGGTTACTGCCGCCAGACGGGCTGCCCAAATGACTGCGAACACGCAGTGTGCCCTGCCACTACTTGTGTTATAGGCGACGGTATCCACCTATCATATAGGCTGTGGCAAAAATAGAAATATAGGTTGTGGCAAAAATAGAAATATAGGTTGTGGCAAAAATAGAAATATAGGTTGTGGCATCCCTCACTCACGCATCGATTTACAAAAAACACACGTGATTCTGGCAACCATTGAATAAAGCCGCACCCTCAACGAGTATCATTATTACAAAATATCCTTGTCATTTTTTCCGCAAATCACGAGCGAAATTGATGACCTCACCCGATCTGATACGACTAACAAGCGGTAGCTGATCAAAACGTGCGATATCCTCTCGTGAGGATATGAGATTTTGGACGTGATCTTGAACTACTGCATTTGTTTTTATGTGTTACTCGGATGAAATTTATAGGAGAAAATGTGAGAGATAAGGTTTCTTGTGAAGGTGAATTGTTTAGTGATGAATCATTCAACAAAAATGAGGTTATTCTGTATCTAGTACTAGACAACATTATTTTAACAATACGAGACAATCGCATGGTGTATTTATGTTAATTTTAAAACTGAAGTGGCGGGTATTGTCACTTTTCAACCACTCGAGTATTTCTAACTACCCGCACTTGAAGTAATTTTCTTATATAGTTAAAGAACTAATTACTAACATATTAATTTTCGGGATGGAACGATTCATCGCCGCCATTTCATCGCCGCCGATTCATTGCTGAGCCATTTCAGCGCCGGTAGCCGTTCGTTTTGGTCTATTGTTTATCATGCGCAGTATTGTAGAAAGCAAAATAATTACTACCGGATTTTATCGTAAGAAAAAACGTAGATTTTCATAAAATTTGATGTATTTTAGCAAATTAAATAGTTAATTTGCAGTAGTTAATGTGATTTCAGAATAAACATAGTATTTGTTTTGGCAAAAAGACCGTTACAAATGTGCTGAATGTGCTTATTTGTGCTGAAAACTAAGTTAGATTAGGTTCTGGAATCTCTTTATTAGTACATTAAATGTGAGCGGACTGAGTACACCCGGAATACTGGTTTTGGCAAATAGACTACTTATTACAAAATGCATAAAAAGACTTATTGACATTCATTTTTTAAACGGCGATGAAATGACCGGCGTTGAGTCGGCCGACGAAGAAACGGCCAGTGATGAAATGGCGGCGATGAAAGGGTGGCGATGAATCGGCGATAGTGAATTGTCCTAGACCCATTAATTTTTTATCTATATGTTTTACTTACTTTTTATGTAAAGATCGTCAGACCGGTTCACTTGATGGTAGATGGCTACCGTCGCCTATTAACACAACGCGATGGATGATGCAAATACGTTGCCAACCTTAGTAGGATGAGGAAGGGAAGGAAATGATCATAATACAATGAAATTTTAAGCATATTATATAGTACTCGGCCACGCTTCGCTGCGGTCCATAAGGCGGCGGCGTGCGCATGGGGCGCGCGGTACTGGACACTGCTTATATATAATACTATTTATCGTAGCGTGATGTCATATAGTCTATAGCCTTTCTCGATAAATGGACTATTTAAAACAAAAAGAATTTTTCAATTAGAACCAGTAGTTCCTGAGATTAGCGCGTTCAAACAACAAACAAACAAACAACATTTATCTGAGCGTTTGTGCACGCTAATCTCAGAAACGGCTTAATCGATTTGAATGCGGTTTTCACTGATGTATTGTAGCGTTTAGTGTTTGTTTCATTCCAATCGGTTTACATACAAAATAATTACGCGCTATACCGAATACCACGCGTACGTAGTTGCGGGCTAAGCTAGTATAATATAATTTGTTGGAATAGCAGCGAGAAAAAGAGTAGTCATTATGAACCCAAAAAAAGAGGTAATTTCAAAAGCTTTCGTATTTAGTCGCGACTCAAAAATTAATCTTTTAAGGCAACGGACTGAACCAGTTTCGAGGTCCAGATTCGTGAACAAATTGACTTAAATGCGCACAGCGAAATGCGATGTAAAAAGCAAATCATCTGGCAATTAGCTGATTAATTGTTTAATTAATTGTACACTCTGTGGCGACATTGCGGACAGTTGAGTCGGAACTTTTTTTTTTCTTTATAAGGATACACATTTCGTTACTGTTACTGTTATAATGGTGTAAATGATAGACTCAAAGCGTTTATGAGAAATCCTAATAGAATCTAGATATTTAGGTACTATTTACGACCTCTAGGGTCGGAAGGTTCTCGTGTGGAGACCAAGGACCTCCACACACAAGGTGGACATACAAGGCCGTGAATCGACGCTCGATCAAGGCTGCTTCTGACCGGTTCTAAAATTATAGGTGGGGCCTATGCCCAGCAGTGGACATGCTACGACTGAGATGATGTTGTTGATCGAAAAAAAAAATTATAACATATTTTGACGAGCCCGTTGGATGAGTGCTTGGGGTGCTTGCCTTAACGCTCTATTCTAGGGTACCCGGGTTCGACTCCCGGCAGGGTCAACTTTGAAAAATGAACTTTTCAAATTTGTCTCTGGTCTGGATCTGGAAAGTAGTGGCAGGGGCACACTGCGTTTCGCAGTCATTTGGGCAGCCCGTCTGGCGGCAGTAACCACCCCCTTACGGAAGACCACGGTGAAAAACAGCACGTGTGCTGTTGTGTTTCGGTGAGTTAGTAAGGGATGCCGGGGCCCATTTCCCTATCCCCCCCTCCTAATCCTTAATCCTTATTCTTATCCTTATCCTTGTAGTCGGCTTCGCACTTGCAGCAGCTTTGGCGTTGTTTGTGATATAAGTGACGGTAGCCACCTACCATCAAGTGGAGCGTCAGCCTTAACATAAAAAAAAGATTAATGATTATAAATATGTTCAATTGTCATTATTTACAGGTTGGTAATTTGGAACGGGTCAGTAAGGGCAGCTACCTAAACCATTATAGTTAGAACAAAACACTCTTAGGAGACTATCCATAATTTTAATAGTTATTCCTATCAGCATTCAAAGATTTTTGAAAATTGGTACAGTCAGCGGAAAAAAAAAGGATAATTGTCACGTCCTGTTCTGTTACTTATAAGGATCAATTGACCCTATTGGACCACCTGAGGTTACTTCCATACATTTGTTACAGAATGCGATTGAAAAATAAATTCAAATGTGTACATTAAACTAATTTAAGTCACTTAATTAGAATTTTTCAGAAATCAATAAAAACTGTTTCATACACAAACAAATGAGTTTTAAAGGACTTTTTTATGTTCAATTTAGTATTTGAGTGGTAAAAAATTAAAATAGCGAATAACCTTTACAGCTTATTATTAGAAATTATGAAAAAAACCTGAAAAACAGTTCCTGACTTATGTTGTTTTAGCGAGAAATAGGGTTAGTGGTATATAATTTAACCAAAACAATAGTAGTAATCATATTTTTTATTGCTTATAATTGAGAATTACGCTTAAAAATAATCTTATTATCGTTTTATATGTATTAATTTATCATGTTTTAATATCTTTATGGGTACATAGCCATATTCTCCACCATTCTCATCTGGATTATCTTCAACATTTGCAGTTGGCCATCTAAAAATGTTATTATAAAATGGCATATTCTCTTCCAGAATACTATCTTGATACGCATCTCTCTTTAAAAAACCATTTTCAGCAAAAAAAGCATGTTGGAAAAGAGGTTTTTGAAATGACCGATTCAATTAAAAACGTTTTTTTTTTGGCGTCATGTTATATTAATTGACTTCTTTATTATATGTTATATAAGCCTACATGTTATACAAGTTTACTTCTTGCACCAAATCCTTATATTTTATTTGGACGATTGTGTGGGTGCAATTACAGAAGGTGGCCGTTTAACGATTTGTAACAGCACATTTCTTATAAAAAGATAACTACAGCTAAAAATGGTAAGTTGAAAACGTGAACAGAACATACACTGGATATCTGTATTATCGTTTGAGACGATATAAAGAATGTTTTTGTAAAATAATTGCATTTTTGAAAAAAATAGCACCAGTTAACGCCAAATCAAAATATCATTCATTCTACAAATATAAAACAAGCCTCTTCCTTAGATCATTCAAATAAAAGTAGTAAATTGTAACTCATGTACAGATTATATATATATATACATACATATACATATATATATACATATATATATGTGTGTGTGTGTGTGTTAACATATATAAACAAAACAAAAGTTACTTATATCTATTCTAAATATACCTAGATATAATAAAATCGTAAACAAGCCGTGTCTGCACATTAAATATTTTTTTCAAAAAAACAATTTGTACACGTTGAATTTATGTTACTGAGGTCAAAAAAAAGTTTTTAGAATTTTTGTCTGTTTTTCTGTGCGTTTGTGCACACTAATCTCTGAAACGGCTTAACCGATTTTAATGCGGTTAATACTGATGTATTGTAACAAGCTTCCCGTAACATTTAGTGTTTGCTTCAGTCCAATCGGTTTACAAACAAAAAAGTTACTGGGTATATCGAATACCACGCGTACGAAGTTGCGGGCTCAGCTAGTATACTAATATATCCACCGTGAAATAAAAGCATGTGTGCTGTTGTGTTTCGGTGGTTAAAAGATTCCAGAGACTATTTCCCTATCCCTTCCTAATCCTTTAATCCTACTATGGTCGACAGCGTAGCACCACATGCGGCGTTGCCTGCGATATAGGCGAACCTACCACCAATTGGTCCATCAGCCTATTTTTTTTTTAAATTTTTTTTTAAGTTCAAATCGGTTAAGCCGTTTCTGAGATTAACGAGCACAAACGCACAGACAAGAAGACAATAATTCTAAAAACATTTTTTTTTTGACCTCTGTAACATAAGTATTATGTTACTTATGTTACCGAGTTTATAACTACAAAAAATTTAGTTTACCGAGTAACATAAGTATTATGTTACTTATGTTACCGAGTTACTTATGTTAACGTGTAGCAAGCTTCCGTGAAAACCGCATTCAAATCGTTTAAGCTATTTCAGAGATTAGCGTGCACAAAGGCATAGACAAACAGACAAAAATTCTAAAAACTTTTTTTTGACCTCAGTAACATAAATTCAACGTGTACAAGTTGTTTTTTGAAAAAAATATTTAATGTGCAGACACGGCTTGTTTACGATCTTATTATATGTTTAGATATTATAAATATGTATAGATTTAAAAGGATGACATATATATGAAATATTAGTGCGGTAACAACATCGATGTTTATGGATAGGCCCTTTCTATATAAATGACACTGCCAAAACGCTCCGAAAAAATACACGTGTTATTGAGGCCTACGGTCGGCCGTACCTACAAAAATCAATCTGATATTGTGAATCAGATTGATTTAGAGGGAGTGATTTTTTTGTTTTAAAAGGCCCATCCATAAACATCGATGGGTAACAAATAATAAATGAAAAATATTTTTTTCATCCTGCTATGGTCGGCATCGAACATTCAGCACCTGTGACGTTGTTTGTTTTATAGGCGACGATAGCCACCTACCACCAAGTGGACCGTCAGCCTGTCTGACGACCTTAACATTGAAAAAATTGAAAGGAGCGATTCAGTGGACAATAAATTAATTTTTATCCAAAAAATATACCGTTAAAAGAATTATAGATATTCATACTTATAACTACCACAATCATTTCTCTCACTCCGCCGTAAAGTAGACTGAAATTATAAGCAATGTCAAATAATATTGTACTTTATTGCGGCCCGAACACACCTTCCCACGGATGGCATAAGTGGTGCCGAATATAACGTGTTCTGTGGTTCGGACATTCCTGTCATAACTCTTCCCGATCTGAACAGTAGTGGTTGGAAGCTTTTCGGCTGACTGACAGGCGCTATAAAACTTTATGAGGATCGAAGTTGCAGAGTGTAGACGTGTTCGCGTCTCGGAGAAAAAATTGGAGCACGCTCGGTTCGCTCATGAAAATTAATAAGAATTTCGTCGGAAGATTTTCGGCTGTCCGCTCTCTGTTGCCATTTTTTTGTGCAATTTGTCATGTTTTTACTCAGTCCTCATTACTGAGTATTTGCGGCGATTCAATGTTGAAGTCAGTCAGTACAATTTGGACGGCCCGCTGGATGAGTGGCAAGGATGCTTGCCTAACGTCTCAGGGGCCCCGGGTTCGATTCCCGGCGGGGTCAACTTTGGAAATTTTAATGTAATTTTCAGAAAATGACTCTGGTCTGGATTTGAAAAGTAGTGGTAGGGCACACTGCGTTTCGCAGTCATTTGGGCAGCCCGCCTGGCGGCAGTGACCACCCCCTTACAGAAGACCACCGTGAAATAACAGCATATACGTGCTCTTGTGTTTCGGTGAGTGAGTAAGGGATGCCAGAGCCAATTTCCCCCCTCCTAATTCCTTATCCAATCCTAATCCTACTGTAGTCGGCAGCGCACTTGCAGCAGCTGTGGCGTTGCTTGTGTTATAGGCGACGGTAGCCACCTACCATCAAGTGGACCGTCAGCCTGTCTGTCGACATAACATAAAAAAAAGTTTTATTTCTCTTAATGAAAAGTTAATAATTTAATACATAAGTACTATGTAGTGGAAGGACGCTTCTGCAATCGCAATACTGTGCTGTCCTTACAGAAGACACAGAAAAACAAAACGTTTTTCTGTGTCTTGTCTTGTCACTTCATCTTCTCATCATGTCACTTATGTTTTATTCCATTAAATCATTTAACAGATTTGGATTCTATTATTAAGTATTTTAGGTTGCTTTTGTATGCTCCAATACTTTTCGGAGCAGTTATCGGAGCAGGCCAATAAACTGGCAGTACGTCTGGTGACAGTTACTGCACCCTTACAGAATACCACTGGGTAATTATAGCGGAGTTAGAGATGCCAGTATTGCCATAGCCCATTATCTTCTTTTTCTTCAACCTTTTTTTTCTATCTATCCTGTCAAGGTCTATTGAAATCTTGTTATCCAAAACAAATCAAATCGTTTATTTCTCAAAAATAGGTTAACATGATCACTTTTTTGAAGTCGATTATATGTTTTACCAGAGTTTCGAAAATTTTTTTTGTCAAGATGATGACGATCCCGAGAAGAAATTCCGAAAGAAACTCAGGATACCATTCTTTTTGTCATCTTTAAAACACACCTTCCCCGTACAGAACCATCTGTGTCCCCTTACAGAAGACCGCCGCGAAATGACAGCACGTGCGCTGTTGTGTTTCGATGAGTGAGTAAGGGATGCCAGAGCCTATTTCCCTATCCCCTCCCAATCCCTTAATCTGTCAAAGCAGCAGCTTTGACGTTAATCTCTGAAACGGCTTAACCGATTTTAATGCGGTTAATACTGATGTATTGTAACAAGCTTCCCGTAACATTTAGTGTTTGCTTCAGTCCAATCGGTTTACAAACAAAAAAGTTACTGGGTATATCGAATACCACGCGTACGAAGTTGCGGGCTCAGCTAGTATACTAATATATCCACCGTGAAATAAAAGCATGTGTGCTGTTGTGTTTCGGTGGTTAAAAGATTCCAGAGACTATTTCCCTATCCCTTCCTAATCCTTTAATCCTACTATGGTCGACAGCGTAGCACCACATGCGGCGTTGCCTGCGATATAGGCGAACCTACCACCAATTGGTCCATCAGCCTATTTTTTTTTTAAATTTTTTTTTAAGTTCAAATCGGTTAAGCCGTTTCTGAGATTAACGAGCACAAACGCACAGACAAGAAGACAATAATTCTAAAAACATTTTTTTTTTGACCTCTGTAACATAAGTATTATGTTACTTATGTTACCGAGTTTATAACTACAAAAAATTTAGTTTACCGAGTAACATAAGTATTATGTTACTTATGTTACCGAGTTACTTATGTTAACGTGTAGCAAGCTTCCGTGAAAACCGCATTCAAATCGTTTAAGCTATTTCAGAGATTAGCGTGCACAAAGGCATAGACAAACAGACAAAAATTCTAAAAACTTTTTTTTGACCTCAGTAACATAAATTCAACGTGTACAAGTTGTTTTTTGAAAAAAATATTTAATGTGCAGACACGGCTTGTTTACGATCTTATTATATGTTTAGATATTATAAATATGTATAGATTTAAAAGGATGACATATATATGAAATATTAGTGCGGTAACAACATCGATGTTTATGGATAGGCCCTTTCTATATAAATGACACTGCCAAAACGCTCCGAAAAAATACACGTGTTATTGAGGCCTACGGTCGGCCGTACCTACAAAAATCAATCTGATATTGTGAATCAGATTGATTTAGAGGGAGTGATTTTTTTGTTTTAAAAGGCCCATCCATAAACATCGATGGGTAACAAATAATAAATGAAAAATATTTTTTTCATCCTGCTATGGTCGGCATCGAACATTCAGCACCTGTGACGTTGTTTGTTTTATAGGCGACGATAGCCACCTACCACCAAGTGGACCGTCAGCCTGTCTGACGACCTTAACATTGAAAAAATTGAAAGGAGCGATTCAGTGGACAATAAATTAATTTTTATCCAAAAAATATACCGTTAAAAGAATTATAGATATTCATACTTATAACTACCACAATCATTTCTCTCACTCCGCCGTAAAGTAGACTGAAATTATAAGCAATGTCAAATAATATTGTACTTTATTGCGGCCCGAACACACCTTCCCACGGATGGCATAAGTGGTGCCGAATATAACGTGTTCTGTGGTTCGGACATTCCTGTCATAACTCTTCCCGATCTGAACAGTAGTGGTTGGAAGCTTTTCGGCTGACTGACAGGCGCTATAAAACTTTATGAGGATCGAAGTTGCAGAGTGTAGACGTGTTCGCGTCTCGGAGAAAAAATTGGAGCACGCTCGGTTCGCTCATGAAAATTAATAAGAATTTCGTCGGAAGATTTTCGGCTGTCCGCTCTCTGTTGCCATTTTTTTGTGCAATTTGTCATGTTTTTACTCAGTCCTCATTACTGAGTATTTGCGGCGATTCAATGTTGAAGTCAGTCAGTACAATTTGGACGGCCCGCTGGATGAGTGGCAAGGATGCTTGCCTAACGTCTCAGGGGCCCCGGGTTCGATTCCCGGCGGGGTCAACTTTGGAAATTTTAATGTAATTTTCAGAAAATGACTCTGGTCTGGATTTGAAAAGTAGTGGTAGGGCACACTGCGTTTCGCAGTCATTTGGGCAGCCCGCCTGGCGGCAGTGACCACCCCCTTACAGAAGACCACCGTGAAATAACAGCATATACGTGCTCTTGTGTTTCGGTGAGTGAGTAAGGGATGCCAGAGCCAATTTCCCCCCTCCTAATTCCTTATCCAATCCTAATCCTACTGTAGTCGGCAGCGCACTTGCAGCAGCTGTGGCGTTGCTTGTGTTATAGGCGACGGTAGCCACCTACCATCAAGTGGACCGTCAGCCTGTCTGTCGACATAACATAAAAAAAAGTTTTATTTCTCTTAATGAAAAGTTAATAATTTAATACATAAGTACTATGTAGTGGAAGGACGCTTCTGCAATCGCAATACTGTGCTGTCCTTACAGAAGACACAGAAAAACAAAACGTTTTTCTGTGTCTTGTCTTGTCACTTCATCTTCTCATCATGTCACTTATGTTTTATTCCATTAAATCATTTAACAGATTTGGATTCTATTATTAAGTATTTTAGGTTGCTTTTGTATGCTCCAATACTTTTCGGAGCAGTTATCGGAGCAGGCCAATAAACTGGCAGTACGTCTGGTGACAGTTACTGCACCCTTACAGAATACCACTGGGTAATTATAGCGGAGTTAGAGATGCCAGTATTGCCATAGCCCATTATCTTCTTTTTCTTCAACCTTTTTTTTCTATCTATCCTGTCAAGGTCTATTGAAATCTTGTTATCCAAAACAAATCAAATCGTTTATTTCTCAAAAATAGGTTAACATGATCACTTTTTTGAAGTCGATTATATGTTTTACCAGAGTTTCGAAAATTTTTTTTGTCAAGATGATGACGATCCCGAGAAGAAATTCCGAAAGAAACTCAGGATACCATTCTTTTTGTCATCTTTAAAACACACCTTCCCCGTACAGAACCATCTGTGTCCCCTTACAGAAGACCGCCGCGAAATGACAGCACGTGCGCTGTTGTGTTTCGATGAGTGAGTAAGGGATGCCAGAGCCTATTTCCCTATCCCCTCCCAATCCCTTAATCTGTCAAAGCAGCAGCTTTGACGTTGCATGTGTTATAGGCGACGGTAGCCACCTACCAACAAGTGGACCGTTAGCCTGTCTGCCGATCTTAACATAAAAATTAACAATAATAAGTCGAGGAAATACCTCGATTTGGCCCACGAGATCGTTGACATGTGGGCTGTTGTGTCCACTGAAATCATCCCAGTCGTTATATCCGTCAACGCGTTGATCCCAACCAGCCTCAGTAGTAACCTGAGACGGTTGAGGTTCCGTGGAGGTTCCCTTCCGGCCCAGATGCAGAAGGCGGTGCTGCTCGATACGGCAGCACCGCCAGAATCGTGCGTCGGTTTCTTTCTTTGTCGTCTTGATGCCCGACTGACTATGCTTCTGTCAGGGATTAACAGCGTCTCCCCCTCATTTTGTCTTTTGGAGGGGGAGACGAGACGAGTTAAATTGAATAATAATAATAATAATATTTTTTTTATGATATTTATTGTTTTTTTTTTTTTTAAATATTTTGAAAAAATTAAAACTAAGATAAACAAAATGTTCAAAAATGTATAATGTATACTCAGAAGCGTTTAATTATAGGTTTTTAATTTATTTAAAGGTTTTAAATTTTTTTTTACCGATACATAAGTACCAGATTACAAGTATAAATTAAATGATTTGGGAAGTTTAGCGTACTTACGCAAAAAGTAGAAATGATATTAGCAACAAAAGTTGAGGAACTTTTAAAACTTTTTAAACTTTAAAAATTCCAAAAAAGCTCAATTTCCAGTAATGACGTTACTTGTGATAGTGTCAAATATAGTTTTTCTGACGGGCCATTATTTGCCCTATCGATAACTCTAATATCGACCCTTATTTACCGACCCTTTATCAAAAAAATACATTTAAATTATTTGCATACAGCCACGCGGATAAACGAAAATTACGCACTTCTCGATGTTCCCAATACATACAAAAACCAATTCAATTTCTCATCTTCATCGACGAAAAAAGGTTCCAAAAAAGAATCGGACGTCAATTTTTCCCGAAATTAAGGTGAAACACTCGAAAACTGGTATGAGGGCAGGTCATCTCGACTCCATATTCGGCAGTCGATCGGGCGGTCGGCATAAATGATTCAAAATTGTTTCCGCGAGCGTACGAGACAGCCACAAAAAACACGTGTCACAGCAATAAATCATTCGGTGCGGTCGAGTCGAGTTTACTCGATTAAACGAACGATTCGTTTGCCGATGCGATGATTGCAAACATGTATATAATATATGTTTATAGAGAGAGTTTTAAAGAAGAATGTCGTCAGTCGATTTTTTTCACGTCCTAAAGGGTTTTCAACTTGTCAATAATGATTTTCCATAACATCAAGTCTCTTCAAATAATTGACTTCTTATAATTATTAAGGTGATTTTTAGGCTAATGGATTAATTCCCTGGGGTGGATCGGAGTTGTCGCCTTGGCAGAGCCCGGTCCACCCTGCTCAAAGGCCAGAGAGTTTCAGTGGGTATTCCCAGTGCCGCTATGATCAGGCGCTGGAAGACTCCGCTGGCTAGACGGCAGGAGATCTGTAAGCGGATTACTCCTCGTCAAAAAAAGGCTAATGGATTAATTAGGCTAATGATCCCGTTATTAATGGAAATTTATTTATTGTATAAATAGTAATTTTGGAAAAATTAGTAATTATAGTTAGGTAACGCAAAAAAACACTTATCTTCTCTGTAAGTAATAATTTTAGACTCCTTTGGGCCAATGTTATTCCGATTTTACAGCAATCTTCTTACTAATATAATATGTTTAAAATAGTAGGTATATTTTAACTTAATGTAAAAATAAACCACTGCAATAATTATAGATATGTAAGGTAACATAATCCTACTAATAAGTATATTATAAAAGCGAAAATTTGTGGGAATTGTATGGATGTTTGTTACTCTTTTACGCGAAAACGGCTTTTTAGATTTAGATCAAATTTAGTATACACATAGATTATTATCAAGATTAAAACATAGGATACTTTTTGTCCACGAAAAACGATAGATTCCCTAGGAAAATATCAAAAATTGGACGCCACCGTCGTCACAGTGATAAAGATGTCAGGCGTTTGTTTCATTTTTAAACGCAGACTTGTGCAAAAATTTATTTTCACAAACCTTCATTGCACTAGTTTCTTGCTTATAGTAGGTATCGCAGCATTGCGAATAGGTGGCAATCATAATTACTTGAAAGTGTGACCATCATAGAACAGATCTAGAATTGCTAGAATGTCGTGAAAAAATATGTATTGTTTACCTCAAATGCATATAAGCTACCTAATATCAAGTGAACCGTCAGCATTTCTGAGCATCTGTCTATATATATACATATAATAAAAAAGGAATAAAACATTATTTGAATTCGAATAAAAACTCAACACTAGCTTATTTTTTTTTTATGTTAAGGTCGATAGACAGGCTGACGGTCCACTTGATGGTAGGTGGCTACCGTCGCCTATAACACAAGCAACGCCACAGCTGCTGCAAGTGCGCTGCCGACTACAGTAGGATTGGATAAGGGATTAGGAGGGGGATAAGGAAATGGGCTCTGGCATCCCTTACTCACTCACCGAAACACAACAGCACGTATATGCTGTTATTTCACGGCGGTATTCTGTAAGGAGGTGGTTACTGCCGCCAGGCGGGCTGCCCAAATGACTGCGAAACGCAGTGGTGCCCTATTTTATTTTACAATAGCTGATGCCCGCGGCTTCGTCCGTGTTTAAAAATAAAAAAATGACTAAATATATCAGCAATGTAACGCCTAACATATTTATTGCAGTTATAGCGTTAGATGATCCCTCGGGAACAATACTTTTTTCTGTATGAAAGGTATCCTGTTCTTTCCTGCATCCCTGACAACGTGTATGCAAAATTTCATGAGAATCTGTTGAGCCATTTAGGCGTGAAAAGGCAACGGACAGACAGACAGACAGGACTTTCACATTTGTAATATTTAGTATGGATTTATTTAGATTACTAGATTTTTCCTTCGATCTTCCGCAGATTTATCTCATTATATGAACAGTATTAATATAAAGTTTCATCGAAATCAGTAAAACATTCATGAATCCATCTTCATAAACTTTCAAATTTCTTATATTATCTTTTGCCCGCAACTTCATCAACTTATATTATGTTATTCTGATATAAGTTGCATTAAGTAACAGCCAGCCCCCCTGGCTGGCCGTTGGTTTATAATATTCGTGGGGTAGTAATAGGATAATAAATTAAGATAATAAACCTTACAGAATACCACCGTGAAATAACAGCATATAAAGTCTGTTCATTCTTACTTGATAGAAAAAGTAAACAAATACGGCGTACCCACACAATTTAGTGATGGAGAGTCATTGAATGAACTTCATTCGGTGAATGATAAAAATTGATTAAAACATACTAATTGTGTTTTATATGCTATTGAGGAAGGTGTAATTTTTTTTAATTTGTACTAACATATATCACAACGCCATTTTAAAATCACGCAAATTTTTATTAAGTACCTTTTGTTAGCTCACAGTGAAGGGTGGGCTCTTTCTTCGAATTTTAGTCTTGTTCTGGATACGATATATCGTTCATATTGATATAGTTTTTTATTTATTGAAATACATAGTACTAAAATAATGATGAAAATAAATAAAAAGGCGTAACTTTTAAAAATCGGTAAATTAAAAACCTCCAATCGTGTGCAAAATCAATGTCCTAGAAGAGTAGCCAATAGGTCGTCAGTATAAGATATATATAGTAATATATATAAGTATAAGATAAATAAACCAATCCAAATTGCAAAAAAAACGTAAGTGAGCACTCGTACCTAACCCTATTACGCGTCAATACGAATGATTAATGTCAAGTATTGTCATATGAAACCAAAACAGTTTATGTTTCCATCGAAAACATAGAGTAGATAATCGTTCCCAATCGTTCTTTCGTACGCTTAGTCCCATCCCTACATAAAATGTCTCTCTGACAAGTTGTCAATAGTCAGAAATTCCGATATTTGATAAATAATTGTATTTTTCAAGTGAATTTAAAGCGGTTTTTAGACAAAATCAATGCGTTAATGTTTGAACCAGTAACTACGATTTATTGTGATAACTTGCATTGTGCGATTCTTCCGTAATGACGTGATTTGTGATCGTGTAAGGTTTGTTTACCTTTTCTCTCAAGTAACAATGAACAGACTGTACGTGCTGTTGTGTTTCGGTGAGTGAGTAAGGGGTGCCAGAGCCCATTTCCTTATCCCCTCCTAATCCCTTACCAATCCTACTGTAGTCGGCAGCGCAGTGACGTTGCTTGTTTTATAGGCGACGGTAGCCACCTACCATCGAGTGGACCGTCAGCCTGTCTGTCGACCTTAACATTAAAAAAAAAAATGTCTTCGCACGCGTTATGGCGTTAATATTTTAATATTTTTAATACAAATATCTTATTCTAATTTAAAACTATAAAGAAAGTTATTTGATAAATTATCATCAACCAATTTCTCTCAGTTTCGTTTTAAAATTGAACCAATTAACCTTATAGATTGCAATTCCTCACGCAGTTACCATTTTAGAAATGCTTTATATATTTTGAGACCACGGTAAACGAGACAATTACGCGTTTTTAAATGTCACCCGACTACGATCGAAACCTTCGCTTTAATACCTTTGGTCCCTTTGGTAATATGTCTCATATATTTTACAATAATTACTGTACGGTCGTATAAAGATGTTTTACGTTAACGATTATGCATGACAATGATATATCGTAATATTTCTCGTGTCGACAGCGGAAATGTTCAAATGTATTTTTAAATGTTTACCGTTAATCATGAGTTTAAGGCTTATCTGCTTATTGTTTCCATGTGATCATGGCTGTAACGATTATTGAATTTTGATTATTGATTATTGAATTCAGCTTTCATTGACAAATTTTGAAATAATTCTAATAATTTAAAGTTTGGTTCAATTTGTGTTCAAATTATTATTAATATTGATTTATTCGTGATTGAGCAAACAAGTATGCTGATATTTTCAGGTGTCGTGATTATATCTTTTAAATTAGGTACGTAAACTAGTATTAATTTGTTTTGAGTTTTGAGGTTTTTTGTTTTTTGTTTTTTGTTTTTCTGGTATTTACAAAAAACACGGCTGTATTTTTGTATTAAAATTTACTCCCTTCAAAAGTCTGTCAAAGTTTATATACAGGGTGGTAATTTGAGATGGGTCAGTAAGGGCAGCTACCTAAACCATTGTAGCTAGAACAAAACACTCTTAGGAGACTATCCATTATTTTAATAGTAATTCCCATTGGCATTTAAAGATTTTGAAAAAATGGTACAGTCAGCGGGAAAAAGGTCAATTTTCACGTTTTGTTTTTATAGCGCCTTTTTTAATTAAAAACAATTATTTGAACTTATTTTTCAATCTTATTCTGTAAGAAATGTATGGAAATAGTTTTTTGAGATTTTTGACGTTTCTAGTACTCTAACCTCAGGTGGTCCCATAGGGTCAATTGATCCTTATAAGTAACAGAATCGATTGGCGTTATAAAAACAAAACATGAAAATTGATCTTTTTCTCGCTGACTGTACCATTTTTCCAAAATCTTTGAATGCCCATGGGAATAACTATTAAAATAATGGATAATCTCCTAAGAGTGTTTTGTTCTAGCTACAATGGTTTAGGTAGCTGCCCTTACTGACCCATCTCAAATTACCACCCTGTATACATGTTTAATAACAGTATAAAATTAAAAAGGTGCCAGTTTTTCATTGAAGAATTGACTAAATACGGATGCAAAAAAAATACTCTCATTTTCAAGATATTATTTTTAAATACGTTTTATTTTTTTTATTAATTATCGCTACTTCCAAGCTAAGAATGATATGCTACTGCTAACTACTGCTAAGCTAAGAATGAGAATTGTCTGCTTTTTGCGTTTTCCCGCTGATTTTAATTATCGGACTTATCTGACAAAACTACTCTGTCACAAATTTATCCCGCAATACAAATATTATAGTTTATCGTTTTCAGCATAAAATTTACCATAAGAAACACATAAATGTCTGTTTTTTGACACCGAAAGAAACTTTGCACAGTGCAGCTAGAATTTTTACCGTACCTGTAATATGCCATAGACGAAAATTCTCTATAGATAATAAAAATAAAACATACAAGTTACAAAAATATTTTTTCACCTCTCCAGCACGAAAAGGGTGCTTTTGATGCCTAAAAACTCGCAGGAAAATCGATTTTTGCTGCGAGCGTGAGGAAAAGTGATTCAAATTTCGAACACGCGATTTAACTCACAGGACTCGAGTCGGCCGGCCATAGTCGACTAGATTCGGCCGACCATAGCCAACTAGAGTTGGCCCAGCTGTGAAGATAGTTTTACAGCTGTGAAGATACCAGTGGTGATGGCCTAACTCGCTGTTGAGGTGAAAAGTTGTATGTTTAACACGAGAGCAAATTTTTTTATGTCTCGTGCCTTTAAATCACTCACTTCGCTCAGTAGTCTATATTAGAATCACTCGCTACGCTCGTGATTCAATTCTATAGACTACTTCGCTAGTTCGTGATTTAAAGTCGGCACTCGCAGGAAAAAACAATTTTGCTCTCTAGTTGAACAAATAACTATTGTTCATCACCATAATCTAAATAAATACTTGTTATGTTACTTATTATGAGTTACTACGAAGTAGGCACTCGTTCGGGGGAATAAATTCGGCAAGATTTTTCTCGAGCAAAAATGTCGGTACCATTCCGGCCCAAGATGGTGACAGGCCAAAAAGCACCGCTCGTAAATAACAAACGCATTCGCATAAACAGGCGAGATGCACCGGTTGTGTGCACTTAAAAGAAATTGTCTCAGTAATTAAACTGGCTAGTGGTCCCACGGGGAACACTGTTTCATACTTTGAATGTTTGCGTGCGCAATGCCAACGAAATTCGTCGCATTGTGACCGGAACAAAATTGAGCCATAAATTTTCTAGAAGTAATTATCGATTGCGAAACTTTGGCCGAGAATTTGCATATTGGGCACACTGGTGCGTCGCGCCTTTGTGTGTATGCGTATATTAAATTCAGTTCAATTCGTATAGCAAATTAGTAACACATTATTTTGTATTCTTTTTTTTTTTTTTTTTTTTTTTTTTTTAAGTAGGATGCAGGAAAAACTTAAGATACTTTAAAATTAGGAAGTATTTGTAATAATGAGTAAAAATTTATATACATTTAATTTTTAAAAATTGTAAAAAAGAACACATTACTGTTTATGTGTAAATTTTAATTAATATATAATTTTACATTAAACGAGGAAGCCGGGGAGGACAGCTTATTATAGCTAGCTAGCTAGAGTATAAGTTTTTTGTTTTCTGATGAACAAACACAACAACTAAATTTTATGTACTTAATTTTGGAAATCAATAGCAATCTATACTTTCGTAAACACACTTCTTTATACCGGAATGTATTTTTCTCAAACGTGCTCGGAAATGTAGGCATTCTTGTACTAAAAACAAGCCACGAAGTTTGTAATTCTTGGCTCATGCATTTCTTTCTCGGCCTAGGCCAAGAATGTTGTATGAAAATTCATTCCTGGCCGCTGCTCAGCCCGATGAAACCCGAAGTTTCGCGAGTCTTCACGGACGCGCCCGCCGCTGTCACAGGCGTAGTAGGCGGGGCCGAGCGCGCGCTCTTTTGATGACTGGGCTGTATGTTTGGCTGTTTCCTTTGCACTCATTGAAAATAAAAAAATATTTTTTTATTAATTTTTTCATATTATACTAATTTTTTTGCATTATCACGTGTTTCATTATTTCCTCACATTTATTGAGAAAAGCACTATACCAGCCTCAACCGGAATGAGGACTGCCGGACTCAGATCTTTACCAAGGCCTCGCTAAGGCTCGGCCTTGAAACCACTTCGTCCGGCAATCCTTCACTTCCTGGACTCTGCAGTAATGTACTATCAAAGCTTAATGTTACTACGAGTATCTAGCTTTGTTATAAGTTATAAGTTCTTAAGTGTACTGGCTTAAGAAGTAAAGTATTATTATTATACATTTATTAATTTTTATTCTAATTTTTTTACAATATATGTACAAAAACATAAAATTTGATATCCGCTAGTAGCGGAGCAAGGCCCAAGCTACCGGTGGTTAGGGCTGTAGAGTGAGGAACCTCCTGACAATGATCTGGCCATCCAGCGAGAGCCTCTTGAGATGTTGGTGGAGGCTCTTCGCTATAAGACAGTTCGCCGAGACGACTATAGGGACGATAATTGTCGAATCGAAGTCCCACATGGTGGTCACCTCGTGAGCCAAATCAATGAACTTTGGTAAGCTTTTCTTTTTCGTCTTTCAGGAGGTTTTCGTCATGCGGGACAACGATGTCAACAAGCATCGCCCGGCGCTGGGATCTGTTAGTAACAACGGTCAGGCTTATTGGCGACAATAATCCTGTCTGTGATTATTATCATTATATTATTATATCGGAATTACCTACACATTCCGAACAAGAAAAGTGGGAGGTAGGTTGACGTGAGGTAGGTTGAATGAGGTTCCCAGACTTTTTTTCTCACAGACCACTTTCAAAATTTAGCTGGTTCCGGTCAACCCCCCTGCAGCTACATTTCTACCATATTCCCAAAACTCCACAAAAAATGTGAAGATTAGAACTATGGAAAAACTATGGAACTATGGAAAAATGGATCGACGTTGCGGCTGAGTTCCACCCACGAATGGGGAATTTTCTAAATGAAATAAGTGAGAATTGAATTGGTTTTTTTACCCCCATTTTTGTCACGCCAACGTAGACCCCGTCGAGTCCCCCGTGGGCCCCTGGGGTCCACCTGGACCACCTTGTGAACTAAGGGTCTAAATGATTGTGGATGGCTACCGTCGCCTAAAGACAGAAGCAACACCAGGAGGGTTGCAGGTGCACAATACACGCTGACCCTGCAAGAATTTGTTTACAAAACACTTTAAAATTCCCATATTATAGATTCCCATATTAAAGAAACTTTGAAACAAAACACTTTACAGATACGCAACGAAGCTTTTCTCAAACAATGTGGATGAAATCCGCAAATAAGCATTAAGATGAAAAAAGCTTGGGGTAGGTAGATATTAATTAGAACTCTCATCAGAGCACTCACCATTGAACAACCATTATAATAAATACAGACAAAAAGAGGCTACATTTGTATTTATACTAAACGGATAAATAATACCATAAAACTATTGTACAATAATTAGGTACAATAGGATACAGATAGCCACAGTCAGGACGCATCTTAAGCTTCTGCTGTCTAACCAGCTCATTTATTTCTTTTCAAAGCAATTAATCAATTCAAAGCAAACCTCAAGAAACCTCTAAAAGGTGTTTATAAGCATCTCAAAATGGCGACAGTCGTAAATCAATAAACACTTTTTGCTCGAAGGCGTAGTACTCTTATCTGTCAAATGTATGCGCTTCAATGAAGTCTGCATCGTTGCTGTCCAAAACTAAATGCACATACAATCAAGATTCCGTGTGGTCGACACTTCGTATCCCTTTCTAGATCGTTTTCCACACAAGGAGAAACGAGACTGAATATTTTTTCCATATTTTAAGATATAAGATATTTCTGAATTAAGTACAATGTATGAATCTTAAGGTGGAGACAAACGCTAAATACTAAAAATATCCATTGTTTAATAAATATGTTACAAGAAATAGACAAGACAATTGCTTTGAAAAAAATATATATTATACTTAAACATGTGAAGAACCAATTTTATTAATTAGAATTTTCGTTAAAGTAATAGAAACTCCACAAAAGAAGAATTTGACTTTTATTGAAAATTCTCTCGAAAACGTCTTATTGCGCGCATATGAATCCTGTACCTATTAATAAGTTAATGTCAGTTTCAAAAATTGTATAAATAATTTTTTTTGTATATTGTTCTAATGGTAAAAACAAAAAAAAAACACAATTTCTAGGCCTGTTGAATTGTCTCCGCCGCCAGCGAGTTCTAATGTAAATGTCATTAGCCCAAGTGAAGCCCTTAAGCAAATATGATCATTATTAATGTTGAAATTATTAAAATAATCCCAGCGAACAAATTTCGAGATAGTAGAAAAATATGATTCAAGATTATTATTTTGGAAAAAGTTTTTTAGAAGCAAAATTTATTTATTTTACTCAGAAATAATCAAATAATTACAATATGTAAGTAAATAAACAAAAAATTCAGCACATCTTTTCTTTGAAAAAAAGATGACTGAAGGGGATCAAGGGACAATAATTCATTGACTAACTTTTTCCCCTTTTTCTTAACAACAACCCACAAACTCACTATCGCATAGTGTTTTATTTAAAAGCAATTTCGAGTTTTAAATTTAATATTTATATGACTTTTATATTCAACTGTACAGTACGCCCTTTTGTCCGCGAGTTAACTTAGTAAAAAATAGGTAAAATACAATTACGTTAAGTGGCGTAGATACGCGAATTAATTGCCCGCGAGTTGCCTTATAACCCGTTAAAAGTTAGGATTTGTCGGATATTTATTGGCCAGCCTGGCTAAGGACTAATGTAAATACAGAATACAAACTCAGTTAACGAAACATTGTATTGTATTCCAAACTAAACGTGTACCTACCTATAATAGGTATAAAGTTTGCTATTCACATGTTCCCACGAGTAGTTATTATAAAACATTGAAACGGTAGTCACGAACGCAATGAAATCGCCTGCGGCTCACTCCGAACAACCTCACGCCCTGGACCCGCACTACGCCTAATTGATGCACCGATTGAGATATTGTATTGCACTTTATATTTATTTCAATGTTTAAAACGCTATTACATCTTATTTTTTATGGCTTTTGCGGCAACTTCTTTCGCGTGGTAAATTTTCTCAAATAAATTGCTATTACGTAGAAATACTGCACCGGTACCAGAATAAAGCACTTGAAATAATGACAAATGTTATTATTTTGTTATTTTATTAACAAACGTGCGCCGTACTGGATACTGCTTATATATAATACTATTTATCGTAGCGTGATGTTATATAGCCTATAGCCTTCCTCGATAAATGGACTATTCAAAACAAAAAGAATTTTTCAATTCGAACCAGTAGTTCCTGAGATTAGCGCGTTCAAACAATCAAACAAACTCTTCAGGTTTGTAATATTAGTATAGATGTTTGTAATATTAGTATAGATCGTTCATAAAAATAACAGAACTTCATGAATACCTGAAAGTCAGAACAGTGAGTGAGGAGATAGAACACAGAGCAAAGTGCTATAAGAACCGCATAGAGCAGCAACAGCAGTCTTGCTGTAGGTCTTGGTGAATCATTACAGAGTAGACAACTCAAGCGCCAGTACATATAGGACAAAATATAAAGGGAGTGTCAGGATCTTCATTGGAAGGCCAGTCCTCGCACGTCAAATTAAGTATCTGCTAATGGCTCCAAGAACCGATCGCATGATATTTAAAAAAAAAGTTCACTTCCTTCATAAGATAAGGATCTTCCACTCAACAAACTTTCAATATCCAAATCTACTTTCATTTTTTTAAATGTTAAGATCGGCAGATAGGCTGACAGTCCACTTGATGGTAGGTGGCTACCTTCGCCTATAACACAAGCAACGCCACAGCTGCTGGTGCCTGCCGACTACAGTAGGATTAAGGATAAGAGATTAGATAGGAAAATGAGCTCTGGCATCCCTTACTTACCCATCGAAACACAACAGCACACGTGCTGTTATTCTGTAAGAGGGTGGTTCCTGCCGCCAGACAGGCTGCCGAAATGCAGTGGCCCCGCCACTACTTTCCAGATCCAGACCAGAGCCAAATTTGAAAAGTTAATTTTTCAAAGTTGACCCTGCCAGGAATCGAACCCGGGAACCCTGGAACAGAGCGTCAAGGAAAGCACCCTAACCACTCATCCAACGGGCTCGTCAAATTTACACACAGTTACAGTTACACGATATTACATATTGTCTTACTCAAAAATGGTTCTCAAAATTTCAAAATTAAAAATTCAATTTCGTCTCGTCATTGGTCTCGTCAGAGTTAAGACACCAGCTGGGAAAGGGTTTTTGAAAATTAAGGTACCATTCAATGGGTTGAACTTTTTGAAAACATTTTATAGCCACGAAATAGATTTAGAGGGGGCCATACTTGTACAAGGGAAGTAAAATCTGGTATACATAGGTAAAATATTTGTAGTTTAAGCGTTATATTTTTAGATTACAGTAGTACCCCATACAAACATGTATGCTTCATTTTAGATTCGAAACCTGTAGAAAATTATTATCGTAACTGCAACGTCAACATAATAATTCTTGCATTGTTGGTGTGCTTTGTGTAAGTCTACGATTTAATGTTGGCAGGCTTCGCTTAAACTAGAATTAACTTCAGCATTCCCACACCAATTCCTAGTTTTGTGAACGCTTATTTGAATTGCCTTTGAGCACGCTACGTGTTGAATTGTTTGTGGGACCAAATGTATAATTAGTGTTTGTCTGTTAATTATATTTTATGGCTCAGCACACTCCTACATTTTAGCTTACGTATATGCAAGGTACTGTTGTTGCGAAGATCTATTGCTAGTTAGGTACGATTTTTGTTTAAGTAATGAACGGTAGGCAAGCTGACGGTCTACTTGATGGTAGGTTATGGTTATTTCTGTTATTAACAGAAGTATCGCCATAAGTTCTACGTGTGTGCTGTTGACCTAAGTAGAATATTTGATAAGGAATCGGGAGGAGATTGTACTTCCACGAGCCCTTTGGATGAGTGGTTAGGGTGCTTGCCTTAACGCTCTGTTTTAGAATTCTCGAGTTCGATTCAAAGCTTGTGCTTGTCTGGATCCGGAAAGTAAAGGCAAGGCACACTGCGTTTCGCAGGCATTTGGGCAGCCTGTTTGGCGGCAGTAACCACCCCTTTACAGAAGACCACCGTGAAATAACAGCACTTGTGTTGTTGTGTTTCGGTGTGTAGAGACCGTTTTCCTAACCGTTCCCAATCCCTTATCCTTAATCCTACTGATGTAGTCGGCAGCGCACTTGCAGCACCTGTAGTGATGCTTGTGTTTATTCGACGGTAGCCACCTACCATAAATGGATCGTCAGCCTGTCTGCCGACCTTGACATAAAAAAAAAACTCAATCACCAAATCACAATAGCTGTTATTTCACGGTGCTCTTTTGTAAGGCGTGGTTACTGCCAGATATTTTTTCATAATTTTTTTTTTTCAATAAATTTCATTGCGTCTAGCCAACTTGAAAAGTTTAAAACTGCAACTTCCCAGGGTTAAATTAGGCTCAGTATAAATTTTCTTCAAAATCGATTCAGTTATTCCGCCTTGAATGTACTCGTAGGTACAACGTTTAGGCGCTACGCAAGTAGTGCCTTTGAAAATTGGTCAAAAAGTATTTAAATCCGAGACACATCTTAATACATTTACGCCTAGGTGTTTAGACTTGAACTGCTGGAGATTTACTTCAAATTTGTAAACTACAAGCAATAGACTTGGTAGATGCCGTCTCGGTGTGATGCACATACTTCAGTAGTGTAGTGAGGTAGGATGTAGCATGGCGCGGGAGTTGAGGGCGGCACTGGGAGGTGGAGAGTTTACACTGCCAATCATGGTAGGAGGCAGCTGAGAGGGGGCGAGAGGAGCGGCCGGTCTCGCTTCCCTCAGACGTAAGCGGTTGGGCAGGAGAAAGCAGGCATATCAAGCCCGTCTTCTAATGTCCTAGGGGACCTGCGCACATGGCTGACTAGCTGTGTGTGCCTGCACAAGGTCCCCCCCGTCTGGGGTTTGCCCCGATACCTCCGGGCAATCCCCCATTGGAGTTAGCCTAGCCAGCAATGGCTAGGCTGCCTTGGGGTGGATCGGAGTTGTTGCCTCGGCAGAGCCCGGTCCATCCCTTTTAAAGGGCAAGGAGACACCGGAGAGTTTTAGTGGGTAGTGCCATTGCCGCTATGACCTAGAGCATAGCGTGGAGCATTGGTGACCCTCACATACTCCCACCGCCTAGCCAGCGGTAGGAAATCTGTAAATGGATTTATCCTCGTAAAAAAAGGATGTATCATGGCGTAAGTAGATCATAGGTGCAGGTCACTGCCGGAAGTTTCCTGAAGAACAGGCGCGAATCAAAGAGGTCGCGCGCCGTGTCTTTTCTTTGACATAATATAATATACCGCGTGTTCCGTAACGCTAGCAGGGAGTTATTCCGGTAATAAAAATTAATAAGGGATTTATTCTGGCTCAACTTAAATTGAATCATGTCTTCATCAAATAAAAATTGTGAAACTACCGATATCGGCCAATATTTCTTGAGATCACCAACTCAAAAACACCTCAGATTTAGGTTACATCTGGCTGGTTTCTTTGTAAATATTAAATACTAACTGAGCCCACAACTTCGTACGCGTGGTATCCGGTATAGCGCGTAACTTTCTTGTTTGTAAACCGATTGGAATGAAACAAACACTAAATGTTACTGGAACCTTGCTACAATGCATCAGTGAAAACCACATTCAAATCGGTTAAGCCGTTTTTGAGATTAGCGTGCACAAACGCACATACAAACAGACAAACAGACATTCTAAAAACTATTTTTTGACTTCACTAACATAAGTACAACGTGTTGGTACAAACTGTTTTGTAAAAAAAATATATTTATGTACAGACACTATTTATGTAAGAAGGATCGATTCCATATTGATTCATATCGTTTAATGTGTGTAAATATTTTTCAACTTAATTTTATTTATTATTAAAACGTTTTAAATAAGGTTTTGTTTAATTCAACAATTGTAAATAAAGGTTTTGTATATAAAAATAGTTACAAAATGACCTATGCAATATGTGTAATAAATAAAGCTTATTTTAAGTTTATGTGTAACTCGTGTATTACATGTTAATACTTGTACTGTAATACTTTTAAATTTTTACTAAACAATCGAATGTCAAATAGTAGAATGTAGGTTTTCTCGGCCGGTATCCATACGAGTTGTGGGTTTCCGGGATGATGGCCCAGGTCTGTTGGATATTCTTCCAAACGTTTCGTCAACAACTGACTCATCATCAACATCCAAACGTCTCGAGCTCGAGAAGTCGAAAAGTGCAGAAGTGAAGTGCAGTGATGTGAGGTACTTTTTCTTCTAACACGGACTACACCACTGAGGATGTTAACCGCAGTTGTCCATCATCCCGGAAACCCACAACTCGAATCGAATGTCAAACCTATCTTAAATAAATTCACAATGATAATTGTGCCTTTACCGGTGGATAAGCTCCGCGGTATTTTGTTTGCGTGTGGTATAAAAGTCAAAAGTGATATTAAAAGTATAATTTGAATGGTTTTTACGAGTTAATAAAGTTGAGATTATAAAAAGGACGTAAAACTGAACGTTTATGATGTATATTCTTTAAATGGCTATTTTTAAAGACCATCTTGTCCATGAGACATGAAAATAACGGTAAATGAACTATTTTTTTAAACTAGTGTGGCAAGCAAGCTGACGGTTTTCTTCTTAGTAAGTAGCTTCATCATCCTAACGACAGAAGCTACGACATAGCAGACTAAATGATATAGCTGGACGCAAGTATACCTCGCAGTTTCGCAGTCATTTGGGCAGCCCGTCTGGCGGCAGTAACCACCCCCTTACAGAGGACCACCGTGTTGTGTTTCGGTGAGTGAGTAAGGGATGCCAGCCCCCCCCCCCCCCTCCCAATCCCTTATCCTTAATCCTTAATCCTACTGTAGTCGGCAGCGCAGTTGCAACAGCTGTAACATTGCTTATGTTATAAGCGACGGTAGCCACCTACCATCAAGTGGACCGTCAGCCTGTCTGCCGATCTTAATAAAAATAGAATTGGATTAGCATTAAAATAAAAACCTTTTATAGGTTAGTTTGCTTATAATTGATTCGCTAATTAATTAATTAATTATATTTTTGATCTGCAAGGAACTCAGGTTGGGTGAATGTCCTTATTATGTCTCTATTCTTTGCTATCTGGCTCCAGTTTGTGCCTGCAATTTTTATGATCTCGTCTTCCCGTCGTGTCAGTGGTCTGTTACTAGTTCTTTTTCCTTGTGGACCTTTCCACAAGGAAAAAGAACTAGATTCCTTATAATTAGAACGGGAAAATTGGAATACAGATGACACAAATATGCTGGGCGCTCAAAAGATTAGTTATGTTAATTGTGTGTTTTGTTGATGACTTTCATCTGATATAATCAAACATCCATAGAGTGTATTTTCGCTTGTCGTTAACTCATTATATGCTTTTATTGAAAATCGGATAGTTATACACTGCGGTATAAATACAGTGACTATCTAACAAGTTAAATTGATCATTTAAATTTACTATTAACCACAAAAGTCCCTATGTGAGCAATTTTTGAAAATTTGAAGGGTTAGACTACTGTTTAGTTTATACTGTGCCCATACGTCGTTTATATTCTGATGTTAATCACTTAATTTCGCATGTTTAAAGCCTCGTTTGACAGTAATTCTGCATCTCCCTATCTCTTGAAGTAGTCTTTGTGCACGACGGTCATTGTGTTTACAGGAGTTAAAAAGTTGACATGCTTACTCAGAAATAAAATATATATTTTTTACCTTCTTTTGTTCTAATAGGGATGTTTATGTTTATCTTTATCAATACATATTAAATAATTACGCCGTTATTTTCTGTCTGTTTTCTGCTAACTTCTTTTGGTTTCATTCAGGTTAGTAACAATATCCAGGTTTTTTCTTCTGTGACGAAATATGCTGTCAAATACAACATTTGACTCACCTTCGTCATAATAGGTTGGGGAAAAATTTCTTTGCATTTTATATGAAAACTTAAGACTTTTTTTTTTCAAAGTTTATTTACATTTAATTACAGTACATATGTGCCATTTTGTTCGATGAATTATTGTCATCTTGTAGGTAGTAACATGATCCCGTTGCTGAAATTTTGGGACTTCTGATTAAAAAAAACACGACAAATAATTTTGGCAGACCTCTCTTGATGTTAACCTGACACTGCCTAAAGAATTCTGAAGAAACCGAAACAGGTGGAAATCAGGGCTATTTGTTGAATGCATTGACACCTCCCAGCCGAACTCCCTCAATTTTTGCAGAGTGGCTAAATATGTGTGTGGTCTAGCGTTGTCGTGATGAAAGACCACACCCTTTCTATTGATCAATTTCGGCCGCTTTCTCTCAACTTCTTGCTTTAATCTCATCAGTTGTTGGTATTAGAGATCCGAATCGTTGGTTCTGCCCGGCGGTAAAAGCTCATAAAGAACAATGCCCTTTCAATTCCACCATACACACAACATCTCTTCATTGTGAGTTAACCCTGGTTTTTGCACAGTCTGTGAAGCCTGACCGACCTTTGACCACTACCCTTTTCGCACTTTTTTGTCGTACGTGATCCACTCAAAAACTAAATCCGTTCAGTAGTTTTTGAGATTCTCGCAAAAATTCATACAAACATACAGACAAATTCATACAACATATTGACTGTAGAACTGAATGCTTACGTATAAAAAAATAAAAATAAGCAACCGACATTACCCTAGGGAAAATTTATGGCAACATTCCTTCTGAAATAATTGGTTGATAATTTAGATTTAATTTTTAATATTTATTAAAGGTCCCTGAACAAAGTTACTCATTACGTAAAAATTCAACATTTAGACAAAATAAAAAAAGAGTTAAACGTAATTTTTAGTTAAAATTTATTTATTTATTTATTTACACATTCATTCAAAATCCACAGCTCCATACTACCACATGCTACTGACAAGCTAATATTTAATCAAAGTACAAAATGAAATATTCTCTAGGAATCAATATAAATTTTTCAAAATTTGAAGTTTTTTAAGCCCGAAACCGCATGTAATAGCAAGTTAAGCAAGTGTTTTAATGAATGAACAAGGCTTATTGTTTAATAGGCCTTGACATTACTCACCTGGTTCTGTTATTTCTTTGACTGGTCTTTTCATGGAGTTTTAAAGGTCATTCAAAGGGTGTTTATAGCAGTGACTGGCTCTATTTTACAAAAGTTGTTAGTGATATAATAATAATATACAAAATAAAAAAAAAATAACAATTTCATTGTTATAAATTGGCCTGATTGCGTAATCTGGACATCTATACCTACATTATAATAAAAACCTTAAACGAGCCGTGTTTGTACATAAAATATTTAAAAAAAAAATTGTACACTTTGTACTTATGTTACCAATATCAAAAAATAGTTTTTTGAATTTTTGTCTGTTTGTGTACATTAATCTCAGAAATGGCTTAACCGAATTGAATGCCGTTTTCACTGATGCATTCTAGCAAAGCTTCCAGTAACGTTTAATGCTTGTTT
The DNA here is from genome assembly GCA_910589475.2 of Bembecia ichneumoniformis. Lineage (NCBI taxonomy): Eukaryota > Metazoa > Arthropoda > Insecta > Lepidoptera > Sesiidae > Bembecia > Bembecia ichneumoniformis. The sequence continues at coordinate 16,557,636 of OU342534.1, read as the reverse complement.
CATTCCAATCGGTTAACCAACAAAAAAGTTACGTGTTATATCGAATACCACCATTGAATATATTGCTTTTTAACATTGCATAGGTAATTTCAACATATCATTGGTAAGGCACAGTGCATTTTTGTTACCGTGTCGTAACTGGCGGCAAAAACCATACTCCCTTAAGGAAGACCACAGTGAAGAAAAGATTGCCAAAGCCTTAATTCGGCTTATAATGCTTAGGCCTTATCATTAATGCTCTTAATAACTTGCATCGCACTTGTATCACTCTGTTCTTCCATTTGTGTCTGGACGACAATAGTCTCCTAACACAATGTAGAATTGTAGACCATAAGCTTGTCTGACATTATAAAAAAATGTTTCCCTCTGTGTAATGTTACGGCAATAAATTGTTTTAATTTTACTACCGCGTAATAACAACACACGAGTATATTATGCTGTTTTCTTCGGTGAGTGAGTAAGGAAAACCAGAACCCATATTTCTGTATCGTCTCCTAATCCCTTATCCTAAGTAGACCGTCAAACTTTTATTATTATTATAGAGGTAGCGCTTGACCACTTTCTCATCTGATGTGAGGTGTAGATTCGGCCGAAGGTGGACCACGCTTACCTAGTAAATACCTATTCACCCTGGATTTGAAAACCATTGTGGGAACACAGACGCAGGCAAACTGCCTACCTGCCTTTAAATTTCAATTCGAAACTAGTGGGGAATGGTTCTATATTAGTTCGTGGTTCGTCCACAGAAACGATTCGTAAAACATTTTAACGGCCACAAAAAGTGCTACAAATTATTCCAACAAAACTGTAGCCAGTCTGATTTATACGAGTTTTAGACATAGTTCACTTTGGTGTGAGGAGAATTCGTTCTAAATAGATTCGATAAAAAATCGCCTCAGATTAGTCTGCTATTGCAAAAATGTACAATGAACCACACGACGCTAATACCTATTCGGTGAACTGACTCGAAATTATTGTGTATAGACGAGATTGTCAAATTAAAATATACATGGCGTGATTACGTCTGGCGGAAGTAACCACTCCGTTACAGAAGAGCACCGTGTAATAACAGCACGTGTGCTGTTGTGTTTCGGTGAGTGAGTAAAGCATGCCAGAACCCATTTCCTATCCCTTCCTAATCACTTATCCTTAATCCTGCTATGGACAGCGCACTTGCAGTACACTTGCCGTTACTTGTGCTATAGGCAGCGGTAAACACCTATCATCCAGTCAGCCGTCAGTCTGTCTGAAGCACGACCATAAAAACATAGATTGAATATTAAATAGATATTAATTTTAATAACGCTCAGCTTCTGAAACGCATGAGTCATATTCGAATTTTGATTTAGAATACATCTTTGAACATTTTCCATTATTAATGATTATAATAAGTTCTCTAACGGTATACAAAACCATCATGTGGAAGCTTAGGTGTTTCAAAAGACTAAAAATCTTCAAACACATTGAAGTCCTTCCAACGCGAAACGCAGTGTACCCTGCCACTCCTACTTTACTACTAGCGGCCCGTCCCGGCTTCACACGGACATTTATTTTTTAAACATTTTTGAGTTTATTCGTGGAAAACGGCAATTTTGTATGGGGGGCGGTAAAGAGCGGAGATGGGGAGAGGGTAAGTAGCCTATGTTACTCGCTGATAATGTAGCTTTCTATAGGTGAAACAATTTTTAAAATCTGTCCAGTAGTCTTTGCGTTTATTCATTACAAACATACATTTGTATGAAGGGTGGGTAAAGGGGGGAGATGGGGGAGGGTGAGTAGTCTATGTTACTCGCTGATAATGTAGCTTTCTATAGGTGAAACAATTTTTAAAATCTGTCCAGTAGTCTTTGTGTTTATTCATTACAAACATACATTTGTATGAAGGGTGGGTAAAGGGGGGAGATGGGGGAGGGTGAGTAGTCTATGTTACTCGCTGATAATGTAGCTTTCTATAGGTGAAACAATTTTTAAAATCTGTCCAGTAGTCTTTGAGTTTATTCATTACAAACATACATTTGTATGAAGGGTGGGTAAAGGGCGGAGATGGGGGAGGGTGAGTAGTCTATGTTACTCGCTGATAATGTAGCTTTCTATAGGTGAAACAATTTTTAAAATCTGTCCAGTAGTCTTTGAGTTTATGCATTACAAACATACATTTGTATAAAGGGTGGGTAAAGGGGGGAGATGGGGGAGGATGAGTAACCTATGTTACTCGCTGATATAATTTTAAAGATTTTTAAATTCGGTCCAGTAGTTTTTGAGTTTATTCATTACAAATACAAAAATACACGCATACAAATCTCTTTATAATATTAGTATTAGATATAGACTAAGTTACCCTAAAAAACAAATATGTATTTCTTTTTTTTTAAATCAAAGATTACAATATATAAATACTTTATAAATTGTGGAGTGCACATAAAAGTTATTTAATTTTGAAAAATGTCTCCATCTCATCATCGTTCATAACTCATCGACGCTCTAAAGGCAATCTACAACCAAATCGCTAAGTCGTGGCCGATTGTACCTACATACATTTAAATAACGAACCACGCCTAAACCTCTTAGCATAAAAGATACATGTTTCAATTACACTTAAAGATATGGTCAGGGTATGATATAAACGCAAGCCGTACATATCACAGCGCCTTATTCAGGTAACATATTAGCGATGAAAAAAACTTCTAACCAAATTGAGACTGTATAGTTGCACTTGCGACTGTTTGAATGCGTCCACGTAAAAAACATTATGTAGAAATGTTGGAGCATGCCGGTTGAGGCTTTGATACGTTTTTTAAAGCCTTTTAAATCTTAACTTCATGAGAATTAGAGGCAGGGATGAGCGATGGAATGAAAATTGGACCAATTTGTAAAATCATTCATTCAATTAGTATTCAAATGTAAATTTTCTCTGACATGTCTGTTTAATTGTTGCTTTTAAATTTACTTAAAATCAATCTTAATTTTCTTAATCAATCTTAATCAATCTTAATCAATCTTAATCTTTAATTTTTTTTAATTTACTTAATATTATACTTAAACTCAATCGTAATCTTTTTCAAGTGGATTCTCTAATTTGAACATGCCTAATAAAAATACAATTTAATGACTTCGGTCAAATGATGGATTAATAATTAATTGATACTAGCTGAGCTCGCAACTTCGCACGCATGGTATTCGGTATAGCGCGTAACTTTTTTGTTTGTGAACCGATTGAAATGAAACACACACTAAATGATACGGGAAACTTGCTACAATACATCAGTGAAAACCGCATTCAAATCGGTTAAGCCGTTTCTGAGATTAGCGTGCACAAACGCACAGACAAACAGAGAAAAAACTTAAAACTATTTTTTTGACCTCGGTAACGTAAACAAATTGTTTTTTTTTTTTTGAAAAAATATTTAAAGTACAGACACGGCTCGTTTACCATTTTATTATGTGTATAGATTTAAAAAAAAAACTGAATTTTGTCATACAAAATTAAAACCCATGTCATACATAGTTTACCTATGTTCATGATCCAAGGATAATCTTAAAAGATATCTTTAGAATTATATGTCATAACAAATTTGGGAGAATTATTATGACTTGAGTCATACTGAGTTTTCATTTGACCTAACGAAGACATATATTGAGTATTCATTTGCTCCAATGATGCCACTTTTTGAGCAGAGACAGTGCATCTACACCATTATTAAGTGTATTTGATTAATTTGATTTCAATTTACTCTGCATAATGGAAGAGTGATCTCGTAATTAAAAATAATGTATATTATAATTTTTTTTATGTTAAAATTGGCAGATAGGCTGACGGTCCACTTGATGGTAGGTGGCTACCGTCGCCTATAACACAAGCAAACGCCACAGCTGCTGCAAGTGCGCTGACGACAGTAGGATTAAAGATAGGGCATTGGATAGGAGATTAGGCTCTGGTATCCGTTACTCATTCACCGAAACACAACAGCATACGTGCTGTTACTTCACGGTGGTCTTCTGTGAGGGGTTCATTTTGAAAAGTTCATTTTTTAAAGTTGATCATGTCGAAAATCGAACCAGCAGGCAACCCCAGAACAGAGAGTTAAGACAAGCACCCTAACCACTCATCCAACGGGCTCGTCAAAAGAAAATGCAATTGAAATGTGATTTTCTTTTTTTTTATTGATTTTTATATATTTTATAAAAGTTTCAACCAATCGGAACAGATCTAACTGTGAGATGAATGTCGATATCGATTCTATTCCACGCATCCAGATCACTCGGCACCAATAAATCAGTCTGCACCAAATCGAGCGAGATGAATGCCATGTAAGGCGCGAACCGAATGTTACGCGATCGGAATCATGATCGCCGACGTGAATTTATTGAGATTTGATCTGTTGCAATGCAACCCATACCATACACTCATCATTTGCAAGTACAATAATGTTTGCTATACTTTTAAATACATGTAAGCACTTTTTATGCTATTGTGCCATTGACAGACAGACAGGGTAGAATCATCTACATATAATATCTATGGTAAACTGCAACTAATTTGAAACTAAAATTTTTATTTAATTAAACTTATTAACTAATAACTTAAATTAATTAAACTAATTTAAAACTAAAATTTAAATTTAAAACTGTTTAATTTAAATTGATGTGCATATTTCAGCATTTTCAGCTTTCAGCATTTCAAATTTGGCTCTGGTCTGGAACTGGAAAGTATTGGCAGGGCACACTGCGTTTCGCAGTTATTTGGGCAGCCCGCCTGGCGGCAGTAACCACTCCCTTACGGAAGACCACCGTGAAATAGCAGCACGTGTGCTGTTGTGTTTCGGTGAACGAGTAAGGGATGCCAGAGCCCATTTCCCTATCCCCTCCTAATCCCTTATCCTTAATCCTACTGTAGTCGGCAGCGCACTTGCAGCAGCTTGGGCGTTGCTTGTGTTATAGGCGACGGTAGCCACCTACCATCAAGTGGACCGTCAGCCTGTCTGCCGATCTTAACATAAAAAAAGCATGTTCGATTTTCTTCTTGCGGTTACCTTACTTATTTATATATTTATTTTATTTTGAACAAAAGCCCTACAGTAATAGTACAGTACAGAAAATAACATACAATAGAATTACATTGCCACTTATAGGGTTACATTATGTACCTAATAAGATGTTAAGTTAAAAAAATATATTAATTTGAAATAATGGGGGAGAGGTGTGTGTAAGGAATTAGGGTGAAGGTTATATGTGAGTGCGAGTGTGTGTGGGAGGGTGGGTTTATGTGTGGGTGAGACCATTTGTCCCACCCTATCGATGGTAACGCGCCTTTCAAATTATTGTCAAAGGAAATTGGTACAACATAGAGTTTACATTCAACAGAAATAGCATTTCCGAACTTTCAATGGCTTGTTTACAATTTGCTTATATTTCTAGCAAATTCGAAATACATCGAAGCGTTTAGCGTCAAATATAAATAAGAGAGCAAGCGGGCGAGATGAGTCAGTTTTGTGCGATACAACGATTCGAAAGCGAATATTCGGAGCTTTTTCGAAGTTACCGGCGACAGTAAACCGGCGACACATTAAGGGAATCATTGACAACTTTTGACGGTTTCATCGGACAAGTTTAGTGATTTTGGAAGTCATCTTGGTTTGTGTAACTAATGGTTCGTTTCGCCCTTACATGGCATTTTGACTGGTGAGTCAAAATGCCATGTAAGGGCGAAAGGCGACAATATAATAATTTATAAGAACCTTCGTAATTCCTCAACATCTGTAACGTCTGTGGCTGCACATCCATAATCATGAGCATTGTATGCTCATGATTATGGGTGGAGGTAATCAACCAGCTTGGAATCTGCTTTGGAGTGCAGGTAATCAACCAGTATTACTGGCCGCTATATGAATGCGAGCACATATTTATTTTCATCTTATTCTTCAAATCATTCCACACCTTAAACCAAGGTGAAAAATTCCTTATTATTAAATTAGTTACCTCAGTTGGGTTTAACCTAACTACAAGTATCTTTGTAACACACATAATATTACCATGCCTAAATGTTTAATTTACAAAATAGGGGATCGGACAGTAATCAGATTAAAATCTAAAATGTACTTAGAAAGAAAATATATAATTTTTTACGATTATTTATCGAATAGTAATTTAATATAATTCATTTAAATATTTTTAAATGAAGAAATAAAATTTTATTATTTACTGAAACACCAATCACAGTGCGTGACGTCATTTGTGGGCAATCATTGTCTTATGCGTGTCTTATACCAATGCAGCTGTTTTATTATGATATGACCACAAATGACGTTACGCGCTCTCAGATGAACAATCGTGGCGTTTTGGCGGCATTTTCAAACAAACAATATTAAAACATGATTTTGAGTACCTAAAAGGCTATAAATAAATAAAATAGTATTTTTTATGAGAATAAATATCCATGAAGATTAATTTAAAACACTTTCTGAAAATTTGTCCGATCCCCTATTACTAACATTCAAGTCGTAAGAGGCAAATGTGTAATTTCACTGAATGTCACAACGCATAAAAATTATAATTGTTTTAATATCCACCAGTTTCCAATATTTATTCAACTACCATTAAATGGTTTCAAGGAAGATGTTCAAGTACATAAAGACCTTTTAGTGATTCAAAGCCCGCGTGTGTCGTTATTAACGCGTTTTTATATCGAAGTATCGCGATTCGTTATGAGCATAAAATGATTTCTGTCAGACCGATTAATAAAAATCATATTTAAGGGCCCATTACACTTGCCTTAAGAGATAATCCTTTTGAATTGTGTTTAACCCAAAAGGCATATTTTAAGTAACAGATCTTATAATTATTATTTTAATTTTTCATGGCACAAAGTTCATACCTACAATTTCAGATTACTGGATTCGGTGGAGAAAATCATTTAATTTGTTACATTATTTCAACCTTGATTCACATTATATAATATGTACATGTGTGTGTGTGTGTTTTTTGTTATGTTATGTTATGTTACGTTATGTAACTAACACAAAACATAATAAAAAAATCTTGTCCTATATATATGATTTTTATTCCTATAATTAGCACATTATGTGATGAATCTAATAACCTACAGTTCTATAATAATATATATCATTTACTAGTTATGACATAGATATAAATATTTATATTATACTAGCGTTCCGCCCCCGGCTTCGCTCGGGATGCAATTTTTATATATTATAAGAACATTCCCCGTTTATCTCTCTTTCCATTGGTGAAAACCGAATCAAAATCGGTCTACCCGTTCACGTGTGATGCCGTGACCATGGGAAATGGGGATTCATTTTTATATATAAGAAGATTGTAAGATGGGGTGGAGAAAAAATCCTTTCTAAAATTGTCTTAAAGTTAGACCTACAACATTAAAAAAATTTACTTTTTAAAAATTATGGGGAAGAATGTAAACAACACACTTCGCAAAACACATAAGGAAAGACATGTCGAAATGGCTATGGGAAATTGTCGAGAAATCGAATTGACTTGCTTTTGATAAAATGCATCTCTTTACAGTGTACGGGACGCGTACGATTCGAATGCTTTTCATTACTTCAGTTAGAATAGGGGATCGGACAGTAATCAGATTAAAATCTAAAATGTACTTAGAAAGAAAATATATAATTTTTTATGATTATTTATCGAATAATAATTTAATATAATTCATTTAAATATTTTTAAATGAAGAAATAAAATTTTATTATTTACAATATTTTTAATCTATACTGAAACACTAATCACAGTGCGTGACGTCATTTGTGGGCAATCGTTGTCTTGTCTCCAGTGCACGGCTATCACTTGAATACCAACGATATTTTTTTCGTTCCATAATAACAAATAAAGAATAACAAATAACGAAACAAAACTTCTTGCGAACTTATGCCAATGCAGCTGTTTTGTTATGATATGACCACAAATGACGTTACGCGCTCTCAGATGAACTATCGTGGCGTTTTGGCGGCATTTTCAAACAAACAATATTAAAACATGATTTTGAGTACCTAAAAGGCTATAAATAAATAAAATAATATTTTTTATGGGAATAAATATCCATGAAGATTAATTTAAAACACTTTCTGAAAATTTGTCCGATCCCCTATTGCAGGTGATTTTTAAACGAGGAAATTGATAAGGAAATTATCAATATAATATATTGTATAATGCAAAATGAGGCCACAATGTATTTCTTAGATTCGACAATTTTATTGTTGGTAAAAAAGTAAGAGATCAAGTGAGAGGTTTCTCATGGAGGTCGCTGGACAGCCCGCCCTCCATATACAGTCACGCGAGTAAAGGTCGTCTGGAAACACTGTTTGATATGGGTTGCGACTGGCCCTGTGCTGTGCTTTGTCTACGGGGAGGCCTGCGTTCACCAGTGAACGTCTATCGGCTGATTGTTTCCTCGCTTCAGCTAATTACGATGATAATTCATGAATTACAATGATTTTTTTTAAACTTTAAACAGACTGTCAGATTTAAACAGTCTGACCGTCCAATTGATGGTAGGTGGCTACCGTTACCTAACGCCCTAGGTGCTGAAAGTGCGCTGCCAATTTTAGTACGTTTAGGCTAGAGAAATTAGCTTGGGCATACTTTACTCACAAAAGCACACATGCTGTTATTTCAAGGTATGTAGTATTCTGTAAGGGGGTTGATAAGCCGCTAGATATGATCCCTAATTTATGAAGGCGAAACGCAGTGTGCTGTGCGACTATTAAAATAATGAGAAACGAATATTAAATGGGTAATTTTATTAAACAATTACCAATTCTCTAAACTCAAAACCTATTTTATATGAAAAAAAAATGGTTATTGCATGATATTTTAGAATAATAAATTAATATTTAATTTTAATTCGTCAAATGTAAAGGCGATTTTTCTGTCACCGGACACAATTGTGTTAGAACTCTATATAAACCAATTTTCAATGTAGACTAGCTGAGAATTTTATTGGTCTGCATCTCTCTTGTAGTGCAATGTAGAGTTAGCAAAATTATGTCATTTATTTTGGAATAACATTTATTTATTTTTATTTTAAGATCGGCAGACGGGCTGACGGTCCACTTGATGGTAGGTGGCTACCGTCGCCTATAACACAAGTAACGCCACAGCTGCTGTACGTGCGCTGCCGATTACAGTAGGATTAAGGGATTGGATAGGAAAATGGGCTCTGGCATCTCTTACTCACTCACCTAAACACAACAGCACACGTGCTGTTATTTCACAGTGGTCTTCAGTAAGGGGGTGGTTAAATGACTGCAGTGTGCTCTGCCACTACTTTCCAGATCCGGACCAGAGCTAAATTTGAAAAGTCAATTTTTCAAAGTTGACTTAGCCGGAAATCGAACCCGGGAACCCTAGAACAAAGAATTAAGGAAAGCACCCTAACCACTCATCCAACGAGCTCGTCAAATCATGTTAGATAGGTTTTTTAATTAAATACTCATATAAATGTCCATGTTCAGCAATTTGCCATGAAATATCATAGTTACCAAAGACACTTTGGTGACGGTAATATTAACTATTCCAAATCCCCGACTTCGCACGGGCTCAGTTTTTTTTATCGCTCTATTAATTTGTGAAAACTGTATCAAAATTGATTGGGTGATTTAAAATAAGTTAGCCCAGAAACAGAGATATACTGCAGGAACTTGTCATAACACAACGATTGTCATCCTTAGTTCAAGCTCGCGTCCTCGCTTTTTCGGTCACACATCTAGGCACGTCGTCGTGCAGGGCTCAAAGTAGCCTATGAGCTTTGAGTGTTCCCTGCAGGAGTGTGCAAGGAAGGTGAAGGTGAGGGAGAAATGACGACTTTTTTGCGAAGTGCCACTCGGAAATGATGGCCACGACTGCTCTCCCAAGAACAATTCTACCAGAAAGAAAGACAATTCAATTTTCACGTCTTCTTTTTTTTGGTTTGTATAATTTGCTCTTTTGCTGACCTTGTTATTTGACTACCTGAACATTTTACTGCACAATGACAATTTACGGGCGATACGGTTAGCAACGTAAGTCGTGTTTACGTCGTTTTATTAGATACTTCATTAATAGTTTCGCATATTGTTAAAGAACCGTATGAATTTTATTTGTTTACATACTTTGTTTAGATATTATGATATATATTTTTTCGTATATTTTAAGCTTTTATTATTTATTTATTTATTTAAGAGGCTTACCGACTAAATACATACTGATACATTACATATAGAAGAAATATTTTCTGTTACTAAATATGCATCTAACTTAAAGGTATGCACAACATTACATTATCTTTAAACTTTTTCCATTCCGCTTTAACAAAATATTGACAATAGTTAATATCAGTAGTATTTGTCAATAGAGTTGGTTCGTGAAAATATCAGCTGCAATTATCTTGTTATCTGCGAATCGGTAAAATAGTCATTGTGGGATTAAATCCCTATTTAATTCCATTAAATAGGGATTTTTTTAAATATTTTCATACGATAGGTTATATCGTTATATAACCGTAAAAAAATATTCAGCGCCAAAAAACAGAAATTTAGTAACGAAAAAATAAATGTTAAAATTAACTAACAGCTACGGGCACTTTAAACACCCGCCGCTTGTCGTGACGTCACATTTTTGGCGCGCTTGTCGTGACGTCACAGTCTACAATAGCAATCCGTTCAAGTATTTTGTAATTCCCACAATTTTTTTTGCACTTTCTAATAATTATTTTCTTAACGAAAAAGAAATCATATTAAAAAATATTTACATAGACATAATTCTAAAGCAAAAATGTTGATAAAAAAATATTTAAGCCTTTTTTGAATTAAACACATAATATTCCCCATTGAAAGATTTTTTACTTCCTTACGTTTTATGACGTCCATAGCTGCAAATTAACACTCATTTTTGATCCCAAGATGATGTTTTTTAAACAGTTTTAATTAATAATTTATTTGATTGTGTGTAAAATAAACAAAAGCCTTTTTTTAAATGAATGTCAGATGAATTGTTAAATATTAACTCACGGCTGATTGATGGTCCATTGATTTATAGCATATTGCACCCATTAAAATGCAATTGAGGAGCGGTGAGTCCTATATTGTTTTTATTGTTATGTTTTTATTATTTTTCGATTGTTCTTGATATTCATAAATGATTTTTTCCTATTGTGATGCAATAATATGAAAGAAAGTACATCTTTAAATTGTATTTTATCTTAAAATATCGCAGAATATTTAACACTATTGGTTTTTAAACAAGTAATAAACATGTGAAACGTAATAACATAACAAATGCAATTCTGAGCATTAGATTCTAAAAGAAATTATACCTAAAAACTTAAAAGAAAACTTTAAAGAAAATTATCGCAAATTATTTGTATTTTGTAAAATTCTACCCACAGAAGAAAAAAACACAGTTTATATTATTAAAGGAACTATATTTTAACGAAAATTTAAAAATTCCAAAATTAACTTACTCAACCAGATTATTTGATGAATCAAATTATAATTTAACCAAATATAACAACCTTTACGGAAAAAGACGTCTGGCTTATGTCATACCGAATTTAATAAATCAACTACCTAAAACATTAAAAAGAGACATAACCCCCAAAAACATCACTTATAAGCTAAAAAATACTATAATTTTAACAATAATACAAAAATAGTTATGAAAAAGTAATACTAATTATTATTGTCTTGAAGTAGTTGAGGAGTCTGAAGTGTACGTGGGCGTCAATTGAAGGTTTATTTAAATTTTCTGTAATCGGCACATGGTGTACGGTAAAACTCTGATGAGTTTTTGTTTACACCAATGTTAAGTGAAATGAAACGTTATTGTATTAATAAATAATAATAAAAATAAAATACTCGTTTCACATTCGTAAATTACAAATAATTAAAAAAAATAGAAATGGAAGACATTTTATTCAAAAACGGACACAAAATGCGCACAATACAAGTTTGCAATAAGAACAATTTTAAATTCCAATAGCAAAGATTTTCAACTGTATGATCGGGCAAGACGAAAGAATCCCTAATGAGACATTTAGAACCATATGGTATAAAATCGCCAACTTTACAAGGCTATTCAGCTACACCATGACTACACCATGTTTACGGCGATCAGGATCAATATTTTTGTAAGAATAATTTTCCAATGTTGTCTCTATATATTCTGTAAATTTAATCTTTTTGGCCAATAGTCAATCGACTTATCGTACTTGCCAGTGCCCACACCAGTGCCTCGCCTCAAATAGGCGCCCTACTTTACATTCACAGTGTGTGCCACAAGCCACACAACCCTGATTTTCCGTTGTGGACCTCATTTTCACTTCACGGAGGTCCTCCCAAGTACATAATAAATGTGGAAAATATGGCTAGAAAACCAGAGTGTTTCAAAAATTAAAATTATTCCAAGACCAGTGAAATTTTGTCAATTAGCTATATCGAATAGAGAAGAAAACTCTTTCTCAAAACTGTAATACTTTACATAAAATATTTTTTATGTTATGTAACATTTATTTTTTATTTATGTAACATCCATAATGTAACAATTATGTATAAAATAAATATTTTTAATATTACGACTAAACATGGAATGTTCTGGAAAGAGCGTTCGCGCCGGCCGAATCGATAGTAGTCACGCCACTTCCCGGTTAGTGCCAAAGGAAATTGGTCCTTATGTTTACAACATAGAGTTCACATTCAACAGAAATAGCATTCACGAACTTTCAATGTACTTGTTAACAATCACGGAATATAAAAAAAATCCGTGTTTACAATCTTGTTTATATTCCTAGTAAATTCAAAATATATCGAGGCGTTTGGCGCCAAACATAAATAAGGGAGAGAGCGGGCGACATGAGTCAGTTGTTCGATAACAGCGATTCGCAAGCAAATCTTCGAACCTTTTGCGAAGTTACCTGCGACAGTGAACCGGCGACTCATTAAGGGAATCATTGACGACTTTTGGCAAGTTTAATGGTTTCATCGGACAAGTTTAGTGATTTTGGAAGTCATCTTGGTTTGTGAAAATAAATAGTTCATTTCGGCCATACACGGCACTGTGACTCACCCCGCACATAACATTAATATTATACGTATAACGGCTAACGGAAACGCATTGCTTTGTACCTGCTTGACTCTGCTTTATCTACTATGATAAAGCACCATAAATTTATGGTGCACTATGTCCTACAAAATATTTAAAAAAAAACTGATGGAACTATTAAAAATTCAACTATCAGTAAATGGACGAATTAAGACTAGACTCTTTAGGAAGTGGACTAATAACGACTTCAATGAAGACAATGTAATAAAAGAGATTTTGTAGGAGTGGACGAATTAGAATTAGGACAACTTTGGAAACGGACAAGTTAGGAAATGGTCAAAGTCGACCGGAGGCAAAAAAAAAACCACAATATTACACTTAATTAAACAGATAATTTATTGTTGTCCTATTTTGTATTTTCTGGTCATAGTTATCTTTGTTTTATGCAAATAATGTATAAATACTAAATGTGTAATATTTACAGAAAATATAATAAAGCTATGTTGGTTTGAATTGAATAGTTCAAATTGCATTTCATAACTCAATTCTTGAGGAACATCACACAACATCACACAACAAGGTGCACCATAAATTTATGGTGCACCATGTCCTACAAAATATTAAAAAAAAAACTGATGGAACTATTAAAAATTCAACTATCAGTAAACCAATGAAATACATTTGATTAATATTAAAAAGTCAGCATTGTATTAATATGAGATAAAATCTCTTTCTCTTCTCCTAAAACCAATTTTCGGTTTAAGTAAAGTGATCCCGCATTTTAAATCTTTTGAGCCAAGAAAAAAATTGTTGAAATTTATGCGCCCAAACTGCAATGTTTCATGACACTGTATAGCAACGTGTCAGTAATCAAAGTTTAAGTTTAATTTTTTTTTTATTTTGCTCAGACTTGTTGTGTGATGTTAAACCTGCCTCAAGAATTGGGTTATGAAATGCAATTTGAACTATTCAATTCAAACCAACATAGCTTTATTATATTTTCTGTAAATATGTAAATTACACATGTAGTCTTTATACATAATTTGCATAAAACAAAGATAACTATGACCAGAAAATACAAAATAGGACAATAAATTATCTGTTTAATTAAGTGTAATATTGTGGTTTTTTTTTTGCCTCCGGTCGACTTTGACCATTTCCTAACTTGTCCGTTTCCAGAGCTGTCCTAATTCTAATTCGTCCACTCCTACAAAATCTCTTTTATTACATTGTCTTCATTGAAGTCGTTATTAGTCCACTTCCTAAAGAGTCTAGTCTTAATTCGTCCATTTCGTCCACAATTGTGACATTGATATTTTTTCTTATTAAAATTTAAAAGGTCTATTATACAGTGTATCGTAATAATTGTCATAAACTTTCTTTTTGTTGTTATTTTTTTTATGAGTCTGTGCTGTGTTTCTTATAATTTTGCTATAATATTTGTAATGCTGTGCTTTCCTGTAATTTAAATTGCAATGTTCCGTTAGTTAGTTAGTTTAATTTAGTTGGTAAGCCTTGTCAAATAAATAAATAAATGATTTTCCTAAATCCTAATCGTTTTCTTATTTCATCCATTTAAACCCTATACCTAATGAGATATCATCCAGTATCTGTTTCTTTCTATTTCGTGAAACTTTTTTTTAATTCATTAGATTTTCTAAATTTTTCTTATAATCTTTTTTCTTTATATAAATTTATATTTTTTTTTAAAATTTTTTATACATATTTCTTATGATTTTTTTATTAAAAAATAATTCATTCCATTACTTAATTTGATTAATACACAGTTTAGCAAATCACAATTTATGTGTTTTAGATGGAAGGGATAATCGCCCAAATTAGAAAAGGACTCTTTAGGAAGCGCACTAATAACGACTTCAATGGTGACAATTTAGAAAAAGAGACGTTGTAGGAGTGAACGAATTAGGATGTGGACAACTTTGGAAACGGTCAAGTTAGGAGGTGGTCAAAGTCGACCGGTTTTTTTATAGTATATTATCAATTAGCATGCCTACTTTTATCTTTTATACTGCTCCGCCACGTTGTTGGGTGCGCGGGCGCAGCCCAAAAACGTGCGCTTTAAAATAAGAATATCACCGGAAATAAGTTACGGGCCCACTTGGACAATTTATTGTGATGCCACAGTTTTGTATTTTACAAAACAATATACTTTGTTATTGCAATTTAAAAGAAGTATGATATAAGATCAATTATATGATACAACACTCGTTGCAGTGTTTTAGACAAATTTGTATATTCATTACTTCGGATTTACTATGTCTAAAAAGGTAGCCATTAATAATTTTCATACGTTTCTTTAATATTTAGATTCGGTGTATAACCACCTGCGAACTGTTGCGCGTGCGTAGGTATGATTGATTTATAAAGGAATCTTCATATAAATATTTTAACGGGAAAGCGCGGAGCGCGCCGACCGTTCGCGTTGACACCGCGCGGTTGGGTGATTGTGAAGAATTTGAGTGTTGTTGCCTAGACAGTAGAGTTGAAATTTGCTGCGAATCAACACAAGTACGCGGCTACTACGCCCGTCTGGTAGCCTAGGTCACTTGAGCTTGCCTCACAGAAGGAGGCAGCTGAGAAGGAGCGAGAGGAAGAGGCCAGTCTCGCTTCCCTCAGGCGCAGGCGGTTGAAGAAAGCGGGCATATCAAGCCCGTCTTTTTATGTCCTAGAGGACCTGCGAATATGGCTGACTAGCTGTGTGTGCCTGCACAAGGTCCCCCCGTCTGGAGATTGCCTCCTGGCAATCCCCCATAGGAGTTAGTCTAGCCAGCAATGGCTAGGCTGCCCTGGGGTGGATCGGAGTTGTTGCTTCGGCACAGCCTGGTTCATCCCTCTCGAGGGGCAAGGAGACAGCGGGGAGTATTAGTGGGTAGAGTCAGTGCCGCTATGACCAGTTTTTTTTTACAAGAAGAATCCATCATGGATACCCACCGCTCTGGGGACAGACCGGTGGGCTATGTCGGACTCCTGCGCCAAGATGATAGTGTGGTAGACCTACCGACTAAACCTCTTGGCGTCCTCCTCTACCGCTATTGGTAAAGTTGCGAGGTCGGACGAACACTATTCCGCAGAGTGCCGCTATGACCTAGCATAGCGTGGAGCCTAACCAGTGGTAGGAAATCTGTAAATGGATTTCTCCTCGAAAACATCGAAACACCATTAAATCGTATTATGGATGTTGCCAACTCCCTGAGTCACGATGTTGACCTGTTTAACGACGCATTTTCCAAAATTAAAAGACTCATCCTTGTCCGTGGTTCAGATAATTAACACTAGTTTATTTTTGACATTTACTCCAAATTTCCGATTTAATTATATTTCTGTGTATTATTTTTTTGTTTTTTTTTTTATATTTTTTTTTTATAAATTTTTTGATAAATTTTTCATAATTTTTTTGATGATTTTTATTATTATTACTTTATTGCCGGGATGCTACTTCGACTTTTATTGGCGTAGGCTGTGCCTCCTTTAATTGCGGCGGCATCTGCCATGTTATTTTTTCCTGTTCCTTGTTGTGTGTTTTTTTCGGTGCCTGCCTCGTTGGAGGCCATGTAATAATAAATAAATAAATAAAACAAAAAAAGGTCGCTTGAGCTAATGTTGCATACCTATTTGAGATAACCAAATAGTTTCAACAAATTATAGGATTTTTATAGGATTAAAAATATTTTTTCATTAATTTTTGTTCTAACTTTCCCAATAGAACACGATTAGTTTTTAGATGTGAAGTAACTGATCATTGCCCAAAGCGGGTAGTGGTCCGAAGGTTGTTCTGTCATGTCTCGCTCGCGCTGACGACGGAACCGTCATTCAACTTTTCAGCAGCACTTGTTGATTGCCTTGTGAATTACTTACAATAATTTTCACTGTGGGACGTCCTCAATACGCAACGCTGTGATATGTTGCTTGACACGCGGTACAAAGTTGGATACGAATTTATGGGATAAAAGTCAAAGGCCTTCGGCGACTCCACGCGATGTTTATTTGTTGACTTTTTACCAAATTACTTTATGACTCTCATAAAATATATCTACTGGATGCGAAACAATTTTAATAATAATAACATAATAAATAAATGTGCGCAGGGCCATAGATTGATTTAAAATTACTTATGTAGGTAATATGGTTGCGATTTATAGTGATTTGACTAGCTGAGCCCGCAATTTCGTACGCGTGGTATTCGATATAGCGCGTAACTTTTTTGTTTGTAAATTGATTGGAATGAAACAAACACTAAATGTTACGAGAAGCTTGCTACAATACACCAGTGAAAACCACATTCAAACCCGTTTCAAAGATTAGCGTGTACAAACCCACAGACAAACAGACAAACCGACTCACAAACAAAAATTTTAAAAACTATTTTTTTTGCCATCGGTAACAATGTACAACGTGTACAAATTGTTTTTTTTTTTTTTTTGAAAAAATCTTTAACGGCTCGTTTACTATTTTATTATATGTATAGATTATAATAATATATTAGTAATCTAGTTATGAGCAGTCAGAAAAAACTAAATCATCAAAATGGGCAGGACTTGTAGCTCGTATAACTAATAAGCTTTAAGGGATTCACTGAGGCAAATGACATTTACTATAGAACTCGCTGGCGGCGGATCCAATTCAACAGGCCTAGAAATGGTGTTTTTCTGTTTTTACCATTAGAACAATACACAAAATAAAAATTTTTATTAATACATTTTTTTAATCTGATATTAACTTATTAATAGGTACAGGATTCATATGCGTGCAATAAGCCGAGAGAATAGAGAATTCGAGAGAATTTTCAATAAAGGTCAAATTCTTCTTGTGTTCTAACTTTTTTTATGGAGTTTCTATTACTTTAACGAAAATTCTAATTAATACAATTGGTTCTTCACATGTTTAAATATAATATATATTTTTTTCAAAGCAATTGTCTTGTCTATTTCTTGTAACATCTTCATTAAACAATGGACATTTTTAGTATTTAGCGTTTGTCTTCCCCTTAAGAAAGAAAGTTTCTTAAATGAAAGAAGAAAACATACACTCGACGCTAAAAGCCCTCAGATTCTAGCGTCGCCGAACCCCATAATCCCAATGGGCAACATTTTAAAAAATCCACTATTCTCCCATCAAATATTTCTACCTAAAATTTCAAGAAATCGAAGCTTGTACTCCTCGAGTAAAATAATTTACGCGAATTCACATGCAGAAACTACTTAATAAACATAACAGTAAATTCATAGATGTCACACGACACCTGTCTGTGGAACCAAATAGTTGCACAAATGCAGGCTTGCAAAGTGCACACGTATATGACCTGGGTGGTGACATCTACAGGCGAAACTACTGATGGTGACACAGTGATAAGAAGAGCGGTGAGCGATTATCGTAACAAATGTAATTGGAGTTATTATTCAGTCAAAATTTTATAAAAGATTAATCAAGTTTCGCGAGAAGATATATTAAATACGACTATTTCTTAAGAGCGTGCAGCGCGATCGAAAATCTTCGAATTGGAGTAGCGGTGACGGAACGCACACAAAAATAACTTTACAGATTAGGCTCAACACAGAGTAAAACATATTTTTACTAATTTTTTTTTTTGGGAAAAATTAATGTAACAAATGATAATAGAATGTAATATATGTAAATAATAATTAGTTATTATTATAATATAACGTAATATTCAGCTGATCACTGTGTTTTGTTCATTTCTTATAAATAATTTTACCTATGTATACTTACCTGCATATCTGGAAAAGAATAAATAAAGTATGAAAGAAGAAATGAAAAACTGCAAAAAATAATAAAAAGTTTTTATTATTAAATTTGTGATGTTTGGTTGTCGTGGTATTATCGTTATTTTGTTAATTGTCGTTTATTTTTGACCTTATCTTTCGAGTGCTTTCAATATATAATCAGGCTCCTTAATTGCCATTTTTCTATCCAGTCTTTTTTCGTATGAAATATTTACGTATTGAATTTTTCCACTGTCTTGATTATCCGAGGATGTTTGAATTTCTGCTATTGGTAGCCTGAAATAAAATTAAACACTAAAAACGACAGAGAGCAAATTGTAAACACCGTTAGTTTATAATAAACATAACTGACGAATATTATGAAAGGAACATTGAATTTAAAATAAAACGCTTAAAAGTTGATAGTTTATAACCTCTCCGTTCCGAAATTGTCTACGAACATGCACTGTTCAGTACTTGGGTCTATCAATGAACAGTTTTACAAATTTAATGCGCGGTTTCAGTTTACAGTTTCGTTATAAACGGCTGTTATCAAAAGCAAAAAACCTAATCTAACCTAACCAATAAATGTTTGATTAGCTAAGAAACCTATTTGGTGACCAAGTACTAGACTAGGTCAACCAAAAAAAGTTGCTGACCAAATAAATATTTTGCTGAAAAAATATATATTCCTATTACAAACTAACATATGCAATGTTACCGGATAATAGCCTAATTGACAAAATTTGGAAATTAGTTTGAAACTATGGCTTAGCATCTATTTCACCCCAAAAATATATTATTTTAAAAAAATAGGTCTTTTACATTAGTATTTTGAGTTTTTAGAAATGAACTTGAAATTGACAGCGAAAAAGGCCAAGACTGTCATGGCGTCTTGAATGACGTCACACCTCGCGAAACAGCCGTGTTTGTTTATGACAGTCAATTGTGTTTTTTAATAAATAATGAATTCCTCGTATTATAAATACTGTATAGTGCCCCAATATAAAAGTTCAACGATAAAAACGCCAAACAAATTATTCATATACGTTCCAAACAATAAACAATAACAAATTGATGAAGTTAAGGTTATTACAGCTCTCAACAGCCACTATCAATACCTCGTTGTGAATCTTCAATGCCAGAGATCTAGATTCACAACAAAGAGATTCGAAGAGTACTACGGAGTCTTGACGTGAACAAAGCTAGTGGACCTGATGGCATACCTGCAAGGGTCCTGAAGGAATGTGGTCCTGAATTGTCTCCTGTACTTACACGCTTGTACTATCTCTCTCTCAGGACGAATACCGTGCCGGCATTTTGGAAGCTTGCCAATGTTCAACCAGTGCCTAAAAAGGGTAACCGTGCCAACCCCTGTAATTATCGACCAATCGCCATCACTTCTGTACTCTGTAAGGTTATAGAGAGAGTACTGAATAGTAAGCTGCTGACATATCTTGAAGTTAACGACCTGCTCAGTGATCGCCAATATGGATTTCGCCAGGGACGTTCAACCGGAGGTCTTCTGGTATATGTCACGCAATACTGGAGTGAAGCCATCGAGAAACATGGCGAGGCTCTCGCTGTGTCACTCGACATATCGAAGGTCTTTGAGAGGGTTTAGCATGCACGTTTACTTGGCAAGCTTCCTACATACGGCATCCCCTCCGGTCTCTTTGTAGCTGGATTTCTGATTTCCTAAATGAACGGTCAATTCGAGTAGTCATTGATGGCTGCTCCTAGGACCTCATGGCAATTGATGCCGGTATTCCTCAGGGATCTGTTCTCTCTGCAACTCTTTTCCTGCTTCATATTAATGACTTACTTCTTCCAGGAGTAGTTGTATACGCAGATGACAATACGGTCATAGAGAGATATTTGTCCAGGATTCGTTGGGGGGCAATGGTTGAGCGAATTAACTGAACCTTAAATCTTGTATGCCAATGGGGTGACAAGAATCTGGCTGATTTTAACGCCACCAAAACCCAAGCGTATTTGGTCTCTGCAAAAAGGAGCCCTTTCGACTTGGCTCCAACTTTCCGATGTGCATCCGTACCTGTGGCCAATGATCTTGAGCTTCTTGGTATGAAGTTGTGCTCAAATCTCAACTTCGGTAATTCTATCGAGTCCAAAGCCCAAACAGCGGCCAAAAAGTTGAGCATCCCAAATAGAGTGAAGCGATGCTTCACACTTGGACAGCTCCTCTCTTTATACAAGGCACAAGTCCGATCTTGCATGGAGTATTGCTGTCACCTTTGGGATGGCCCATCAAAATACCAACTTGCCGCACTCGACTCGGTGGATCGCAGAGCTAGGAGGCCCATTGGCGATGATACACTAATAAGAACTAAGCTGCAGAGCCTAGCACATCCCTTTCTTCTATCGGACGTACAGACGTATGGCTGGTTACCATCCTCACCTTGTCGAAATCCCTCTAATTCGGACCAAGCGCTTTAAAACATCTTTTGTGATGCGCACTGCTAAGGATTGGAACTCCCTGCCGGCGTCTGTATTTCCGAGCTCATATAACCCAAATCTTTTCAAGGTTCGAGTGAATGGGCATCTTCTGGGTGAGCTCGCTCCATCGTCGGCCTCATCCTTCCTACATGGATAGATGCTGGTCAAGAGCAAACTCATCTTTAATAAAAAAATAAAAATAAATAAAACTTTGTATTCGCTTACCTCAAAGTCAGCGGTTTTGAGTCAATGTCAAATTAGAAAATAAACGTAATCACCATTTATTAATATTGTCAAGTTAAGTTTTTACTATCGTATTAATTGTATTTTTATATATTTATTGTCCTGATATCAGTGGCAAAAGAAATTCATCGTGTGATTTGGTAAAATAGCTTGAAATTTACAGACGCGCCAACATTTAATTGTAATTTAACAGGTGAAGTTGAATATATACAGATATAAACAAACAATTTTTTACATTTTCTTGGCTTCTCAGCTCAATATTACAACATATTTTATATTGAAAATACTTTTTTTTTATTTAGAACAAACTTTAAAGTAAGAATACTTTCAAAAAGTAAATCTTTAAATGTTTTAAAAATTTTAGGTTGTAAAAGCATTCTAGTCACAAAAGTTATAAGATTGTGTCGACAAGTGTCGACGTGTATTTAACAACATGGTGGAACACATTTTTTGTTTCCACCGGTTCTCAAATTTTTATATAAAATACCATTTTCCATGGCGCTCATCAATGAGGGTTTGGCTCAGTTCATATCAGTTGTACCTAGTATATGGTTAAATGAAAATTCTGTCCAGTTTTGGTCAAGGGCAAGAAAAACCGGCGATCTTGAGACGGCTGATTCCACAGTAGGTACACTCTCTGACAGGTAACTGCTAATTAAGTAAGACTTTGTTTGTTCTTCACATAATACTTAGATAGAAGTTTTACCATTGCGGAATTCCGATGAACAATAGTCGGTGTTCACTGCAAAAAATTGTCCAAGGATAACGGCGTCAATTTTGGGCAATATACTGCTGTTTGTTTTGTTAAATCCTGATTCCATGGCGAATTATACCTGTCTTTCAAGATTAAACTAAAAACGAACTGTATTAATTTAAAAATAATTGCTGAAAACTCGAAATAACCTGTTCACTTTATACGAAAATGACAGCCACAACGTTTCGCGAGGTGTGACATCACGCTTTCATGCGCTTCTCTAATTGGTGTTTAATGTCACATAATTAAACGCCTCATTTTGTCGATTTTATTTTCCAAAAATATTATTAATCTTTTATTATTTTAATAGAAAAGTTGTTTTTTGTTTACTAATTATCATGGTTAATCATTAGAAATTCTAAGCCATCCGATTTATTCTCAGTGGAAACAAGCCTGTATTTACCTGTATGCATTTGCATGTTCTGCGTTCGCACTACTCTGTACGGAATTCGACTCAACTGCAATATTTTATTTTGCATGTCCAGATTTTCTTATTTGCCTGAAAGTGTAACCAATGACATGATTAATTTTATTAAGTATGCAAATTAGAAAAAAAAAACAGACAATTACGTTCTCCGATAAAAATACTTCCAAATAAAAGTCTACTTACCACATTATAGCAGCATTCTTAGGATAAATTTTTTATTTAGTCACTTAGATAATGATTATTTTTCTGTTTACCCATCCTTCACTTTCAAAAAACACTTAAACATGTGTAAAATGTAAATACAAAATTTATAACACAGCTGACTTGACATTGACCTCATGGCGTCATGTCATACGACAAATAAGTGCGCCTAGTGATTTTATTTGAGCAATTTTTTTTGTTTGGAAAACCATCAGGCGTTTGGGTTAAATATTGAAAAGTCTTAATATTTTCATATTTATAATTTTATAATGAATATTAAGAAGGGGGGGATCTGCGGAATATCAATACAAACATTTTCATGTGAGAATTAGTGCTTCATGCGTAAAATTTAAGAAGTATTCGAAGAAATAAATTTTTATAAGTCGTTCCGTTTAAGTATTTTTTATTAATTTTAAATGTATTTGTTTCAAATTTCAACAAGGCGGTGACCTTGTGCAAGGATCAGGCTAACCCACAAAAGTTACTTTAATGTATTTAACTAATTCAGCACATAGTACTAGTCACTTAAAAATGAGTAAATTTCCAGAATTTTGTGCAGTATCCTCTTAAGTTCATGCTTTAAAAGCTATATAATTATTTGTGACTCTAAACTTGCCAAAAGTCGTCAATGAGTCGTCGGTTCACTGTCCGAAGAGTTTCGCAAAAGCTCCGAAGAGTCGCTTTCGTATCGCTGATTGTCGCACAACTAACTTCCAGTTTTTTTTTTTTTTTTTTTTTTTTTTTTTTTTTTTTTTTTACGAGGGGAGAAATCTTCAAAAGATACCTTATGAACCCATGCCGCATGCAATGCAAGTGTCCATAGAGGTTATGTGGGACTTTTACCGCACTAAAACTACCCTCGAGATGGGTGTGGTTCAGTCCATAGGGGACTTTGGAACCGTCACCGGGCGTCGGGGGGGCGAGAAGCGCCCGGCCCTTACAAATAAGAACTTATCTAAAGCTTAAGCTATGAGGGACCGGCTAGCCCTGGAGGACCACTTGCGACGGCCACGGCGACAGCCGCGACCGGTACAAGTGGTCCCCGGGCCGGGAGGTCCCTCGCAGGCGCTGCCAGGTCGCGCCTCGGAGGTGAGAAGGGGCGCGGCGGTCTTCCTCTTCTTTCACGATGTCGGGGCAGCTGCACGTCGTTGTCATCACCAGTAAACGCCGCGTTTGCTGCTGTGATGGGGTCATCCTGGTCCAGTAGGATGTGTCGAGGTCGTCTTCTGAAACGAGAAAGAGTATCGTTAGTGTCAGGAGTGTAAATGAGAGAACTGACCACTAGCGGATTAGGATGGCGAGGGAGTTTGTCGTAGTACTTCAAGGCGAAGTCCTTGATGCACTTGACGATGGAGGGAAGATTAAGGTCGTGGTGGAGGTCGACGTTGCGGATGTACCATGGGGCGCCCACAGCTCTCCGCAGGAATCGGTTCTGAATGACTTGAAGGGATTGGATATGGGTGGGAGCAGCGTGCGCAAAGACAACGCTAGCGTACGTCATGATTGGTCTGACGCAGACTTTGTACAATGTCACCTTATCTCTAAGGGCCATTGTACTCCGCCTGCCTATGAGGCACGTCAGGCGACCCAGGACGAACGCTGCCCTGTCCCTGACACGCTTTATGTGAGGACCGAACGTGAGTCTTCGGTCGAGGGTAACACCGAGGCATTTGGTCTGATGGACCCAAGGGATAACGCGGCCCTGGAGTGAGATTTGACCGAGTGAAGCTCGATCAATTTGTAGGGCATTCTGAGCGCGAGGAGTTTGAAGTAGAGTCTAACTTCCAGTTGACCGGCCGCCTCTTATTTATACTTAGCGCCAAACGCCTCGATGTATTTCGAATTTACTAGAAAATGTAAACAAACCATTGAACATTTCAGTGGATTTAAATAACTATCTAAGAAATTATATTAAAAAGACTGAGAAGGACAGACAAACAAGAAAAATACTTTGGTTTGCAACGAGTATCATTTTGTTTTCGAATATTTTAAAAATGCTTTTTATTTTAGATATTTTAGAAAAAACAAGTTAACAAATTAAAAACAAGTTTGACGAGCCCGTTAGATAAGTGGTTAGGATGCCTGCCTTAATAACCCCCTGTTCTAGGGTTCCAGGGTTCGACTCCCGACAGGGTCAACTTTGAAAAATGAACTTTTCAAATTTGTCTCTGGTCTGGATCTGGAAAGTAGTGGCAGGGCACACTGCGTTTCGCAGTCATTTGGGCAGCCCGTCTAGCGGCAGTAACCACCCCCTTACAGAAAACCACCGTGAAATAACAGCACGAGTGCTGTTGTGTTTCAGTGAGTGAAGTAAGTGATGCCAGAGGCCCCTATCCCTTCCCAATCCCTTATTGTAGTCGGTAGCGCATTTGCAGCAGCTTTGGCGTTGCTTGTGTTATAGGCGACGGTAGCCACCTACCATCAAGTGGACCGTCAGCCTTTCCGCCGATCTTAACATTAAAAAAAAAACGCCTTTCTAACTACACTGAAGACACACCTTAACCACATGATCACGTACACAACCGGGAGCGTTACAAATCATATATAAAGACAGCATTTTCAAAAGTACGCCGACTGTGTGTCATCACAATGTTAAATGTATAAAGGGTTTATTTTTGGTACTAAACATAATTCTTTATTTAGGATTAAAAAGCTAAACAAATCTGATGAGAGAATAAAACTACAAAGATGCTATGAAGCTCCTAAATCATTTATGGGATTATGTTGTAACGAATTGTCGTTTAAAATGAGGTATAAATAGAATTAAATTGTGATGAACTAGCCATTGTGATGAAAAAGTGTTGTTTTCGCTTAGATTAAAATAACAGACACGCTATCATCTAAAGATAAGCTTTGCTGTATTTTACGTCTATCAAAAGCACGTCTATACAAGGCTACAATAAAAATAGACATTGTAATAAACATGAGTACAATTTTTGATTGTATTGAGATTATTGACATTGTATTATTGACAATGTCGATATCAATTTTGTTTTCCTAATGACTCGCTGTTGGCAGGGGCGGATCCAGGATTTCATTGGGATTGGGGCATTCTGACAAAGTTCGGAGTTAGGGTTAATATCACAAGTAATTTTTTTGTGTATTTTTTTTACTAGTTGAGATGCATTATGGTTGTATTGCAAATACTTTTAACCCGCGTAATCGCGTATTTGAACTGTCTCAAATGTTCGACATGAATTATGAAACTTTCGATAACTTTGATTGATATGGATTATATTATTCTATATTCAGTTCATATATGAATTGAATTGTACTTGAATTGAATTGAAAAGTTAAGTCAAAAATATGGAATTCCTGGGTCTTTTGGGGGGACCATGGCCCCCATGCCCCCCCCCCCCCCCCCCTCCTGTATCCGCCAATGGCTGTTGGGGTGCAATGTCACACGCAGTTTAGGCCATGATGTGCTTTTTGAATTTACTTAAACTATCTACGCATATATCCACCTTACTCAATGATATTCTTACTGCTGTTCTTAGGGAGGAGATCGTTGTACTGTCGAAACATCCTGACGAGGGGGTTATAAAATTAAGCATTATTAATGTGTACTTGTAAGGCAAAAGTCTGATAAATAGATTTAGGGTTCTAGGTTTTGTATGAAAATATTTCGGACTAAAGCATTTTTTTATATTAAGTTATATATAGTTTTAACCAAGAGCAACTTAAACGACCCAAGCGCTTTTAAGCACAACAAAATACTGTGAAATAAAATAAATTTTGTAATTTTTATTATTATTATATACTTACCTGCTTAAGTATTTTTCGGAACAAATACTCTAAATTATGATGAAAATAGAATAAAAAATGGCTTATGGTTTGCTTTTGGTTGCGCCAAAACGCTCAAATTTCGTTATTTTTTTATTACATAATACTATAATTATATTATAGATATGTATATGTATTATAGAAATATGTAAAGATATATGTAAGAATTGTAGAGATATTTATTTATAATATGTAAAGAATATGCATTTAGTTGATATTGATATATCAACTAAACTAAACTTTAGTATGATATTTTACCGCGTTCGTGTAGGTGAAATACTTTTTGATGTTTCCTACTTTGTAATGTTCATCAAATGTGTCAAGTTAATTTATTTTTATTTTTAAGTGTATTTTTAATGAAAATTATTTTTTTTTTATTTAAAAAGGAATTGGTGAACAATAAAACTTTAATTATTGTCGTTTCTTCGATTACAGGTAGGGATTCTGTTAAATTTTAAAATATTGTAATTCAGTTTCTTGTAAAATATTTGTTTTAAAAATATTATAACTAATAAAATAAGTTCATTGATTACAGAGCCACACAAAAATTTAATTAGTCAAATTTAATTAATAGAAGACGAATAGTCTTATACATATAAACAAATAGAAACATCAGTTTTAATGTTCAGAATAAGATTAACGTTCGTCCTGGCTTCGCAAGGGTGCAATTATTCCAAATTTTTCGCTCTTTCCATTAGTAAAAACCGTATCACAATCCATTAGGTGGTGATTTATTTTATAATGTGTATAGTTATAGACAATAATATAAAAATGAATCCCTATTTCTCCTGGTCACGGCATCACGCGTGAACGGGTAGACCGATTTTAATTCGGTTTTCGCCAATGGAAAGAGGGATGAACGGGGAATATTTTAGGGTATATAAAAATTGCACGCCGGGCGAAGCCGGGGGCGGACCGCTAGTAGACAATATAGAAAATGGTGAAATTTCGTCACAACTATGGAAATCGAAAGAGCTGTACCTGCAGATTACAAAACTACAATCATAATCGATTGTGTTCAACGTAACTTGGTATTTGAACATCAAATTTTGAAATCATCATTCGTAAATTAAAATGCGTACATAAGATTTAAATTCAATTCTAAATTTTATTCTTTCTTAAGAAAATATTTGTGGAGTGTAATGAGCATGCGCTCATTAACACTGATTGCTTCGGAGTTAGTCGTAAACACTTGAATTATGAGCAATCGCATCCATAATGAACATTGATTATGCAATAGATCCCACCAGAAGTCCTACGCACCACAAACACTATTAATTCCACATGGGTTATTCCATAGCACATTTTCAATTAACTATTAGTCAATTCGCTTGAGATAAATCTTTTTTAATTGTGCATAAAAAAATATTTTACGTAAAATGTCATAAGGGACCATTCATTTATTACGTAAGACGATTTAGGGGGAGGGGGGTCGACCATGTCTTATTTTTTCTTACAAGGGGGTGGGGAGGGAGTCTTAATAGTCCTTACAAAAGATCACAAAAATATTACATAATCCATGGACTGTTAAAAAATCTTGTGTAATATGAAAGAAACATAAAGAAAAACTTTAAAATAAAACCAAAGTTGGTTATTACCAAAAGATAAAAATTACTAGTACCTTTGTAGGATAAAAATTACTATAATAGTAGTTACACACAAAGGTTCCTAAAAATTTTAATTGGAAAATAAAAATTAAAGCAATTCTTTAGATTCTAGCGTAATAAATATTAAACAGGGGGGAAGGGGTCGGTCTATTCTTATTTTTTCTTAAATAGGGGGGAGGGGGTCAAAAACTCGCAAAAATCGTCTTACGTAAATGAATAGCCCCTAACTTCTACTTACTTTATACTAAAATATCATGTAAATGTTCATAGATCTTGTTGTTTAAAATCCACTCTTTTTTGTCTATTTGGAGCTCTTTAAGACATATGGTACCGTTGGTAGGTGACTACCGTCGCCTCCTTTACTCCCTCACTTTTTTTAAATGTTAACAACGGCAGACAGGCTGACGGTCCACTTGATGGTAGATGGCTACCGTCTGTGTGTAAAGAATGAAAATAGAAAATACAAAAAAAAAACTGTTTTTGATACACAGATTTGTAAAACTTTAATTTTTTTTTATGTTAAGATCGGCAGACAGGCTGACAGTCCACTTGACGGTAGGTGGTTACCGTCGCCTACAACACAAACAAAGCCACAGCTGCTGCAAGTGCGCTACCGTATTAAGGAGAAGGGATTGGATAGGAAAATGGGCTTTGGCATCCTTTACTCACTAACCAAAACACAACAGCACACGTGCTGTTAATTCACAATGGTCTTCTGTAAGGGAGTGGTTACTTTCACCAGGCGGGCTACCCATGACTACGGAAAACAGTGTAACATAGCATACGTATCAGTAAATCTGCAAAATATGTTCATCTTTTCTTATTTAGATGTAATCGTGGCGGAAGTAATAAGAATTATTATTATGAAAGTAATATTTCTTTAATAAATTCTATTCTTTATATGTAATATCACTAGCTGAACTCGGCCACGCTTCGCTGCGTCCCATATGGCGGCGGCGTGCGCATAGGGCGCGCGGCACTGGACACTGCTTACATATAATACTATTTACCGTAGCGTGATGCTATAAAGCCTATAGCCTTCCTCGATAAATAGACTATTCAAAACAAAAAGAAATTTTCAATTCGAACTAGTAGTTCCTGATTAGCGCGTTCAAACAAACAAACAAACTCTTCAGCTTTATAATATTAGTATAGATAAAGGGTGGCAGAGAGGCTGACGGTCCACTCGATGGTAGGTGGTCACCGTCTCCTAAAACAGTAAAGTAATGATCGGTAAGAATCTGAGTAAAAAATACGTTTTAGAATCTCTCTAACGTGTCGCACACTCACTAATAGGTAAGGCAAACTATAACCCTATCAATATTAAGGGCTGCTACTTAAGAAGTTGTGTCCTCACTCTAATGTCTTACACAAACATTAAACAGAATTGTTAATTTATGTCTGTTCGTCCAACGTCGTTTTTGCTGGACGCAGCGACCACACACGTTGACTTGATTATGTCTTGATGACATTTGACGGGTTATGCTCCTTCCACACGCTCAGCTCGATCTACATTTATCGATTCAGGCCTTATAGGCAGCTCTGATGATGATGGACAGTCTCTCGGAGACTGTCCATCATCATCGGAGATGAAAGTATACTGCAAAGAAAGATAAGATTATATTAGTTTAACATATAATTAACATGTGACATAATTGGTGACAATATTTATCATAAAGGCGAAAGTTTGTGAGGATGTATGTAAGTTTGTTACTCTTTCACGCAAAAACGGCTTAACAGATTTGGATGAAATTTGGTAGAAAGATAGTTTATTGCATGGATTAAAACATAGGATACTTTTTATTCTGGAGAAATGTTATGTTCCCGAGGGTTGGTCTAAAAATATAAAAAATGGGCGCCATTGTCGCCGTTTCGGGGCGCCACCGTCGTCAAAGCGATAATGATATTAGGCGTTATTTTATTTTTCAACGCAGAGGTACTCGCGGGCACCAGCTAATCTATACATACAATAAAATAAAATCGTAAACGAGCCGTGTGTGTACATTAAAGATTTTTTCAAAAAAAAAAAACCAAATGACTGCGTTTTCACAGTCATTTAGGCAGCCCGTCTGGCGGCAGTAACCACCCCCTAACAGAAGACCACCGTGAAATAACAGTACGCGTGCTGTTGCGTTTCGGTGAGTGAGTAAGGGATGCCAGAGCCCATTTTCCTATCCCCCTCCTAATCCCTTATCCTTAATCCTACTGCAGTCAGCGGCGCATTTGCAGCAGCTTTGGCGTTGCTTGTTATAAGCGACGGTAGCCACCTACCATTAAGCGGACCGTTAGCCTGTCTGCCGACTTTGTACTTATGTAACCGAGGTCAAATAGTTTTTAGTTTTTTGTCTGTTTGTCTGTTTTTCTGTGTATCTGTGAACACTAATCTCTGAAACGGCTTAACTTTAAATGCGTAAGTTTTGGCAGTCCTATCTTGATGTTAACTTGACAATGCCTAAAGAATTTTGAAGAGACCGAAAGAGGTGGAAATCTGAAGATGCAAGGTCAGGGCTATATAGCGGATGTATTAACACCTTCCAGCCAAACTCTCTTGATTTTTGGTGGTGATATGCCGATATTGCTTCAGTTTTTAAAAAATGGCGTCCATTTTATCCGTAACAGGGCGACCAGAGCGAGGTGCATCTTTAACATCAAAATTCCCGGATTGAAAACGCTTAAACCAACTTTGTGCTGCTCTTACTGACACTGCATTAGGTCCATAAACGTCACAATTTTTTTCGCAGCTTTCGTTGCATTTTTTCATTTTTTGTAATAAAATTTTAAAATGTATCGAATTTCTTTATTAGATTCACTCATTTTGACAGAAATAAAAATAAATAAAAAATAGCTGGAAACAACATTTTACTAATTTATTTCTTTTTTTAAAATGTAATCTTTTTAATGTCATTAAAACTAGCCAGATGCAAATAGTAGAGCCAAACAGGTATTTTGTTACAATTTTATACATACTATATGTGAAAAGACTTTCCCCGACCTAATATAAATATGCAATGAGGGTTTTTTAAGATGACGTCACTTAACGTACGTGAGAAAAAAGTATTTGCAGCAAATTTAAACTTTATTGTCTAGAGCTGAACACTCAAATGAGGGTTTTCTGAAACGGTCTAATTGAGATGGCAGCACTGTAGCGTCAGATCCAATGAACTGTCAAAATATATACGCGAATTGCAATTTTCTTCCCCCCCCCCCCCCCAGGTGGGCCAGGACCTTGTCGTGGTGGGGGGGCTCACCCTTGGCAATCCGGGCGGTTGCAGGGGTCGGTGCTTTTTTCCTCACCGGCCTTTGCTCGACTGACCGGATTGGTTTTGGGGACAAAGAAGCGGGCTCCGTTTAACGGAGCTCGTGGCGGAGTCCAATAGAAGAGCTTTTTTTTTCCTACTTGACATTGGCGGACAATGGCCATCTTCAAGATGAGCCGAATCGCCATTTTTAAAAGAAGAAGAAGAAGAAGATTTTTCTATGTATTTTTTTGACAACACAATAGAATTTCAATAATTTATGTTTAGTACCTACGACTATGTGCTATCTAACAGCTGTTTAGACCTAACGCCTACGAAGCGCCGCCTGGTGGCAGAAAAAGTATCGAAAACCCTCATTATATACAGGAGCATAAAAAAATACTGTCTCCACGTACCTAATTTTAACATTAATCTGTCTTATTAATATTAGTTTAAATTCAATTTATGTACTACTAGTATTTACTTATTAGAATGTAAGTTTTGGATGACCTCACTATGATTTTTACCACCCACATTGTTTTATTTTTCATATTTGATTTTCCTTACCATAAGGTTGCCTGGAAGAAATCGCTATAAAGCGATAAGGCCGCCTTTTGTACTATTACTTGTTGTTTCTTTCTTTTTTTTATTCTTTTTTATGTTTATAGTACAAATAAAGAGTTTTAATAATAATGGATGAAAACCTTATCTGAAAAGACCCTATCGGTATGAGAAGACCAATTATTTAATCGGTATGCCCACAATACGTTATGCACTTTAAAAGATCGAGCGATCGAACATAGCGTGTCAAAATGTAGCGCAATTAATTTATCGCAAATGTCACTCTTGACAGAGTGCACCGAACCGAAATTCTTCCGTATTACATCCTCTCAAGGTGCCGATTAACAAATACAAATTGCCAACCACACTATACTTATCGCGATACAATTAAAAGCTATTTTCGTTTGACACAATCGATGTCAATTGTTCTAACAGAGAGAAACAATGAACTCGTTAAGTAAAATGGAATTTTAGAGCTTCGCACTTGTGTAGTGATAATTTAAACCTTATTTGCTTGTAATAAATTCTACAATGATTTCAGTGTCGCCCATGTTAGATTTGTTGTGTTATGCAAACATTAGAAACGCAATGTCCTTGGTATTTGGGAGGTACAGTCGTCTAAATGTGTCACTTGTGTCAAACACCATAATATATTTACCTATATAAAAATTTATAAGTGTATTAAAAAAAAACACCGGTTTTGTAGTGTCACTACACACTGTCTTTAACTGTCAAATAATTCTATCCTACTATAATAAAATAATTGGGAAATTCTTTATTTATAGTAGGATAGGGACTATAAAAAAAACTTGGGAAATTTTTAAATATATTTTTTTTAAAAAGGATTTCCTTTTTTCTATGTCAGAAATTCTTTCTTTTTATAAAAAGAAAATCCTCTGATATTAACTTTTAATCACGAGTTAATCGTTTACAGAAAAACTTAAAATGTTTTGTTAACAAAATAATCTACTAAGCGTTTGCTGTAATACATATTAAAAAAAAAAACAAAAACTATTTAGTAAAATAATTACCTAATGCAACGGTACATAACAAGCTTAAACGGGAAATCAATTTATTCTCAAAAAAAAAAGATTCGCAATAATAAGACTTCAAAATTTCCAAATTTCTTCACTAAATATATCGCATATAGATAAAGATCAAATCCAAAAAATCTTAAGAGTGGTAAGCTGACGGTCAACTTGTTACTTGGTAACAGATGCTTTGCCTTTGAACTGTTTAAAAAATACCCTAAATACTAGGCTTAAATCGACCCAATATTTACAAGCCCATTGGTCGAGTGATCGAGTTCTTGCCTTAACCATTCGACCAATGGGCTCTAAGGCAACTTTGACCAACTTTTGAAATGAACTTTTCAAAGTTTGCTCTGGTCGGGATCTGACAGGGCATACAGTGACGTGTGTGTGCTGTTGTGTTTCGGCCAGTGAGTATTAAGTTATGCCAGAACCCATTTCCGTATGCCTTTCCGAATTTTACACCGTCGGCCTGTCTGACGACCATTATATTTAAAAAAAAAGTAGTATAACAAATAAAAGTATTACAAAGTTTATTTTAACCTATTTCTTTGGTGACAGCTTTTAATGATTTACGTGACAAACAGACAGACTTCTCTAAAACAGGCGTCCAACTTGTAATAAATTTATGTCTTGGATTGTACGAATAAGGTTGAACAAAATATCGTGTCGCAGAATGGTATTTGTAGGGCGGAAAGTTGGTATTTTAAATAACTTCCGGGTTAAAAGCAGTGTAAGTATGCAGTTTGCTACAAGATTATTTTATACGATACTAATGACCCGGCCCCGGCTTCGCATGGGTACAATTTTTTCCTGCAAATTATGTACACGAGCCTTCCTGGCTTAACGCCCTTTCCATTAGTGAAAATTGTATCGAAATCCTATGTTTTTAGGGATAGATTGATGAGGGAATATACATACCTATGTGACGGACAATGATGTGTTATAGAATTTAGTAATGGCAGGTCAGTCTAACTAGACGACTTGTTTGGCTTCAGTAACCACCTTCCTAGATAGATAATTAAATAAGTTGTTTCGTCATAGTATTAGAGGTCTTAAAATGAGCTATAAGTGCTTTTACAAAGCCTCAAAAGATCTGCCGTATAAGTAGGTACTTACCTCTAGTGTTGCTTGTGACCATTGGCGACGGTAACCACCTACCATCAAACTTTGGTAACCGTCAGCCTGCCTACTTATAAAAAAGAGATTGTACAAAAGCGTATATTATTTTTAAAAAAGTAATAAAATTGTTCATTAAGTCTACAATTTTAATTGTTTTGTCAACCTTTATTGTTGGTACCATTCCCCAATGCCTTTCTTTATTCCCTATCCTATCAGAGTACCAGCGCCCTAATATCGCGTTGGTATTGTTTGTGCTTATAGGCGACAGCACCTACCGATCATTAAGTAAATCGCCAGCTTTCTATTTAAAAAAAATTACAATTTCCTGAATTAATATAACCGCTATTGCCTTTATAATTTATATAAAAACTAACAGACATATCTTGTTAGGGTCTAAACCCTTAGTTCCCAAAGTGGTTCAGGTGGACCCCCAGGGGTCCACGGGACACTTGACGGGGGTCTGCGTTGGCGTGATAAAAAAATAGGGGTGACAAAAAAAACATTCAATACTCACTTATATCATTTAGAAAACTCCCCATTCGTGTTTGGAATTCAGCCACAACGCAAATTTCCATAGTTAGATCTAATCTTCACATTTTTTGTCGAGTTTTGGGAATATGGTAGAAATGTAGCTGCAGGGGGTCCATCGGAACCACCTAAATTTTGAAAGTGGTCCATAAGAAAAATAGTCTGGGAACCTCTGGTCTAAACAATTAATTACTAATTAACCGTATCAACCAAGTGAGGTTTCTGTAGTAAAACAAATTCATTTAGCGAAAATAGTTTAAATTATTGACTAATTGAGTGTTCATTTGTAGAGTGGCCGCGGTCCGCGAAGGGTTCTAGTTCTAAGCGAGCCAGCCCTAAGTGCATTTCCCTAATTAAAGATCATGACCGCGCCGCGACGGCTTACGTTCAAATGAAAACGCAAAAAGTCGTATAAATACATCTTCTATTTAATCTCCCATCCATTGATATTTTTAGATAACGTGCTTTTGTTTAATGTTTATACATCGAAGATAATCTAAAATCAAGTAATTTAAAAGTTACTAAC
The DNA here is from genome assembly GCA_910589475.2 of Bembecia ichneumoniformis. Lineage (NCBI taxonomy): Eukaryota > Metazoa > Arthropoda > Insecta > Lepidoptera > Sesiidae > Bembecia > Bembecia ichneumoniformis. Next base: position 16,522,369 of record OU342534.1, on the reverse strand, counting down.
ATTATATTATGATCCTATCTGCTTTAAATAAATAAATAATTATTAAAATAACCCTCATTAGTAGAATTTCTAGTGTAACACAACCACAAAACTTTCACTGACTTCATGTAATCACTGAATATCAGTGTAGTGTTCTAATAAAACACTACACTGATATTTTGAACAAAAAATCTTGTTTATTTTCATATGTGAAAATGCATTGAACAGACCGGTACACTACGTTAGCGGGATATAATCTAACTTAGGGGCGACATCTAGTGTCCAGACATAGCATCCGTACATATGCCATTTAACACCTAGAACAATCACACTCATCACCAATGCTCTATCAATAATAGGTAGGTATGCTAACCTTTTAAAAGCTAAGAAAATAAATTGATGAAATGGAATGAAACAAAAATAGTTAGTGGCAGGGCACACTGAAGACAAACATTACTCAGATAAAGGGAAGAAAGAAAGAAAGACTTTTATTCACTGCACAAAAGACACTGACATTATATACAAGAACAGGACAGAAATTAATAAAAAACGTGTGTTTTTATTAATCGGATACTTGCTAGACAAACACCTACATTTACAGCCAGCACCGTATTCACTCATTGAACACCACACAAACTTACTTTTATATATATATATATCTGTGTGTGTGTGTGTGTGTGTGTGTGTGTGTAGACATGTAGATATATCGAATAAATAAATACATAGATAATATAGCAAAATACTTATCTATACACAATTCACTGCCTTCAATGTTCCCTTGAACAGAGAAAAGGCGCGGAAAAAGGAGATTCTATAGCAACCAATAATAAATTTAGTAATTGCAATAAACGTTAAAATTTACATATTTTGGTATATTAATGCGGTGATAAATGCTGGATATAGGATTATGAATTTTGGAACGTAAACAAAAAACCCCTAAGCTTACGTCTAAAGGTGTACCTGCTAGGCACTCCTTGGATAGGAGGAGGGAGATCATACCAGCACTTGCAAAATGTCTCTATGGATGGGGGAGTATGTCGCGGCGTTCACAGAGGAGCCGGTGCCGGCAAATCGGAGACAAATTAAACGAGTGGATAGTAAAAAGGCCCCAGACCGCTACGATGAAACATTCAGTGCACGAAGCGATCTTTATGTCGGTGTTCGCCGAGTATAGTCGGATTATACACCGAACTTGGGTATTTACAACAGCGTAGCTGTAATTGGGTACCACTAGTAACGTCTGAGTCTAGAGCTGGGAGACGAGTTTTTTAGTATCCAGACGAGATTACAATAACTAAGAGAAGACGAGGTTTGGACGAAGGTGCAGAAGACGAAATTAAAAATAACTCCATATCAGGCAAATCTAGATTTATGCATTTTTTCAGTTTAGTAGTAGCAAGGCATACTGCGTTACGCCGTCATAAGTTGGATAGCTACCTCCTTACAGAAGACCGCCCACCGTGAAATAATAGCATGTGTGGTGTTTTTTATTAATTAATTTATTCATTTATTTATTTATTTATTTATATTGGGGCAAAATACAATATTTCGATACACATTATACTCATACATACAAGACAAGTGTTGTGTTTCGGTGGGTTAATAAGGGCTATCCTAATCCCTTATTAGGAGTCGAGCTTAGTAATTTAAGTTATAAGCTCGGCAGCGCACCTATGCTTATGTTGCCTATCTTAATAAGCTACCATCAAGTCGACCGTCAGCCTACCTGCTGACCTTTAGGTAATAATAAAGAATAAGTAGAACTTAGAGTTCCTTATTTATGGATTATAGGTATTGATTGAATGTAGGTAGCTCCCATCGCTATAAAGACTAAAACGCCAGGGACAGGGCCGTGCAACTTTCATATAACGCGAAAAGCTTCGTAAAAACGCCATCTAAGAACCAGGGAACAATAACTCCCTCTCTGATAATACTAATAAACAATTTAACTCGCGTTTTTTACTAATATAAATTCTGTTATTAAATATCAATGTAATATTAAGAAATGACTCTGTACCTATATATATTTATTACAATAAACCCTGAGATGCCTAATCATATTTTTGTGATATGGCAACATCTCAAAATTCAAATTTCGAATGGACGACGTGTACTGGTGTTTAGCAAATTTTGTTAATAATTTGGATGTTGTGTTAATTTGTTGTGCGCCTTTCGTTTTATTGTTTTATGTATATGTTGAGTCGAGTTGAGTTCCTCCTCCTCCGTTCAGTGATTCTGTTTTGAGATAGTGACTCTTTGTGTGTTTTGAAAACATTTTTCTTTCTGAAAACAAACATGCCACGGAAATCAGCTTTAAAATGCTATTTTGGCTGTGTAACTGAAGGTACAGAGTTATTTTTTTGTATTCTAATTGTATCTTTCTGTTATCAACTGCTTGGTAACGAACTAAATAGTTTTTACGGTTGTTAAAATGTCTTTATAATAAAGTTTACTTCAAATGTAAATGTGAATTTATTTCTTGTATGTGATAGTGATAACTCAATTTTTCAACCTGCCACTTATCTATATTCAAATCGAAAAAGCAGTAAGCATGTTATATATTTATACAAAATCAACAAACAATATCAAAATTAAGTTCTATTTTGTTTCATAAGGTTTTTTTTTTAGGTACTTTACATAATAGAATTAACTACAAATGTTGTTGTTTACAGTTGGTGCAATAATGTAAATAGAATATTAACTGGAAAAATCAATAATGCCGACAGTAGGGACCCGGTAAAAGTTCAAGCCGCGACCTATTATGTCACACATAAAAAAATAAAGACCTGATTACTTATTCACATGTTTTTTTTATCCTGTTTATCTCTAACTATAGCTATTCTCTATAGGATTCGCCTGACCCATTATAAACGTGAACTTTTGGAAAGTGAAATCCGTAATAAAATTGCAACTGTATGTATGAAGCATTTATTTTGTCAATTTATTTCCACGTTATTAATTACAATCACTTTTTGGTCATTGTACAATAGTTTTGTTAATATCTATAATATGAATTTAAAGATTGTATCTGATTGGCAAAATTTTTGCTTAATGATTAATAAGTGGTAGTAATTAAAAACGTGGAAATAAATTGGTAACTTATAAATTAAAACGGAAAATTTAGCGCCATCTAGTAGTCAATAGCAGGAGATACAGTGCCATCTGTATTCTAGGGTACATAACAATTTATAATAAACAGTTTCAATTTGAGTGGCATATCTATCTCTGTATATAACATAATAGTCTATGGCCAGGGATATGCAAATGCTCTATCGATCCTGATAGGTCTAAGGCAAGGGACAAGGTAAGGGAAATGATCATGGAAATACTTACTTCATTTCTTGAACATATATACATATGTATCGCGTAGCACAGCAGTTCATTTAATGTTTCACTGCGGTCTTCTGTAGGGGACGTCTACTGTCGTTAGAAAGAAAGAAAGAAAGAAAGAAAGCAACGTTTATTCCTCTAATGCAAACAATATATGAACAAATAATAATAATTACAAACAAAACAAACAAACAAATATACTGTTAGCGTTGGCAACACTGTGCGAGTGGTAGCAACACGGGTGGTGTGTGTGGGCAACTCTCAACTAGCGGTGACAGACGAATACGGGCGGTAAACAAAGCGGTTGTTGGGAGTCGTACGTCCACCTACTTTATAAATTGATTATATGGTGTACCCCGAAGTGTAAATCGTTAATAATACAAACAAGTAAAAAGAGGAAAAGGAACCCTGGCTCAGTATACAGTTCTGGTGCAGACCACAACACTGATATTCTGCCAGGGACCAGATATTTAAAGAAAAATTTTTTTTTAAAAAATACTGCAGGATTTCACTAGCTAGTTATATATATATGGCAAATTCATCGTAAATGTACAAGAAATTGACCGTTAGATTTATTATTAACTAGCGACCCGCCCCCGTCTTCGCCCGTGGTGCAATTTTTATATATTTTTACATTCCCCGTTTATCCCTCTTTCCATTAGTGAAACCCGAATTAAAATCGGTCTACCCGTTCACGCGTGATGCCGTGACCAAGGGAAACGTGCGGTATACACATATTTACAGCTTACCCACTAGAAAATATTTAGTACGCGTAAACAACATAGTTTAATACTCGTAGTTAAACAAAAAAAAGGCTTCGATTAAACAAAAGAAGGCTCTTCTGAAAGTAGATTATTACAATTAGTGATAAAATAATGCAACATGAATTACTAAGAACCAATTACTAGTTAATACTCGTAACTAGGTGATTTAAACGACGTATCGGATTATGTTTTGAATTTAACAAAGGAATATGCCAATCGAAATTTGGTCAAATGAAATTAATTAAATAAATAATATAGTAAAAATAACGTCAGCAGACTCGACATATACATTATACATGTACTTCTTCGTTTATCGCTCTTTTTATTAGTGAAAACCGTATCAAAATAGATTGGATGGTTCAGAACAAGTTAGCGGAGAAGCGAACACAGGCTTTATCTTCTTATTCTACAGGTATACATATAATAAAATCGCACTGTACTGTACTTTAAATACGCCGTGTCTGTACTTAAAAAAAAAAACAATTTGTACACGTCGTACTTAGGTTACCGAGGTTAAAAAATTGTTTTTAGAATTTTTGTCTGTTTGTCTTTGCGTTTGTGCACGCTAATCTCAGAAACGGCTTAACCGATTTGAATACGGTTTTCGCTGATGTATTGATAGCAAGCTTCCCGTAACATTTAGTGTTTGTTTCATTCCAATCGGTTTACAAACAAAAAAAGTTACGCGCTATACCGAATACCACGCGTGCGAAGTTACGGGCTCAGCTAGTTTTATAATATGTATTTATAGTTATATGAATTATAGTAATATGAAATGTAGTATGAAATTATATAATATGAAATTATAGTAATTTATAGTTAAATATGAAATGGGAAACAATTAAAAAGGCGTCAATAACGCTACCTTGTAATCGATTTCAAATTGATTCGCCATATTACTGCAGATATTTTACACGCTGGCGACAGATAAATACTGTCAACACTTACCTTATAATTTGCCTAAAATAACATTTAAATACAAGGATTCGTATTAATTGAATACGCCTTACACTTCATGATGACAAATATGCGCATTTTGATGAGATGGAACGTTTAATAAGTTTTAATTTAAAATTAAAATTGAGAACAAAAAACCGAACCTGCGATCCTACGAACAATAAATTCGTCAGAAGTCACCGGGAAGTGTTTTTACTTACATTGCAAATAGTTTATGATGAATGAATAAATAAATGTAGCTACTCGTTCTTCGAACCATTCACTTATGAAGAAGACTTTTAACATTGCTATAAAATCTGAATTTTTTTAAGAAAAAAAAAATCTCGAATGAAATTTTGAAGTAAAAGTCATTACACAAGTAATATAAATTTAATATAATTTGTTTTTTATTTATATTGGCAGGCAGGCTGACGGTCCACTTGATGGTACATGGCTACCGTCGCCAAAGGACACAAGTAACACCAGCGGGGTTACATGTGCGCTGGCGACCTTGCAGGAATTTATTTACTGCTCGCTTGAAGAAGCCCATATTGTAGCTAGATGGAAACACCTTAGAAGGGAGATTGTTCCAAAGTTTGTGTGTCCGTGGGATAAAGTTTCTACTCATCCAAACTGTGCGTGGACACATCCGAGTAATGTGGATGAACTTCGCATCTATGGCGCGCAGTACGATGGTAAAAGCATGAGGTTGGCATTAATTGGAACAACTCACCATTGTACAGCCGGTAAAACCCATACATCTCTTCTTAAACTCGTTGCTGTATAAGCATTGGATCGTCAATAATTCGAACAATTCGATGCTGCAAGGTGTCAACGGTACTTAGGTGCGTCAACCCAGATGGAAGCAGTACTCCATGTGGGCCTTAATTTGGGCTTTATTTAAAGAATAAATAAGAATTGAATATATATTTATTAACATATTTTACTTTTAAACTTACATTCAACATTTACTTCTAAGTAATTGAGGAAGCCCAATCAAACCCATGAATTAGTACATTCTATGGATATATCCAACTAATGCTAAGTAAGCTATCCTATAATAGCTTAGAAGTGTGCGAAATAAGTAAAACACTATCTACTATTTTATTATAAATAAGAGAAGCAGGCAAACTGTGACTTGATGACAAGTTGCTAACATCATAAAGAAACATGACACAGTGAGAGGGTGGAGAAAAAATAATAGCACAAGTGCTGTCATTTCACAGCTTAAGAGTGACAGTATAAAAAATAGCAATTATTTTAAGTACGTATAAATATAACGAATTTTAAGTAGGTATACATTAATTAAATTTTATTATTTGCAACTATTAAGTTTTTAAATAAATCCAACCTTAAAAAATAATATTTTAAATAAATTTTGATATATTATTATTAATATTTGAACGTCAAATCAAAGTCCAGAAAACTTTAAAATCCCTATTTGCTTTGTGCTACACGATTCCCAGACACTGCGTGCAATGAACTCAAGAAATCAATTTATCTCAGAAAAACTTTCGCTCAACCCAAATTAGTCATAACCATTCATCTTGTGACCTTTTTTCGGATGCATTTTTTGCAAAAAAGAACTCATTTCATCGGAGGATTTACGATAAGACTACATGCTCTGATTAAAATTAATTGCCGTCGTATTAAGAATTAATTCAGTGTCAACGAGCAGAAATTTATGGAAGAAAAAGAGCGGAGAAGAAGATTGATATTAGTAAAATGTCTCTAAATAAAAACATTTTTTTTTTTTGGAATCTTAATTTAATAGTAGTTTCTTGAAATCCATTGAGTTTATTCGTGGAAAACGGCAATTTTGTATGGGGGGGGGGGGGTAAAGGGATGAGATGGGGTTACTCGTTACTCGCTGATAATGTAGCTTTCTATAGGTGAAAGAATTTTTTCAATCGGTCTAGTAATTTTTGAGTTTATTCATTACAAACATACTAATCTATGTACATACATATTTTTTTTAATGTTAAGATCGGCAGACAGGTATGAGACATTTGATGGTAGGTGGCTACCGTCGCCTATAACACAAGCAACGCCAAAGCTACTGCAAGTACCTACGCTGCCGACTACAGTAGGATTAAGGATAAGGGGTTAGGAGGGGATAGGGAAATGGGCTCAGCCATCCCTTACTCACCGAAACACAATAGCACACGTGCTGTTATTTCACGGTGGTCTTCTGTAAGGGTGAGGTTAAATTGCTGCAAATGTGACGGTGGTGCGCGACAGCCTCCGGTGGCTGCGGTTGCGCCGAAGTTTATTACTTTTTTTTTAAATAACTACAAATTCCTCTATCTGTATTTATATGAAAATGTATTTATTTATTATACACACAGACAAATGAATAATTATTTATTATAATGCTATGTCAATATGTCATTAAAAATATTTGAAAAATTAACGGTTTTTTTTTTCATGCAAAGAAATCCATTTAAAGTATTTCAATCAGATATCAAGGTTCACCAATTTTCGCAAATGAATTACGAAAGATTTTAATCTATTTTCAAAGAAATTTAAACTTTACATAGTCGGCATAACGACTCTAATTGCACCATTAAATTCAAATTGAATTCCCATAAAAATATCGGAGCACGAAATCTGAGAAGTTATCGTCACCGCAGCCCACGATTTCGACCTAAAACCTTTTGATACGTTTACATCTTCTACACACCCCTTTTCAATACCACCACAGAGTATCATAATCGTGAACGTGATTTACTCCTTAGGAGCAGTTAGTTGAATAAAATAGCGAGCAGTTGTTTGAACTGTGGAGCGAATTTAAAAGTCAATGTACAACGTCGCACGCTAAAATTTCGACCATACCTCACGCCGCATATATCGGAAACCAGGAATGCTCCGTAAACATATTTATTTAGTCTGGACTTTCTCTTGCATAAAAGGTTGGTGTTTTTGTCTTATTGCATTTGACCGCGACGTGTATTGTATGTTAAAGCGAATTTAAATTGTTAAGAGATTATTTTTGGAAGCACTTCATGTTTTTAAAATAACAAATATTTAGATATATCTGGCTAACGGAAGAGATAATGGAAGAGACATATTCTTTTCAAAGTACCTACATTGCAACTTTAGTATTTAAAAAATTTAATGTTGGTGGGAATTTTAAAACGTAATTTTTACTTGTACAATACTAACTGATGCCGGCGACTTCGCCCCTGTTGAAAAATAAACTACTCTTGCCAGGCGTTCGATTTTTAGGTGATACCTCGGGAACAGTGCTTTTTTCTTTTTTTATGTTAAGATTGGCAGACAGGCTGACAGCCCACTTGATGGTAGGTGGCTACCATCGCCTATAACACAAGCAACGCCAAAGCTGCTGCAAGTGCGCTGCCGACTACAATGGGATTAAGGATAAGGGATTGGGAAGGGATAGGGAAATGGGCTCTTGCATCCCTTGCTCACTCACCGAAACACAACAGCACACGTGCTGTTATTTCACGGTGGTCTTCTGTAAGAGGGTGGTTACTGCCGCCAGACGGGCTGCCCAAATGCCCTGCCACTGCTTTCCAACTTCAGACCACAGCCAAATTTGAAAAGTTCACTTTTCAAAGTTGACCCTGTCGGGAGTCGAACCCGGGAACCCTAGAACAGAGCGTTAAGGCAACCACCCTAACTATTTATCCAACGGGCTCGTCAAGGTACATCTGGATGAAAGGTACATCTCTGTATCCCCCTATGTCCTTTTCTGTATTCCTGACAATGTGGTTAAGTCCTTACAATGTCACGACGATCGGTTGAGTAGTTAACGCGTGAAAAGAGCACAGACAGACATAGTTATCTTCAACATTTACAATATTAGTATGGATTTTGCTGAAAAACAGACAGTTTACAATGTAGAGTTATGAATAATTTTGCTCAGTTATAAATAGTATAATTTCTTCTGGTTTAACTCAATTATTATAAAATAGTAAAACCATATACACCCCTGAAACATACATTTTCGCTCTCATTCACACACACGCTTCATTCCACATACATATAGGTACTCATAGAAAAAACTACAATAATTGTGTTTAGTGAAAATTGATTCGCATTTTGGTGAAATGAATATGTTTACGAAGGAACGGAATCTATTTTTGTGAAACTTTTAACCTGGTACTTGTTTACATAAAAAACAACATCACATCTGTCTGTCCGTATGTTCTCTAACTCCTCTCCTAAACGACCCAATGGATTTTGATGCGATTTTAACTAATAGAAAGGGCGTTGAACGAGAAAGGTCGCTAGTAATTGTGTACTAAAATGTTTTACAATATCTATAAGTACACTTCAAGCAAATTTTAATATTGTGTGTAATTTGATGGATCCAACAAAAATAATTGATACATCATTAAAAACTCTAAAGATATCTAAATATATATTTTGATATTTAATTGATTAATTATTTTAAATTTTAAATTAATGTTTTAATTAATTAATCCATAAATATCTACATGCAGTTTTTATTTAACTACTGAAGTAATCAAAACTGGCTTACCTTTAAACTCTTAATAATGGACACAGGTAACTAATGGGGTGTTTGCGACTAGCCCAGGCGACGTCGTATATTTAGACTGATAGCCTAGTTTGTTTAGTATAACTTAAGTGCAAAGTTAACCTTAACTCACAAGGACTTAAATTTTAGTCAATTTAAATATTTCTAAGATATTATTTCTTAGCGTAGTTTTAAAAAGAAATAATTATGCCTAAAATTGTTTTTTTGCATAAAATTCGTGTGTGTGTGTGTGTGTGTGTGTGTGTGTGTGTGTGTACATAATAATAAATATTAATATTAATACAAATCGGTTATCTATTTATTCGTAACATTGGACTATTTTTAAATGACACAGATTTGAATAAGTGAATTTGTTTTAATTTTTTTTATGTTAAGCTCATCAGACAGGTTGATGGTCCACTAGATAGTAAGTGGCTACCGTCACCTATAACACAAGCAACAGCAGATGTACTGCAAGTCCGCTGCTGATCATATATTAGTAGGATTAAGGATAAGGGATTAGGAAGGTATAGGGAAATGGGCTCCTGGCATCCCTTGCTCACTCACCAAAACACAACAGCACACAGCCAGCAGACGGGCTGCCCAAATCAACTTCAAGGGAGTACAGGCGTCTTCTACAGCTGCAACCTTTACCGTAATTATATAACTAGATGTTGCGTGCGGGATCAGTCACTGTGAGGTTAAGGGCGCCTTTGGACTCGGTTTTTGGTGTTGGTTTTGTGTATGTTTTTATCTTGGTGTTTGTGTTGGTCTTGGTCCAATAAATCTGTTTTAATAAATCTTGGTTGAGGGTCCTCTTTTTGTGTTTGGATTTGATATTGTATTGTTTTATTATTATTTTTCATAACTATTGAAAGGATGGTAAAAATTAGTTTACCCATTCCCACAACCTTCAAATAATGAATTGATAATTTCAAATCTATACTAATACTAGCGACCCGCCCCCGGCTTCGCCCGGGGTGCAATTTTTATATATAACAACATTCTCCGTTTATTCTCCATTAGCGAAAACCGAATTAAAATCGATAAACCCGTTCACGCCTGACGCCGTGACCAAGGGAAATAGGGATTCATTTTTATATATAGAGATTATAAAGCTGATGAGTTTGTTTGGTTGGTTGAACGCGTTAATCTCAAGAACTACTGGTTCGAATTGAAAAATTCTTTTTGTGTTGGATAGTCCATTTATCGAGAATGGCTATAGGCTATATAACATCACGCTACGACCAATAGGAGCGGAGCTTCAATGAAAAATGTTGCAGAATCGGGAAAATTTATCCCTTTTGAGACCTTCCGTTGCGTGCGCTGCGTAAACGGTTAAAGTTAAGTAAAAATTATGTATGACGTAATTGTTCCCCTTTAAAATTTCTAAAAAAAAGTCCGCGACAGCATATTATGTCTATTTTTAAAGTCGACTCACTATAACCTTTTTTATGGTAATCAAATTTGTTCAAAAATAATGCATTATTAGCGAAGGTGTTTTTATAAACATGATATTGATCCTTATGATTCATAACACGAGAGATCGTTAGTAAAATGTAATCCAAGCTGTTTGAGTCGTATGAGTCAACCTTAAGGTTTTCCGATCGCGTGCTCTACTAAGTCGTTCAAGACACTTAGAATTAATTGGAGATCCTCTATAAGGCTGCTACTGGAATTCTGATGGTGTTCGCCTTCATTGTTCCTTCTGATTAACAGCTCTTCTTACAAATTAATTGAACTACCTCATTCCGTGTAAGGCCTTTTAACACATTGTGCCTCAGCTCAAGCGTTAATTCGCTCTACTGGAAAGAACTTCAAAAACACCGATACTTATTTTATTACCCATTAAGGACTTAGTTATAACACTATTTAAAATTCTTCTTGGTCTCTTCCTTACGTTGAAATAACTATTTAATGGTAAGGTATACGAGTTAAAAAACACACTCAATAAAGTATTATAAAAGTCAATAATATGTGTGGCGAACAAACTAGCGGTTATATTGTTTCTCGCCTTAAAACATAATAATTAAAATTAAGATTACGTAATTACATTTTTGACGCGCTCGAATTCAGCTAACTGCGCCAGCACACTACAGCAAAGTGCCCACACACACATTGAAGCCGCACGGTGTACTTTGGAACTTTGTCGTTCTAATTATTTAGAAAAAAAGGCGATACACCTACACCCGTGCTTTCATGACCGCGTCTGAGCGGGGAATGGCGAACGAAACCTACGCTACGGCGAAAGAGTTCGCACTGCGATCCCTTAGAAAAATGTATGGAGAAAATATAGTGCTTTTTTTAGTGTCTATTCTTTCTCAGAAATGAAAAAGTAATTTATTAATAAGCTAGACGTATAGAAGACTGTATAAGTTACAATTTCTTATTATTTTCATGTTAAAATATGCAGCGGATTTACTTATTTATGTATCCAGATACCATTTTTCGATATTTCTAGCGATTCTTGCGATGGTAAAAATGTATTTATGTGAACATTTTGTATTGCGCTGCCCAGTTTTTATTAGCTACCTTTAGAGATGAATACATTACCTTTTATTTTATACCATGGTATCTCTACAGTTGTGCTTCCTGGATATATAAATGGTACCGAAAAACCATTGATATTTGTGAATACGTCCTTAACAAATAATTAACAAACAATTAACTTGTTAGTAAAAATACAAAAATTTAAAATAATTAATTAAAGGATATAATTAATTTAATATTAAATTTAATAGTGACTTAAAATAGGTATATATTAAAAAAAGTGTGTTATGATAGCAAAATATTAAAAATACAAATGGTTATTAGTGTTATTAGTTATAAAATAATGAAATAAATAAAATAAAACTAAAGTAAGATTTTTAAATCTTTTTATAAATTTACTAGCTGACCGAGCAGACGTTGTCCTGCCCGAACCCGCAAATAATTCTGTAACCCGATTGTGGCGTCACCTATAGGGTCCAATTTTATTTTCAAACCTTAAGTCATAGACGCGACACTGCACGTCAATCAAGGACGGTTAAATTATTTGGATATTGTTCATACAAAAATATTAAAATTGCCATTAAAAAATGAGGGGGTGGGGGTGGGAGGGTGAAAAATACTTTACGACCTATTCTCATACCTAACAAATAAACAAAACAAAAAATCATAAACATTGGTCAAGCCGTTTCGGATGACTTTTGTTATAAACACTTCTGACACGAGAATTTTATACATAATATATTAGAAAGATAATGTCCATATAAATACAGAATTATGATATTTTGTGCTGTAAATAATGATAAATTTTAATAACCAAATAATCCTGTATGAATTAAATTAAATCTAAATAAAAAATGAAATGAAAATTAAATTAAATCTAAATAAATAAGCGCACTAGGCCTTTGTTTTTTATGTTAAAGGGAGACAGGCAGGCTGACGGTCTACTTGTTATTAGGCTGCCTTCACCTATAGACACAAGCAACTTCTTCTTTTTTTTATTGAAGATGGGTTTACTCTTGGCCGACGATGGAGCGAGCTCACCCAGAAGATGCCTATTCACTAGAACCTTGAAAAGATTTGCGTTGTATGAACTCGGAAATACAGACGCCTGCAGGGAGTTCCAATCCTTAGCAGTACGCATTATAAAGATGTTTTAAAGCGCTTAGTCCGAATTAGAGGGATTTCGACAAGGTGAGGATGGTAACCAGCCATACGTCTGCATGTCCGATAGAAGAAAGGGGAAGGCGGTATGATCTCATGCAGCTCTCGACTCACTCTCCGAAGTACATCTTATAGAATACACACAGATAGCCAATTTTACGTTTATGTGCCAGGCTCTGCAGCTTAGTTCTTATTAGTGTACCGTCGTCAATGAGCCTCCTAGCTCTGAGATCCACAGAGTCCAGTGCGGAAAATTGGTATTTTGCTGTGCCATCCCAAAGGTGACGGCAATACTCGATGCAAGATTGGACTTGTGCCTTATAAAGAGAGAGGAGCTGTCCAGGTGTGAAGCATCGCTTCACCCTATTTAGGATGCCCAGCTTTTTGGCCGCTGCGCTGTTTGGGCTTTAGACTCGATAGAAGTAACGAAGTTGAAGCACAACCTCATGCCAAGAAGCTCGAGATCTGGGGAAATGCAAGTACGCTGCGAATCTTGATTTTATAATGAAAAAGGGACGAAGTAAGGAAAGGAGATGAGGCTCACTTACTTAATTACTTACTTACTTAGTTATTACTTAGTTACATCACTTACTTAGTGAAATCCAACAATACCTACAAGTTCCGTTATTTCACAGTGGACTTCTGAATGGGTGTTTTTTCTGCCGTTGCTGGGATAAACCCAGCAGTTTTGTGAATTATGAACTCTATTTATCATTTTACATTGTTTTTAAATTTATAAAGGCAGGCCGACGGTCCCCTTGATGGTCCTAAAGGCACAACTCAACCACATGCGTACGGTGAAAAGGCGTAATGTATCCTACCTGGATCATCCTCTTAGACATGACCGATTCAACCTACTTCAGCTGGTGATAATGGGTAAAGTCCCTGGGAAGAGAAAAAGAAGTAGTGGCTGAAGAACATCAGACCGGGATAACCAATGCAGTTCAGCTGTTTGGACGAACAAAAGATAAAGGGTACTATTCCAGGCTGATCTCCAACTTTCACTAGTTGGAGAAGTATCGCCAGAAGAAGAAGAAGAAGAAGACAAGCAACACCGAGGACGTGCAGATGCGCTGCGTACCTTGCAGGAATTTGTTTACAGCTCGCTTAAAGAAGCCTGTATTGTACTTAGCTAAGTGGAAATATCTCAGAAGGGAGATTGTACCAAAGTTCGCGCGTATGTATGTCATACCTGCAGTAGAAAGAAACTAAAAATCGATTTCCAAAAATTTCTTCAAACAATTGTTTGCGTAAGTTGTTTATTGAAGAGACATCAACGTATGACTTACACAACACACTTTACATCCGTGGGCGCAAAAAAATGGGTCCGTAAGAAGTTCAATATTTACAAATTATAAACGTAAGATCGTATCAAGAAACCGTTTCGTACATCAGGCTTATTTACAATATGCGCATGAGACGTTTAAAAGCCATATTTACACTTCATTATCAAAATCAGCGACGGTGAGAGCTTTATAGCCGCTTTAACTTTTGCGTATCACTTTGAGATCGTTGCGAGACGTTTAAGGGGAGGATTCATTCGTTAACCGTGTACCAAGTGTTTTCATTTATTAAACTTACTTTAGCCTACGGTTTCGCCTGCGTGAGTACCTATTGTCGTTAAATATAATAAATAAATGACATAATAAATAATAACCTCTCTGGGTTCAAGTTTTTAAAATTAGCTCTCATTTATAAGCTTTCAAAAGCATGAATTCAATCACTTTTAATATACATAGTCAATTTTTTTGCATATTCTATGAATGAAAACTCAATTTCTTCTTTAGGGTTCCTTACGTCCGAATAAAAAAGCGGAACCCTTATAGGATCACTTGTGTGTCCGACTGTACGACCATTCCCCCCCCCCCCCCTATCTCCGAAACTACTGAACCTAAAATTTTGAAAAAAAAATACAGAAATTAGTTTTCTAGTTATAGATTATAGGGAAACCTATAAGAAGTCCATGATATTAAAATAACATGGTAAATCACTCAATATTGTGCGGATAGGTAACATCGTACGGAACCCTCTTCACGCGAGTTCAACTCGCACTTGTCCCTTTTTTTTTCAATATCATTATGCTATTCAAGTTTGCAGTGTTGCATCAGTCAAGTAATCATTATACGAGTTTCAATATTTCAAATTTAAGTTAAGATTTACAATTGTGAAAAACCTTTAACAAATGTGAAAAGATTTACAAAAGGTCTACAGGCGGGCTGTAGGTCCTTTTGATAGTGGCTGTATCTGTAATTACAAACAAATGCTACAGGGGGATGCAAGTGCGATCATTATAGATAAAGGACAAAGAGAAGGAGAGGATAGCGAAATGGTATCTATCCTATGTACAAAATTTTATTCAACTTAGGTATAAAGTTACATGTCAAATACATATTATATTACGTGAAAACTTTACTTTTTTACCAAAAAAAGCGCATCAGACAGATAAATTAAATTTATAATGGATTTTTTTAAAGTTTTTTTAATGTTAAGACAGGCTGACGGTCAACTTGATGGTAAGTGACTATTACACAAGCAACGCCACAGGTGCTGCAAGTGCGATGCCGACTACAGTAGGGATTAAGGATAAGGGATTAGGAGGGGATAGGGAAATGGGCTCTGGCATCCCTTACTCACTCACCGAAAAACAACAACACACGTGCTGTTATTTTACGATGGTCTTCTGTAAGGGGATGGTTATGACGCCAGACGGGCCGCCTAAATGACTGCGAAACCCAGTGTGCCCTGCCACTACTTTCCAGATCCAGACGAGAGCCAAATTTGAAAAGTTCACTTTCAAAGTTGATCCTGTCGGCAATAGAACTCGGGAACCCTAGGGCAGTGCGTTAACCACTATAAGTTTTCATTCGGAAGTTCTTTGTTGTTTAGATCTTTTTAGCGTTGAATCAGATATAATTTTTTTTTTTTTTTTTTATGAAATCGAGGTAGCGCTTGACCACTATCTCACCTGATGTGAGGTGCAAATGTGGCCGAAGATGGACCACGCTTACCTAGTAAATGCCCATTTACCCTAGTTTTGAAGATATAATAGTATCAGAAAACTCAGTGAGAGAACATGTTTCTTTCCTATCTTCTGTAAATATTTCTTAATTTATTTATATAGTTTTAGTTGTTATCTTTGTAGTATTTTTTGGGAATTTGTACATTGATATTAACTTTCATTAATTATTGATGAAAATTGTCTGGCTACTTTTAAATAGATTATAATATAGAATATAAAGAACATAAATATAAAGTATATTTAATATTTAATATTAATATAAATTTAATATAAGAACTAACTAGATATTTGATGTAATTATGAATTAATATTAAGTTTTTTTTTAATATAAATATCGGCAGTCAGGCCGAATGTCAACTTGGTGGTAACCGTCGCCTCTTTACATAAGAAACACCATAATTGAGGCAGGTGCGCTGCCGATCTCAGTAGGATAAAATATAAGGAATTGGGAGGTGATATAGAAAAGAGTTTTGGCTTAGCTTACTCACTTGCAGAAACCCATTTTGTGATTGCGTGACGCAATGTGCGCTGCCATTACTAATTTACAATAGATACAATTGTAATTTCACTAGCGGCTCGCCCTCGGATTCGCATGGATTTTTTCTGCGAATTATATAAGAAACCTTCCTCGTTGATCGCTCTTTCCATTAGTGAAAACCACATTAAAATCAGTTCCGTAATTTTTGAGATTATCGCGAACATACATACATACAGACAGACAGAATACGCGGCGGAGTACTTAGTTCTATAATAAGAAAGGATAGTTTGTAATTTATTTTAGTAGGTATGTTATGTATGCTTATATATTGTTCTAGGTACAATGTATTACGCCTATAATTAGACATTAATGTTACACAAGAACAGTTTTTTTTAATGTTAAGATCGACAGACAGGCTGACGGTCCACTTGTTATAGGTGACTACCGTCGCCTATAACACAAGCAACGCCACATCTGCTGCAAGTGCGCTGCCGACTACAGTAGGATTAAGGATAAGAGACTGGATAGGAAAACGGGTTCTGGCATCCCTTACTCACTCATCGAATCACGGTGATATTCTGTAAGGGGGTGGTGACTGCCGCCAGACGGGCTGCCCAAATGACTGCGAAACGCAGTGTGCCCTGCCAATACTTTCCAGAGCTAAATTTGAATAGTTCAATTTTCAAAGTTGACCTTGCTGGGAATCGAACCCGGGAACCCTAGAACAGAAACCTAGAGTATTGTTTTACGATTATTGTTTGACCACGAAATTCTACTAGCCGCATCTTAAAAGCGATGCAAATTATATCTTGCTTACACTTAACTGCTCAAAGTTTACGAGTGCTCAAATAAAGTGTTAACATTGAGATAAAGGGGTTTAATGTCGTGTAAAACTGCGATGGTGTGAGTTTTGTTCGTGTATTACGCAGAGTTTGTGAACGGTCCACTGTGAATAAATTTCTATGTATCAATTTCACGAAACAGGTTTGATAAATATAATTTTAAATTTTAAAAAATCCTTTCTTTTTAAAAAACTGTGATCCTAATTTCAGCTTACTAAACTTATCAGTGTTGACGACAAACGATTTTATAAAATCGCAAACGAGCATTAAATATTTTTTGAAAAACTATTTAATGTACTATGTATTTATGTATGTACTACTTAACTATTAAAAACAAATTAATGTACATTAAACATTTTTTCAAAAAACAGTTTGTACACGTTGTACTTATGTTACCGATGTCAAAAAAATAGTTTTTAATGTTTTTTTTGGTAGTTTTTAATGTTGGTCTGTATATCTGTGCGTTTGGGCACGCTAATCTCAGAAACGACTTAACCTATTTGAATGATGTATTGTATGTAGCAAGCTTCCCGTAACATTTAGTGTTTGTTTCACTCCAATCGGGTTAAAAACAAAAAAGTTATGCGCTATACCGAATACAACGCGTACGAAGTTACGGGCTCAGCTAGTGATTTCATTAAGGCGACGCCAGCCCCTAATGATAAAAAAGCCACTTATTTGTAACCGTTTTCCTTTTAAATTATCATAATAATTATAATTTAAAAAAATACTCTAATCATCTGCAGGATATATGAAAGGGGATCATCATAATTATTTTTTAAATTATATTTAATTATAAATATAAAAAATTACTAATTTGCGGTCTAACATCGATGTCGTAACCGTGCGATTTGCTTAATAATCAATATTTTAAATAGCTAATTCCTAAGATAAATTTTAAGACCCACTGTCTGAAGTCTCACCAAAAGAAAAAAATGAATTATACTTTATTTAATTTTTAAATAGATATTTCCGAGATTTGCAAGTACGACGGGTAGCGACTCCCACTCAGCAGTACCGTCAATTCAGTACGGGACGAGTTTTGCGGCTGGAGTCGCCTTAAGAGCAAGATTGGAAAAATTGTAACCGTGCGAAGCCGAGGTCGCATCACTTGTTTAAATTTATATTGTGCTGTGATAACCCTTTAGAAGTCAGAACAAACAGATTTCAACACAATTACAGCCACGGGATTTACAATGCTGGACCGGGTCAGAAGCAGCATGGATTCTCTTGGTCGTCTGTACACCTTTTAGATGTACGACCTACTTTTTATACAACGATTTTATAAAAAAAAAATACCGAACGGTAAAATATTTAACTAAACAAAACCAGAGAACCTATTCCTTTGGTAAACATAGGGATACCAGACTTATAAAATTAATTAAATTAATTATTGAAAATAAAAGAAAATATAACACATATTTATATCATTTTGTAATGATTATTTATCTATATAATTGAGAGTGAGATTATAAAACTATCGGGGAAGCAGTCGGTATCGTATTCGTAAAATAGGTATAAAACCCTTTTGACAGCAGTAACCACGCTGTCAAAAGTTACGCCATCATATTACACATCCATGATGTCTAATTAGCCATCATCAAGAAAATTCGGAATATTATGTACATATTTCAGAATTTTCTATGTAAAATCTGAACTCCTAACTTATAGTAAATGTAATTATAACATAATTAAAATAATTATAATTAATTAATTTAATAAAACACAAATTTTTAATTTTATTTCATCCGAAATTATATTATTGACGAGCCCATTGGATGCGAGTGGTTAGGTTCATTCTTCCCGGCAAAGTCAAACTTTTCAAATTTGACTCTGGTTTGGATCTGGAAAGTAGTGACAGGGGGCACACTACATTTCGCAGTTATTTGGGCAGCCCGTCTGGCGGCAGCAACCACCCCCTTACAGAAGACCACCGTGAAATAACAACACGTGTGCTGTTGTGTTTCGGTGAGTAAGGGATGCCAGAGCCTATTTCCCTATCTCCTCATAATCTCTTATCCTTAATCCTACTGTAATCGGCAGCGCACTTTTAGCACCTGTGGCGTTGCTTGTGTCATAGGCGACGGTAGCCACCTACCATCAAGTTGACCATCAGCCTTTCTGCCGATCTTAACTTTAATTGTAATTTTTATAACTACTGTTACATGCCTTAAAGTTAAAGTATTTCTGTAGGAAAAATAATATTAAAAAAAAAAAAATACTCTTGGCTATCAATGTTGTTATCTCAAAACTGGATTATCTGGAACGGCTGTAAATGTAGTGTCACAAAAAATTTTCAATGTGAACACTTAACTTTCATCCGACGTTACACCATCAATGAGTATGGCCAAAGGGACCGCTCCCACAATTGATTTATTGTTCGCCACACGTACCGCAACGTGCGTCACATTAAGATCTCACGATTTATCCGAAGATATTAATTTATTGTTGATTTCGTTTCTTTACCTACATCTGTGCCTCCCATAAAACTAAATGGTTAGGTGTTAAAACTGGTAAATAATTTTAAATGCCTGGGTCACTATCTAACCGGCAACCTTATTGAGAGGGAACGATAGGCTATGGCAGTCAGATCTAATATCTTGATCCGAATGCCCACACGTTGTAGTGAGATAACCAAAATATCGTTATTTAAGGCTTACCACCAAGTAGGTTATGGACCAACTATACGACTAAGGCTTCAGGATGTTGTTGAGACTAGCGCGTTTCTGCCAATGCGTCTGGCATGTTTGCACTATAGAAAACAGACGACTTCTACGCCATCATGGGCAAAAGACAGCTTCCTTGCTCTGCAGATTGCATGCGAATTCCATTTTGAAGATATGACTCCAGTATGATGTTCCACTTCGTACAGGCGATAGTCACTTCATACGGCAAAAGAAACGTAATCGTTCATGAACAATTACTAATAACTATTATTTTGATTTATTTAATTTTTAATTCAATAATTTATTGTAAAACAATATAATTAAATGTAAATTATATTATCAATACGTTTTTTGATACCTGAAATTATAAAATTTTATTTAATTTTATACTTATTTTATTTGTTTTTTCAATCAACATTCATTTACAAATTTCAAATTTGCTTCATTTATTATTATTTGTTTCGACAGTTAAATCTTAACTCAAGATTGAATTTACCAAGTTGTAAGTCCCTTGGGTCTAATTATTTTTCATGAATCTTTAAGTACAATACTGTACGCGATAAAAACTTTTCAAACAGCAGTATCTTCAGATCCGTCTTTGGTAATGCTATCTCATTCGAGTTGCTCTTGTCCAAATACGGCCCACTGAAGATGCCCCTGCGTGTCGGTGCTATCGGTATTCGTTCGAAAGTACTAATTGAGGTACGTGAGTGCGCCGTCTCCTCAGAAACTGGTGTTGGTATACTTTTTTTTATCAAATTTCAGTTCGATTATATTTGGTTATTTCCTTGGCATTTTATTCGTTATACAAAAATAATGTTTGTAGGTATAGTTATATAATAACAGGCGAAAGAATTTAATTAATTTTAAATAAAAAAACTAAAATTAAATGTTTTTAAATAGTTGATATGATTAAATTTCAATGTGAATTTCCAAATAGGTTTCTTTGATTTTATTTGCATAATTTACGAAAACCTAAATTTTTCTTTTCCTTTTTTATGATTCGTTGGGCTTATTTAGTAGGTAGGTAGTTATTATTTAGTTATTTAGTTTTTATACTGACAATATTTATTATTCTAGAACAAATATTGAAAAACTGCGTACTAACAAATTCAATGTGATTACTAGTGTGTAATAAAAAAAGAGTCATATTTTCTCTTTGACACTATAATATAATTATATTATAGATTAGCTTAAATATAGATAGCTTAATATAATATAGATAATATAATAATATAATATAGATTAGCTTAATTAACTAACATCAGACCGAACACAATTTTTATCAAAATGAGCGCAACCCAATAACCTACGAATTAAGGTGCAATATTGCGCAATGAATTTTTGTAATTTCTCGGAGATAACCGAACAGATTTAAAATCGGTAGGTTTTTCTTAAATATTGTGTAAATTATGAAAAATGAAATAAAAGTAGTCGATTAAATATTTTAATTAATTAATAAGCTTAAAAAATAACGTAGTTGTAGCTGAAAATTTTTAGTACTGTGACGAGAAAACTTTTTTGGGCAGTAATTTATTATTCTTTTTTCTCAGAAAATATATCTTTTTGTATAAATTCGTCCGATTCAAACTTTTTTAAATATAGTTTATTTCTGTATAATGTATAATATCTGTATTTTTATTTAAGTTTCAATTTTACTCTATCAAGTCAAATTAGGCGACGAAAATATAGCTTTTCTACTAAGTCCTCGCCTTAAGTTAATTTAATGCAATAAAGCTGAAGAGTTTGTATGTATGTGTATGAATTTAAAAAAAATCTATTTGCATTTGATAGCTCATTTCTTATTTATTTATTTATTATTTATTAATACAATAGTGTTTCATTTGACTTAACATTGGTGTAAACAAAAACTCATTAGAGTTTTATTGTACACCATGTGCCGATTACAGAAAATTTAAATAAACTTTCAGTTGACGCCCAACGTACACTTCAGACTCCTCAATTACTTTAAGATACTTTAAGACTTTAATATATTAAGGTTATGGCTATTTATCATCAGGTAGTACTCTTAGAAGCTCCGTCGTCAATTTAAATGAAATGACGGTTGAAACCGCGAACATAGTATAAGATAAAACATAATTCATCAGATTGTATAGTCAGTTAACCACAATGTGATAAATAAAGTGATTATTTATATAGCTATCAAATTGTGTACAAAATCTACCTCTTAAAACTGCAAACCACAATTAAGAAAAACCGGAACCGCAAAAATGATTTATGGTTCGCTTGCGCAGCTCCCGAAACAATCCGCCATTTTACACCGACGGTTATTAACTTGTGCATATAAGGCCGATGAAAGATGGCCCCATCGGAACTCGCCTCACGTAAGTGCTTGGAGGAAACACTATTAAATTTTATGGGTCTTATCCATACTTGCCCTGCTCCAATTTTTTTCATTTGGTCTCAAGGAAGAATCTATGTACTAATAACTAGAAGCGATAAAGTAGTGACCATTGCGCCGGTTATAGCATCGCTTTGTAATTCTATCCTTATGTAGCCGGGATGTTGTATCGCTTTGGACTCATTATATCACTATAATGTTACGACTAACCATGGAACGTTGTGGAAAAAGCACTCACATGGGTCGAAAGTCTCGAAGCTTCCACTATCGATAGTAGCCACGCCACTCCTCGGTTAGTGTCAAAGGAAATTGCTCCTTATGTTTAGAACATAGAGTTCACTTTAACAGAAAGAGCATTCCCGAACTTTCAATGGACTTGTTTACAATCACGGAATAGAAAAACAATTCCGTGTTTACAATACTTGTTTATTTCTAGTGAATTCGAAGTATTTGGCGCCAAATACAAATAGGAGAATGGCGGGCGGGAGAGTCAGTAGAGCTACAACTTGCGATTCGAAAGCGACTCTTTGGAGCTTTGTGAAGTTACCTGCGACAGTAAACCAGCGACTCATTAAGGGAATCATTGACGACTTTCGGGAAGTTTAACGGTTTTATCGGGCAAGTTTAGCCCTTTGGAAGTCATCTTGGTTTGTGGAAATAAATAGATCATTTCCGCTCTTACATAGCACGTAACAATATAATGTATTATGTATTAGTTGCACTAATATACATATATTAAGTTCATACATACATGTTCAAGTTATTGTTGTCTGGATGTTAATTATTTTATTTTGTGCTCATTGTTAGTTATGAGGCGTTCGTTCGACGGCATCAAATTATTTAATTTTTGGAACTGCTTGCACTTTGAGACAATTTCACGTTTGGAGGGCTTGTTATTGTTATTGCGTGGATTGATGAATACATTAACATCAGTAATTTCAACAGAACTGTGTCTTATGTATTTGATGTTTGAGCTTAGAGTATTTATTGATAATGGTTCATGGAATCTTAATTATTTACGTAGGTGGTCTATATTCTTATGTAATATGTTTGTTCGTGTTACCTATGGCTTCATATAGTAAACTGTCTATTTACTATCAAAATGTACGTGGTTTACGCACCAAAACCAGTGCCTTCTATCGAGATCTTTTGTTGAATAATTACGATATAATTTGTTTGACAGAAACTTGGCTTGTATCGGGCATTTATGACACTGAAATTTTTGATGCCCGGTATCTAGTTTATAGATGTGATCGAGAGTATAATATTCGTGGGGGAAAATTTGGGGGAGGTGTGTTGATAGCCGTACGGCGAGAGTTGTCAATACATGGCTCGGCATCCTTACCATTCAGTGACGCTTCCGCTGAAGCGGTTAAACTAGTATTATCTTGTAAAGCTTCCCGCCGTCTTCATATCTTTTGTGGATACTTTCCACAGAATAATAACCATAGCGAGTCTTTGGATCGGTTCTTTGAATACGTTACTGATGTCTTTCTTGACCGACCCGATGATGACTATCTGATTCTCGGTGATTTCAATGTGCCCGCCGCCAGGTGGTCACCTGATAATCACTCACTCTTAATTAACGACTGTAGAAATGATATATTAATTAATCTATTAAATAATTTTTTAAGTGTTACAAATTTTAATCAATATAATTACGTCTTAAACACTAATTCTAGGCAACTTGATCTTATCATTAGTGGACTTTTTTGCGAGGTTGCTCGCTGCGACAAACCTTTAGTCGCGGAGGACGATCATCACCCAGCGCTAGAGGTAGTTGTACAAATTGCACACCAATCTTCCATACAGTGTAAACCACGTCTACTTCGTTTGTTTCACTCTGCTGATTATGGTATTATCAATGACATTTTATCTAAAATTGACTGGTTTTCTGCACTATGCTCTAGCGATATCAATTTGTGTGTTGAGACTTTTTATAAAACCATTAACAATATAATAGTTAATCATATCCCGACCAAATATGTTGGAAGGGAAAATCGTTTCCCAATCTGGTATTCTAGGGCGCTAATAAAAATTACCAAGGAAAAGTTAAAATACCATAAAAAATGGAAAAAGTATGGGAGAGTTGGGGATCGAACTACTTTTCAGCTTTTACGGGATCGGGAGAGACGTGTGCAGCGGATGTGTCACGATAGTTTTATATTTAAGGCGGAGAGTAACATTAGACGGAGTAGTAAATACTTTTGGTCTTTTGTTAAGGCCAAAAAGGGCTGCCCCGACTTGCCCGCGACAATGACACTAAATAACATTTCATCTAGTGATGCCGAGGAAATATGTGAGTTATTCAACAAATGTTTTCACTCTGTCTTCGAACCTGACGTTGATCCCATACTTGCGTTCAACACCTACAGCGCACAACCAAACATTCTACCATCTAATTCTGCCCTCATCAATTCGACTAATGTCTCTGTGGAGACCGTGAAGAACTATTTAAAAAATTTGAACACAAATAAAGGTTCTGGTCCGGACAATATACCTCCAATTTTTCTTAGAAATTGTCGTGAGCATCTTGCTGTGCCCTTGTTTATTCTTTTCAATTTGTCGCTGAGTACCGGTACGATGCCTAAAGTTTGGAAACAATCCCATGTAATTCCTTTATTTAAAAATGGTGACAAACACAACATCGCTAACTATAGACCTATATCGAAACTTAACACTATTGCCAAATTATTTGAAAAAATTATATACGACTATATTTTTCCTCTATTAAGGCCTACAATTATCAACCAACAGCATGGATTTGTCAATAAAAGATCCACTGAAAGTAATGTTTGTGAATTTGTACACCAGACTGCCTCTGTGATGGAAATTGGCTTCCAGATGGACGCTATTTATACCGATTATTCGAAGGCATTCGACAAAGTAAGGCATTCGGTGTTGGTGCGTAAGCTACAAATAGCCGGTATACACGGGGATCTTTTACGATGGATAACATCCTATCTTCGTGAACGAAGCCAAGCAGTGACAATCAAAGGGTTTTGTTCCTCCTTTCTTCCGGTCACATCTGGTTTGCCTCAGGGCTCGCATTTGGCTCCTCTACTTTTTAACTTATTCATTAATGACATTGCTGATGTTTTTGACCAGTCTAACTTTCTACTATACGCTGATGACATGAAAATTTTTAGAAAAATTAAAACTATATCTGATTGCATGTCCCTGCAAAGGGACCTCGATAAATTCATGAGTTACTGTAAAAATAACTATTTGGACCTTAATATTAAGAAATGCAATGTAATTACTTTCTCTAGAAACCCTAAGCATATTAAATATGAGTACAATTTTAACAATGTCACATTAACGCGCGTTAGAGTTACAAAAGACTTAGGTATACTACTGGATAGTAGGTTGACATTTAACGAGCATCTTAGCTACATAATCTCCAGGGCCAACCGCATGCTTGGATTTGTTCTGAGAGTCAGCAGGGATTTCAAAGCCGGTTCAACCCTCTCTCTCTTATTTGATTCCTACGTCAGACCACTACTCGAGTACGGGTCTACTGTTTGGAACCCGCAATATAAAACTCAAATTAAGAGGTTAGATAGAGTGTTTAACTTGTATTTGAAACATTTTCAATATAGATTTAACAAGGTACCTGCGTTCGTGCCTCTTGTTCATAGACGAGTTCAGAAGGATCAACTGTTTTTATACAAGATTATAAATAATTACATTGATTCACCGCTCTTACTAAGTAATATTGGTTTGAGTTGCCCTCGAATAAATTCGCGCCGTAAGTGTTCATTACATATTCAGTTCTGTAAAAAGAAATATACTAGCAATACATTTTTGCATCGCTCCTGCAAATTTTATAATGAACACTTACTGGATCTGGATATTTTCAGTTGTCCTATAGGAGCCTATAAACGAAGCCTTAAACAGGCCCTCGAAAGTATATTCGTGTAGTTTTCTTTTAGTGGCGACCAGTTTATCTTTTTATTTTTATTTTTTGTTTTTCTCTTTCTTTTGTATGTTTATTTTTGCTTGCTTTTTTACATGTTTTCTCCTAACTCCGATGTTCTGTAGTGTATTGTAAATTATAATATGTTTTAGTAACTTAGTGGAAACTTTGCTGATTTATGTTTTTCTTGTATGTATGTATATAATGTGTATCAAAATATTGTATGTTTCCCAAATATAAATAAAATAAAATAAAATAAAATAAAAATAGTTTAGTTGCACTAATGCGGTAGAAAGTCACAGACAAAATCTAGTATGTATGTAACCGAAGAAAGCTCTTCGACTCAAAGGAGCCGGTTTAAATTCTCGTGAATATTTAAGTTTACTCATTACGAATCCAAAATGTTGTTTTTTTTTTTTTCATTCGAAGATCAAACAGGAAGACTGGTCAGCTTGATGGAGGCGACTACCGTTCCCTTTTAACACAAAACACCACCGAAACATAACACAGCACACGACCTGATATTTCACGGTTGTCTTCCTATAAAGGCGAATTATTCGCACCTGACGGGCTGTCAAGTTTACTTTTGCGGAAATCAGTGTGCCCTACCACTACTAAAAAATTTCATACTCTGACAAGTGGCTATCGTCGCCTATATAAATAGCAACGCCGCTGATGCTGCAAGTGCTCTGTCGATGACAGTAGGATTAAACATAGAGGATAGGAAAATTGGCGCTGGCATTCCTTACCCAATCACAGAAACTTATGTCCTGTTTTTTTACTGTGGTCTTCTGTAAGGGGGTTGTTACTTGTCCTTCCCAAAAGGACTGCGAAACGCAGGGTGCCCTGCTTATACTTGCCACATCCAGACTTACGAAAAGTTCATTTTCAAAATTCGCCATGCCGATAATCGAACCTGAGACCCCAGACAGCTAGTGCAAGCACCTTATCCAGTCTACCAAAGGACTGTTTTAATTCTTCCCCTCCATCGTCAGAATTAAAAGTAACTAAATACATTTTCTTTCTTCGGAACAATTATTTCTGTCCTGCTAGGTTATTTTGTAGGTCTATTCCAGTTTCATTGGTTCCGTGATGCGCATGTCGGTTTGGACCACAGCGCGGAGATCTCGATCCTCATAAAATTTTATGTGTCTCAGACAAAGAGAATTTTGTTAATTAACCATTTCGTCGGCCTTAAGTGTATTTTCTTGTGTCTCGATAGATAAGGGAATGTTTTTATTATCACCCATTTTACATCTGTGCATCATTAGTAATGGCAAAATTGTATTTTGGCATGCAATCGGTTTTTTTTTTTTTTTGCTAAGCAGCGCCACGGACTGTGATGGAACTTGTTGGTAGTGTCTACCGTCACCTGTAAAGCTATATATACTAGGAAAATACAAGTGAGCGTCTAATCCTTTAGGATAGAGGGAAAGAGTAAAGCAAAATGGGAGCGATATAACTTTTCTTATAGCAAATCATCATTGTCATAAACCCTTATACATACAGTTGAGACTGTATTGTGTTGTAATATTACTATACAGTATGTATAGTAATTGAGACTAGAGAGAATACAAAAGAGGTTTACTAGATATTTGGTGTATTCTTTGAATGGGACTATTAAAAAATTAACTTACAATAATCGCCTTAAACATCTGAAAATTTTGTCTCTTAGCAACCGTAGAGACAGTTTAGACTTAATTACGCTCTTTAAAATCATAAGCTCAAAACTAGATTGTCCACAATTGCTAGCTAAATTCAAGTTTAAGGTCCCTCTTAGGGTTCCGCGGCAGCCTGTGCTCCGCTGTCACCCCCCTCACGAAAGACATTATTTGGTTCCAACTCTCCTGTGTCACGAATGAGCAAGCTTCTCAATCTCCACTATGATGACCTGGACATCAATTCCTGCTCAATTTGTCGTTTTCGTTCGTCTGTAAACGATTTGTTCCAATGATTTTACCGGCGTCTTTTTTCCCATTTTTTGCTGCCTAACTTTTTTTTTTCTTTTCTTTCCAATTATTTTCTGTGCCTCGTACAATGCAATGTAGTATATATTTATATGTATATTGTGTATATGTATATATGTATATTATGTATATGTAAGTATTTAAATTTTTAGTTTAATTTCGCAAGTGGTGTTCACTTATAAATGTTGTACACATTTATTATAAACTATTTTAGATTATTAAGTACTTACTGTAATTATAATAATGTAGTCAACGTAAGTGAGCCAAATAAATAAATAAATAAATAAATAAATAAATGTCTCAGGGACTGGAACGTGCAGTTATTACACTTGCTTTTCATCAAAAAATATACAATCACTTTTTTTTAAATTTAAAGTTAAGCTGAAGTTCCGGTAGCTGAAGGTGATAGGAGTTAAAATTGAAGGGGATACGGGATATGGATCGAACCATCAAGAACGCAAGACTTGCCTCGTGCTTAAACAAGACAGATATAAATATGCTGCTTCAGTTAATCATGATGGGTAAGGTGGAAGGGAAGAAACGCGCAAAACAAGGAGTCGACGGCTAACCTTCAGGACTGAAGAGGCACTGAGAAAGAGAGATGGTCTTCTGTAGTGAGGTTATATTTCCGTCAAACAAACTGTCCAATTTACGACTGCGGAAAGCAGTATGCCAATTACTATAAGATTAGATATTATTTTCAAATTATTGTTATTAAAAAAACATTTATTGTCGTCAAGTGATTTAATTATGTAATCCTATTCCTAATAATATACATACAATACAATAAATGAGAAAGTTTGTATGTTTGTTCTTCAACAAAGAATAAACTTCTGAATGGATTTTGATGAAATTTGGCAGACGTATAGTTTATTATTTAGATTATCATATAGGATACTTTTTATACTGGAAAACCGTTAGATTTCCGAGGAATTGTCTAAAAATATAAAATTCAACACCACTATCGTCAACAGTTGCGGCGGCGCCACCGTCGTCAGGCGTTATATTTTTCATTTTTCCGGTCACAGTTAGTAGTATATAATTTTAACTAATGTATTATGCAATTAATATAAACTCTGGTGAAATGTAAATTTACTCAAAATTTGAAATTAAAAAAAAACCTGAACGTAACGGCACTTTTACAATTCAACTTTGAAAAAATTTACTTTAAAAATCATGAAACCTACATACACGCTACTACATATTGTAAGTCTGCGAAAGAAAAAGTAAAATTTTAATCACACCGCCTGTGGATTACAGAAGGTCCAATACTTCTGGAAGCTTAGATGCTTATTAACCCGAACCTTGAAAAGTTTTGGGTTGTATGAGCTCGGAAACACAGACGCCGGCAGGGAGTTCCAATCGTTAGCAGCAAATCTTTGGTTAGCAGTGCGCATTATAAAAGGTGTTTTAAAGGGCTTGATCCAAAGATTTGAATCGATTGATCCGAATTAGAAGGATTTCAACAAGGTGAGGATGGTAACCACAGCCATACGTCTGCATGTCCCATATAAGAAAGGGGCAGGCGGTACGATCTCATGCAGCTCCCGAGCACACTCCCCGAAGTACATCTTATACAATACACGTAGGCTTTGCAGCTCAGTTCTTTTTAGTGCACCATCGCCAATGAGCCTCCTAGCTCTGCGATCCACCGAGTCGAGTGTGGCAAGTTGGTATTTGCTGGCCATCCCAAAGGTGACAGCAACACTCCATGCAAGATCGTGCCTTGTACAAAGAGAGGAGATGTCCAGGTGTGAAGCATCGCTTCACCCCATTTAGGTTGCCTAGTTTTTTGGCCGCTGTTTTGGCTTTGTACTCAATAGCAGTACCGAAGTTGTGATTTAAGCACAACCTCATACCAAGAGATCTTTGGAATATAGGAAAGTTGTTAAGAATGTTTCGTCATTTGGTCGGTCCTTTATTTTATCCTTTTACGGGACCCAATGATTTTCTAAAAAAATTTGTTTTATTTCGTAGATGTTAAGTAATATCCCCATTTAATTGTAAGATATATCTTCTATATATAAAAATGAATTCCCATTTCCCTTGGTCACGGCATCACACGTGAACGGTTAGACCGATTTTAATTCGGTTTTCGCTAATGGAAAGAGGGATAAGCGGGGAATGTTCTTATATATAAAAATTGCACCCCGGACGAAGCCGGGGGCGGGTTGCTAGTCTATATATATAAAAATGAATCCCCATTTCCCTTGGTCACGCCATAACACGTGAACGGGTAGACCGATTTTAATTCGGTTTTCACTAATTGAAAGAGGGATAAACGGGGAATTCATATATATAAAATTGCACGCCGGGCGAAGCCGGGGGCGGGTCTACGTACTGTTTACATTTTTAAGGACACAGTGATTTTTTTTTAAATAACAATCATTAAAAACGTATTACTTATGTGTATCTATGGTGTTATCTTGCATAGATAATTATTTTACCTATAAAATTTCATTATACTGA
Organism: Bembecia ichneumoniformis; assembly: GCA_910589475.2. Taxonomy (NCBI): domain Eukaryota; kingdom Metazoa; phylum Arthropoda; class Insecta; order Lepidoptera; family Sesiidae; genus Bembecia; species Bembecia ichneumoniformis. The sequence goes on along the minus strand of OU342534.1, from coordinate 16,491,483 downwards.
AAAAAAGGAATAAAACGCATCTTTTATTGCGCATTCGAACTACATAAATTCCAGCGTAAACCAAATTAACAGTACAACGAAGAAGAATGCAGTACGCAACGAATTCACAAGTGTTTTTAATTACCCCCGTTTTAGTCCATCTTCAGACGGTGAGCGGATGCCGAACGTATTTGGTGCGTCGCGATGTGCGCGCGATAAATTTCTTATTTACGAGCGTACGTGCTCGTCTGAACCGCAATGTCGACCAATTGTCTCGGCGGCGTACCTATTCTGATACATTTTTGTTAAATTAATATAAAATTGTGTGTGATTTATTTATTTGTTAAAAAAAACACAGGGGGCATTGTCAGTCGCTGTCAAAAAATCAGTTGGGATGCAAGCTTAGAAATAAATTTCTTTTTGACATTTTTGTATCTATTGACGATTTTTTAAATGGTAAATTATACTAGGTATAGGTATTATTTGCATACTTTTGAGTATTGAAATTCATTGTATATAGATTTATCCTTTTGTCATAACGTATAATACGCGGCACGTAAGTTGAACCAAAATGGCGGTCGTCCGCGCAGGTAAAATTATGGACAAAAGTGTTAGACGAATGCTCCGCGGTTAAAGAGACAACCGTGATATCGTCACAGATATCGTCGTATTTAAATACCTAATTTTTTGAAAAGAGGGAAAATTTAGTGAAGTAATTTAATTAAACGCAAGTTAAACGGAAAATCAAATGTCATAAAAATTTTCAGAGAATCAGTTATATTATTTTCTTTTAAAAAATAATTATAAACGTCAAATACCATCCTTCTCGCCTGCCTCCTTAAAGTTGATTGTGGTTGAGTCATATTCTTGAAATGAAATTGAATAATCAAAAATCTAAAGAAATTTGTGCGCGATTGTACTCCAGGGCCAAGCAGAGCGTGCGCGGGCAGCGCGAGGGGGAGTGCGACTGAGTGGTGGTAAGCGTTGCCGCGTTGCTATGGTTACACGCGGCCCCTCGCGTCGCACCTCATACCGCACTATGATTGAGACCCAAAAATGTGTTACTGCGCATCCAAGGTCATGGTTCAACTTACGTGCCGCGTATTATAACAAAAAAGTAACCTGTAATTAATAAATATTATTATCATTAAAAAGGTATGACGTCGATAGCAATATAATTTTTAAAGAGCCCCATATTTTGAAAATTAAGTGCACGGAATATAATTTCTATGTGTGCTTATCGTAGGAGGGTTAAGGATAAGGGATAGTGAGGAACGGATAGTAAAGTGGGCTCTGGATGCACCCCCAATTAAATGTTCTGAATATTGGTTCTGAATATTAAGGTGGCGCTGTACGAGCATGGAATTCAGTAATAGGTATTTGGGAGAATTTGTTGTCTCAACTCACTATAATGCGAATAACCGAAGACAGAATGCGACGCAACACATTCGCGCCACTTATTCAACTCGCGAAAATATTAAAACATACGCCAGCAATTTCAATATTTTAGAAAAACCTTTTTGGATGGTAGCTATTGACATCCCAATTTCAAATGTACATTATAAGTAGAAACATTTTTGGATTTTAGTCAATAATTACTAGTATTCAACTCGCAAAAAATGTCACAAATTATGTACATTTTAGAAAATTAATTATATTAGATATAAAATTTTTTGTTCAGTTCAGTTTTTCAGTTCAGTTCAGTTTCAGTTCAGATTCAGTTTTTTGTTGCCATGCAAACTTCATATTATGTCCCAGAAAATTAGACAGACAGACAGACAAACTCTTTATTACTCACACAACATAAATAAAAATAACAAATAAATACTACAAATACACAGACAACCTTGTGGCAGAGGAGAAAACAAGAAAGAGAGAAAAAGGTAGAGTGCTAAAGAAACAAAATATAATCAATAATCTATATACTAAATTTTCAAATATAACAGAAAATTAATATTTTTTTTATGTATTGCTACTACCTATAATTAATGAGTAATCATGGAATTACGTAATGTGGAATAAGTAAGTTGTTCTACTTGGAGAGTGCCCTATTAATATTAGTCCCTATCCCATTTTGATCCCTTATCCTTAATTTTCATCGTTCAACGATAAATTGTAAAATTAACATTAAATCTATTGAATTGTTTTCAAAAGATAATTTTCAAAAAACTTATTCCTTATATTCAAGAACATACGTGTTTATAACTTTTTTTTCTAACATATTCTTTCGAATAAAAAATAATACTAACAATTATATAAATAAACTCATAATAATATGTTAAGAAATTTTTCAAAGAGATCAGAATAGGTATGCGCCAAGATGAGTTTTTGTCATAACGGCGACAGTAGTAATTATTTTGATTTATAACTTCTTATGGACACTCGTACATAATAGTGGCAAGTGAACATTCCTTTAGTACTATTATGACACATTTATTTCACAAGACTAAATATTAAAAGTGTTGTCTTTTTTAAAAAAGGGCGAATGGTTGCAAAAACACATACGAGTATTCCTTGCATCAAATGAACTCATTTCTCATTTTTAAAAGAAATAGAGTAGAAAATATAGATCTATTGAAAAAGAAAATAAAAGGATTTTTCAAATTTGTGGATTACACAGCGAAATTGCGATGTTTAATTTTATATTATACATCGTAATATTAGTTTACCTAGCATATTATGACACTGCCATCGCAATTTATTGGACAGTTGGTATCTTACGAGTTCTGTTTAAGTATATCAAATTTTTAAAAGCATATCTGAAAATGTTACACTTTTAAAATGTAAAATAACCCATTTGAATATAAATCATAATAGAAATAGTTATAAGAATAGAAATATATATATATATATATATATATACATACTAGCGACCCGCCCCCGGCTTCGCCCGGCGAGCAATTTTTATATATAAGAACATTCCCCGTTTATCCCTCTTTCCATTAAAGGGAAATGGGGATTCATTTATATATATATATATATATATATATATACACACTTATATATATATATATATATATATATATATATATATATATATATATATATATATATATATACAGACACGGCTCGTTTAAACATTTTTTTTTTCAAAAAACAATTAAACGTTGTACTTATGTTACCGAAGTCAAAAAACTAGTTTTTAGAATTTTTGTCTGTTTTAGAGTTTCCATTTGTCTGTGGGTTTGTTCGCGCTAATCTCTGAAACGACTAAGCCGATTTGAATGCGGTTTACACTTATGTATTGTAGCAAGATTCCCGTAACATTTGTTGTTTGTTTCATTGCGATCGGATTACAAACAGAAAAGTTACGAGCTATACCGAATACGACGCGTACGAAGTTGCGGGATCGGCTAGTTTTGAACAAATTACAAAATAACACTATGTCATAACGCATAATGAGATGTGGCAAACCCTAGGAATTGCTAAAGTTCACTTTCGTCTGCATACGTACGTATCTTGACACAGAATAAACAATTACCCATTGAATGTTTCTTTAATTACCCTTAATGCGTTGGTAATAGAGTTGAAATTTCGCGAGCCGAAACATAGGTTGCATGTAAAAAGACTCGATGTGAAAGTAGTGACATCCTGCGGCCTAAAAGATAACCTTTTGTCCATACTTGTTGTGAACTGTATATGATATATCTCTTGCGGCACTAACTGGGAGCATTGACCGTACAACGAGAATATGATCCCGATATTTATTAGGATTAATAAATTTTTTTTGCATTACTAAGCAAATCTGAGTATAGTAAATCACAATCGAATTCAATAGTGGTCTGGTGTTGTCTACCTTCTGTGTGGAGGTATAATTAAGGAATGATTTTAGCTTTCACCATTTTATAAGATTTCTTTTTATGTTAAAATTGGCAGACAGGCTGACGATCGACATGATGCTAGGTGACTACCGTCTATACGCATATACGTGCTGTTGCGTTTCGGTGAGTGAGTAAGGGATTAGGGATGTCAGAGCCCATTTCCTTATCCCCTCCTAATCCCTTATCCTTAATCCTACTGCAGTCGGCAGCGCACTTGCAGCACCTGTAGCGTTGCTTGTGTTACAGGCGACGGTAGCCACCTACCATCAAGTGGACCGTCAGCCTGTCTGTCGACATAACATAAAAAAAAATTTTTTGCCTATTTTGTAGCTTTACAGCGTAAGCACTGGGCACACAGCAACATTTTATTAGCTGTTCTGGGAACTGATAGGCCTATGTTATTAGTTAACATATATATACATAGTAGCTTACATACAAGCTTAAGAATGTAGGCTTTCATAAACTTATAGGTCTGTTCACCATATGCGGCTTGAATACGGCCTACAGCAACAGTTTTGCTAGTAGAAATGCTAGGTGCCTATAACACAAGCACGTCATAGGTTCTGCAAGTACGCTGCCGTCAACGGCACAATTTAACACAATTTTACATGAAAAACGACCACATTTGGCTAAGAAGAAAATCCTCTTTTATCAAGACAACGCACAAGTGCACACCTGCGTGTTGCCATGGCAAAACTTCATCAGTTGCGCTATGAGATGCTTTCTCACCCACCGTATTCGCCAGATTTAGCCCCTTGTGACTATTTTCTGTTTCCGAATTTAAAAAAATGGCATGGTGAGAAAAGATTTAGCTCCAACGAAGAGGTCATGAACGAAACCAATGCCTATTTTGAAGGGTTGCCTAAGACGTATTTTATGGAAGGGATCGAGAAACAAACGCTGGGTGAAGTGCATTGAGCTACACGGAGACTACGTTGAGAAATAATTAATTAATTAATTAATTTTACTCCTTGTTTAATTTTTACCAGACTTATCACTCCGCCCTCGTATTATATAGGTACAAACAGAAAATAGTAACACAACATTTTACTTTTTTTTAAAATAGAAAAAACAGAGTAAGCAGGTGTGTGAATGGGTGTGTATTTATAGATAGGATGTGTGTCTGAATTTCAATCAGTATTAAATAAGCAGAATCATTTTATATTTTTTTACAAGGGCTCTAATTACACAAGACAAATATGTTTAAGCTTTCTTACCTAAGATATCAGCATTGTAAAAATTTATCATAGATTTAAGTTCAATGTACCTTGGCAGATATTTCTAATTATTTACTTAATTAAGTAATTACTAATTAGGAAATGACTTTAAGATTTTATGTAATAGAAACACAATCTCGATCTAAATGCATCGTGGCTTCAATAAATATGCGGCCATCTCACTGTAGGGCAAAAGTGGACGCATGGCATGAACATCAATACAGGAGCGCGACGTCAAGGTCCGCAGATCAGACTCCATTCAACGGTCACTCAACAATCCTCTTAAAGTTTTATTAGTCGCACATACTCTGCGATACAATCTATAGGATGATTTTTAAAACATGTTTTCAATAGTAAAAAGTCAATAGATTTGAAGACCTTTAAGGCTAGACAACACTGTACAACAAAAACAGTTCTCTGTAAGGTGTAATGAATTTGATAAAACGAAAACAGTTTTGGATATTTATATAACACTTATGCCAGTTCCCGTTGGGAAAAGCTACTCTCGGTGTCCTGGTCCTGATGAAGTGGTTTGTCTCAAGGTCAGGTGAATTTGAGAAACCACTTCTTGACTACGTCTACAATTGGGCATCTGCGTGGTGGTTATTTTTATTATTTATTGGAGGACGCATCTGTATCCAATTTTCCGGACATTTTTTTTTAAATTATTTTCATAATAATCTTATGAAATTAAAAAAAAAAATTAGCTGAATTGACCCAAAATCTCCAGTTTTGTAATTTAGCATTTAGCGATTTATAAACAATTTAGTTAACTTATTTTAAATTTTTATCTATAAGAGTATTTATAATAATATCAATGTTTATCCACTAATCCACCTAAAAAATGTTAGGCGTTACATTGCTCGTTTATTTAGTCAGGCGTTTTTAAACTAATCCTTACATAATGAAAAAACTATAATCTATCGTAAAATGTTATATAACATATATAATAATTCCAAAGGAACAATGTTATCGTTGTTAGTCTTTGAACGGGTGTTGATAATAAGTCTTTGATGAGTAAAAGTTGATGGAAAGGCGAAGAATAAATTAAAAAATATTCAAAGGGCGCGGAAAATCTACATTGATATTAACAGGGCTTAAATCTTATAATATAAAAATGAATCCCCATTTCCCTTGGTCACGGCATCACGCGTGAACGGGTAGACCGATTTTAATTCGGTTTTCACTAATGGAAAGAGGGATAAACGGGGAATGTTAATATATATTAAAAATTGCACCCCGGGCGAAGCCGGGGGCGGGTCGCTAGCATTTAAAAAAATTAAACTATAAACTCGCAACAATGAGAAGCAAGCATCTGATATGGCCCTAGTTGCTCGGCGACTACACCCTCTATTCATCCGGCGGCGGTCAGATAGCTATCTTCAATGGATGATGTCTTACGGAAACGTAGGCACTGTCCCATTGGGTAAGGATCGGTATGCGCGCAGCCATTGGGCGATACGGAAGACAAGGATGATATGTTTATGTTACGGCGGATGGGAGGGCTTTTAGAGACATGTTCGGATGTTATCAACGGATTGGTACCTTTGTACGGACCGAGCTGAACGGTCGAAGATGCAAATTCTGCAATGAAGATAATGTGACCAAATTAAAGTTCGCCATATGAGTAGGATATGAGTTCCATATGAGTAGGATATGAGTAGGATATGAGGATATAGCCATATGAGTTCGCTGTTATGAGTAGGACAATTGAAAAGGACTCTGATGGCTGCTTATCATCAGTTTAAGATAAGCTATTTTAGAAAGACTCACGCGTCACTCTTTTTTTTTTTTTTTTTTATGGCATGTCGGCAGACAGGCTGACGGTCCACTTGATGGTAGGTGGCTACCGTCGCCTATAACCAAGCAACGCCAAAGCTGCTGCAAGTGCGCTGCCAACTGCAGTAGGATTCAGGCTAGGGGATTAGGAGTGGATAGGGAAATGGGCCCTGGCATCCCTCACTCACTCACCGAAACACAACAGCACACGTGCTGTTATTTCACAGTGGTCTTCTGTAAGGGGGTGGTTACTGCCGCCAGACGGGCTGCCCAAATGATTGCGAAACGCATTGTGCCCTGCCACTACTTTCCAAATCCAGACCAGAGCCAAATTTTAAAAGTTGATTTTTCAAAGTTTACCCTGCTGGGAATCGAACCCGGGAACCCTAGAACAGAGTGTTAAGGCACGCACCCTAACCACTCATCCAACGGGCTCGTCCAAATATATTATGTTTTGCATGGGTGGGCCATAACATAATTGGAATGGTTTCTATAGTAGAAACGTGACAAACATGGGTCAGAAAACAATAAAATGTATGGGATTGACATATGCTGTCTTTTTTTTTTATTTATTTTAATATTATTAAAAGGTGGCAGACAGGATGACGGTCCACTTGATGGTAGGTGGCTACCGTCGCCTATGGACACAAGCAACACCAGGGGGGATACGTGTACGCTGCCGACCTTGCAGAAATTTATTTACTGCTCGCTTGAAGAAGCCCATATTGTAGCTAGATGGAAACACCTTAGAAGGGAGACTGTTCCAAAGAACGCGCGTCCGTGGGATAAAGTTTCTACTCATCCGATCACGTCGCTAAATCACGTGATACATCCCATACATTTTAGTTTTGCTAGCTTCGTTATCGTTTTTAAAACGTTACTTTGTCTAAGACCCCAGGTTATGTTAGCTTGTAGAATTAATTTGTGTATGCTAACTAGGGCACTAACGGGGCAATGATGCCTCAATAGGCACCTTAAAATAATGGGGCTCACTGGTACGGGAGAGTGTCGTTTCTGCCATGAGGCAGAAGAAACACCAATGCATATCCTGTGCGAGTGTGGCCCCCTGATGCACAAGCGCAGTCACATCCTAGGAAGCCACACGATGGCTTGTGAAGATGTGAAGAATGCCTCTATCAAAAAAGTACTACAGTTCCTTAACGTGGTAGGTATAAGTAGAGCAAGGGCGTCGCCAGCCGATGGCCCGTTGGCAAGTTTATATGGAGAATGAGAAAAGTTTGAATTGTAGGTAAGGTCGAAAGCACATGAAGCTTTTCACTTGTAGTACGAGCCTTACATCTGCGGCGATTGTAATAACAACGGTACAAGACTTAGGACTTGGTTGCTTTACATTTGGCAACCTTTTTAGAATCTCTAGGGGCGGGCAGCTGCCCCTCCCTGCCCCCCCTTGGCGACGCCTCTGAAGTAGAGCTTTATTTCAGCAATGGACGACTGGTACTGTAGCAGACAGAAATAGCCACGAAGAAGATTAAAAAAAAATGGGTGGGCCATGTTAACTTAATAAAAAGTAATTAATAAAAGACTATCTCTATTAATATGATACAATTTCGAATGTTCTTATCTATGTACTAAATAGTACCAATGAATAGTTTCTCCCCTAACTTATTCTAAACCACCGAACGGTTTTCACTAATAGAGAGAACAATTAACTAGGAAGGTTAGTATCTTTAATGTTAAGGTAGACAGATAGGCTGACGGTCTATCTGGTAGGTGGCTACAAAAGAAACGCTACAGGTGTTGCAAGTACGCTGCCGACTATAGTAGGATTAAGGATAAGGGGTTGTAAAGGTATGGGGAAATGGGCTCTGGCATCCCTTATTCACTCACCGAAACACAACAGCACACGTGCTGTTATTTCAAGGTGGACTTGAAATAATTATTTCAAGGTTTGACTTGAAAGGGGGTGGTTACTGCCGCCAGACGGGCTGCCCAATTATTATAACAGTTTCTTACTTGTTTATAATTTTGAGAAAAAATAAATCTCTTATCATATAAAAAATCTCTATTTCCATTGGTCACGGCATCACGCGTGAACGGGTAGACCGATTTTAATTCGGTTTTCACTAATGGAAAGAGGGATAAACGGGGAATATTCTTATATATAAAAAATGCACCCCGGGCGAAGCCGGGGGCGAGCCGCTAGGTTAAAATAATTCTTTCAACCATTGCCTCGTATGTATGTACAGATATGTAAGTAAAGGCAAAAAAGTACCTTTTTCAGATTATATAGCTGAAAATTTCTTAGTGGTATAAAAACTGGTTTTTCGCCTTTTTCACCTTGTGCTTATATTATACCTTGTGATTGTTGCTTGTGTTATAGGCGACGGTAGCCACCTACCATCAAGTGGACCGTCAGCCTGTCTGTCGACATAACATAAAAAAAAAAAAAAACCTTTCCAAATGATTATGATTGAATTTCGTGCGCCAGTACTTTTGTTTAATGTTTATTGGAATCAACACTTTTAAAAACCAACTAAGCAGAACTTGTACTATGGGTACTATACTGTTAATAAATATACGTAATATATATTTTATATCCGTAAATATACACAGAATATACAAAAAAACTAGACCAAGGCGAAAAGACATTTAAACAAATGTTTGTATTGAGCGGAGACCGAACCAGAGACTTTTAGCACAGCAGGCAGAGCTAACTACCGCTGAGCCAATCAAGCCGTCAAATTTAACAACCCCATTTACTAAGACTGACAATCGCTCAATTATTGTCCGTCATAAAATTTTTGAAACACTTATTCCTTCGCATATATTAAGAGTGACCTCATGTTAATATCACACATCATATTTACGATAATGCGCCCATAAAAATCCTCCACCACACCCACGAAGACCACTTAAAGCAATTACAGTAAGTCAACACAATCTTCGCATCGCAAAACTCACGAAATTGTTCTTTAAACAGTCAATAACAATAACGATGCAACGCGATAAAGGTTACTGGGGGGCTGTAAATCTGATTGTTACTATATTGAACAATCGTAAAACGTATCAGTGTACCACAGTAAACAAAACCGTAGGCAGTAGCTTATCTTACAAACTGCAATATATTTGGTACCTACTGGCTTTTTCTTAGATGTTGAAGGATTTATTCAGTCTTTATTGCTTATATATTGCTTTATTGCTCATATAAGCAATAAAGACTGCTATAAATAAAGGGAATAATAAACAAAAAAAGAATATACAGTTTACTTATCCATTACCTTTAGGCATACGCGGAAGGTACAGAAAAATATAATTTAACTAATGTATTTGTGTAACAAACAGGCCGAGCGCTCTGTAGATCTGATATCCAGGTTAGCGAAATAAAGAGTATATTATCTGGCTTTACACACGCATCTGAATACAATAAATAGCACTTGTGCTAATACGTCACGGTGGTCTTTATTAAGGGCTGTAACCGATACATCTGTACTCTTTACTCATATGTAAAAATTCATGGTGATCGATTTAGTAAAAGTGTAACAAATAAACTGTTAAATTTATTTTATTAGTGTAGATTTCAATAAAGTCATGTGTGATGAGGGGTGTGAACTATTATATGCTATATCACATGACAAGATTGAGGGTCGCAGAGGAGTGGGCAGAAGACAGATCTAATGGTTGAGAAACATCCGTTAATGTAACGGAATTGGGGGAGTGGAGGAGTTGTTCCGAGTGGCGCGTGACAGAGAAGACTTTCGTCAACATCGATGAGATCTCATACGGAACTTGAGATCTTGAGAACTTGAGAACTTGAGAAATCTAATTCTCAGAAGAAGAATTAGATTTCAAATTTGTTAAAGCTTTTGATTTAATATGATATCTACACTAATATAATATTATAAACAGGAAAGATTAGATTTTTGTATGTTTGTTTGTAATGGATAAACTACAAAATTGTTTTTAAAAATTCTTTCACCCATAGAAAGCTATTTAATCAGTGAGTAACATAGGCTCTATTTTATTTTTAAAAAAAGTAGAGATCCCAACGAAAATTACAATAATGTACATGTTTATGTGTAGTATTTATTATTATCCACAAAAAAAAATCGGGAGGCTATATATCTAATTATTATCGTTAAGTCAAAATAACAGTTTATTATTCAAATTTGTCAATCAAAACACAGGCATAATCGAAAGGCAATGAGCATTCGTATCATTTTATGAATTCTTATCCAACTAGATAGTTGAAAATGCTCTTTAAATTTATTGGAATCGAACCTTTCGCTTAGATGTCGCGACGGGTGTAAAAATGCTAACAGTAAAAAAATGCCGCGGTGTGAGTAAACAATCCTCTTTTTTTTTGACGAGGAGTAATCCGCTTACAGATCTCCTGCCGCTCTGGCTAGACGGCAGGAGTATGTGGGGGTAGCCCAGCGCCTGATCATAGCGACACTGGGAATACCCACTAAAACTCTCCGGTGTCCCCTTGCCCTTTGAGCGGGGTGGACCGGGCTCTGCCGAGGCAACAACTCCGATCCACCCCAGGGTGAGTAAACAATCCTAGTCTTTTAGTTACCTACACATTAGTTAATACTAAACACATTAGTTTTTGTTTATAAAATTATAAAAATGCGCGATCGAAGTCGCGTGCAACACCTAGTTATATAACATTTACGTATACCTATGCTTTAATGAATCTCTATTATGATCACCGAAATGGATTCCTTTTTTGCAATTCGAATCGAAGACGTGCAAATTATGAAACATTGTTGAAGCCCCTTACAACTGTCACAGCGATAATGAGACTGCCGTTTAAGTCAAGTATGAATCTTGTTTCGACAACCGTAAAAACAAAGGTCGTTTAAAGACTAGTACAACACGGCGCACAGTGGGTCGAAATTGCTATATGAGGGACATAGGGATTTTTTTTACAAATTCAATTTTAAAGAAATATCTATCGAAAGATCTCTGTTAGCGCTGATAGCGTAGAATTATATCCAATAAGCCAAGTTATAAGACTAAAGTAGTTTTAAAGCAAGATCTCTCAAGACTTGGCCAAATTTTAGCAGTTTCTGTTTCATTCCATACAACAAAAATTTAAAATATTTTTTTACAGGAAAACTATCAGTTTTAGAGAAAAACGTTTAATGACAATTATTCATCAGATTGACGTGATCTTTCGATAGGTATTTTTTAAGAATGGAATTTGTAAAACAAATCCCTATGTCCCTCATATAGCAGTTTCGACCCACTGTGCGCGGCGCGGCGGTTGCCAAAAAAATTAGTCCACCGAACGAAATGTCTTTTGCAATATCGTAAAAATTGAAAGCGCATTGTTGACTCTTTAATTCCGTATTTCGTCAAGTTTGTTATAAATAAATTGTTGCAAGTAACCAAATATATAACAAGATATGGACCATGAGCCCGGTATAAATTTCGTCAATCGTTTCCTCTGGGGCGCCTCTCACAAGCATTTTACGAGTTATCGCCCGAGAGGGACTAGGTCATGAAAATCTTTTAGCGATAGATGCTCCCGTCTGGCTTCTGCGTTACACCCTTCAGGTCATCTTCCCTACGGTGGAAATATTGTCAGCTGACAATGTATCCAGCTGACAATGATACAGCTAGCTGACATTATTAATGTTTCATAAAAGCATATAAACTGTCATCTGTCATCTCAATTGAGAGGAAAAAACTAAAAAAAAAAATTCATGATACCAACTCTAACAACCATTTTACGAGTTATCACCTGAGAGGAACTTGGTTATTGAAATCTGTTGTTGGCTTGCGGACCAATATAGATGTTCGCAGTCATTTGGGCAGCCCGCCTGGCGGCAATAATCGCCCCTGCGAAAGAACAGAATAAGGTTGTGTTTCGATGAGTGAGTAAGTTACGCCCGATCCCATTTGTGTATCCCTTCCCAATACCTCATCCTTAATTTTGTTATGGTCGCCAGCGCATTTACAGCATCTGTGGCTTTGCTTGTGTTATGATGACGGTAGCCACCTACCATCAAGTGAAATGTCAGCCTGTCTGACGACTTTTACATAAAATTACAATAAAAAAAAATTAAGTCTTAATTTAAATCTAACTATAAGAAGAATGATAATTTAAGAAACAAGATTACTTTAAGCTCCGTCATAAGTATAAGTAACTATTTAAAAAGTTACAAAATATTTCATAAAAGGCACAGAAATTGTCATTAAATAAGTTAAAATTATTCATTTACATAAAATATGTGTATGGTACGAAACTTACCTTCTGAGTATTATTTAATTGTATCACTATATTTTTCTTTATGTTAGGCTGTCAGACAGGCTGACTCATCCACTTTATGGTATTGGCTACCGTCACCAATAACATAAGCAACGTCAAAGCTGCTGCAAGCGCGCTGCCGACTATAGTAGGATAGTATGGGATTAGGAGGGGGATAGGGAAATGGGCTCTGGCTTCCCTTACTCATTCACCGAAACACGGCAGCACACGTGCTGTTATTTCACTGTGGTCTTATGTAAAGGGGTGGTTACTGCCGCCAGACGGGCTTCCCAAATGACTGCGAAACGCAGTGTGCCCTGCCACTACTTTCCAGATCCAGACCAGAGCGAAATTTGAAAGGTTAATTTTTCAAAGTTGACCCAGCCGGGAATCGAACCCGGGAACCCCAGAACCATCCAACGTGCTCTTCAAATTTTTTTATTTTAATTCATATTTTTAGTAATTTCAAAAGGTTTTATTCAACCTTAAAAAATGTTTTTAATAAGTATAAGGAAATAAAAAAATAACTTTGATTCAAACACGGAACAACATAAACATTTAGTTTGATTATTCATTGTAGTTCTTTTGTGGATACTAACGATTTAAAAAAAAATCAATACACAGTCATCTTGTAGGCAATTTTATTTTAATTATCTCATTATGATTCGAAATTTAATTTCCATAGCGTCCATTGAACACTTGTTCTTAAGGTGATACACAAAATAAAAATGAAAAAAATGTCTCCGCCCGCCGGGGCGGAGTCCAGATCGATGCGCCCCGCTCCCCTCAACACAAGACGGCATTCTGTGTGTAAAAGTAAAACAAAGAATTCATTGAGTCGCATCGCGCTTTAATATTTATTTATTTGTAGTACTTTTTATTAGGTACAGCTAAATTTGCTACGCCTTAGTAGTGTACATGTTTTGCTATTATTATACAATATGTAACTCTAATAATAATAAATAATAATCCAAGTGGCAAAAAAATTAAGTGAAAAAATCTTTTTTTTTAAATTAAGTGAAAAAAATTTGAGAATGTTTGCTTTTCAATTTTTTGACTAAAATCTTATTAATATTAATTTTAATTATTAACACTATTATTACACTTAATTATTATCAATTTTAATCACTAGCAATCTCATTCTTAGTCTGTAATTTTAACCATTTTTGTATTTCTAATCAAAATCCATTTATAAATCTGAATATATTTTGAATATAATGATTACAGTAATTTAAACAACAAATTAGAACAATATAATTGGCAGATATTAGAAATAACACACAACACCATACATTATTTTATCCAAAATATCTAAAATAGTAGGTATATAGAGTGGCTAATGTAACTTTAGAATGTTGCCCCGTCCGTGATTGAACACCAGCTTTTATTGCCAGTACTAATTATCAATCTACCCACATTTTTATTTATCACACTTCTTTGTTGGCGTTGACAATATAAGTTTGTAATGTTTACACATATATGTATTATAATTATAACATTTAATGTTTTAAATTTTCTTGTCACGCGCGTACAAGTAATTGCGCATCCGCTCGCTCCCGGCACATTCGCGCCCGCCGCCGCCGCTTTATTTTTTAGTGCAATGGAGAACACCAATGTTTTTTTTTCAGGATATCTACAAAATAGGTGGGTCAAAATCACCAAGGTGGCAAATCACCTTCGCCAGTAAATAAATGATTAAATTCATATATTTTTTTAATAAATTAATGTTTGTAAATATTTAAATGTGTTCACATTGACTATATATCACACAACATACTTCAAAAGTTAAACATATTCAAAATTATTTAAAGAAATAAGTACAAAAAGTCATTTCGAGAACGCGTCCTAAGTAACATTTCTTAGAAACAAACTCTGGGAATCAACATAAAATAAAATAAATTTAACGGTTTTCATTACTTATTGGCCCTCAATTTTATCTGATATCACGTTATGGTAAACATTAATAAAAAATAAAAAGAAATTGAAGAAAAAAAAGTCGAAATATTATGTCCGACAATGTAAGCATCATTTCAGTGAACGCAGTTTTAATCGACGAAAAAAAATGTATTATTGAACGCAGCCTCTAGGTGTCTATGGCACAGTTGTAGGGGAAGATGTAAACAAAGTGGCTGTTATGAGAACTATTCGCCGATAAAATTAAAAATAAGTAGTAAGTATCTTTCGATTCATTATTTACAGTGCGTACATCAATAAGTCGTCATACCGGGAATGCATTTATTACCTTGGAATATTGAAAAACACTACGTTTTATAGTGTTTAAAAGAAATTATAACCTCAAATATTTTACATTAACCAAGCCAGACATGATGTCAAAGATGGCTGCTGTAAAAATAGCCGCTTTAATTTGAAAAAGTCATTTCGGGAACGGTCATTTCGAGAACGTTACCGGACATGACGGAGCGTTATCGAAATGATGATGACGTTTCCGAAATGACTGTTTAGTTACTAAATTGCAATCTGCTATTACTATTCATTATTAAATTTAGTGTATGTTGTGTTAAATACAGTTTTTAATTAAATGTTTAATTTTTTAGCAATATGGAGTCTCAAGAAGCTGGAAAAAGAACAAAACGTCCGAAAAAGCAACTTAACAAAAATAGTTCATCCTATTTGCGCGAAAGAGAAAAAACTAATGCCAGAAAAAGAAAATATTTAGATAATATGACAGATGAACAGAGAGGTTAAAAGGGCTAAAGATAGAGCATATTATCAGAAAAAAAGCTGAAAAGAAAGTTAAGAACATTGCTTAGAAGACCGAGAGAGAAAAGCGAAAGCAGAGAAAAAAATGGAAAGAAGCGTAAAAAAAATACACAGAAAAGAAGAAGGAATTATCAAATATAATAATAAATACACCGCCACATTCCGATGATGATATATCTGCAACACCTTCAGTGAGGAAAACAGTAGGAAGAAAAATTGTGCGGAAAGATAGAGCTAAAGCATACCGTAAAATAAAACAACAGGAAAAAACAATCGCTAAAATTAAACGTAAATATAAAACTTTAATTAAAAGACTAAAATGAAAAGAAAAAAAGTACAGGAGAAAGCTCGAATACCTATTACTCCTAACAGCAAAGTTAACGCACTGATTAAAAACATCGACGTACCTTCTGAAGTACGCAAGAATCTATTATTTAACGAAGTTCTTATTACACAATTACAAGAAAAAGCTGATAGTTTGAAAAAAAATTCCAAAGACAGGGAAGCCTTCCAAAAATGTGTTAGTGGAGATATAGTAAAGAGTACAAGTTGCTTTATATGACCAAAAAGTTTTTGCCAAAAGAGAGGACGACCAATACGTCGATTCTAAAGTCTGATGCTAAAGTTCGTGAGATTGTTTTAGAAGCTGGTACATCTTACAGTCAAGGCAAGGAAAACCTACATCCTAATTTAATATCCACTGGAACATTTTTATTAATTAAAGTACCTACTCAAAAGAAAAATATCAATTACAGATATTATGTTGCCATCTGTCAGACAGGTGTCGATGAAGATGATGGATAAATCCTAGTAACTTTCTTGAGTTCAGCGCGTAACAGTGCCAAAAAATTTAAGTTAGTGTCAAACTATGTATCATATATTGCATTCGAGCAAATAATTAATATCATTCCTACGCCATTACTGAAAAGAGAAAGAAATCGAGAGTATTATTACTTCGATACTGATATTGAAGTTTTCGAAAATTTTTAATGTTTATCTTTTCACATATTCTTGTGTTCTATTAATGTAATTAAGAAAACTTGTTTTTGTTTAAAATGTTACTTACAATTTTACTAGAACTATTACATGTTATTAATGGTTTCATTATCACCATCAACATAAAGTTTAATGTGATTATAAAGAATTGTACTTGGCAGGGTACATCATCAAAAGACTGTAAAGAAGTGATTTAAGCTAAGTAAAGTTACATTTATGTTTAGAATAAACCTTATGCCAAATAACTAAATAACAATAACTTGTAAACATTTGATTTTATTATAATAAACCCTAAAATGCATTCACATCCTCATTCAGGCAACACACGCATCCTTTCGTGAACAACTCATCATTTCCGGGAACATCACTAAAATCACAGAAAATACATCAAATTTTTAGTATTTAAACAAACTCCATGGGAATATTTAAAAAAGAGAAACTTTTTATAACTTCAGCTAATTTATTTATATGCAGGTCTGCCATATTTTCATATTTACATAATTGAATACATAGAGATAGTTACATAGCTTCGTTTGTTGCGGTATTTTGCTTCAAAACGCTTTTATTTGCAACTTTATTAAAATGTTTTAATTTCATAATATTAACTACATACTTCCTTTATTGTAAAGTGTAAAAAAGAAATATTAAAGTTATTGTTGAATTTTATACAAACTTTACAAAAACGTTCTCGGAATGATTGTTTTCAACGAAAGCTTTCTTTAAAAATAATATTACAAGAAAAGTAATTAAATCTATGCTTGCCTAGCGTAAATATGGTATATACACAAGTTAACTGATGGTATAAGCTCATCATCAAAATAATAGCTGACAATTATATTTATCATAAAACAGTAATAAAATAACAGTTACCTGTAACTCGAGAAAAAATAATCTGTTTTTATTTTTTTCCTATCTTCAAAAATGACTGAGATATTAAACCAGAACGGCTTCCGCGGCAAAATCCGACAAGCGACCGCGCTAACGTATGACGTCACTCCCTGACTCTACATAACATACCTTCATACTTTAGCTCGTTGCGCTCGCAGTCTCGCTATAAATTTAATAAAAAAATTTTATACTGGATCACTAAAAAGGTTAAAAAATATTGTATTGTGCCTATGTGTACCAACTCCAGTGTAAAATCACCCCGAAAATTGTTTTTTTTATGTACCAGGCGGTAATATTCGGAAAAAGTGGTTAAAAGTTGTGAAAAGAGCAGATCCTCTTAAAGCCTCTAGTTACGTGCATTGTTATGAAGATCATTTCGACGTACATCCAAAAGTGTTTCTTTTAAGAAATAGACACCTAACCTAAAACTGTAGTTGAATGTGCAGGGTGCAGGCCAATGTCCTCGCGAGTGGCGCGCGCGCCTCGACACGCACCTAGGGTTGAGTTGGTCTTGGAGATGACTTTTTGTTTTAAAAAAGAAACTAATGTGTATATATATAATAACTTTTATAAAAAAAAATTTACATAAAAGATACACAATACTTTAAATGCTTAATACATCCTTTACATTGATCATACCCAAACTAAATAACATCACTCAGTTTATTTGCTATAAAGGATGAAATGAACTTTTTGGTTTTGTACCTAATAAAAAGGGCAATATTTAAAAATGAAATTAAGAAAATGTTTGTCCCCCTGCCATTTGACACTCGACAAAAACAAACAGTTGCCTTTTAATAAAACTTGATTGAAATACTAACATAAGTACATGAGAAGTTACACATTTACTTACTTATTCAGTTTTATTCCTCGCATTTCAGCGGCTACATAATCACCATTCTCAGACAAATATCGCGCAACCATAAAAATGTCGACTTTTGGTAGGTCCGACTGTCCTTTTACAAAACCCTCTTCCATCACTATGTTTATTTAATAACAATAATATTTAAAGTAATTGCTAACACAAACACTTAAAATAATAACTACAAACCACAACAATCAAATTTTATGAAAATAAACACTCAGCATTACTTGCAATCGGACAAGGACTGTAGGTGTATGACGTCATCGCGGTGGTGCGCGAATGAACGCAAATTTTAAAAAGCGGTGAAATTTTACAACGCTATAACTTTGGAAATCCTGGCCCGATTTATTGATTTATTGAATTTTTATAGTAATATTTGGATGTGTTTGTGTTCTCCATTTGATATTTTTTTAATTTTTTTCTATTTCAAATTTGTAAGTTTTTAATAAATGCCATATACATAAAAATTAAAAGGACTTTTATTTATACCTCATTTATGAATTAGTAAAACATTTCATTATAATAATATAAAAAATATAGGTATATATAAAAATTCAGTGCTACTCATAATACACAAATAATATTTAACTAAAAAATAAAGTGACAAGTAATAAGCAGGCTAATAACTCGCCGACATGCCTGAGATGAACTACTATTCTGGGTGTACTATGCTATTACTTTGTAGTATTGAATTTGAGAATTCTTTGAGCAATAGACCATATAAATGTAGTTTCAACTTTCACTGCTAAATTTTAGCCGATTGTTACTGAAATGAGTTTACACAAGTGCTTACATGGAATTACTCTTATGAAATATATCTGCAGCATTTTGTAATTCTGTCAATACTTTGTCCGATTCCTGATGAATAGGTGATTCAATGGTTCGAGTACTCGAACACGGATTACTGAAAAAAAAAAAAAAAAGTTAGCGTAAATCGATGGAAGTACAAATAAGAATTAATACATCAGAATTCGGCCCCTACTAGTCTATAAAAATAGAAAAAATGAAACCGGCTTCATATACAAACTAGCTTCCGCTCGTTGCCGCGGGCTGCGCAGCCCGCGGGGGGATAGCCCTTTCGGGGGTGGGGAGGGGAAGAGGGGGGAGAGGGTGTCAATGGATTGTCCTCGTTGAGACCTTTCAAACGATACCCAACACGGGGGTCTACTCGCAACAGTTACCGACGGTCTACCGAGTAGACCGCAAATGTCAAATTGTGATATTTGGTCTATTGCAAAAAATCCGTCTCCCGGAGACCTCTTATATGAGTACCAACACGGTGGGTCTACCTGCTACTATTTCCGAGAAAGTCCAAAAATGTGAAATTTGAAATTTCGTCGTGACCAAAAAATTCCTCTCCCCGAGACCTCTTCTTACATAAGTACCAACATGGTGGGTCTACTAAGGGTCTAATAAGTATGAAAGAATTAAAAAAAATACAAAATGTTATATATGCTTATTATATGTATATATTCTTATTCACATATTATATTTCGTATTTTTATTTAGTAGAAAAATTTGATATTAAAATTTCTATTTCATTAATTATTACAGCAAGAATAATAAACTAATACCTATGTTGTTGGAATGTTTTATTTTTAACTATAAATGGATACTTTTATTTTATGCATTTACATGATACTTACTAAAACTGTAACAAAATAATTCTTTTAAATCTAATATTCTTTAAACAGATTTAAATGATTAGAAAGTAGTGAGCATAATTTAAACATTCCAATTTCATTTTTATCTTTTACTTTACAATTTTTTATTCCTTACTAACTTCAGATTGACATTATTTTTTTATAATTCTTGATGGTATTGATCTTGATGGTAGGTAGTAATAGTTACTTTATAACACAAGTAACGAAACAAAATGCCTATGCTAAAAAAATCCGTCTCACCGCGACCTCTTAAATGAGTACCAACACGGGAGGTTGCGACGCACCGCTCCTGAGATATTTTCAAAAAAAGTTAAAAATGTAAATTTCGAAATTTCGTCTCCACTAAAAAATTCGTCTCCCCGAGACTTCTTCGACGACCCCAAACACACCCCTGATGCATTGCGCCGTTTCCGAGTTACGACCGGGGGGGTTCGAGGGGGGTTCAAAATTTTCACTTTTACTTTGTTCGGGCAGACCCCGTGCCGCCGCTCCGGACCACTCCGCGACGGATCGACCGCCGTCCCTTCGTCGGCGAAAGAATCTCTTTGATGTGTGTTTTTTGCATAGAGGAGGTCCGAAGGGGGAAGAGCAATGGTGTCAATGGATTCAAATGATACCCAACACGGGGGGTCTGCCCGCTACGAACACCGACGGTCTACCGAATAGACAGCGATTGTCAAATTGTGACATTTGGTCTATTGCAAAAAATCCATCTCCCCGAGACCTCTCAAATGAGCACCGACACGGGCGGTCTGCGACGCACCGCTCCAGAGATATTTACGAAAAAGTCCAAAAATGCAAATTTCGAAATTTTGTAGCGACCAAAAAGTTCGTCTCCCCGAGACGTCTCCGAAGACCCCAAACGCGACCCGGCTGCGTCGCGCCGTTTCCGAGTTACGGCAGAGGGGGTTCGAGGGGGGTGTCAAAATTTTCACTTTTCGTCGCTCCGACATACCCCTCGCCGCCGCTGCGGCGGATCGACCGCCGTCTCTTTTCTATAAAAGAACCTCTTTGAAGTTTGGTTTCGTATGGAGGGGGAGGTGGAGGGGAGGTCGAGTGAGCTAAATCCAAATCCCGTCGGAGCCATCGGAATCCATTCGCCGTGCCCATTCGAAAAAGCCCAAACACGGGATGTTTCAGTCGAACCGCCTCCGAGTCCCGATCGGGGGGGGCTGAGGGGGCGGGGGAGGATCCGGAGGGCGGGGTGACGGTAACTAATTGAAAGGCTTCGTACTTTCGCAACCCTCCGATGACCTTTGCCGCCCTCCTCCAGCGGCGAAAGATCCCTAACAGAGTGCGATTTTGTACGGAGGGGGTCCGAAGGGGAGGAGGTGGGGGGAGGGCGACAGTCCCGGACGACGGACTTCCACGGGCGTTGGTCATCCGCCAAAGTAACCGCCGCCATAACTCTCACCGTTTCGGAGCTGCGGGGATTCGAAAATCCGGACGGTTGTATGGAGCTTAAAAAAAACGTATGGGGGGAGAGGGGGGGGAGGGTCGCGATGTGGTCACCCCCGATGACCCTCTATGACATTCCGCAAAACCGGGTCCTTCTCGGGTTGATAGTTTCCGAGATCCCGTCGCCGACTTTTTACCAGGTCAACATCCTCAACATCTCGGATTTTCCTGGGTGGTTTTGGGGAATCCCCTCTCCGATCCGCTACAGAGGGGAATCCCCAGGTGACTCCTTCATATCAGAACAAAAATGTCAATGATAAGTAGTGGTAATTCGGTTTTATGGTATATTAATTAATTAATTAATACTAAAAAAGTATTAGCTGATTGATTCAATTCAAGAAGAAAAAATATTTCGAATTGTAATACAGTTTGTCTATTCCCTTGCATTATTATCACGGTTTACATGTTTGAATTCATCGTTATAAAATTCGGTTTACCTTTTATTATTTTCTAATGTTGGCGAAAAAGAATGAAGTTTCTCAGGTAATGGCGACTCCACTTGATTTTGTTCGCTTGAACCTTGCGCTCGTGGCATTGATATTACATATTTTATTTTCGCGTAGTAATCTGCAATGGGTAAAAAAATGTTACAAAAAAGAATAAATTATCATGTGTAAGCGCTTACTTATCTAAAGATAAACAAATAAAAATATATTATTGTTATAAGTATGTGCATTAAAAAAAAAGCTATTATATTGACATTACAAAGAGATAGTTAAATTTTATTTATTTGTTTATATTATATGTTGTTAGCAATTCGATTTCTAATCTCGGTGATAAAACCAATAAAAAAATCATATATAAAAATCCAAGTACTTTCATGCTGCTATCTGGTGCACATATTGGGAAATGTGATTCTAATACATACAAAACAAAGATACAAATTTTGTTACTAAAAATCATAGAGCGTAATAAATTGTTAAAAATGAACGTTCTTACCTTTTCTTTTGTCTCAAATTACTTGTATTTTTTTTTAAACGTTTCAAATTCGACTTTCTTTTCTTATAATTTTGGAATTCTTGTTTGTTTCCCATCTTTCAATGTTTTTAGTCACTAAATTATCCCTAAGACGAATTATAAAGTTTAATAATATTATTATAAAGTTTATTCACATATATTTCAATATTTATCTTTATTATCGGGAGCAAAGAGCGCCAAGCACAGGTCCGTCGTCGGCTATGGCCACGAGCAACTGGGCGTAACACGAAGCAGTTACAAGCGCTATTGCTTCTCCACGTGCGAAACAGAAACAGATAGAGCGCTCTTGCGTCTCGAAACAAATAACGTAAGCGCCCGTTGTTAAAATATCAATTATAAAAAAAAGTAAATCACACAAACATATTTTAGTCTAAACAAATGATAAAGAATTGTATTTACTTTGTGTTTACTAACTTTTATCAGTCTAATATGGCACTGTTTAAATACAATTTGTGATAAATTAAAATTAAAGGGGTTACTTTAGAATTTTTTTCTGTCGAGAAAATTTTAAGCTATCGTGTTTTGGCTCTAAACAAATGTTGAATTATGTAGTCAAATAACCTATATCAGAAAATTTTAATTTTGTGCTAAGCAAATCCTGAGATAATTGCAATCAAAGAAACACTTTTTTCTTACATATCCTCTTAAAAGACTGCATCCGCGAAATCGGATTTAATCGTCGTCAATTTGCATCTTTATCTTATTTATCGTACGATTTTAATTGCAGATGTTGTTACGTAAGACAATTCATAAATGTAATGTTATACATATTATTTTGATTGAAATATTAACTAGTAGTAGCCAGTAGAGCTAGTGGTTTTAAACAGAAAATCATACATTCGATACGACGAGCCGTAGGGTGAGTGGTTAGGATGCTTGATCTATTCTAGGGTTCCCGGGTTCGAATCCCGGCAGGGTCAACTTTAAAAATGAAATTTTCTGGAAAGGCACACTCCGTTTCGCAGTCATTTGGACAGCCCTTATGGCGGCAGTAACCAGCTGGTTGTGTTTCGGTGAGTGAGTAAGGGATGTCAGGGCCCATTTCCCTATCTTCCTCTTAACGCCTTACCCTTAATCCTAATCGGTAGCGCACTTGCAGCATCTGTGGCGTTGCTTGTGTTTTAGGCGACGGTAGCCACCTACCATCAAGTGAACCGTCAGCCTATCTGCCGATCTTAACATAAAAAAAATATATTTATATTTGGCCGCTGTTTTCTGGGAATTTTATATTTATCGTCAAGGGAAGAAGCAAAAGCGTGGAGGGGTTTGCTATTGACAAAACTATCATCAACTACCTGTCAACTATCATATTTGTATATAGCTCCACTATTGGACATAGGCCTAATCCCAATATTAGAATTACAGGCTAACTGCGGAATAGTACGATAGGATTTCGGGTGTTTTGGAAGTTTTTTAACCTTTTGAGAGTTACAAGTTTCAACATAGGGCTTTCCTTCGCCATTAGATTCGCATTATAAAAGATAATGCCTCCGTATCACCTTTTACAATGCTTTAGCTGTATTTCTGAGCTCATACAACCCAAATCTTTTCAAAGTTCAAATGAATAGGCATCTTCTGGGTGAGCTTACTCTATCGTCAACCTCATTTTTCCTAAGATGCTGGCCAAGAGCAAACGCATTTTTAATAAACAAAAAATAAAAATTAATTTGAGAAAGTTATATATCTATCTAATCTACGCATAAAATCTAAAGAATTCTTGGAAATTTTAGCCTGATCGAGAGCAAAATCTGCATCTGCCATTTCAGCAGCCTAGAGGAATGTGTGAATACTTAAGGTTTTGTGATCATAACGAGATTTTTAGTTAAAAACGAGACCTCAGGCAGGTATTTATAGGTGAAAGATAAACTCCTTTTTATTTATTCTGTAGACGATACAAATATGACACAAATTCCTATATCAATATTTAGTATACATACATATATAAAAGTGGGAACATTCCGAGATAAATTTTAACAAAGGCACAACTTATTATGGATTGTTCCCATGAAAAATTAACTGGTAGTACCTCATTATATTTGTAATTTTCAAACCTATCACTACCATTATCTTCCATTCAGTGGCTTTAAAGGAAATGCAGAAAACAATGTTCATTAAACGAATACCAAAGTAAGTAAGTCCAATAATTGCTGCGACCATTTAGACGTTGCATAAAAGCATTGAATTGAAAACAATTTGTCGGTGCACCCTTTAGGAGCTGCTTTAGAAAACTAGACATTTCCAAGGGCCCGCTTGGATCGTTCTGATACCTCGTTAGTTATCTTGCGTTGCTACTAAATAATTGTAGCAGAATATCTTCGAGCAAACGATACAGCCAACAATGAGCTCAAACATCATTTATACAAGGCACAAAATTCGACTGAAGGCGAAGTATACCCAGAGGACGATGTTAATAAGATTTCTAACTTATCAGTTGGAAATAGAATTGAATATGAAACGCGTAATTTTCTTTTTTATACAACACATTAAATTTGTTATTTTGAACCCAACGCTGGTGTTATTAAAGTTAAATATGAGATAGGGGGTCCCGCGGGTGTTCCTTTTGAAGATATTCTTCTCGGTACGGAAGCGGGACCAATTTACCTGTCGGCGGACTTTATTTACTACTATTGAGTGATATATTTACAGACAAATGTGATGTTTGAAACGATTCGCTAGGTGTACGTGATATTTCTTGGCGATTTTCACATTCGATACCCTGACAAGAACCGATGCCTCTATACTGAACTATTTCATTGAATTCTTTTTATATATCTGTGAAGATATTCTCTCTGAGAGCACTGAAATTCTTGACATATTGCCGACTTTTCAAAGGCCGTTAGATGGTGCAGAAATGTGAGCAAAGGTTTATAAATCGTTGTGGGTTTTAATTTATGTTTTGGCGTTTTTTAAGCTGTTAAAATTACCCTTGCGCTTGTGACATAAAAAGTGTCCTTTTTATGTCTCGATAAGTACATGCGTACCACTGTAATTTTAATTTTGATGTCTTGTGAATATTTTTAAATTTTAATTTAATTATCACACCTATCTATTTCATTCTTATATAATATATACATTTAATAAAATCGTAAACGAGCCGTGTCTGTACATTAAATATTTTATTTAAAAAAAAAAAAAAAAAAAAAAAAAAAAAAAAAAAAAAAAAAAAAAAAACTATAAGTATGTATTTTTTGTAAGTATTTAACGTTGTATCTACTCGTGTTACCGAGGTCAAAAAAATTGTTTATAGAATTTTTGTCTGTTTTCCTGTACGTTTGTGCACGCTAGTCTCAGAAACGGCTTAACCGACTTGAATGCGGTTTTCACTGATGTATTGTAGCAAGCTTCCCGTAGAATTTAGTGTTTGTTTCATTCCAATCGGTTTACAAACAAAAACTTTACGCGCTATACCGTATACCACGCGTACGAAGTTGCGGGCTCAGCTAGTTAAAGAATATATATATTATCAAAATTTCACTAAAACAATTCCACATTAATATTATTATATTCATTAAACAAAACCATAAATACCTTTGTATGTTTATATGAGAGACTATTGAATCTTAATCGCCTTCCTTTTTTTAAAAATAAATATTTTAAGATAAAAATAAATAATTAAAGAAATTAAATAAAATTAAACATTTTCATGGTTATTTAGTAATTAAACTAAAAAGTTAACATAGTAGCTAACTAATAGTGGCCTCGGCGCCGAATATGGTTTTGTACCATTCGGAGTCGAGACACTCGGTCCGTGGGGCCCTGCAGCAATGAGCCTCTTCAAAGACATCTCGAAGAGGCTTATTGATGCGACGGGAGACCGAAGAGCTGGCACTTTCCTCGGCCAACGTATTAGTTTGGCCATTCAACGAGGAAATGCTGCCAGCGTACTTGGTACAATGCCGCAGGGTCCATTTTTATATTATTAGTTTTAATCAATTTAGTATTAATTTATTTTTAGATTAGGTAATTTTAGTTTTTATTATATCTATATTTGTAATAATTATTTTAAAATTTGGATTTTGAAGATACTGATAAGTTTAGCCTGGATTACCGTACAATGAAACTGTTTTGTATTGCCCTAAATAAAATTAATATAAAAGTTTATAGGAATTTAACTGTGGCATCAATTCAAACTGATTGTTAAGTACTCCTGACTAATTGTTTATTGACTAATTGTTAGTAATTAGTTAATAAAGTTAATAAATTATATTTAAAAAAAAGTTAACTAAATGTCTTGAAACTAGAGTACAATGTAGATAGAGTTAAACTCTACAGAGTACGTAGAAATGACTACTAATTCTCTTAAAAGCGAATACTTTTCTTTGTACACTGTGACAGCTATAAATCGTAATTAGCTCGATAAGTTTTAATGACACCAATTAAATAATCATAAAAAATGCCGATGCGTCTCCCATTTGTTAATATATTACTACATTGCGTGCTTTAAGGTAATATTATTTATAGTTTTATGCACAGTACTAGCCTACAGAAAATTAATGCATGCCCCGGGTTCAGTGTCGACACATATCACCTATAATGATATTTTGAAAACCACGTCGGATTAGGGATATATATCAAGAGGTTATCCTAATCCAAAAAGGGCAATAAAGCATGTCAATAATATTTAATACATATTAAAATTAAAACTAAAGTATGTTACAGAAAAAATTCTTTCAATAGCTCTTTCAAACCAGGTTCTATAAACTGAACCTTAAATGATATGCTATAAGATTGTTACTTGCTATAATATGTACTTCTATTTAAGATGTAAGTATATAAAGCAATTACAAGTATTGTCTATGGAAAAAAATAACATTGTAATTTGGCTGTTAAGGGCTTCACTGAGGCAAATGACATTTACTATAGAACTCGCTGGCGGCGAAGACAATTCAACAGGCCTAGAAATGGTGTTTTTTTGTTTTTATCATTAGAACATTACACAAAATAAAATTTTTTATTAATAAATTTTTTTCATCTGATATTAACTTATTAATAGGTACAGGATTCATATGCGTGCAATAAGCCGTTTTCGAGAGAATTTTCAATAAAGGTCAAATTCTTCTTGTGTTCTAACTTTTTTTGTGGAGTTTCCTATTACTTTAACGAAAATTCTAATTAATACAATTGGTTCTTCACATGTTTAAGTATAATATTTTTTTTTTCAAAGCAATTGTCTTGTCTATTTCTTGTAACATCTTCATTAAACAATGGATATTTTTAGTATTTAGCGTTTGTCTCCCCCTTAAACAAACTACGTGAAAAGCTCGTAGTTTTATGTTATTTGTGTAGTTTAATGTAGTTTTACAGATTGTTTATTTTATTGTAAAATATGCCACGTCTGTTATATTCTTGCTCGTAACACATTACATTTTTAGTAGGTTTAATTACTGCACGCGTGCTGTTGTGTTTCGGTTATTGAATAAGGGACACCGAGATCTTTTCCCCCTGTCTTCTTATTTTTTATCTTGCAACCTCTTGCAATCCCTATGGCATTTTAGCCATCTTTTCTTATGTTAAGTTCGTCAGACAGGTTGACATTCTACTTAATGATAGGTGGCTACCGTCGCCTACAAGTAATTTGGTGGTTTTAGTGAGGATAAGGGATTAGGAAGGGACAGGACTCACCTACCATATAAAGTCACAGTCGAGGCTGTAAATTGAAGCGAGTGTATGATGTAAGTATGGTTAGACTGTGATAAAGTTGATCTTTAGACTACCTGCCGACTTTTAAAGGACATTTAAATCTTTATGTACGAATAATTTTGTGAGTCTCTCTATGCCATTTGAATAGAATTCGAATCTTAAACATAAGTCCAATAATTGTTTTTAAAAAGCATGTTTTAATTTATGGTCATGTTTAAATAACATAATAGTGCATATTGATTTCAGTCGTTATCTCACTAGACCAATTTTGATGAATTTCGGTATGAAAGTAGCTTTTATTATTATTATTATTCATTTATTTATTTCTTTTCTTAATTTTAAATTTTTTACAATATATATGTGTATATAAAAACAATAAATATTATAAAAAACTTAAAATTAGGTGTCCACTAGTAGCGGGGCAAGGCCCAAGCTACCGGTGGTTAGGGCTGCAGAGTGAGGAACCTCCTGACAATGCGTGCCGTGTCAAGAAGTACCGCCTTCTGTATCTGTCCCTTGATCCAGCCATCTAGTGAGAGCCTCTTAAGATGTTGGTCGAGGCTCTTCGCTATAAGACCGTTCGCCGATAATTGTCGAATCGACGTCCCACATGGCGGTCACCTCGTGAGCCAAGTCGATGTACTTGGTAAGTTTTTCTTTTTCGGCTTTCACGAGGTTTTCGTCATGCGGAATAGCATGACGAAATTATTATTATTATTATTATTATTATTAAAACTCTTTATTTGTACTATAATACATAAAAAAAGAATAAAAAAAAAAGAAAGAAACAACAAGTAATAGCACAAAAGGCGGCCTTATCGCTTCATAGCGATTTAACCCCGGAGAAAGTTGTATTTTAGGAACTAAAACTTCATTTTTTTTTAAATGTTATGTCGACAGACAGGCTGACGGTCCACTGGATGGTAGGTGGCTACCGTCGCCTATAACTCAAGCAACGCTACAGGTGCTGCAAGTGTGCTGCCGACTACAGTAGGATTAGGAGGGGATAAGGAAATGGGCTCTGACATCCCTTACTCACTCACCGAAACACAACAGCACGTATATGCTGTTATTTCACGGTGGTCTTCTGTAAGGGGGTGGTCACTGCCGCCAGGCGGGCTGCCCAAATGACTGCGAAAGACAGTGTGCCCTACCGCTACTATTATTTATTACCACTTAATTTATTTATTGAAGACAAGTTACATTTAATGTAAAAATTATATAACAACATGTAAACTTAATGTAAGTGAAAAGAATAAGTTCATTGAAGTCGATATTTTTTGTTGACGACACATTAAGCGCCAGCATTATCCTTCATTCCAAGTTTACAAAAACAACGCCAACTCTTACCAAACAAATGATCGGACATATTTTTCAGAATTGAGCGCGTCAGTACGTGAGATATGAATTAAATGATCACAGATAGCCCTCGGCCCTTGTAATGGGATCGTATATCTTTTTAATTGGATGACTTTTTTTGCTGGAACACATTCTTTATTGGGAGGTATGTGAGAAAAACGCATTCTCGAATGTCTGTCATTAGTCGTAGTTTATTGGTGGAGGTTATAAGTTACAAACGCAAAGCGAAAGCAAATTCATTCATAACCAGGTTAGTTCAAAATATGTGCATCCTACGATTTTGTTCATTAAGGGGGAGACAAACCCTAAATACTAAAAATATCCATTGTTTAATGAAAATGTTACAAGAAATGGACAAGACAATTGCTTTGAAAAAAATATATATTATACTTAAACTTGTGAAGAACCAATTGTATTAATTAGAATTTTCGTTAAATTAATAGAAACTCCACAAAAAGAGTTAGAACACAAGAAGAATTTGACTTTTATTGAAAATTCTCTCGAAAACGGCTTATTGCACGTATATGAATCCTGTACCTATTAATAAGTTAATATCAGATTAAAAAATTGTATTAATAAAAATTTTTATTTTGTGTATTGTTCTAATGGTAAAAACAGAAAAACACCATTTCTAGGCCTGTTGAATTGGATCCGCCGCCAGCGAGTTCTATAGTAAATGTCATTTGCCTCAGTGAAGCCCTTAAAAGATGAAAATTACGTGTGTATAATACTGCCGGTCAAGTTGAATGAAAAAAAAATGTTCAGTCACATTAAGGGCGCGTTCCCGCTATGTCGTAACGATTAATTTATCGTCGGACGACTGTCGTTTCTAGCTGTTCCCATATAAACGACTGTATGTCGTCATTGGGTCGTCGAAATTTTTTATCGTTGAAAGACTGTCGTATCTAGTTGTTCTCATTGAACTTGACGACATTTTATCGGTTCACGACAATCGCCTTCTTGTTTGCACATCAGTCGCTTATACGTTCTTTTGGAGATCAGTGGTGTGTGTTTGCTTCCGAGTACAATGGACGCACAAAGTGAGCCGAGTATTTTTTATATTTTTATCGTGGCTACGACATAATATGTGCAGTCACGTACCTATTATGTATTTTTTATCGTTTTACGACTGTCGTATTAGCCGGTCCCACTGTCTCGATAATTTGTCGTCATAACAAGAAAAAGTCGTAGACACCTCCATTTAAATATACAAGCCGCGACGCTTTAAATTGCACGACTATCTATCGTAACGACATAGTGGGATCGCGCCCTTACTTTTCTTTAATTCCGTATAACAGATTCAGCTCGATTATACTACAGTTTCTATATAACAATGGAACTCATTTCGCAACTCTCGTCTAGTCCTTTTATTTCTTAAGGTACATTTCTTTCTTATACATAAAATTTTATAGTTTAAAAAGCTCCTAAGTTTTAGTTTTAAGTTTTAAGCTCGATATACATATAGTAATAAATAATCTTAATAACATAATAAATTATTATTCATATTATTTATTTATATTTATGCCAGTCATTACGTCTATA
Organism: Bembecia ichneumoniformis; assembly: GCA_910589475.2. Lineage (NCBI taxonomy): Eukaryota > Metazoa > Arthropoda > Insecta > Lepidoptera > Sesiidae > Bembecia > Bembecia ichneumoniformis. The sequence continues at coordinate 16,460,359 of OU342534.1, read as the reverse complement.
ATAATTTTGTAACTTCATGTTACTATAATGACTTTAAATGAAACGTTTTTTTTTATATTTACTCCTTAAGAATCGATTTTCATAGAAGGTCCAATGGAAATTTTATGAGGAGAGGAATGAGTTATGAGTTATTACATTATCACAGTTGTTCGGATGAGTAGAGACTTTATCCCACGGACCCGCGAATTTTGCTACAATCTCCCTTCTAAGGTGTTTCCATATAGCTACAATATGGGCTTCTTTAAGCAAGCACTAAATAAATACCTGCAGGGTCGGCAGCGCACATGTACCCCCCCTGGTTTTGCTTGTGTCCTCAGGCGACGGTTACCACCTACCATTAAGTGAACCGTTAGCTTGCTTGCCACTCTTATTAATATTTAAATAAAAGTTAAATTAATACAAGCGTTAACTAAAAAGCGTTTATCATCTTCTAAGCAGTTCTACCCAAATCCGATAGATGTCGCTATTGTAGTGTAATAGTGATAACAGATGGCGTGTTTATTTACCCTCTTTTCCTATTGCATAGTCAAAGACAATCATACTTAAGGAATAAATTCCAGTCATGCGCCGGAGCTGACACAAACGCTTTTTTTTCGTTTTGTCAATTGTTTTACGATCTAATAAGTAAAATCGCAGTTAATCGACAACTAAAAGTAGAGTTTTCTGTATTTATTTATTTATTTATTTATTTATTATTACATGGCCTCCAACGAGGCAGGCACCGAACAAAAAAAAATAACCTAGCAGATGCCGCCGTAATTAAAGGAGGCACAGCCTACGCCAATAAAAGTTAAAGTAGCATCCCGGCAATAAAATTAGAATTATAAATTATTTTATTTTAAATATATATTGTATATATATCTTAATAATTATCTTAATATAAATATATATATCTTATTTTAAAATATAAAAATTCCACCTTAATACAACATTTAAATTTCAAATTTTCCCGCCAGCAGCCACTCACTTGTACCACACAAAAAGACAACAGTATAATAGATTAGTACGTCCGAAGTGTCGATGTAATATTTTCTACAGAACAAAGTGTCGACGTGGTGGTCATTATAAATATGTAACAACCGTACGCCGATTTGTAATCTTTGCTGCTCTATGTGCGTTTATGGTGAGAAATCTTTTATGAGAACTTCACTCCTTTTGTGGTGAATGTGAAGGTTAATAAGGTTATTTTGCGATACTTATGAAAGGTGATGCCTTATCCACATTTAATAAAAAGAATATCTTAGAAAAGATTAGGAACATATGAATCTTTCTTATATCTTTCCCTATGCTCGCTGTATTGCAATCATCGAAATATAATATAACGTTAGGATTGCAGTACGTATTATGATTTGTCGGCAGTTCAGTTAACTCTTTGAATGAACTGTCGCATGTTCGTCGATCACGATCAACTTAAATCAACTTATATACTAACTGGTGCACTCGACTTCGTCCGCGTCTCTTTATAAAATATTACTCGCTGATAATGTAGCTTTCTATAGGTGAAAGAATTTTTAAAATCGGTCCAGTAGTTTTTGAGTTTATTCATTACAAACTTACAAACATTTATTTGTATGGAGGGAGTAAGGAGGATGGAGATAGGGGAGTGTGAGTAGCCTATGTTACTCGCTGATAATGTAGCTTTCTATAGGTGAAAGAATTTTCAAAATCGGTCCAGTAGTTTTTGAGTTTATTCATTACAAACATACATTTGTATGAGGGGATAAAGGGGGGGGGGGGGGAATGGAGAAGGGTGAGTAGCCTATGTTACTTACTGATAATGTAGCTTTCTACAGGTGATTTTTTTTAAAAATCGGTCCAGTAGTTTTTGAGTTTATTCAATACAAACATACAAAAACATATACATACAAATCTTTTCCCTTTATAATGTTAGTACAAATGATTGACAGTCTGTCATTGCGTGGTTTTCATGTAAATACTTTAGGGTTTCTCACACATGAAGAGCATGCCTATCCTACTACGAGTAGTCCTTTATTTCAAACCTTCTATTTACCTAACAACTAAATGCAAGGAGGATCACCAAAAAATACGTCATTGCTGACAAAAATACATCCATGTCAACCAATTCTTTGCTTAGCATAGATGCATTTTTTCCTGCAAAAAGCCACGAACCTTCCTCGATCATCGTTCCTTGCATTAGTGAATCCGTTGGATGATTTAGAAGAAGTTGACGGAGAAACAGACAGTAAGTAAGTAAGTAAGTAAGTAAGTAAGTAAGTAAGTAAGTAAGTAAGTAAGTAAGTAAGTAAGTAAGTAAAAATTAAGTATATAACACACAATAATTTCTTTAATCGGTTTACTCAAGCCCAAAGTGTTAGTTGCAACTGATTAAACAGATTGTTAGCAATTTTTATATACTTTTATTATCCAAGTTATTTTAGTATATTGGCAACACTGTCTCTCATGTCTTCGTGGCGTGGTTTAGGTTGTGACAATATTGTGACAATTTGTCTTCATTTAAATAATAAAATATTATCGAATTTGTTCCACAGAATAGAGCTTCTCATCAAACGGTCACCATATTTATTAATATTCATGATATTAACAATTATTTAAAAAAAAAAAAACTCAACCACGAACTCTGTGTTTTTACGACTAAGTGAGAGTTTTATTGAAACAAATAGCATGTTTTTTGGGTAGGGAAAAATATTTTTTTATTTATTTAATTTTTTTTATTTAAGTTTTTATTTATTTATTTAAAATAATTCATTATTCGGGTTACTCAGACCCAACGTGTTAGTAAAATCTTACAAAACCTATTGTTAGTATACATACATAATACAGATATTATATTCATATAATATATACTTTTTTATAATTTAAGACTTACTTCTCTCCACATGCATCATCAAGCATTTAAACACAACAGCACAAGTGCTGTTATTTCACGGTGGTCTTTTGTAAGAGGCCGGTTACTGCCGCCAGACGGGCTGCCCAAATAACTGCGCAGTGACGCAGTGTGCCCTGCCATTATTTTCCAGATCCAGAACAGAGCCAACTTTTATAAGTTAATTTTTAAAGTTTACCCTGCCGAGAATCGAACCTGGAAACCCTAGAACATGACGTTAAGGCAAGCACCATAACCACTCATCCAACCAACGGGCTCGTCGAAATGAAATTAATAATTATGTCCAATCTATTTTAGCTACTCCGAGAACTGAAGCAACCAATGTTGATCATGAAAACCATAACAAGGGTAATTCTTAATAAATAAGATATTTTTTTTAATTCCACATAGCAAAAATAATAGTTTAGAAGTGTAATAAGAAAACAAAACTCAATGTAGCTATTAATAAGACGGTAATGAAAGGCTAGACTCCCGCCGCCATTTGTGTCCAATTAAAGATAAATAAATTGGCACCTCCCATTCGAGTATCAATAAGAGACAAAACCCACGAGAAATCAATTTGTATTACTCGCCGAGGGATTTCGTCAAAGATTAAGTTTCTCAGACGAGACAAATTCAGTCATTCCGTTCGTTATTCTAACTAATTTTATTGTTACAACTAACTATGGGAGTTTCTGGATAAAGTGTTCGCGCCGGCCGAAAGTCTCGAACGTTCAACTCTATCGATGGTAGCCGCGCCCCTTTCCGATTAGTGTCAAAGGAAATGTTCTTATGGTCCTTTATGTTTACAACATAAAGTTTACATTTCAACAGAAATAGCATTTTCAATGGCTTGTTTATAATCTTGTTTACATTTTCTGGTAGATTCGAAATACATCGAGGCGTTTGGCTCCAAGGGAGCAGTCGGTCAAGGGGGTTAGTTGTGCGACAACAAGCGATACGAAAGCGACTCTTCGGAGTCTTTCCGAAGTTATCCGCGACAATGAACCGGCGATACATTAAGGAAATCATTGACGACTTTTGGCAAATTTAACGGTTTCATCGGACAAGTTTGGTGATTTTGGCAGTTATCAGTAAAATAAATCAGTAACAGTAAATAAACAGTAACGCAAGTAACATAATAAATGCGAAAATGAGTTTTTTTTGTTACGATTTCACGCCTTAACTACTCAACCGATCATCATTAAATTTTGCTTACACGTTGTCAGGGGTACCTTTTATACAAAAAAATACTGTTTTCGACCATCTAAAAAAATACAACGCCTGACAAAAATATATCTTCTCTCTATTTAAAAATGAATCCCCATTTCCCTTGGTCACGGCATCACGCGTGAACGGATAGACCGATTTTAATTCGGTTTTCACTAGTGGAACGAGGGATAAACGGGGAATGTTCATATATATAAAAATTGCACCACGGGCGAAGCCGGGGGCGGGTCGCTAGTGAGCAATAAAGATTGCATAAATGTTTTAAGAATAAGGGGCGCAGACAAAGTCGCAGGCAAAAGCTGGTTATATATATTTTTGTCCTACTAACTTTTTTTTTGTTATGTAAAGGTCGTTAGACAGGCTGACGGTCCACTTGGATTATTCCACTTCACCTCTTACACATACTATGTGTGGTTATTAGACATCCGTGCCTATTACACACACAAACAACGCCACAGTTGCTGCAAATGCCCTGCCGACCATAGTAACATTAAGGATAAGGGATTAGGAAGGAATGGGGAAATGGGCTCCCTCACTTACTCATCAAAACACAGCAGTACACATGCTGTTATTTCATAGTGGTCTTCTGTAAGGGGGTCTTTGGTTACTGCAGCCAGATATCCTGGATTGGTTGATCACAATCCAATCCATTCGCCTAAAATAAAGAAACAAATTAAGAATGTAGGTTTTCTCGGCCGGTATCAATATGAGTTGTGGGTTTCCGGGATGACACCATTGAATTTTGAAGCCATTGAAATTTTCAAGCATCCAAATAATTTCAACAGGAAGGAGGAAAATCTAAGGCTACACAACATTTGGTATCCGGCACTACGCAAGAATAATAATAATGAAAGAAAGAGAGGGCATTATAACCCCTCTCCTAGTGACCACACCCCACCAATCTAAACCACGGGGTGGGGATATAAATTTAAATATAGACACATTCCAGTCGACAAATCAGTCTCGCTCGAGAAGTCAAAAAGTGCAGAAGTGAAGTGCAGTGATGTGATGTACTTTTTCTTCTAACACGGACTACACCACTGAGGATGTCAACCGCAGTTGTTGACGAAACGTTTGGAAGAATTTCCAACAAACCTGGGCCATCATCCCGGAAACCCACAACTCAAACAAATTAAGAATATCACCTCAATGGATCTGAATTCCACTAAGTAGTCGCAATTCTTAAAACATTTTTGACTATGGCTGGTAGGCTGATGGCAGTTATGTATATAGAATATTTAAAGAAATCAGGGTTTATTTGAATAAGGCAATAATTATTGTTCCCTAAGAATCCAATAACTGTTGGTATGTATGCCTAAAGTCGCGTCTCCTGTTTGATATCACCATGGGAAGTGATCATTTGGAATAAATTATTTATCGAGGAAGCAATCGGTTCTGTTATTCCTAGCCTGCTATTGAGCAATATTTCCAATGCGGTATTCAATTATTATATGCAACCGTTTTGTTATTCTTAACATGTAAATAATTAATCTTAGGAATAGGGAATATGCACATTTTTTTTTATATTTTCATACGATAGGTTATATCGTTATATAACCGTAAAAAAATTTTTTTACGGCTACATAACAGAAATTTGGTAACAAAAAAAAAGTTAAAATTAACTAACAGCTACGGGCACTTTAAACACCCGCCCTTTTGGCGCGCTCGTCGTGACGTCAAAGTCTACAATACTTCTTCTTCTTCTTCTTTTCTTCTTCTTTTAAAAATGGCGATTCGGCTCATCTTGAAGATGGCCATTGTCCGCCAATGTCAAGTATGGAAAAAAAAGCTCTTCTATTGGACTCCGCCACGAGCTCCGTTTAACGGAGCCCGCTCGGAGCCCACGTCGTGTGGGCCTTCTTTGTCCCCAAAACCAATCCGGTCAGTCGAGCAAAGGCCGGTGAGGAAAAAAGCACCGACCCCTGCAACCGCCCGGATTGCCAAGGGTGAGCCCCCCCCACCACGACAAGGTCCTGGCCCACCTAGAGGAGGAAGTCTACAATACAATCAAATGTTAAAAATCACAAACATCTACACGCTTGTTGACATTTCATAGACGTTGACGTCACATTCCATAGGCTTTGAGGTCACATTCGATCTGACCGTTTCAAGTATTTTGAATTTCCCACATTTTTGTGCACTTTTTAATAATTATTTTCTTAACGAAAAAGAAATAATATTAAAAAATATTTACATAGACATAATTCTAAAGCAAAATGTTGATAAAAAAATATATTTAAGCCTTTTTTGAATTCATATTCCCTATTGGCAATTTTTAATGAAACAAAAAAGTGTGTGTCCGCTCTGACGCAATTAAATGTTTAAAATTTTCCTCCTGTCAATAGATAACTGGATACCTCATTACTTTATATTATTCGTTACATTCTGCATACTCATTGTCACGTGTTCCACAAAAGTTATGTTCGGTATACACAGTTACACGCATGTCACTACGTTTTACAAGTTCAAATAGTGATTTTTTTCGACGACAGATATCGCTGCGCCGCCGGTAGGTTATGTCGCGCCATCGTTTCGTTCCTCAACACGGACTACACTTTTCATACAAGATTTCGACGTTTGTTTTTATAAGCCTAGAAAAACCCTTTACTTGTTAAACAAAATAGAATTAGGGATAAATACATGCGTCAGCTGTCGCACAACTGTCAAAGTAACAGATAACGTAACTCTTTTTAGTTAACGCTTGTATTGATTTTTATTACTCATAAAGTTTCCATACCAAGGGCTTTATATGAAAATTGATTCTTAAACTTCAAAACAGGCAACAGGTATTTGTATTGTAGTTGACTATTGTTTACAAACTAAAAATATAATCCTCATCATCATCACATCAACCGCAGGACGCCCACTGCTAGACAATCGCCTTAATTTTCCAAAAAGAACTATCGGAAGCAGCCTGGATGAAGTTCTCTGTCGCGGACTTTATGAAGTCCTCTGTCTACCTTGTGGGTGTACGTTCTACGGTCCGTGGGCTCCACTTGAGAAGCTTCCGACCCCAGTGGCCATCGGCTCTCCGTACTTTGTATCCTGCCTACTGCCGCTTCAACTTACTAATCAGCCGTTTTATGTCGGTAAATTTCGTTCGTCTACAACACCAATCCTGATTCGATCTCGCAGTGTAATCCATCCGAGCTGGATTCCAAGATTGACCTCTTTCTCGAAGTTGACTCTACCTAATGGACCGTTTGTTATATAAAGATACGAATTATTTTCTATCGCCAGCTATTGGTAACATCATCAATATATAAGCGACTCCGAGTATTATGCGGATGCCAGAGTCTATCAACCTGAAACTTTTACCACCGCACTGCGCGCCATAGATGCGAAGTTCGTCCGAATTACTTGGATAAGGTGCCGCTGCACACAGTTCGGATGAGTAGAAAGTTTATCCCACGGACGCGCGATCTTTGGAACAGTTTCCCTTCTAAGGTGTTTCCATCTAGCTACAATATGGGCTTCTTCAAGCGAGCAGTAAACAAATTCCTGCAAGGTCAGCAGCGCACATGTACCCCTCCTGGTGTTGCTTGTGTCCTTAGGCGACGGTAGCCACCTACCATCAAGTGGACCGTCAGCCGGTCTGCCACCTTGTTAGATAGGAAATGCATTATTATTTCCTATCTATCAGAGGAGTTTTTTAGTTTTACCTGCAGTCCCAGAGCTATTAGATGGACCGTCAGCCTACCTGCCGATGTTTATCTTATAAAATAAGGTTGTACTTGCCTTCCAATCTTGTTTGCAAAAAAAAAGAACTAAAGCATCAGTGAATTAAAAACATAAAGAAATAAAACTTGCGTAGTGTATTTAGTTTAAGAGACATCCACATATCTAAAGTACACAGCAATTAATACTGAGCATAATTAATACCGGTCGTCACGATATCGTATCGCATGTCGTCACGTGCCCGTGCCGACGTATTTATACCGATATCGGATTACTATTTACTGTTGCGCGCGCGCATGTCCTGACTATCGGAAAATAGTGCTAGCTTTTTATACCACCTGTATCAATGTTGAGATCATGTTTATTGGTCGTGTTAAATGATAATTATCATGATAAGTTATCAGTTTCGGTGTCGTATGATATATTTTAGCTGTAGGAGTTGCATGCCAGTAGCCATTAGCAATTACGTACAATTAAATTTATGCCCCTGGACTCACTAAATGTTATTCAATTTTTATAATTCCTTTTTTACACTGCATCGAGTACATGACAAAGGGATTATCATTGCCGACTAAGTGAATCATAAAATTATCAACAGGCAAGTATAGTTAAGTTTAAAATAAGTTAAGTTTTTTTTTTTTTTCAATAAACACGGAAGCAGTCACAGACTTAAAAGGCACTAATGAGTCATTAACTAAATGACGCACGTAAACATCACCTTCAGGTGCAATTTAATCGATCTCAATCGAAACTTTCATCGATACATTTAAATCGATTCTCGCACAAAACTTGATATTAACCTTAATGTGCCTTGATGACCGTCCCACAGCGCGACCTGTGTTTTTCACTTCGGTCTTAACGATTCGATCCAAATTTAATAATCCAAAATTAGTTTATTTTTCCTTGATTTTATTATTAAAATTATTTACAATTTTGTAAATATGTAGCTTTTGTTGAGAATTATTTTTGCATAAAATAGGATACAAGAAACAGCATAAATTACACGATTTAATTATTTTTATTCCCCCATAAATTAGTTGAATGTTCAACATAGTGAATTCTTCGTACAATTGTGAAAATATAACCATTATTCTAATTTAAATAAATGGAATAAGAAGTAAGAATTTAACACAATGAGCACTTCATAATTAATAATAGTAAATTATTATGGTAATTAAATCCCATACATTCATAATTAATAATAATTTTTTAAGGAAATAGTAAAAAGGTTAGTCGAGTAAATTATTATAGTAATTAAATCCCATACTTTCATAATTAATAATAATTTTTTAAGGAAATAGTAAAAAGGTTAGTCGAGATCACAGGAGACCGAAGAGCTGGCAGCTACCTCGGAAAAAGAATCAGTATAGCTATCCAAAGGGGGAACGCTGCCAGTATCTTCGGAACTTTGCCTAAAGGGACTCCTTTTAATAATATATTTTAGTTTTTATATTAAAATTAGGACTTTCGATTATAGTTTATATTAGTTTATTATAATTATAGTTTTATTCTTTATTCTCTTAAAGATATTATACTAGATATTGACAAAATGTTATATAATATCAATCTTTGTTATGGTATAATTAAATGTTTATTAATAATATATCTTAATCTATTATAATATAAAGACATATCATAGGTACTTTTTAAGTTGAAACGGTACAAATCTTTGGTGTTAAGTGGAACACAACGCTCGAGCTTTAACGGCTACGGTTGGAACATTCGCTACACTCGAAATCTGTATCGGTCATATAATTCGGCATGATTATGACGTGTTATTTAGCATTATTGAATGCTTTCGTATTGGAAGTCCATTACAATATTGCCGGGTTGGGGGCCCTATTTAATATCAATTACCTACTCGGGTTTTGGTGGCGCAGGTAGGTATGTTGTATATAGGCTGCTGTAAAATACATAATATTGAAGTTCTTATTCTTTAATTTTATTACTTACTAGCTGAACTCGGCCACGCTTCGCTGCGGCCCATACGGCGGTGCAGTGCGCGTGGGGCGCGCGGTACTGGACACTGCTTATATATAATACTATTGATCGTAGCGTAATGTTATATAGCCTATAGCCTTACTCGATAAATGGACTACTCAATACAAAAATAATTTTTCAATTCGAACCAGTAGTTCCTGAGATTAGCGCGTTCAAACAAACAAACAAACTCTTCAGCTTTATATTTTAGTATAGATTAATATTAGTGACTACATAATTGTGGTAAACATAAAAAAGTGTCAAAAATATATCACACTAGCGGTCCATCCCAGCTTCGCACGGGTGGAAATTTATTTTTTAAATATTTTTGAAATTTTTGTATGGGGTGGAGAGGGGGGGGGGGGGGAGGTGAGTAGCCTATATTACTCGCTGGTAATGTAGCTTTTTATAGGTGAAAGAATTTTTAAAATCGGTCCAGTAGTTTTGGAGTTTATTCATTACAGACATACAAAAATACATACAAATCTTTTCTCTTTATAATATTAGTATAGATTAAACTTATTGTCAGGGATACAGAAAAAGACATAGTGTATCCTTCATACAGAAAAATTTGTGTTCGCGAGCTATTGGATGAATGGTTAGGGTGCTTGCCTTAACGTTCTGTTCTAGGGTTCCCAGGTTCGATTCCCGGCCGGGTCAACTTTGAAAAATGAACTTTTTAAATTTGTCTCTGGTCTGGATCTGGAAAGTAGCAGGGCACACTGCGTCATTTGGGCGGTCCGTCTAGCGGCAGTAACCACCCCCTTACAGAAGACCATCGTGAAATAACAGCACGTGTGCTGTTGTGTTTCGGCGAGTGAGTAAGGGATGCCAGAGCCCATTTCCCTATCCCCCTCCTAAACCCTTATCCTTAATCCTGCTGTAGTCGGCAGAGCACTTTCAGCAGCTTTGGCGTTGCTTGTGTTGTAGGCGACGGCAGCCACCTACCATCAAGTGGACCGTCAGCCTGTCTGCCGATCTTAACATTAAAAAAAAATACTTTTGCGAAACACAATTTTAGCAACAACCTGTACTCACTCGCCACGTACCGAGAAGGTGTCGAAGTCACGTTCCCGAATTGAGTCGAAATTATAAAGAAGTTAAGTAAAATTCGACGCAACCGCGATATGGATGATGGTCATTAAAGGTGACTGTCATTAGGACAAGTGCCAGTAAATTTATGGCGGCATCGTTTAGACACCTTGCGCTACTAAATATGTAAAAAAACCGACCGATGATAATGTAGATACTTTGCAAATATTGTTTCATACAAAACTTAATTTTTATACATAACTAGTGACCCGCCCCCGGCTTTGCCCGGCGTGCAATTTTTATATATATGAACATTCCCCGTTTATCCCTCTTTCCATTAGTGAAAACCGAATTAAAATCGGTCTACCCGTTCACGCGTGACGCCGCGCCGTGACCAAGGGAAATAGGGATTCATTTTTATATATATACTAGCGGCCCGCCCCCGGCTTCACCCGGCGTGCAATTTTTATATACCCTAAAACATTCCCCGTTTATACCTCTTTCCATTAGCGAAAACCGAATTAAAATCGGTCAACCCGTTCACGCGTGACGCCGTGACCAGGGGAAATGGGGATTCATTTTTATATATAAGAGATATAGATAAACTGCGAGAAAACAACAAAAAAATCTTATCGATGAAATCTTGGAGATGAAACCAATAATTGCTAGTAAATTTGTAAATGTAATATTATTTTTTATGTTAATATCGGCAGACAGGCTGACGGTCCACTCGATGGTAGGTGGCTACCGTCGCCTATAACACAAGCAACGCCACAGCTGCTGCAAGTACGCTGCCGACTACAGTAGGATTAAGGGATTGGATAGGGCAAAATGGGCTCTAGCATAACTTACCTACTCATTCACAGAAACACAACAGCACACATGCTGTTATTTCACGGTGGTTGTCTGTAAAGGAACTGCCGTTAGACGGGCCGCAAAATTTATGGTTGCGAAGTGGTTTATTTAGTGGTTGGTTACTGCCGCCAAACGGCAACACTTCTATATTATATTAGTTATTTTCTAGTTCTAATGAGTGATAAATGTTAAATAAATAAAGTATTAGTAAGTTGTAAGTATTATTTTATTATTATAAAATAAATAAGTACACTTTTAGGTATATTTTTTTTTCACTAAATAACATAGAAATTCTTTTGCCGTTATATTTGTTAGCAATTAAACAAATTTTCTTTCTTTCTTTTCCTTCTTTTTTTCCAAAATGGATTCTATTCATTGCGATAGAATATGTCGTTTTTTTTTTTTGTAGGCGATGGCTCAATTGGCGAATAGCTATAAAAACAAGCATACTCAGGAAGGGTGGTGACAATTTATCTAAGGAATCAATAGGAAAGCCTATTGACCCCTCAGTAAGTTTTCGCTTTGTAAATTTATTTATGGCTCAAAATTAAGAAGACACCGCACAAATCTCAACGATATCGCACCATCGAATTTGGTGGCCGATCGAGTTACGATCTGTCGTCGGCAGCACTCGATGTATCGATACGTTTTCGATACGATACGAAGCCGAAACGATAAATCTGTCTTGTTAAGAGATTTACTCGAGATTATTATTATTAAGGTATTTTTAAGCACATTAAAAACATATAATATATTATAGAGTTTAGTTACTAAGTTTAATCACCTTCACAAATAAAATCAAAGGGGTTTTGCTTTAATTTTGCTTTCAACTACTTTTGTAGTGTAAAAGAAAAACTCATCCATGGAGTTTGTTCCAAAATCCCCATGAATTATCCACCCGGGCAATGCTATGTGACTCCTTATCCTTTTATCCTCATCGTGGAAGTGTACTCCATTGCGAAACGTTGATTCTCGGGTAAAATATCTCAATAAAACTAACAACTTATTAGACCATTCTCTATTGTGTAGCCGATGACACGAAAAATGGCTACTTAATTCTGATACTGAAAAGATGTGTGTGTGTGTGTTGGATCGACTGAATCTGGCTTCATTACCAAATAATTTAAATAGATCTATTTAGTAATTTAAAATTAATATATGAATCTGATTCAGTACTCCTGCGTCTGAATCTTATATAAAAGATTTTTCTTAAAAAGATCCGAATTTAGTTATGAGTCAATATACATAAATTAGCTTGTTTTTACCGTAGACCGTAATAGCTCAATGTTTACTGGTCTCGGCTGCCGACTCTATAGACACAAGTTCAAATTTCTAGCCTGAACTGCTAAATTCTCTCGTTTTCACGTGCCAATTAGAATTTACACTAACGGTGAAGGAAAACACTATGTTTTTTTTTTATGTTATGTCGACAGACAGGCTGACGGTCCACTTGATGGTGGATGGCTACCGTCGCCTATAACACAAGCAACGCTACAGGTGCTGCAAGTGCGCTGCCGACTACAGTAGGATTAAGGATAAGGGATTAGGAGGGGGATAAGGAAATGGGCTCTGGCATCCCTTACTCACTCACCGAAACACAACAGCATGTATATGCTGTTATTTCACGGTGGTCTTCTGTAAGGGGGTGGTCACTGCCGCCAGGCGGGCTGCCCAAATGACTGCGAAACGCAGTGTGCCCTACCACTACAAAAAAACAAATAGAAGAGTAGCAATCTTCAAAGACATGTAAAGCTAATGCCCACATGGAACAATAGCCCACACCTCTTACTGCCCAGCAGTGGGAAGCAAGATTTGAAATATAATAATATATTAAGCAGAATATTATACATATACAGGATAGCAATTTAATAATTTTAAAATAATAACTTTTCAATTTCATTCCTTTGAATAGATATGGAATATTTTTGTTTACAATTCAAAAAGAAAAAATAAATTAAAATAAAAACTCATGAATATAAATGGGTCCAGATGTCAAGGTACCCAATATGAAGGCTGCATTACCTCTTTGGATTACCATGCTTAATCGCTGAGCAAGGTAACGCCCAGCTGTAATCGCGAGTTTCATCGATCAAGCACTCGGTTTGACCATTTTTGATATGGTAAATGTGTTGATATCTCACTGGCTTAACGTTACAAAACCAAAGACAATTATGTAATTACAATAATTTTATTGACATCTTATTGGCACATTTGATTCCTAAGTATTTTAGTGATTTGAACTTGAGCTTTTTAGCACATTGAGCTTTTTAGTGTTATTAATATAAATAAGCTTTCTTCCGCCATGATCAAATGTCGATCAGTAGCGAACATCTAGTAATCTATGAAATCTTAAACGAGCCGTGTATATTAAATATAAAAAATAAAAAAAATGTATACATTGTATATCTACTTATGTTACCGAGGTCAAGAAATAGTTTATAGAATTTTTGTATGTGCGTTTGTGCACGCTAATCTCAGAAACGGCTTAACCGATTTGAATGCGGTTTTCACTGATGTATTATAGCAAGCGCCCCGTATTTACTGTTACCCGTAAATAAATGATTCATGTCAAATGTCAAGTGTTACAATATATTAGAAAAAAACCTTCGCCGAATAGGGGATCGCACAGTAATCAGATTAAAATCTAAAATGTACTTAGAAAGAAAATATATTTTTTTTACGATTATTTATCGAATAATAATTTAATTTAAATATTTTAAATATTTTAATATTAAATATTTTAACATTTAAATATTTTTAAATGAAGAAATAAAATTTTATTATTTACAATATTTTTAATCTATACTGAAACACCAATCACAGTGCGTGACGTCATTTGTGGGCAATCATTGTCTTATGCCAATGCGGCTGTTTTGTTATGATATGACCACAAATGACGTTATGCGCTCTCAGATGAACTATCGTGGCGTTTTGGCGTCATTTTCAAACAAACAATATTAAAACATGATTTTGAGTACCTAAAAGGCTATAAATAAATAAAATAGTATTTTTTATGGGAATAAATATCCATGAAGATTAATTTAAAACACTTTCTGAAAATTTGTCCGATCCCCTATTGTAAATATATAATAGTGCACATTTCGGGAAAGTGAGTTTTAGAGCCTAAACCATTTAAATATGGCTTTTTGTGAATTTCAATGATAGGTATAAGACAATGAGTTAAAATCCTTTTTTTTAATATTATTTATGAATTTATTATTTTATTTATGTATTTGTTTTATTTAAAAAAAAAAGGTCGAACAATCGATCACTTAGAACTTAATTGAAAATTCTGAAACTTTTTAAGATTACCACTGATTCTGGCAATTCCATCAACCCCAAACTCCGGTATGTCTATTTCAATCATCGATGTCTATTTTCGATTTTTACCCAAGTACTTAAAACTTACTTAAAATTTACCAGTACCTACATAATTTCTTTTAAGTGCAACTCAATGTAGCGGTGCGTATACTTAGTAATTTCATGCTTAGTGGTCTAAGTAAAGTCTCATGTAACTATGTATATTTGCACTCAACTTTGTGTTAAACAGTGCGGAAATATTTAGACTTGTATTAAATAGTGCAAACCTGGTGACCTGTAGTACTAATATTTTCAAATGCCTATCATGGGCTCCAGGCTCTCAGAATTGCTCGGAAGAACCCGATTCACTTCTCAAAAGGGCAAGGGGACATCAGGGAGTTTTAGTGGGTATTCCCAGTGCCGCCATGACCCCCACATACAACTATCGCCCGCCAAGCGGTAGGGAATCTATAAACGGATTACTCCTCGTCAAACAAAAAAGGCTTTTACAATTTGCAGCCTTCGTTAGTTTTTTGGCATTTGTACATTTAGAATTTGTATTGTACAAAGTTAAGATTTGTGTTTTAGAAGAGAGCGAAGAAACAGGCAGAGGCAGCGATTTTCATTTACGAATAAGATTAATAGCAGTGAACGTACACATAACTTATTTGGTTACTTATTATGCCTTTATGAATTCAAGTTCACAATTCACTCTAACTCACATCAAACTTAATGAAACAAAAACATTATTCGTATACAATGCTTTTGAGAACTCATTGAGCATAATCGAGCAATATATAAGGACATAAAGCCCTATAAAATACTATTAAAAAAAACAAACGTGACTTTTCATTATATTTAAGTACATTTGAATTTGAACCTTATGCTGTTGTTTATAAAAATCCGTAATGATTAAACCAAAGCAGCCACAGCTCGATACTCACAAAGAAGTATTCCTTCGTTTCACCCAAAAACATGTGCACCGATCCGTTATTTCAGAATTTATTTTGTCGAATTGAGATTCTCAGATTTTAAGGGACTACTTTTTTGTGACTTTATTTTGCGCTTTTCTCGTATTTTATGTACATTTTGTAGTCGCGTCACATGCACAAGTTAAGGCACGTATAGTTTTAAAAAATTGTAACACAGTTTATTTTCGAATTTTTTCTTATTTCGGGTTGCAACAAAAAAAAGTTTTTTTTTTTTGTTTGGTGAATGGCAGGATGACGGCGCACTTGATGGTGGGTTTTGACGAGGAGGGAAAACCTTCCATAGATTCCATAGGTAAACCGGGTTATGTGAGATCGACATTGTCACAGTAACTCCATCCATATAACTCCCCGGTTCCTGTAGCACCATTCTCTCCGAAAACCCTGGAGGCTACCAGTTCCTCCAGTTGCCCCCTTATCTGCAAAGGCTTTTAGTAAGCCAACACCGTGTCTGTTATTATTTTTTATGTTAAGATTGGCATTGCTTGGCAAGTGCGCTGCCGACTACAGTAGGATTACGGATAAGAGATTAGGAGGGGATAGGGAAATGGGCTCTGGCATCCCTTACTCACTCACCGAAACACAACAGCACACGTGTTGTTATTTCACGGTGGTCTTCTGTTAGGGAGTGGTAACTGCCGCCAGACGGGCTGTCCAAATGATTGCAGAACGCAGTGTGCCCTGCCACTACTTTCCAGATCCAGACCAGAGTCAAATTTGAAAAGTTCATTTTTCAAAGTTGACCCTGTCGGGAATCGAACCCGGGAACCCTAGCACAGAGCGTTAAGGCAAACACCCTAACCACTCACCCAACGGGTTCCTCAACGGGGTCGTCTGTACTCCAAATTAAACACCACGTCACAAGGTAGATGGAGAGGATAAAGAGTAAGGAACAAGGTGGATAAGAAAAAGGGCTATGACATCCCTTATTCATGCACCACAAGTGTGGTTATATCACGACGATTTTTGTACGGGAGTGGTTACTGTCGCCAAACTGACTTCCCTGTTTATAACTGCGAGAGGCAATGTGCCATATTTAGTAGTGGAAATATGTTGTGTTTCGCGGTTCATCATCATAAAATTGACTCATCATCCGGCATCAGTGACCACCTCTTCATAGAAAACTAACGTGAAAATGACAGCATTTGTGCTGTTGTGTTTCGGTTAGTGAGTAAGATAAGCAAGCGATTAATTCCCGAACTCCTTCTAATCGCTTATCCTTTGTCATACTAAAATCGATAACACACTTGTAGCACCTGTGGCGTTGTTTACTGTTTATAGGAGACGGCCACCTGGCATTAAGTGGACCGTTAGCTTGTCTGCCGATCTTTACATAAAGATATTTCTAAATTGATAATGTCTAAACAAAACTTTTTTTTTTAATAAAAAAAATAGATAAATGATTTTTTTTATTTTTTGAAAAAACATCGTTGAGTACTTAAGAAGATTATGTATGATATTTTGCTCACATAACCAATATGTAGTTAATATGATTAGGATTAAAGACAAATTTAAGATCAATGAATTTAAAAGTAAGGATACGCCCAACGGAACATTTTACACAAACATACTTCGTATAGACATATTTTATATACATTCATGTTTTTGTCACTGTCACATTAACTATAAAACATTTTACCTAATTTGAAAAATATACTTACAATTCCTAAGAATTCCTAACAAAGAATACACCAAATTCCTAAGAAAATAAATAAATAAATGACTTCAATACAAGGTTACGTTTATTTTAATTCGCCTGCGGCACATGGCCACCATTATGAACTTTGAATTTAGAATGAAATGTGTTAAAATTAATTATTTAACATGTAACAAGATTACTGACCGATGATACGATATTCCCTGTTCCTTTTTAACCTTCGTAACACAGTTTTTGCAGCCTTTTACTACGCAACTAGGTATTTTTATAACAATTTAGTACAAAACTTCTCTCAACCACAATCTTGCGCGGACAAGGGACGACGACTGCCGTTAACTGGCCTTAAACTGAGATTTTAGGGCCAATGCGCTGGTACCATTTCGCCGCGCCGTTGGCCCGGTCCTTACGCTAGTAATATATACGTCAATGTTTAATATATTATTATTTTTTTCATGTTAAGGTCGGCAGACAGGCTGACGGTCCACTTGATGGTAGGTGGCTACCGTCGCCTATAACACAAACAACGCCACAGGTGTTCCAAGTACGCTGCCGACTACATCAGTAGGATCAAACATAAAGGATTGAGAAGGGTTAGGGTAATGGACTCTGGCATCCCTTACTCACTCACCGAAACACAAAAGCAGACATGCTGTTATTTCACTGTGGTATTCTGTAAGGAGTTGGATATTGCCGTCAGACGGGCTGCCCAAACGCAATGTGCCATGCCACTACTTTCTCGATCCAGACCAGTGCCAACTTTGAAAAGTTAATTGACCCTGCCAGGTATCGAAACCGGGACCCTAGAACAGAGCGTTATAAGGCAAGTACCGTAACCACTCATCCAACGGGATCGTCAAAATGTAAAAACTACTTATTTTTTACGTTTTTAGGAATACAGTAAAATCTTAATATTTATTAGCACAAGTTGAAACAAGACTAGACCACATCCATCGCCTAACTGACTCTAACGATACCAAATGCTCGACTATTATAGTGATGCACAATAAAACAGACAGACAGTCGTAACAATTTCTGTACACCATTAACACCATGTATGTCAATCACGAAGACAAGCCATGTGCCCGGTTCCACCCACTTTCATGTCAATCTTCGCGCAATACTATCTTGGTGCCGGCTAGACCGATCTATTGATTGCATCGGTTCTCAGATTCCACCATCCACAGAACTTGGGAACGGAGAATGTTTGTAAGACAGCCCTCGATCTATTGTTCGCTTACTATAAAAATGTAAATTAATTTTAGAATATGAACCCAAAGGCAATATAGCCACAAAGACTATCATAACGGGTTAAGAATGAGCTATTAAAATAGCCTATGCGACAAAATTTATCAAATATTAGAATTTAAATAAAATTATATAATATATTTTGTACTGCATACCTACATTATTTAGTTATTATTTAGTAGTGGCAGGGCGCACTGCGTTTCGCAGTCATTTGGGCAGCCCGTCTGGCGGCAGTAACCACCCCCTTACAGAAGACTCGGTGAGTGAGTAAGGGATGCCAGAGCCCATTTCCCTATCCCCCCTCCTAATCCCTTATCCTTAATCCTACTGCAGTTGGCGGCGCACTTGCAGCAGTTTAGGCGTTGCTTGTGTTATAGGCGACGGTAGCCACCTACCATCAAGTGGACCGTCAGCCTGTCTGCCGACCTTAACATAAAAAAAAAAACATTATATTATAATAATTAAAACACCTTCATATAATTATTTTATTAGAATTTTCACGAAAAGTTATTATTGATGAGCAAAGATTTTGATAGTTTTACCCTCATTGTTTTAATTCACTGTTTTATTGTCTTTGAACATTTCTATAAATAAATTATTTCCATCTGTTAAAACTGTGATGATGAGTGGTTAGGGTGCTTGCCTTAACGCTCTGTTCTAGGGTTCCCGGGTTCGATTCCCGACAGGGTCTACTTTGAAAAATCAACTTTTCAAATTTGGCTCTGGTCTGGATTTGGAAAGTAGTGGCATGGCACACTGCGTTTGAGAGTCATTTGGGCAGCCCGCCTGGCGGCAGTAACCACCCCCTTACAGAAGACTACCATGAAATAACAGCACGTGTGCTGTTGTGTTTCGGTGTGTGAGTAAGGGATTCCAGAGCCCATTTCCCTATCCACTCCTAATCCCTTATCCTTAATCCTACTGCAGTCGGCAGCGCACTTGCAGGAGCTTAGGCGTTGCTTGTGTTATAGGCGACGGTAGCCACCTACCATCAAGTGGACCGTCAGCCTGTGATTAAACTTTCATCTAAGACATTTAGGGCTTCGTTTTATTGCCAACTCAAAATAACTATTGCAGAAATTCCCAAGTGAAAGTCTTTATAATTAAATAATTCCTATAACTTAATCTGTATTTTAAAGTATTTTAAAGATTTATGATGAATTTTAAAGATTTTAAATATTTTTATGATCCATGATAAATCCACGACGACGCATCTCTGAATTAAAAGAAAAAAGAATGAATTTAAAGAAATATTTATTATTATCTATTCTCTGAAAACAATCCGAAGTTTTTAATAATGTTTCATTCAATACAGATCAATTGAATGAAACGTCATATCATTCCAATCGGAAATACCTATTGGGGAAAAATGTATAAAATGAAAATTATATAATCCGTTACTGAGAATAATATTTCCTATAAAATTTTTGTTGCGGGAAATATCACCTTAAAAGGTTTACGTCTATCGCTTAATAATGTGGCCACAGTATAAGCGTAGCGGAGAGCGTTAATGTAGGATTTAGTTACTTGTGGTTAGTAATAGTAACCAGTTAGTAATAGTAACCAAACCAATTTGACTTCTCTCTGCGATCTCCCTATGGTATCACTCAAATTATATAAACTGCGATTAGGTAACTCAGTTAGATTTTCTTAATTTTCTTGTTTGGAGATAATTGCAAATAATACTTTTTTTTATTTTAATTACGGCTCATAAATATTATGTTTATATACATTTGTGTTTAATACCATTACCATATTTATAATGATTATTTAAAATTCTTAAAGAATTTCAATTTATTTTACTATCTTTTGATCTTTTCTTTTTGAAATTAAATAGTTGGTATTTTTCTAGGTTTTTTTTTTAATGATCTACTTTCAGTTCTCACTTACTAATATTCTTTATATTTTGTTCTCAGTTTACTACAAGACTAGAAGAAAGAACATTTTCTCCTTTCCTTTAGAAGCGTCGTGTATATTTTCGTACTCACATGAAATCGGAAACTATCGTCCTATATTACTCTTATGTCCAACCCACATATAATTTACAATAATATATAGTTTAATTTCAATCCTGAACAAAGGCCTCCCTTATAATTTTCTAGTGGAACCTGTGAGAAGGAATCAGGTATCAGCCTGTTTAGTTGCCTACTACTGTATTATAATTTTCTGTAAAATTGTAAAAAATAATTTATCAAAACTTATGCAGATTCAATATACTATAGAGTGGTTAGGGTGCTTGCCCTAACACTCTATTCTAGGGTTCCCGGGTTCGATTCCCGACAGGGTCTACTTTGAAAAATCAACTTTTCAAATTTGGCTCTGGTCTGGATTTGGAAAGTAGTGGCATGGCACACTGCGTTTGAGAGTCATTTGGGCAGCCCGTCTGGCGGCAGTAACCACCCCCTTACAGAAGACCACCGTGAAATAATAGCACGTGTGCTGTTGTGTTTCGGTGAGTTAGTAAGGGATCCATTTCTCTATCCCCTCCTAATTCCTTATCATTAATCCTACTGTAGTCGGCAGCGCACTTGCAACAACTTTGGCGTTGCTTGTGTTATGGGCAACGGTATAGGTAGAGAGCTTTAGTTCACGTGGCGATCACAATATTTCAGCAATGGACGAAGTGATACTGGTACTCTAGCAGACAGAAATAGCCACTAAGACAAGATAAGATAAGATATGGGCAACGGTAGCCACCTACCATCAAGTGGACCGTCAGCCTGTCTGCCCGACCTTAACATTTAAAAAAATGTTCTTAAATGAAACAATATGCTCCGCTTGTAACGCGGCTATACCCCATCTCAGCGGGCGACTCGCAGCGTTTGCAGCTAATTGTTTGTGAGGCTGTAATTGCCTTTCTCAGCCCAAATGGGGCCATTAAAGTTCTTCACACTGGCCCTTAGCCGTTTGCCATTCAGTGCGGACTTTGTCACTTCGTGATTAGTTACCTTGGTCCTTCCGTCGTCGTCTATAAGTATTGACACCGTTTTTTCTTCTTATAATTTATTGCTTGTGGCCAAAGGTTTCCTGCAATATTTTATGATCTCTGCAGATAAACAGTGTGCTTCATGGCAGTAACGTGAACATGAATAACAATTGTTTCTAATTTTCTTAATGTTCCTACAAAATAAAACAATGCTTGAACTTTTTGACGCAATATTTTTATGTGATGTTATAGAATTTGTTAAATACGTTTTTATAGATACTTATAATAGGGGATCGGATAGTAATCAGATTAAAATCTAAAATGTACTTAGAAAGAAAATATATAATTTTTTACGATTATTTATCCAATAATAATTTAATATAATTCATTTAAATATTTTTAAATGAAGAAATAAAATTTTATTGTTTACAATATTTTTAATCTATACTGAAACACCAATCACAGTACGTGACGTCATTTGTGGGCAATCATTGTCTTATGCCAATGCAGCTGTTTTGTTATGATATGACCACAAATGACGTTACGCGCTCTTAGATGAACTATCGTGGCGTTTTGGCGGCATTTTCAAACGAACAATATTAAAACATGATTTTGAGTACCTAAAAGGCTATAAATAAATAAAATAGTATTTTTTTATGGAAATAAATATCCATGAAGATTAATTTAAAACACTTTCTGAAAATTTGTCCGATCCCCTATTATGTTGTTATTTTATGGTGGTCTGTCGACTGTCTGCTACCCAAATGAGTGAGTAACACAATGTGTTCTGTCACTGCTTGCCAGATCAAGACTTAGGCAAATTTGAAAAGTTCATTTTTAAAGTGGCCTCTGCCGAGAACCAAAGCCGGGACCCCTGAGCGTTAAAACTCAACCGCTCAGCCAATGGGCTCGTCAATATGAACTGCAATTTTAATATTAATTTGAGTTTATTGCTGAAACCTCATTGTTAACCTAAATTTTGCATTCCCATAATATGCTCTTTACAGTTAATTGGTTCTTCGATTATTTTCTTAGCGTTTCAAAAATCGACGATCGTTCCAATCGATAAGTCCACCGTAAGGTCGGGAGTGCATAATATTATCATTATCAATCTTAAAGTGAGCATTCAAAGGCTTTCGATGGGACGTAAAAAACTTATATGGTGTTTTATAGTTATTGCTCGAGAAAGTGAAGGATTTTCCCCGGCGATACACATCTTGATTAGTTTATTTAAAGGTCACTCTGGTTAAGGAAGTGTACAGAGGCTCGTATATTTTCTTTTTGAGTAAAAGCATTCGGGTGTAAGCTTTTGCTAAGACGGCTAAGAGTCACTTGAGAGTAAATCGCCAATACGAATATTTGTTCAAGTTTTACTTTCTTCTTTAAAGGACACATTTACTTAAATAAGAACTTTTTTACAATTTTTTACAGTTTTAAAAGGAATCTTTTGACCTTTGCATATTATGTTAAGATTGGTTGAAGGTTTGTTTTCGACATTATTCGCGGAAGCTGGTCCGGCAGTTCTATTTTGCACTTGACGATGTTTTCTCATGACAAGGGGGACAGGCAGGCTGACAACTGAGTTTGTGATAGGTCGCAGGGGCTACAGGTGCTGCAAGTGCGCTTTCGCCGCTAGTATGTGATAACAATGTGATACTGAAGCGAGATACGTGAACCCAATCCATTAACATCAGTTTTAGTCGAAGCCTAAATTAATACTTATCCTCATAATATTTTTGAAATACAATACAACCGTGAGAAAAGGACAAAACGTGAAACTAACTGATTTAATGTATTCAATGATAGTGTCCTGCTAAAACTGACTCTATTTTATGATGAACGTTCCCCAAGTAACTGCCGATTTATTCATAAATACGAGAGAATTCGAGATCTCGATCGGTCACGATTGATGATTACCGATTGGAAACATCGAACCATTTTAATAAAGTATTACGAAATAGATTACAATTCGAACAGCTTAGAAAATTTCCCGTAATTTGATTGAACTTCATCAACTGACGTAATGGACTTGCTTCATCAACGCGAAATGCCATTTTATATAAAATTAGCGATCCGCCCCCGGCTTCGCCCGGCGTGCAATTTTTATATACCCTAAAACATTCCCCGTTTATCCCTCTTTCCATTGGCGAAAACCGAATTAAAATCGGTCTACCAGTTCACGCGTGATGCCGTGACCAGGAGAAATGGGGATTAATTTTTATATATAAGATTCTCGTGTCAAAGTGTTTGTAACAAAACTCCTCCGAAACGGCTAGACCGATTTTTATGAAATTTTGTGTGAATATTCAGTATCGTTCTAGTATTTTTCTCCCTCCTACCCCCACCTCTATTTTTTAATCGCGATTTTAGTATTTTTCTATGAAGAATATTCAAATAATTTAACCGTCGTTCATTGACGTGAAGTGAAGCGTCATATTATGGTTTGAAAATAAAATTGAACCCGATAGGTGGCGCCACAATAGGAATACGGAATAATTTTCCGGTTCTGACAGGACAACGTCTGCTGGGTCAGCTAGTAAATTTATAATAAATACTTTTTTTTTAAATATATTTGTCATATTAAGAATTAAATTAATCTTAGGATTAATAATTAAATACCTCTCAAGAGACTTTCTATATAAATAAGTTTTTCTATATAAATCCCAACGAAATTTATAAACAAAACTAAATAATAAATAAATAATAAATAAGAAAATAACTGAATGATGCGCATGCACAGGCGACGCGCGACGCCTGTTTAAAATTCAATATATTATCTGTATCTATATTTATCTATATCTATAGTTAATTATCATCATCGTCTGTGCTATAGGACTTCAACTGTTGGACATAGGCTTCCTTCATAATTTTCCAATGAGACCGGCCAGAATCAACCTGGACGTCCATACATACCTATACAATATACTTCTGTCTTTTTCTCCACTAGCTCCTTCTAAACCACTCGAAGTTTTCGATACGGTTTTCACTAATGTAAAGACTGATAGATTAGGAATGTCTGTGTATACTTTGCAAGTATTTTATCCCTGCAAATACGGGGGCAGGTCTAGTAGTTCTTTTATATTTTCGTTTAGTCGTAAGTCTAAAAAGTGGAAATACGTTTGACATTGTGAGCAATGTTTTTCAATGTTGTGGGTAGTTTTATTTATATATCTACCGACGTGTGTTCTAAATGTTAATATCGGTCGATATTTGTCTGGGTCCACGGAGCGGAACGAAGGAAAGATATTATAAATAAGCTGGCTCGTTGGCGATTTGGGAGTCTTGACTAAATCTTCGACGAGTAGAGTCGCTAATGAAATAATATGGTTTTTAATAAACGGAGTGTGAATTAATGTTGATTAAGAGTGTCAGTAAAATAGCGCGAATATTTGTAATTTCAGAGTAATAAATGCGTGTAACCTAGAATACAAGTGGATTATAATGTAATTGAAGTCAATTATTCTAATATTGAGTTTTATTCAAAGCAACTACCCTTCTGAATTCTAATAACATGTTAATACAATATTAGGATAAAATATTTTAAAAAGGAGACCAACACGAATAAAGGGTTTTTTTTTCGCTTTCCTCTCACACTGTCACTCCCTCTATATCCTAAGAAGGTTGGCAGGTTGCATTCCTTGGTTTTTGTTTGTTTATGGGCGACGATGAGCACCTGCCATCAAATGACTTGTCAACGTGCCTGCCGCCCTTCAACATTAAAACTGTCTTCATTTCTCAAGAAGTTCAACACTTGTAGTTGATTTATGCGGAAACCAGCGCAGAATAATAAGAGTGGCCAGTGCACGCATTTAAATCTGCATTCGTACCAAACACGGTTTGACTCATTAAAAAGTACCAACACAAATCAAGTACCTAGAGCGAAAGGAACAATAATTTCTCGGGACTTATGACGCCGGCCACCAATTATGCGAAAACAATCATCCCATTAAGAAACCACGGACGCTCCATAAAATTGTAATCCCTAACAATTGACAGAATAAATAGGGATATTTTTGTCTAAAAAATGGATGTGGCATCATTATTATATTATCTATTGCTCTATTGTATCTATTGTTATTATTGATATAAATATATGTAGTAAATACAAGAGCTTATCAGGTTAAATGTTTCTTAGGCTTAATCGCAAAGTAAAAAAAATGCTAGCATTCTTTATCCCTATCCTATTTTTTTTCCTATTTCCTACTTATTTCTCCGATAGACAAAATAAGATCGTAATGACACTTTCACACTTAAACTATTGAACAAAATTTGATAAAATCTACAGAAATAATGTTTTCATATCAGAACAACTCGTAGGCCATATTTATAAATTTACGCTAACGAAATCGCTGGTAAAAGCTAGTACTTATTAATTAAAATTTAAAGTTTGTGAGGATGTATTAATTTTTTTTACTATTTCACGCAAAAACACTATTTTCCAGTAATATAGTAGGTATTTAGAAAGAATAACACATAGGAATACGAGGGCGGAGTGATAAGTGTGGTAAAAATTAAGCAAGGAGTAAAATTAATTAAATTATTATTATTTATTTTTCAACGAAGTCTTCGTGTAACGCACCCAGCGTTTCACCCAGCGTTTCTCTAGCTTTTCGATCCCTTCCATAAAATACGACTTAGGCAACCCTTCAAAATAGGTATTGGTTTCGTGCATGACCTCTTCTTTGGAGCCAAATCTTTTCCCACCAAGCCATTTTTTTTAAATTCGGTAACAGAAAATAGTCACGAGGGGCTAAATCTGGCGAATACGGTGGGTGAGAAAGCATCTCATAGAGCAACTCATGAAGTTTTGCCATGGCAATCACGCACGTGTGCGCTCGTGCGTCGTTGGAAGAAGATTTTCTTCTTAGCCAAATGTGGTCCTTTTTCACGTAAAATTCTCTTAAAAAAATACTAAATTTCACTCAACCGCTACATTAACACAAAATGAGAATAAGCAGAGTATGATTTTTTTCATGACAATTTGTGCCATTAGAGTCTGCTCAATATATTTCTACGCTCAATGTTTAATGGACAATTATGCATTGTATATTTAGGAGCGGCTCAACGGTAGATTTAGACTGATAGCCACCGTTCGTTAGGACGTGTTCTGATTTAGTGGCCGCACACACAAGCCGGCACGCATGCAAAACTCTGCGAGATCCATCTTGGCTCCCTCGATCTCGTCAATTTCGTTAATAGCGGTTTTAATAGGTACGGGTCTGAGTTAAAATTATGTATTACTTCTTCGTGAGAAATATTTATTCTTTGTATTCCAGAATTAGAACTTTGCTTGTCCAGTCGAAATCCTAACTCTCAAAAAGGATTTGAACCTAGTTAATTATGTTGTGTTATTTGTAACTCATTCACGCGTGAGCCCTCTGAATAGATCAATTTGAATTTAACTTTAGTAGGCACACTGCAGTCCGTCTGGCGGCAGTAACCACCTCTTTACAGAATACCACCGTGAAATAAAAGCCGTTGTGTTTCAATGGTGAGTAAGGGATGCCAGAGCCCATTTCTCTATCACTTATCCCTTATTCTTAACCATACTATGATTGGCAGCACACAATATGTGATACAGCAATTACAGTAACTGTAGCGTTGCTTGTGTTATAGGCAACGGTAACCATCTATCATCAAGTCGATTGTCAGCCTGTCTGACGGCCTTTACATAAAAAGAAGAAAAACCTTGGCACAAGTATGAATTAAAACGTATTAAACGGTTTATACTGGTAATTAGTAACTATAGAATAATACACACTTTAGTATTCAATACAGAGGTGATTCATCGATTTCAAATATTAAAACTGTTACCGATTGATTTTTTTTATCTATATAGAACTGTTGTTTAAAAAAAACTATAATATTATGAAAATGTAATCTCCGATACAACTCATGCGATTTCAAAAATTCTTTCACTAATTAAAAGCTATATTATCCTTGAGTCATCTTAAGAGCATCGGTGACGCAGTAGGAAAGACGCGGTGATAGGTCCGAGTTCGATCCCTGGTCATGTCATGCCTAATGGGTTTTATTCTAAAAACTGAAGTGTCTCCTCCAACCCGCACTGGGCCAACGTGGTGGATCATACGCCCTTAATAATAAGCTGTTGATGATGAAATTATGATTATCGTTGAGTACCTACTATAAGGTTTTATTTGATTGTGATATTAAGATATTTGGAAATTAAGTCCAAGTATAGAGTTTTATAGGCGCGTGCTGACGAAACGGTTTACATATTTATTTCAGACTAGCGACCCGCCCCCGGCTTCGCCCGGGGTGCAATTTTTATATATAAGAACATTCCCCGTTTATCCCTCTTTCCATTAGTGAAAACCGCATTAAAATCGGTCTACCCGTTCACGCGTGATGCCGTGACCAAGGGAAATGGGGATTCATTTTTATATGTATATAGAGATATTATCTTTTTCTTCCAAAGAAAAAAGGCTACAGAACACAGAAAAGTGGTCGTATAGAAATGTGATAAGGAGGATGAGAAGACAAATTAGCACCGTGGAAATTACAAACATCAGATTGTTATACTCTGATATCCGTTCACGCGTGATGCCGTGCAACGCCACAGCTACTGCACAAGTGCGCTGCCGACTACAGTAGGATTGGATAAGGGATTAGGAGGGGATAAGGAAATGGGCTTTGGCATCCTTTACTCACTCACCGAAACACAACAGCACGTATATGCTGTTATTTCATGGTGGTATTCTGTAAGGTGGTGGTTACTGCCGCCGGGCGGGCTGCCCAAATGACTGCGAAACGCAGTGTGCCCTACCTCTACTTTTCGAATCTAGACCAGAGTCAATTTTGAAAATTACATTAAAATTTCCAATCTTGAACCCGCCGGGAATCGAACCCGTGGCCCCTGAAACGTTAGCATTTGAATTTCCATTTATTTATTTTTTCAATTTATATCCACAAACCTTTCTCTTTTTCCACTAGTTAAAAATTAGTTAGAACAACTAGTAGTCAGAAATCTCAAATAATTCTCTAAACAATGTTTTCAGTCGGTTATGTTTATTTCGTATTGTGAGCTGTTGCACGTGCACGTGAGCTGTTGCTCACTTATTGTGGTTATGGAATAATTTATATTGATTACGATTTAAAATTTATTGCTAATTAATTGAACTATTATGCTTTATGAATCTTATAATTATTTATTGTAATTAGGTATAATTATTTTCAATATTTTTTGAGATACAAAAGAACTTATTGTACCTAGCTCTAATATCATTATAAAAAAATGATTTCGCTAACTTTGTATGGATCTTTTTGAGGCCGCCTTTCTTTGACTTATTTGTTTTTCAAATTGGCATATCATTTTCACATTGAACATGTGTCGACTATATTTATCAGTGGGAAATTTTATTTCCCAATAAAATTTAAGAATTAAAAAAAAAAATGTTGTTAACATGTAAATTTTTTGTAAGTATTGTAGCTACGAATATGTAAGTCACATCTATTTATCTCTATATATAAAAATGAATCCCTATTTCCCTTGGTCACGGTTGCTTGTGTTATATGCGACGGTAGCCACCTACCATCAAGTGGACCGTCAGCCTGTCTGTCTGTCGACCTTCAATAGATGAAGTCCACATCTAATGAAATTAATGTTACTGAAGTGATTTAATTGGTCTCTTTCGAATTTAATCAACCAACGGATACCTATACAAAAAATGAAATCCTTATCTTAAATTTACAACTATTTAATTAATACCGTTTACTTGAAGCTCGAAGTGAACTTGTGCGATAATATGTTTCCGTGAAGTTAAAGGCTGCAATCTTCATCCTCGAACGATATTCTTTCAAAATCAATTTTCGTGTTTACTCTGACCACTAAAACCGGGTATTCGGTACTCATTTCTTAGACAGGTGACTTCCTCGTTAGGGTTGTCACAATTTTTATATTCTTACAAATAATATGATAAAAGCATCGAACCAACTGATAAAAGCATCATCCATACCGGATGAGGACAAACGGCAATGCATAAACAGCGAAGCCCTTCCACCAAGATTTTATGGTCTACCAAAAATACACAAGCCAGGAGTACCATTACGACCCATTGTTAGTGCTATTAGGGCACCAACCTACAACTTAGCCAAGTACTTGTCCAAACAACTGCTATCTTTTGTCGGGAAGACATCATCACATATCAGAGACTCGGCGCATTTCGTAGAAAAGATCGAAAACATGACAATAAAACCAACAGATATTCTAGTGAGCTTTGACGTCGTTTCCCTTTTTACAATGGTCCCGGTGAAAGAGACAGTTGAAAAGCTAAGCCTAATCTTTCCGGAAGACATAGTGTCATTATACAAACATGTTCTGAACACCACCTATTTCCAAGTGAATAATAAATTCTACGAACAAGTAGATGGTGTGGCAATGGGGAGTCCGCTCAGCCCTGTCGTGGCCAACTTCTACATGGAATCGTTTGAAAAACTTGCTCTAGAAACAGCATTTCAGAAACCTTCATGCTGGTTTCGATACGTAGACGATACATTTGTAATATGGAGCCACGGACAGGAAGCACTGAATATGTTTCTTAAACATATCAATAGCATCCACCCAAGAATACAATTCACTATGGAAACAGAGAAAAATGGCACACTCCCATTTCTGGACGTGTTGGTCTCTAAAAACGAGGATGGTAGCCTGGGACATAAAGTCTACCGGAAGCCCACCCACACAGATAGGTACTTACACAAAAACTCCAACCATCACCCTCAACAAAAAAGAGCTATGATTAAGACGCTGGTTGATAGAGCGAAACGAGTCTGCGAACCAACACAGATACAAAAAGAGCTGGAACATTTAAGCCATACTCTACGGTGCAACGGATACACACCCACTGAAATTAAGCGAGCGATAAAACCGAGGAGAAACAGGACTAATACCGAAGACAAAAACCCAGATAAAGGCAGAGCATTCCTCCCATATATTAAAGGAGTAACGGATCGCATAGGAAAAATGTTACAGAGCAGAAACATCAAGGCCATATATAAGCCCACGAGCCAAATCAGAAACCTGCTCGGTTCAGTTAAAGACCCAAGGGATCCGTTATCCTCGACAGGGGTATATAAAATACCTTGTGAATGTGGCGCAGTATACATCGGCACCACAAAACGCAGCATTAACACCCGAATTAAAGAACACAAGGGCAACTGTCGCAGAGGAGAGACCGAAAAATCGGCAGTAGCTGAACACGCCTTTTCTGAAGGCAATCATAAAATACTTTTCAAAAACACATTAGTTCTGTCATCCGAGGTACACTATCACTCACGCCTTAATCGGGAAGCCATTGAAATTTTCAAGCATCCAAATAATTTCAACAGGAAGGAGGAAAATCTAAGGCTACACAACATTTGGTATCCGGCACTACGCAGGAATAATAATAATAATGAAAGAAAGAGAGGGCATTATAACCCCTCTCCTAGTGACCACACCCCACCAATTCAACCACGGGGTGGGGATATAAATTTAAGTTTAAATATAGACACATTCCAGTCGACAAATCAGTCTCGCTCGAGAAGTCGAAAAGTGCAGAAGTGAAGTGCAGTGATGTGATGTACTTTTTCTTCTAACTTGGACTACACCACTGAGGATGTCAACCGCAGTTGTTGACGAAACGTTTGGAAGAATTTCCAACAGACCTGGGCCATCATCCCGGAAACCCACAACTCATATGGATACCGGCCGAGAAAACCTACATTCTACTATTAGTGAGAGATATGTTTTGCAAAAATTCGAGCATGGACTGGTGTAACTATTTTTATATGATATGTGGTAGTGGACAGAGAAGTAACCATTTAAGTGGTCATCCATAGACATTACCAAATCTGGTTTGTTTGCACAAAACCTCATATGGCTAAAAAGTATGGCTTAGAATGACCGACAAAAAAAAGCAAAGAAAGGAAGAAGTACTCCAATATCACTTTTTTATGTTAAGGTCGGCAGACAGGCTGACGGTCCACTTGATGGTAGGTGGCTACCGTCGCCTATAACACAAGCAACGCTTAAACTGTTGCAAGTGCGCTGCCGACTACAATACGATTAAGGATAAGGGATTAGGAGCGGATAGGGTAATGGGCTCTGGCATCCCTTATTCACTCACCGAAACACAACAGCACACGTGCTGTTACTTCACGGCGGTCTTCTGTAAGGGGGTGGTTACTGCCGCCAGACGGGCTGCCCAAATGACTGCGAAACGCAATGTGCCCTGCCACTACTATCCAAATCCAGACCAGAGACAAATTTGAAAAGTTGATTTTTCAAAGTTGACCCTGCCGGGAATCGAACCCGGGAACCCTAGAACAGAGCGTTAAGGTAAGCCCCCTAACCACTTATCTAACGGGCTCGTCAACAAAACAGGTGCTTTTAGAAGTAAGTGTGCGATCTTTTGCGAGGAGGTGTTTAACTGTGAAACAGGCTTTGTGAATGTATATACTTAGTTGAACGCAGTGTAAATTAGAGAAATTAAAGATTTATTCAAAAATATTGCAACTCGAATTAAGTTTTTACATGTACTGGTTTTACCTATTTATATCCTTATATTTACCTTGCAGTATTGCCTAATTAATATCATCACCTCAGCCATAGGACCTCCAATGCTGGACATAGGCATCCCCCATAAGGATGTCCCATTTCCAAAAGGACCGGACAGAAGCAGCCTACATTCACCTACGTCAACCCGCGCGCCCATCAGATCGTCTGTCCTACGGTGCGCTTGTTAGTCCGTGGTCTCCACTCAAGATCCTTCTGACTCCAGCAGCCGAGTCTCTCTGTACTATGTGCTTCTCTTTCAACTTACTGATCTCCCAAGTTATTGCCTAAAGTTGGAATGGTAGGCAGTTCAGCTGTCCATGTTACGAACTGCTGAAACTTCTTTATGTTATGAATTGCTACCGCATAGTGGTGCGACTGTTTTACCAAATCTTAGGCAGAAGGTCGTGGATTGA
The DNA here is from genome assembly GCA_910589475.2 of Bembecia ichneumoniformis. NCBI lineage: Eukaryota > Metazoa > Arthropoda > Insecta > Lepidoptera > Sesiidae > Bembecia > Bembecia ichneumoniformis. The sequence continues at coordinate 16,427,651 of OU342534.1, read as the reverse complement.
TGATGAGAATCCTCGTCCTTTAGAATGGACTCTAACGTCCCTTACTGACGTACTGAAACACCACAAAACAAGTAATTTAACAGTAGTCTTCTGCTGCCGAACATAATCCTTAATCCTACTGTAGTAGGATTATCGCACTTGCAGCACCTATGGCGTTGCTTGTGTTATAGGCGACGGTAGCCACCTACCATCAAGTGGACCGATCTTAACATTAAAAAACGGGACAAGTGCGAGTTGAACTCGCACTTGTTAGGGTCGTATGGGAAATGTGTGGTGTGACGTGCTATTTATACGTGATAACCATAACCAGTCTGCCAAGATTGATTCGGCCAAGAAGAAGATTGGAATATAAAAACGGGACAAGTGCGAGTTGAACTCGCGTGAAGAGGGTTCCGTACGATGTTACCTATCCACACAATATTGAGTGATTTACCATGTTATTTTAATATCATGGACTTCTTATAGGTTTTCCTTTAATATATAAGAAGAAGTATAATTTCTGTATTTTTTCTGTAGTTTTAGGTTCAGTAGTTTCGGAGATAAGGGGGGGTGATTGTCGGACAGACGGACACACGAGTGATCCTATAAGGGTTCAATTTTTTTTAATCGGACGTACGGAACCCTAAAAAATGGAATTGCGGAACCCATTGGCTTGCATCTAATAATGCGAATAGAACAGGAAATATAATACTATAAAAATTTAAAATAAAAAAGTTTCGTTTCGTAATGTGACAACCCTGTAAATCAGAGACCTTTTCTACGAAAGCACTTAACAGAATCGCGATAACCGAATTTTCAATTAAGTGTCATAATCGTGCCACGGGTGATTTCTGGAAATTTATTATTTCGCCTCAAAAAATTCGTACGTGCACACATTTATTATATTAAGTGTGGGGTACACGAAAAATTGGCTATGATAATAAGAGTTTTTAAATGATTGCAACACGGAGCAGTCGGAGCGAATTCACGGTCCACCCTTATCTCGAATTGACAATCGAATCATTGGCTTGATTCGTGCGAAAATCAATTTTGGAACAAATTATCTCTGTCCATTACTGCATCAAAGAATTTCACAATCAGAATTAATACTTACATAAATAAGTACAAAAAAGATAGTAAAAAAATTACTTTAATATAAAAATAATTCAATATAAAAATTTCAAAAATTAAAACCCTGAATCTATTCAGGGTTATAATTAAAATTTTAATTGTAATTAACATTTGAATTGTAATTTAAATTGTAATTTCCATTTTATCTATATCTATACATATAACAAAATCGTAAAAGGGGCGCGTCTGTACATTGAATTTTTTTTTTTTTTTTTTCAAAAATCACTTTTTAACTTTGTACTTATGTTACCGAGGTCAAAAAAAATTGTTTTTAGAATTTTTGTCTGTTTGTCTATGCGTTTGTGCACGCTAATCTTCTGAAACGGATTAATCGTTTTGAATGCGGTTGTCACTTATGTATTGTAGCAAACTTCCCGTAACATTTAGTGTTTGGTTCATTCCAATCGGTTTACAAACAAAAAAGTTACGCGCTTTTTCGAATACCACGCGTACGAAGTTGCGGGCTCAGCTAGTATACTAATATATCCACCGTGAAATAAAAGCATGTGTGCTGTTGTGTTTCGGTGGTTAAAAGATTCCAGAGACTATTTCCCTATCCCTTCCTAATCCTTAATCCTACTATGGTCGACAGCGTAGCACCACATGCGGCGTTGCTTGTGATATAGGCGAACCTACCACCAATTGCGGACTCAGCTAGTTCTAAATAAATGCAGATAGTTTTATTAGAGCTTGAAACAGTAAATCCTAACTAATATTATAAATGCAAAAAAGAGTTTGTTTGTTTGTTACACTTTCATGCCTTAACTACTCCACCGATCATCATGAAAATTTGCATACAGGGTTACAGAAAAGGACATAGTATACCTTTCATCCACAAAAAAGTGGGGGGGGGGGGAGAGAGAAATCGGGAGGAATGAAAAACTAGTAAATAAAGATAAGTAGTATATTAGTTCTTCACATAAATAGTAAGTGAGTATATGAATATGTCATAAAGTAAGTTGAATGTGACTTAAGAAAACTTTAATGTTACATTAACTTAAGAAAATTAATTACAAAACTCTTTTTAGTGTATAATATGGAAGAAAACTGTCCACAACTCACCAGTTAATAAGTACATTTACAAGAACGTAATGAGCATCGGCATATTTTACATAGTTTAACACCTACAAAATTTCGAAGGGTCGTACTATACCTATACGGCCACCTGTTACACAGAATTGAGATTAAATGAATAAATTATTCAATAAACTTATTAATTTATAATAAAAACTAGTCAATTATTTAAATTACAAACGGACAGTTTTTAATTAAGGTATATATTTTACTTATAGAAAAAACTTTCATTTTAAAAATAGAAGTTTTTAGACATGATATTGATTTCACTTTTATTTATTTATCTACATAAACTTTTAAAGTGTATGTAGATAGTAAAAAACAATAATATTAAATTAATACACCACCAGTTCAGAAAGTTGTTTCCACGAAGAAAAAACAATATTTTTTTTTGCATTTAATGTTAATTCTGTTACATAATGAACAAAAACAATCAATTCCACTCAATTTGTGAACAAGATTTAAATTTAGTTATAGATAGTTGCTGTTTGCTGTACATCGTTTGATAAAGTACCAAATATTTTACGGAGTCTAGAACTGGAACAACGAATTGGAAAAGCGCCACCTTATTCGGTCCTCTATCCTAAGTATCCATCCATTGCCAGCCACTCTCTTGAAGTAATCGCTTCAGGGAGCAGGTGGTCGGACAAAGAGGTTGTACGGATTTTGCCGTAACTATGGTTGATAACTGTTATAAAAAGAGAGTATTGATTGTAAAAGGATAAACTTGTAATTTAAACTGACTAAAGTAGAAATGGATGATTTGTAATGAGAACGCACGACGTATTGGTTTGATGGACGTGAACGAACTGACTTGATTTCTATGAATAATTAATTAAATGTAGGTCAATATAATGATGACGCCAAGTGTTGGACGCGCTTGCTCATACAGAGGTGTTTCGTCCGTCTTCATGACTAACCGCATTAACTAACTGATTCCTTGAGCTCCGTCCACTACCTTAGTTCCCCGACCAAGACCAAAGTGTTCTGCCTATAATAAAATTTTAATAATTACATAAAAATAAATTGCCAAAAAATTATTAATCTTTCAGACGCTTCGGTGTGATACTCGGCCGTTTGAAAGTAGTTTAAATAAAAAATGACATCTTACATGTAACTTGTTATGTACGCTCCAAGATTCACCTATAATTATTACCACAACGGCACCGTAAAGGTAGGCTTTTCGATTAAAACACAATGTTTATCGTTTAGGCTTCGTCGTTATTCAACAACTTCGTAATGTACGATTTTATTGGTACAGTTTAATTCAATACGTACAAGATCTACAAATGTATTGTCAACGTCTAACTAATGGGAGTGGTAGGTCAATTAATGGGGTCGCCTTTCTGGCGGTAGTAACCATAATATGCCATAATATATAATATGGCATAATATGCCATCTTTTTCGGTGTGTAAATCTTATTCTATACCTAACATAAAAAATAGTAAAAATTTTCAATCAGTGTAGTATCAATTTTTGGAATTAGTTTTCGTATTCTTCGAGTTCTGAGTATTAATATTCCAATTTTCTTCAATTAAACTTTATCTAAAGCCTTATTAATTATAACTTTTTATAAAGCCTTATTATTATAACTAGGAGAAACTCTTTTACGTTTATTTGCAATCTTTCCTGGCTGAACGAAATTTCCATTTAATGTGCAATTTATTGTTATTTTATGGTAAAAGGTGGTAAGACTGATGGTATTTAAACTATGGGACGCTTTAATCAATCATGATATATAATATAAAACTATGTACAGTGACCGCTTTAATTTTTTTACGTTTTATTTAAAACATTGTCTTTTATGGTATCTAAAAAGATCTGAATTTAATCTGGACATACCTTTCTTAAAATTTCTTCTTTAATACTGATTAACTTTTCTCGTTAGTCTGTCGAAACCGTTCCTCGCCAAAGCTTTATTTAATTACCAGCAGCCGCTTGCCATATACCACACCTTATGTTAATCATTACTATCTGAACTGGTCTGCACTATCTACATCTACGAATGGGACATTTATAATATAGCAGATCCACATTTCAAAATCATTAATGACTTCCGTTTCACTTGTCGTAAATCAACAATATACTTCGCTCCATTTTATCTATTTTTTTAAATGATTCTGTTGTTATCTCTACTTTTTAATATTATCAATGTAAAAGTAACTCTGTCTGTATGTTACCTTTTCACGCCTAAACCGCTAAACCGATCATCGTGAAATTTTGCATGAACTTTGTCAGGGATGCAAGAAAGGACATAGGATACCTACCTTTCATCCTGTAACTGTAACTGCAGCTGTAACTGCAGTAAAGATGTTAGGCGTTACATTGCACATATATTTGTCAAGCGTTATTTTTTTATTTTTCATCCCGGGCGAGCAGCGGGCGCCAGCTAGTTTTACTATATTCTATAACGCGAATTTATTTCTATTCATTATTTATATAACTTTTTTATATACGTATATATAATAAATGTCAGCAGGCGAATTTATATTCTATTTGATTGATTTCATTTATTTATTTATTTATTTATAAATAATTTTTTTTAAGCAAGATATTTTCGGTAAAGGTCGTTAAAGACACTTGACCGTCGTCTATTGACGAAAACAACGCCATAGGTGCTGCAATTAAGCAGCTGACCTTAGCAGGAAAAAATACATTTTCAAGACTTCAAGAAGAGTTAGGGTCTAACATCCTCTCACTCACAGCAACACAAAATGTTTGAGTCATGTTTTTATTTCACGATAGTCGGTATTCTGTAAGGCCAGTTATAACACCAGACGGGATGTCCAATCAATTTGAATCATAATTATATTTTATGTAACAATTGCGCCTTGTAAATTTTTTAATTAAAATTAACCACTTAGTTTAAATTAACATTTTTTTTCCGAGTGTTTCTTTCTAAATAAATTTTCTTTTTTATGTTACCCGAAGAACTAGTTTACATCGCTGATCGTTCAAATTAAGCATTTTATGTTTTTACTCGCTCTCGTCAACGTAATGTCGCACACTTTCATATCTCCATTCAAACATTCCAATCATATTTTATTTAATTCAACGCCATCATAAAATAACATCATAACTTGTGTGATTACTATACCTACTTATTTCACTTTAGTTCTGAATATTCACAAGTAACATTTATTTAAGTAAATAAAATTAATATCTTATCCCTTCCAATACCTTATCCTTGCACTTGCAGCACCTGTGGCGTTGTTTTTGTTATATGCGACGGTAACCACCTATCATCAAGTGGACCGTCAGCCTGTCTGTCGATATTAACATAAAAAATAATAGTAATTAAATTGACGAACCCGTTGGATGGGCGGTTAGGGTGCTTGCTTAACGCTCTGTTTTAGGGTTCCCGGGTTCGATTCAAAGAATGACTCCTTTTCCTTTTTATAACATGCAGAGGGTCGAACTCATTGCGGATCTTGAGCGCCTCGGTTTTTGTAATCCAATGTGTGCGGAGATGTTTTTGACAAGGCCAAATATTCCGGCCTGCTTACGCATTTATGCATTTCTCAGAAAATGTGATCTTGCTATTTAATTGTATGCTTATCTATTTAATATAACTTAACAGTATATACATGTATCTAGAATAATTACCGTTATTGTAATTAAAAACCTTTGTAAGTATAATCTGCATTGTGGCACATGTAAACTGTATTAAGGGCCCTTATGGCTCATAAAATAAATAAAAAAAAAAAAAAAAAGAAAAAAAGAATGGCTCCTTAATTGTCCTTAAATGTCATATGCCGACACTGAGGGCATCCTCCGCTCGTTCTGTTAGAGTAAGTTTGTATATGCTTTGAGGTTGTGCTGGCGTAGCAGTAATGTCTACTTGATTTATACTTTGATGCAGTCTACTCGTATTGTAATGTTTTCTATATTGTAATGCTTTCTTCGTTTTTTAGATTTTATATTTATATATAGACGTTTTCTATGTTTTATATTTATTTATTTATTTATTTTATTTATTTTATTAGGAAGCCAACGCAGTATACAATGATCCTTATATATAAACACATTCAAAAATTCATTTATAATATCGTATACTCCACTTATAGGCTAACTTGGCATGCATTAAGACGAAAACAACAAAAAAAGAAAATTAAAATTAAAAAAATAAACCAATAATAAAAGAATAAAAACAAAAACTCATAAAACAACAAACCATTACGCAGTACGTGATAAAAGAATTTTTTTAACCCTTCTTTTAAAACATGCGGAGGAATATTGAAAAATATCTTTACCAGTTCCCCTAATTAAATTATTGTAGGTGACAACCATTCTGCTCAAGGGAGCGGCTCCGCCCAGATTAGTTTTGGCGTTTCTAGGCCTGAACGTTAGCCTGTTCTTAATATGCGACCTAGAATTACTCTTTGGTACCGCCAATCGCACCCTGCTCAGCAGATTTGGGCAATCGATCCCTCCATCCATAATATTTTTTAAGAAAGAGAGATCAATATAGTCCCTGCGATTGGACAGTGACAATGTTTTATATAATTTTAAGAGATCAGTGTAGCTGTTAACTTTTTTTAACATTTTGTCCTTGTACGCTAAGTGTCGTAAAAATTTCTTCTGCACTCTCTCTATCCTATTCTTATGTATTTGATAATACGGACTCCATGCAACAGAACAGTATTCAAGTCTGCTTCGTATCATTGAGTTAAACAGTGCTAGCTTGGTGGAAGACTTTTTAAATTCCTTTGTGTTCTTATATCTGTTCCTTTACTTATTATTAATCATTATTAATTATTCTATAAAATTCTATTTATATTTATTATTGTATACTAGCTATTGTAGACTAATTGGGTATAGGCAGTATTTGTGTAATTGCAGTAGAACCCCACGATACAAGCGCAGCTCAGTGTGGGGGTCAACGATAACTTATGACCATTGTAAATATTGTAATTTAATTATTTGGAAATAAATTATTATTATTATTATTAATTGTATTTCTACATCTTGTAATAGAAAATAAAAGTGTGTTTATTTTTGAATTTTATTTTTTATTTATTTACCAACGCGGACGAAGCTCGTATTTTAATAAATTCTTAAATATTATTTTGTAGTGTTCAGCCCCATCCAAAATGTTCGTTTGAGGCAGTCGACTTTAGCTATCGCTGCCGACCTTGCAGGAATTTGTTTACTGCTCGCTTGAAGAAGCCCATATTGCAGCTAGATGGAAACACCTTAGAAGGGGACTGTTCCAAAGGTCAATCCATTACTTTATTCTAAGAATGTAAAAACAATTTTAAGTTTGCACACACAACTTACAGTAGTATATTACTGTACAATATTGCTGTCACAATGTTCAACATAGCGGTTTAATTGTTGCTAATGACGCGTTTATTAAATAATTATGACACGATGAATAATTGCTTACAATTTCAAACCTATTTAGTATTGCGGTATTTACAATCCAAATGCTTGGAATTCTCATCCGTAAGCGTCCTCTGCTCGTTGTAATAGTGTAAAAGTTTCTTTAAAACTTTGGGTTCAAAAAACATCATGAGCTAACCTATCTCTTGACCTGAGAAGACTAGAAATATTCTTCTTCCTTTCCGTATCACTCTTGGCAGAGTGGTTGTGGTCATCATTTACTGAGTGTCACGCCGCACCACACACCACCACTCTTTCCTCGCTATCGCCTGGCACGTTCGTGCTGGGAACAATCTATGGCTGCCTTAATTTCGTCGGTCCACCTAAAATGTGACCTTCCACGTCTGACCTACCTGCACGACTAGGCGCTCAATTGACGGTTGATCGCTTCGAGATATGTGTCCGAAAAATGTGGATGACAGTCGTTGTGTGATGCCAAGTTCCTGCTAAGACGCCAATAGGGGATCGGACAAATTTTCAGAAAGTGTTTTAAATTAATTTTCATGGATATTTATTCCCATAAAAAATCCTATTTTATTTATTTATAGCCTTTTAGGTACTCAAAATCATATTTTAATATTGTTTGTTTGAAAATGCCGCCAAAACGCCACGATAGTTCATCTGAGAGCGCGTAACGTCATTTGTGGTCATATCATAACCAAACAGCTGCATTGTCATGAGACTATGATTGCCCACAAATGACGTCACGCACTGTGATCGGTGTTTTAGTATAGATTAAAAATATTGTAAATAATAAAATTTTATTTCTTCATTTAAAAATATTCAAATGAATTATATTAAATTATTATTCGATAAATAATCGTAAAAAATTATATATTTTCTTTCTAAGTACATTTTAAATTTTAATCTGATTACTGTCCGATCCCCTATTAGAGGAGATCTTCTAGGACAAATGAATTCCTGCCAATCCGTCATGGACTAGTGTCTTGGATTACCTATAGATCTCAACATTGAGAAGATATTTACACAGCAGTGGGACGTACTCGCTTACTCATCCCATCACTTACTCACTCGCCGAAACATAACAGCACACAAGACATGTTATTATTTAACTATGGTCTTCTTTCTGTAAGGGGTTTGCTACTGCCTAAAGGCGAGCTCACCATTTATTACAGACACGCAATGTGCTCTGCAAATTCTATCAATAGACAGGCGGACAAGTAAATGATCCATTAGAGTCTTCGCCTCTAAACCTATGTACCACGAAAATGACAACGTATCAGGAAAAATCCGATTATTTTGAAAGAGACATTTTACAGATTTGATTTGCGGATCTCGTGAAAGTGAGCCAATTGGGCGTCCTAATCCTCTGTACTTAATTCCACTATGGTTTAATTTACTGTGATTTGTGTTATAGGTGACGGTAGACACTTACCATCAAGTGGACCGTCAGCCTGTCTGACGACAGCCTAAAAAAGTTTAAATTATTTTTTATGTTAAGATCGATGGTAGGTGGCTACCGACGCCTATAACACAAGCAACGTCATAGATGTTGCAAGTGTGCTGCCGACTACAGTAGGATTAAGGATAAGAGATTGGGAACGGTTAGAGAAATGGGCTCTGCCATCCCTTACTCGCCGTTATTTTACGGTGGTCTTTTTTAAGAGGGTGGTTACTGCCGCCAGACGGGCTGCCCAAATGACAAAATTCATAATAATTTATTTGCTGAATATAGTATACCTATAAAAGTTGTAAAATTTTAGGTACATATGTCCACATAATCAACCGACAAGCGGTATGCAAATCTAAAAGACAAATTTTATATCATTTAATAAAATGTATTTATATTAAGACGTAGTTTGCATCTTTTGGACTGCGAAACGCAATGTGCCCTGCCACTACCTTCCAGAACTACACCAGAGCCAATTTCCAAAGTTGACCCTGCCGGGAATCGAATCCGAGAACCCTAGCGTTAAGGTAAGCACCGTAACCACTCATCCAACGGGCTCGTCAAATTTTGTACGTGTTCAAGAATATTTTCGCTATAAATAATTGAGGACTGTGAAATTTGTAACAAACAACGTATACCTACAGGCTTTTGACCACAAAATCAAGCAAAAAAATACATGAGTAGCCTTCGATTAGCTCGCTGATGATTTAGTTTTTAATACATAAAAAAATAAAGTAGTTTTCCGTTGTACGCATTAAGTGTCTATGAAAGCAAAAGTAAACCATCTAAACCAGATGATTATCTCAAAATAATTACACAAACATCAAAATAATTGTTTTTGATTCAATCAAAAACAGCGCCGCTGACGTACACACTGAAATTATGATTAAACGACTACTGTGTTGCTCTATTTAATGATTGATGATTCTGTATGGCCGAATTAATGATGAATGATTTTAGAATGAAAGTAATTATCCTCAACTTTTCAATGTTCCAAATACGAGACATTGAGAATTTAATAATAATATCAGGGTATAACAGTCTGATGTTTGTAATTTCCACGGTGCTAATTTATCTTCTCATCCTCCTTATCACATTTCTATACGACCACTTTTCTGTGTTCTGTAGCCTTTTTTCTTTGGAAGAAAAAGATAATATCTCTATATATAAAAATGAATCCCCATTTACTTTGGTCACGGCATCACGCGTGAACGGGTAGACCGATTTTAATTCGATTTTCACTAATGGAAAGAGAGATAAACGGGGAATGTTCATATATATATAAAAAATGCCGGGGCGGGTCGCTAGTTATTAAAATAAACGACTTGGTATTTCATAAGGAATTAAAAGTATACCTACTTTGCAAATCAATATCTTTTTTATGTTAAGGTCGGCAGACAGGCTGATGGTCCACTTGATGGTAAGTGGCTACCATCGCCTATAACACAAGCAACGCCACAAGTGCTGCAAGTACGCTACCGACTACAGTAGGATTAAGGATAAGGGATTAAGAAGTGATGGGAAAATGGGCTCTCGCATCCCATTACTCACTTACCAAAACACAACAGTACACGTTCTGTCATTTCAAGGTGGTCTTCTGTAAAGGGATGATTGCTGCCGTCTGACAGCTGCACAAATGAATGCAAAAGTCGCCAGATCCAAACTTGAGCAAATTATAAAAAGTTCACTTCCAAAGTTGGCCCAACGGGGATCGAACTGGGGACACCTGAGACAGAGCTCTAAGTACTCGTTGAATTATTAAGTTCAATGTCATTAAGGTGGCGCTGTACGAGCGTGGGAACTCAGTAATAGGTATTTGGGATAATTTGTTGTCTCAACTTACTATAATGCGAATAACCGAAGACAGAATCGACGCAACACATTCGCGCCACTTATTCAACTCGCCTAAAATAATAAAACATACGCCAGCAATTCCAATATTTTTAGAAAAACCTTTATAGATGGTAGCTAATGACATCCCAATTTCAAATGTACATTATAGGTAGGATGTTTCCATCGAAAAACATTTTTAGATTTTAGTCAGTAATTACAAGAATTCAACCTGCGAAAATGTCACAAATTCTGCACATTTAAAAAATTAATTATACTACTTACATATAAAATTAATTTCAGTTTTTTGTTGCGATGCAAACCTTTATATTATGTCCTAGAAATGTCATGTTTTTTATATATTGCTACGACCTATAATTAACGAGTAATCATGGAATTACGTATTATGGAATAAGTAAGCTGTTCGAGTTGGAAAGTGCCCTCTTAAGACACCACTGTTTCAATAACTTTGTTTTCTGAAAGGACTCCGAAATAAATTAGCTATCAAATAAACACATATTTTTATACATCACAAAAATTGGGTTTAACTTAAGAGTGTCTCAATATGAACACTCTATTTAAACGATAATTATTGTTTTTTTTATCCAACATCTTAACATTATAATGGCTACCGACGCGACGCCGCTCCATAATTACAATATCATTACTAAAGATTTTTTTCTCTTTTTATATTCTTGCAAGCGAAAGAAGTTTACCGTGCGAATGTTAATCGGAACCGGGATGTCTTCTAGGAGCTTTCTTCTTGCTTGTTTTGGAAGGAGGTGGAAGGGAAGCTGACGGTCTACTTTATCCCCTACATGAGGTGATATAGAAAGAAATAAAGGAATGTTCTTTGCCATCCTTTACATGTGGTTTTTTGTACATTCCAGTTACTCTCACCAAAGAAATTTGCTCTACTTAGACAAAATTTTTAATTATCATTGTTTTTAAGTTTTTTAATGTTAAGGTTCTAAACAGGCTGACGGTCCACTTGATGGTACGGTTACCATCGCCTATAACACATGCAACGCTTGCGCTTGCAAGTGCGTTGCCGATCATAGTAGGATTTACTTCTTTATAATATTAGTAGGTATAATATATACTATATACTATATAATTATTCTGTATTTTTATTTCAAACTAGCGGCCCTCCTCCGGCTTCGCCCGTGGTGCAATTTTTATATACTAAAACATTCCCCGTTTATCTCTCTTTCCATTAGTGAAAACCGAATTAAAATCGGTCTACCCGTTCACGCGTGATGCCGTGACCAAGGGAAATGGGGATTCATTTTTATATATATATAAGATATTGAAATAACCATTTGCATTTTGAATTTAAATAATTTTAATAAACTATTTTTTTCACATTTCTCATCCACTCAGCTCGGATGGGCAGGGTTCGGGAAGCTCCGAGACATCTTCTTCTCCAAAATTCCTCAGTGTGTTAAAACAAAAGTTTGACGAGCCCGTTGGATGAGTGGTTAGGGTGCATGCCTTAACGCTCTGTTCTAAGGTTCCCGGGTTCGATTCCCGGCAGAGTCAACTTTAAAAAATGAACTTTTCAAATTTGGCTCTGGATCTGGAAAGTAGTGGCAGGGCACACTGCGCTTTGCAGTCATTTGGGCAGCCCGTCTGGCGGCTGTAACCACGCCCTTACAAGAGACCACCGTGAAATAACAGCACGTGTGCAATAACAGCTCGGTGAGTGAGTAAGGGATGCCTGAGCCCATTTCCCTATCCCCCTCCTAATCCCTTATCCTTAACCCTGCTGTAGTCGGCAGCGCACTAGCAGCAGCTTTGGCGTTGCTTGTGTTATAAGCGACGGTAGCCACCTACCATCAAGTGGACCGTCAGCCTGTCTGCCGATCTTAACATAAAAAACCTATGTTGCCAGTTATGACATATGGCGCTGAAACGTGGTCTCTAAGTATGGGCCTCGTAAGAAAGCTCAACGTCGCTCAACGAGCTATGGAGAGGATTATGCTCGAGGTTACACTGCGAAATCGAATCAGAAATGAGAAGATCTGTAGATAAACGAAAGTTACTGATATAACCCGGCGGTAGTTGAAGTGGCAATGGGTAGGAAACATAGTACGATGAGCCGACGGCCACTGGAGCCAGAAGGTTGTCGAGTGGAGGCCACGGACCCGCAAGCGCAGCGTAGGACGTACAGACGACCTGATCAGGGCCGCGCGTCAACGGTGGGTCCAGGATGCTCCTGGTCCTTTTGGAAAATTAGGAGAGGCCTTTGTCCAGCAGTAGACGTCCTACGGCTGAGAATATGATGATGACGAATCACTTCTATTGACGAACCAACTGTGCATGTATCTCTATTGTAGCTGTGCCGTAAGGTGATGACAATATTGGAATATAATAAAGAGGTAAGAGGAATTACAAAAATGTCCCAAATTGGACATTTCTTGTGGGACATTTTGGGAATAGACCCAGTTAACCTACCCATGAAATGGTATTCGCAATATCACAATCCAGGTTATTATGGTCTAAGAGCCGGTGAAGGTCGACCTTCACCGATCTGATAACTCGATGAGACATATTTTGAGATCGATGAAATTAGTTTTGTAATTAAAATATCTTACCGATGATATCAATTTCGATTGGTTAACAGATCGGTGTAGTTACCTATATTGACTTACCTGTTCACATCTGTTGGTCGGGTAGCCATGCACAGAAATAAGTAGGCAAGCCTACCTAGGCATACTCTGTGTGTTAAAAACTATCAGTTGAGATAAAACTCATTCGGTTATCAAAAGAGTGAAGGTGATGAAAGTAAATGGATTAAAATTAATTAAATTAAAAATAGCTATGAACACTTTTCGATAGGCAAGTCATTATAGGCATATTTGCTTGATAAAAAATATGTCTCATCGAGTTATCAGATCGGTGCCGGTGAAGGTCGATCTTCACGGTCTCCTCTACTATATTTATCGATTTAAAAACAGCAATGGCAAAAGAAAATTAATGAATTGTATCGAGAGAATTCATCTCTTAAACTGTCTGTAGGATCATAAGTGAGTGATTTATTTACACTTATTGACACGAATGAAACTATCTTATCATCACGCTTACTAATAAGGTGCAGCAGGTTTTTACTGATCGACCATTGAACGCTTTACATCCAACTCACGTGAAGAATATCCTCGTATAAGATATACTAACTTGGAGATAATTATAATAAAGTAACAGATCGATCTAAGATCTATTGACAAATATGTTTACACTGAATCTGATATCTGTTAATCAGATGTATATATGTATAAGCAGAAAGTATGTATATACTTTTTTGTTATACATATATAGGAACTCCCTGCCGGCGTCTGTATTTCCGAGCTCATATAACCCAAATCTTTTCAAGGTTCGAGTGAATAGGCATCTTCTGGGTGAGCTCGCTCCATCTTCGGCCTCATCCTTCCTACATGGATAGATGCTGGTCAAGAGAAAACCCATCTATAATAAAAAAAAAAAAAAAAAAAAAAAAAAAAACTGATTAACAGGTATCAGATTCATAATAATAATTATTATTATTTATTTACCTTAAGTGCCTTGTGTGCAACTATATCGTAATATGTATAACCGAAAGGTCCACTGGAATCTCTTACTCACTCGACGAACAAACGAGTCATCTTTTCTAAAGAAGTGGTTACTGCTGCCAGACATTTGTCCGTTTTTGACTGCGGAACGCGTCATAAATTATCATAAACGCCCATCAATTATCGGATCCAGATCAGAATTAACACATCACAACTTCCCACAATATAATAAACGATATCGATTTTTTAATGATTTTTATAAATGTTTTTAAATTAATAAACACGCTAATTGTATGATCCCCGATGTAAGCACTTGGCTTGTCTAATGGGATAACCATACAATGGACAAGGAGTGACACCCTAACCAGAGTCAATATTGAAAAGTTGGCTGTGCCGGGAATAGAATCCGGAATCCCTGAGTCAGAGCTCTACCTTAACCACTCCACCAATAGATTCTACAAATTTATGCTAAATGGGATATTAAATTTACTACATTTAGGTTACTAAATGATATTCATCTAAAATATTATTTCACTATATCCATTGAAGAAATTGATTTTTTATTTAACCCAGCATGAGTATAATGTAGACGAAAGTAAACCCCGTAAATATCGGTAACAGGCGTAGGAAAAACCTTTGACCCTAAAACGATTTAAAACAGAGCTAGCGGTTACACCAATGAGTATATAAACTTATGAGGAGGCAAAATTATAACACGAACACTAATAATATTATTTTAATAAATAAATTAAATAATTATTAGTGTAAATGCAACATGTATTTCTGTAAGGGATTGGTTACAGCCGCCAGACGGGCTGCCCAAATGACTGCGAGACACAGTGTGCCCTGCCAACATTAAGGCTTTTATGTAAATACATCATGTATTACACTAATAATTACGTGTAGAAACTTTTTACAGTTTCTGCCCTTTTTTAAATAAAAAACGGGACAAGTGCGAGTTGAACTCGCGTGAAGAGGGTTCCGTACGATGTTACCTATCCGCACAATTTGAGTGATTTACCATGTTGTTTTAATATCATGGACTTCTTATAGGTTTTCTTATAATCTATAAGTAAAAAACTAATTTCTGTATTTTTTTCAAAATTTTAGGTTCAGTAGTTTCGGAGATAACGGGGGGGGGGGGGGGGGGAGAATGGTCGGACAGTTGGACACACGAGTGATCCTGTAAGGGTTCCTTTTTTTATTCGGACGTACGGAACCCTAAAAATGAAATATCTATAATTAGTGTCAGATTAAATTTAAACAAATTTCATCAATTTTCTATTAATTACTACTGATTTTCTACTGAGGCTCTTAGCCTCAGACCGTAGGTAACGATCCACTTGATGGTAGGTGGCTACCGTAGCAGCGCTTCCTGGCCCTCCTGGACGCCGACCCCTGGGGTCGTCCGTATAGGGTTGTGAGGGGGAAATTCTCGTCCAACTCCCCCTCTACGGCCAACCTTGACCCGGAGCTGCTCGAAAAGGTCATGGGGTCGCTCTTCCCGACCCCTGGCCAATTCGAGCCCCCCCCCCCAATGGTGACTCCGGAACCACTTCCGGAGCTCGAAATGGTGGGCCCTCCCGTCTCCGACCTAGAGTTTGTGGCGGTGAGGGAGCGGATCCGGGGGAAGAGGACGGCTCCAGGACCGGATGGAGTTCCTGCGAAGGCCCTAGCCATAGCGCTAGGGCCTATGGAGGAGAGATTCCGGGCGATACTGGACGCATGTATCGCCCGGGGTAAGTTTCCGGCGAGATGGAAGGTGGGGCGACTTCTGCCTCCTGCACAAAGAGGGTCGCCCTGCCGACTCGCCGGCGGGGTACCGACCGGTGGTCCTGCTTGACGATTCCGGCAAGGCTATGGAAAGAATCATAGCACGCCGGATAGTCGAGCATCTAGAGACAACGGGGCCGAACCTGGATGATCGCCAGTTCGGCTTCCGAGCCGGTCGGTCCACGATGGACGCGGTGGACCTCCTCAAAAGATGGACCGAGGAGGCCACTGGTAGAGGGGAGGCTATTGTTGCGGTGTCACTCGACATCCGCAACGCGTTCAACAGCCTCCCTCATGAGTGCATAAGGGCGGCACTAGAATTCCACAGGGTGCCGCCCTACCTCCGCGCCCTTGTCAGCGACTACCTTGGTGGGCGGGTAGTGCTATATGAGGGCGCGGACGGACAGGTCCATCGCCGGCCAGTGGCGGTAGGCGTACCCCAGGGGGCTGTTTTAGGCCCATTATTGTGGAACCTGGGGTACAACTGGGTCCTGCGAGGCAACCTACTTCCAAAGATGGAGGTTGTCTGCTTTGCCGACGACACCTTGGTCGCGGCAAGAGCACAGACGTGGGAGGACGCAGCGCGGTTAGCGTCGGTCGGCACCTCCTTGGTGGTCCGGCGCATCCGCCTGCTAGGATTGGAGGTGGCCCTAGACAAAACTAGGGCCATGGGTTTCCATCACCCACGCCGCAGGGTCCCTCCGAGTCCGAGTGGAGGGGGTCTGGATCTCGGTCGAGAGGCACATTAAGTATCTCGGCCTAACACTGGACCCCCGCTGGAGTTTCGAGGAGCATTTCAAGCTCCTGGCTCCACGGCTGACGAGAGCCGCAGCCGCACTCGGACGACTCCTCCCAAACCTGGGAGGACCGAATTCGGCGTGTCGTCGACTTTACCACGGGGTGGTAAGGTCGATGGCACTCTATGGAGCCCCGGTGTGGGCGGAGTCCCTCACTCCTAGCACCCGGGCCCTTTTGCGGAGGCCGCAAAGGGTCATGGCGATCCGGGCAGTGCGGGCGTATCGCACTGTCAGCCACGGGGCCGCCTGCGTGCTAGCAGGCACGCTCCCGTGGGATGTCGATGCCCTGGTTCTGTCCCAGGTGCATCGGCATCGGGTCGCCGCAAGGTCCCAAGGAGAGAGACTCGTCGCCGAGGAAGTGCGACGGGTCCGCGCAGAGGCGCAGGAGTGGGCCTTGCAAAAATGGAGTGAGGCTCTGCGTGTGCCTACCGCCGGCCACCGGACGATCCTCGCGGTTCGTCCGGTTTTGGAGGAATGGGTGAGGCGCCCACGAGGTGACCTCACCTTCCATATGGTGCAGGTAATGACCGGACACGGGTGCTTCGGTCATTACCTGCACAATATAAACAGGGAGGAGTCGCCGCAGTGTCACCACTGCGGCGATCCGGACGACACGGCCGAGCACACACTACAGGAGTGCTCGGCTTGGAGATCCCAGCGTCGGGAGTTGAGGGCGGCGCTGGGAGGTGGAGAGGTCACATTGCCAATCATGGTAAGAGCCATGATTGGGAATGTGACCACCTGGAAAGCGGTCGCCTCCTTCTGTGGTGATGTCATATCACAGAAGGAGGCAGCTGAGAGGAGGCGAGAGGAAGAGGCCGGTCTCGCTTCACTCAGACGCAGGCGGCTGGGCAGGAGAATGCGGGCATACCAAGCTCGTTTTCAAATGCCCTAGGGGACCTGCACACATGGCTGGCGAGCTATGTGTGCCTGCACAAGGTCGCCCCCGTCTGGGGATTGCCTGGGTGTCTCTGGGCAATCCCCCATTGGAGTAAGCCTAGTCAGCAATGACTAGGCTGCCCTGGGGTGGATCGGAGTTGTTGCCTAGGCAGAACCCGGTCCACCCCGCTCAAAGGGCAAGGAGACACCGGGGAGTTTTAGTGGTGTAGGACCCAGTCCCTTGACTGGGTGAGTCCCACATATCCCTACCGTCTAGCCAGCGGTAGGGAATCCGTAAATGGATTTCTCCTCGATAAAAAAAAAAAAAAAAAAAAAAAAAAAAAAAAAAAAAAAAAAAAAAAGGTGGCTACCGTAGCCTATAATACAAGCAACGTTGCAGGTATGCCGCAGTACGTCGCCGACCATAGTAGGATTAATGATATGGGATTAATTAGGAAGGGACAGGGATCTCTTACTTACGGAAACACAATAGCACATATGCTGTTATTTCTCAATGATCTTCTGTAAGGGGATGGTTACTGTCGCCACTGCGACACGCAGTGCCAAATGACCGCGAAACTCAGTGTGCTCTGCCACCATAAAGGCTTTTATTAAGTCAGATGACTCCAATTTCAACCCTCCTTCATTGCTCCCAGTAAGGACCCGTGAGAAATAGTCCGCTCGTGTAGTGACCCCTCCAGTTTAGGCAATATCAGGCCAATCGCCCGATATCGCTCCGCTAGCTTATGATTGCCCATCTTAAGTTCTTTTTACGTTGATTTATACTCTAAAACCGCCGCGACTGTCTCACGATCCATCGTGGTCGCAGAACACGATCACAATAATAGAGAAAAATAGTATGTTTACTCATAAATCAAATAATACCTGTGCGCTGTACCTAAAATTTGTCAATATCACTTCGGCATTTTACCTTCTGGTGTGGGAAAATGTGTGGTGTGACGTGCTATTCATACGTGATAACCATAACCACCCTGCCAAGAGTGATTCGGCCAAGAAGAAAATTGGAATATAAAAACGGGACAAGTGCGAGTTGAACTCCCGTGAAGAGGGTTCCGTACGATGTTACCTATCGGCACAATCAATTCAAATTCAAATCAAACCGCATTCAAATTGGTTAATGCGTTCCTGAGATTAGCGCGCACAAACGCACAGACGAACAGATAAACAGACAAAAATTCTAAAAAAATTTTTTTTATATCGGTAACATAAGTACAACGTGTACAAATTGTAAGAAGCATAAACAATAAAATGAAATATAATATTTAAAACATTAAGATTACTTACTATTATTCCATATATCGTGGTATGACGCGATAACGTTACTAGTTTACTAGTAAACCTTTGGTGGTGGGCGACTATATTTATTATAGCCGACTGAACAATCGCAAAAAGAGGTGGATAATATTAAAAACCTTTTTCACTCTCTATTAAATCGCTGTTTCAGGGCAAGTTTTTGTGATTACAATTTGTGTATTTTTAATAAATGAGGTTCTTAAAAGAAATGTTGGAGCCTTCCATCACTTCGCAATGAGCACCTTGGCATATAAGCCTCCGTATGACCAATTTGCATGTAACTCGATATATTTCATTAAATTAATAATAATTTAATTTAAAAACAGATTTTTCGCGTCCACTGGTGAATGAGGTTGCGAACATATTATAGGTGCAATTTTTATACATATATATGAATATTCCCCGTTTATCCCTTTTTCCATTAGTGAAAACCGAATTAAAATCGGTCTACCCGTTCACGCGTGATGCCGTGACCAAGGGAAATAGGGATTCATTTTTGTATATAGAGATATTACTGAATTATTGCGTTATAGAGACACTTTAAAACGATTTTCTTTACTAATGAAAAATACATTTATGTCACAAATGTCACAGGAACGTTGTGACACGACAACATAGCTCGTTTAATCAGCCAACTGTAATATGAACTTCAGGATTTGAGGTAGTCTTGTAGTGGAGACTATGGTCGTGAAGCGAGCAACTACTAACTAGATCGATTATTTATATCAAGAGAGCGGCTGGTAGTGGATGGAAGTGGAGGCCGTAGAACCGAGTAGGTAAAGTAATGACCAATTAAAAAGGCCTACCCAACAATGCAGGCTTATGGGTTGTGATGATAATGAGAACAATGCCTTAAACCTTGAATATGCCCCCTAACATCTGAAATACCTTGAATTACCACGTTTGTGCCATATAGTCCCAACAAAAGATTTTGCGTTATAGGTCTACCTGCATTTGAACTCACGTCTGCCATGTCTCCAGCAAATTGAGCATGTGATTCACTGAGATATCATACTTATTATTTTATGTATACATCTATTGAAAGTATCAACATCAAGGACTTGGACTTGAGACATAATAAACTTGGAGTTTATCTATATCTATATCTATACAAATAAAATCGTAAGCGAACCGTGTCTGTACTTTAAAGATTTTTTTCAAAAAACAATTTATAATTGTACTTATATTACCGAGATCAAAAAATAGTTTTTAGATTTTTTTGTCTGTCGTTTTGTCTGTTTGTCTGTGCGTTTGTGCACGCTAATCTCTGAAACTGCTTGTATTGTAGCAAGCATCCCGTAACATTTAGTGTTTGTTTCATTCCAATCGGCTTACAAATAAAAAAGTTACGCGCTATACCGAATACCACGCGTACGAAGTCAGTCAGTTCAGTCGCGGCAACTTTTGAAAAATTCGTTTGGCTCAAAACACATACTTATGCCATTACATTCTGCGTTTTTTTTTTAATTACGCTAAAATTTCATTGTTACAGCTTTCATTTTGTACAATTAGTAGATATGAAAATTTCCGTTTACTGAGCTTTCAATGTCGTTATTTGGTCATTCTGTAAACGTTATTGGTGGTGTTAACATTTATGACACTTAATTTGGTCAAGTAATATACGATACGTTGGTAGCGTAATAATAAGAGCAAGTAACGATACGTGCTTTGAGCTTTGGGTGGTTGGTCCAAGTGAAAAGGGGTCCATAAGCAAATGTATCATGATCCAATGCATGGTCTTGAAAAATAAAAATAATGTTAACAAATAATCAGTAACAGTTTAAAAAGTTCTTTTGAAGAACCCTTTATATAAGTGGCCGATTAAAATTTACTTGCAATAAAAATTATAATATAATTAATGCAGGTCGTCTCCAAAAATTAAAAATACATAGTTTTCAAAATTTTTATGAAATATTTAAATATGTATTTCTCTTTTCTTAGTCTATTGTTCCTTTACAATAATGACTTTATTTTTAGAGAAAATATCTTTTTGTCAATTTAAATGCAGAAAGTTACAAGGGAATTATGAAATATACCAACTTATGAATGATTTTCGTAGATAAGCTGTGAAAAAAAAATCTGTGGTCAAAACATGTTGATATGGATGGTGAACGCGCCGCTTCAACTTCCCTTTCCTATCCCTTTGCTTGTCCCGTGCAGGGAAGGGGGAAGGGAGATGGCTTCGATGCGCCTGCGTCCGACGCATCGCGACGGGGTGGGGGCCATCGTCTACTGGTTGAAGGAAGTGAGCGCATCTCGCATCGCTAATAATTATATTAAAAGAAAAACTAACATTTTGTGCGTGTGCATCGTATCCTGTGTTCACAAAAGTGAAGCAATTTGTGTTGACTGTCGAAGATTGAAGTGATCCTGGCCAGGCTCACTTCACTCTTCGTGTTGTGGTACAACTTTTACCTGCCCGCTAATCCTACCGCTCGCATATTCAGATGGATAAATTCATTTTAAAACTTAATATATAAGTACTTCAAAGAAAAGATTCAATCATTATTTAAAAAAAAAATTGTACATAAATGATTTGTTTCATAAAATCATAAAATTGTGTTTCAAGTCATTCCGTGTTCACATTAAATGGATATACATATATATAAAAGATTCACATAGTTTATGTCGTTTCATTATATACATATATATATTTATTTTATTTATAATTTTAACAATTTAAAAAGAAAACTAATATACATTAATATAATGATAGCATTAAAAACCACCTAGGTTTAACCGTTTGCTATCATAGTGCTTTAAATTATTATTAAATTATTAAAAGATTTAACATCTAACTATGTACAATTAATTACAATGTTGATATAATCAAATACAATTTAAAAAATATTCCTTTAATTTAACTTTAATATTTTAACTTTAAGTATATATATAATATGTTACTCTCTATTTATTATTAAGTATTCTATAAATTTTTGTTTTGAATTATTTGTATATTAGGTATTTTATATTAAGTAAGCATATGCAGAGTTCATGTATTTGTAGTAGACTCCCACGATACAAGCACAGCTTAGTGTGGGGGTCAACGATAACTTATGGTATTGTAATTTAACTATTTGGAAATTAATTTAAATAAAATAAAAAAAATAAATAAAAAATAAATGTGTTTGCGCAAATCTATATAATGAAACGACATAAACTATGTGAATCTTTTTTTTTTATATTTTTTTTTAAAGTTTGAAATTTTTATTTGTATACACGCTCTAAGCTTACAACTTGTATCGTCAAAAATATTAAATTTTATGTGTAGCATTGAAAGCGAATTGATCGTTTCTGTAACATTTAATGTTATTGCTTCATTTTGAAGCTATCTGTTAACGTTTTCCAGTTTTCCCGGTGCAATCGTTGTCTTTGTAATTTATTTTTCATACGAAACTTTGCATTTACATTGATATTTTATTCGTAATACCTTAGGGATGTTATTATAAGCATGTTATTACTTGAAATGAAGCGAAATTGTGATTAAGTTTCTTTATATTTTATTTTGGCTTTGGTTCCAAATAAAGACGTAATTGGCAAAAGAAGATCCAATTGACGATAGGTGGCAACCATCTTCCATCAACAGTAGCAAGGCAATTAAGTATTTCAATTGCGATGGCGGCTTTACTAGGATAAAGCATAAGAAATGGAAAAATTGGAACGTTTACAAAAGTAGAAAGAGAAAAGCCATACTAATAAATAAATATAAAACCGAAAAGTTAAAATTAATGGCCCAATAACTCTTTGTTATATTAAATCATTCGATTTTTGCTCGTAAATCGAACTGTATCGAATCGAATACCGAAAACCAAACGACTGAATCGAGTCACGTCCGAGGATGGTCTTGATTGTAATATGTTATTGTTGGACATCTTCAATCACTTTCACTTTAATTAATTTTAAGTACTTTTTCTCGATGAGAAATTGTTTAATGCTACTTTAATAAATTCACAAGTGACATTACGTGGGCAGCAACGACTTTAATCTCTTGCATCTTTGTTTTTCTTTTTTATATAAATATCGGCAGACAGGCTGACGATCCCTAAAACGGGCTCTAGCATCCCTTACTCGCTCACCGAAACACAATACGTGCTGTTATTTCATGGTGGGCTTCTGTAACTCCCGCTAGACGGGCTGCCCAAATAACTGCCAAACGCAGTGTGCCCTGCTACTACTTTATTATCATTATATCTGACATATAATAATCGGCAGGCAGGCTGACGTTCAATTTCAATCATGAGTTACATAAAAAAGTGAGCAATTGGATATTGGACTATGGATGAGCGGATAATATCCCTCACTTACTCACTAAAACATAACAGCAAACCTTCAGTCTTTTAAAGGGTGTTTAAAATTTAAAAGGGGTTGGTTAAAGCAGCAATATTCTCTGTCTAGTTTTTAATTGCGATATATAGTGTGGCCTGCTAATACAGGAGCGTACCTGCCGCTGTATTAGCCGTATCATTATATGGACCCCTGGGCTACATGGGCCCCATATAATAGGGCCATATGTATATATTCTATATCTATACATATAGTTTATAAAATCTTAAATAAGCCATGTCTGTACATTGCATTTTTTTTTAATACAATATTATTAAAAAAAAAACCATTTTTACACCTTGTACTTACGAGTAAGTTACCGAGGTAAAAAAAGGATTTAGAATTTTTATCTGTCTGTTTTTTTTTATGTTAAGGTCGGCAGACAGGCTGACGGTCCACTTGATAGTAGGCACTTGATTACCGGCAGTAACCACCCCCTTATAGAAGACCACCGTGAAATAACAGCACGTGTGCTGTTGTGTTTCGGTGAGTGAGTAAGGGATGCCAGAGCCCATTTCCCTATCCACTTTTAATCTCTTATCCTTAATCCTACTGCAGTCGGCAGCGCACTTGCAACAGCTTTGGCGTTGCTTGTGTTATAGGCGACGGTAGCCACCTAACATCAAGTGGACCGTCTGCCTGTCTGCCTACCTTAACATAAAAAAAACAAAACTATAAGCTTATTTTCCTCTAAGTGAGCGAGTTAGACAGACAAACAATTCGTATCAGACGAGGGCTCCACATTAAGATTCTAATTCATGTGAGAACGCAGCATGGATCAAATTCATCTGAATTGATATCCATCGGAGGAGATTGCATTATGATGCACCTGCTTTACCCATCATTTGTCGTCATACGTCAACATGTCAGCGTTTGTTCGGCCCGCTTTTTCATTGACTACAACAGCTAACATTCAGATTACAGTACGGTAACTTGGAAATTCTGAGTCTTCGCATTTTAGAATATCAAGAAAGACAAAATAGTTTAGTACAAGTTTCTCGTTTCTTTATGAACGGTGTAGCTACCGTACCGAGTGAAGGTGTGGAATTTTTTTTTATGTTACGATCGGCAGACAGGCTGACGGTCCACTTGATGGTAGGTGGCTACCGTCGCCTATAATAATATATAAAATAATATAATAAAATCGTAAACGAGCCATGTTTGTACATTAAATATTATTAAAAAAAAAATTTTTTTTTAAACCTTGTACTTACGAGTATGTTACCGAGATAAAAATAAGGATTTAGAATTTTTGTCTGTCAGTTTTTTTTATGTTAAGGTCGGCAGACAGGCTGACGGTCCACTTGACGATAGGTGGCTACCGTCGCCTATAACACAAGCAACGCCAAAACTGCTGCAAGTGCGCTGCCGATTACAATAGGATTAAGAGATAGGGAAATGGGCTCTGGCATCCCTTACTTCACTCACCGAAACACAACAACACACGTGCTGTTATTTCACGGTGGTCTTCTGTAACGGGGTGGGGTTACTGCCGCCTGACTGACTGCGAAACACAGTGTGACCTGCCACTACTTTCCAGATCCATACCAGAGACAAATTTGAAAAGATCATTTTTCAAAGTTGACCCTGCCGGGAATCGAGCCCGGGAACCCTGAAACAGAGCGTTAAGGCAAGCACCCCAACCACTCATCCAATGGGCTCGTCAACGTAAATGGAATAACTCTGAAAAGAGCTGTTTATTAGCCTGGTTTTGTAAATTTGTTTCACCACAATCGCTGGATTCACGAAGGAGGATGAATGGAAGCCAGCAGCAGCCGTCACAGCCAACGCTTCGGAATTTCATTCCCCGGCCATATTTCGGAGTGTGTGTATGCGGATACATTTAAACAGACATACTGTTGCCTGACATATCAAAACCGCGGTATGTGCATTATGTTTACTTGTTACGCCCTGAAACACCCAATAAGGACGCGTGGTGGCTCAGGGCATTCTAGTGGGCCGCCACATTTAGAGTGAGGCGAAGACATCGCCCTAAACTGGGTTCGAAGAGAACGTAGCGTGCGTGAGGATTCGAGGATAAGGCCTCGCTGTGAACTCGGACCCGCTCATCACCGCTGATGGTGGAATTCCCGGTGACAGGTTACTTCTCATCGGGCGAGGCCCACACTCCCCCTAGGGATAGGGCGTAAACGTCATTTCCCCTCCTAAAAAAAGGGCAACAGACATACGCGTCGTCGCATACCTAATACCTATCGGTATGCCATTGTAAATACTGTACATAAATAGGGTAATTTTAGAATTAAACACATCCTGTACATACTACCTACGGAATATTATTACACCCATATAACCGCCAAACATTGAATTTTTTTTAATAACTTTTGCCGAACTAGTGGTAACAATAAACAAATTTTGGAATGTTTTTCTTTGCCAATCTCGAAATGAATATGTTCGAGTTGCAGTGGACGAACATTAGTTACCCTTGTGCTATACAGCGTTGGTTTTGTATATAGGCACGCTACCATTAAATGTGGTGATGATGTTTACTATAATAGTAACCACCATAACAGTCAGCTGACGGTCCAGTTTATGTCAGTTGGCTACCATCCCCTGATGGGGGTTGTAAGTGCTTTGAAATTGAAAGGATAAGGGTAAGATAGGAGAAAATTTCTCCGATTTCCCTTACTCAATCATCAAAAGAAAAAACCACACGATCTGTTCTTCAGATCCTCCTTACGCTTCTGTAAGGAAGTGGCTGCTGCCCTTCCACTACTAAATAATATTTCAAAATTTATTTTTCGAATTAATTTTAAAATTCCTTTTGTGTTTTCATTTTCGTATCGACTTACATTTGGTTAATTTTGAATTTTATAGAATTTCTGTTTTGATAATATTGTGAAAAAAGCGTTCAGGTCCCTTGGTTTTATTATCAGAAGTTGCAAGGAGTTCAAAAACCCATCCACATTGATAGCTCTTTATAATGCTTACGTACGCTCTGGTCTGGAATACTGCTCAGTTATATGGAATCCACATTATAACGTTTACATCAAACGCCTAGAGTCAGTGCAAAAGCGATTCCTTTGGCATTTGTCTTACGGGTGTGGTCTAGCTAAGGAACTTTCTAGCTACCCAGTCAGAATGAATCACTTCAATCTTGATTCACTGCAGTCCCGGAGGCTTATGCTCGATGTTTTATTTTTCTGCAAACTGCTGAGGGGTGGAGTTGATTCGCCCGAGCTCTTGTCGCGTATAAACTTTGGGGTTCCTAGTCGAGCGCCCAGACCGGGCAGATACACACCATTTCGACTAAATTATTCCAGAACCAACTTGGGCCGTTTTTCCCCATTAAATCGTTTTATGGATGTTGCCAACTCCCTGAGTCACGATGTTGACCTTTTTAACGACGCATTTTCCAAAATTAAAAGACTTATCCTTGTCCGTGGTTCAGATAATTAACATTAGTTTATCTTTGACATTTATTCCAAATTTCCAATTTAATTATATTTCTATGTTTAATTTTTTTTTTTTTTTCTCTCTAAATTCATTGCCGGGACGCTACTTTAACTTTTATTGGCGTAGGCTGTGCCTCCTATAATTGCGGCGGCATCTGCCATGTTATTTTTTTTCCGTCGCTTGCTGTATGTTTTTTTTTTTTTTGGTGCCTGCCTCGTTGGAGGCCATGTAACAATAAATAAATAAATAAATAAATAAATAATCTTTTAATTTTATCATAATACTAGATGAATTTTTTTTCTGCATATTATATACACACACTTCCTCGTTTATCGCTCTTTCCATTAGTGAAAACCGTATCAAAATCCGTTGAGTGTTTTAAAGAACGGAGACACCGACAAAGGGGGACAACGTCTTTATTTTATAATAATATAGAGATTCCATACTGTTAAGCACATAGCTCAATTCACCGTGCTGTCAGGATATATCTGCAAAAGGTTTACGAATTCGATCAACGTTTGAATCGTTCAATTTGTCGATGTTAATTTATATCTGTCTGTGAATTGTTTAGATTCTTGAAGCGTTTATGAGATATTTTATTTGCCTTTAAATCTCCTTTGTAATTAACGCCCACACACGTTGTTTTAGTTTAAGAACCTAGATTCATTTAAAGGAAATTAATCAATTTTTACTTTTTCTGAATAAAATTATTTTATTTTATTCAATAGGTATGAGTTCAATATATCGTATGCCTGTCGTTAAGGAAGAAAAACGAAGAGCCCGTCTGGAGGCAGTAAGCTTCCCCTTACAGAAAATAATAGCACGTGTGCTAATTCAGTGAGTGAGTAAGAGATGCCAGAGTCCATTTCCCTATCCCTTCCTAATCCCTTATCTTCAATACCACAATGATCGGTAGCGCACTGATAGCACTTGTGGCGTTGCTTGTGTTATAAACGACGGTAGCCACCTACCATCAAGTGGAGACCCTCAGATTTTCTGCCGACCTTTATGTAAAAGACAAAAACAAAAATAAAATTCTTAATTCAATTATAACCGAAATATCACTTGATTCACGAATAGTAAATATATATGGAATATAATATTTAAAATGTTAATTAAATCAATAGAACTATTTGAAAAGAAAAACATTTTAGTTCTACGGTTAAGCAAAATTAGTAGAACTATATGGAATAGACCTATTTGTAGAACAATGTAGAATATTTAGAATCTAGAGAAACTAGACAACTAGATTTAAACAAAAGTGCTTTAAAATTATTAAAAAAAAGTCTAAAAATATAAACGCGTGTTCGCGACTTCGTCCGCGTTGATTAATAAAAGATATAACGACTGACGAAATATGTAAAGCAATACAACGCTCGATATCTTTATTTCTTTTATACATTTGCCAGGCGTCGAATCTTTATTTTTAGATACTCGTAGCTGGTACCCGCTGCTACCCCCGCGTGGAATATGTCCACGTGGAATATCTTATGTCCATCCTAAAATTCTTCTCTAACTCTTGGTTAAATATTTTTTAAACGGGATAGGTAGTTTCGAAATATTACGATTATATTCGAAATAGTTCGAAACGGGAATTAGAATATTAGTTTCGAAATCATAGAAACAAACAAATAAGCATACAAACTTTATTTCTTTATAACACACACACACAGAGACATTAACATTAGTAAATCACTCACCCTCTCACACAAGCAATCACCCATATATATTTATATTTATATGTATGTATGTATGTATATTGTACTTTTAAATTGTAATTTGTCAGACCTAGTAATAGGCTTAGTAAAAATTTAATTTTATTTAAAATGTATATTTGTAATTTTTTGTATGCTGTTAGGTTTGCTATTCAATAAATAAATAAATAATATTAGCATAGATTATTATATAAATATTTGACAGTGATAGCCCAGTGGTCAAAAGTTCAGCTGTCGACGCTCTCTCATCTCAAAAAAAAGGTCTATTCCCAAAATGTCCCACAAGAAATGTCCAATTTGGGACATTTTGGGAATTACAAAAATAAATATTTTTACTGTTCCCAAAATGTCCACTTATAATTATAATTGTGGACATTTTGCAACTTTCAATAAATATTTAGTTTACCATTTCCAAAATGTTCCATGCATAATTTTAAAGGCTATTTATGTACAGTCAGAAACGATAAGATGTAAGAAGATAGTTATTTATTGTAAAAAAAGAACAAATTAGTTTTAAGCTAATCGAAACCGAAAACTTGCGTGTCCTTGAAGATTAACTTTCTTTCCTGCTAACTTACCTTACAGTGACCATTACAGCCCATACCTCGTCACAACATATTATTTCGTAATATACAAAATATAATGACTGACACAAAATTAAATTAAGTTTATAGGCAATTATAAATGTTTTCAAATATAAGTTAATTTCACTAATTATTCATTTACTAATAAATTATCTTCATTCATAAATACGTAACGTACCATGACTAAATCGGTGATAGTAGCGGTGCTCGATTCCACAATCGATTCTCACGGTCACATGTCAATGGTAATGTTGTTTATGTAGGCTTCAATCGATTCGTTCATTCGAATACATCCAGTTATTCGATTGTGGGCTACGTTCTTACCTACTTCATTGTGTTAAAATATTCGTGTCACTTGAATGAACCGCATGAACCTCAGCGCATGATACCTCAGCGTTCACAATTTCACGACCTTGGTTTTTAGACATTAATGTGGTCGAATTATAGAACTTGTACAGAAAAAGAAGCAATTAAAAATAGTCAAAAGAGAGCTGTGAAAAAATATTTAAATATTTAAGCTTGGACATTCAGCCCTCATCTTTACAATTGAATTCAATGGTTTATTTATTTATTTATTTAGGAACATACAGTAATAATAATAACTAATAAACATACTCTTACTCTACTACAGTACTATAGTATTTACTCTTTCATCAACACAGACAACCAATGTCTCGTGCACACCACTTCAGTATACGAGAGCCATCGGCACGACCACGAGTATACGTGTCGGTAGTCTGTCTGTTAATGCGTGTTCGAGCTTGTGATTCATTCCACAACTAGGGGTTGCTACAATAATCAATAACACTTTTAAATAATATATAATAAAACGTGTGCTGTTGTGTTTCGGTGAGTGAGTAAGGGATGCCAGAGCCCATTTCCCTATCCACCCCTAATCCCTTATCCTTAATCCTACTGCAGTCGGCAGCGCACTTGCATCAGCTAAGGCGTTGCTTGTGTTATAGGCGACGGTAGCCACCTACCATCAAGTGGACCGTCAGCCTGTCTGCCAACCTTAATAACATTAAAAAAAATCTCAATAATTCGAGGATGCCGAGATACACCACGACGTCTGTTGGGCCAGCTAGTCATAAATGAAATAATTTTTTATACAAACCGTTTGGTTGTCAACATGATCTGTGACAGTGATGATGATGAGTGATGTGTGTATGCCATAGTAGTATGTAGTAATGAAGTTGGATTTTGTCTTCTTCTTCTTCTTGTAAAAAAGTGGCAATTCGGCTCATCCTTAGGACGACCATTGTCTGCCAGTGTCAAGTATCACCGCTTGTTCAAAACAGCAGCTCCGCCACGAGCTCCGCTGGGCGGAGCCCGCTCGGAGCACTCCTCGGTGTGGGCCTTCTTAGTCCCCAAAAACAATCCGATCGGTCGAGCAAAGGCCGGTGACCCCACCGACCCCTGCAACCGCCCGGATTGTCTAGGGTAGCCCCCCCACCACGACAAGTTCATGACCCACCTAGGGGGGGCCAAGTTGGATTTTGTAAAGTAATACATTTTTTGTTGTTGTGACGGCTACTAATTGTTGCATGACATTTAAGTAGCAACAAGCTTTTATCTCAAAATAAAAAAAAATGAACGTTCAACCCTTTTAATTTACGAGCGATTTTCACAACATTAATTGGGACATAAAATCACAAAATACGTGTCCAGTGATCGTTAAAGTCAATTAAAATGATTGTTTTTATGATTGAAAAATATTTAATTTATTGTGTCATAAAATTTTAGTGTTGAACAGCTGATGATTGTAAATAATTTATGTACATACAAATTATTTATGAAAGTAGCTACCGGTATTAAATCATTGGTTGCTTTAGGCCGCCTTTCCACCTGCAAGAAAATTTAGGCCAGAAATGTCCGACAGTCTGTCCGACAGCAGCAAGAGCTGTTGCGACAGCTCTTACACACACTTGCACTTGCAAGCTGCTGTCGGGCAGACTGTCAGACATTTCTCGCGGAAGTTTTCTTGCGGGTGGAAACGCGGCCTTAGTCCTTCAAATGGGAACTTAATAAAATGTTTAACAAAGTTTTAAGTTTGCAAGTGATTTAGTCAATTTAAGGGACCGTTTAACCCCACTAAACCAACAAATACTCAATTGTCTCAATCTAAAACTCTTACGTGACGTTAACACTAAACCACATTATTCCTACTTCTAATCTTTCTCTATCTTTCTGGAACCATCCAGTATATCGTGGCGGTGATAACCCACCATCGATTCAAAAATTACATTACATATAATCTTTTAATTTTTAATTTTTATGAATCCACTAAGACAAACTTTCATCAGTTAAAATTACTCATAGAAATAACCATTGAAATTTAATCATTGAAATTGACGGCTGTAACCAACCCCTTACAGAAGATCATCGTGAAATAACAGGATGTGTGTTGTGTTTCGGTGAGTGAGTAAGGGATGTCAGAGGCCATTCCTTATCACTTCCTAATCCCTTATCCTTAATCCTACTATAGTTGCAGCACCTGTGGCGTGGCTTGTGTTATAGGCAATGTGTTGTAGCCACATACCATCAAGTGTAGACTGTCAGCCTGACTGGACAGTCTTTACAAAAAAAAAATTAGACATCGTTGATGTATTGATTTGATGTGTACAGCCTTACACGATAGAGATCCTCTAACATAATATAAGCGTTTAAAGTGACACCGAATACTCACCGGAGATTCGTTTGAATTATGCCCGTATTTCATGCGCCCGCGCACGAGGTGCCAAGAGTTATGCTTTTGACCCCGCGACATGTATTTGCATGTGTGCTTTAGAATCTTGCAACTTGCAGCTAACCTAACCAATATTGTAAATGGAAAAGTGATTTTGTTAACTACTCATTTTTGATCATCTTGAAAGGAGACTGCCCAAAAATGTATTGAGGTTTTCCCCACTTATAAAATTCAACGCCCACTAAAGAGTTTTTATGTTCTGAATAGGTAATTATAAAACCTTTTTGACCAATTAGGAATAGATTCAAAATACCGAGGGATATTTTAAAAAAAAAAGTAAATGATAGCGCCTATTGAAAATAATGGGATCAATTAAATAATGTCAAAAGTGACAGTGATTTTAAAATAGTACCTACCTATATTTTATAGGAAAACGGTGGTACTTTATAAAAATGTGCGGTCTTTAAGAAAAAAATCTCTGCTTATCCTTTTTTATCCTAACGTCAAACGTATTACGAAAAGTAAACAAAATAGTTACCTATAAAACAGAAATACACAAAGATAATTTTATTTTCTTTCTTTTTTTCTGATTATTAAATAGGCTGACGATCTACTTGATGGTAGGTGGCTACCGTCGCTTATAACACAACCCATGCCACGTGTGCTGCAAGTGCGCTGCTAAGTATAAGGGATTGGGAGGGGATAGGGAAAATGGGCTCTGTAACATATGGATTACACAGAGTGCCTTAAATTATTCAAGCACGTTTTTTAGACATAGTCGTTACTCTCGGACAAATGGAGGCGTTGTCTTTGCATACATGTTATCAAGGAGACAGAAAAGAACATTGGGAACATTTAATTCCTAACTGATTATGTACATACATTATACATATACGTACGTTCCGTTTCCCCAGGGATCATCTTAAAATAAAAATATGTCTGACAAAAATATTTGAGCAATGAAGATTGAATAATAAATGTTTTAAGAAAAAGACGATATCGCGGAAATGAGCTAATTATGTAATAGGTATTGCAATGCTGAATTAAAAAAATCACCTCTAAATGTTTCCGTTTTAGCAGTGGCAGAGCACAATGCGTTCAGTCAGTAAGTAAGGGATTCCAGAGCCCATTCATAACAATGAGGTACCTATATAAACAAAAAAGAACATTTAAAACATACCTGACTAACCACAGCCTGCGACATAATTTTACGAAAACTTATATTATATACTAAACAAAAAATACAACTAATAAAATAAGCGTAAGGCGGCATTTTTTTTTACTTTTAGCATTTTAATGCTATTTAGTTGGATAGCATTGGACGTATATTGGACGTACATATACATGTATAATGTATACATATACATGTATTTTATATACATGTAGATGTATTTTATATACATATACATGTGTATTGTATGTGTATGTACATAATCAACCTTGAAATAAAACTGTTTAGTTGGATAAGTATTAACACAACACACGCTAAATAATGACTTTTTACAGGCAAATTCTTGATTACAATATTATTGTAATTTTAGTAGGGTTCTCAATTTTTTTTTTAAATTAGATAGAGCCCATAAATTAGACTGATAATGTAGCTTTCTGTAGGTTAAAGAACTTCTAAAAGTTGTTAAGCAATTTTTGAGTTTATCATTACAAACATTAAAAAAAAATCTTTTTATACCTAATCCTTAATTACTCGCGCGGGGTCCATTTGGACCCCAATACAAATTTAAACGTTTGTAATTCCTCGAAATTTGAAGATACGATGGCAAGGCATTTAGTAGCTTCCTAAAACACTCCTTGCATCATAAAACAACTGTAAGCGAGACCCAGAAGTGCGCGGTTGTGTTTATATAATGCATCTGGGGTCCAAGCGGACCCCGCGCGAGTACTTACGTGATTTTTTCTGAGGCAAGATTTTTATACTTTTTTATTTATTTATTATTTCTTTTTGTTAAAAAATGAAATACATTTATATTTTATGTTATTTTAAATTATTACAAAATTTATAATGACTTTTCCCGATGGTCAATGTCTTCTATTTTCATCTATGTAATGTTAGTGGTATCGACCCCTATGTGATATATAAGGCAATGGTGAACCATAACATAAGCAGGAGAGTATTTTTATAACAATTAGCAGTGGAATTAGTAAAACCACATCAAACTGCTCGAACAAATATACCATCTTTGCAGCGACCACTACAAAATCGCTTTAAAAAATGTGGAAATTGAAAGCTCTGATTTATCTACACCATCCACTTCATCACCTTCTAAAGGCAAATGTGTAGTGTGCCCAAAGTCTAAGGACAAGTAAATAAGGTCCCAGTGGGCAAAATGTTCTATATTCGTCTGCAAGGACCATTTGATGATACTATGTGTAAATTGTCTAGA
The DNA here is from genome assembly GCA_910589475.2 of Bembecia ichneumoniformis. Taxonomy (NCBI): domain Eukaryota; kingdom Metazoa; phylum Arthropoda; class Insecta; order Lepidoptera; family Sesiidae; genus Bembecia; species Bembecia ichneumoniformis. Next base: position 16,393,405 of record OU342534.1, on the reverse strand, counting down.
AAAAAAACAGTTCCTAAATTTTAAAGTGTTATCTCATTATTACCTAACTATTTTACGTTTCCTTGATACCAAATGTTTATTTTTGTGTTTATTTTTTAATAACTTTAATAAAAATATCTGATTATCTAGTGAAAGAAATTTTATTTTAGCTTCGAAATTGGGGTCCATATGGACCCCAGGCGAGTGTTTACGTAAAATTTTTGGGCGCGAGTAATTAAGGGCTAATATTTGTGTAGATACAGAATTTAACATAAAAGGCATTGTACATAATTATGTAAATTAAATAAGAATTAAAAATGAATCATGTTATCTGATATGTAAATAAAATAAATAAATAAAAACATATAATTTACGGAATAATTTACGATAGCTCACTAAACATTGATCTCGGTTGATCTAAGGGGATATTATTATAGGCAAATGAATTACTTATAACGTATCCTGGTCTATGTTTTGGAAACTAAAAGCCTTGACAGAACGAGACCTGAACTAAGCAATGAACTTGACACGACAAAACCCTCGATAAAGACAGCTTTTGATTTTAACAAAGAGAAAAATTAATTATCTAATATCTTTCATTGCCGCCTATACAAAGAAACGCATACCTTCCATACCATGCACATTCTTTGTAATAGCGACATCTAGGTGTGGATATGTCGTGAACACCTAGCCACACTATATTATAATACTAATCCTAATAATATTATACGTGTAAACATGAAAGTTTTTTTTATGTTAAGATCGGCAGACAGGCTGACGGTCCACTTGATGGTAGGTGGCTACCGTCGCCTATAACACAAGCAACGCCAAAGCTGCTGCAAGTGCGCTGCCGACTACAATAAAATTAAAGATAAGGGATTGGGAAGGGATAGGGAATGGGCTCTGGCATCCCTTACTTCACTCACCGAAACACAATAGCACACGTGCTGTTATTTCACGGTGGTCTTCTGTAAGGGGGTGGTTTGATATTGTAACAGTGTGCCCTGCCACTACTTTCCATCCAGACCAGAGACAAATTTAAAAAGTTCATTTTTCAAAGTTGACCCTGCCGGGAATCGAACCCGGGAACCCTAGAATTAAGGCAAGCACCCTAACCACTCATCCAATGGGCTCGTCAAGTTGTTACTCAATCACGCCAAAACAGCTGAACGGATTTAGATGAAATTTGGCACAAAAAGAACTTATGACCTGGATTACCATATAGGATATTTTTTATCCTGGAAAAATGTTAGGTTCCTGCGGAATTTTCAAAAATCGAACAACAGCGCATACGATGTCGGGTGCACAGCTTTCAAGAAACATTTACTAAGTGATATAAAACGAACTATAAGCCATACCAAGTGCACATATTAAACAAATTTGTATCATTTAAATGTTGATAACAATCTCTTGTCATGCGAACTTTATTCAAGTTAGCCTTGATTGTTTATGTAATCAAGGTTACATTTTAGGGTACCCTTGACCTTATCCTTTAATTCGGTTATCCTTATTATAAATCAGAAAAATATGACAAAAATAGACAAAAAATGTAAGCACTTTAAGCTAATAGACACAATTATAAAATAGTAGTCTGAGATATAAATTAATATTTTTTATAAGTAAGTTACTCATAAGATATTGGACATGAAGATTTTCATCATATACGTATACATAACATAATAAAATAATGTCTCTTTCTCTAATAACTTCTATAAACCACCCATCGGATTTTGATACGGTTTTCACTAATGGAAAGAGAGAAAACGAGGAAATAATAATTGTATAAATAATTTGCAGAAAACGATTACAATTCCTGCGTAACCTGGGGCGGGACGCTAGTTTATTATAGTTAAAACTAGCCGAGCCCGCAACTTCGTACGCGTGGTATTCGGTATAGCCAGTGCCGGATTTATACTTTTCTTGAGTATAGGCCCCTTCACTTTGTGCCGCCTCTTCCTCGTGGCCTAAGTAGATACTTAGGCCTTTATTAGGTAATTATTATTATTATTGCATTTATCATCGCGTAAGAATTTGATGGCTTCCGAAAGCGTGCGAAAACCATCTAAAATCCGCCGCCCCTAGGCCGCTGCCGCCCATAGGCCGCGGCCTATACGGCCTATTGACAAATCCAGGGCTGGGTATAGCGCGTAACTTTTTTGTTGCAATGATTTGAATGAAACAAACACTAAATGTTACGGGAAGCTTACCACAATACACCGCATTCAGTGAAAACCGCATTCAAATCTGAATTAGCTTGCACAAACGCACAGACAAACAGACAAAAATTCTAAAAACTATATTTTGGCCTCGGTAACCTAAATACGTGTTGTACAAATTTTTTTTTAATATTTAAGAAGGTATTGACACGGCTCGTTTACGATTTTATTGATTTTCTGTATCAACTAGTATGAATAGGTTTATAGTACATATAGCTTTCTCTATTCAAAAGCTTTAAAGCAGACGTTCCCAAACTTTTTTCTCATAGACCACTTTCAAAATTTAGCTGGTTCCGTTGGACCCGCTGCAGCTAAATTTCTACCATATTCCCAAAGCTCGACAAAAACTGTGAAGATTAGATCTAACTATGGAAATTTGCGTTGTGACTGAATTCCAAAAACGAATGGGGAGTTTTCTAAATGAAATAAATGAGCATTGATTGGGTTTGTTTTGTCACCCCCATTTTTTTGACACGCCAACGTAGACCCCCGTCGAGTCTCCCGTGGACCAGGGTCCACCTGGACCACTTTGGGAATTAAGGCTTTAAAGGTTAATTTGAAATCGGCCTAGTGTAAAATAAAAATGAAATATCATAACATTTTTTGTTAATGTTTAAAAAATAATAATGTTAAAGATCTATACAGAACCCCGATAGCTTTCAAAGATTGTTCGCTCATAAAGGGAATTTTGTTAATTTCCTTCGGTAACGGTTATTGCTCCCGAAACATAACGAGCGAGTAAAATATTGAGTGTGCAGTTTTCATCTGGATGATGTATGGAAGACATTAACGCAACAGAACAAAATATCATGAGCCAGTTTCGACTCAACTGGATTCTTAAATGTTGTTAAAGTTAACGATACTTTATAATGCCCTTTGAACATTTCAAAATGTGTTCTCGTTAAATAAAAATAATACCGTATGTGACTAAAAAGCGTTCCCAATTTTTCATCCAATAATTTTTGGACAAGGTTGCCGAAAATGTAAATCTCTTTGATCTCGTTGTATATGGCGAGGGGCGTCATTTGTAATTGGAATTTTGTCCATAATTTATTATAGATATACCTACTGTATTATCGGACTTTATTCTCGCCTCAAATACGTCTTGTACGTAACCCAGAATGCCATTATACGAGAACCATCCACTAACATTATATGGTATTGATTTCTTTGTATATGGTGAGAGGCGTCATTTTTAATTGGAATTTCGTCCAAAATTTATTATAGATACTCATATAACGACTGTATTATCGGACTGTATTCTCCCCTCGAATACATCTTAATAACCCAGACTGCCATTATACAAGAACCATCCACTAACATTATATGGTACTGATCTCTTTGTATATGGCGAGGGGCGTAATTTGTAATTCGAATTATGTTGATAAGATGTTATAGATATACCTACTGTATTATCATAACCCAGACTACCATTCTACGAGAACCATCCACTAACATTATATGGTATTGATCTCTTTGTATATGGCGAGGAGCGTAATTTGTAATTCGAATTTTTGTCCATAATTATGTTATACACCCACTGTATTATCACACTGTATTCTCCCCTCGAATACATCTTAATAACCCAGATTGCCATTATACAAGAACCATCCACTAACATTGTATGGTATTGATCTCTTTGTATATGGCGAGGGGCGTATATTGTAATTCGAATTTTGTCCATGACTGTCATTATACAAGAACCATCCGCTAACATTATTAATAAACTTTTGAATTACATGTGAGCGAAAATGCTACACTTACTCGTTATTGACTCGCATGTCTAATGTAATATTACCCCGGTCGACACGATTTTTGGGTTTGAGTTTCGTAATTAAACAAAATTACATATTTTCTCAGAATTTTATTGTAAATTACGATTAAAATTTTTTTTGCTATAAATCTGAATCACTTTTTCAAGAATAATGATTTACAAGTATAAATAAAAAAATACACGCGAGTGTCAGAATTGAAACTTCTTTAGCGATCAAATATAGGGTAAGCGGTAGATGTCATGCAGAAACGTTACAAGAAGCGTCACGTGATCGTTGTTACACTGAAGCGTCACACAAAATTCGACCTTGAACTTTTACTCTCATCGCGTGCAAAGAAATAAAATAATTAATATAAAATAAACACTTATTTATTTGAAAGTTTTGTACAAAATATATGTTTAAATAACTCTAATTGTTATTATTTATTTTCATTAATTATTTGCACATAAGCAGACATCATTTTGTATCAGACATCCGCAACTTTATTTACTCCTGTCAGGTTGTCCGAAGACAGGCCTCCTTCTCCATTTTTTGCTACCTGTACAGGTCAGGTGCCAGCAATCTCCATTCTTTGGGAAGATCCTCTTCCCAGCTGCTTTCCCTTTTTTTCTTTTTCCACTTCTTAGGTAGCATTTCACCTAGTCTTAGCCTATTTATCTAGTTTATCTCTCATGATGTGACACTTTTAATTGGTTCATTTTACTATGATGTTGGATATCTGTGTTTTCTTTTAATTTTATTTTAATACAAATGTAAAAAGTTGAAAAACAAGTTCAAAAATAAGTATTAATTGTATTTTTTCATAATATTATTTAATGTTTTTTTTTTCATGTTTGTATAAATTTATTCGGACCAAATCCCAATCGTAATCTCCCATCATATTCTCATTGTATTGCTTTGTTCAAAGTCCATCACGTCATAATGAAAAGGTCCTCCTTGATTAAGGTCCATATTATGTTTAAATTAGTTAGAACATACTTATCTCCATTAGGAAATAGACAAAGATTTACACTTTAGAATTAAATAGACTTCACAAAATACATAAATATAGTTTATTATCTAAACCCCCTTACATTATTGAGAACAATTCCTCTAAACTTGTTGGAGCTAGAAACAAAATCATAAGTTTCCGATACAACGACACAGAAATGTTTCGCGGGAGTGTTTAATATAATTCATACAGACATACAAACAGACCGATACAATTTCTGCTCCCTGCAAATTTAATGGTGGCTGCGAGCACGTCAGTAACATTGGCTTTAAATAATCGTTTTGTATTTCTCGTTTATACAATTTTCATCTTTTATTTTATTAAAATAGAGACCAAATCTATTAGCATTAAGGATAAAATGTTCCCTTTTATTTTAATTCAATACAACTATAATAAAAATATTTGATTTCAAGTACACTCAAGTAAGCTCAGACCTAAAGTGTGAGTAAATGATCTCAAACAACATTTTTAGACGGGTCTGCACAAATCAATACTCAAGTATTGCTTTGGAATGTATGTATGATTAAGCAAGAAATATTTAATCAAATCTTATACCATAAACATGACATATTTATTTCAATGTTATTTTTATGGTGATAGTCGAATTATTAAAACTCAAAACAAATCAAAATAAAAGTTATCAACCCCGATTGTATTTGAATCTGTTCGGAGTTAGTTGGATTCTTTGAATAAATTATCATCTAATAAACAATGATCTGATTATATAATAATGATAAAAGGCACACTAATAATTATTATTTATTTATTTTGGACCAACAAGGATCATATAATGTTAGTAATAACTTAAATTTATGTTAGTATTTACATATGTTTATTAGAGGTTAATGGATATTAGCAGCACTATACCAAAATAAGTTATAGGGCCCCACCATAATGCTAACCTACTCAAAAAATACTATCAGTATAGATGGGATAAAAAAGGATTAAGAGAGAGAAAGAGAAAGAGAGAACCTGACTGACTGGCTGCTTGAATTAATTAATTGACGAGCCCGTTGGATGAGTGGTTAGGTTCTCGAGTTCGATTCCCGGTAGGGTTAACTTTGAAGTGCGAACTATTCAAATTTAGCTCTGGTCTGGATCTGGAAAGTAGTGGCAGGGAACACTGCGTTTCGCAGTCATTTGGGCAGCCCGTCTGCCGGCAGTAACCACCCTCTTACAGAAGACCGCCGTGAAATAGCAGCATGTGTGCTGTTGTATTTCGGTGAGTGAGTTAGGGATGCCAGAGTCCATTTACCTATCCCCTCCCAATCCATTATCCTTAATCCTAATGTAGTTGGCAGCGCACTTGGCGTTGCTTATGTTATAGGCGACGGTCGCCTACCATCAAGTGGACCGTCAGCCTGTCTGCCGATCTTAACATAACAAAATAAAAATAAAATTATAATTGACCTATAATCTTACTTAATGCTGGTAAAATTCTCTTTAATCCGTCATTCTTTAATTGTCTCCTTTCATAATACCTATACTGTTGTGTTTAGTTCATAAATAATGCGTTTAATATAATAATGCGTTTCGGATGTTGATGAGGCTGTCCCGGTCACGGAGCATATACAAAGAGGAGATGGCCTAAACAACTGTGCACTGATTTCAAACTAGGTCCTGACGTCATTTTTTGTGGGCGTGGTCTTGGTCAGTCTGCTGTCGGCACTGGTCACGGTGTGGCGGCGCTTGTTTGTTGTAGACTACAGTCAATTTTCATTGGCAATTTAAGATAATTGGGCGGGGTCTAAATTCCTCCTTGCCCCGCGCAGTAGTCACGCGCCGCTCTATAGAAAAATTCAATAACAACATCTCCTCTTTGTATATGCTCCGTGGTCCCGGTTCTGTAGCGGGTCGGCATGCGCAAACGGTGCACATCCCTCGTACGCAGGGTTCGAGCTAGCCCCAGCCACATCCTCCAAGTCTTGGCTGGGAGATTAGATGGGCCGTACTTGAACCATTGCTCCATTATTCATCTATTGACCACCAAGCCATGATTGTTTATTGTAAGATTTTATTTTATTATTACGTACATATTTTATTTAATAATCTTAATTTTAAATTTTAATATTATGACCCTCGATGGTTGTATAAATTAAATAATTAAAAATAAATAATTAAGTAGAGAAGCCAGCACATATTCACTATGGTACATTAGTATAGAATATCCCATTCTTGTACCCTATAACTGTTTTATTTGACACCCTTGACGTAGAAATGGTTTGAGAGCGACATCTCATTTAATTGGCCAATTAATTGTACGTTCTAGATGTAAATTAAATTGTCTCATCCAGATTACATTTTTCTTTGTAAACGTCAAGAGTAAGATATAGTCGATCACGAGACAAAAGAGACACGATGTATACAATTGTCCCTCGAATATTGCTTAGTCATGGTTCTTAACAGATTTAATTAAGTATGCAGCGGTCTCATTGTAATTGGGTATCAATTTCGTATGTGTAATGGTTTGTATGTGGACGAGTGCATTGACTCTAGAATTTTTTTAATGTTAAGATCGGCAGACAGGCTGACGGTCCTCTTGATGGCAGGTGGCTATAACACAAGCAACGCCAAAGCTGCTGCAAGTGCGCTGCCGACTGCAATAGCATTAAGGATAAGGGATTGGGAGGGGATAGGGAAATGGGCTCGGCATCCCTTACTCACTCAAAGACACACAACAGCACACGTGCTGTTATTTCACTGGGGTCTTCTGTAAGGGGGCCGTACTGCCGCCAGACGGGCTGCCCAAATGTCTGCGAAACGCAGTGTGGCCCTGCCACTTTCTAGATCCAGACAAGAGGCAAATTTGAAAAGTTCATTTTTGAAAGTTGATCCTGCCAGGAATTAAACCCGGGAACCCTATAACAGAGCATTAAAACCACTCATCCAAAGGGCTCGTCATTTTTAGATAATATAACTCATTACACACTACACTAACTAGAATTCGTCAGCTATTTTTTTAATATTTTCACAAAAATCCCAATTGGTGGTTCTGTGAATACCAATTGGGATTCTGTGAATAGGTGCTTCTGTGAATAGCACCTTCCTGTCAATGAAAAACTTTGTTGAAGCCGAAAGGCTGAACCAGTCATTATCAAATGCTTTGACACCAGATTGTGTACCTGAGAAACAAAAAATAAATTCCCAATCCCTCACCATCCCAAATTCTTGTACAGAAGTCAACGTGCAACGAACAGAAAGGTGTAGTAGACGAAGAAGAATAGGAAGACTTCTACGATCCTCCAAAGCCCAAGTTGGAGTTTCATAGAGTTCACAAACCATCAACATTTTCCATCTTTATAAATATTTCATTATGAGAGAGTGAGACAGCCATATTGCTTAAATTACTTTTTATCCTCGTATGTTCTACCGGTCTTAGAAATTACATATATCGTATTTGAAAAAATATGTTTTGTTCAAAGTTCCGCTCCACTTTTAACAAGTTCAGAACTGTTTATGGCAATATCGAAGTAATTACCAGTAAAAAGTCGTATGCTATTAGTGTGAAGCCATTCTCTCACCTGCTCACAGAAACCGACATTTTTGTTCAAGAATTTGTCCGTAAAAAATCTCTCTTAGAACTGTTCACTACATGGAGTTAGATAGAAAATATGTTTGTGTTCCATTTATTATAAATTTTAACGACAATGAAAAGGGGATCGGAAAATTTTTCAGAAAGTGTTTTAAATTAATCTTCATGGATATTTATTCCCATAAAAAATACTATTTTATTTATTTATAGCCTTTTAGGTACTCAAAATCATGTTTTAATATTGTTTGTTTGAAAATGCCGCCAAAACGCCACGATAGTTCATCTGAGAGCGCGTAACGTCATTTGTGGTCATATCATAACAAAACAGCTGCATTGGCATAAGACAATGATTGCCCACAAATGACGTCACGCACTGTGATTGGTGTTTCAGTATAGATTAAAAATATTGTAAATAATAAAATTTTATTTCTTCATTTAAAAATATTTAAATGAATTATATTAAATTGTTATTCGATAAATAATCGTAAAAACATTTATATTTTCTTTCTAAGTACATTTTAGATTTTAATTTGATTACTGTCCGATCCCCTATTATCGTGTTTCATTCCTATTTTATTTGATAAAATTCTCTAATAGGTAGGTACATTAATTAGGTCATTTGTTTTTGACTATTAAGAAATTGTATATCGAATAGATTCAATAATTACCGCAATTTTATATTAAAAATGTTACTTCTGCCTATTTTTTACTATAAACTAACATAAAATTCATTTACTTATTGTAGATGCGTATAGATATAGATATAGATATAGATATAGATATAGATATAGATATAGATATAGATATAGATATAGATATAGATATAGATATAGATATAGATATAATTAAATAATACCGCATCCATTACTTTTTTATAACTCCATACGATAATCGCATTAAGTGCTAACAAATACAAAGTTATTTCTCTTAAATCAAAAAAGGCTTTATTTTAATTGGTCATTAAAAAGCGTTTTATATAAAATACATGGTCTAACGTGACAAGACTTAATATGGTTCGTGATGGATTTATCGTAGATTCAGCCTCCATTCATTTCCAGAAACAATTAGTCCAGAAACGAAATTCAAACTAGGAGGATTCCAAATAATTTAAATTAAGTTACCTGATAATTATAAAATCAGTGTGTTAGTATCTGGTCAGTTATATTTGCTGTTTTTATTCGAATAGGGGGTGCCTTAACCTATTTTAGACGAGTTTTGCATGATAGGGCAAGACTTCGACGTCTGATTTAAAAGGTCTCGCCTGTGATCGTATTATATTTCGTACATGAGATGATAGTCGTTTACCGATTTTGTTAAAGAAGAGGCAAATGTCAATGATTCCCGGCGGTCAATTTTGAAAAACGAACTTTTCAAATTTGGCTCTGGTCTGATCTAGAAAGTGGTGGCAGGGCACAGGCCGTGTGACATTATACAAAACAACTTACGCCAACTTATCTTTTTTTTTTCAGAATTGCGTTATTTAAGAAATCTCATGAGAGCGATTGGCAGCTGATGGATGCGGAAAGCAGAGAACCGAATGTAAAGGCCCTCAATTAAAAAGGCCTATGTTGTGATATGTTTATAAATTATGGTTATTTACAATTATAACATGTCGCAATTTATGACTGCGAAACTGCGAACAGTGTGAACAGTTCATTTCCAAAGTAGACCTTGCCGAGAATAGGGACCCTTCAATTAGAACACTAAGGCAAATATCTTAAGGGGGCATACGAAGCAAAAAAAATCTAATTTCACCCGCGTGGCCCCATAATTGAATGAACAAGATACCAACACGACAGAGTTCCTTTTATTAGCCATATATTTACACATTCTTGTTAAAATGATATGAAACAATTTATAAACAGTCTATACACAACACACTTATAATAATCTACTCAAAAACAAGTCTTATTAAAAAAATTAAGTCTAGTTATTCTTGCGCACAGAAACATAGCCTTCCCGTCTCAGTGGAGGGATTGTGACTGATCATGTGAAACAATGAACATTTAAGTATGCATGACATGAGACGGAAGATAGCGCATTTCGCGGAATAAAAATATTATAAGTGCCAAAAGTATTAAACATTGATTACTTTTAAACTATAATGTCAAATGAAAAATTAATGCACAAAGACCTTGATAATCTGTGATGTGAGATTACTGATAATTTTTTAAGTTTGTAATATGTGTCATTTTAAAAATAAAACAAAAAACGACAAAAATGAGACGCAACTTAGTGATGTTGTTCTATCGAGAAATTTTCATTGTATAATATTTTCTGTCCACATTTCACTTTTCAGGTCCGGTCTGGTCTTATGGGAATCAGCTCTGGGGTACCTCCTCAAAATCCAATCTAAATATTATTCAGAGATTCCAGTCAAAAATCCTCCGAATTATAGCAGATGCACCCTGGTTTGTCTCAACAATGACCTCCAGATACCATACATAAAGGAAAAAATTCAAGGAATCATCTATAGATACAAGGAAAGGATGGACTCGCATCCAAACATATTAGCTCAGGATTTAATGAGAACTAACAAAGCAAAAGGACGTCTGAAGAAAAGAGTGCCGACAGACTTGCTATAACTAGCAATTATAATAATTTGAGGGAAGTATGATGGAGTGCATCCCGGCATGCCAACTGAATATATCCCAAACATCTCTGAGTGTCCGTGAAATGTGACAGATTGGGATGAAAAAGAAGTCCAAAAAAAAAAAAATTTCACTTTTATTTATAATGAATTAATCTATATAAAAATATTTTCTTATTTTGATTTATATACTTAAAAAAATTCAAATATATGATTAGCTATTTCTATCTATACGCGTTCTTAACGATACCTTGATGAATTTACAGAAATAGCAACACAGCATTTTTTTAAATTAAGTGTGCTATAGATGATTTCATTTGTAATTTGAACTTGAATTGACTTTGAAAAATTTGAAATAGCTTTTTTGATAAGGTGCTTTCACACTGTTACACATCAGATTAATCCGAGCTGGGGTTATTATCTTTCATGACATCCGCAATAGATTTCAACATTGTAATTAGTGCAGAACTCAGCATTACTTATTACTTAGATACGTAATAACTATTACGTATTATCTACTTATTACGTAGATACGTACTAAGTAGATATGATACTATGTAATCAATTATTTGCATCGTATAAACACACTATAATCGATTCGAACTGTGTCTCAGGGAAAATCCTTCTCTCGAATAATCTAAAGAAATTACTTTACAGTAAAACCCATGATTGACCTACTCTTGAAAAAATCAGATAGATACATTATTTGAAGAACGTGGTTGGAATGAAATGCAGTTTTGATATGCCAAGAGTGTCTCACGTACTTGTAAAGTCTCTTGTAATAAAACACCCCATAAAATGTTGGTAAGCCACAAACTTTATGTGACTCAGTTCTTTGAGTCATTATTTTTCTGATCCGTTAGTTTTTGTTGAATTTTTTTTTATGTTCAGATCGGCAGACAGGCTGACGGTCCACTTGATGGTAGATGGCTACCTTCGCCTATAACACAAGCAACGCCAAAGCTGCTGCAAGTGCGCTGCCGACTACAGCAGGATTAAGGTTAAGGGATTAGGAGGGGGATAGGGAAATGTGCTCTGGCATCCCTTACTTACTCACCGAAACATAACAGCACATATGCTGTTATTTCTTCTCTAAGGGGGTGGTTACAGCCGCCAGACGGGCTGCCCAAATGACTGCGAAACGCAGTGTGCCCTGCCACTACTTTCCAGACCAGAGTCAAACTTGAATTTTTTTTTTTTTTTTTAAAGTTGATCCTGCCGGGAATCGAACCCAAAAACCCTAGAACAGAGCGTTAAGGCAAGCACCGTAACCACTCATCCAACTGACTAGTCAATTTTCTTTTGTTTTCGAGTTTCCGCAAGTTTTATCTGCTATTTTTCTTCTCTCTAATCTCATCGAGGACTTGGTATTACAAAGTTGACTCAAAAATAATGATAATCCAAAAAAATATATTCCTACCTAAAAGAAATTTGGTTGCCTTAGCGTATTAGCTCGGGGGTCCCGGATTAAATTTCCAGTTGGGACAACTGTGGAAATTAATGTTTTACAATTTTTAAATGGCAAGACACACTTGGTTTCGCAGTCACAAATTGGGCACCCCGTCTCGCGGTAATAAATTGATTGTATTAATCATTTAATCAACTAGGTATCCTTTTCCAGAAGACCATCATGAAATAACAGCAATGTGCAGTCGTGTTTCGAGGAGTGAATAAGGGATGCCAGTGCCAAGCCCTTATCATCCCTTTATTCTTTGATCATTTAACCTGTCAAGGTCGGCAGTGGACATGACGATGGTAACCTTCTATCATCAAGTGGACCGTCAACCAAACTGCCGGTACTCATTACTTCAGGGGACGTCGTACTATCAACGAATCTAGTTAACATTAAATTATTTTGTTGTTCTAATTGCCTTTATCAAAATTAAAATATTGTAAAGGGAGAATTGTTCGTTCCTTTTTTTTATTTATATATAATAGGGAATATGCGTCTAATTAAAAAAGGCTTAAATATATTATTTATCAACATTTTTGCTTTAGAATTAGGTCTATGTAAATATTTTTTTAATATTATTTCTTTTACGTTAAGAAAATAATTATTAAAAAGTGCATAAAAATGTGGGAAATTCAAAATACTCCAAACGGTCAGATCGAATGTGACGTCAAAGTCTATGGAATGTGACGTCAACGTCTATGAAATGTCAACAAGCGTGTAGATGTTTGTGATTTTTAACATTTTGTATTGTAGACTTTGACGTCACGACGAGCGCGCCAAAATGGCGGGTGTTTAAAGTGCCCGTAGCTGTTAGTTAATTTTAACTTTTTTTTGTTACCAAATTTCTGTTTTTTGACGCTGAATATTTTTTTACGGTTATATGTATAACGATATAACCGATCGTATGAAAATATAAAAAAAATGTGCATATTCCCTATTGGTAATCTCCGTAACTACTAATCAATTCGAATGAATATCTCAGTCAGCGATGGATAATTAAACTATCTGTTAATAATATCCGTTACTAATATAAGTTAGTAATATGTAATAATAATTGACGAACCCGTTGGTTGAGTGGTTAGGGTGCTCTTCTCAGGGGTCCAGGCGCGATTCCCAACGCTGCAAATAAACTTTTCAAAAGTCAGCTCTGGTTTGGAAAGTAGTGGCAGCAGTCATTTGAGCAGCTATTTAACCACCCCATTACAGATGATCACCGTGAAATAATAGCATCTGTGCTGTTATGTTTCGAGTAAGGGATGCCAGAGCCAATTTCCTTCCAATCATATCCTTAATCCTACTATGGTCGGCAGCACACTTGCAGTACCTGTGGCGTTGCTTGTGTTCTAGGCGACGCTAGCCACTTACCATCAAGTGGATCGTCAGTCTGTCGAGCTTAAGATTTAAAAAATAGGTTACATTGTATTTTGATTTTAAAACAATGAAATATATTTTATTGTTTTGTTTTAAATAACATGAGTAGCAACATTTGTATGAAAAACAAAAGCAAATTGAAGGCGAGCGAATTTGCAGACTCCAGTTCATTGTTGAGTACTATTTGAGTCATTATTTTAAGGCAGAACCACCATAATAACAGTTGAAATATTGTTTGTCATATAATAAACAAACTCTTTCCTTTATTTTTAAGATCCACTAAAGTAAGTACGTGACGTCGCCCACGGTTTCACCGCAAATAAGCTTGAACTGGTTCAAGTGTCTCCGAGAAGAAGTTATGAGTCAGATGAGGAAGTGCAAAGAATTCTTGATTTACATTCAAGATTTTTTGGAAGAAATCTTTCATATCGTTTCTTTTTATGTTTCTTATGCAAGATTTGTGGTTTAGATGGAAGTAACGAGTAGATCGTATTATAAAAATATATGACTAGCTATAAATTTATTAATGGGCATTGTATCTGTTAGATAGAAGATAAAAGCATCATACTAAAAAGTTAAGAAATTTTTTTTCTATCTATCTGTCGACCTTATAAACACAAAGAAAACAATCTGAAATCTGGTAGGAGCTGTTCCTTAAGTATGAGATCATGACACAATATCCACTAAGTTCGTTCCCAAATCCCAAACACTAAGTGTGACTTATTACAAAAGTTTTTTTTTATTAATAATATTTAAAAAAAAACTTTAAAGTAATGCGGTTTAATTTAACAAGAGTTACAAAAAACCTACAGAATCCATTACGTAGTAGTAAGTAAAGGTTCGATGAAATTTTGCACAGTAAACTTACTGTATTATTCAATGATGCAAAAATTTTAGATTTTAAGAAAATATCTATTTTTCCGCTTAGATTTCACAAGAAAACATATCAATAAATCGATCGTTAAATAAATCGATGGTAAAATATGTTTTGTATAAAAAGATTTACATAAGTTTAAAAATTAATCTTTTTAAAAGTGATCTTCGTGCTTGTGTAGGTACTATTAAATTTTATTAATTGACGAGCCCACTATTGAGTGGTTAAGGTACTTTCAAAAGCACCTTAAAGAAGATCGCCTTGAAATAAACAGCACGAGTGCTGTTATAGGGATGCCAGAGTGAGTAAGGAATCCAGAGCCCATTTCCCTAACCCCTCCCAATCCCTTATCCTCAATCATACTGTAGTCGGCAGCGCACTTGCAGCAGCTTTGGCGTTGCTTGTGTTAAAGGCGACGGTAGCCATCTAGCATCAAGTCAACCGTCAGTCTGTTTGCTGACCTTAATATAAAAAAGAAAGAAGATCCTTAACTAAATGGTCACAGGTCCAATTCCTGGCAGGGCTATTTTTCGAAATTGGCTTTGATCTGGATCTGGTAAGTACTTGCAGGGCTCTCTGCGTTTCGCAGTCATTTGGGCAGCCCGTCTGGCGGCAGTAAAAACAGCCTATGTGCTGTCGTGTTTCGATGGAGTAAGGGGCCGCCGGAGCTCATTTCACTAGCTCTTCCTCGTCCCTCCCTTAATCGTACTAAAGTCGGCAGCGCATTTGCTACACCTGTAGCAAACGACAGTAGCCAGCTACCATCAAAAGGACCATATTATGGAGTGTTATGGATATACAATGGGATCTGCCGTTGTCTTCTATAAGGATCATAAAAAAATCAGTAATCTCTATATTTAAAAATGAATCCCTATTTCCCTTGGTCACGGCATCACGCGTGAACGGGTAGACCGATTTTAATTCGGTTTTCACTAATGGAAAGAGGGATGAACGGGGAATGTTCATATATATATAAATTGCATCCCGGGCGAAGTCGGGGGCGAAACGCTAGTAATGTATAAAAAATATTATGTCAAAATATCTTCAAAAAATGTATCAATCGCAATCTGTACGCTTACCACTGCGCCATGTCTGTTAAGTAGGTAAGTCAGTTGTTATAGCTTTAATGCGTGAAGGCACGTAAACTCGACTAATGAGCCATTGAAACTGTGATTCACAAATTTGATATTGCATTTAAGAACATTTTAATGTGTGTTTTCAAGAAATAAATAAGTTCTTAAGTCATTTTTGTTATGTAACGTACTAGCGGCACTCCTCTGGCTTTACATGGATGCACTTTTTTTAAATTATATACTCAAATATTCCTCGTTTATAGCTCTTTCCATTAGTGAAAACCGTATCAAAATTCGTCGGCTGATTTGGAGGAAAATAAGTGGAGAAGCAGACAGAAGCGTACAGCGACTTTATTTTATAACATACTAGCGACCCGCCCCCGACTTCGTCCGGGATGAAATTTTTATATATAAGAACATTCCCCTTTTATCCCTCTTTCCATTAGTAAAAACCGAATTAAAATCGGTCTACCCGTTCATACGTGATGCCGTGACCAAGGGAAATGGGGATTCATTATTAAGGGTGGCAGGGCAGGCTGACGATCCACTTGATGGACACAAGCAATACCAGGGAGGTCCTGCCGACTCTGCAGGAATTTTTTTCACTGCTCGCTTGAAGAAGCCCATATTGTAATTAGATGGAAACACCTTAGAATATATTTTTATATAAGTTATATAGTTTTAACAATACTCTTTTGTTTATTTTATAGTTAATTGTATAATTATATATATTTTATAAATAAATAGCAATCCTCCTCCTGCTTCGTACGTTCAGTGATTTGGAAGAAGTTATCGGAGAAACAAACAGTCAGACAGCCATTTTATTTTATAATATGTATGGTTATAGATTATTTACAAAATGAAAAATAATAAAATAAAATGTTTTAAGCTACAAAAAATTATTTAAACATTGATTTTATTCCCTTACACGTTTCGCAGAAATCGCGCGATTGTTCCAGGACAAATACTAAATTGTGAGTAAATGCTATTTGTATTGCAGTTCACAACTCAGAATGTATTATATACTGTCGGTAATTCTTTTAAAAGCTAAATAATAAAAAAGCATTCGTCCACTCAAGAGTTCAAAGACCGTTAAGCGGCTAGATGAGGCGTATTCACTATTCACGTTTGTTTAAACACAGTACCATAGAGATAATTCTGTCGATCAATTCTTGTCGTTATGAAATTAGAAAAAAATATATTCGGTTGTTTAAGCTAATATTCTTATACATGTCCTAGCACATAGACGCAAAGTTGCCTGTCTGTGTGTATTCTATAAGATGTACTTCGGAGAGTGTGCTCGAGAGCTGCATGAGATCATACCGCCTTCCCCTTTCTTCTATCGGACATGCAGACGTACGGCCGGTTACCATCCTCACCTTGTCGAAATCCCTCTAATTCGGACCAAACGCTTTAAAACATCTTTTGTGATGCGCACTGCTAAGGATTGGAACTCTCCGGTGTCTGTATTTCCGAGCTCATGTAACCCAAATCTTTTCAAGGTTCGATTGAATAGGCATCTTCTGGGTGAGCTCGCTCCATCGTCGGCCTCATCCTTCCTACATGGATAGATGCTGGTCAAGAGCAAACGCATCTTTAATAAAAAAAAAATATATAACATTATGTTATTCAGCCGCTGTTCAATAGCATCGATTTTTATGTGTCCAAGGACCAGAACGTCATTAAATGAAGTCAATTTTTTTGCCTTAATCTGGTTTTGACCAGTATATCAACATGTTTCACACCTTTTCGTAAAAACTTAAAGTTGATACCAAATGTCCAGGTCGATTAAAGGTAATGGCATCGATAAATAACATTAATGCCCCAATTGACAGTAACAGTGTGACCAAATAAAACACGTATTTCCTTTAACTCATTCGGATTTATCGTGACTAATTACGTTGTATAGTTTAAAACTGATTACTCCACCAATTTGGATGTTATATCCGGATTAAAGGGATGATTTGGATGCACGCGCAGTTCACTTTACACATATACTTTCACCATTGTTGACAGTCACACACATCACAAACTTTGTCAACAATATACTTCGAGTAAAACGTTAGTCATAGAGACGTGCGATCCCGATCTATCCGAGACGGAAGACTTCTATTATTATTTTTTTACTATAAATATGCCTATGTAGTTACGAATGAGATGACTTACGAATGAGATGCTTATTCTAGGTCGAATTTCTCGTATAGAAAGATTTAAAAATGTATTTTAAAAGAATTCAACCAAAAAAAAAAGAGTTTCCGCTTCAAATCAATTTACCCAATTTTAAAAACAATAGGGAATATGCACTTTTTTATATTTTCATACGATAGGTTATATCGTTATATAACCGTAAAAAAATATTCAGCGCCAAAAAACAGAAATTTGGTAACAAAAAAAAAGTTAAAATTAACTAACAGCTACGGGCACTTTAAACACCCGCCCGTTCGACGTCAAAGTCTACAATACAATCAAATGTTAAAAATCACAAACATCTACACGCTTTTGTCATTTCATAGACGTTGACGTCACATTCCATAGACTTTTACGTCACATTCGATCTGATCGTTTCAAGTATTTTGAATTTCCCACATTTTTATGCACTTTTTAGTAATTATTTTCTTAACGAAAAAGAAATGTTGATAAAAAAATATATTTAAGCCTTTTTTGAATTAGACGCATATTCTGCTTACAATATTCAATATTTTTGTACTGACTTATTTACCTTTTCTTTATTTATTTTGGAACTGATAAATAATAATCTAAATTTAAAATAAATAATATCTTCTATTGAGAGACATACTTAAAATATTATTGTTTTTTTTTTTTTAAATAAGTATCGTATTTATCCAAACTAAACCTTTAAACCGAAATTGTAACAGTGTGAGCCTTATGTGAGCATTAACGATTGGCAAGCAATTAGCATCTACCCTATAAAAAGCTACATACATGTTATTTCCGATAAAGCTGCATGTGCAATTAACCGTAAGTATATATTTATAATTTTTTTTCTTATGCAACGGGCAGACAGACAGAATCACAGAAGCACAGTTAGTCACAAAATTAGTTAGAAAATAGGTTCTGATTTAGGGATAAGATATGAACATAACCAAAAAAAAACTATAGCCTATTATTTTATGGCTTAATCTTTTTTTTTAATTTTGTTAATGTTTTTTAGTCTTCAGTAACAATTCCTCTGTAATTGCTACATATAGGTATAATAAATGTCCTGAGACATTAAAAAAAAAAATTATAAAAATGCACTTTACACCTGTTTTATATACATATATTTAAATAAATATTTCTAGTGATGAATAATTTCTATTCCAATTGATTGTAGTTGGCTGCTATCGCAGTATTCAGACATCAGTTAGAACAAGGGGGCTGAGAATATGCTGCCGATCCTGACAGGTTATAGGTAGTACGTATCTTCAGGGTTATATCTTTCAAAGGCTATATCCCTGAAGGTTGAAGGGATAAGGGATCCCTTACTTAATAAAGTTAATTTGACAAATTATTTTCATAAAGCCTCTTTTGACTTCCGTTTCAACCAAAAACACAGTTACAGTTAATTTTATTTTCTGAATTTTTTTAAATAAATAAAATATCTTAATAAAATCGCCACCAATGTTCAGAGTAACCGATTTCTTTTGCAAGATAGACGTCGTGAATCGCTCATATAATATTGAGCTCATCAAATTTAATGAGGCGAACTCGATGTTTAAGTGAAGCCTGTTTCATATTATTGTCTTGTGAGGAACGAGTTCATTCGAGTACCCCCACAGATAAATTGAACGATTTCTTGCAAATTATAAGTGGAAATTAGCCAATGTGTGGGCCTCCTCAACTTTAGGAACTAAATCATTTTTATTTGAAATTAAGAACTTTTATAAATAAAAATCTTAGTTGATTTTTTGAAATTAAAATTAAAACTACAAATTTATTTTAAGGAACCAAAATGATTGAATTTCTAAAACAGAACACTTCAATTTCAAAGACAATTTTTCAAAATTGATTTTTACTTCAAAAATATACTACTCAAAACAAAATAAGGGCCACTAGTTTATTTACATTTAAGTGCACTTTAGTAAACTGAATGTAACTGATAAGTAGCATTATATTGATATTACGAACTCTTTGGTGTTTGATCTCTTTTATGCTTCCTAGTTTGAAAAACATTGGCCATCGTTTTAAGAAAAATAATAATTGGAAATTATTCTTGTTTCTCTTCGATTGTCTTCTTAACTTGTTTCGGTTATTTTAGGAAAAAAGTTTTACTTTTTCAATTTTAATTGATTCATTTATCACCTCGCGTTAATCATGCCACCAGTACGAAGGCACATGGATACAATTACAGCAACCAGAGCCATAACTATGATTCAAGAAGGACGTTCTCAGCGTTACGTGGGTTTGCAGTTGGGTTTTTCTCGAAGAGCTGTCCAAAATGTATGGAATCGCTTCCAAGAGACCGGCAGTGTTGCCAGGAGACCTGGTTCAGGTACAGTTCGTGTAACAACGGCGCACGAGGATCGGTACGTCCAACTAAGTGCTCGTCGTGATCGTACAGTAACGGCCCGTAAGTTACAACACCACCTACGGCTGACAACGGGTACCCGTGTCAGTGATCAAACTATACCTAATCGATTGCACGAAGACCAGCAAATGTCAAGAAGTCGAGTTGTTCGAATTCCTCTGACTAGGGTTCAACGTGTAAACCGTTTAAGATTCTGCCGTCAGTATTTGAACTGGGGGATTAATCAGTGGGGCAAGGTGCTTTTTACAGACGAGTGCAAAGTAAAATTTTTTAATGATGATCGGCGTGTTAGGGTGTGGAGACGACGCGGTGAGCGTTTTTCGGAGTCCTGCATCCACCAAGTTGACCGTTTCGGTGGTCCCAACGTAATGGTTTGGGGTGGGATTAGTTTACACGGTAAAACCGAGCTCACCATTTTAAATACGGATACCGTAACTGCAGAACGTCACATCGAAGACGTCATCAGGCCTCAAGTGATCCCATTTGCACAGCGAGTGGGGCCTGGATTCATCCTGATGCAAGACAATGCCCGTGCACACACAGCTCGATCGACCCAAACTGTCCTAGAAGGGTCTCATATTGAGGTATTACCATGGCCAGCTAACAGTCCGGATTTAAATCCAATCGAGCAATTGTGGGACCAATTGAAACGAAGGGTTAGAGAGAATGAGCAAGGGGTCTACAACCAACAGCAGCTGATTGACGCTTTAAAACGTGTCTGGGAGGAGATTCCAGATGAAAACGTGAGGAATTTGATCCAGAGTATGCATACGAGGCTTCAGGAGTGTATTGCTAAGAGAGGAGGACATACTCGTTACTAAAAAGAAGAAACAAAAGTGACAAGAACAGTATTTTGTCTTTTTCCGGTGATTTCTTTTGTTCATGTTTTTCATTCAAAATGGCCAATTTCATTATGAACTTAAAAAAAACAGTTCATGATCATTATTTTAAACAATTGTTAGCCTATATTATAACCAATAACATTATTTTGTAGTTACATAAGTTAAACAATTTAATGTCTTTATTGTTTTCATGGTACAGCAAAAAATCTTAGTGGCCCTTATTTTGTTTTGAGTAGTATAATATAAATTATGCTACGTGCCCCGGAAAGTAAGTATGTATAAGGTTGATTTTATATTTAGTATCCCATGAAATTTTATGGTTTTGTAACAATAATTAAAGAGTGCTATGGAATCCTTTGATTTTTTCGATATTTAATTTGGTATATATATCTATATAAATAAAAATAAATATCTAAATGTGTTGCCAAGGGCGAAACTCGAGAAAAGTTTCACTAATTCGGCTGTTCATAAGAACCGAGGAAGGTTCTTATGGAGAGAAATATTGGAATATGTTCCAGGAAAAAACACAATTTTTCTTTTTCCCATCCAAAGTTCCTCGCTGACAATTCAAACGTTTCAATCAAATATTGACGACAAACACACCAATCAAAAACGGCAAAACGACGTCTGTCGGATCAGTACAGAAATGTGTCTTCATTAAGAGATATTTATCGTTGGATTATTCGCCGTGCCGAGACAAGTGTTGCTTACAAAGAGACATCTGGACCACAGCTTATAGTGTAGACTAGCGAAATAACTGCCGAGCTTACTGAAGATAATATGGCCGGAATGTTACAGGCTGACGGTCTACTTGATGGTAGGTGGCTACCGTCGCCTATAACACAAGCAACGCCACTGGCGCTGCAAGTGCGCTGCCGACTACAGTAGGATTAAGGATAAGGGATTAGGAGAGGATAGGGAAATGGGCTCTGGCATCCTTTACTTACTCACCGAAACACAACAGCATACGTGCTGTTATTTCACGGTGGTCTTCTGTAAGGGAATGGTTACTGCCGCCAGACAGGCTGCCCAAATGATGCGAAACTTTCTACTTCTAGCTCTAGCCCTGCCACTACTTTCTAGCTCCAGACCAGAGCCAAATTTGAAAAGATCATTTTTCAAAGTTGATCCTGCCGGGAATCGAACCCGGAAACCCTAGAACAGAACGTTAAGGCAAGCACCCTAACCATCACTCACCCAACAGGCTCGTAACAGGCTCTTAATTTTACCCCTATGATAAATTATCTCTTTCAGTCCCGAAAAACACAATAATCCCGTAACAATTTCCGCAAAGCACAAATTGTGTAACGTTTTTGGATCTTTTAAACTCATTCCTTCTACAGCTTTTATAGACCGCCTAGCTTTGACTGTACCTAATTCACTACCTTTTAAAAGCTCTGTGGTGGCAAAAATTTTCGAAGCAAATACGTAAAATACACATTTAAATTGAAATGCATACAAATTACTGCCCATAGTTAGTATAATAAATAACATTGAAACGTTTTACTCGCAAACAAAATCCACAAATTCATTGCCGCCGGTGGATAACAATGCATGATCCTCACAGGCCATAACTTCGCTACGTATCTTCATTGCTATAAGCGCCTTATCACAATCCCGCAAAATGCGATCACTGCACTCCTAACTAAGTTATTATACTGCCTTAAATACATTACTATGTTCCGGCAACATTAACGCTTCGGAAAGAGACCTTATAATATTTGATAGTGCATGTGTATCAATGGAGACAGTCGTTAGATTTTCAGTCGTTGTTGCGAAATTTTGGAGTAAAATGCAAAATGTTTATATAAAGAATGCCCCGTAGGAAGATTCATACGAACAAATAGATTGTTTGTATGTTAGTACACAGAATAGATTGCTATTTTCATTGATTAAATAACATTATTGATAAACGCATTTAACGCTGCGTGCAGTAACATTTTTATTTTCGACATTTTTGTAATTAGTTCCTATGGAATTTATTTTCTAAAATAAATATAAATTACGAGTATTTATATATTATATAAATAGATAAAGATAAAACTGTTTGGCTAGAGTGTTACTATTTAATAAAAAAAATAGTATGGTTCTACTAAAGTGCCAGTCAAGGAGAAAGCGTCTAACTACTGGATGAGTGGTTAGGGTGCTTGCCTTAACGCTCTGTTCTAGGGTTTTCGATTGCAGGCAGGGTCAACTTTAAATTTTCAAATTTGGCTCTGGTCTGGATCTGGAAAGTAATGGCAGGGTACACTGCGTTTCGCAGTCATTTGGGCAGCCCTTCTGGGGGCTGTAACCACCCTCTTACAGAAGACCACCATGTGCTGTTGTATTCCAGAGCCCATTTTCCTATCCAATCTTTTTCATTAATCCTACTGTAGTCGGCAGCGCACTTGCAGCAACTGTGGCGTTGCTTATGTTATAGGCGACGGTAGCCACCTACCATCAAGTGAACCGTCAGCCTGTCTGCCGATCTTAACATAAAAAAATAATATAATATAAAAAAATACCATTCGGACTCCAGCGTATGGTGTTAGCTATGTAGATCAGATGGAAAAAAAAGTTGTTGTTAACAAAATGTCCCAAATGGCGATTATCTGTCGAGATGACCACAAAATTTAGACAAAATTCAAAAGTTGCGACTCAACCATGTCTATTTTTAGTTTTAGTTGACCACTAACTCTAAGAGCGATTGTATTTATGTAAAACTATCAGGCAATAAGCTTTTAACTCTTAGCTTAATTTAACAGCTCTAAAGAAATTGAATATGACCTCTATATTAAAAATCACGTGTTCAGTAACAGTTCGACTTTAAATTTTTTGTCATAAATTGATGAGAGGCCATTTAAAGTTTCCATATTAAGTATAAAGGTGAATAAAGCCTTTAGCATTCAATTCCTCGATAAAGATCTAGTTTCGGAGGCCAAAGTTAATACGGATTTAGTACGATTTGGAGCAATAACTCAGTGTCGTATTAACCACGAAAAATGTTAATCTTACTTTTGTTACTCTAGAGTTATTGATGTCGAAACCTTTTGCAGTGATTCATCGGAAAAGAAACCTGTCGATATTCAACAATCTATACTTTATAATACAGTTATTCCCTACAAAAATTTTAAAATAAAAATATATTTAAAAACAGTCATATGGTGTATTCTTTAACAAATATAAACTTTTTTTTATGCAAATGTATATATAAAGACTTTATATAGACTTATATAGACTATATAAGACTTATATAGACTTTTATATTTTATGACTATATAAAGACTTATGTACAGTGTAATAGGTGGCTATTAAACACACAAGCAAAGACACAGTGCTGCTAGTGCACTCCATTAAGGATAAGGGATTAGAGAGGGATAGGGAAATGGACTCTGGCGTCCATTACTCACTCACCGAAACACAACAGTCCACATGGTGTTATTTCACTGTGGTCTTCTGTAAGAGAGTGGTTACAGTCGCCAGACGGGCTGCTCTTTATGACTGCGAAACGCAGTGTGTCTATCAAATTATTATTTATTATTATTATACATATATTTATTTCTTTTCTTAATTCTAAATTTTTTACAATATATATAAATATATATATATATATAAATATATACATCAAATATTATAAAAAACTTAAAATTAGATGTCCAATAGTAGCGGGGCAAAGCCCAAGCTACCGGTGGTTAGGGCTGCAGAGTGAGGAACCTCCTGACAATTCGTGCCGTGTCAAGAAGTACCGCCTTCTGTATCTGCCCCTTGACCCAGCCATCTAGTGAGAGCCTCTTGAGATGTTGGTCGAGGCTCTTCGCTATAAGACCGTTCACCGAAACGACTATGGGGACGATAATTGTCGAATCGACGCCCCACATGGCGGTCACCTCGTGAACCAAGTCGTACCTATTTGGTAAGCTTTTCTTTTTCAGCTTATTGTTATTATTTATTATTACTATTACTTTTTTATTAAGTGTATGCCGAATATATCAAGAGATCGATACGAAATTGCAAACAAATTTTTTTTAAAATTTCGCGTTTGGAGCCGTCTCCAAAACGCGACTATTTCGAAAATATATTAAATTTCCAAGGCGAAATCCAACGGATATTTTATAAGTATACTGTGTAATAATGCTTGACAGTTCATAATAGCCCTTATGCCTTACGCAATAAGCACCGAATATAATGTCGATTTAAATCAACAACATTTTGGAGTCATGCGACATAATATTATGTTTAAGGGAGTGTTCAGATCAAACTGACTGTCAGCCGCCGAAAGTGAGCGAGCGTTACGTACTTTATTGTATTTCTATACATATTCACTTTTTCGTTCACACCTAACCGACAATACGTTATTACGCTATACGTAGACGCTGATGTTCGGCGGCCGATTATTAAAGCGCGCCACTACGCACCGCGGACGCTGATTGGCTACGTAGCTGAACGTCAGCGTATTGGATCCAGAGGCTCTAGTATGAGTTTACGATACTACACTCGCTAGCGAGAACGTAAAACTTTTGTATGGGAAATCGTGTACTGTCAATGTCAAATTATCAATTTTCCATATAAATGTTTTACACTCTCGCTAGCGAGTGTAGTATCGTAAACTCATCCTAGAGCCACAGATCGGACGGCGGACTCTATTCGGTCAAGAATTTTGCACGGAACAGACGTTACGTATTTAATTATGTTTGACACGGAAAAATTCATTGCAGAAGTACATTCGCGAGAATGTATCTGGAATGTGAATTTGAAAGAATACAGTGAGAGAAACTTACGTCGATTGGCTTGGGAGGAAATAGCGTCCATTATGTATGAAGATTGGGGAACGTATGGTACAAAGAAAAAAAACGAGACTAGTGATTATTTTTTTATTAAGAACTTCAAACAGTTGAAAGAAAATTGACATTATTTAATTTCAATTTAATTAGTTATCGTCATTTCAAATTTACACTTTTAATAAATTGATACCAAAATTAAATAAGACAGAATGTGTTGATATTTAGTTGGTATTTTAATTATTACTTTATTGTTATTAGTTTATACTTATTATCACTGATGCTTAATACTTTTTTTATATACTCTTTTATTAATACTATATACACGTAGCTTAGATATATCTATTTTGCCAGTTCAATCGACCCTCATTTACAAAATATTCTTTATAGAAGTCTCTCACCCTCTGACCTGATGTGGACACAACTAGTTGCGATGTTCGTACATCCCTAAGACTACAAGTGCTTAACTGTTCTTTGAAATTGATACCTTCTCTTCTACGAACAACATTGTGTAGCACGCAAGTGGCTTGTACTATTTTAATAGCATTTTTGACATCAGTATTTATACTTGAATGTAATACTCTCCACTTATTAGACAAAACACCGAATGCACATTCAACACATCTCCTTGCTCGACAGTGACGAAAATTATATGTACGCTGTTCTATAGTTAAGTTGCGATTTGGGAAAGGTCTCATTAAATTTGATTTTAAACTAAATGCTTCGTCCCCTATAAACACATATGGTTGTTCAGGTCCACTTGAATTTGGTAGTTTTGCAGCTTTTGGTATATTTAGTTGTCCAAGAGCTATCATTTTGCCAATGTTACTGTTTTTGAATATGTTACTATCTGCTTCTCTTCCACATGATCCAATATCAACAGCAGTAAATAAACAGTTTGCATCAGATAAAGCAAAAAGGACGATTGAAAAGAATTTTTTGTAGTTGTAAAAGTTTGAACCACTATGAGGTGGTTTCCTTATTCGAACATGTTTGCCGTCTATAGCGCCTAGACAATTCGGATAATCAGTTTTTTTGTAAAACGTGTTAGATATGTTTATCCACATTTCTTCTGTGGGCTGCGGTAATTCCAAAGGCATTAATATTTTCCACAAAACCGTGCAGGTTTCACAAACAATAGCAGATATTGTAGATTTGCCCATTAGAAAATCTTCGCTTAAGGTACCAAAGGATGCCCCTGTAGCTAAAAACCTGTGAACAAAATTATTTAATTTATAGTCAATCCGAGCGCCCTATTATATGAAACATTGTGATTGTGGCTTATATTACAAGCGAAATCCTTCTTATAAATAAATAAATACATAATACATACCACTCCAAAAACATTATTATTCATTAACATTATTATTCATTTCAGTCCAAGAACTTCAAAAAAAATGGAAACCATCTCAGGGATTATTTCGTTCGAGAAAAAAATAAAGAAAATAACGTGAGAAGTGGAAGTGGTGCCTCAAAAAAACATAAAACACCATATTTGGACATGCTCCAGTTTTTAATATTGTCACGGCCTTCGAATACTACAATCTCAAATGTACAACCACCGTCATCACATTCACCAGAAAGTAACAGTTCTTTCAATATCAATGAAGACAGTGTTGATATTTTGGATAGCTCATTGGAGCAGTCATCTACTTCAAAAACAAAGGGAAAGGGATTATCATTATTTCAGGAAACTTTGTTAAACTCCATGAAAAAACAAGAAGAAAATAATATGAATCCACATCTTAATTTTCTTTTATCTCTATTACCAGACATGCAAACAATGTCTGAAAGGCAATTATTTGAATTCAAATTTGAGATAATGAAGGTCTTACAAAAAATTAAATACAGAGATAACTACAGCAGTTACGAATCGGCCCCTTCGACTAGCGCATATGAGAATTAACCACATTATGAATATAATAGGGTGGGTTATGGATACACGTCATCAACATACGATGACCGGCCACAACCAAATTCATTCCCACCCCAACTATATCAAAACAGGGCCTCACCTCTGCAAAGCGACACCAGTGATCCCTTGGCATCATCGTCATCCAATTCTAACGTTTTTCAAGAAAGTGCAACAATAAATGAACAATCGGAGTCAGATTCTATTGAAGATATTGAGCGAATTATGCAAAAGGGTTTATAAAACTTATTACCTACTCGAACTCGATACAGTCAGTGTCATCAATTATGTATCTACTACCCAGGCAGATTCTAGTTTTGAATGTCTACTACGTCAAGATATGTCTGTTTAAAACATGTTCCTATTGTGTGAGAAATTGTGATTTATATATAACTAATAAATGGTGATTTAAACTTACTATAATATTTTTAATTTACTTACCTTAAAGTAATCATTAATCAACGTCTGTAGTTAGTGTCCTTTTTATATATTTTGGTACGTATTAATGACAATAATTCGTCAAAAGATTTTACAGACATGCGATAATATTTCTTGAATTTATCAGGGTAACATCTGTATTCCAAATATAAACGATGAAACTGACCAAGATGACATCTCTTTAAATTTAAAGGATGTACCCAAATTTTTCTCTTATTCCTTTCTTCGTCTTCTTCAAGAGCTTCGTGAATGGCCAATATTTTAACGAACATTATTTAGTCACCAGTCTTGAAACGAGAACTGAGATATACTGCGAGAAACTCGAACCACTGAGCACTTTTATGTGAAAAATAGTCGGCCGCTCAGCGTACGCTTACGGTGTGAACGAATACAAGCCGACTGTTTTGTTCACACCGTTGGCGTATTGTAAGCTACAGCGTATTGTCAGCATAATGTGAACGAAAAATACCGTTTATTTTCACGTTTACACTGGGCCTCATAGTGAGTCTGCTCACATTCGGCGGCTGACCATACGTTTGGTTTGAACACGCCTTAATACTGTGACATACTTAACTCGTAAACAATTCAACTGATACTTTATTGTTGCCCGCTTACTGTAAGACCTCATTGTACGACCGGTGACGTCATTAGTATTTAAACTACTTAATAAAAAAACTTTTTTTTTATGTTAAGGTCGGCAGACAGGCAGACGGTCCACTTGATGGTAGGTGGCTACCGTCGCCGTATAACACAAGCAACGTCAAAGTTGCTGCAAGTGCGCTGCCGACTGCAGTAGGATTAAGGATAAGGGATTAGAGAAATGGGCTCTGGCATCCCTTACTCACTCACCGAAACACAACAGCACACATGCTGTTATTTCACGGTGGTCTTCTGTAAGGGGGTGGTTACTGCCGCCAGACGGGCTGCCCAAATGACTGCGAAAACGCAGTGTGCCCCGCCACTAATTTCCACTTCCAGACCAGAGCCAAAAAAAGGCAAACCTTACTTAAAAAAAGGTTTAAAAAAAACCTTATCAGCTTGTCGGTTGGTACTTATAAGTTGATAATACTACAGAAAAGAATATAACATACCTCTCTTTCACCTGAGAATAAGATACTGTTCCCATGGTACGCGGGCGAAGTATTGGCAAAAAGCGAGCTTATTATAATCGATTAATCAATACATAATTATAATAAAATAATACCTAATGAGCCGTGCCTGTACATTAAATATTAAAAAAAATTTATACACGTACTTATGTTAACGAAGTCAAAAAAATAGTTTTTAGAATTGTTTGTCTGTGTGCGTTTGTTCACGATAATCTCAGAAACGGCTTAACTGATTTGAATGCGGTTTTCATTGATGTATTACAGCAAGCTTCCCATAACATTTTGTGTGTGTTTCATTCCAATCGGTTTAAAAACAAAAAAATTACGCGCTATACCGAACCACGCGTACGACGTTGCGAGTTCAGCTATTAGTAGATAAATGAATTTGAATTCTCGTTGTACATGTCTCGATCACCCGTGACATTTTCAAAACTGTATCCTATTTTAAAAAAATACTTAACCAACTTCGACCTTTTATATTTTAGGAAAAAATATTTTTATATTTTTAACTAGCGACCCGCCTATTTGAAATATTTATTTATATACTAGCGTTCCGCCCCCGGCTTCGCCCGGCGTGCAATTTTTATATACCCTAAAACATTCCCCGTTTATCCCTCTTTCCATTAGTGAAAACCGAATTAAAATCGGTCTACCCGTTCACGCGTGATGCCGTGACCAAGGGAAATGGGGGTTCATTTTTATATATAAGATTATAGAAGCCTCTATTGAAAGGAAGGCGGGACTTCTTTTAAATATAGGTAAATCTCCACAAATGTTTCACACAATTTCTATAAAGTATCTCTTTATGGAATCTCTCTCTGGAATAATCTCTGTCCGTGAGAAAAACCTGTCAAAATCCCTTTCTCTTTTTGCTGCTCCTTTTTCGTTCCAATATATTCAAAATCCCGCCGGCCAGTGTACATATTATGTAATGTAGATAAAAAGGTTACATTATAACAAAGAAACAAAAAGGTTTATAATGGTAATGCTTTTCGCTTTTAAAATCAATAAAATCACAGCACACTTTAAAATAACCCGTTCAAGATACAAAAAACAAACACAATAATATATGAAGCAACATTGTTTTATATACTTAATTAATTTCGAACGTATATGGTTTCCTAGCTTTTCGTCCAATTATATTGGCAATGAGGGTGCAGTAACTCGATCAAGGCACCTATAATTGCGCGCGGGCACCGAAAGTCGTAAATATGATGGCGATCGGTTGCATTATGTTTGGGACGAGGCGCGGCCCGAAACGAGATCACACGCCCAGCTCTGCAGTCTGCACCGGTAGTTCCCGGACGTCACAGCTCTTTGGATTAGAAAAATATTACATAGGTACTGAACTCACCCAGTTTTAGTATTTCCTTGATGATATCCATTTATTTTTTATCTTCTTGTGGCTATTTCTGTCTGCTAGAGTACCAGTAACACTTCGCCCATTGCTGAAATATTGTGATCGCCACGTGAACTAAAGCTCTCTACCTATACCTACCACGTTAAGAAACTCTAGTACTTTTTTGATAGAGGCATTCTTCACATCTTCACAAGCCATTGTGTGGCTTCCTAGGATGTGACTGCGCTTGTGCATCAGGGGGCCACATTCGCACAGGATATGCATTGGTGTTTCTTCTGCCTCATGGCAGAAGCGACACTCTCCCGTACTAGTGAGACCCATTATTTTAAGGTGGATATTGAGGCGGCAGTACCTATCCATCATTACATCAGAGTTTTTTAATCAGCGATTGTAAATTCAATGTTACAACGATCAAATTAGTGTCTTCTGTAAAATTCTTCAGTAGGTTTATGGAATCTACTTGATTGTAGGCAAAAAAATATTTAGTATACAAAAAAAATGGAGGGACACACTTCATTCTGCAGTCTTAAATTGAGCATCCCATTTGGTGGCAGTAAGCACTCTTTTGTCTTAGTTTATTCCTTATCCTCAATCTATTTTTCAACCTTTATCCATATCAAAGTTGTCAGCACACTTGCAGCACTCATGACGTTTCCGTCAGCCTGCCTGCCGAGCTATAAGATCCTTGCCTGCCATGCAAAGGAGCATTGCCATCTTTACTCAAAAAGCTGATGATATATTAAGTACCGGTCTCCATAAGTATTCTCACATAAGTACCGGTCTCCCTGAACCGTTGGATACTGCGATGGATCGTTGAAACTGGTCGACGAAGATCTCTGGATATCACTCTGTAGGTTTGACCATTTCTTCGCATTTCGAGTGCCCTGGCAATCTCCGTTGGGGCTAAGTCAGGCATAATTCAGTCCTCAACTCCAGAAAGATACGTGATTAAAAAAAAATAACAAAAAACAGTATTTCAATGAATTTTTTAAATCAAACTCAGAAGGAAGAAATACACGAAGTTCGCTCCAGATAAGGTGTATTTGAATAAAATTAAAACAATTGCATAAAATGTGATGTTCAGTTGTTTTCTTAATTTGCAAATATTTCTTTTTAAATTAAATGACGTATAAACCAGCCAGCAACCTTATATGATACTGATATCAAACCTTTATTTTATGTTTCGCTAAATATGCCGTGTGTGTATATTCACATTGGTCTTCTGTAAGGAGGTGATTACCACACCAGCCAAACTGACGAACGCAGTAAGTCCTGCTACAAAAAATAAAACTTTTGTTTTTGTTTTAGAAAAAAGTTGTCAAGAAAGAGCTGTTTATATATTATATAATTAGTTAATATCTTAGTCGCTTATAACATAACAGTTTCATATTTTTTCACTTTTTTTTTTTATTAAGGTGGAAAAATGTAAACATCTTCGAAGAGACGTGCGACCAGTGTGCGCGAATATAGGCGTCATTAATAACCGATTAACGCCCACTACTGGGCTTTTTTTATATTACGGTCAGCAGACAGGCTGACTGTCCACTTGATGGTAGGTGGCTACCGTCGCCTATAACACAAGCAATGCCAAAGCAGCTGCAAGTGCGCTGCCGACTACAATAGGATTAAGGATAAGAGATTGGGAAGGGATAGGGAAATGGGCTCTGGCATCCCTTACTTCACTCACCGAAACACAACAGCACACATGCTGTTATTTCACGGTGGTCTTCTGTAAGGGGGTGGTTACTGCCGCCAGACGGGCTGCCCAAATGACTGTGAAACGCAGTGTGCCCTGCCACTACAATAGACAACTAAAATGTCCGATTAATTCACTCAGCTTTATCATAATCATAATAATTAAAAGCTAATTTTTCGATGGTTTTTTTTTTCGAAGATATGATACGCTGTAATTTTGATCGGCATGCGATTATTTTGTCCGATCCTGTGGTCGAGCATCCCGTCGCTACACTTACAAAATACAGAGCAATATTTTAGAAGACACAACAAGAAAAAAGTTTACAGACTTTATTACTGAATGAACAAATAAATCGAGTTACACAAGTAAGATAATAACCTAACTTATTTTAATGGGGGAGTGAAACGGTGAATGTTTTCAAGAACAATCGGCTATTTTATGTTATTAAGATATACGAATGAATAATGTAATGGTATTGCCCTCTACAGGTACTCTTGATAAAGGTTAATAAATTATTTCAACGGAGAAACTTTGGTTCGGTTTGGGTTCCTAAAAAAAATTCGGGTTGTGTTATTCTTTTTTTTTTAAATTAAGGGCAGTTACTGGTTTAAGATAGATATACTAAATATTTTATTTTAAAACCATAACAGAACTAAGTTTTAATCTATATCATCTATATCTATATTAATAAAAATTAATAATTAATATTAAAATTATTAATAAATTAAATTATTAATTAATTAAATTATTAATATTTATTGCAGAGGTGGCATGGCACACCGCATTGGGCAGTCATAAATTTGGAAGTCCATCTGGCAGTAATAATCAATTTTACATACGTAATCATGGTGTAAAAATAAAATCTATGATGTTGTGTTTATGTGAGTGAGTAAGCGATGCCAGAGCATACTGTCCTATCCCTTATCCTTAATATTACTAAGGCACTTGCAACACCCGTGGAATCTCAGAATGTCTGATGACCTTTATATAAGACGTTATTTGTAAAATCAATCTCATCTGTATAACGACCTTTTTATTTTAACTTGGTTGAACCGTACGACATTCGGGGAGCTGTCCTTTAATGAAGCGACTAAAGGTAGTTTCAGAAATTATCACACAATGCTTGTCATAAGCGTGTATGAAAGTAAGTACAGTCAGGTACATTTAATATATTATTATTTATTCCAGTGAAAACTCATTTATCATTTGCAAATTGACGCTTTCTCATTCGTAACGAGCGAGGGATATTGCAATCGTATGGGCCAAGTGAGATCAGTTTAAAGGGAAAAGGATTCCGTATAAGGAGACTCATCTCCCAAAGATACAATTTAAGTTAATATCCCTAATATTTTCACGTTCGTCATCATAATTAAAAGTAAGTAAGACGCATACGGCTAAAAATATGCCTAGAATAAATGTAACTTAGCCTACGCCTAGCTGTAGATAACATCCACTGTTCTCCTTTTTCTTAGTTGTTAAAACATTTATTCAGTCTTTATTGTTTTAATTCAGAATATTTAATTGTTATTTTTAAATAGAAAAAAACGATTTTGTATTAATCTATAATGACAACAAAAAAAAATGACAACAAAAAAAAAGAAGAACTTCTGGGCTAATCGAAAAATTCCTAAAAATTTCATTAAAATCGGTTGAGCAATTTTAAGTCGATAAGGAAACATACATACGCACATTTATTTTCATATTTGTATACCTATATATAGATAATATGATTTTAGGCATTGATTTATATATGTCATAATTTCTAATGAAATACTGAGCTTTGATTAGCTCAATTAGATTTAAATGTAACATTTTAATAACTAGAAAATACTTAAATTATTAGGAAGTTATTATTATTATTGTTATTATTATTATACATTTATTCATTTTAATTCTTAGTTCTAAGTTTTTTACAATATGTAAGTATCTATCAAAAAAAGATGTATTTATTTGGTTTGCAAAATCTAACATAAAAAATAATATCAATAATTTAGAAGAAAACTCTACAATGATTGTGCCTTTCACGATGCAAACACAACTTAACGAAATAAAAGTGACAGTAATAAACAATATAAAACACTAAAATAATAATAAACAAAAAGGTCCAACACAAAAATAAAAGAAAAATCAAAAAACAAAAAACTTAAAACTAGTCTTCCGCAGGTAGCGGGGCAAGGCCCAAGCTACCGGTGGTTAGGGCTGCAGAGTGAGGAACCTCCTGACAATTCGTGCCGTGTCAAGAAGTATCTGTCCCTTGACCCAGCCATCTAGTGAGAGCCTCTTGAGATGTTGGTCGAGGCTCTTCGCTATAAGACCGTTGGCCGAAACAACTATCGGGACGATGATTGTCGAATCGACATCCCACATGGCGGTCACCTCGTGAGCCAAGTCTATGTTTTTAGTGAGTTTTACTTTATTATTATTATTATTAGAAATTATTCTATTGGACATGCAGACGTACGGCTGGTTACCATCCTCACCTTGTCGAAATCCCTATAATTCGGACAAAGCGTTTTACATCTTTTGTGATGCGCACTGCTAAGGATTGGAACTCCCTGCCGGCATCTGTGTTTCCGAGCTCATACAACCCAAATCTTTTCAAGTTTCTGGGTGAGCTCGCTCCATCGTCGGCCTCATCCTTCCTACATGGATAGATGCTTACAAGAGCAAACCCATCTTTAATAAAAATAGAAAAAGTGATAAAATAAGTATTTTTTACAATACAACATAAAAAATTTAAAATGAACCCAAATTGAGAGTTATTCTCAATAATAATAAATTTGTGTGAATCAGTTTAAGCCATCACCTATATCGATATGTAAAGCATGTTATTTCACGTATTATTTAGTGTTTCCAGCCCTCATGTGTTAATTTGTGATAATTACACACGTGTCGATTGCAAATCACATTGTGTAATCAAACTACAAACATTCTGAAGTTAAGATATTTTGTGAGGAAAATATAAGCACAATTCGGAATGGACAAATGTTGTATGCATAAATGATATTTTCTCAAACATGCTCGGAAATGTAGGCATTCTTGTACTAAAAACAAGTTTGTTTTCTTGGTTCATGCATTTCTTTCTCGGCCTAGGCCAAGAATTTTGTATGAAAATTCATTCCTGGCCGCTGCTAAGCCCGATGAAACCCGAAGTTTCACGAGTCTTCACGAACGCGTACCGCCGCTGTCACAGGCGTAGTAGGCGAGGGCGTGTTTCATTATTTCCTCACATTTATTGAGAAAAGACCTATACCACCTCGACCGGAATGAGGATTACCGGACTCAGATCTTTATCAAGGCCTCGCTAAAACTCGGCCTTGAAACCACTTCGTCCGGCAATCCTTCACTTCCTGGACTCTGCAGTAATGTACTATTAATATTTAATCACTAAAATAAAAAATAATTTAATTGGGCTTTGTCTTGGAATATTTTTTTTAATTATGTAAAGACAGGCTTTGACGAGCCCGTTGGATGAGTACTTGCCTTAACGCTCTGTTCTGGGGTTCCCGGGTTCGTTTCCCGGCAGCTTCGATCAACAATTGTATTGTTGATCGAAGCCCGGCAGGGTCAACTTTGAAAAAGAACTTTTCAAATTTGTCTCTGGTCTGGATCTGGCAAATAGTCGCAGGGCACACTGCGTTTCGTAGTCATTTGGGAAGCCCGTTTGGCGGCAATGACCAAACCCTTACAGAAGACCACCGTGAAATAACAGCTAGTGCTGTTGTCTTTCGGTGAGTAAGGGATGCCAGAGCCCAATGGCCTATCCCTTCCTAATCCTTTATCCCTAATACTACTGTAGTCGGCAGCACACTTGCAGCAGCTTTGGCGTTGCTTGTGTTATATGTGACGGTAGCCACATGCTAGCCACCTACCATCAAGTAGACCGTCAGCCTATCTGCCGATCTTAACATAAAAAAAAATCTGTTATGTGTAAAAAAATCTTTTTTGAGATTCCAACATTTTGACCTTAGTGAATTAGTTCACTTTATCTTTTTTGTGCAAATTTTACTCTATTTATCAATGTAATAAAAAATCTATTAAATTTTCATGTTTAAAAGACCAATAAGTTTACGTATAACAACCCTAAGTTTCATATAAAATTAAAAAAAAAACTTCCCTTAAAATTTTTCAAGAATATATTTTTGTCAATACCTCATAGTATACTTTTTGCACATAGCAGATTTTGGTTTGACAACGACGATATGTAAGTGAGATAAGATAATACAGTAATTTCTAATATTATATGTTAAAATTTAATAACATAGTAATAGTTGAATTAAAATGCGTCTTCACAAATATTCTTATTTTTCTATATTATTAGTTACAGGAAACAAGTCGCTAGTTTAAGTAGCGAAGCAAATGAAATAAAGCGCTATCTCACAAAACGGTTCCGTTTCTCCGAACAGCCTTATTGTGTCAAATAGTCCGATTACTTGGAAGCACTTTTGAATCGAACACATCTTAATTTTATGTCTTAACACAATGGGTGAATAAAAGGAGACCACGGCTTTAAAGGAAAGAGATCGAGTGACCTTTGTTTTAAAAACTGACAAATAAATGGCTGAGCTCGCTGCAGGCGTCGAAGCACTCTTATTCAAGAGATAGGCGAATATATATATACCGCCTTCCCCTTTCTTCTATCGGGCATGCAGACGTGGGGCTGGTTACCACTCTCACCTTGTCGAAATCCCTCTAATTCGGACCAAGCGCTTTACATCTTTTGTGATGCGCACTGCTAAGGATTGGAACTCCCTGCCGGCGTCTGTATTTCCGAGCTCACAACCCAAATATTTTCAAGGTTCGAGTGAAGAGGTATCTTCTGGGTAAGCTCGTTCCATCGTCGGCCTCATCCTTCCTATATGGTTAGATGCTGGTCAAGAGTAAACCCATCTTTAATAAAAATAAAAAAAATGTTTCTAAACCTAGTCCTTTTAGCTGGACTTATCTTTTAAACTGCGTTGATATGCAGATGACCTTTCAGATACGATTATCTAGAGTAATTAATTTGGAGCCGTTTCATAATACATTGATTTGGTCATCGTACAAAGGATCAACTCAAAAATGTAATCCAGTATTATTTTAAACCGTATTTTATTAATAATATTCACTTAAATATTAGCATCGTTGTGTAATTTAGCCCACAAAAGAGGTCATTAATCATAAAGATCGCGTTAAACGGTAAAAAATTGGTTGAAGCAATAAAAATGGGAACGAGTGATCTGTTTTAAACTGCTTCTCAGAAAATAATTAAGTTCGGGCACGTCGTGGCTCGTTTTATTAAATAAAGTAATTTTTTGTATTAATTAAATGAAATAAGAAGTAAATAATTTATATTAAGCATGTTACCAACGAAGATTTTTTTGTTAATTTACGTTAAAAGATTCTTTTATCATCAATCGTTCAACGGTGCTAGAGAGGATATGAGGATAGGGGAATAGGCAAGCACAGAGGCAAAACAGCACATGTGCTTTTATTCCAAAATGATCTTCTAAATGCTTATTATATGGTTAATTAAATTTATTATCATTTACCCGTTCTATTAAAGGTGCTCCCGACAGAAATTTAAGTCTTTATTGCACATTTGGGTTTTAGATAACATAATAACAAAAGTTATGTTAGTTACATTCGATAACATATTTCACTACGTTTTATAAATTCAAATAGTTCATTTTTCGACGACAGATGTCGCTGCGCCCTCAGCAGGTTATAACGCGGTATCGTTTGCTATTATAAGCCCAGAGAAAAGAATTGAATTAAGCAACATAAATACACGCGTCAGCTGTCGCACAGATGTCAAAGTGGCATATGACGTAACGCTTTTTAGTTAACGCTCGTGCTTGTATTAATTTTACTCTTCATAAAGTTTCTAAGCCGAGGGCTTTATATGAAAATTGATTCTTAAGGAGTAAACTCCAAAAATAATTGCGATTCTTACTGAGACTTTACCGGGTTCGATTTCTGGTTGCGTATGATCATAGTTTAAAGAAATTTGAATGCTGTTTTGCTTAATTCAAAATTGAAGCTTTTTTTTAATGTTATGTCGACAGACAGGCTGACGGTCCACTTGATGGTAGATGGCTACCGTCGCCTATAACACAAGCAACGCTACAGGTGCTGCAAGTGCGCTGCCGACTACAGTAGGATTAAGGATAAGGGATTAGGAATGGCATCCCTTACTCACTCACCGAAACACAACAGCACGTATATGCTGTTATTTCACGGTGGTCTTCTGTAAGGGGGTGGTCACTGCCGCCAGGCGGGCTGCCCAAATGACTGCGAAACGCTAAGACCAAATCGTATCTCTTATGGTTCCAGATTTGCCTCACGACCCATTTTGATTGATTTCTGGTTGTTCCTCCTAGATTTAATGCAAAAATTGGCTTTCCGCTACCGATGAAAAAAAAAGTTCGGTTACCTACTCATTAAGAAAATGAGTGTCTTGTAAAAATTCACACCGCGTTCGGAGAATCGAGTGTGAATTCAATTTGCAGAACACAAACTCGATATTATAATTGCCTTTTCAGAACCTTCACTTTGAATAAGTAAACTTTTTATTGCAAATTTTGTTGGACATTGATTCCCGGGCGAATTATGTATATATATATATATAAAACTTTCAGTAAAAGTGTAACGGATTTCGAGATTTTATGTTTTTTTATTAATTTTATTTTACACCTTTTATCACTTTTTTTTTATGTCAGGTCGGCAGACAGGCTGACGGTCCACTTGATGGTAGGTGGCTACCGTCGCCTATAACACAAGCAACGCCAAAGCTGCTGCAAGTGCGCTGCCAACTACAATAGGATTAAGGATAAGGGATTTGGAGTGGATAGGGAAATGGGCCCTGGCATCCCTCACTCACTCACCGAAACACAACAGCACACGTGCTGTTATTTCACGGTGGTCTTCTGTAAGGGGTATCTTAGGTATTTGCCGCTTCCACAAAACAAGGAATAGTTCAAAACTATTTTCTGTTATGCGTTTCCAAAGAGTGGTACTTACTATGGAACGATATTAAGTATTTTTCAAAAATGAGGCTTAAAATTTTTTAATCTTCTGACTTTAAATTTCGGTTATGTAAAAAATAAACTAAAGCTGTTTTACGGCTGATCTTTAAGATCATTAAATTTAATACAGAATTCAACATCATATAATACATTTCATACTTCTCTTTTGAACCCAAAATATTACTATTATTATTACTGTACTTACGAGCTTACAACACTGACATTTCTTGTCAAATATCAGTTTTTGTTTTATTTTTAAATTTTGCAACTGAAATATGAATCCTTATAAAAATCAGCAACTTTCTCGTCAGAAGTATTTAATACACGTGATTTTTGCTCTTTACTGCATATGTTTTAGACGTATGGTTAAAGAGATAATACGATGTATGTAAAGCGCGGCTGCGCCGTGAAACCACAGAGGCAGTGCAATGTCAAGACGCGTACGCTACGACTGCGAGGTAGGGTAATTGATTTTTACTGATACCGAGAAACAATCCGAATTCGACGCGGGCGAAGCCGCGGGCATAGCTAGTATAATATATTGGTTAAGCCGGCAATCGTATCGAAGTAATTTTGAATAAAAAGTATATTTTAACTTCATACTAAGCAACACTTAAGTAATTCTGTTTGAATTTTTAGTTTCTTAAAAGCAAATATTAAATTAAATTTACCACTACAATTCACTATTTACTTATTTGCTGTTATCTATGACTGGATTTATTAATTAGCCAAGATTGCTTTATGTAAAATTGATAGTCAATTGCTATTTTCTAGTTCAATTTCAGTTAAGTCAAATCAAGGCAAAGTCAAATTTCAAATCTAAGTTTCTTTAATTATTTGCACCAAGTCTTGACGGAATCGAAGTCATTGCACGTTCCTCTAACTAGAAGACATTTTTTACTTCATCAGAACGTAGAGAGTTTAACAACTTGCCTTTTAATATGGGCTTGTTCTGAACTGGTATTTTGAGCATCAATAGAGCGTTTATTAAATTTGACAAAAATACTTAAAAATATTGTTATTGATTGTAGATTCAATGCGGATATGCAGTAGGAATTTATTGTAAATTCCCGTGTACTATATAATATGTAGCGGGTAATTAATATACTCTTATATTTTATTGTATATTCTATTGTATGTAAAAGTAAATACTAAATGGTATTATTAGAGTAAATCGTAAATATTCATTATTTATCAATTATTTCTAAGTGAATATTTGTAACCGTCTTTATCATTTATTGTTTTTTCTGTCTTCGTATATAAATAAATAAATAAATAGGAAATATAATATTAATAAATCAAAGATCTCAACATCAGTTGGAAGGCGGTTTAAAGGTCTTTAAGGTGAGAAACTTCGATTTTCAACAACGAAGAAAATTTCACATAAACAATTCAAGTATTAACAAAGGACCTCATACCGGCAATCCAATTAGTTAGCAGCTAAACTGCCACAGGCAAGTGGTCTATAAAGTCATAAAGGCAACACCGGTAGCCCGCGGCCGGGGGCTCCGCATTAATCACAGATTACTGCGCGGTTAGATGCACTATCTCTTTACTCCTGGACCCCCGGTAGCAAGCAAAGACTAAAAAATTATCAATTGCGGTTCATCGAAGCCTAATTTTACATAAACTTTTATAAGCAAAACACACTAGGCATTTCACATTAATATCTAATACATATAATAATATATATAATAAAATCGTAATCGAATCGTGTCTTTACATTAAAGATTGAAAACAAAAAATGCACACTTTGTACTTATGTTACAGAGGTCAAAAAAGTTTTTAGAATATTTGTCTGTTTGTCTGTGCGCTATCTCTGAAACGGCTTAACCGATTTGAATGCGGTTTTCATTTATGTATTGTAGCAAGCTTCCCTTGACATTTAGTGTTTGTTTCATTCCAATCGGTTCACAAACAAAAAAGTTACACGCTATACGAATTTGTCCTACCGGATACCACGCTTACGAAGTTGCGAGCACAGCTAGTATTTTTTTAAAGTTTATTTTTCTATGTAAGTACTGAGGAGATTAATTTAATATTTATTTCTTTATATTTTACGATTATAATAGATCATCAAACACAAATACAATTGAGTTAATCGACCACTGAACCAATTAATTTATTACATGATTAAACAAAACATTATAAAATTAATTGAATAATTACCGAATAATTATTTGATTAAAATTCGAAAAGCTATTTAAAAGACCAAGGAACTGGAAAGAAACCTCCCTAGTAGCTCTATTCAAAAAAATATTCCTTTAAAATAAACATTAACAAAAACATTTTTTGTCAGCAAGATTGTTTGCTGCACTATAATGGGTTTTAGGATACAATTTTCTTTTGATAAATGGTTAAAATTTAGTTATAGATAGTCAAGCGTGCCGCAGGTCTTAGTAGAATAAAGAATAAGGGCCCCTAGGAAAAGGGCTCTGGTGTCCTTTACCCACGTACTGAAACTTTGTTATTTCACTGTGGACCCTGAACTTATATTAAGATCGGTAGACAGGCTGACGGTCCACTTGATGGTAGGTGGCTACCGTCGCCTATAACACAAGCAACGCCAAAGCTGCTGCAAGTGCGCTGCCGACTACAGTAAGGATTAAGGATAAGGGATTAGGAGGGGATAGGGAAATGAACTCTGGCATCCCTTACTCACTCACGGATAGACGACCGTACTAACTGTTATTTCACGGTGGTCTTCTGTAAGGGGGGCGGTTACTGCCGCCAGACGGGCTGCCCAATGTGCCCAGCCCTGGCATTACCAAAGTTTCTTCATATTATTCTGCTTGTCACTTCTACACCGTGCAATTTAAGTTAAAATAATCTTTGAAGATTATTACGCTAATAATATATGAGACGATTCATCTTAACCGAATAAGTGGCTGGCTATATTTTACCTGTGCATTGTTATAGTTACGATTTACAACTTCCGGCCGCGGCCGCATGTACTTTTGTCGTGTTCTCGTTATTTTATCTTTGAATGTGATGAGATATTGCTCTTATAATCTGACTTGACAGTTTACGGTTCAGGAATTGTGGGAAATCGTCGGGAAATTTAAGAGTACACCGGCTTCGTAAACATTCACTGTGTCACATTGATAATCACCATCAGTAATACTTAATAGTCAGTGATAATCAGCTAACAGACAGACTATCTAAAGCAAGATTTTTTTACCAATCCCACTAAAGTAGAATTTTGAAGGACTGATTATATTGATAATATGATAATCGTGTTTTTTTTAGTAAGATCGGCAGAAAGCTGACGGTCCACTTGATGGTATAAAATTCCATAACATGATGGTATAAGAAAAGAAAAGATTTATGAGTTAGCGTAAATTTCTAAACTTCCAGAGCCCGTTGGATGAGTGGTTAGGGTGCTTGCCTTAACGCTCTGTTCTACGGTTCCCTGGTTCGATTCCCGGCAGGGTCAAGTTTGAAAAATCAACTTTTCAAATTTGGCTCTGGTCTGGATTTGGAAAGTAGTGGCAGGGCACACCGCATTTTCGCATTTGGGCAGCCCGTCTGGCGGCAATAACCACCCCCTTATAAAAGACCACCGTGAAATAACAGCTAGTACTGTTGTCTTTCCGTGAGTGAGTAAGGGATGCCAGAGCCCATTTCCCTATCCACTCCTAATCCCTTATCCTTAATCCTACTGCAGTCGGCAGCGCACTTGCAGCAGCTTTGGCGTTGCTTGTGTTATAGGCGACGGTAGCCACCTACTATGAAGTGGACCTTCTGCCTGTCTGCCGACCTTAACATAAAAAAATTAGCTATTTTTCTTTTTCTTTCTATATTTCTCAAAAAGAAATAGTAAACAGCTATAATATTTTAATGTTTCGTTTTAATTTTTATACATAAGATTTTTATTCCTCACTTAGACTAAAGGACCACTTGTTGGTAGAAGGCTGTCCCTGTTATGTGATTGAGTAGCGAACAAGTTGTTATTTCACGGTAACCATTTGTAAGGGGGTGGTTACCGCCACCAGACGGATTCCAGAATTAAACCAGATATTAAAAAATAACTATATATATATAAATTTTTATCATAAATAAATAATTATAAATATTTAGACCTAAATTATAAACTTTATGACTATGTTTTCTTGTAACTTACAAAAGCTTTCACCAGGAAGTTCCAAAGGTAATAAGTATTAATGTAGATCATTTTAAACCGTTGATTAAATCTTGTTATAATTAATAACCACGAGTGTATGATTAGAACCGATGCAAATGTTCTCACGTTAAATAGTTTGAGGTTTAATTATTGTATATTTTGACAAGCGAACGCATTCATGATCTAAAAACTAGTCCACGCGAACAATAAATGTGTGATTTTAACAGCGGTTAAAATCTATTTAATTGCGGTCGTATGAAATGAGTTGACTTTTAAATTTAATAATGTGTATTGGTCAAGTGCTTAACGCTCTGTATAAGGTGTCCCGGGTTCGATTCCCGCAGGGCCAACATAGGAAATTAACTTTTCAAAGTTGGCTCTGGTCTGGATCTGACGAGTAGTTGTCGCCGCGCTTCAGAAAACCGCTATGAAATAACAGCATGTGTGCTGTTTCGGTGAGCGAGTAAAGGGAAAGGTGGAAAATAAAAATTTTTTTTTTTGAAAATTGCATCGTGTGACATATCAAATGGAAGGTTTTGTTATGAAGATCCTAAATGTATTTTTTTTTTTGTAATTTTAAAATAAATAGTTTC
Organism: Bembecia ichneumoniformis; assembly: GCA_910589475.2. Classification (NCBI taxonomy): domain Eukaryota; kingdom Metazoa; phylum Arthropoda; class Insecta; order Lepidoptera; family Sesiidae; genus Bembecia; species Bembecia ichneumoniformis. Next base: position 16,349,183 of record OU342534.1, on the reverse strand, counting down.
CATGTTATTCAAGAAAATAGACGAAAATTGACCATTCCCCCCCCCCCCCCATCTCCGAAACTACTGAACCTAGAATTAAAAAAAATACAGAAATTAGTTTCCTACTTATAGATTACAGGAAAACCTATAAGAAGTCCATGATATTAAAATAACATGGTAAATCACTCAATATTGTGCGGATAGGTAACATCGTACGGAACCCTCTTCACGCGAGTTCAACTCGCACTTGCCCCTTTTTTTATGTAACAATGAATGGCTAAATTAATTCCTGCAATCATTTGGAGACTGACGCACACTGATTCCGTGCTTGAATAGTAACATTCACACTACATTACAATCTATAACACGATCTTATAAAACAATACTCTATATTTGGAGGCGGTGCGACTTGTATAAATCAAAGTGTGGTGCGTAGGTGGCCTGCGCCTGCGCAACCGCCAATTACCAATTAACCTCGGCGTAAATTCAAAATATTCCATATTCAAATTCATTCATACTCCAGACGTCGAACCGAACGCACGACTAAAATGGAACCGTGAAATTATGTTGTTTTTTAAGGCCGCATCTTTAACTAATTTTAAAATTTAAAGCTTAACTATCCTTTTTTCCTTTTCTTTCATTCTTCTTAAACACTTCTTTATTTGTAATTTCTTTGAGGTTCTACTACAATAGCTTGTCTGAATTCTAATTAACTTCCGCGACTTGTCAAGGTGGACATTATAGGCATTTTTTTTTGTATTATAAGGGAGGCATTTTTATATATTTTGTTATACCCCTGTGTTGTGTCTTCATTTTAATTTATTTTTAGCTCCAATGAAGAAGCCCATTTTGTATTTAAGCGAAAGCATGTCAGAAGGCAGTTCGCACTACCGCAGTAAAAAGTTTTTACAAATAATTATTGTGGGATAACTCCATAGAATAATAACTGAAGCATAGAATCCAGACTTAAATAAAAACCAATATTTATAGTGTGACGCTTCGTACACCTTTGCATTGAGGCCATAAATTAAAGAGAGACAACTAGACGAACATCTAGCGACAGTATACTTGTGTGGCTGTTCTAAATGCCTACAATTTTTAAACCACGTAACTTAATTTTTTTTGTTTTTTTTCTTTTTGATAGATCTTATGGTTTGGTCATCGGGGTTTTTCGGCTTTACGTCGATTTCTGGGATACCCTGTATAATTTTTAATACCTTGAATTACATTATGTACTGTAATTTTCGTAATCTAGGTAAATTACGAGTTAATTTTTGGTAGGGCACACTGCGTTTCGCAGTCATTTGGGCAGCCCGCCTGGCGGCAGTGACCACCCCCTTACAGGAGACCACCGTGAAATAACAGCATATACGTGCTGTTGTGTTTCGGTGAGTGAGTAAGGGATGCCAGAGCCCATTTCCTTTACCCCCTCCTAATCCCTTATCCAATCCTACTGTAGTCAGCAGCGCACTTGCAGCACCTGTAGCGTTGCTTGTGTTATAGGCGACGGTAGCCACCTACCATCAAGTGGACCGTCAGCCTGTCTGTCGACATAACATAAAAAAAAACTATTATTTTTAAAAATAAAATACAGTCCATGTTACTCACTGAAAATTTAGTTCAGTCAGTGAGTTAGTCACTGTTAATTAGTGGATGAGTTTAACAACAACAAACAAAGAATGAAATCATTTCTGTTTATAATAATATTAGTGTAGATAAAGATCGGCAACCACGTTGACGGTCCCCTTTCTGGAAAGTTACTACCATAACAAATACAAGAGAAGATGCAAGAGAAGACCAAGAGAAGAGAAGATGCAGGCGACCTCAATAGGAGAAAATGAAGGAACACAACTGGACAGTCTGGACACGTACTGTTTATTCACGGTGGTTTTCTGTAAAGGAGTGGCTACTGCCACCATACGAGTGGTCCAGTTTATGACTGCAAAAAAATATAAAACAAAAAAAATACAAAAATTTCATCGTACAACTTTATTAAAATGTGAATTTTTCAAAATAAAATCTCTCAAACGTTTAAAACTTTTGCTTACATTAATAACATTAATCTCCATAATTATTTCATTACATATAATACATTAAAACATTTGTTTTAACCTGAGAAAAAGGTTGTAGCAAACATGGTAGGTAGTTTTTTTTTATAATACTTAATACGAGACTAAGTTATTTTGTAAGAGATAAATGTTTTATAAAAACTTTCATATCTAAATACTTAGTTTGTTCATAAAAATTCAAATAGGCTTCAAAAAATTTTAGAGGTTTTATTATACTGAAGTATGTTTAAAAAAATTCTGTGTAAGTACTGGACTTGACTGGACCACGTGAAGACAAAATAAAGCGATCAAACAATCACAGAGAGCATTAGGCATGCAATTATATATTTTAAGTGCTTATTTTTATTACATTTTTTTTTAATTTACCAGACAGTCAAGTAAATATTTTATCACCTGAAAAGTTCCTGGTCTGATACACAGATGGCGCCACAATAGAGTTTTTTTTTTTAGTCATTATATTACTAACCTTCAAAATGTTAGCTGTAAATTTTTTTTTGACGATCTAACGTTAAACGTTTGGCTCAAAAGTTAGTGATTTTAGTGAATCGAACTATTTTTGTGTTCAAAACAATGAAAAAATAAAAGACGAAAAACACCGTTCAAACGAGAGCATGGTTTAATGAGTGTTACCAGAACTCTGCAATGGGAAAAGTGACCATTATGGACTGGTTTGTTGAATTTATATATATATATATATAATATATATCCAAAAACAACGACGGTGATTCCGAGAGTTGTTTGAAGTTGTTTCGGCGAAATAAAAAAAAACCCTTTTTGCGTCAATACGTAACGATTCACCATTACAAGCCAGAGTCAAATCGGCAGACAGCTGAGTGGACAGCAGCCGGTGAACCTCACCCTAAGTTATGGAATCCGTATTTTGGGATACGAAAAGGCAAGACAGTCAATAGCTAGATGATCCAGTTGTGTCACAACTGGATCATTTGAACGAAGAAATGAAGACGAAAGACCTCATATGCAAAAAAAAGAGTGATATATCACCAATACAATGCACCGGCTTTGGGTACGATGACAAAATTGCACTGGGACTTTTACTTTCTTTTTAATGTTAAGATCGGCAGACAGGCTGACGGCCCAGTTGATGGTAGGTGGCTACCGTCCCCTATAACACAAGTAACACCAAAGCTGCTGCAAGTGTGCTACCGACTTTAAGGATAAGAGATTAGGAGGGGATAGGGAAATGGGCTCTGGCATCCTTTACTCACTCACCGAAGCACAACAGCACACATGCTGTTATTTCACGGTGGTCTTCTGTAAGGGGGTGGTTACTGCCGCCAGACGGGCTGCCCAAATGACTGCGAAACGCAGTGTGCCCTGCCACTACTTTCCAGATCCAGACCAGAGCCAAATTTGAAAAAGTTCATTTTTTCAAAGTTGACCCTGCCGGAAACTGAACCCGTAAACCCTAGAACAGAGCGTTAAGGCAAGCACCCTAACCACTCATCCAACGGGCTCGTCAACGGGCTTGTTCGCAGACCCAAAAACAATGCCGGAAAGAGATTTAGCTCGAGTGAGGAGCTGATCGCTGCAAAAAGGCCTATTTTGAGGCCAAAGATAAATCGTTCTTCAAGAGAGGTATCGAAATGTTAGAAAAACGCTGGAATGATTGTATCGCTCCTGGTGATGATTAAAATGGAATTTTATTGAAAAAGTTGTATTGTCTTCATTAGGAGGTGTTTTCTTCATACCAGGAACTTATCAGCCTATTTAAAATATATCGAAAACACTGTTTTAAATGTTAATAGTTTCAAACAAATGTTTTTTTTACGTTACCAGGATTTTCGGCTATTTTTGCTTATAAAATTAAAAAAAAAAACTAATTTACAAAAGACTCAACTCAACTCTCTCGCGTCAGTTGCTTTATACTGTAACAACCGGAAAAACTATTCAAATATACTAAGGCATTAAATACTAGAAAACTTTATTGTAATGTCAATTAGACAAAAAAATTACGTAAATTTAACAAAAAAAAAAATATAATTTTAAAGCAGAAAAATAAACAATTAGAAAATCTCAACAACCTCTAAAAGTATCTGTAACAAGATTTTTTAATTAATTTATTTATCTAGTTTCATATAAAGTAAGTAATGATATGACAATATGATGACAACACATTGGCTCATTTCATCTTTGCCTTTTGAGTTACTTTTTACTTATCACGTTAAACTAAAAGACGTTATTAAGTTTAAATTAAAAGACAGATAGAGGAATGGGCTCTAGCAGGGGCGGATCCAGGATTTCATTTGGGGGGGGGGGAGGCATTCTGACAAAATTCGGAGTTAGGGTTAATATCACAAGTAATTTTTTGTGTATTTTTTTTACTAGTTGAGATGCATTATGGTTGTATTGCAAATACTTTTAACCCGCGTAATCGCGTATTTGAACTGTCTCAAATTTCTGACATGAATTATGAAACTTTCGATAACTTCGATTGATATGGAGTATATTATTCTATATTCAGTTCATATATGAATTGAATTGTACTTGAATTGAATTGAAAAGTTAAGTCAAAAATATGGAATTCCTGGGTCTTTTGGGGGGGGCCATGGCCCCCATGCCCCCCCCCCCCCCCCCCCTGTATCCGCCAATGGGCTCTAGCATCCCTTAGTTACAGATACCACATACCAACTGTGAATGTGTACGAGCAGGCTTCTTTATTAACAAGTTAATAGAGATTTCACTAACTTGAGCTATAACAAAATCTCTGCTTCCGTTACGAAAAGATAGAGCTTGAGGATACTAAGTCCGTATATGGGTGTTTAGTCATAAAATAATAGGTTGGGGAAAAAGTTTTTTCAAAATTTATTTACATGACTTTTTGCCATTTTGTAGGTAGTGACATGGTCACGTTGCTGTAGAAATTTTGAGACTTCTGTTCAAAAAAAACGACAAGTAGTTTTGGCAGTCTTCTATTGATGTTAACCTGACACTCCCTAAAGAATTCTGTAGAGACCGAAACAGGTGGAAATCTGAAGGTGCAAGCTCAAGGCTATATGGCGGATGCATTAACACCTCCCAGCCAAACTCTCTTAATTTTTGCTGAGTGGCTATAGGATGTGTGTGGTCTAGCGTTGTCGTGATGAAAGACCACACCCTTTCTATTGATCAATTCCGGCCGCTTTCTCTCAACTTCTGGCTTTAATCTCATCAGTTGTTGGCAGTAGAGATCCGAATCGATGGTTCTGCCCGGCGGTAAAAGCTCATAATAAACAATGCTCTTCCAATGGTTTTGGAACAGTCTGTGAAGCCTGACCGACCTTTGACCACGACCTTTTTCGCACGTTTTTATCGTATGTGATCCACTTTTCATCACCACTTATCAATTTCTTCAAAAACGGTTCGGTTTCATTACATCTCAATAAAGAATCGCAAATGAGTACACGATTCATAAGGTTTCTTTCGGTGAGGTCTTGCGGCACTCAAATATCGAGCTTTTTTGTGTAAGCAGCTTTTTTCAAGTTCGTCAAAACTGTTTTGTGGTCAATTCCCAGTTCTTCAGCTATGTCGTAACTACTGATATGTCGATCTTGCTCCATTTTTTCAAAAACGGCGTCCATTTTATCCCTAACCAGAGCGAGGTGCGTCTTTAACATCAAAATTTCCGGATTGAAAACGCTGAAACCAATTTTGTGCTATTCTTACTGACACTACATTAGGTCCATAAACGTCACAAATTTTTCGTGGCTTACGTTGCATTTTTCCCTTTGTTGTGATAAAATTTTAAAATGTATCTAATTCCTTCAAGATTCACTCATTTTGACAGAAAGAAAAACAAATGAAAAATAACTGGAAACAACATTTTATTAATTTGTTTCTTTTCTTGAAATGTAACCTTTTTAATGTCATCAAATCCAGCCAGATACAAATAGTACAGCCAAAGAGATTTTATTAAAAGTTTATACATACTATATGCGAAAAGACTTTTTCCCCGACCTAATATATAAAAGCAGCTATTTCTCCGCATACAAAATGAATCTGATGTTCAGTGGAAATTCTGAGATATGTTACAGGTCATATGTGCTCAATACATTGTTTGTATCAATTAAATACAATAATTTTATCAATTTAGCACCATTAACCTAAAAATTATACAGATAACTTAATTATATAAATGCGAAACAATCTAAAACATTTTCTAATAAAATTATAAAAATATAAATATCCGCATATTTACTACGAAAATAATTTCATATTTATCACAATTGCGTTTATTGAAATAAATTTATTAGATAAGTATTTGATTACGACATGAGCTAGGGTGTGTATATAAAGATTTTATAGAAGATACACACTTGTTTAATTTTATCCAGTGACAGAGTGATCCATTCAAATTAGGATCCATTTATATATACAGAGTGATCCAGCTATATATAAATTATATTATTTATATATAGGTAAGTTTACAGTGTGTAAATTATCAGAATACTGAAGATAACAGAAGAAGCGTCGCGAATAAAATTTAAAACAATGCCTACTCTTTATTTAAAGGAAATTATTATTATTATTATTTTTATGAAATCGAGGCAGCGCTTGACCACTATCTCACCTGATGTGAGGTGCAGATGTGGCCGAAGGTGGACCACGCTTACCTAGTAAATGCCCATTTACCCTAGTTTCTATAATTATTGTTTCTATAATTGGCCATCCGTTTTCTTTCTTCCCTTAGAAACAATAGAGCTCATTTCCCTATCCCTTCCTAATCCCTATCCTAAATCGTACCATAGTCGGCGGCGCACTTGCAGCATCTGTGGCGTTGCTTGTGCTATAGGTGACGGTAGCCGCCCACCATCGAGTGGTCCGTCGAGCTTAACATTTAAAAAAATTGACTTCATAAAAACATTCTCCACAGAAAAACATTCTCTGTCCTTTTTTATTTAATTACAGATTTAAATTGTAATAGCGAATATGAGTGTAATTCAAAAAATATATTTAATTTTTACAATTATGGCTATGTTAATATTTTTTAATATTATTTCTTTTTTGTTATGAAAATGATTCAAAATACTTGAAACGCTTTGGTCAGATCGAATGTGACGTCAATGTCTATAATGACAGTGTCAACAAGCGCATAGTTGTTTGATTTGTGATTTTTTTAACATTTGATTGGTTGGGGAACGAAGAAAGCACACACGGGAGTGCTCCGAGCGGGCTCCGAACATCGGAGCTCGTGGCGGAGCATTCGTCAGTTTATAATGGCTCACTACTTGACATTGGCAGACAATGGCCGTCTTCGGGATGAGCCGAATTGCCATTTTTATGAAGAAGATAAGATAAGATAACATTTGATTGTTATTGTACTTTGACTGTGACGTCACGACAAGCTCCCAAAAGGCTATTTTTTTTTCGACGTTGGATATTTTTTACAGTTATATAAAGATACAACCTGTCGTATCAAAATATTTTTAAAAATGTTCATATTCCCTATGAATAAAGCTTTTTTATAAGTTGGACAATGCCGTTTTTTTTTTTTTCAACGTATAAAAATGCCGCGAATAAGGAGGATGTCGTAAAATTATATTTTACGTATATTTTGTTAATTCACATGTCTACACACTAATGAAAAGAATTTTCTTCACTGTACATATTTTTCGGATATATAATTGAAAGCGCGGCATGCAATTTTAATTGAACGCTCCTTCTGACAGCTTCTATATTCTGAGTGGAAGTTTAAAACAGCTACTTCTGTACGTATCTTGTATATTAACATTTATCATTATTCATAAAACTTGATTTATAAAACATTGATATCAATGTCCATTATTTTCTAACCAAAAACTGAGAAGGTATTAAAGTTAAAAATATTTTGGCATTAAAAGGGGTATTTGACCTCAACTAAAGTACATTTATTATAATTTAGGCCTTATTATATTAATGAATTAACTGTGTGATTAACATATGAGTTGTGGGTTTCCGGGATGATGGCCCAGGTCTGTTGGAAATTCTTCCAAACGTTTGACGTGTCCAACGTGTTGACGAAACGTTTGGAAGAATTTCCAACAGACCTGGGGCCTTAGACAAAGTAGCATTCGCTCCGTAGCGAAGCGATATCGAAGTTCGTTATCGTCTCAGAGACAAAGAAATCATGACAAGGTATCACGTGTTTATCACGTGTTACAGTGTCGATTCCTTTGTCTCTGAGACGATAACGAACTTCGATATCGCTTCGCTACGGAGCGAATGCTACTTTGTCTAAGGCCCCTGGGCCATCATCCCGGAAACCCACAACTCATATGGATACCGGCCGAGAAAACCTACATTCTACTGTGTGATTAACAAACATTTTTTTTTAATCTAATTCAATTTTGTAATTTTAGGTTTCAAAATAAACTTATTCATTTCTTTATTTAATTACACATACATTATAACACTAATAAAGAAGTTCTGATTTAAAATTAGACTATGTTTCTATTATTTGATTGATTAAAAATTGCTCAATTTTATCTTTAGATATCAATGACAATTTTTTAATATTTTCAGCTTAAAATATAGATTATTATATAAATCACTTTTGTTATTTTTTTCTATATCCAGCTTTTTTTATATCTGACATGCAATACTTGCAGAAAATCTTACTCCGTGAATTGAAAATTACCCAATCGGAATTCTCTTATCTAACAATACACTCTTTTTAAGCTATTCTCTTTAAGGTATACTCTTATTAGTGTCTCCCTTCTTATTCCTCTTCGTTTTATCATCACCAACTCGTTATTATCTTCTCTCTCTTCCTATCTACTTGCAATTTCAACAAAAAATTCATACAAGACAATTCCTTTCTTTCTAATTTAATTAAAATTCGACTTCCAAAGAACATTACCAACTTATAGGCCACCGCCAATATTTGGAGTTTTTACAAAATACGTGACAAGAGTGCCCTTTCCCTTCACATAAGTAGGACCCCGGCATTCGCAGTTGTAACCGGCATTCATGAGGATTCTGAAAGAAATAATGTCTCAATCAAAAGAAACGCCTGATGAAATTTATTCAGAAAAAATGTTAAACAATATTATTTGCTATCAAATTTTCAACAGGCGTATAGTTTACATTGATTCTTTTGGGATTTTTATTTATGTTAAGATCGGCAGACAGGCTGACAGGTCCACTTGATGCTAGGTGGGTACCGTCGCCTATAACACAAGCAACGCCACAGCTGCTGCAAATGCGGATTAAGTATAAATGATTGGACATGAAAATGAGCTTTGGCATCATTTACTCACTCACCGAAACACAACAGCACACGTGCTGTTATTTCACGGTGGTTTTCTGTAAGGAGGTGGTTACCGCCGCCAGACGGGCTGCCACTGCCACTACTTTCCAGATCCAGACCAGAGACAAATTTGAAAAGTTCATTTTCAAAGTTGACCCTGCCGGGAATCAAACCCGGGAACCTTAGAACAGAGCGTTAAAGCAAGCACCCTAGCCATTCATCCAAGGAGCTCGGATTTTTTTATCAAAAGCATAATGTTATTTTATAAACTGAAAAATTTAAGCAGTCATTTTATTTATTATTTCTTTGCAAAAAATTTTCTTGAAAAATTTAAGCAGTCATTTTATTTATTATTATTTGGTATTTGTAGTAAATGCTTTCGAAATTTGAAGGATTGAGCGTAGGTAACAAAATTGTTTCCCTTATCGTAGAAGCTTATTCCTTATGGTTGTCTATGTAATTACAGAACCTATAATGCCATTGCTTGTATTAATAGGTGACGTTAGCTAGTTACCATCAAGTGGATCAGGCTGCTTACCAATATTAACGCTTAATTTTTTATTATAAACGGTTTAAACTCACTTGGCAGTATCCTCGGTGACTTGAATCTTGCCCATAATTCCGGTCGAATCCATACGAGAAGCAACATTGACTGTGTTCCCCCAAATGTCATATTGAGGCTTCTGTGCACCAACCACGCCTGCTATTACAGGCCCGTGACTTAAACCTGTGTGAGAAACCATTTGAGGCCTTATTTGTTTACATTTTAAATACGGCTTGTGAACTATAACTGCGAGCAGTAGATGGCGCTATTCGCTAAAACTACTGTTTAAAAGACATTTCATTAAAATAAATGCGTAATATGAACATAAAAACCAATGAAGTCCCTATTTGTTTATATAGAGCATAAAAAAGATTTAAAACAATGCTTTATTCACGACTCATATTAAATATTAACACATACACAAGTCTATCGGTTTCTATTTAGGATCAATAGATGGCACTATAGTGAAACGAGAATTTTAAAATTGGAATAAATCTCGCGTATACACTCACCTATCCTTAGTTTGAACCTCTGGAATGACTCTCTGTTGATTTGATCCAAAATTGTCATGAGTGCGGTAGCGAATTCAACGAGTATTGAAACAGTATGCTCCTCTTTTCTGTTTGCATCCTGAAATTTAAAAAAAAATAACTAGGAATTTACTTACACAAGTATCTTGTGTAAGTCATCATTATTGGAGGACACCGCGTGATACCTTCTACTCTTATCCAAACTAATGCTTGGCTACTGGTCGTGGCTATGCGTCGACCACAGAATAAATAACAGTACTAAGTACTATTAGTAGAGGAGACCGTGAAGAGCGACCTTCACCGATCTGATAACTCGATGAGACATTTTTTTATCAAGTATAATTTATAAACAAATATGCCTATAATGACTTGCCTATCGAAAAGTGTTCATAGCTATTTTAATTTAATTAATTTTAATCCATTTCCTTTCATCACCTTCTTTCTTTTGATAACCGAATGAGTTTTATCTCAACTGATAGTTTTTAAGACACAGAGTATGCCTAGGTAGGCTTGCCTACTTATTTCTGTGCATGGCTACCTGGGAAGCAGATGTGAACAAGTAAGGTATAGGTAACTACACCGATCTGTTAACCAATCGAAATTCATATCATAGGTAAGATATTTTAATATCCGTATTTAAAATTAATTAAATTAAAAATGGATAAAAATTAATTAAATTAAAAATAGCTATGAACACTTTTCGATAGGCAAGTCATTATAGGCATATTTGTTTATAAATTATACTTGATAAAAAATATGTCTCATCGAGTTATCAGATCGGTGAAGGTCGGTCTTCACCGGCTCTTAGACCATATTATTTTATTTTATTCTGTGTTCAAAGTTCAACCAAAATAATATAACAAAAACCTTTTGTTAACTAGGTAGATTGTTGGTTAGTCTGTGTTTACATTAACATAGGCTGACGGTCCACTAATTATAGTAAGTAGCTAATTAAGGTGGAGACAAACGCTAAATACTAAAAATATCCATTGTTTAATGAAGATGTTACAAGAAATAGACAAGACAATTGCTTTGAAAAAAATATATATTATACTTAAACATGTGAAGAACCAATTTTATTAATTAGAATTTTCTTTAAAATAATAGAAACTCCACAAAAAAAGTTAGAACACAAGAAGAATTTGACTTTTATTGAAAATTCTCTCGAAAACGGCTTATTGTGCGCATATGAATGCTATACCGATTAATAAGTTAATGTCAGTTTAAAAAATTGTATAAACAATTTTTTTTTTCGTGTATTGTTCTAATGGTAAAAATTGAAAAAAAAAAACCACACAATTTCCAGGCCTGTTGAATTGTCTCTGCCGCCAGCGAGTTCTAATGTAAATGTCTTTTGCCCAAGTGAAGCCCTTAATTTTTATTTTAATTTTTAATACAATTGTCGCCGCCTGCCTTTTGGATTTCGATTAGCGTTCTGACTTTTTTATTTTTACTTGGCTTCTAAAGCTCGTAGCGTGATGTTGAATAGCTTAACTTTTCTTAAGAATTTGGCTATTAAATTCAAAAAGAATTTTTCAAATCCAACTGATAGATTCAAATTAGATTAACTGGTAGTCGAATATTTATTTATTTATTTCAGCAACAGCTTAGCACACTTAGCGTTTACTAGCATTAATATTCAACATTAATGGTCCAGTGTGCAAGTGCAAGCCAATTAAAGCTGAACTCGTCGTTTCTGTTCTGTGTACAAACCCATATTATTATGTTACACTATTATATTATATCTCATATTAACTTACATATCAAACTTATATTGGAAAATAAATGCATTATAAATGAATATTAGCGCTTTGAAACTAAAAGTACTCTCATAAGAATAGAATACTTACAATTTGCTCCTCTTTGCCAGGACACAAGCCCGACGCGATCATATACGTACTCCCTATAGTTTTGATCTTCTCTATACAACTGAATTTCGGTTTCAACAACAACTGTAACGTAAAAAAAAAACAGTAAACTACAAATTTAATAAATTTATTCGATTTTTAGTTTGCATGAGTTGTCGTCTTCTAAAAACTGTCCAAACAAAAGTCTGACCTTGTCAAAATCGCAAATTATTTCATTGAGGAGTCTCAAACACTCTAGTCCTTGCTTGTTCACGTCAGTCTCGTCATAAAACTCTTTGTAGTTCGGTATTGAGGCAAACATTACCGCGATGCTAGAATACCTTTCGTGATACAGATCCTCCTAAAATAAAATATAAATAAATTACTAAGACCTTGATTCCTGAGCACAAAAACAACAAAACATACGAAACACTCAAATACGTCAATCCTAACAAGTTACTTACTATAATTTAAAAAATACATCTTTTTGATGTACATTATATTTATGATTTTGATTGAGACGAGTTTAAAAGTGGCAGGACATGCACATTGACTTTCGCAGACATAAATTAAACACCCCCTTACAGAGAGAAGCCCACTGTGAAATAATAGAATGTAAACTGTTGTTTCGTTAAGGGAAGGATGCTAAAGCCCATATCCCATCCCCTGCTAATCTTCTCCTAGTAGTATCAGTATAATCCGTTATACTAATAAGGTGAGCAGCGTACTTGCATAACCTATGGAGCTGTCATTAATTCTTCTGCTTTTACTTAATATTTTATCTTATACTAGCTGAAGTCGGCCACGCTTCGCTGTGGCCTATACGGCGCCGGCGTGCGCGTGAGGCGCGCGGTACTGGACACTGCTTATATATAATACTATTTATCGTAGCGTGATGTTATATAGCCTATAACCTTCCTCGATAAATGGACTATTTAAAACAAAAAGAATTTTTCAATTCGAACCAGTAGTTCCTGAGATTAGCGCGTTCAAACAAACTCTTCAGCTTTATAATATTAGTATAGATTCCTTGTTTGTATTATTATTATATGAACGAAGTAGGGGATTTTTCCTAATACCTATTAACTTAAAAGGAGATTACTGAATCATTTAAATATTATTATTGTTATTAGTTTTAAGTGCACCGTCAGCCTGCATAAAAAAGACCTTTACATAAAAAAAAAAGGCAAAGAGTTAAATTTTAATCAACGACAAATTTCAAAAATAATGGAATGAATTTTGGAAATAAAAACATTCCACTGATTTCTGGTTCTTATAATATCATCACCACGGAATCTCACCTCAGATGCGACAGATGTTAAAAAGTGCTGCGCAACGTGAGCAGGTAAGATATTCTCAAGAAGAATCTGTAACACAACATAAACATTATCAAAATTTATTATAGGCTCCAAGTTAAGTGTAATTAAAATTGTATATTACTAGTTGGTGCCCGCGACTTCGTCCGCGTTTGAGAAAACAATACGGTATTTAACTATAATGAAAATATGAAACAAATTGTTACTTGACTAACTGTAAATATTTTTTTAAACCAAATTAACTAACACAGTATTTAAAAATATGTACGATTTTCATAAGAAATCATTATTAAAATTATTAAATTTTCATGTTTGACCACGTGATTAAAAACGCACGCGATTGGTGGCATATAGAGTTGCGTCATTTACTTTGTTTACAGTCGATGCGTGTTACGATTTGACAGCTAAATACAGGCACGTATCCAGACTTTTGGTTCGGGGGAGGGGGGGACAAACATTGAAACAACCATGTGAACTGTGTAAAAATCGCTGTAATCACTGTACTTTACTCTAAATAAAGAGAAATCAAGAAACTACTCTTTTCCGTCGCAGCTATGAATGTAGACGCAGTTTGGGCAAAAGTTCTGTTTGTGCAGGATAGTTCTCTCAATGTAATGACAATAGGTTTGAGTAACTCACAAAATACATTTATAGAGTCGTGACGTTCTATAAATCTAGTGTCACACATGCCGACCACTCTTTTTTTCTTACTTTCTGAATGAATGACATCTATCGGTTTTTTTTCAGTCAGATTTCGGCGGGGGATAAACCCCCTCTGTATACGTGCTTGGCTAAATATTTGTTTGGAAGCAAGTGACGTACGAGTATTGATATCACGTGACTTAGCGTTTTGGCGGTCTTATTTATAATTTAAACTTTGATTGTAATTTTCATAGAAAGTAAAGCAATTCACAAAGAATGAATCAAATTGCAAGTGTATTATAGTACAATTAACAATTTGAGATATTTTCCTAAAATCAGTCAAATACCCTATTATGACTAAAATAACGCTGACATTATTATCGTTGTGACGACGGTGGCGTCAATTTTTTTATATTTTTACATCCCTCAGAAACCTAACATTTTTTCAGGATAAAAAGTATCCTATATATTAATCCTGGTAATAAACTAGCTGTGTGCCCAATTTCATCGAAATCTGTTTAGCCGTTTTGGCGTGATTGAGTAACAAACACACAAACATACAAACTTTCGCATTTATAATAGTAGGATATTATGATACTAGCGATCTTATCTGATCATCTGATCTGATCATTGAGAAAACTGTATCAAGTATTTTTTTTGTGTACCAAGAATTTACATAGGTCGTCTAGAGATTTAGAATGATTAAATTAACGATTACTTTGTTGATGCCGCGCATTGTTTCCACTTCTTCCTGTTCGAACTCCAATTTTTCCTTCCAGAGGGAGTCGGTCCTCGATGTGAACTCTATCTGCCGGTCGAGGACATGAAGCAAAGCAGCAACAAAGGCTAGACCCACCGCAGCTCGCGCCGCCCACGGTACCATCGAAAATCTGGACATCATCAATTCGTCATTGTTTATTTTAGAAATATTCCTTACGTCTTAGAGTTATTTTTCGGCATCCACAGCGAAACCTGTTAATTTTGGTATTCTACCAAACTAGCTCATTTTCAAAATGGACAAGAAATAATATGTTTTTGCTTGTTAACAAAAAGAAAACGAAAACGTAGATTTTGAATACATCCATTGTTAACAGAACGTTTTGAAAAGAGTGCTAGGGCACCACTGCGTTTCGCAGTCATTTGGGCAGCCCGCCTGGCGGCAGTAACCACCTCCTTACAGAATACCGCCGTGAAATAACAGCATATACGTGCTATTGTGTTTCGGTGAGTGAGTAAAGGATGCCAGAGCCCATTTCCTTATCCCCCTCCTAATCCCTTATCCAATCCTACTGTAGTCGGCAGCGCACTTGCAGCAGCTGTGGCGTTGCTTGTGTTATAGGCGACGATAGCCACCTACCATCGAGTGGGCCGTCAGCCTGTCTGTCGACCTAAACATAAAAAAAAGTACAATAATTTTGGAAGTAAACATGAACCTAAGTATTTAGAAATAAATAAAATACATACTCATTTCCTAAATCATCTGCATCCTCCATGAAGAGATTGTATGAAGCGAAAAGTGTGATGTGCGTTGCTAATGTCAACACCATTAGCACCAATTTAAGTACGAATCCAACACGAAGGAACACGGAGATTGAAGCCAGCGTTAAGACTGAACTGTACAAGTAACTCTAGAAAAAAAATCACAGTGTTAATGATTGTGATACTAATAAATAATTATTATATGGGGAACCAAACAGACGTTGGTCTAAAAAATATTTGTAACCCGATTACAGCGCCACATATCGTGTCCATTTGTAAATCTAAACCATCCAAGGACCGACTCAAGCACACATAAAAAGTTTCATCAAAATCGGTCTAACAGTTTAGGAGTTCAACGGTTTAAATAAATAAACAAGGTACGTTATTTAGGTTGAGTTTTAATAAATACTATATTGTGAAGGGGGATAAAACTCTTCATATTTCATATACAAACAAGACTTTAAATTTTTTTAAATAACACGACACCAAATAATTTTTAATGTGTACTTAATCCATTGCTGTTCAAGTTAAGGGAGATGCAATAATAGCTATCATGACTAATATTTTAAGTAAGCTATGACTTATTCACACAACTTTTTTAAATTACATATCTATATCAGTAACAATTAAGTAATTATTAATAAACTTATCAATATTATTATAAATTACTAGCTCACCCAGCAGACGTTGTCCTGCCCGAACCCGAACATAATTCTGTAATACGATTGTAGCGCCACCTATCGGGTTCAATTTTATTTTCAAACCATATGTCAAAGTGACGCGACGCTTCGCGTCAATCAACGACGACGGTTAAATTATTTGGATATGCCTCATACAAAATACTAAAATCATGATTAAATCCGTATATATATAGCTGCAAATTAACCTGTCATTGGCAATATGCTGCATATATATGACGGCGCTTTTGATTAACGAGAGTAAACAGCAATGACAACTGTCAGTTGTCAACTGGACAGCGGGATCGGAATGTCATTGTCGTGGACTCTGACACAACACCGAGCGCTAGCGCAGAGGCATGTCAGCCGAGCAGTACCTTACGAGAAGGCAATCGGTTTACATCACGTGAATTGTGCTACGTGTTTGGTGGAGTGTTATCTGATTTGGTGTGATTGGCCAGTGGACAATGCGATCGAGGACTTATTTTGGGCCGATTATAGCGTTTGGTTTAGAATTACAACGCATGACATAACGTTGAGTTACATTCTCCGCGCCCGACTATTCGCGCCTATATGTCTGTGATCAAATAATATGGAGACCAATGATAAAGAGGACCCTAATCATGCCCCTTCATATATTTTATTATGTTTGTTTGTTTATAATATCTAAATAAAAATAAGAATAAATTAGCAATTTTTATGATAGTACAAACAGAGGTATATACTTTTTAACAGCTCTGTGACTAATTAAGGATGAACTAGTCGCGGGCTCGAAGTCACGCGTGGGCGCGGCCAAAAAGCACGCTGTCTCACCTAGCATCGTGTCCGACAGAGATTATAGAGTGAAATGCACGATAATTCAAAGTAAACCGACAGCGTAAAAATAAACGAAAAATCCTTTGAAAAATGGAGTTTTATGAAAAAACTTCTGCATAAATCACTTGTAATTAAAGTTTATTGAAATCCTCAATAATTGAGCTTTGTCGGTGCCGATTTTGTTTTGGAGATTTTACACTTCTTTTATTACTTATTTACGCCCAAAGTTACGTTAAAATTAGCAAGAAAAATTAATCTTTATTGGCTCATAACTTTTTAATGGCTTTTTATTTTACTATTCTGTTTCCGTACAGACAAAAGTAAAAATGAGGCAAAACGATATCAGGTTTAAATTTTAATGTACAATGTCAAACAGTGGAGTAAAACCCCCCCGAAATTTGTATGGAAAAAGTATCGACTAGTTCAACCTTAAGTGACTAGTCCATTCCCATTTCAACTTAGATATTGTATTGACTCCTCTCAGCAATATGACGTCCACTGCTGGACACAGGTCTCCCATTATTTTCCAGTATAATCTGGAGGTCTTACGTTACGCCCTCTGTGTTTTCAACTTACTAATCCGCCGGATAACTTTCGTTCGTCTACGGATCTGCTCATTCCTGATTCGATCCCACAGAGTAACCCCGAGCATAGCCCTCTCCATAGCGCAACGTTGAGCTCTCTAACGAGGTCCATTGACTGAATACGCCATGGTATTTAAAAGGAATGAAATAAAATCCTACCTGAGCTGAATTCGATGAATCCATGCTATAAATGACGTCAACGAGAGGTGTTGTGTCGTTAGTTAAATTTAACTGATGTCTTCCAGTTAGTTGTTCGACATTTTCGCTGGTCGTTACTTCCATTGGTAAGTCTTGAACAATTTGTGACTGAAACTTATCGAAAAATATATATTAAAATTAGCTGGCATTTGTATTTTATCTCTTAGTTTATGCTTTGATGTTATATTTAAAAAATTGTAAGTATACCGCTAAAATAGATCGAAATCACTTTTGGAAAACCCTTTTTAGAAAGAGTATAATTTTATATTTCGATTCATCAAGAGGGTTTTTACATAATAACTTGCAGTTTTTATGCAGTGCCAATCTTCACAAAAAAAAAACTAGTTATAAAAAAGTTAAGTTAAAGTTAAAATTGTAAGTTATAAAAAATTAAGTACCATAAAGATTTATCTCGACTAATTTTGCTGGCTTGTCTTTTTTATCTCCATGTCTCGGTTTTATCTCCATGTTTTATTTATTTTAAAAAAATGTAATTGCCATTAGGCACCCGACAGTCCACTTGATTGAGGGTGGCTACTGGCGCTTAAAGATATAAAAAACGCTGCTTACTTTAACAGTAATCTGTAAAAATGGTTGCCGCTGTCATACGGGCTACAATCTTCTAAAAAAAACTGTGTTGTATATTAATAAAAAGTAATTGTGTAAATACTTAACCATTATTGTGCATAATTTTTTAAGAGTAATTAAGTTTTTAAGCTACTATTAATAGATCTGACATTATAACTAAAACTAGTTATAACGATACAGATTAATCACAGGATACAAAGACGATAAGATAGACCACAATCACTCAAAAATGAGGATAGAAGTTATTAAACACATACATTTTGTTAGTTTGTGTGTTTGTCCTTCTTACATTTTATGCTAGCAAAAACAATCATAAACCTTAAACTTGTACGCAAAAAATTACTTACTAAATTTATAACTGCACACGAACCAATGAGTAGAACCGATACTAAAAATATTGCCAATCTTATGTACCGATTGTTTGCAACTACCTGAAAAAAATAAGTTATTTTTAAAAAAGATTAAATTGTAATTAAAATAAAATTTGGCTTGAATTTATTTCAACATTGGTCCAATAACCACCATGAAATAACAGTGCATGTATGTGCAGTGTTTTTAGCGTATTATCTTGTTACAACCTTGTTCCTCAGTCTTTATCTTACCAGAGCCAGCAATAACGCTCTTGTTGGACGTAGTTACCCTTATCAACACACATTCAATCATAACAAATATTCAAAAAACTGAATCTCTTGATATTGTATTAAAGCATAGTTTACTATAACTTAATCACTAGAGCATTGATGCCCAAGTTGGATAAACGGAATCATTTTCTGTTTATCCAACTTGGATAAACAGAAAATGAAGTTTTGAAGATGAAGAAGTTCTGAAAATGAAGACCGTGACACTCGATGTCACGGCAATTTGAAAAAAAAATCAGACTCACCTGTCCAGGCTTGGCGCAGTTGTCAGCGTATAAGTCGTCCGGGACATTTGAGAGCTGATGCATATTCTTGCCTAGGATGCCACCGTCATACCAAGATAGGTATACGAAAACCAATAGAGTGATCAGAGTCGGCCCGAACGAAGCGTATAGCACAATCCCTCTGAAATCAAGACATATTTTCAAGTCGTATGCCAGATATTGTTAAGTATTTCGTCTTCGATCTTAGATGTTCATCAATCAATTACACAATGATTACAAATATCGATGCTCGATGTAGCGCGGAAAATAAATGGGCAACCAACCTTGAACGCTGAAAAAGTAGATAACTTTTACAAGTTCAATTGGTACTGGGGACTAAAGTCTAAACTTTGAATTATTTGGGTATTTGAATGTGTTTGCTTGTTTACATTGACATTTAAATAAATTATGTCCTTATTGTTTAGGTTTTTGCCTAAGAAAAAAAGAAAGAAAATATTTATTATGCTTAAAATCATTGACGTATATATTATTATCCAGCGTGAGGACCGGCCCAAAACGGCGCGACGAAATGACACCAGCGCATTGGCCCTAAAATCTCAGTTCAGGGCCAGCTAACGGCAGTCGTCGTCCCTCGTCCGTGCTAGATTGTGGTTGAGAGAATTTTTGTAGTAAATTGTTGTAGTAAAAATGCCTAGGTAGTAAAAGGCTGCAAAAACTGTGATACCAAGGTTAAAAAAGAACAGGGAATATCGTATCATCGGTCAGTAATCTTGTTACATGTTAAATAATTAATTTTAACACATTTCATTCTAAAGTCAAAGTTCATAATGGCGGCCACGTGCCGCACGTGAATTAAAATAAACGTAACCTTGTATTTACGTCATCTTTTTATTTGTTTTTTTTTTCTTAGAAATTTGGTGTAATTGTAAGTATATTTTTCAAATTGGGTAAAATGTTTTATAGTTAATGTGACAGTGACGAAAATATGAAAAGTAAGAATTTATTAAGAAATTTAATATTAATGTTATTAATGTTTAAATGTAGCTATATAAATATGTCTATAAGAAGTAAGTTTGTGTAAAATGTTCCGTTGGGCGTATCCTTACTTTTAAAATCATTGTTTAAAATACATATTGTTTACTCAATATAATTTCTGTGAAGGACGGGTATTGCTTCAGGTTTAATGGTGGTTAGTAAAAAATACTTGTGTGGTCTTGCATTTTAATATCTAGTAACACTAAACGATTGATTTTAAATTCATTCATTTTCCTTCCAGGCTGGAAATGGCTTTAATTTTTTAATATAAAAATGAAGATATAAAATATAAAAGTTTACTAAAATTTACCTTTCAACTGTTAACAGTTGAATGAATGCTATCAGTATGAAGAGGGCAGTAGCACAAGCCACATTATACTTGAAGAGAGAATCTGACTGGCTCCGATACCGCAATTCCTGCTTATTGCTTTTAAACCATAGAGTAATCCTGTTCATGTCGTCGAAATGATTGCTAAAAAGAAAAAAAAAAACAAACAGTGTACACTAAATTAGTAAATAAAAGATAGTTTAATGTTTATAAATAGTAGTCAGTAATAGTTCACACTCTGCAGTCATAAGCTGGACAACTACGCCCTTTAAAGAGTGTGCTAAGCCCTTTAAATGTGTGCTATGTGTTTCGGTGACTATTTACAGGATGCCAGGGCCCTTTCCTATCCTATCACTCCTTATCCTTTAACCTATTAAGGTCGGCAGCGCATTTTTAACCCCCGTGACATTGCTTGTGTTAACTGGTGATGGTAGCACCTAACACTAAATGGGTTTTCAGTTAGGCCCTGCCAAGCTAACAAATAAAAATAAAAATAAACTAGTTTAACTAAATTAGTTTTACAAACACGTAAAGTTTGTAAGCCAAGAGCTTAAATACCTTAGCTCAACCAGTATAATATTTAGTAATATTATTGCGACCTGGTTAAGCCATTTTTAATTACAATACGGCATTTGACTATATATTTGACGCTACAAATTGTTACTAGACTGTAAATATTTTTTTAAACCAAATTAACTAACACAGTATTTAAAAATATGTACGATTTTCATAAGAAATCATAATTACAATAATTAAATTTTCATGTTTGACCACGTGATTAAAAACGCACGCGATTGGTGGCATATAGAGTTGCGTCATTTGCTTTGTTTACAGTCGATGCTTAGTATCTGTCAAATACCCTATTATATAGCATTTCCCTATCTCCTCCTTATCCTAGATATTTATTGTAAACCAGCGACCTGCCCCCGGCTTCGCCTGTGGTGCATTTTTTATATATATGAACATTCCCCCGTTTATCCCTCTTTCCATTAGTGAAAACCGAATTAAAATCGGTCTACCCGTTCACGCGTGATACCGTGACCAAGGGAAATGGGTATTCATTTTTATATATAGAGATTTTAAAATATTATACCTGCAGTCACAGCACGTCGTCTTTTGCGGCAATAAATTGTGTTCAATCATGGCTAAGCTCTGCAATAAAACACAAAATAAGTGTTGATGGAAACTTTATTTGAAATAATAAAAAGATATCTAATTTTACGGCAAAAGGTATGAGAATGGAGGTTTTATGGCGAGGAAAAGGAATCCGCTCAAGTTTAAGTATACAATTAGTTTTATAGGCACACAATAACACGAATAAACTTCACGTATTAAAGATAGAGAATATATTATTGTAGGTAAACACGCATATATTTAACGTAGATTGATTTTGATCGGGGTTGACCTTTTATTCACGAGGAGTCAGCGCCTATGTTCAACGCGGTCTGCTGCCGAGTCGCCAGGGGTATGTTCCAGCACTCCATCGGCAAAGGCTAATTTTGGTCTACTGTCATTTGATCATACCGGTAGACAGAACATAATAGGGGATCGGACAGTAATCAGATTAAAATCTAAAATGTACTTAGAAAGAAAATATAATTTATTTTTTACGATTATTTATCAAATAATAATTTAATATAATTCATTTAAATATTTTTAAATGAAGAAATAAAATTTTATTATTTACAATATTTTTAATCTATACTGAAACACCAATCACAGTGCGTGACGTCATTTGTGGGCAATCATTGTCTTATGCCAATGCAGTTGTTTTGTTATGATATGACCACAAATGACGTTACGCGCTCTCAGATGAACTATCGTGGCGTTTTGGCGGCATTTTCAAACAAACAATATTAAAACATGATTTTGAGTACCTAAAAGGCTATAAATAAATAAAATAGTATTTTTTATGGGAATAAATATCCACGAAGATTAATTTGAAACACTTTCTGAAAATTTGTCCGATCCCCTATTTGCTCTGACAGGTCAGAGCTCTATTGGAACACACCCCAGAGCACAAATTACTGAATCATTTAAAATATTATTGACGTATATTCTTAATTGTTAATATCAATACGTCAATGTCAATATGCTACACGATCGAAACCGTACATCAGTGAACCCCGCTCTCAACACATGGCGTTAGCAGTATCTTTTCGCCATTCTTTGACATATTATGTCCCACTACTAGACTATAGACAAGATCTATGGTCTTCCCAATGATTGGCAAAATGCTATATGTTACTAGAGAATTGATAGTTTTACGGACAAGTAGGTTTCCCCGTCTAATTTTCTTTACAGTTACAGCTAGTTTACAAAATTTGCAGGGCTCATTCAGGTTAAGAGCATATAAAAATATAAGGTTCAGGCTATCAGGAAGGACCAAAGACTGAATGATAAAAAAAAAACTGTTACATGGATGAGGCCATTGATGCCACATTAAGTGACGGTATCTTAATGATAGGAAACAATTAAAAATAGATACTTAATTAAGAATATAAATTAAAAATCTTACAGATATTCCAATATTTTTAGCGAGAGTCGAATCTGTGATGTTGGCAAAAGGTTTGTCAGCACCCCAACATTCAACATACTTGGTCATTTTACTCGATGGTCGAGATCTTGATGGAACTCCTGGAGTAGCTGAAAAAGTTATAAAATCATAACTGAATATTTTAACTGTATTATTGGAAACAGACACACGGACGAAGACAAATGAATTCAATTCGACTAAAAGAAATGCAAATAGCTTAGACATGAAAACTGCAAATAAGTAAAGGTTTTAATGATTTTTTATAAATAAAATATATATAACACGACGACAACAAAGGACATTTGAGGCCAAAGGACTGATAGGAAAAAATTGGGAAATTTTCAAATGAATGATGGAAAAAATGCAGTCTTTGGCACTTTATTCAGTTTACCGGGAAACGATAAAGTTACACTTCGTAGGAAAATAAAACGTGTCAGAGTTAGACACTAACATTCAAGGGATATTGTACTTATCATCCTAGAAAACAAGTTCGGTTGGGTGACTTCTGGCAGCGAAGACGCCACTGAACTACTGTCTGGAGGAAACAATTTAAAAAATTAATATGTTATAGACCTCAATCTGGAGAATATATTAAAAAAAAACATAATATTAAAAAAACTCATCAATATCATTATAAACAACTAACTAATAGGCACATACCTACTGTTGGACATAGGCTTCCATCATTGTCAGTAAAAGACAATTCATTACCTAACTCAACTAGGAGTGTATAATACCTATCAAGTGAACTGTTCCCCTTTCCCTGAAGGACCTTCAGTTACAACACCTATTATGTCTGATTGCCTATGATTATTTCGATTATATTTAGCGTATCCTATATCCAATTATTTTGATTTATAGGTAAGTAATTGAACTATCATTTACACATATCTTATTTCCCTAACCCCTACTAATTCCTTATTCTTCATTCTATTAACGTCGGCAGCTCACTTGTCAACTTGATAGTTAATACCATCTTAAGTTGACAATTGACATTTTAATGATCTCATGTATTTTCAAAAAAATAAACTTATCTTGTTTAACTTAGGTTTGATATAAATTTTATAGTTACCTGTTCCCATGATAGGACTAATTGCACCAATTATAGAACCACTTCGACTTTTGGGCTTAAGTATAATACCATTTACCACATCTCCGGGGCTCGTCGGATTATTATTTTCAAATGCGACTGTTTTCCCGCCTTCAACTTTTACAGAAGCTCTTCTGCTTAAATCTGAAATGTAATGAAATGTGTTGTTAACAACGATTCTCGCATCTTATTAACAAAACTTGTTTCAGTCACTCTGATCGCGAATGGAAAAAAAGTCAATAGGGTATTACACCCATTTTTAAAAAGTGTCTCAATTAGATTCTGTAGTGCTAATGAACCACTAGAAAAAACACCAAATTTTTATTCAATCGATAAGTTTAATAAAAATGCATTTAAAATTTACATTTTCAAATTTCGCGCGTAATTTGACGAAAACGCTGGAAACCATTTTGCTCTGTGGTCGCTAGTATTTAATATTAATATCATCACTTTAAAATAACATTAGTATTTTATTTGAAGTTGTGCTTTCTGTCTTATGTACTTCAATTAATTTCATTTAATTCTAACATAAATATATTAATATAACAAAAAAACCTTTCTTACCGCCAGGTGTAGTCCTCACAGATTCTGTTCTCAAAACCTTTGTTCCTTCTTGTTCGATAAAACTATTTTGCGATGGTGCTGGGCTGACGTTGTCTTTGGGCCTGGTTGGTGAAACATCTTGACATATTGAGGAGACGATACTAGCTTTCCGATCAACTGTGCAGACGGAGAGGCGTCCATTCTCAGAGAGTCCTGCAGGCTTCTAAAATAAATTAATCCATGTTTAAATTTGGTTGTCTTTGGCAGGCTGAAGGTCTACGAAAGCTACTCATCGACCAATAACAACCGCACATATGATTCTATTTCATAGTGGTCTTCTGTAAAGAGTTTTACCTACTGTTGCCAGATCGGCACCGGAATTAAAAGTCAATTGGTAAATTTAAGCCTACCGTTTTAGTTTACAACCTGTGGTCCATATAAAAATTCAATAATAATTTAAAAAGGTCCAGTTTAGGACCTGAGCTGGATAATATCAGATAACACTTCTATACGTGGTTCAATATTTAAGCCTGATAAAAGTCTATTTTAACCTGTCCAATAATAAGTAAACCTAAGTCTATAATTTTAGAAATTCTATAAGAATAAGAATAAGAATAAGAATTGTTTATTTGCTGAATGCAGGTTTACAGAACATAGATGTATTTTACATTATTATTTTGGTCGCTACATTCTGCCCTTAAGGCGTGCAAATATGTATTATAATTTAAAAAACAATTATAAAATAAATATAGAAAATTATAAAATTACATTATACCACGAATTAATCACATTATTGGTCATTTAATTAGTTATTTTTCCTTGTCATTAAAATATTCTTTAAGGCTGTAAAAACACTTTTCTATTAGCCATTGGGACAGCTTTCGCTTCATCAAATTTATGGGAACACTCTTGAAGGCATCGGGCAATTTGTTATATATACGTATTGACATACTGAAAACGTTTGTATATGCGAAGTTTAGCATTTGGCATATAATATTTCTGATCGACGTGTGATTGTTGTACTCATGTCACTATTTTTTTTGTAGTATTCTGGATGATTTCTTACAAATATACACATTTCCTTTATATACATGCATGGCAAGGGTAAAATCTGGAGCTCCCTAAATAGAGGCTTACAGCTATCCAAATAATGGGCTCCACATATAGCTCTAATGCATTTTTTTTGAGCTTTGAATGCACTATCCATTTCTACAGAGTTACCCCATAAAATAAGACCATAGTTTAAAATAGATGACACATATCCATAATATGCTGTTAATGCAGTTTTTTGAGAAATAATCTGTCTGATGCGTCTTAAGGCGAAAACAAATTTATCGACTTTGCCACACACTGAGCCCACATGAGCCTTCCAGTTACAGTTTTTATCTAAGTGGAATCCCAAAAACATTGTGGAGTCTACGGTTTCTATATTTACATTATTATGCTTAATTTGTAGAGGAATATATTTTGTTTTATAGTTCTGAAATTTTATTATTTTAGTTTTATTTACATTTATGTTAAGAAGATTATTATTTAGCCAAGTCACAGTAGTCTCAATTGCATTATTTATCTTTTGTTCAAAATGGTTAGTATCTTTACATTTTATTAATAGAGTTGTATCATCTGCAAATAATATACATTTGTGTTTTATTGATCCCGGTAAGTCATTTATATAAATTAGGAATAAGAGAGGTCCCAATATACTACCCTGCGGGACTCCAGGCTGTAGCAGTTTGCAGGCTGCTAGTATGTAAAAGTTAGGCCAAGTTCATATTAGATAAACATAACGACTCCCAACCTCCGGTAGCAGATGACACCAAGAGAAGAAAAACTTCATACCTATTGATTAGCAGAGGTCAACTGTAGACCATTGCCACAGTCTAACCATACTTACGTTATACAGTCAGGCAACGAATGTATTTGCGTAGCAACGTTCGGCGAACTCGCTTCAGTTTGCAGGCTCGAATATTGAGCGTTGCTCGACTGTATGACGTATGGTTAGACTGTGCCATCTGTCAACCTATGTCTATTTTCTAATTACCATTTACGATTTGAATAATTTAATGACATCGTTCAAAACCAGGCCATACGTATATTTTTTTAACTTACACTTTGGAGATTTTGGTAACAAAAGTCTTTTATTAATTTCAGTAACTTCCTGTGAATATTCGAAAATTAAAAAGACATTAACATCGTTAAGACATCAAAGTTGTCTGACGCTCGATTAATGACGCGCAATTCAAACAGATTTTTTAAGACTTTCTAACTTAAATATTTATGCAAAAACATTATCAAATTACATGATATTTTCCCAGTCAGATTTTGACGAGCCCGTTGGATGAGTGGTTAGGGTACTTGCCTTAACGCTCTCTTCTAGGGTTCCGCAGTCATTTGTGGGCAGCCCGTCTGGTGGCAGTATCAACCCCCTTACAGAAGACCACCGTGAAATAACAGCACGTGTGCTGTTTTGTTTTGTTGAGTAAGTAAGGGTGTCAAAGCCCATTTCTCTAATCAGAGTGAGATTAAAAAACTTTTTTGTTTTTGTTTTAACTATCTTGTTAATTATTCTTCACTAGCAGCCCGTCCCGGCTTCGGACGGGTAGACATTTACTTTTTAAACATTTTTTGAGTTTATTCGTGGAAAACGGCAATTTTGTATGGAGGGGGGTAAAGGGCGGAGGTGGGTGAAAGAATTTTTAAAATCGTACAGTAGTTTTTGAGTTTATTCATTACAAACATGCAAAAATACATACATACATACAAATCTATTCTCTTTATAATATTAGTATAGATGTAACACAACTTAACCTCCCCTCCTAGAATATATAAGTGAAATAACAGTTGGCCTAACATTATAAATTATAAAGAAAAGACTTAAACTTGGGAACGATCGGTTTATACTATGTTATTTTAATATACATTCAAATATACGTTTAAAAACCAATAAGACAATCATTTCCTAAAAATTATTCTTATTTCAATTATCAAGAACTTTTAGGGAGACGAACATTTGAACATGCAAATGTACCTCTGCTAAATTCACTAAAACAATTTAACTTGTGTGAAGTTTAAACAAATATTGTAGGGTTCAATTCGTCCGTTACCCTCGCTTGCAGGTAATTCTATTCATTTTTACTAACAATCACAGAGAAACACAGTCAAATATTTCAGTTTTTCTTTTTAAAACAACGTGTATGCTGCTCAAAGAGAAACGAAAATATTATTGATCAGCTTTAATGATGAGGCAGGAGACTACTGTGGCGGGTCGCGGAAGTAGTGTCACATCCGCCTATCTACGACCGCGCTAAAAAGTCGTTTTTAGTCCGGCATACAACAGCTTCCATACGTCACAATTTCATCGCCAATCTGATTGCCAATCGAAATGGCTAAAATCAGATAGGCCATCCACAATTTTCAGTTTGTTAGCAAAAAGCAAATACTAGGATTGGTTTTGGCTTTAACTAAAAATATAAATGAAAAGAAAAATAAGAAGAAACTATGATAATGATTTTTAAAAGAAATTAACGGCTGTCACATTTTTCTCTATATTTTTCCATTTAAGATGCAAAAACTCAAGCTTTCTTATCTATACATATAATAAAATCGTAAACGAGCCTTGTCTGTAAGAACATTAAATATTAAAAAAAAAAAAACATAATGTTACTGAACTTATGTTACTGAAGTCAAAAAAATAGTTTAGAATTCTTGTCTGTTTGTCTCGTTTGTGCACGCTAATCTTTGAGACGGCTTAACCGATTTGAATGCGGTTTTCACTAAGGTATTGTAGCTACGATCAACAATACACCTAGATTAAAGGTCTCATACAAAATCAAAGCGAAAAACAGTCCGTGTTGATCTTGTGTTGATTATACTTAAAGCTATATCTGCTTATATCTGTTAAATTAACTTAAAATATACCTTAAGTCTAAACGCTTTTTAACATTTTTTTAAACGCACACTGTGGCATTTTAACGCGTCCGAACGTTGGCTTTGGTTGACCGTTGAACCGTACTGTCGCAAATAAGAGCACACGCTCATTTTGTGCTCTTATTTCTCGGGCCGTTTTCAGAGCTATCACCTTTAATCTAGTTGTATTGTTGATCGAAGTATTGTAGCGAGCTTCTCGTAACGTTTAGTGTTTGTTTCATTCCAATCGGTTTAGAAACAAAACAAAAAGTACGTAAAATATTATTAAAACGTAATAGAAAATAGAGGAAAACTTACAAAATGTTCTGTTTGCTGTTTGTTATCCTGTGACATTTTGTATCAATTTTATCGACTTAAAAAAAACTTTTTCTTGGCGTTTTTATTTTTCACTTTATCCGTCAATTTACAACATCTTTGGAACTAAGTTCACATTCTACGTCAAAGTTACACCTAGGGAACAATTGCAAGTTATCTCGTAACTCGGGACGGAAGCCAGGCGACAATATGGGTAAAGATAACCCTCCAGTTCTCTCGCTAATTTAATGGAACAATCAAAGCGGTACGATTACTTACTTGGAGGCGTGATACCTACTGGCCTTTTGAATAGTCACTGTTTCTTGTTAAGGGGGAGACAAACCCTAAATACTAAAAATATCCATTGTTTAATGAAAATGTTACAAAAAATGGACAAGACAATTGCTTTGAAAAAAATATATATTATACTTAAACATGTGAAGAACCAATTGTATTAATTAGAATTTTCGTTAAAGTGATAGAAACTCCACAAAAAAAGTTAGAACACAAGAAGAATTTGACTTTAATTGAAAATTCTCTCGAAAACGGTTTATTGCACGCATATGAATCCTGTACCTATTAATAAGTTAATATTAGATTAAAAAATTGTATTAATAAATTTTTTTATTTTGTGTATTGTTCTAATGATAAAAACAGAAAAACACAATTTCTAGGCCTGTTGAATTGGATCCGCCGCCAGCGAGTTCTATAGTAAATGTCATTTGCCTCAGTGAAGCCCTTAAGTAATATTCATTGTTTGTGTCAGGTTTAATAAGGCGGATAAGTATATACAACTATATACAAATACATCTATATCTACCTGTTCTTATTACAAGATAAAGTCGCCCCGAATTTTTATCAACATACTGCGCTCCATATCCTATATCCTATAGTTCATCCGCATTACTTAGGCTACGTTCCGATGACAAGCGCTCAACGCGCGTTTTGATAACGCGCGTTTACATCTACATACATTTTATTCAGGCCGTACCGTACACATGCTAACGCGCGTCGAGCGCTAGCGCAGCGTTTAACGCGCGCTTCTCAAAGCTTTGAGATCTCTGTCTTCTGTCGCGTTGTTTCTGCCGTCGGTATAAAATCACCGTTAAAACTGTTTCTACGTTCATCTTCGACAAATGTAGAACTCTACTGAACCATGGCGGTCGCGGCAACGCGTGTTCAACGCCTGACAAGCGCGTGTCATAATTCAACGCGCGCTGAGCGCTTGTCATCGGAACGTAGCCTTATATAAGGTGCCGCTGCGCACAGATGAATAGAAACTTTATCCCGCTAACTTTAGTGCAATCTGCCTTCTGAGGTGTTTCCACCTAGCAACAATATGGCCTTCTTCGAGCGAGACCCAAACAAATTCCTACAGGGCAGGATCAGTATCAGTCAGTACAGACAGCACAACGTCACCCCCTTGGTGTTTCTCGAGTCTTTAGACAACGGTAACCACCTACCATCTAGTGGACCATCAGCCTGCCTGTCACAATATAAAAAGGTTATTTTATTATTAAACAAGCTGTTGCGCGCGACTTCGTCCGCGTCTCTTTATAAAATATTATTCGTTGAAAACGGCAAATTTGTATGGAGGGGGGGAGGGGGGGGGGTAAAGGGGGAGATAGGGCATGGTGAGTAGCCTATGTTACTCTCTGATAATGTAGCTTTCTATAGGTGAAAGAATTTTTAAAATCGGTCCAATAGTCTTTGAGTTTATTCATTACAAACATACATACATACAAAATCTTTTCTCTTTATAATATTTTAGTATATATAGTGTACTACACATTTTATTACTACACACTAACACATTATTATTTACCTATACTAAATTATTTAATGTAAATAAATAATTTATTATTTTACACTAAATTTATTTATAGAGATTACACTCGCAAATTTATGTAAAAACGAGAAATACCAAATTATTTTACAATGCAAATAACGGAAACTATTTCGTATTGAATATGTAACTCGATGCACAAATGGTCGGTTTACGGAACGACATTCGAACATGAACCATTCAATTCTCGAATAGAATCGATTCAAAGGAAATTGGCAATACGTTGGATCCAATATCACATTTCCATGATGGAGAAGGCAATCGGATCGGAAACATGATCTCACAAGTAAAGTTGTCCAGAATAAGTTTACTCTTATAAAGTATGACTTAAAGAAATTTGTCTGCAAATAAAATAATTTTTGCTAATTTAAAAATTACACTGGAAAAATTTTCATTTTGTCATTAACAAAAAATATATATGAAAGCTCATTGTTCGAGTGTTGAGGTTAGCAGCACTCTAATAAAATGGTCGCGGGTTCAATTCCCAGCAGGAACTTTGGAAATGAACTTTTCAAAAGTTTGCTCTGATCTGAGTATTTTAGTAGTAGCAGGGCACACTGCGTCTCGCGGTCATAAGTTGGGCGGCTCGTCTGGGGACAGTACCCACGCTCTTACAGAAGTCCACCGACAAATAACAGCATGTGTGCTTTTGTGTTCCAATGAGTGAGTAAGAGATGCTGGAGTTCATTTTTCTATCCCTTCCTTATACAGCACTTGTGGCGTTTCTTGTGTTAAGTCGACGCCAGCCCCTAATGATAAAAAAAATCCACTTATTTGTAACCGTTTTCGTTTTAAATTATCATAATAATTATAATTTAAAAAATACTCAAATCATCTGCAGGATATATGAAAGGGGATCCTCATAATTATTTTTTAAAATATATTGAATTATATGTATAAAAAAAATTACTAATTTGCGGTCTAATATAGATGTTGTAACCGTGCGATTTGCTTAATAATCGATATTTTAAATAGCTAATTCTTAAGATAAATTTTAAGATCCACTATCTGAAGTCTCATCAAAAGAAAAATTTGAATTATACTTTATTTAGTTTTTAAATAGATATTGCCGAGATTTGCAAGTAGCGACTCCCCCTCAGCAGTCCCGTCAATTCAGTGCGGGACGAGTTTTGCGGCTGGAGTCGCCTTAATAGGCGTCATTACTCATACTTTTCGTAAAAAAGGAAGACTGTTGATCCACTCGATAGTAAATTTAAATGCATTTCAATCTCTACTCATTAAATTTATTTATTTATAGAAAAAAAAAAACAGTAGATATCAAATTATGACTTTTATTTTAGTCAAATAATAAAATTTTGAAATAATACCTATATTATTAAAATAATTTTGTATTAAGTACTCGAAAAATTGAGTAAGCACTAAAAACAGAATTATTTTGTTGAAAAAGTAATTTGTATTTCAATCAATATTATAAAGATCTTAATGGAGGCAAGATCTTATGTTTGAACCACAAGGCAATAATTTATCTTGGGATGCAAATTAATTAGTAGAATCTACTAATTCCTTTCTGTGCCATTGCTTAAAAGCTTTATTGTTCGTACTGAACATCATCTATCACAGTTGTAAAGCCTTAAACACACTGTTAGCGTAGCGATTGTGATGCGATAATCGGTAAAAGATTTTCAGTGGAGAGTTTAGTTAAACAGGTCATGAAGACACTTGACAAAATATCCGATTCCACCAAAAATTTAAATACATGCAGTATTTAATGCGATATTATATTACACGGACAACCCCAAAATTTAACTTAAGTTAAAGTATACATATACACTTAATTAAATTTAAATATTTAAATTCTTAGTTAAACTTTTTTATTAATACACATGTGATTGAAGAATAAAAAAACTATTTAACAACCACAACAATCAAGTAATCAAGATAAAAAGAAAACCAAAATAAATGACACTATATTTTCAATGAAAAAAAAAATAACATGACTCCTTGCTTCATCATAACATACAAAAGAAAAAAGAAATATAATTAAAAAGAAAATTATGATGGAGATTTTAATATCATAATCATAATAGTAAAGGTACTATTTATTTGAGGGTCGTTCAAAACGGAAAAAAACCGTCAAGTGTCCGGTGAGTGGTCGCCAATCAAATAGTTTCCTAGCGGTTGTTGATTTTGATTATACGTAAAGTCAGGGTAAGAAAAGGTTCGTCACCTGAAAGTCGACATTTGCTTGCACCAGGACAGTTATCAGTCATGCCAAAATTTCATTTCAAACGTCTGTCAGTTGTCTGCTTAGTGCTTTAGTTTCAAAAGGCACTAAGAGTCTACGACTTGATAAAGGAATTAATTTGAAAACTGACGAAGGTTTTCGTACCCCGACTGTATGTAGCTATGTACAGTCCGTCCACATTTACATTAGCTTGCTAATTCCACTAGCTCTGCCTTTGATCATTCAGATTATGAAAACATAAAATGTCAACAGTGTAAAGGGGCCTTAATATCCTCACGATATAATTGAGCAAGTAATGCCTACAGTGAGTAATGAAATGGCGTAAAGTAGATGAACATGTCTCGAAATGAAATGGCGCTGCGTGTCACAGAGTAATCACTCAAAACATAACGTATGCCTCGACTAGTTCAACTAACAACATGCCTAACACAGAAAGCTTCTGTGAACGTCAGATAAGAATTTTAATGACAATTCCTTTTTTTTATGTAAAGGGGTGACAGCCCATTTGATGGTATGTGGCTACCGTCACCTATTAAAGCCACAGATGCTGCAACGTACTAGCGAATTCGGTAGGATAAGGAAGGGATAGGTACATTGGCTCTGGCATCCCTTACTCATTCACGAAATATAATCTTCTGTGGATGATCTTCTGTAAGAGTGTGTTACTGTAGTCAGACGAACTGCTGAAGTGACTGCGAAACGCAGCATACGCTGCGACTACTTACTTCTCTTTCTATATTCTTTTTTCTTCCTTCTTAACTATTCTTATACCTAAAAGGAGCAGCTTCTCTACGAAAGTTGGCGACCTGATGGCTCGTGTAGCAGCTTCCAAGGTTAAGATAAGCTTTTTAAAAAAAATCATAGAAGCAGAACTAGAAAATTTAATACGATAATTACCTTCGGTGGTATAATAAGGTAAGTTTCCACTTTGTGATCCGCCAGATATCCTTCCCTTGATGGTCCGTCGCCTGGTTCAACTTCAAATCTTCCGCCTAGTTGAAGCATTGTTGCCTTAGTTATATGAACCCGACTGAAAAAAAAGTTTAATTAAACCAACATTGAAACACTAATTTATATAAGCATAGATTAATAGCTCCAATCAGAACCGTACACAAATATTATGCGGCAATTAATACGAGACTAAAGTTTTTAGAAACTCGAAAACTAAATAATGTAGGAAGATGATGTTTTTCGAAGAAATTTCCATTCCTTTGTAAGCACCGTCGCATGTGATGGGACCACTGACTGAAGCAGTGGACCCACTCTTCGAACGCGTTCACTCCATCTTCAGGT
The DNA here is from genome assembly GCA_910589475.2 of Bembecia ichneumoniformis. Taxonomy (NCBI): domain Eukaryota; kingdom Metazoa; phylum Arthropoda; class Insecta; order Lepidoptera; family Sesiidae; genus Bembecia; species Bembecia ichneumoniformis. The sequence continues at coordinate 16,314,729 of OU342534.1, read as the reverse complement.
CTCATAAAGCGAATTACTCTAATTTTATCTTTTATTTTTGATACCAAGTCGACTATAAATATCACTTGATACCAAGTCGGGACTATAAGGAGGATGATTCACTAATTCCACACCTTCCATAATCAAATATTCGATTGTTTGTCTGGCGGAGTGGGCTAGAGCATTGTCGTGATGAAAGAGGATCCTAATCCTTGGGCGCTTCTGTCGAACATTTTCCAAGACAACTGGCAAACAATTATTAATATACCAGTTTGCAGTAACGGTCCTTTGATCCTCTAACGCAATGGTTGCAAAATGTCCCGTCCGTCCAAAGGATGAGGCAATCGTCTTTTTCCCTTCACTTCTTCCCTTCTTCACTTTTGTTGGTAAATCCTCAAAAGGAAACACTTAGATTGCCTTTTGGTTCGGGTTCGTAACAATGCACTTGCACGAACTAACCTCCTTAGTAAAGCACCTTTGAATCCCACCAGAACAATCCCACCAACATTGTTTTGTTATATCTCAAACGGATTAGGCAGCGTTTTCGATGAAAGCTCCCAGATGGCTTGACATCTTCATCAGTCATCGTCATATTATTTCATATTCGCAAACGAATATTTTTTTTTAAATGTTATGTCGACAGACAGGCTGACAGTCCACTTGATGGTAGGTGGCTACCGTCGCCTATAACACAAGCAACGCTACAGGTGCTGCAAGTGCGCTGCCGACTACAGTAGGATTGGATAAGGGATTAGGAGGGGATAAGGAAATGGGCTCTGGCATCCCTTACTCACTCACCGAAACACAACAGCACGTATATGCTGTTATTTCACGGTGGTCTTCTGTAAGGGGGTGGTCAATGCCGCCAAGCGGGCTGCCCAAATGACTGCGAAACGCAGTGTGCCCTACCACTACTTTTCAAATCCAGACCAGAGTCATTTTTTGAAAATTACATTAAAATTTCCAAATTTGACCCCGCCGGGAATCGAACCCGGGGCACCTGAGACGTTAGGCAAGCATCCTTGCCACTCATCCAACGAGCCGTCAAAAAAAATATTTATATATATATATAAATATTTTTTAGATTAATGTGTCATGAATTGCGTCATTTAAAAAGATATATGGCTCCTGCTTCACTTTTAAGATTAGTTTTCGCTAACAATTATTGGAACAAGAAGCTTCACAATTAGGTAAGTGATATTAATAGATAACCAACTCCAAATTACTTGCACCTACATAAGTATGTAAGTACTACTCTATTTGTCATCTCGTCTATTATTTGTTCATTTATTTTACTTTGTTACATTGCATTCTATATATCGAGCCTTAATGCCATTTTAATGTCAATGTCCTCATATTTGCATTGTTGCAAATATGCTCAGTTTGCATTGTCAATGTCCTCATATTTTATATAATTTTATTAACGCAATCGTCGTGCAGTACAAGACTTATAATAATAACTGCATAAAATATTCATATTCCCTTGAAAACGTCAAGTTTAATTATTTTACTAGTACCCAGAAAAAAAAAACTAAGTACTCCAGTTAACACTAACCAACAAAATAAATGAATCTGTACAAAATCAAATAGAATAAGAAGTATAAAACACTTTAAAAATTATTAAATTTTACAAGCCTAGTAAAATCGCCTCGGAATTCGAAATTTTATTGGCGTGCCAGATTGACGTAGCTAAATTCCCTTGCAATATGACATAAATTGAATATTTGTACTTGAATTTTATGGAGAAACTTGAAGAGTTTTATTTCACTCTTTCCATGGTTTGTGATTGGTTACAGATGGACAGACGAGGATAAAGTCTGGATACATTATTTATTTTTCACTCTACCTACTGACATATTTAGCTAAATAATACTTTATATTATGTAACTAGCTGAGCCCGCAACGTTCGCGTGGTATTCGGTATAGCGCGTAATTTTTTTGTTTGTAAACCGATTGGAATGAAACAAAAGTAAAGCTTGCTACAATACATCAGTGGAAACCGCATTCAAATCGGTTAAGCCGTTTTTGAGATTAGCGTGGACAAACGCACAGACAAACAGAAAAAAATTCTAAAACTAATTTTTTGACCTCGGTAACATAAGAGCAACGTGTACAAATTGTTTCTTTGAAAAAATCTGTAATGTACAAACACAGCTCGTTTACGATTTTATTATATGTACAGATTTATACTAGTAAGTATATTGTGTACAAAATTTAATTTATTTAATAACAAGGTTTATTAAAAATAAATTTCCCAAAATAATGGGACATCCTTTCAAATGGTACACATTTCAAAAGAAATTAAAGAGTTTAAAATATCATTTATTGTATTTCTATATTACAATCACTCTCAAATAGCAATACATTACAATTATCGCCCGCTTGGAATACAGATTCTAATGAAGATGAATAAGGGAACTATAACTGAAATAACTAAATTACAAAAAAACAATGTTAAATCCCAAACAACTCCCAATCGGTTTATTAATCATTTAATCATTGCCATAATATAATAATCACTAACTATATGGTAATGAAATATCCTGTTCTATATAACTTTTCTTTTAAATTATCATTTAATTATCATTTGTTTTTAATTACCCTTGTGGATTCCCAACTTCAAAGCCTGCAGCATCGCCGAAAAGTAGCGTGCCTATCGATTTTCTATCGTCTACACTATGGAGAGTGTGCATCTATGTTGTACGATTTAATCCAACCGGAACCGTTCCACTTGCGGACCACTAGACGTGGGCAGGGGTTTCATCCCTTCGTGGTCGATGTACCTCGATCACGAACAAAGCGTTTCAGTTCCACCTTCCTTGTTCGAACTGCTAAGGAGTGGAACTCATTGCCTGCGTCTGTGTTCCCACAGAACTACAACCTCGGGGTCTTCAAAACTAGGGTAAATGGGCATTTACTAGGTAAGCGTGGTCCACCTTCGGCCACATCTGCACCTCACATCAGGTGAGATAGTGGTCAAGCGCTACCTCGATTTCATAAAAAAAAAATCATTTTGAACATGGCTTAGGACTTCATTATGAAGGGATATACATTGAATTTATTACTGATTTCAGTTAACTTTGTTCATTGTGATATCATGATATCATTCTTAAGTCAAAATCATGACAATATCAAGATTTATTAATTTTCGTAATTTAATAAAAATACCAACTCGTTTTACTATGCAACTTTATCTTACCCAGCAATTCCTCCGGACTCCATGTGGTTGGCCAGAGTGACGTCATCGCTCCACACATCAAACTGCCACTTGCGAAGACCGAGCACACCGCAGAGCACATTCCCCGTATGGATACCAATCCTCATGTCCACATTGAACCCGGTTGCTTCACGTACAAACCTAAAAAGAAAGTACTTACAAACTACCTGACCTATATCTGGCTAATATATTAATAACGGTTTGAACTGGTAGAAGAACTGGAGGTTCAACTGGTTTGAAGAATTCTTTTTAGATTTGACAGCCTAATCCTTAAGGAAGCTTATAGTCTTCTTAACATCACGCTATGACTCTTAGAAGTACAGCAAAAAGAAAATACAAACAAAAAAATAAGGCGAAACAAAACTAAGGAATAACGTGTGTGCTGGCACTAAAAGGAATATATTGGAAATAAAGAAAAGATAAGAATGGAAAAGAAAAGTAGATTTCAAAAATATTATAAAAACGTAATCGTAATAGGATGAAGACGATGCGATGAAGACGGGGTTACCGATGCGGCCAAAGGAATTTCCAATCAATTCATTATTGTGTTGTGTATGTAGGTGTACATGTCCAAGTGAGATATGAATCTTAAGCTTTACTTATACAATTAATTAAATTACCTTATAGCGTCAATCATTTGCAACCCCATGTTAACGCAATTATAAGCGTGATTTGGTCTTGATACCGGCAGTCCTGAGACGCAATAGTAGCAATCACCCAAAATCTTGATTCGCATACATTGGTTCTCCTGTGGGAAATAAAAATAAATTTATACTTTTCCCAGGGCTAATAGTGTATAAACTATATAAGCAAAATGTATCATTTTCACTGTCAACCTACAGCTAGTTAAAAGCCTCTCATATACCAAAGCGCCTTATTAGCTGCAGATTGCATGAGCTGATTTCTAATAATGACATTATAATGAATTACAATTCACTATGTTAGCGATATCATAAGGTGCTGGAGATAGGTAATTACATTTAAGGTAGGGGTTCCTTAGTATGATCAATCGCAGCGATAAAACGCGACGATCAATCGTCGAAATAGCATAGGTAAATTTTATAGGCAGCCGGATTGTTTGTCGCGATTGTTCGCGCGGCGGAACGAACAAACGTTGCGTTTGCCGATCGCGTCGGTCAGTGGGCAAACCGATCACTGTACCGCCGGACGTTTTGATAGTTTATTTTAGTAATTAAAACAAATAATTAATCATGCCAAGACATTTATTAAAATTTACAAAAGAACAAGACGAATTACTGATAGAAATGGTTCAATGTAACCCCATACTTTATGATTTAAGTAAAAAAGAATATAAAAACGTAATAGGTAGCGTAAAATAATTTCATCTTCTTCAGCTTCAAACAAGTTGAACTTTTGAATAGGATTAATTTGTATCCACAGAAAAGTGCCACTGTATTTTAGCCCCAGCACAGCTTCTATTTGTCTCAAGAAACTGATTAGTGCTGACTATGATATATGCGATAAATCGTAACAAAGAACACGTCCCATCGCGGCGATTAATCGATTAGACGATATTCGAGTTTTATCGCTGCGATTGATTGTACCAAGGAACTCCTACCTTTAGTAAGATTTGTCATTTGAAATCCTTATTTTTTGTTATGCCTTAAATATTGTAATCATATAATATTCCTTCATTAAATATTATGTGATCTATAGAAAGCCCGAGCAAATCTGTAAGCAAATTGAGATGCCTTGACGAGCCCGTTGGATGAGTGGTTAGGGTGCTTGCCTTAACGCTCTGTTCTAAGGTTCCCGGGTTCAATTCCCGGCAGAGTAAACTTTGAAAAATGAACTTTTCAAATTTGGCTCTAGTCTGGATCTGGAAGGTACACTGCGCTTTGCAGTCAGGCGTCTGGCGGCAGTAACCACCCCCTTACAAAAGACCACCGTGAAATAACAGCACGTGTGCTGTTGTGTTTCGGTGAGTGAGTAAGGGATGCCACAGTCCATTTCCCTATCCCCCTCCTAATCCCTTATCCTTAATCCTACTGCAGTCGGCAGCGCACTTGCAGCAGCTTTGGCGTTGCTTGTGTTGTGTGCGTTGTGACCGTCAGCATAAAAAAAGATGAATGCAGACTGAAGACGATCAAAAGTTAGCAACAAGCGCAAATCGAATATAAAAATTTAAGCATATTGACGTATATTACATAAGAACAATTTTTTTCCTGATCCTGAGTGGACTAAATTTCAGCCATACGCTGAATCTTAATTGCACGAGCAATTAAACTGAATCTCGGTAAATTAAAGAAAGAAAATTAACAAAATCTCGCTAAAATTAAGAAATTTAAAAAAATATATCTCTGTTTCATTAAAGAAACTTTGTCATTCCCCTCGTTAAAGCTTTCAGAAGTGTGTTTTATAATGTAGCAATGAAATATCATTTGAATAGAGATCTCTGTCATATAAATATTTTTCCAGTTGAAACAAGTATTCATACACAATAGACACTTAAAGCTAACTGCAGAGACAGTGATGAAATAAAACTGTGTCATTTTTCTGTGCAAACAACACAAAGGACGTCGCACCTCAGCGCAATGAATGCAACACAAAGACGCTTTGTGTTAACATTGGACTGAAGATTGATTGAAGATAATGGCACCGCAGCACACGTAGCTTCGGACGATATCTTTGTTTATGGCGCATGAATTAAGTAAGTGGCTAGGCGAACGGCTAATCCTTGGGATAGATCCTTGGTGCATTTGAAGATGCGATTTGAGGTATTTGAAGATATTTAAGAAATCATAGTTTAAAAGAGTGTAAATTTATAGCCGAAGAGAAAATATAAATTATTCCGAAAGAGTCCCTCTAAAGATTTCTAATTATTAGACATGAGGCTTCCGATACTACAATTTTTTTTTTCAAGATCCTATAAGTATACCATGTATTTCAGCTATAAAAAAGACAAAATATAAAATAGTATCTCAAAATTAACTTCCAGAAAACAACTGCAAATGAGATAAAGTCGAATCGCACACATGAAGTTTGCAAACTGAAAAGAGAATTGAATTGTAAAAATGTCACGTTTGCTTATGCATCTCTATGCGCTAACATTTTCTTCAAAAAGAGTCGTGAATTTATAAAAGTACAGGAAAAAAAATGACAACAAATATCTAAATATAAACAATATATCAATATAAAATATCAGGGAAATCATGTTTTATATCCATTGTGTTCTATGAGCTGAAGTCGGTGATTTTTTTCTCACATGGATTTCCTCGTTAGGGAATATGTCTCGCAGAAGAATCCCAAGTAATAGATCTTCCCATATTAGATTTAGTAACCTTTAGTCTTCTTACTGCGCCGACAGTTAGAGCGACGTCCTAAATTACCAATAACATTTAAATTGTAATTCTCACCTGTGCGATCTGATCGAACCGCCCAAACAGTTCGTTGAGGGTCTTCACGAGATCAGAAGCGCTGAGGCGTTCAGATAGGGGAGTAAAGTTGACGATGTCTGCATACAGTATGCTCACATTGTTATGTCTCTGGACGTGCATCTCATGAAAACGCGTTTGCTTTGAAGTGTCTGCACACGCGTCCGCCATCTTCAACATTATGGAACGTTTTACCTGAAACAATATAATGGAATGTATTAATGAAACAACGATGTAAATAACACATAACAAACGAGGGTTACTGGTCTGGGAATACCTGGTCACTTTCCGCAGATATAGCACAAAATGGGTAATTTTTGGTGATAGGTACCCATCAGGTGTGTATGATACGCAGAGTGAATATTCTGTCGAGTATATAGGAGAGAAACAGTAGGTTTCTAAGGGTTGTTCGATTATGTAATGTCCATAAAAAGATGTTATAACCTGGTCACGTTATGTCTGCACCTGGCGTCGATGACGTAATTTCGGCGCCAGCTGATACTGACCCATCATAATGACGCCGTGAGACCGAGGTGTACAAGGCAATCTAACCGTCGTCATAATATAAAGAGATTTTTTTTTAAAATGATTATTCACACGGCGGTCAAGGTCATTCAAAACCGCGATAGGTTCAATTCAACCTTATGTTATAAGGTTGAATATCGAATGTACAGTTTGACTCTATCAAAGTCGGTCAAAGACCGCGTTAGCGCGGTACTGATTATTCGATTTGCAACCTTATTAGTACCTCTATAAGGTTTAATAATGAATGTTCCGTTTGACTTTAGCAAAATCTGTCAAAAATCGCGATAACGCGGTACGCATCATTTGATATTTAACATTATATTTGTCAGAACTAAAGGATATAAGTCCCAAATAAAATTTGATTTATTATGGGAATAATAATTGATCTAAGTAATTTTTGTGTGGTTTGCAACTAATAAACAGTATTTTCTTTCTATATTTTGCACCATGTAACTTAAGTTGTTTTCGAAGGCCTTGAAAGGGTTTGTCATGCAAGTCTACTTGGCAAGCTTCCTAAATACGGTATCTCCTCCGGTCTTTGTAGCTGGATTTCTGATTTCCTGAATAAAATAAAACCACTGTACACAAAATCCTTAAAACGTTACGCCTGTGTGTAAACATTCAGCAATGTGCAGAGTGTCATAACTTTTGCTAACGCTTTTCGTTCAGGAGCCTTGTTAATAGATTTTATATATCATAAAAATGAGTCATATGAAACTCTAATTGTAAAACAACTTGGACGTAAATATTTTGTAAATTACAGTTGCTGATATTAGAAATTATCTATAAGTACCCACCTACTTCTACAAAACAATATATTACTAATTACTAGTGATATTATAAAGATAGAGTGATATTTGTAAGTTTGTTCATAATATGTGGTATGAAAACTCCAGAACCACAAGTTTTTTATTTCACAATTTGAAAGGTCCTAACTCCCTTATTTGAAAGCAAGCGAAAGATGTTTGCAAGTTCACAGAGTTATTTGCGTGAATCATGTCATTGTGAATCATTTTAATAATTCTCAATATTCTCGAGATTCTCCGTAAAGACTTCCTTACTCATTTTTACTACTTCCTTACTCACAATTGACCTAAATTAAAGTAATATTATAGTTAGATTGTACATAAGATACATTTTTCGGTAATAATTTAATTTTTAACCTGGTTAGATTTCATTCACACCGACAGAGAATATAATATTGCGCACATTGCATTATGAAGTTAAGGCGACGCCAGCCCCTAATGATAAAAAAATCACTTATTTGTAACCGTTTTCCTTTTCAATTATCATAATAATTATAATTTAAAAAATACTCATATCATCTACAGGATATATGAAAGGGGATCGTCATAATTATTTTTTAAATTATATTTAATTATATATATAACTAGCGACCCGCCCCCGGCTTCGCCCGGCGTGCAATTTTTATATATAAGAACACTCCCCGTTTATCCCTCTTTCCATTAGTCAAAACCGAATTAAAATCGGTCTACCCGTTCACGCGTGATGCCGTGACTAAGGGAAATGGGGATTCATTTTTATATATAAGAACTGGCCTCTTTGAAGGTTGAACTAGTAAAGGACAGTGCTTAATATTATGTACAAATATTTAATTTTTAAGTTTTTTTTTATTATTATTTTTATTTTTATTTATTTAGGTACTTATTTTGTATTATCGCTTTTCCTTTTATTATTGGATTGGATCTTTATGTTATTATTATTTTAGTGTTTTATATTGTTTATTACTGTCACTTTTATTTTGTTAAGTTGTGTTTGCATCGTGAAAGGCACAATCATTGTAGAGTTTTCTTCTAAATTACTAATATTATTTTTTTATGTTAGATTGTGTGCTGTTTTGCAAACCAAATAAAGAAAAAAAAATATAAATTACTAATTTGCGGTCTAATATCGATGTTGTAACCGTGCAATCAATATTTTAAATAGCTAACTCTTAAGATAAATTTTAAGACCCACTTTCTGAAGTCTCATCAAAAGAAAAATTTGAATTATACTTTATTTAATTTTTAAATAGATATTTCCGAGATTTGCAAGCAGCGACTCCCCTTCAGCAGTCCCGTCAATTCAGTGCGGGACGAGTTTTGCGGCTGGAGTCGCCTTAACGTACATTGTTTAACCTACAGCAATAAACCGTTTTCTTGTCTCCGCTGAACCCTCGTGGATTCGGATAAATTTAGAGGGTGTAATTACAGCCACTGAATTCCTAACACATTCCTTAGATTTTTAACGAATTCGATGGATTCTTTTACTTATTCACTTCCTCCTTTTCTCTACTTTTTCTTTTCTTCGCAAAATAACATCCCTCACAGTCCTAGGAATTCCGACATTACCTTGCAACTAGATTTCCAAGTGATTTCCAATTATTTTCCGTTCAGCAGCGGTTTCAGAGCCTGACACATGGACGCAAAATTGCCTGTCCGTGCGTATTCTATAAGATGTACTTCGGAGAGTGTGGTCGAGAGCTTTCCCTTCCCCTCGGACATGCAGACGTACAGCTGGTTACCATCCTCACCTTGTCGAAATCCCTCTAATTCGGACCAAGCGTTTTAAAACATCTGTTATAATGCGCATTGGAACTCCCTGCCGGCGTCTGTATTTCCGAGCTCATACAACCCAAATATTTTCAAGGTTCGAGTGAATTGGCATCTTCTGGATGAGATCGCGTCATCGTCGGCCTCATTTTTCCTACATGGATAGATGATGGTCAAGAGCAAACCCATCTTTAATTTAAAAAAAAGAGAAAAAAAGTTTAAATGAAATTTATTTTTTCGCGCGATCATTCATGTTATTATTCACTTCCTGTGTACTTACCTATTTAAAACGTTCTAAACAGGTAAGTAAGTAACCACGTGAGTGGTCACATCAATCGTCGTTAACATACATTACAGAAAAGATTAGATAAATGATAATCGTATCGGTAAAACAATGTTAGTGGGATAATAATGTTTGTTTACTATAATATGACCGGGTTTAAATGTGGAACTAAAAGATTACTAAAAAAAATCTAAGTACACCTACTCTAAATCTTATTGTTTATTTTTTTTATTTTTTTTTTTTTTGTTTGCGCCTATAAATTTAGTTGATGATCTTTATGAAAAAGCATTTAGCAATTTACATCCGAAAACAACGCATGCAAGAGATTCCATGGCAAAAGATAAGTTAATCAGTATTATACTCAAAGATTTGAATTTTAAAATCAAAGCTGAAGTTTCTCTGTTTAGTTGAACGCGTTAATCTCTGAAACTACCAATCGAATTTTAATTACTTTTTTTACATTTGATAGACCAATTCTTGATGAAGGTTATAAGCTATTTGTCCACAGGCTATGACGCTCAGAGGGCCGTCTTTGATGGTTGTGGACACTTCAGAATCTATTATTATTATCTATACTATCTATTACTATCTATTATTTTATTAAAATAGGTGAAATGAATATAAAATTCAAATTTTATATTAATTTATATTAATTTTTAGATTTATTCAACCGTTATTTTTATTTCTTTATATTTACATTAAATGAATAAGCCTAATTATTTCATAATCCAAAAATAATTTTCAGTATTCACTATTGAATCTATATGTTAATATATAAAGCTCAAGAGTTTGTTTGTTTGTTTGAACTACTGGTTTGAACTACTGCATTTCAATTTGAAGAAGGAGGCGTTCCTCAGTGCATTTAGGCGGGAAATAGGGGTCCTATCGATGACGGGGCCCTGGCCCAGAGCCCAGTGGAAAAGAGGGGCCTGCTTAGGAGCCGAGACGGATGAAACCGCGGCACACAGCTGGTATGTTAAAAAATTATGACTTTATTATTGGCATTTCAGTGGTATTGCATATTGAAACATCCATATCATTCTGTAAAGTGTACTATTAGACAGAGCAGTGTAAGCTCCAGGATACAGAGTAGGTAATGTAAGCATAACAACTACATATTTGGCTATAGACAAATTTTTCAGTGTGCTTTTAATATTCCAAGCATTGAATGTACGTAATTATGAAAATCATCTCACTCAAGGGTTAAGATTCTTCACAAACAGCTGACGGTCCACTTGATAGTAGGTGGCTATTGCCGCCTATTGACAGAAGCAATGCCATAGGTGTTGCAAGTTCTAGCCGACCTTGACAGGACAAAAAAAAATGGATAAGAAGCGATAAGAGAAATGAGCATTGGCATCCCTTATGATTGGAAACACAAGAGCACATGTGCTGTTTATAGCACAATAAAGAAAATAAGCTCAATAAAGAATTTGAATTTGAATAGCTGCGAAAGTTTTAATTCACTGTATTACAAACTTCTTACTAAATGCTTCTAAATAACTTACTTTATAATTATCGATACAAATTGTTCTTTTTTATCCGGAATGATAACCAAATTATCTTCGCTATTTACTTTAGAAAAGATAAGTTGCGTAGATTTTCCAAGAGTTTTTTTTTTATCAAGATCGATAGCTGTGATATGTGAATAGGTTTCAAATTCTTTTAGAAGCGACGCAATCCATCATTACAAAAGGGTTTAGTTCTTTATGTGATTTCATTGTTTCAGGATGATCGCGTGTTGGAATTGCTGCTAGTGAACGAAGGATTTATTTTTTAATCTGTATGTAGTACTTAATCGCATTATCGAGATTCTCTTGAATTGGTTTTAATGTTAACATTTTAAGATCGAACATCTGTCGCAATTCTGCTCATATTATTCAGCGCAATAATTAGTGTCATCTATCGGTAAAAGAATGTTGGAAATTAGTTTTTTTTTTTTATGTTAAGGTCGACAGTCAGGCTGACGGTCCACTTGATGGTAGGTGGCTACCGTCCCCTATAACACAAGCAACGACGCCACAGCTGCTGCAAGTGCGCTGCCGACTACAGCAGAATTAAGGATTAAGAGGGGATAAGGAAATGGGCTCTGGCATCCCTTACTCACTCACCGAAACACAACAGCACACGTACTGTTATTTCACGGTGGTCTTCTGTAAGAGGGTGGTTACTGCCGCCAGACGGGCTGCCCAAAATGACTGCGAAACGCAGTGTGCCCTACCACTACTTTTCAAAATTTGCCCAATTTTATCCTTAGCGTATCAACGACTAGGACAAAATTTGCATTCAAAGTGATGATAATTTAATTTGAAACAAAACCATGCAAAATTAAATGTGCAAAATTAATTAAATTAAAATGTGGCCGCCCCTAGGTTAAAGGATAAGGGATAAGGATATGCTCATTCAACGAAACACAACAAAATACCTTCTTTAATTACATGGCGGTCTTCTTTAAAGGGCAATATTATGACAAAAACATTTTATGAGTACAGAAAAGTGTCTGCACTCATATAAATATTTTGGGATAGGAAGATGGTCCATTTTCCTAACCAATCCCTTATCCTTAATCCTATTGTAGTCGGCAGCGTACTTGCAGCATCTGTGGCGTTGCTTGTGTTATAGGTAGGCGACGGTAGCCACCTACCATCAAGTGGACCGTCAGCCGGCCTGTCGATCTTAACATAAAAAAAATTATGACATAGCAAACTCTTTTCGCCTGGCGGCCATAACTATCCTTTTATAGAAGACGTATCCTGAAAAAATGCACTTACCCGTATGCTGTTGTGTTTTGATGTCTTTAGAACTGGTGCTTATAACACGAGTTGTTATTCCATGGTGGTCTTCTGTAAGGCAACGATTACTGTCGTCAAATCGGCCACTTTACTCTACCACCATAAAATTGGATCCCAAAGTTGCTGTGCATCGATTTCTCTCTTGAAAAAGTAAATAAAAACGTCGAGATAAAATAAAAAGTCAGGGCTCCCCGTTCGCGTGACTCATACCATCTCATACGTACGAGTATCACGTCTAGCCTCAAGCCTCACATGTATGTATGTCAAACACAAAGCAAGTAGCAACAGTCAACACAGTCATACGCTTTCGCATTGTCGACGCGAGCGCAACTGTTTTTGTGCGGCACCGGTCATACGAGATTCCCTTGTGAGAGACGCCGCAACAGAAAAGGATTTAATGAGTGTAAAAGTTTGTTGTGATTCTTGTGCTGTGTAAAAATTGAAACTATTGACAAAATGTTTCCAAGAATACAAGGATTGGTAAGCTTTGTGAATAATTTTCTTAATAAAAATAAGAATTAATTTGGACATGCTTTTAAAAAAATGCCTGATTTTTTTCATGAATTTTTATTAATGGCGTTTACTTGAAATGTAATTAATGAATATCCACTTAATACATATTTATATAATAAGTAAAAATGTATAGTTGTTATTTAAGTTACATAAGAAACAAGATCTAGGTAAGTCGACTGACTGGTTTGTAAACCTAATGAGATAGGTACGCTTAAAAGACTACAATCATAGAAAACTAAGGCTCTACTAGGATAGTTTTGATAATGTAAGGTAAAGGGCCCCTGGTTCGTGCTAGTACGTTATTTCGTTAGTTTTGTTTGTGGCGCAAAAAATAAGCAATTTAAACATTATTTATTTAAATTATTGATTAGTACCAAATCTCTATCACTTAAACTGTCTAAAAAATCAAGTACCAACATTTTGGCGACTAAACTGAGAACAATACGACGCTTGAAACTCTCAATCGGCGACTAACAACTGTGCGGCGTGCGTATATACCTACCTTGTCACCATAAGGTTAGCGCTCTTATTTTTTAAGCTTACGGACAGGCAAAGGTAAGAGCATTTGACTAGAACTTTTAATTGTGTTTTTTTGTGTTCCTTAACAATCGATTAGACTTTGAAAAAAGTTATAGCAAACATAGAATTCCTTTAAAATTGCAATAAATCGACTCACGAAACAGCGGTCAATTTATTTTTCGTGTGTCCCTTAGTTCGTGTCACTACCGAATCAGAGATATTATGGATACATTTTTGTTGCTTGTGCATTTATATAATAATTAAGATAATTTAAACGTAAATTAAAAAAAAAAAATGTATTTAATTAAGTTTCTTATGAGCTAAATTCGGTATATGTTTTATTTACTAGAATTCTTATAATACGGGTTTGAAGTTGACCTGAATTTACATTTTTAAGGTAAATTCGCATAGCTACTACTGGCATGATTTTGTTTTTTATTCTGTTTATTTTATTTATTATTATATATTTTTAATTATAAATCGGATAAATAATATTTAAATTACATAATTTAAAAAAGATCTACAAATTTGAGTGCGAGAATTTCCAAAAATCAATAACACGAAACAAGGAACTCGATTCTGTTACTTTTCCTCAAGTTCGTGACATCGATACACTCATTTCTCTGTGTTTATTAAGTGGGTATGTATCTTTTTTACTAGAAAACAAAGAAAAAAATCAATAAGTCATCGATTCCAATCGATGGATTACCAGCAACGCTTATGTTTTGTCTATAAAAGAGTTTTTTTTTAATGATTATTCTTCAAAGTTCAATCATTTAAATTTATTTAAGTTTATTTGAAATCATTTAAATATTTAAGTATTTAGATTTATTAAAATTCATTTAAGTTTATTTTTATTACTAAGTTCATAATTTTGTTTCTTAATCAAGCAAAGAGATAGCAGTAATGTAATATATATATATATACATTACTGTAATGTATGTACCTACATACCTAATATTAATGTGTATACTTTAGCAAACCAAAGGTTTAAACGAAAAACACATTGAGTTTTGTTTTAACTTTTAATTTGTAAGTAATTTATTTATTGGTATTAAGCTGAATCTCACGCTCACACCTTTTTTATTTAAAAAAAGTCTATCCTGTTTTTAACTATTAAACCCTTTAAATATTTATGTTTTTTATTAATAAATTATCATTACTGACTGTAAAAAATCTTTATCACGAAACAGGGGCCACGAGTTCACGAACTTGGAAGCAGAGCCAAATTTTATCACGAAATAGGGTTCAAACAAGAGGCTCACAAATAAATTAATATAAAAAACAATTCATATTAAAACTATATAATTCTAGGGTGAAATTACCGGCAAAGTACCAACATTCATCACACAAAACTTTCAAACTGGTATCATGTTTAGTAATATATTTAAAAAATCTTAAAATCTTAAGAGCCTTAACATGCCGAAATAGGGGACATTTACCTTATCCGAAGGAATACTGAATATAGGTGTATCAATCACTCCAGAAATTATATATTTTTTGTATCTTTTATACTTCTTTCTTTATACAAATTATGTAATACGTAACAAAAATGCACAGATAAGTACTACTACAAAATTTTGAACTTTTATGTATAAATCTATATAGCATTACAATACAAGGTAATTCACTTTTTCCTCGAAGACAGTCGCGTTATTTTATGAATCTATTGCGTTATGACGCCATTGCAAAGGAAAATCTATATAGGTACTTACTTATAATAAAATCGCAAACGAGGCGTGTCTGTAAATTAAAGATTTTTTTAAATTTTTGTCTGTTTGTCTGTGCGTTTGTGCACGCTAATCTCTGAAACGGCTTTACCGATTTGAATGCGGTATTCACTGATGTATTGTAGCAAGCTTCTCGTAATATTTAGTGTTTATTTCATTCCAATCGGTTTACAAACAAAAAAGTTACATGCTATACCTAATACCACGCGTCTCAGCTAGTATTAAATAATTATAGTGATAAATCGATAACATTTTAAGGAAAGTATTACAGAATTATATATTCTTTTTTTTCTAAAGAAAGTCTATAATTAGAATAAAGTAACAAGCACTAGAAGAAAAATTATAACCCATTATGCCGCGGAGGATAAAACTTCTATATGAGAGCATTTAGAAGTCCTATCCTCCGCGGCAGAGCATAGAATAGATAAAGGGGGATAACATTTTTATTTCAAAAGCCTTTTAATTGTTCTTGCCCTAGTGGAACGCCTGTTTAATTAAATTTTATGCTAATATTAAATTAAATTAAATATAAATAAAACATTACAAGTTTCATCTTCAATTTATTACAAGATTTATTTATAAAGTTAAAATACTTAATATACGTAATATGTTGTAAAAAATCTTACTTAATGTATAATGTTATTAATAAATGTAAATAGAAACGAAGGAAATAGAACTCCTACGAAGTAAAAAGTGTACTTAAGTGTTTTTTTTTTTTTAATTGCAAATCAATTCATGCGGATACACAGTTTAGGCAAAAACTGGTTAATGTTAATGGAGTTAAAAAGGTAGGAGTTGTGTTAAGGCTCCCACAAAACATTGCAATTTAGCAAGCTATAGGTAATAATATCGACTTATAGAAATGTACTAAGAAAATTGGGTTATATGTTCGCAGTACGATATCGAGAGATAAGTTTGGTTATTTGTAAAAGAAATGGGAGACATTGTTGGTACCAATTGTCCTAAATAGATAATAAATCATTGTAGAAATTAAAAAATAAAATTTTTCTACTTTCTTTAGTAAATGTCACATATATTTTTTTTATATATCTAGTCATCGACTATTATATAGCTACCACCGGACAAGAATTCACGTAATAAGCATAAATTACCTCTAAGGACAATTTCATTCATCTATTTCCCTAGGCTAAGAATTCATATCTTTTTTTTTGCATATATTTTGCAATCAAATAAACTTGTCCGTAAGTTACATGAATGTGTACATTGACAATCAATTGACCTATTTTTTTATTTTTTATTTTCGTTTATTGTAGAAGAACAATATTAGTATTGCTTCATAGTCTTTCGCTGTTGGCTATGTTAGCCATGTTAATCATCATTTTTTTTTAATTTTTCGCTATTTTAGTAAAATCAAAATAATATCGAAAAATAAAAGCTGTTCCGAGAAGGTTTTTTTCACCTATCTGCAATATGGGCTTCTTAAAGCAATCAGTAATCAAATTTCTGTTCACTGATCTACCGGAGAGTTGCTTTAGCCATCAAGGGGAACCGTCAGCCTGCCTGCCACTCTTTATAATATAAAAAAAAATCAGTATAGTTATATTGATATAATTTATTCTTTCGAAAATTTGACACAAATTGATATATTGTAGATACAAATTTGTACTAATTTAGAGTATAAACTGCTGTAGTCTACATAGAATAAAAACGGGACAAGTGCGAGTTGAACTCGCGTGAAGAGGGTTCCGTACGATATTACCTATGCGCACAATATTGAGTGATTTACCATGTTATTTTAATATCATGGACTTCTTGTAGGTTTTCCTATAATCTATAAGTAGAAAACTAATTTCTGTATTTTTTTCAAAATTCTAGGTTCAGTAGTTTCGGAGACAAGGGGAGGGGGGGGAATGGTCGGACAGGCGGACACACGTGTGATCCCATAAGGGTTCCGTTTTTTTATTCGGACGTACGGAACCCTAAAAAAGAATGTCTAATAGAGCGACATTTTTCTTATTAACTTTCTGGTATAGTCTAATTAAGAATGTATCACAAAACAAATATTATTACACGTATCAAAAATAATGACCTAATTTCAAAGATTATAAACCGATGAGTCGCCACCTTTATATGTAATATCATCACGTTTGTCTCGATTTCTCCTCGCTCGCGTATGCGTGCTCTGAATACCATTACTTTAATCACTAAGCTGTAATAATAATGTCCTCATTATTATAACTTCGGCTCCTGTAAAGACTTATATCTATATCTGTACAAAATAAAGTCCCTGTCCGACTCTGTCTGATTCTCCGCCAACTTCTAAACCACTCAAAGGTTTATGTAGCGCAAAATCACGCCGCGCGGGTCCCGATGCTGTCCCAAGTATATATAATCTCTAACTACCGACTGCAATATTTTCGTGTTCCGGCACGAAAATAAATAATAGCTTACTCCTGTAACACTACCATAGCGAATATGAACCGGACCGATAAAAATTGCATCGGTTCTAAACAGTTTATGATATGATTTTCACTAACAGAAGAAAGAAGGGTTTGTACCTAATTAGCAGGAAAAATTTCATCCGCCCGAAGTCGGAGCGGATCGATAGTACGAGTATCTATGATATTACAAGTCATATTGCTACTAGCGTTGACTTGAATGCTATTATCATTAAAATGTTTAACCGCAGCCAAAGCGCCACCTCCAGGTCCAATTATCAATTTAAACAATTTGCGGTAAGGTCTACTCGATGAGACATAAGTCTCTTCAGAAGTCCTCGCAATATCTTTGAAGTTTTCCAGTTGTTTTTTCTCGACTTTTGCGATAACTTTTCGTAGTAAAGTAAATCAAACATTGTTTCTAATCCTTATATAACTTTGATATAAGTATTTGAACTTCGAAAGAAAAGTGATCTATGTTCTCGCGTGACTAATTGACTTTGTTACAAAAATAAAAGCACTTTTACCACACGCATAGGTAACCATTGTGACTATTTATAAGAACTCGTGGCGTAAGATTAAATTTTTGGCATAAAATTAAATACTAACAATGGAAATGACTTATATAACGGTATTAGCTTTAGAAAGAAAGAAAAGAAAGAAACCATCTTTTATTCCTCTAATACAATAATGTGAACAACACAAACAATATGCAACAATACAACAAACAACAAAATAATAATTACAAGCAAACAAATATGTAGACAATTAACGAGAGGAAAAGGAACCCTGGCTCAGTATACATACAGTTGTGGTGCAGACCACAACACTGATATTCTGCCAGGGACCAGATATTCAAAAAGAAAAAGACATTTCAGAACACGATTGTACAATCAATGGCTGAGATTATAGCAATTTTCTTAAAATTACTGAAGGATTACACCAGCTAGTTATCTATATGGCAAATTCACTGTACATAAACATGCAATAGCACACGATAATGTACAAGAAATGGACCGGCTGCCCCTATAAACTGTCTCCACCCGTCCCCGTGAATCAAAGACCTAAGCGTTTCTCTGCAGATCCATTAGTGATGAGCGAAGTCGTTTCATAGAACATCCAAGAGATGTAAGATCGCGTAGCGGGGGCGGAAGATTATTCCAACATTTCGAAACAGTATAAGACGAAGGAACATAACCCATTAACAAAATCTATATTTGTTCTCATCGTCATTATCACCAACTCAAACTTTTATCGCTTTTTCCATTAGTGAAAACCTTATGTTTGAGGAACAATTCATTGACAATATTAATCCGATTCCATTTGCCAGGGAAATCATATTTCAATTAATTTACGATTAATTTTATAGAGTTTAAAATTTGTATATTGGTTTCTTTTATAAATGCGTAGAATAAAGAGATTAATAAAAAGAACATAGCTTTATGGATGCAACATTTTTTTTATTGGTCTTTTCAGAGTTAGAATTGCTAATGTGAACTCTCGATAATAATTTTATAAAATATTTTGAAAAAATACAAAAAACTAAAATAAAAACCTAAAACACTCCTTTTATTTCGAATAACACAGTTTTTTCTGTATTAATCAATTTCTTAATATACAAATCGGCATAATATAACACAGAGAGTCATTGCAAACACTATTTTTAACAATAAAAATATTATGTAGTTAATGAGTAAAACCTGTTTAAAGGACGAAAAAACTTGAAAAATTGAATCAACTAATGCAAATCCCACTATTAACAAAAAACTTAACAGAGCTTACCTGCTTATTTATAGCACTGCACTTTATGTGGGACTTTATTACGTTCTCTCAATTCTTAGCTTATATTTAAAAAATCTAATTAGCCTCCGTATTAAGTTTTCTTATATTATCCCACTATCGGGCAAAGGCCAGTATTTTTAGCTGAGGAAGCATCTGCTATCATAGTTCACAACTCTAACCGTCTGCATTGTTAGTCTTCTATATCTACTAATATTATAAAGAGAAAAGATTTGTATGTATATATTTTTGTATGATTGTAATGAATAAACTCAAAAACTACTTGATCGATTTTAAAAATTCTTCCACCTATAGAAAGCTACATTATCACCGAGCAACCGGCTACTCACCCTCCCTCCATCTCCCCATTTACCCCTCTCCATACAAATTAAATATTTGTAATGAATAAATTCAAAAACTACTGGATCGATTTTAAAAATTCTTTCACCTATAGAAAGCCACATTATCACCGAGCAACCGGCTACTCACCCTCCCCCCATTTCCCCCTTTACCCCTCTCCATACAAATTAAATATTTGTAATGAATAAATTCAAAAACTACTGGATCGATTTTAAAAATTCTTTCACCTATAGAAAGCTAAATTATCAGCGAGTGACATAGGCTACTCACCCTCCCCCCATCTCCCCATTTACCCCTCTCCATACAAATTAAATGTTTGTAATGAATAAATTCAAAAACTACTGGATCGATTTTAAAAATTCTTTCACCTATAGAAAGCTAAATTATCAGCGAGTGACATAGGCTACTCACCCTCCCCCCATCTCCCCATTTACCCCTCTCCATACAAATTAAATGTTTGTAATGAATAAATTCAAAAACTACTGGATCGATTTTAAAAATTCTTTCACCTATAGAAAGCTAAATTATCAGCGAGTGACATAGGCTACTCACCCTCCCCCCATCTCCCCATTTACCCCTCTCCATAGAAATTAAATATTTGTAATGAATAAATTCAAAAACTACTGGATCGATTTTAAAAATTCTTTCACCTATAGAAAGCTAAATTATCAGCGAGTGACATAGGCTACTCACCCTCCCCCCATCTCCCCATTTACCCCTCTCCATACAAATTAAATATCTGTAATGAATAAATTCAAAAACTACTGGATCGATTTTAAAAATTCTTTCACCTATAGAAAGCTAAATTATCAGCGAGTGACATAGGCTACTCACCCTTCCCCATTCTTCCTCCCTTTACTCCACCCCCTCCATACAAATATTTCCACGAATAATATTTTGTAAAGAGACACGGACGAAGTCACATGCAACAGCTAGTATAGAAAATGTAGACTTCCACACAAAATACTGAAAAGACTCTTCGATCACAAGTACTACAGGGATCTCCGATTGATTCTCCGAATGGTGTAAATTAGCAGAAACTTCACGAAACGGCGCCATATACTCTTATAATAGAGTTGCCAACCACAATTTCAAAAAACTAGGATTTGCAGTTGAAAAACCCGAACAATGTGTTTTAAAAACAGGACGCAGTAGGTAAAAAAATAGACTAAAATTGGTTAAATGAAACTCAAGTAATAATAACAGTCATATTTTTCATTAAAAGAATTTGAATAAATTTAAATGAGTTGAAAACGTGTTATTATAATATACCTATAAAATAAACGCTTTAGTTTGTAACAAACTCTTTAAAATACATGACCCTTCTCAGGGCGCTTTAAAAACCCAGGACGTCGCTTAAAAATATCGAGGACTTCCCAGGAGATTATAAAAACCAGGACATGTCCTGATAAAACAGGACGGTTGGCAACTCTATCGTATCTATCGTATCTGCCTAGGCACATCACGAACTGCCGAATTATACGATCGGCCGCCGACATATCAATGCCATAATTATTAATTGAATTATTATTCAAATCAGATCAGTAGTGACAGTTACAGAAGACCACCGTGTTTCGGCGAGTAAGGGATGCCAGAGTCCATTTACCTACCTTCCTAATTCCTTATCCTGAGTAAGACCACGTAAGACTCAGGTCAGTGACGCACTTGTAGCATTTATATCGTTACTTATCTTAATACGCAATAGTGCCTTCAAATGGACCGTAGGCCATTCCGCAACCTTCACATTAAAAAAAGTTCGCGGACTTTTTTTGCAATATTTTCCTTCTAATCCACAAATGAAAGTAAAAAGAGTCCTTGATCAAAATTCGACTCTGTATCTACTGGTGTGGAAGTTGAAATTACATTCAAATGGTTTATCAATGCCATAGTCATTTTTTTATTATTATTTTGACTATGTAAGACAACTAAGAAACAGAGAAATCTAGTCTATCTGCTATTGCGTAATATACCTACATATTAACAATCTGAAGGTCTCAATAGCCTGACCGGTTTCCTACGTGACTTTTCTCGTGTTTGCGTCACGATTGTGTCCTCGTTTCACAAAGTGGTCGGTGGACAACATTATAGTCTGCACCTATATATGAACCGAACACTATCAAACCGTTCAACCTTGTCAGTTTTTAGAGATTTCTCTTAAAATTAAAGCAGTTATTTCAGATATAATAGGTTGGGAAAAATGTTTCTTCGCGTTTTATATGAAAATTCAAGACTTTTTTTTTTCAAAGTTTATTTACATTAAGTAATTACAGTATATAATAAATACTGTAATTACTTAATGTAAATAAATGTAAACTAATGTAATAAAATGGCACATATTATGTGCCATTTTATTTGATGACTTTATCTTGGAGGTAGTGACATGATCCCATTGCTGTGGAAATTTTGGTACTTCTGATAAAAAAACCACAGTTAGTTTTGGCAGTCCTCTCTTGATGTTAACTTGACACTCCCTAAAGAATTCTGAAGAGACCGAAACAGGTGGAAATCTGAAGGTCAAGGCTATATGGCGGATCCATTAACACCTCCCAGCCAAACTCTCTTAATTTTTACTGAACGGCTAAATATGTGTTTTTTTTTTCTCGGCTTGCGTTGCATTTTTTCCTTTTTTGGAATAACACTTTAAAACGTAACGAATTTCTTCATTAGATTCACTCATTTTGACAGAAAGAAAAACATTTGACTAATTGGATGAAACAACATGAAAAATAGCTGGAAACAACATTTTACTAAATTTTTTCTCTTTTGAAATGTCATCAAAGCCAGCCATATACAAATAGTACAGCCAAAGAGATTTTATTACAAATTTATACTTACTTTGTGCAAAAAGACTTTTTCCCCGACCTAATATAATCTCTATATATAAAAATGGGGATTCCATTTCCCTTGGTCACGGCATCACGCGTGAACGGGTAGACCGATTTTAATTCGGTTTTCACTAATGGAAAGAGGGATAAAGGAGGAATGTTTTAGTATATAAAAATTGCACCACGGGCGAAGCCGGGGGCGGGCCGCTAGTGCTTCATAATTATAATGTAAACAAGATTCTGTGAATATTCATCAATTGTAACGTTTAATTTCGTAATAATCTGTACTAAAGTATCAATAACGAATCGACCATGAAAATTAATTTCAGTGATATGTATTCAAATTGTTCACTGGTGAATAGTGAGTCTGTAGAACCAAATACGTCGTGGCCTCTGTCGGCCTTTCACCTTGGGATTTCTAACACCCCAAACTAACATTTTGCTTGCTGTACGAAGATCGAATCTATATTAAAACAATAAAGCTGGCTTTTATTTCAGTTTATAATAATAATTATATATTTTGTTTTAATCTACAATCCCTGGAACTACCGGTCAGATCGCATACGAAATAATAGAAGGGGCGGACGATAGGTCGCCAGACGAGAACCCCCACCAGACGAGAGAGAGAGTTCTCATTATGGAAGAGCCGAAATGTGCTAGCCTATGTCGACAGGTCGGATTATGACCAGAGAATTCGCTTATAATTCGCTAAACATAAATTAAATTGCATATTATTACTTTCTGTAGAAAAATCGCGATTTTATTGCAGACGAAGTTAGGAAAGTAAGAAGCAACGTCAAAGCTGCTGCAAGTGCGCTGCCGACTACAGTAGCATTGGATAAGGGCTCTGGCATCCCTTACTCACTCACCGAAACACAATAGCACGTATATGCACGGTGTTATTTCACGGTGGTATTCTGTAAGGTGGTGGTTACTGCCGCCAAGCGGGCTGCCCAAATGACTGCGAAACGCAGAGACATATTATTTTACAATGGGTGAGGCCACGTGCAAAAGCTAGTTACAAAGACAGAGTGTTCATGTTTGACCAAATCGATATCACCCAAATAAGAATCCAATTATGAACAGTAAAAAAAGTGTCGTGCATTTTTAATGTGCCTTCAATTGGGTTAGCGGTTACTACTTCACGGTTTGTGCCCCCAACCACCACGCTGTTTTAATTTATAAACGACTAGCGGCCCGCCCCCGGCTTCGCCAGTGGTGCAATTTTTATATACTAAAACATTCCCCGTTTATCTCTCTTTCCATTAGTGAAAACCGAATTAAAATCGGTCTACCCGTTCACGCGTGATGCCGTGACCAAGGGAAATGGGGATTCATTTTTATATATAGAGATTAAATGAATGTAATGTAAAATTTTAAATAGATATTTTACAATTTGAACACCTCTCCCCAAAATTACGTTCATTTATTTGTTAGTTTCATTTATTTTTATACAAAGTGATTTTATACATAGTCTTAATAAAATTGGATTAAATTTTTGATTCACTTTTTCACCTTAAGCGCATTCAAATAATTGAGTTAGTTAAGTAATGCGAGTGACTTTATCAGAAAATTTTATATTAAAATCCTTTAGAGTTTCAGTCTTCTTATATTTTTTTTTTAATTTTAAGCTTTAAAAACTTCAAAGTCGATCTTTAAGGTCGGGTTGTTATTGGTATCATCGCTTGATATAAAAGAAAAAGGATAAATGAGAATACGAGAAAAGCACTAGTATCCCTAACTAACTAAACATATCATTTTATTTCTGTTATTTAACTACAGTTTTATCATCATCAAATGAACCATTAACACTAAGCCTGTTTTATGCCATTTATTTATAAATAATTTACGAATACATATTTTTTTAAAATGCATAATGAGATACGATAGAAATTCAATACAAAATTTTACAAGAAACAATAACGTTGATTCAATTAAAATAGTGAGTAAAATTTCACATTGAAAATCGAATTAATTCCACAGAACAATAGCGAGTTCATACGAAACTAATTAATACTGTCTCATTTATTATACATTTGTGATTGTTTCCTTGTTCAATTAATTGAATGTGTATATACTTATATATGTACTGAAATTTATCCATACTAATATTATAAATGTGAAAGTAACACTGTCTGTCTGTCTGTTACCTTTTCAAGCCTAAACCGCTGAACCGATCATCGTGAAATTTTGCATACACGTTGTCAGGGATGCAGGAAAGGATATAGAGTGTCTTTCATCCAGAAAAAAGTACTGTTCCCTCTAGGGATCATCTAACGCCTGGTAAAGCTATAATTGCAATAAAGATGTTATATTGCTCATATATTTAGTCAGGCGTTATGTCGTGATGTCTTTGTTAATACAGCTGTGATTGCATACGAAAACGAGAGCGCGCTTGCTTATCTCGTAAGGTGGTATGCGACAAAACGATTTTTTATTAAAAAAACTAATGATAATGATGATAAAAACTGTAAAATTAAAGTGTATGTTTAAACTAATGTACACAGAAAATTTGGAGGTATAAATTGGTCCCGTTTTGCCTGTAAAATGTAAATCTGTGTTTTAAAAGTGGTTTGTTTAAAAAAAAATTCTCTGTTACAAAAGTTTACCAATCGTGTATTCCAACTGACAAAATGAAGTCAGCAACATGAAACAGATTACCAAACATCACTTTCATATATTTTGTCATTGCTGAGAAAAATCTAAATCCTTGCCACCAAAATTTCCAATTCGTCGCCTTATATTTAAAATAATATCAATTAATTGCGAATATTTGCAAGTACAAGAATATAAAAGTTTTTTTTTTTTTTAAGATTAATTAATGTGGAATAGATTATCTCTGCTATGCCAAAGGATTAACAGGTCTCAAATAACACAAAGTGGGTGCAAAATACAAAGCCACAAGTTCCACCTGCCCTTCCTCCCACAGGAAGTTTATAATTGCGTGTTGTATCCGCTTGACTAAACTAGTTCTACCGCAGGTTTTGTACGGCTTCAGACTTGTCATTACTTTAGCGTAGGTATAAAAAGCGAACCGATAGGGTTTCTGAGAACCGAACGGGAATCGTCTTTTTGTTCACACATAAGTAGGCATTGCATGACATTTTAAAAGTTCAATAATATGAAAATGTGCTTATTAAGTTATTGATTAACTTAGTAAGCTTCTCTATAATTCTCTATAAAACGACATCTATTTATTTTAAACAAGACTTTGTTTTATTTGTTTTTTTTTAATCACATCATTTAGATCTTAATAATAACCGTTATGACTGTTATCATCGATAAAATATTACTTAAAATTATAATATTTTATCGTTTTATATACTTAAAAGTATAATGATAAGATATGATAATTCAAACGCTTTAAAATTGTGTAGAAATGTGTCACGTATGAAATTTTATATCTATTCTATAGTTTTTTTAACTTTAAGATTGGCAGACAGGCTGACGGTCCACTTGATGGTAGGTGGCTACCGTCGCCTATAACACAAGCAACGCCAAAGCTGCTGCAAGTGCGCTGCCGACTACAGCAGGAAGAATAAGAATAAAAGAATAAAGATAAGGGATTAGGAGTATAATAAAATAGTAAACGTGCCGTGACTGTACATTAAATATTTTAAAAAAAGCATGTACACGTTGTACTTATGTTATCGAGGTCAAAAAAATAGTTTTTTTGTCTGCTTGTTTGTCTGTGCACGCTAATCTCAGAAACGGCTTAACCGATTTGAATGCGGTTTCCACTTATGTATTGTAGCAAACTTCTCGTAACATTTAGTGTTTGTTTTATTCCAATCGGTTTACAAATAAAAAAGTTACACGCTAAACCGTATACCACGGGTACGAAGTTGCGGGCTCAGCTAGTTTTAGTATTATATCCTAGTGCTAAGACTATAAGTATGTGATTTTATATATCCACTGCGCCAGCTTCGCTTGGGTGCAATTGGGGGAGATAATATCGTATATAATATTTAGTCTACGTCTATCTGGTACAGTGTCAGGTATAACTGAAGGTCGAGGGTCAAAAGGTTAAGGTGCTTGCTTTAATGTTCCGTTTCAGGACAGGGTCAACTTTGGAAATGAATTTGGAATAACTCTAGTCAGAATTAGTATAGTATTTCGCGGTCATTTGGGCAGCCCATCTGGCGGCAATAATCACCCCCTTGCAGACCCCCTGTTATGTTTCGGTGAGCGAATAGGGAATGCCAGAGACCATTTTCCTACACTTGCAACACCTGTAGCATTGCTTGTGTTATAGGAGATGGTAGCCTCCCATCGTCATGAGGACCGTCAACCTGCCTGACAACCTTAACATAAAAAATGTACCTTTCAAAGGTTTAGTGGTTCCGATTATTACCCTCCACGTGAAAACTGTGTCAGTATAGACCCGCTGCTGCCCGCAGCTTCGTCCGCCTTAAATTTCTATCACTCCCTGTAAATAGTAATTTATGGGAGGAACAGGGGAAAAATGGGATTATTCCCACTTGTTATTCAAAGAAAAATTTTCTTAGCTGCCTACTACTACATACTTACATTACACAAACTTTATCAGTCGTTCGTAGTGGGAAGATAAGTATAGAAAACATTGAACTCTAAAACAAAGTGCAGTAAACTAAGAGGATACTATTTTCATTGTTTTTAATGAACTTTTCTTTATATGATTGTGCATAGGATAATATACCTATAATAGGCTCACTTTAAGTTTTATTTCGGAAATTAGAAAAAGAATTATTTTAATAGGGGATCGGACAGTAATCAGATTAAAATCTAAAATGTACTTAGAAAGAAAATAGGTATATAATTTTTTACGATTATTTATCGAATAATAATTTAATATAATTCATTTAAATATTTTTAAATGAAGAAATAAAATTTTATTATTTACAATATTTTTAATCTATACTGAAACACCAATCACAGTGCGTGACGTCATTTGTGGGCAATCATTGTCTTATGCCAATGCTGTTTTGTTATGATATGACCACAAATGACATTACACGCTCTCAGATGAACTATCGTGGCGTTTTGGCGGCATTTTCAAACAAACAATATTAAAACATGATTTTGAGTACCTAAAAGGCTATAAATAAATAAAATAGTATTTTTTATGGGAATAAATATCCATGAAGATTAATTTAAAACACTTTCTGAAAATTTGTCCGATCCCCTATTATCAAAATCTCAGTGATCGGTGAAGAAAAAAATTATAGGCCAAGCTACATAGATTTTTCATGTAAAAAGTGTTAGGAGAAAACCAGCTGCGCCATTGTTTGGAAAATAGTTTCATAATAGTGAGATGTTTTCACTCGACTTTATTATTTATATTTTTTTTTATGTTAAGGTCGGCAGAAAGGCTGACGTTCCACTTGATGGTAGGGTGGCTACCGTCGCCTATAACACAAGCGACGCCGAAGCTGCTGCAAGTGCGCTGCCGCCTACAGTAGGATTAAGGATAAGGGATTAGGAGGGAATAGGGAAATGGGCTCTGGCATCCCTTACTCACTCACCGAAACACAACACACGTGCTGTTATTTCACGGTGGTGTTCTGTGAGGGGGTGGTTACTGCCGCCAGACGGGCATCGTTTTTGTGTAAATAGTCAAAATAAATAGTAGCTTATATTTAAAAAAGCGTCACGACCCCGGGCTTCGAACGGATCCGATTATAGAACCCTTCCTTATTGATCGCTCTTTCCATTAGTGAAAACCGTATTAAAATCCGTTAGGTGGTTTAGAAGTAGTTAACGAATAAAAATATATGGATGAGTGGTTAGGGTAGCCTTAACGCTCTGTTCTAAGGTTCCCGGGTTCGATTCCCGGCAGGGTCAACTTTTCAAATTTGGCTCTGGTCTGGATTTGGAAAGTAGTGGCAGGGCACACTGCGTTTTCGCAGTCATTTGGGCAGCTCGTCTGGCCGCAGTAACCACCCCCTTACAGAAGACCACCGTGAAATAACAGCACGTGTGCTGTTGTGTTTCGGTGAGTGAGTAAGGGATACCAGAGGCCATTTCCTTATCCCCTCCTAATCCCTTATCCTTAATCCTACTGTAGTCGGCAACGCACTTGCAGCAGCTTTGGCGTTGCTTGTGTTAATAGGCGACGGTAGCCACCTACCATCAAGTGGACCGTCAGCCTGTCTGCCGACCTTAACATAAAAATAAAAATATAGAAGCGAACAGCGACTTTATTTTATATTATAATATGTATTTAATTGCGTATCGTAGATGACATTGGAAACAGTGTACTCAACAAAATGAGTAAATATCCGACCAACGTCTCGTTTTGTTAGCAAGTCTTTGAACTTTGGAAGAAAAAATAAGGAAGTTGTGACGGCCTCGAATCTTACACCAGGTGAAGGTAAACCGCCTTTAGACATTATTTGCCTCGGTTCACTCCACTCGCTAATCTTACATAAATAAAATACAATAAAAACGCCTCTTTAGGGTTGTGTTTGCGGAAGTCTTTTGTATTTCGTCTTTTTCTATTTCCAATTAAATAGATTTTTCTTTTCAATTGTGACTAAAGGCAAAAATATAAACGGCACTAATATTTTTTTTTCTTAAGTATATAAATAAACTTTAGTGGCACAGTATTAAAGTATAATATATAATTATATGAAGTTGTATACGAGAAAAAATGTATTATGAAATAAAAAAATATTAGTATCTAAAGCATTTAATAGTGAGATAGCACTCTTTTTTTTATGTTAAGGTCGGCAGACAGGCTGACGGTCCACTTGATGGTAGGTGGCTACCGTCGCCTATAACACAAGCAACGCCTAAACTGCTGCAAGTGCGCCGCCAACTGCAGTAGGATTAAGGATAAGGGATTAGGAGGGGATAGGGATCTCTGCATTTCATAGTCTAAGGCGAGGACTTAGTAGAAAAGCATTATTCCCGTCGCCCAATTTGACTTGTTAGAGTAAAATTGAAATTTATATAAAAATACAGAGCGTAATAAACTATATTTAAAAAAGTTTAAATCGGACGGATTTATACAAAAAGATATATTTTCTGAGAAAAAAATATATTAAATTACTGCCCAAAAAAGCTTTTTTTTCATATTTTACACAATATTTAAGAAAAACCTTCCAATTTTAAATCTCAGAGAAATTACAAAAATTCGTTGTGCAATATTGCACCTTAATTCGTAGGTTATTAGGTTGCGCTCATTTTGGTAAAAATTGTGTTCGGTCTGATATTAGTCCTTGTCTTAACTGGGAGACAGTAACAATACCCTCATAGAAGAACACCGTGAAATAAAAGCACTTACATATATATACTTTTCTGTTTCGGTGAGTGAGTAAGGGATGCAAGATCTCAATTCACTGTCTCTTCTTTATTTATTATCATTTATTCTATCAAGGCTGGCATCTAATTCGGAACGTTGGCGTTCTATGGCGTTGTTTGTTTTGACAACGGAAGCCACCTACCATCAAACCAACTAACTAAAAAATAATCTATTACATCTATACATACTAAATCGCTTTGCTAACTACTAAACCACCCAACGGGCTTTCGTGCGATTTTCACTAATGAGAACAGCGATAAACCAGGAAAGTTTATTTGTGTTATAGGCGACGGTGGCCACCTACCATCAAGTGCACCGTCAGCCTGTCTGCCGATCTTAACATGAAAAATAATAATAATAATTAAGGTAATAGCTACTATGCTCATTTTCTAAAACCATTGGTTGCTATGTCGCCACAATAGTGGCTAAGGTAGTATATTTTATTTATAGTTTATTATTTTAGTAATTTTTCTCACTGTTGCAAAATGTAATTACACTTGGTATCGCAATTTTAATTACTACTAACTGACTATACATTTATCTGGGTGGCACAATTGTACTATCTGAGTAACCTACTTATAATCTATAAGTTACGATCTATGTGTTTAGTTAAACTTTAAACCTGTTGACGTGGCTATGCTATGCTGTCACGAAAATTGTACTCTTACTTTTGTCTTTGAAGGTAAATAAAATAACATTATTAATTATTCTAAATTAGGAATCTTTTCAAAATGAGAATTTAATTTAATTCAATTGCGTACATATTTTTTACAACGTACATAATAACCTTTTTATTTTTTACATTACTATGCAGAAACTCTTCATGTCTAGGTACTCTTCATCATTCTTTAGTCTTTATCACAAAAATCTTTATCTATTTCTTTTTTCAGTTAACTTGAAATTTATTAAAAAAAATTTAGAACAAAAAGAAAGAGCTTCCTAACTACCCCAGCAGGTTGAGAAACTAACTTCTTTGGGGCAACGCTGCGGACATAAATACTATCTTTATTCTTCAAAAAAGGGCCATAAGAGCCATCTATCAAATGGGTCCGCAGTCTTCCCTCAGAGAAAAATTCAAGGAAATTAAGATTTTAACTGTTACTTGCCAGTATATATATGAAAATTTAATTTATGTGCATAAAAATATTAGTCAATTTAATAAAAAATGTGATACTTATAATATCAATACTAGATTTAAAAATGATATTAGTTTACACAAGACGCGACTACATAAAATAAGTAATTCCTTCATGGGTCAATGTATACGGTTTTATAATAAACTTCCTGAGTTAATTAGAGCCTTACCTATAAATAGGTTTAAAAGTGTAATTAAGACCAAACTCTTTTCCAAAAGTTATTATAAAATCGCTGACTATTTAAGCGATAATGAAGCCTGGACTTGAGGATTCTGTGCTCATACTATGTTCAGTATTGTATATACTTTTTGACATGTGTATAATTGTAAATGTCATATTTATTATTTTATAGATGACAAAAAGAGTGGTATCCTGAGTTTCTTTCGGGGTTTCTTCTCAGGATCGTCATCATCTTGGCTTGTTTTTTTTTTCCGAAACCCTGGTAAATTATACCTATATTGACGGTCATAAGAGTTTATTGTAAACCTAATTGATGAATAAATGATTTGATTTGATTTGATTTGATTTGAATGGTGTCAAATAAGAACATGAGGGAACCTGTGATTGCATACGAAAACGAGAGCGCTCTTGCTTATGTCGTAAGGTCGTATGCGACAAAACGGTTTTTATTAAAAAAAATATAATGTTTTTTTTAATAAATGCAACTGTAAAATTAAAGTGTATGTTTATACTAATGTACATAGAAAATTTTGAGGTATGAATTGGTCCCGTTTGCCTGTAAAATGTAAATCTGTGTTACCAGTCGTGTAATCCAACTGACAAAATGAAGTCAGTAACACAAAGAAACAGATTACCAAACATCACTTTCATATGTTCTGTAATGTGGAGAAAAATATAAATTCCTGCAACAAACATTTCCAATTCGTCGTCTTAACCGGTAGTTAGTATTTAACGCAAATACTGTAACTATTCTATTATTATAAATGCACAGTTTCAATGATATAAGAAGGGAAAAGTACCAACGAAGTCGCCGGCAAAAGATAGTAGCGAGTGATTCTAATATAGATTACTGAGCGAAGTGAGTGATTTAAAGGCACGAGACATAAAAAAATTTGCTCTCGTGTTAAACATATAACTTTTCACCTCAACAGCGAGTTAGGCCATCACCACTGGTATCTTCACAGCTGTAAAACTATCTTCACAGCTGGGCCAACTCTAGTTGGTTATGGTCGGCCGAATATAGTCGGCTATGGCCGGCCGACTCTAGTCGGCTATGGCTGGACACACTAATAAAATCCTAATAATGTTATTCCAGGGAGTTAAATCGCGTGTTCGAAATTTGAATCACTTTTCCTCACGCTCGCAGCAAAAATCGATTTTCCTGCGAGTTTTTAGGCACCAAAAGCACCGTTTTCGTGCTGGAGAGGTGAAAAATATATTATACTACCTACACTTAAATTTGTTTGAGGCGAAATTTTTTAACTTTTTTTTTCTCCATTCTTAATCGCAATTTGCGTGCAAGTAAATCTGTACAAGTGCAAATGTTTCTTCTCTATATGAAGTTATTTATACAAATATTTGCGACGGACATGTTGAATGGGCGACATAATATACACACAAGTCGCGACAGCTAAACAGCAAATATTTGAAATTCTGTACATACGATGCTTCGCATGCCAAACACGTTAGGTATATTATTGTATCTGTCATACCTACCTATGTTACACAGCGTAATAATATTATCACAAATTAAAGCTTCCTAGAGTATAGGGGTCTATATTTATACAATATATAAAAAAATGTGTAATCTTATCTTATTCTTATATATCTTAAATATATAAAAATCTCGTGTCAGGATGTATGTTCGCGATAAACTCTGAAACTACTGAACCGACTTTGATCAAACTTCGTAAATATCTGTTATTTGGTCCAACTTAAAAGATAGGATAGTTTTTATCTTAATTATTGACATCAATATTTGTTATTGCAAATTAAATGTTTATTATACAACACTAGTGTCTATTTATAGGTTAGTTCGACGAATTATTAATAGATGGCTCTGCCTTGCTACCATGAACGGCATCCGAAGTTTACCCTCTGTGTCCAACTTGCAACTTCTTACATAAGTACGATAGAGAGAGAAAACTTATTCGTGGTATAAGGCCTGCTGTAGATTAATTTATCGATACAACATTCGGATACAGTAAAATAGAAATATTTCTTTTTTTTTGTATAGTAAGATAAGGTTAACGATGTACTCATTCATATCATCATTAATTCCTATGATTGAACAAAAACTGAACGCCCCATTATTACATTGAACATGGCAACAATATTTCACAAAGTGACATCGATTTTTACGATTTTTTTTGTATATTTGGTAGGTATGAGAATAGGTCTTCACTTTAACATATGGTTTGAAAATAAAATTGAACCCGATAGGTGGCGCCACAACGGTTTACGGAATTATTTTCGGGTTCTGGCAGGACAACGTCTGCTGGGTCAGCTAGTATTTCGTATACAAATATCTTATATTATACTAGCTGAACCATCAGAGTCGGCAGCCACCACCAATGAATTATCTAATCAACGTTCTAAATATAGTCCACTAGTATAGTCCAGGTTAAAAGAGGGAGAATGGTGTTAAGAAAGTTTGTAAACAGCGCGTCCCGTGACGCATCCGGAATGAGTCAGATGGTCCGCGTCGCAGTCGTTCCACAAATATCATCGTGTCTGTGAATCTGTCGAACCGTTTGTTACTATTTCAGGAGCTATGTCCACCCGGAGGGTTAGCTTTGTCGCCGCTATGGTATAACTGGAGATCTCTGATCCCACGCATATTTCTTTAATAATTAATTATTAATATACAAGTGTTCACATTCATTTGACAATTGGGTTTCTGAAAGCCTATGTTATTAGCTTTGTAACGAACAGTTATCTTTTCTTTTTTTAATATTTCTAAAACACTTAGTTTGTTTTTCAAATTGCTTTATGTTTTTATTGCCACTGGAAGAAACTGCCGTCTAAGATAATAAGGTCTAAGATGTGCCGCGTGCTCGGCGACACCATGCAGAAAGAAAGGGGTCTTAAGGTTGAACTAGTCGATACTTTTTCCATACAAATTTCGGGGGGGGTTTTACTCCACTGTTTGACATTGTACATTAAAATTTAAACCTGATATCGTTTTGCCTCATTTTTACTTTTGTCTGTACGGAAACATAATAGTAAAATAAAAAGCCATTAAAAAGTTATGAGCCAATAAAGATTAATTTTTCTTGCTAATTTTAACGTAACTTTGGGCGTAAATAAGTAATAAAAGAAGTGTAAAATCTCCAAAACGAAATCGGCACCGACAAAGCTCAATTATTGAGGATTTCAATAAACTTTAATTATAAGTGATTTATGCAGAAGTTTTTTCATAAAACTCCATTTTTCAAAGAACTTTTCGTTTATTTTTACGCTGTCGGTTTACTTTGAATTATCGTGCATTTCACTCAATAATCTCTGTCGGACACGATGCTAGGTGAGACAGCGTGCTTTTTGGCCGCGCCCACGCGTGACTTCGAGCCCGCGGCTAGTTCATCCTTAAAGCGTCTTGTAGAAGTTGTGAGCCAAGTGTCTGGTAGTGCTGAATATTATTTTGTAATAATATTCTACAAAACATATATTGTAATCACCCTTGAGAAAATAATTGAAGTTAGTCCTATTTTTACTTACCTATATTACCTGGATGGCTCTAAATTGGCAGTCTATCCAACTTAGCAGATACGCATACGTTCAAAGTACATAGGAACACTACTCGATTCGCTACATTTTGTCCTTTAGAAAATAAGTTAACGTCTGGTATGCCTGAGTTTTTACTCTAATAC
Organism: Bembecia ichneumoniformis; assembly: GCA_910589475.2. NCBI lineage: Eukaryota > Metazoa > Arthropoda > Insecta > Lepidoptera > Sesiidae > Bembecia > Bembecia ichneumoniformis. The sequence continues at coordinate 16,279,610 of OU342534.1, read as the reverse complement.
CTGCATATTTACTTACTGTCACCGATTAACATATTAATTAATAACTTAACGAAAATATCCATAAATATTTAATAATAATTTAAATATAATATGAAGTAGGAATTGGTTCATACAAAAGGTTCATACAAGCATGCTTTTGTATGCTTTTGTAACCTTAACTGGGCCCCGGCCAGTGAACGGACGGGGCGCGTCCCGGTGTAATATAAATCCACCTTTACTCACTCATCGAAACACAACAGCACACGTGCTGTTATTTCACGGCAGTCTTCTGTAAGGGGGTGATTACTGCCGCCAGACAGGTTGCCCAAATGACTGCGAAACGCAGTATGCCCCTGTCACTACTTTCTAACTTTGAAAAGTTCATTTTCAAAGTTGACCCTGCCAGAAAATGAACCCGGGAACCCTAGAACAGAATGTTAAGGCAAGCACCCTAACCACTCATCCAACGGTTTATTTAAAAAAATATTCTACTTACAATAGACCTTTATTTAAGTGCATATTATATTTAAATACAAGATGCAAAATTAGTCTTATATTTTAGAATATTAGAAAATTGTGATCTAATTAATTTAATGAAGGTATGTATAAATATATGTATATATAATATTCTATAATGGAGATAATTGTTGTAATAACATTTTCAAACAAGGATAATTCGTGCTAAAATAAAAACAGATAAGATAAACTCTATTTTGATTCTAAATATATCCATGCGATACCAACTGGGTCACAAGATAACAACCAATGATTTTAAAAGTATAACAACCAATGATTTAAAAGGATACGCCCAACGGAACATTTTACACAAACTTACTTCTTATAGCCTTAACACTACACTAAATATACTTACACCTACACCAAATTTCTAAGAAAAAAAAAAAAGAAACAAATAAAAGAATGATGTCAATATTTTAATTCGCGTGCGGCACATGGCCGCCATTATGAACTTTGACTTTAGAATGAAATGTGTTAAAATTAATTATTTAACATGTAACAAGATTACTTACTGATGATACGATATTCTCAGTTCCTTTTTAACCTTCGCGTCACAGTTTTTGCAGCCTTTTACTACGCAACTAGACATTTTTATAACAATTTAGTACAAAACTTCTCTCAACTACAATCTTGCGCGGACGAGGAACGACGACTGCCGTTAGCTGGCCCTAAACTGAGATTTTAGGGCCAATGCGCTGGTGCCATTTCGCCGCGCCGCTGGCCCGGTCCTTACGCTAGTAATATATTACGTCATGATAACAACTATATTTATATCTATTTAATCATTCGAACTGTTAGAACGAATATACGTCCTTTAAGATATTAATTACACATAAAAATAATTTCCGGGTGAGTTACGGTTTTATTTTGTTTTATAATTCACTAGTTAGCCGTCACCGTCTTGGCACGAATTTTTCTACAATATTATACACACAAACCTTCCTCGTTCATCACTTACAATCGTATCAAAATCCATCGGCTGGTATAAAAGACGTTAGCAGAGAAACAGATAGAAGCAGACAGCTACTTTATCATATTATTAAAAAAAAAATTTGTACACATTGTACTTATGTTACCAAGGTAAAAAACATAGTTTTTAGAATTTTTGTTTGTTTGTCTGTACGTTTGTGCACGCTAATCTCTTAAACGGCTTAACCGATTTGAATGCGGTTTTCATCGATGTATTGCAGCAAGCATCCAGTAACATAGTGTTTGTTTCATTTCAATCAGTTTACAAACAAAAAATACGCGCTATACTGAATACCACGCGTGCGAAGTTGCGGGCTCAGCTAGTTTTATAATATGTACAAGACATAAATTATACTTAAGTATGTTTAAAAATAATAGACTTTTTTTTAGAAGATAAAATAAAAATTATAAACAAATTGAGACCAACGATTTTGATGTGGCGTTCTGGACTCTGGTATTCCGGGTTCGATTCCAAACAAGGACAGCTTTGTAACGAAGTTTTGATAAGAAATATATTTATTATATCGTTAAAAAATAATGTTTATTTTTAAATAAATATCTTTTAATTAAAAATTTATGTAATAAATGTGTCATAATCAAAACCAGGTCAAAAGTGATATCATTTTATAGTAAACAAATGGATAACGTCAAGATAAACATTTTGCATTGAAAACGATAACACTTGATATGTTTCGGCAAATTTAATAATATGGTTATTTGTTTAAATAATGTTTAAAAACAAGGAAGTTGGATAACTTCAATTATTTAGTCGACATTGAAATATCCTCAAAATATTTGTTAATTTTATTTTACCTATTCAGTATTATTATGTCGATGTAATTTCATCAATTTATTCTCGGAAGCTTTGCTACTAATAATGATTTCATGTATGTATAGTCGGGAAGTAAAAGATAGTCAAAATAACAGCATATACGTGCTGTTGTGTTTCGGTGAGTGAGTAAGGGATGCCAGAGCCCATTTCCTTATCCCCTCCTAATCCCTTATCCTTAATCCTACTGTAGTCGGCAGCGCACTTGCAACACCTGTAGCGTTGCTTGTGTTATAGGCGACGGTAGCCACCTACCATCAAGTGGACCGTCAGCCTGTCTGTCGACATAACATAAAAAAAAAATATATTTTTGAATAATATGGACATAGAAAAACATTTTTGTGGCGATTCCGCGTTCAAAGTTCGGTCTACCACTAATGGTTCCTACCATTAACTAAAAACAACATCTTAACTAATGATTTGTAATAATTACAATCCGCCTTAAAACATAGTATTTTTTTTTTGTTATTGTTTCTGTTTCTAAAATTGTATTTTGCCCTATTGTTTGGCTTATCTCAAAGGCTTTGACAACTACAAAAACATTAAAATTTACACTTTAGACAGGGTTTGTACACGTGTTTAAATACTCGTAAAACCTCACTACAAAAGAGTGTCTAGGCATTGTTTAGGGTTAGACAACGCTTAAGCGTTATTTAAATTTAAACACCGCCAGATGCTTGGTTTAACGGGAGATTATTTAATTAGGAGTTTCTCTTCCTTGGACGTTTTCTCTCAAATTTGTAATAGCGTTTGGGTAATATTCAAGTTTTCTTTTGATTTTTGAAATGACTGGGGACATTTTAAATTTATATATGGAGGATATGGATTACATGGATAATTTTGGAGATAGGATATATCGCAAGCCAATTAATCGATTAGAATATTACGATGGCTCAAAATTTGGAACAGAACAAGGTTTCCGACTTTTATTTTCTATTGCGCCAGACCCACTTATTATTTGAAAGGAATATGCATAGAAGTATGGTCTCGTAGTATTTTATGAATGTTCATGACCAATGAACACACACACACATACGATATACACAAATGTCTTTTTCCTTTTATTGATTTTATTGTTTAAATTGAATTACATCTCTGTCTATTGTTAAATTTTGGTTTTTATAATTCAAGCTATGCTTAGTGTAAAAGTCACCGAATGATTGTATCTGTAAACTTTAATGAATAAATAAATAAATAAATAAAAATTAATTAATTAAAGCTAAACCTTTTATTATAACCTATTATTTTTATAATTTTATTATTAAAATTATAAAGCTTTTCTTTCTGACTTCAGTTGTCACCGCGCTCACGTTTATTATTTCTGTTATAGTTAACTAAGATCATTTACGATAATTATATCGACAAAATTCTAAGGAAAACAAAAAATTGAATTTCATCAAACTTGACAATGACACTTCTGTAATTTACGTTCCATTACGCGCAATATGTTTTGGTAAAACAAATTTTTATAAACAATCTCTAACGTATATGCTGTAATTTATGTAGCGTGTCAGTTATTACAATTTTATAACTTGCTTACAGCATTACTATAATGCCTAATAGTAGTTTGTGAAAACCAAAATTCATAATGATACGCCTATCAGATCTGCTTAAAATGAAAATAACATGAATTAAGGGCGAACGACTGAATGTTTTCTATGATTGCCATAACTCAATATCATTCACGTACTTAAACACTGCCTACAAAAATAAACACTAGACATGGTTTCGTGGTAGGGAATTTTAAACGCTTGCTAAACAAGGTTTAAATATTTAGACATTGTATAATTAAACACGTATTATTTGATTTTTTGTAATAAGACTGTGAGTGTCTTCAATACTTTCAACTTAGTAAAATTTTCAAACTTGTCCTCGTAATAATACAATCTGAATAAAGCTTATCTGTCTTGGTGGCGTGCCATTACTTGCCAGATCCAGACCACAGCCAACTTTGAAAAGTTGATTTTCCAAAATTGGATCTTCCGGGAATCGAACTCAGGACCTCTGAGACAGAGCGCTAAGACAGAGTACTAACCGCTCGACCGATGGGATAGTCAAAACTTCACTCGACCAATATTTTATTTAAATATTACATAATGTGTAATATTTTTGTTTTTTTTTTTATCTATTTTTGTTCAACCATTTTAGAAATTTTAAAACTCTTTAAACAAATTAATGATTTTAATGTTAAAAAATTGTCATTTGTAATGCCCCTAATTATATAATATAAGGAACAGTGTAGACAGTTATCTCTTGTTTGTGAGCGGTACGTAGGTACCTGGTTTCAAAGGAGAGGGCTATTTGTTAATTACCTTATTTGGGTATTATTTATTTTAACAATCGACTCATCCATTTCATTCACGGTTCGACCACGCCAGTGTTTCTACAAAGTTTTAGATCAACTACGAGTAGTTTAATTTTAACATTCTTTACTCGCGTAACTTGTGTGTGCTCTAAAACTTGTGTGTTTCTCTATTGTTATAACTACTAGTTATGAGTTTTTCTTGTTTTTGTAAACCCTATATACTTATTATCGAGCTGTTCAAGAGGAGACAACGTCGTATATTCATAGAAAAGAAATTGCTAATGGTAAGGTTTGCTCATAACCTACATTTAAATTAGTTGTTGTTTAGGCTGTAGTTAGACGGACTGACAGAAATTTCGCAGCAAATTTAAACTCTACTGTCTAGGCAACAACATTCAAATTCTAGGCAATCACCCAACCGCGCGGTGTCAACGCGATCGGTCGGCAGTCGGGCGTTTAAATATTCCGATAAAGTTTCTTTGTTAAATCAATTTTACATAGTTGCAAAAAAGCTTATATTTTCATAACAGTGGTTGGCTAACGAAATAACTTTTATATTGACTGATGAAAATAAAATATTTAATACTACTTTATATTAATTGTCTAATAACTTTAAAGGAGTAATTCATGTATTTATATGCATATAGATTTATAAATTTCGCGTGTCTCGGAAACAGCTCTAACGATTTGGATAAAATGTTGTATGTAGATAAGGTTTTTCTTTTGAAATCTACCTATACAGTTGTATTTCTTGTAAAAACGCAATGTTTTACACACAAAAGTATTTTTTATAATTATTAATTAAAGCGCCATTCCGTTTATGGTACATGTATTGTTGCTGAAAGATGATAATCAACTGGTACCTAAAAATTTCGTGAGATAGCCCTATATCATAGGTTCCCAACGGGGGCGGTACCGCCTCCTAGTGGGCGCTGGAGCTTTTCGGGGGGCAGTAGCTGATCCAAAGGCAAAAGGTGGCGTTATGATAGTCAAGGGGGCGGTCGCGGCGTACCTACGTAATTAGAAATTTAATATAATAAAACACTTTGACAATGCCTCTATTTTCGTGAAAAAATATTTTATCTAGCCGTCTAAAATGTTTATCTATTTGTATTATTAAAGCGTAATAAATAAACATTAAAATAAGCATTAACTATAAACTAATTGATTCGGTTTGGGACTATCGGCACCAGTATATATTCTGTGCTATCGGTAACGATCCCCTGCCACGACCACGAGGAGCACGATTAGAGAGAGAGGGGGGGGGGGAGAGTTAATTTTTAATTTGTTATTATTAATAGATAATGGACAAACATACAAAATTGATATAATTAACTATTATGTAAAAGGGAGCGTTGGATTTTTTTTTCTTATAAAGAAGTCCATAAAAGGTTGGGAACCTATGCCCTATATGAATACGAATATTATGTTCAGCTTACATCCAAAAGAAACAATTAATGCCATTATTGTAACGATCTTAAGTCCACCGCCCGGGTACTTTTATTTAATTATTTAAAAAAAAAATGTTTTTATTTGAATCGATCTGAATTTACGAGATCAAAAATGCACGACCATTCACCAAAGCTATGCTGTAAAAAATATGTTTCAAACTCACGTACAAAGTTGGTAGAGAGAAGTGAGGCCTTCGATTTTGCGATTAACAATCACCAGTCAATTGTAACACTCTGTCGGCTTAAGTTGTAAGTTGTAAGGTTGCGCGTAAATCAACTTGAAACTGTTTTAAAGTTCTCTTACTATGCGGAGACACGTATTGCCCTGTTTTGATTACGAAGACCGGTGTTGTTCATACGTTGGTACTTACAGAAGTGCAACGGACTTCCAAATCATAAGGCGCGAATCGAAAATGACACTGCTTGGTAAAAAAGTGAGATATGTGTGTTTCTATTTCTAAACTAGTGACTCGCCCCCGGCTTCGCCCGGCGTGCAATTTTTATATACATGAACATTCCCCGTTTATCCCTCTTTCCATTAGTGAAAACCGAATTAAAATCGGTCTACCCGTTCACGAGTGATGCCGTGACCAAGGGAAATGGGGATTCATTTTTATGTATATAGATGAACATTCCCCGTTTATCCCTCTTTACATTAGTAAAAACCGAATTAAAATCGGTCTACCCGTTCAGACGTGAAGCCGTTCAGGCGTATATATATAATATCCAATTTGGACATTTTGGGAATTAAAAAAATAAATATTTTTATTATCCAAAAATGTCCCACTTTCATTATCTTTGTTTAACTTAACTTTCAATAAATATTCAGTTTACTAATTCCAAAATGATTAATTTTTGTGCAGTCAGGTATGTACAAAAAATGACTTAATTCTGTTTGTTGAACATATAAATATTTTCTTTTGTTTTCCTTCGTGTTCACTTGTTTATGATGGCTGATGATTAATGAAACAGTTATTATTTATATTAGTGTTAATGTAATAGTTAATAATATTAACTGTTAATATCCAGTGTTCTCGTTTATTTGAAATCAACGCATACATCTTGAGGTTAGGTTAACAAAGATTACAAATTTTCCTCTTCGTTCAATGTAAACTTTTCCTACGTGTTTATTGATTTTTACAAAAGCATTTTAAATCCGCTACTTAACACCTTTTATGCGCTAAATAATGTACCGAGGTAACATGGTAAGGTAACCCTAATATGGTCAATATATAAACCGTCGTGCTTCATTGATAATCGCAATTAGATATTCAATCATGCGTTCTTCTCGTGAAGGAATCCACCAGATTTCATTGGATTCATCTAACATAGCCTTCAGACACTTCAGCCTTATATTTACAAAATTCATATTTGCTCTGGTCATTAGACACTTAACACAAAAACCAGATAAACCGGATTTTAGAATTTGTATCTAGTTTTTTGGTGATATAGAAATCTTTGTACCTATTATAAAAAATGCATAATTTTTTCTTTAGTAACTCTCGGTACTCGATTTTTTTTGTTGTGATCGACAAACAGGTGGCTACCGTCTCCTATAACACAAGCAACGCCACAGCTGCCGACTACAGTAGGATTAAGGATAAGGGATTGGAAATGGTTAGGGAAATGGGCTCTGGCATCCCTTACTCACTCACCGAAACACAACCGAACTGAAACTAAACTGAGTACATATGCTGGGGTTTTCTGTAAGGGTGGTTACTGCCGCCAGACGGGCTGCCCAAATGACTGCGAAGCGCAGTTTGCCACTACCAAATAAGTAAGATATTTTAACTATAAAATTGTTCGAAAATACCGACTTACACGCTTGACACGTCCCGCTGGCGAAAGCGAATGACCTGTCTAGGACAATTACTCGTAGCTGGATTGCGCGTATTAATGTCCACACATCACTGATTATCCTGTGTTCGATAGCTCACTTTATACTGATCTCGATTGATCTAAGGGGATACTATTATAGGCAAATGAATTACTTATAACATATCTTGATCTATGTATTTGGACTAAAAGCCTTGACAGAACAAGACCTGAACTGAACAATGAACTTGACACAAAACCTTCGACAAAGACACCTTTTAATTTCAATAAAGACCCCCATTCATATCTTTTATTGCCGCCTATACACAGAAACGCAGACCAACCTCCATACCACGAACATTCCTTGCAATAGCGACATCTAGGCGTGGATATGTCGCGAACATCCTGAATATTTTTTATTCATTATGAATATTTACTATTTATGATTTTTTTACATATTTATGTGTATATATGAGTCTTTAAATTAAACTTGCTGAATAAGGATTTAGAAAGAGATAGGGAAATGGGTTTTAGTATCCCTTACTCACTCGCCCAAACGTTTACACGCTGTAATATTGCGGTGGTCTTCTGTAAGTCTATCAGTTTAATATTGTAATTCTAAACCTTTTATTTTAAAGCTAGAAATTATACAAAAATCTTTAAAGTTTCTTATTGAAATATTTATTGTGAAGTAGATTACATTCGCGTGAATACCGTTAGACAAAAGACTGAAGTCAGATTCATTGGACTTGAAATTTTTATAAATAAGACTTTATTCCAAGACGCTAGAGTTTAGACACGTTTAGTGGTTAACAAACACGCTCGCGGTGACGTTCTAAAGGTTGTTTATAATATATTCATACTTTATCGTTAAAATGCATCGCTACAAACGGAATCGTCAAGGCGAAATAAAACAAAAGAATTAACTACAAATAAATGAATGCCTTTTTTAAATAAAAATAAAGATAAAATAAATAATTAAAAAGATCAATATATATTAAATTTGATTGTCCTTTACAAAATCACTGGATGAGGATAGCCCTAAGGACTTAATAATGTAAAATATTGTAAAATAAAACCATGGACATAGTCCGAAATAAACGTTTATTGTTATTATTATATTATAAAAATCACACTATAAAAGGGGAATATAAAAATCTAATTGACTATAAATCTAATCTAATCATCGTAATCAAGGAAGAGTACACCTAAGATCTCATGCTTACCTGATCTTAATATTGACATTACTCTTATCTGTATTATCTATACTATCCATAAAATATTATTAAAAAAAGTCGATGCCCGCTTCTCCGCTATTTTCTTCTAAACTACTCAACGGGTTTTGATACGGTTTTCACTAATGGAAAGAGCGATAAACGAGGAAGGTTTGTGTATATCATTTGTAGAAAAAATGCATCCGTGCATACCAGTCATTAGTAAAAATACAATATATTATTGTGTAATTCAATTTTTGTATTGAATTTAATTCTAATGACTTTTTTATTCTAATTATTATTAGAACTCTGTGCCTCATATTATTATTATTTTTTTCACATTTAAAAATAGTCTTGTTAATGTTACTCTAGAAAATAAGTTGAACAGATTTTTCACGTTTTCTGTCATAAAACAGAAACAATAATTTAACCACCGTCATACAGCTGATACAGCAGAATTATTGTAAGACATATTGTCATGTTAATAGGCGACCTAGCCATCAAGTGAACGACGCCCTGTCTGACAAACTTTACATAAAAAAATAATACAATAATAATTAGAAGAAAGTTTAAATATCATTTATTTTAATATAAAACTATTATAAGTTTATCTTCTTTAAATCCAGCTAGACAGTTATCGATCAATAACTGACTGATGTATAATAATGTCTATCATAGGTATAATAAACTAAATCGTAAACGAGCTGTGTCCGTACATTAAATATATAAAATAAAATAAAAAGTAGGTACACGTTGCCCTTATGTTACCGAGGTCAAAAAAAATTGTTTTTAGAATTTTTGTCTGTTTGTGCACGCTAATCTCTGAAGAGGCTTAACCGATTTGAATCTGGTTTTCACTGACATATTGTAGCAAGCTTCCCGTAATATTTACTGTTTGTTTCGTTCCAATCGGTTCACAAACAAAAAAGTTACACGCTATACCGAATACCACGGGTACGAAGTTGCGGGCTCAGCTAGTAGCATAGCATATGCGTATGATCTATATAACAATAGGTATACCATACTTGGTTAACTTCCTGGTAACGAATGCGTAATATGAAATCCAATATCCATAACTTTAACAATTAATCAACAAACATATCGGATTATAGTAACGGATTTTAGATCACACATCAGTATAGCAAATAAAAATAAGATATATAAACTTAAAAAATAATAGTCAGGTTTATCTACTAGGTATGGTTCACGTTGACATCACGTTGACAATGATATGATATGATGTACTTTAGTTATGACGCTACGCTTACTCGTAGCGTCATAACTAACGCAGAAGTAAATGGGAATGAATTCAAACCAGTTATTTAGATAACGGTAACATAAAATTTATACTTTATACATACTATAAAAAAAACTGTCAATTAAAGCATAAAATATATTTAATATGTATTATTATATAAGTAAGTATATAGTGGTATTTTACTATCTATTTACTATTTAAGCTGTTATTATACGCCTAATGATTTGAAATAATGTTGAGAGACTCGTGTTCCCACAGAAAAAACCAATCAATGGTTTTGTAGAGCTTAAAATACTAATTAATTAAATAATAAATGAATTTATAATTTATATTTTTATAATTGTAAAGAGCTTAAGGCACTTTATAATTTTTATTTTTATTTTTGAGCCACATTCACTGACTTGTTAATTATAACTTGAAAAAGTACCTACTATGAATAGAGGCTCGTTTTATAGGGAAAGGTTTTTTTATCTAAAACAAATTGCTAAAGACTACCTACATGTATTTAAATACATTTTTCTTCTATTTTTATATGTATACATATTATAGATATTTTAATTAACTTTTAAAAATAGAACAAATTCAAATATAATAACAACCAAATATATTTTAAAACTGGCACAAACCTTATTTAAAATGTCTATCTGCAATTTATATTCAGTCACTTTTTTATGTTAAGATCGGCAGACAGGCTGACGGTCCACTTGATTGTAGGTGCACAAGCGACGCCACAAATGCTGCAAGTGCGCTGCTGACTAAAGTAGGATTAAGGATATGGGCCTTGGGATGGGTTAGGGAAATGAGCTCTGTCATCCCTTATTCACTCACCGAAACGCAACAGCACACGTGCTGTTATTTCACGGTGGTCTTCTGTACGGAGGTGGTTACTGCCTCCAGACGGGCTGTCCAAATGACTGCAAACCGCAGTGTGCCCTGCCACTACTTTTCAGATTCAGGCCAGAGCCAACATTGAAAAGTTCATTTCTAAAGTTTACTCTGTCGGGAATCGAACCCGGGAACCCTATAAAAGTGCGATAAATCCTAACCACTCATTCAACGGGCTCGTAATTTCTCATTTTCTAATTTTGTTTAACAAAATAATGACTTACATAAAAATTACAATACACGGACTATATTTTTAACTAAATTATACATATTATAATTAAACAAACAAAGATAATAACAGAGAAGATGTAAAGTCAAGAAAAAGTACGATTCACGTTCATTGGGAAACACTTTCAAGTTATGTCACAACCTGTGTAAAAGAGACAAAAAATCTTTCAATGCATTCAATATTAAATGATATTACTTATGCAAGCCGGTGCCCAGCTAGTACTTACATAAAATAAAGTCGTGTTAGTTGCATCATTTATAACTCAAGAACGGCTGGACCGATTTTTTTATGATCTTTGATTTGTTGAATTTGTCTCTGCTCCAAATAGCAGAATAACTATATCGTAAATATATCTGAAATATTTACGAGAAAAAAATTGTGTCTGGAATGGTTCGCCGCGTCAGCTAGTTTAAGAAATATTTTAACTTATAAATTTATTACTTTTATAAGATATTATTATTTACTTCACAATAGTCCAAAGTAATTTTTTACCAGTCTATTGTCCAGGTTAATCGCTAAAAGGTTTTTTCAAGACTAGTCTTTCATTTTTAAACGCTTTCTGGTAGTTTTCAGAGAATAAAGTAATTGCTAATGGAAATGTTTAGGATTTTAGGGTCTCTACTAGGGTTGTCAGATTTTTTTTTATACTGTAAGTGACAAATGCTCAATTTGGCAAAAAAACGGGATTTTAATTTTTTTTTCCGGGACAAATGAAAAACATGTATTTTACGTTCTTATTTTTAAGTGTTTTTATTGCTAGTTAATATTTATATTTTAAAGAAGGTCGTGTAAGTTTTAACATTATCTTTGTTTGATTTCCCATATTTGTAAAATTCAATGCATTTTGAAAAGGCCGTTGCTTTCTGAGAAATCGCATCGTGGTGTCAAATATTCTATGAAATTTATGTAGCATTATGATACTTTGGCATAAGTAGATAATCCGCTAGTTATTTGTCTTGCTTGACTTCCAAAACTGCAAAAAAGTTGTCTTTTAATCTTCGCGAAAAGCGAATGCCGTGCATTTCAACAACTGATAGAGAATCTGATTCAATCTTTTTTTTGGTTGTTGTTTCTATCGAAAACATTACATTATGCGTATTATTAATCGAATAATGTTGAAATACGGGACAAAGTCTGTCCCGGCGGGATCATGCCTGAAATACGGGATGTCCCGGGAAATACGGGACGTCTGGCAACGCTAGTCTCTACGTAAAAAACTGTAAAAATATTAAAAAAAAACTATTAAAAACGAAACTGGTAAATAAATGGATTTTTTTTTGTCAACAGATACAAACAGTGTTGGAGAAGAGATTGCAGAACGACAATTGTGCTCAGTCCAGCGTAACTCTGGTCGAGCAGAAGAACATAGAAGACGACTCTTCTAGTGCTGAAAGTGTAGAAATTAACAGTAAGTTTTCTTGAATAACTACCATTTTCTTTGACTTTATGAATCGAATATTGAGCAATCGTACTAACTGTGTATTACCAAAGGAATAAAAACATAGTTATATTACATATTACTCAGCCGATGATCATGACACTTTGCATACAACTTGTCAAGGGGTACGAAGAAGGACAAAGAGTACCTATTTTTGGTCCAAAAAGAGTAAACGTTAAAATCTTAAAACTAGCTTCGGAAGTTTTGAAGAATTATTGAAGAACATCTTTAAACATGAAATACCAACTCTTGTTCTATATACCTGGATAGTATACTTAACTGACCAAGACCATAGGATTGTTATAATAAAGTAAGAGATACGATACCAAGTGTTTTTATCACTATCTCGGAGGAATAACTTAGGTATATCTATACTAATATTATAAAGCCGAAGAGTTTGTTTGTTTGTTTGAACGCGCTAATCTCAGGAACTACTAGTTCGAATCGAAAAATTCTTTTTGTTTTGAATAGTCCATTTATCGAGGAAGGCTATAGGCTATATAACATCACGCTACGATAAATAGTATTATATATAAGCAGTGTCCAGTACCGCGCGTCCCATGCGCAAGCCGCCGCCGTATAGGCCGCAACGAAGCGTGGCCGAGTTCAGCTAGTCAGTAATAAATATAATTAAAAGCAATAAAATAAATACGGAAACCATAAATATAATTTAATGTTCATGATTCCGAGCCTTTGCCTTTTTTGCGTTTTTGAGCCTTTTTTGGAGTTTACTCCTTAAGAATCGATTTTCATATAAGGCCTCCGTTATGGAAATCTTATGAGGAGTGAAATTAATACAAGCGTTAACTAAAAATCGTTACGTTATCTGTCACTTTGACATATTTTATGTGCGACAGCTGACGCGTGTAGCTATTTGTGTTCCCATATTCTATTCTCTGCCCTTATAAAAGCAAAAGTCGAAATCTTGTTAGAAAGGTGTAGTCCGCGCTGAAGAACGAAACTATAGCGCGCTATAATTATATACAATCGAAAAAATGAACTATGTATTTGAACTTATGAAACGTAGTGACATCTGTGTATACCGAACGTAACAACATAAATTTTGTTGGAACACGTGACATCTGGTATGCAGAATGTAACTAAATAATATAAAGTAATTACTTTATTAATTACTTAATTTACTTAATTAAGTATCCAGTTACCTATTGACACGAGGAAAATTTTATACATTTAAAGGAGTAAACTCAAATTTTGCGTCGGATTGCGACACACTCTTTTTGCTTCACCGGCTTTTGTTTATTTAATTAATAAATAAACATTTAATTAGTTCCGCAGTTACAGATATAAACTGAGCAGTCCTTCTGAGTGTTTAATAATAGAACATACACATGTCTCCTTACCCTAAATCCTATTTGTATTCTAACCCTTTTTGTGGCTACTATGCAACCCCCATGAGGTTTTTATCCAGATCCAATCTTCATGTCACGCATCTGTCCCCCACATTTTAACATAAAAATACATGTGCTTTATGGTAATTCATCACAAAGATATGTTATTTTTATAACATCGAAAAAACGTGTTATCATTTTTCCTCTCATGGAACAACCATAAAATTAAGGTTTATTAAGTCCACGATAATGTCATCAACGTCATTCTATGTAGTCATCATTACCTTAGCGTAGTATTTATCTAAGAAGAATACACGAGATTGCAAGGTTACTAAAGCAATGCTATCGTCGTAACTAAAATAAGTCCCCTTGTAGTCAACGATTATTTTGACTGGAAGTACCTTGAAATAGCAAATATTTACAATTCAAATTGTCTTATTGTGTAACAATAGCACTGACAATGACACTACTAACCGGAATTCCTCTTACGAACTTTATCTTTATTTGAACAGTGACAAATACAGTAAATCATAAATTAAACAATCATTATCTACGTGAATCAAAATTTATCTTGAAATTTCACACACAAAGTGATTTAATTCTTATATGAGGTCATTGTAACGCCATTCTTTTTACAGTTTGTCATCTTTATATATAAAAATGAATCCCCATTTCTCCTGGTCACGGCATCACGCGTGAACGGGTAGACCGATTTTAATTTGGTTTTCGCTAATGGAAAGAGGGATAAACGGGGAATGTTTTAGGGTATATAAAAATTGCACGCCGGGCGAAGCCGGGGGCGGGCCGCTAGTCTTATATATAAAAATGAATCCCCATTTCTCCTGGTCACGGCATGACGCGTGAACGGGTAGACCGATTTTAATTCGGTTTTCGCCAATGGAAAGAGGGATAAACGGGGAATGTTTTAGGGTATATAAAAATTGCACGCCGGGCGAAGCCGGGGGCGGGCCGCTAGTTATATATAAAAATGAATCCCTATTTCTCCTGGTCACGGCATCACGCGCGAACGGGTAGACCGATTTTAATTCGGTTTTCGCTAATGGAAAGAGGGATAAACGGGGAATGTTTTAGGGTATATAAAATTTGCATGCCGGGCGAAGCCGGGGGCGGGCCGCTAGTTAGAATATATTTATTTGAAGTGCTTAGTAACCGTAATTGTCATTTGTGACTCTGTCATTTGTGAGACAATTTTTTGTATTGGTATTATGGTAGATATTTCACAATATCGCCGTCGTTACTGTCATCGACATACTCGTATTATGAAATGTTAAAGTATTTCATAAAATGTATAGTTACGTTCTATTGCGCTATGTGTAGGTATTACAGTAAATAGCGAAACACTTTTATTAATATAAATATACATTTATATTTGTAATGAAAACTAGCTGAGCTCGCAACTTTGTATACGCGTAGTATTCGGTATAGCGCGTAACTTTTTCGTTTGTAAACCGATTGGAATGAAACAAACACTAAATGTTACGGGAAGCTTGCTACAATACACCAGTGAAAACCGCGTTCAAATCGGTTAAGCCATTTCTGAGATTAAAATGCACAAACGCACGGACAAATAGACAAACAAACAATTATTCTAAAAAATATTTTTGTTCGACCTTGGTACATAAGTACAACGTGTACAAATTGTTTTTTTTTTTTTTTTTTTTGAAAAAATATTTAATTTAGGTACAGACACGGCTAGTTTACGATATTATTACTTATATGTATTGATAAGCGACCCGCGCCGGCTTTGCACGCATGCATTTTTTTCTGCAAATAATATACACGAACCTTCATCGTTTATCGCTCTTTCCATTGATGAAAACCGCATCAAAATATGTTGAGTGGTTTAGAAGTTAGCGGAGAAATAAAAGCGGACAGCGACTATAAGAGTTTAGATTATGCTCTATCAAAATCTATACCTGAACAAATACATTTATACATTGATACATTTATACATTCCCTATTTTAGTTTTATTTTAGTTCCCAATTGGGCTATAATATTAAAAAAAAAAACTCTTAAAAATTTATAATTTATAAATCTCACTTTTTATTTATATCGATAACATTATTTTCAGAGTCTGCAAATCGTTGGTAGTCCGAACAAACTTTCATTTCCCTCTGGGTGTGAAATAATTAATTGGAATATGTCCTTATTCCGTAACAAAAACGTTTTCAATACCAAATTTCTTCAAAATCGGTTAGGTCGTTTAATTTGCAAGATTCTCATTATAAAGAAACTTGCGTAACACAAACACACCAATACTTTCATTTTTACACCTAGTAAGCCTAGCTGTTTTTCAAACCCTACAAAACTGCATTAATTTATTTTAAAACTTCTCAAGATCTATTGATATTAAGATTTTAAGATCCTCAGTTAAGTTTAAGTTCTATTTGAAGTAATTAAAATTTACTAAATAGAATTTTTGGGTCTTTTTACTATGTCTCTAGAATACGTCACATGAGAACGCCAATGATTCATTGATGATTAGAAAAAGGATACGTCATTTATTAACATTACTTCTTAGTCACAAGTAAATGCCAACAAAAACGTCAGTAGAGTAGGTATATACCTAACTGTTAAAATATTTAGGACGTTGCGTGTAGGAATCGATGAGGATATCCTTGAAGAACATTTTTACGCTTTAAAATGAAATTAAAAAATAACACGATTTTATATTGCACGAGCGACTTGTGCGATTAATGATGGGATTTCTTTCTGCAAATCATATACACCATCCTTCCTCGTCTAACGCTCTTTCCATAAATGAAAACTGTATCAAAATCCATTTGGTGATTTGAAGAAGCTAGCGGAGAAACAGAAGCTGATAGCGATATTTTGTAATTTGTGTAGATATAAAAGAGAAAATATTACATTACTGGCCAAACGCCTCGCCTCTGTGCGAGCTATGGTCTGCAAAAAAATGGCGAGTGAAACAAGACGAAATACATTCACATTGATTTCAAAAGTTCTAATAGCTTCGCTGGAAAACTGGTCTATTCCCAAAATGTCCCACAAGAAATGTCCAATTTGGGACTCATGTGGAAGAGACATGAGTTTTTTTTCCCCGGGGTTACACCATCCTCGTGGGCCATTTATTGAATAACATATATTTTTCCCTTTGTTATATACAATTTTCATTACAATGTTATTAAAATATACACATTAATCTATACAATTTCATAAATTGATCTCGATCAATACTTAGGGTAGAGAGAGAGAGACATGATTTAGAACTTCGTTAGAAAAAAAAACTGGTTACTGGAAAAGCACTCTTCGTTGTCAATTCATAAAATACTTGTATGAACAATACAGTATCAAAGTTAACAACTTTTGAAAAATCAAGTTGGATCTTTTGAACAAAAACCTTTTGAATTAGTTCAGTGATATATTTGTTAAGTTAGTTAAGTTGCCATCTATAAAACAAAAACCAAATGTTATAGAGACAATAAGAATAATGGACATATTCGTAATTATTAATCAATTTAGTTATTTAGATTAAATTCAGACCTGTTAGTTTTAATACTAGATTGAAATCATAAAAGGGTGTAAGTGCTTTCTCAGATACACCAATTACTTTAAAAAAAAAAAAAAACAATTGGAATGAAATATAAGGGAAGCTTGCTGCAATACAACAATGAAAATCCCATTCACTGTTCGCACCAATCCAAAGTTGGTCAAAGTTTCGCCAATCCGATCTCACCCGCCGAAAAAGATGGTTCGTCTAGGATTCAAACCTGCGTCAAGTCACGTCGGCAATTTAAAAGTCGATCTGCAGGATATCTCTGCATGTCGAATTCGAGTGATATATACATGCTTTTACCGCGACTTTCAATTTTTATTGCTCAAGTATTTTCATCAGGCGATGATCCCTCGAGAACAATACTTTTTTCTGGATTGACGTTACCCTATATCCCTTGACAACGTGTTATTCAAAATTTCATGATGATCGATATTAGTTAGGATTGCCTCTACTCAGGGTCGTCTTTAACCTATTGGTGGTCCTGGGCTCTTTAGAATAATGGGTCCCCTATGACTAGGACATAGGATGATTTTATTAAAATAGGTAAAATGAATATAAAATTCAAATTTTACATTTATTCAACCGATATTTTTATTTCTTTATATTTACATTTAACGAATAGGTATAATTATTACATAATCAGCATTCAGCATATGCAAGTTAGTGGTTAAAGATCTATGTTGTAAGATGTGACCTTCAAGTTTTAAGAAGCGCAATCACTTCACTTTTTCAAATTCTATGTCTTTGAGTACATCACATTTTATGGACATCAGCAAACTGGTCAATTTTTTGAAGCATTGTACTTGTAAATTAATTTTTTATTCTTTTCAATTTGAAGAAGGAGCGTTCCTTATGCAGTTAGGCGGGAAATAGGGGGCCCCATCGGTGACGGGGCCCTCGACACTTGCCCAGAGTGCCCAGTGGAAAAGAGGGGCCTGCCTCTATTACTAAAAATAAATTAAAATATTACATACTCTCTACCGTCAATATAGATTAAATAATCTATACTAATATTATAAAGCTGAAGAGTTTGTTTGTTTGTTTGAACGCGCTAATCTCAGGAACTACTGGTTCGAATTGAAAAATTCTTTTTGTTTTGAATAGTCCATTTATCGAGGAAGGCTATAGGCTATATAACATAACGCTACGATAAATAGTATTATATATAAGCAGTGTCCAGTACCGCGCGCCTCATGCGCACGCCCCCGCCGTATGGGCCGCAGCGAAGCGTGGTGGCCGAGTTCAGCTAGTAATAAGATATAAAGTGAAAAACTTCTAACTGTACTTGTAACAGCACTCGAAGGAATGTCGCAAAAAGATCATTGCCGAAAATCTCGAGAAGCGACAAAAAGCGAAACGAAAAAATTCCCAACAATAACAGTATCGCAAGTTTGAGAAATCTTTTGTGTATCGTGTATCAATAACAACGAAAATAATCACGTTCTTTTACATCATACAATGTCAAGAGCATTTTGGAACGATTCGATACAGTTTCTAATAGTTTCCGAACGCTACAGTAACTGTTAATTTTTTTTTTTAAGAGCATCGTCCAGCAACAGTTATTTCCCGCAAAACCTATTGACCGTTTGACACAAATCACACATGAATCACTAAGAGATTTATTGGTTACAATTCATCTTTCTTTGTATATGTATATTATTATAATTATTATAAGTAAAACAAAGTTGCTGTCTATATCTCCTCAAAATTCTTCTAAACCGATTCAGATTTTGATACGGTTTTCACTAATGGAAACAACGATACACGAGGAAGGTTTGTATATATAATTTTTAGAACTTATTATTACAGGGTCACCTGTAATAATATGATTGTAATTGTAATTAACCGTAATAACTTAAAGCCTGTAATAACTTTTCCCGTTAATGACGAACGATTTATCGCTAATTATGTAAATTTCATGCAAGCCACTTACTCGTAAGAACACAAAGTAGGTACCTATTTCGATAAAAGAATAATGTTTTTTTTTTTTTATCAGTTTTTAATGTTTTTTTTTATCAGGCATAGGTCACGTTATGAGGTTTTTTTTTATATAAATTATAATTTTTACCAATATGAATTTCATTATTAAAGACGATAAAACCGATAAATTTATAGTTTACTAGCTGACCCAGCAGACGTTGTCCTGCCCGAACCGGAAAATAATTTTCTAACCCGATTGTGGCATCACCTATCGGGTCCAATTTTATTGTCAAAGTGACGCAATAAAGTGTTGATATAATTGATAAAGTGACGCGACACTTAAATTATTTGAATATTCTTCATACAAAAATATTAAAATCGCGAAAAATGGGGGGTGGGGGTAGGAGGATGAAAAATACTTTACGACCTATTCTCAACATACCGAATATAAAAAAAAATTATAAAAATCGGTCCAGCCGTTTCGGAGGAGTTTTGTTACAAACACTGTGACACGAGAATTTTATATATTAGATAAACATCGTTATAATTAGAAAAAGAAATATCAGGTGCTTGCTATCAGTAATTGCGCAGTAAACATATGTTACTAAAAAATTTTCTACAAAACGATTAACAATGATTGCAAGTCTCTTTGTCCTTCACAAACTGTTAACAAAGCATGTTCATTGCGATTAAACAGACTTTACGTAATTTTTAATACAAACTTACATTTATACGATGAGATTAAATTTATTTTACTTAAGATTAAATCTTTTTATACTTATCTTATTTTACTTAAGGTCGTCAGACAAGCTGATAAAATTGTCGCTTAATGGTAGGTGATTACCGCCGCTTATAACACAAGCAACGCCACAGGTGCTGCCAGACCTAAGAACACACACAGAACACAACAGCACATGCGCTGTTATTTCAAGGTGATGTTCTGTAAGGAGAATGGTTCTTACTGCAGCCAGAGGGCTGCCTAAATTATTGCGAAACATAGTGTACACTGCCACTACTTGCTAGACCCAGAGGAGGGACGACTTTGAAAAATTAATTTCGAAGTTTGCCCTATCTCAATCAGAACCTTGAGACAGAGCTCCAAAGAAATCACCTCAATCACTCGATCAATGGGTCATCAATTTCTGATTTACTGCCGGTCACAATATCCCATCTAAAAGCTTGGAAACTCAAACTGTCTGACGTGGTGAAACGTTTTAATGGACCAATAACATATGAAATTGCGTTTCATATCGATCCATAGAAGATAAAACAATTTGTTTAAGGATGGTCCTTTGTTCAGAAATGACAGCAGTTACGTGTCCTATCATGGAATTTGTAGATTTGACAGTTAATTACTGTCACCTGTGACCGTTGACAGTGGCTACTGTCGCCTAATAAGACATGCAACGCCGCAGGTGCTGCAATTCGCTGCTGACCTTAGCAAGATTAAGGATCTGGCATTCCTTACTCGCACACTGAAATACAATAGCGCATAAGCGCACATATGCTGTAATTCACGAAGGTCTTCTTTAAGGGGGCGGAAGGCCACTCTGTAGTGTGCCTGTGGGAATCCTACGCTTGTATTTGTTTCTTATCCTTTATACTATCAGAGTCGACAGGGCACTTAACGGTGGCTTCTTAAGTTCAAGTATATCTTCAGCATGTGTTCGAATGTCGTACACAACAGTTATTTCTATATATTTTTTCAGGTAAAGCTTTGGCTATGGTAGAGCCACAAAGTCTGGAAACTGAAGAAACTCACTCAGCACAATGTACCTGCCCCAATTGTGACGAAGTTCTGTCAAGATTCACAGAATGCACTGTGTGCATGGAACCAATTCAGGTGAGAATTAATTAGTTACATCACTTTTTTAATTACAGTGTAAAAGTTTCTAATAATTCAAACTCATTTGACGGAGTAAAATCGAACTTTTTTTTAAAGTACACATTTTAAGTATTACATACATTTTATTATAGTATATATTAGTGATAACCACAGAAAAAAATAATACTGCAACCAGAGTATTAAATTGCTCTATGGCAGCTGGCTTTTTGAATCAACACGTAACGGAATTCGGAATTTGAAAACCATATCAATTTATCTTTTCTCTATATATAAAAATGAATCCCTATTTCCCTTGGTCACGGAATCACGCGTGAACGGGTAAACCAATTTTAATTCGGTTTTCACTAAACGGGGAATATATAAAAAATTACACCCCGGGTGAAGCCGGGGGCGGGTCGCTAGTAAATTATATAATTTCCAGATCATTATTTTTGATAACGTATTTAGTTGAAACTATATTTTTTAAGATAGAGTTTTCCGCCAGCTTCACTCTCTTAAAATTTTCAAAATCGATTGCCAATTTATTGCTTCGGTAAAAAATTAATATAATAAAAAAGAGAGAGTTTGCAATGTGTTGACAATAATTCAATGCAGAAATAGTCAAATGTCATACGTTTTTTTGGTGACATCTGTTGCTGTCACCAAAATTTGAACCAAAAACCATCTGACATTTTTAAATGTTTCTAGCAAATATTTTTTCTCTAATTGGAAAATAGTAAAATACGTTTGCATATTGGCACTTTTCGATTATAATTGAGAGATCTGTAAATATGTAATTTTTAAAATCGACAAACATAATATACAATTTCTGTAATGTGTCCAAAATATTATTAAAAAAAAAAATTAAAAGATTAAAAAAGTTAAAAAAGAACTTATCTAGCTTAGACATACCTTTGACAGAATGTCATTGAAAGTTTTTTTTAAATGCATGCATGTTATTTATATCCTTGTACATATTTTATGTTCTATGTTACTATTGTTTAAAAGAAATTGTTGTTAAAAAAATACTTAAAAATCTCTTTTCTATTCAGAAAGAATTAGTTTTCTTCTTTTTTCATTTTAATATTCTTAAAACTTTATTTTCATCATAATCGCCTCATTGTTATTACCTCATGAACTTATTATTTTCCCCTTATTTATTTATTTATTTATTTATTATTCACTTAATTTGCTTCGTGTTACATTAATTTGCTATTTAAAAATTTGCTACTAAAAAGGCTACAAACGGGCAAGCGAACTCCATCTTCGACCTCATCTTTACTTACCATCAGGGAGATTGAGGTCAATCGCTATCCCGTTTACAGACAAATAAAAGAATTATTATTAATAATAAAAATTTTATAATCTCACATAAATTAAACGAACATACCCACTGTGTAATAACAGTAATGAATCGGCCATGAATAATGTATACGCTATCAGGAAGAAGGTCGGTTATCGCTTGGCTTGCTGTGGACCTTAGCCTAAACATGTGGAATCACTCTGTCAATTTGTATAAGGCCATACACAGCTCCAGTGGCGCAATTGGTTAGCGCACGGTACTTATAAGACAGTACGTCGGAGCGATGCCGGGGTTGTGAGTTCGAGCCTCACCTGGAGCATACATTTTTTAACACAGCATTTTATAATCACCTTAATCACGAAGCAGTAAAGGCGAAAATTGCATACATTTGGATACTGATGGTAAACTAAATGACTCATTTATTCTCAAAGTTCTTTTGGTTATATGTTTTTTTTTTAGTATAGACATTTTTTAATATAAATTCATGGGTTCTCGTCATTGTTTTCTATTTTAAATATAATTCATTAATGCTAATTAAAATAAAATAAAAAAATTACTTAATGAAGTTAATGTTAGTATCATTTAATAAAATAAATGAAATTACTTTAAAAATAAAAGTATTTTTTTATATATATATAATAGTAGTCTGACGGTCTACTTGATAATAGGTGGCTACCATCATCGCCTATAACACAACCAAAGCTACGGATGCTGCAATTGCGTTCCAGACCATAGCAGAATTAAGGATGAGGGATTAGAAAGAGAGAAAGGGAAATGTGCTCTGGCATCCCTTACTCACATACCGAAATAAAACAGCACACATGCTGTTATTTCATCGAGCTCTTCATTAAGAGGCTGCCCAAATTATGCGTTTTGCAGAGGCTGCAAAACGCAGTGCGCCCTGCAACTTCTTGCCAGATCCAGACCAGAACCAACGATGAATAGTTCATTTGCAAAGTAAATTTATACAAATCTCAAACTTAAGTACGACCCCCCTAACGCATTCGTCAAACCACAAATTTTGTCAATTATTGAGACACCGTTAAGATGATTTGAGAATTTTCTTTTCAAACCTTAATCCCCCCATTAACGAACCAGTTTTCTAAAGGGGTGTGTATAATATCGGTGTTTTGCGTGTCTTATTTTCTTCATAAGTACATATACATTTCACGAAATAGGGTATACCAATTGTAAATTGGACCCTTGTCAACTGACAAATGTAGGTACAGGTAAACCTTTTTGAATCACAATTAATCGAGGCAACTGTTAATACATTTGCATTGCCAGTGTGACTGTCTGAAAAAGTTCTTTATTTGAAATTAAAGCTAAATTAACCTAATTCGGTTAAATTAAAAACAGAGATAATTGACTGCGGTAACGTCTCGCCGTCTTTAAATTTTCACCTTGAAAAAATGTAAAATTCAATCAATTTTAAGCCTTAATATTGAACCGTAAAGGTTGACATTGAATAGATATATTTAAGGAATAATCGGAATAATTAAGTAAATGAGTCGTTTGAATAATCACTGTATTTTAAGGAATTGGTAAAAGAGATAATTTTAATCATCGTTTTACTGAATCGGTCTTCTATATGTATGTTACCGTAAAAGCCCGTATATGAGTAAATCCTGGGGTTCACTGGTAAAGCTTAAGATTTACCAACATATGTTGGTAAATGTAAGATTTTTAAGTGAAACTATTGTTTCAACTTGTACCAATTCTAGGTTTTACTAACTTGGTAAATGTTTTATACGGAAATATAAAAAAATCTCATTTTTTTTATCAAAAATTACAGTAATTAGTTAAAATTATCTTAATTAGAACTATGGTATTATTAATTTTCCGTCTTCAGCATTCACCGTCCATCTTTAGTTGAAACTATGATTTACCGAGTGAATAGTGGTAGAAGTTTGAAACTGGCGATGGTCACATATTAGTTCGGACTTTAATTACCATAACTAGGTAAATCTTAGCATTTACTGGAAAAATACTAATATTATAGGACTAATATTAGGAACCCAATGGAGTTAGACTAGTCAGCAATGGTTAGGCTGCCCTGGGGTGGATCGGAGTTGTTGCCTCGGCAGAGCCCGGCCCATCCCTCTCGAAGGGCAAGGCAACACCGGGGAGTTTTAGTGAGTAGTGTCAGTGCCGCTATGACCTAGCATAGCGTGGAGTACTGGAGACCCCACATACCAGCGGTAGGAAATCTTTAAATGGATTTCTCCTCGAAAAAAAAGGACTAATATTAGGAAAAATACTAATATTATTTACTAAAATACTATATTACTAGGATTTACCGCGGTTTGAGCTTTTACAGTAACATATACAGTAAGATCTTACACTGAATTTGAAGTCGCTGTCCGCGTGTGTCTGTTTCTCCTCTAACTTCTTCTAAACTACCCAAAGGATTTTGATACGGTTTTCACTAATGGAAAGAGGAACGAGGAAAGTTTGTTTATATAATTCGCAGAAAAAAATTGCATCCGTGTGAAGACGGATGGAAGTGCTATTAAATTTCTAAAATATGTATAGTTGAGCGTAAATCTATATATGTAAAAATGAATCCCCATTTCCCTTTGTCGGCATCACGCGTGAACGGGCAGACCGATTTTAATTCGGTTTTCACTAATGGAAACAGAGATAAACGGGGAATGTTAATATATATAAAAATTGCACGCCGGACGAAGCCGGGGGCGGGTCGCTAGTGTATTATAAAAAACGATAAAAAAATTCATTCTCACTTAAAACTTAGATATTATAGATAAAATCGATCTATAGTATATATGATATATTTCTCTCTTTTAATATTTGTCTTGAATCTACTACCCACTCTGTATATTCAAGCTTCAAAAGTACGCGTATAAAAGATAATAAAAAAATCGTTCCTTGTTTGAACATCATACTTTACCGCCATTAAAAAGAAACTCGAAAATTTCAAGCTCCCAATATAATAGCGTGGCTCGCATCGGCACAGATGCTTGGGTACCTACGTAGAGAAATTATAATCGCTCCTCATACAAAAGCGAGCTGTTGACGGAAAATCTTAGAAAGTGCGGACTAACTGCGTTGAAAAATTAAATAACTTTTAACGACAAAAACGTATCGTATCGATGACATTTTACTCAAGTGATGGGGGATTAAATTGCTTGACTTATATAATTTTATTATTTCACTGAATTGATTTTTGAACGAATTTTGCTTCTTATATGTATACATATGTGTTCTAAGTAGAAATAACATAACTATTATTAATTATGACATTTTTTTCCCAAATTTTTAACAGGGACAACATGACGTAATATAGCTGTAGATACCAGTAATTGGTACACAAATGTAAACGTGTCTACATAATTTTATGAATTTGACTAGTGAGTTTTGATGTGCTGTTGGTGGCTCAATAAAATAAAATAAAATAAAATACAGTTTTAATGTTTGGATAATGAAACACGATTGTTAACGATTTTTTCTTATTTATTGCTTAAAATAACAAACAATTTCTCAAAAACACAAAACTTTACCCTAGACTAATACGCGTTATTGTAGCTACGAGTTATACATAATAATATTTAAATTTATAATTGAGTATGTTTGTTACCGTCGAAAAATTTCAGGGCTATCTTGCAGCTGTACATAATTTGTTACACATATTGTTAAAAAAACAATCAAAAATTGATTAATATTGAATTTGCTGTAACGACAGCAATATGCGAGGGATATACCAATGTGAGGGTCTCGCGCATCCCGAAGGGTTGTGAAATGACCAATACAGAGTATATTTAATCACACAATTTATTATTTATTAGTTAATATACAACCGACAGGATCGGGACCGCCAGACACACTGAGTGCATACACTGATGCACACATTGATTAATAAGTATTTACTTTTGTACACCTAGACAGAATTCAACACTAAGTCGGTAATGCCCCATATAATTCACTGTAAGGTATAATATCCCATGTGTACCTAAATAAGATCTTCACATTGTGTTTAGATATGTTAGACCTTAAACGTAGATATTTTAAAATTTTATGAACAATTAAAAAACAAATTTGTTTAAACAAACTAATTGAATTGTTTACGAAACCTCAATTTAACTTAGAACATTTATATAGATGATAAGAGAAGTTATCCAAAAGTAAGATATATAAGTTCTGACATCGGTCACGTAAGGGTACCTCCTACTCGTCCCTAACATTAAGGGAACCGTATTCTATCCGTCTGTCTTGTTTTGCTTGGTTTCATTTACTGCGCATCACAATTTAATCAGGATAAAGGTAACCCAGTCGTAATAAAAATCTCAACTCAAGGTCCGAGGATTCGAGAGGTTCGTTTATGAGGTTATAAAATGCTTTATTGCTTTCTAAATTTATGTAATCTTTTGTAGAATAAATGGTGTACGTATTACCTAATACGAAAACTCTGCAGGCATTTATTGCAATAAAAAAATATAAAATATATTTTTTGGTAATTAGGCAGGTTTGCACGTTGTTTTGGTGAAGTTAAAATAACAAATAACTGCCGCGCTATTGTAGTGCATCGGGGATGTTTGGAAATACAAGAGTTGCAGATTTTTACGTTATATTGCGAATGAGAATAGCATCCCTGATGACTAGAGCAATCCTAAGTAATTGCTAGGAAGATGGACTGCCCAATAATAAAACATTGGGTGATGTCACATATCACCCTCAATAGAAAATGATAAGTGGCATCAGTTTATGTTTATTTATTTCTTTTTCTTTTTATTGTTTAAAAATAATTTTTAAATATTTTTTAAAAAGCTATGGACATATGTCTGAAATAAAGTTATTATTATTATTATCCATTTTACTACTAACTCGTCACCCCCTCCTAAAGTCAAAATGATGGGGAGACGGTGTTAGAGAGAACCGCCACGGAATCCCAACCGCCTGAGATTATCCCAAAGGCTAGCCGGAATCAAACTATTTACCGGCAGAACAACTGGGATGATTTCAACGGAGGCCACAGCCCACATGTCGACGATCTCGTGGGCCAAGTCGAGGTACTTCCTCTTCTTTTCGGTTTCAGCCTACACGAGACCATCGGGCTGGTAAAATCCACCAAAAACACTCGCGACTACTTCCGGTCCATCAACACGATGTCAGGTGTATTCGCTAGAATAGTCCTGTCCGTGATGATGGGCCGGTCCCAGTAGAGCTTGGCACGGCTGTTCTCACAAACTGGTTCCGAACTGGTTGGTTTGGTGGTGGTTCTCACAAAATGGTTGCTAGGCGACCAATAAGTTAATTGTAAAAGATTTATAAGTACAATCAACCATTGTGTCTATAATAAATATCACAAATAATACTGCGACTATAATTTACCAACACCGGCGAATACCTGTAATAAGGCATCCTCTCCTCAATGAAGCCGTATTTCAAAGCGAGTTCCTGATGCAGGATCCTGGCTGCTTGGTTGTGCTTGTGCAGATACTCAGTGTTGGGAAGCGCCAAATAACCGGAAGTACATGTCTAGGATGACGACAGGCTCGACATTAATTATGTCCTGTGTGCTATCCTTTATTTTGTACTTCCGGTAATTCCGCCTCTTGACCACCTGATCTTGTATCGCATAGACAAAACCGAAGCGCAGCCAGTGCAAGGAGGCTTTATGGTCAACATAAGGCTCATGGAGAGTCTTGTAAAACCGTCCGTGCAGTTCTTTCTCCTTCCATACGATCTCCCTGGTAGAGGCACTCGGTACCATCGGATCTCACCATTGCTGATCGGCCAGGGATGGATTTATTATTACTAGTATAGAATTCGTTGTATGTAGACCGCACGTTTTACCTAGAAGGAGCAAGTTAGTGCAAACTCATTATTACACACTACAAGGTATCGTGTAGGTGTACATGGAAAGAAGATTAATGCTTGCATAATGTGAAGCAACTTAATTATTACACAAAGGTAGAAAGATGCATTTAAGTGTCGGATCCATTATGCGACCATATAATAATTGGCGCTTGTAATAAAACACAAATCATTATATATTATTTTAAAGGATAAATTTAACTGTTACCTACCCACTGATACGGAAGTCATGACTGTTGGTTTTTTTAATTACCATATAACGCATTCACAATAGACGTGGTTATCATATAAGATGACAATGAGGCATTTTAATTTGCACATTTTATATGATATTTTTAGGAAATATTAAATCATTTTGGTGTTGATTATTTTTGAAACTATATTGTTAAAATAAAGTCGCTGCCAGCCTCTATCTGTTTCTGAATGAACTGCGTCTCTAAACCTCCAAACGGGTTCTGATACGGTTTTCGCTAATGAAAAGAGAGATAAACGAGGATGGTTTGTTATAAAATTTGCGGAAAAAAATTGCATCCATTCGAACTCACGGCCGGGTCGCTAGTCAAAATTGAATAATTTATTTGTTTAGAGATTTTGGCTTTTCCATGTTTTAGATAAGTATAAAAATCATTACTCTTTGTGGGGCGGGTCCCTAGATATATATTACTAGCTGAACTCGGCCACGCTTCGCTGCGGCCCATACGGCGGTGGAGTGCGCATCGGTAATGGACACTGCTTATATATAATACTATTGATCGTAGCGTGATGTTATATAGCCTATAGCCTTCCTCGATAAATGGACTATTCAACACAAAAAGAATTTTTCAATTTGAACCAGTAGTTTCTGAGATTAGCGCGTTCAAACAAACAAACAAACAAACTCTTCAGCTTTATGTGTATATTAATATAGATATAGAAGTATAGATATAAGAAGACAACGTTTTAATTTTTCACAATCTCTTTTGTATAATATAAGTTACAAAATCGCGTCAATCCAGAACACAAAAAGGATTTGATATCCACGTAACAATAATTTTTTCCAACTTTATCTACCGGCTACATCGCATTGAGCCTGGGATTTTTCGATACAACATTTTTTAACGATAATTGACTAAATAAAAATGTTTTTTTTTTATTTCCAGTGTTTCGGACCGTGCATCTGCACGACGTGCGGTGGCTTCTGGTGCACCAGATGTTCGCCGCGTTTGTCCAAATGCATCTATTGCAGGGCCCCACTGCGCTCGCCGGCAAACGCCTGCCTTGCTCTGGAACGACTGATCAACCAGCTCAAACTGCCGTGTCGAAATAACAGGTACATACTAATCGATACTATACTTTTCCTTACATAGTATAAATTAAAGTCGCTGCCCGCTTCGGTCTGTCCTTCCGTCTGTGTGTTCTCTAACTCCTCCTTAACCACGCTAAAGATTTTGATGTTGTTTTCACTAATGGAAAGTGCGATCAACGACAAACAAAAATTCTAAAAACATTTTTTTGACCTCGGTAACATAAGTACAAAGTTCAAATATTATATGTATAGATAAAAATCAATAGCTGAATATGTCGCTAAGCTCAATACTCGTACAATTCAACTATTTTTTCAATTCAAGAGAAAAATGGCTCAGCAAAATACCAACTTGCTGCACTCGACTCGGTGGATCGCAGAGCTAGGAGGCTCATTGGCGATGATACACTAACAAGAACTAAGCTGCAGAGCCTGGCACATAGACGCAAAGTTGCCTGTCTGTGTGTATTCTATAAGATGTACCTACTTCGGAGAGTGTGCTCGAGAGCTGCATGAGATCATACCGCCTTCCCCTTTCTTCTATCGGACATGCAGACGTACGGCTGGTTACCATCCTCACCTTGTCGAAATCCCTCTAATTCGGATCAAGCGCTTTAAAACATCTTTTGTGATGCGCACTGCTAAGGATTGGAACTCCCTGCCGGCGTCTGTATTTCCGAGCTCATATAACCCAAATCTTTTCAAGGTTCGAGTGAATAGGCATCTTCTGGGTGAGCTCGCTCCTTCCTACATGGATAGATGCTGGTCAAGAGCAAACCCATCTATAATAAAAAAAATAAAAAAAAATTGCCCGGAAAATTGCATCCATATAAAGCACAATAAAAAAAAACCAAAACAAGTAAAAAATTTGAGGATCCTCTTATAAAGTTTGTAACATAATATCAAATTGACACTTGTAATCCTATAACAAAACATCTATTCAACATTTACGGACATCGTAAATTCTATATAAACAGTTTTAAGGCATCAATACACTCACGTAAAACCTTTTGTTTGACCGATAAAATCTTTATTCCGCCCTAGACGAGGGGGTTTCGTTAAATAAACCGTAAAAACTTTAATATTTGGGCGGTGCCTTGTGTAACAGACTTTACAACTGACATGAACTTTTATATATATTAAAATATTTTTCACCCTAAAGCTTAGGCAGTGATCCTTCGAACTTATGCCTTTTTTATAATAATAGTGTAGATAAAAACAAGATAAAGTGTCACTTTAAATTTATTAATAATTGACCAGTCCGTTAGATGAGTGGTTAGGGTGCTCGCATTAACGCTCTGTTCTAGGGTTCCCGGGTTCGATTCCCGGCGGGGACAACTTTGAAAAATGAACTTTCAAATTTGGCTTTGGTCTGGATCTGGAAAGTAGTGGCAGTAGGGCACACTGCGTTTTGAGGAACCCGTCTGGCGGCATTAACCACCCCCTCCTGTACAGAAATAGCAATACGTGTGCTTTTGTGTTTCGGTGAGTGAGTAAGGGATGCCAGAGTCCATTTTCTTATCCAATCCCTTATCCTTAATCCTGCTGTAGTGGGCAGCGCACTTGCAGCACCTATAATACAAGCGTTGCTTGTTTATAGGTGACGGTAGCCACCTACCATGAAGTGGACCGTCAGTCTGCCGATTTTAACATAAAAAAAATTATATTAGAGGATTCTCATAATAATGTAATGTATACACATACATTTTTTGTAAACGATTGAACTAGAGTCAATACAAATGCTTTTCAAATTATACACTCTCACCTCCCGTAGCGCATTGCTTACTTACATTTAGTTAGTTAGTTAGTAACTAAACTAACATGTTTAGTTTGACATCATTAACTTGATCCCACAGACAAACTGCTTCCCAGTTTTATGGGACTTTGTAAATATTTTTTGTACTTAATTATTCATGTATAATAAATAAATAATAATAAAAATAAAATAAATTTATAGGCAATGATAGCCAACATACCTTCAAGTGTCAGCCTTTCTGCCGTACTTGTTAATATAATATTAGATTTTGGTGACATTTTGCCTTTTTTTAAAAAAAACAGGGAAACAAATTCTCTACTTTGAATTTTTTACTAGATTAAAAAACAATCCGAACTGGTGGTAAACGATAATGAATTAAGTAAACATTGTAAGAGACTTAATTTCAATAGGTTGATAACGTATGCAGTAACGAATGTTTCAATTAATTTATTCAATTAGCATGCCAAGCCTACACTAGCAATTTTTCTGATTCGCGCACAACTTTCTGACAAAAATTGTTCTGAATATCCATAAAAGTAAAAATACTTAGATTTTAAAACTTAAATACTCCATAAATACATAGCATTATGCATATCCTATCTAATACTATAAACGCGAGCATCATGATCTTTCTTCCACAAAAAAAAAATTTCATTGCGTGACAAAAAATATCTATATATATAAAAATGAATCCCCATTTCCCTTGGTCTCGGCATCACGCGTGAACGGGTAGACCGATTTTAATTCAGTTTTCACTAATGGAAAGAGGGTTAAACGGGGAATGTTCTTATATATAAAAATTGCACCCCGGGCGAAGCCGGGGGCGGGTCGCTAGTGAACAATAAAAATTGAATATATCATCGTTGTCAAATCAAAATCTGCTATTTGCATATCCCATTGCTCGGTGTATTCTTTTGAAAAATTGGTAAAAAAACGTTCTTGTTGAATGATTTTACATGAATGTTTTTTTTTTTAAGTATTTTATTTGAATGACGTCACACAAAAATTTTGACAACTACATATTGCTGTACTTATTTACTTATTTATTTCACTGTTCACAGACGCGGATGCACAGAACTGTTAACGGCATTGACAAGAGCGAATCACGAAGAAGATTGTTTATACGATACTCTAATGTGTCCGCTGAACACGGAGAAATGCTGCTCGGTACCTTCAGAAGACATCGCGTCGCATCTGAGAAAAAGACACGGCATCATCGCCATCCACTCGCAGAAAATAAAGATTTTAATCGAAGACTTCCAAGCGAAACTGAAGAAGACCGCATGCTGCAAAACCAAATATAAGATAATTTTGCTACACGAGAAAAGCGCTTTTATTATTAAGGTGTGCATTTTTAACTATCACGTGAGGGTCGAGATTATGAGACGTAGGCTCGGTTACATTGCTGACACCAAGTCGACGATCAGGGGCAGTGAATACGGAGCAACTGTTGAATTCCAAAGCAAAGCTGTTCGCGACAAAACTGTTCTTCCCGTCGAGAATGAAACTTATGGCAGAAAAACTGAAGTTCAGTGGACCGATGTTATGCTGAGAAACGATAGAGACGAATCTATTACAATTCATGTCAATATCGGTAAAAACTTTTATACACCGGCGTATGTTCAAAAGTTCATGTTGAATAGGGTGGTATAGTGAACAATTGAGATGCCTCTGTGATATTTTAAAGTATTTGTATTAGTGATTCAGTCTGTTGCAATACTGTGTATTAGTTTTACTGTGTACAATTTGTAAATGTTTTAGAATCGTAATTTATTTTCTAATATCATTTTATATTATATTCGTAAGAAAAGTCAATGTCGCTCAACGAAAGTTACCGACATAACCCTGTGGTTCAGCAAGTTATTGTGAACCACAGGGCGCAATCTTCTTGTGGGCAGGAGTGTGGTAGTGGCCAGGACACATAGTATAATCGGCGCAAATCTTCTTGGAATCTAACGATATCACTGTCAAATATGCGCAGTAACCGATTTTGGGACTGTTTGTGAGGTATTGCGACGCAGCAGGGGCGGAGCCACAGAATGAACGAGACGCAATGATAACATTTCATTTGTATAAGAGAGAAAGCAGTTGCGCCATATTGCTTATTCGCGTTCGCAATTGTACATGCGCAAACGAAAGACACCAGGGGGCCTAGCCAAGATGCAAACTGTTGCAAACGCTTCCTTTGCGTACTTACGAAACGAAAGAAATAAAGCTCGGTGATTGGTTGTTGTGACAGTTGTAACTTCAACAACCAATCACCGGGCTTCATTTCTTTCGTTTCGTAAGTACGCAAAGGAAGCGTTTGCAATAGTTTGCATCTTGGCTAGGCCCCCTGCTCAAGATCAGAGCCCAAGAAGATTTGCGGCGATTATACGTAGAGCCGAACGGTCGTTGGGGCCGGAACGTTCTCGAATGGAGACCAAGGGTCCGGCAAGCCCAGGTGGGCAGACGATCTGATAGGGACCTTCTGACCGGTCCTATTAGAAAATTATGGGAGATGACTATATCCCACAGCTGAGATGATGATATTATATTGCAAAACAATTTATTGTATACTTTCGGACAAATAGTAGTAGATGCAGTGTTACCATGTAAACAAGGCAAAAATCAACAGCATGCCTTGTTCTTAGAAAAACTTAATTTTATATGTATGTTAATCGAATACCACATATTCTCACTTATTATTTAGTCTATAAACATCTGCAAAACACTTAAAGGGTTTTGCAGAAATGTGACCACTCACAAAGTAAACCGTCAATCTGCCGATCAAATTGACCAAATCTTTCTACGTCATGGTAAAAATTAAAAAAAATCTATTACAATTATCAACTATAGGAGGGACCAATAAGATTTTTTTATTCTGTTTGAAATTTTTATTCTGTAAACATTTATCTTTAAATTAGATGATTTGCTGATTTTACGTGCATTTGTTAATTGTTTTCGTGTAAACCAAAAATATTAGACAATGATTTAGTAATCTTTTGATTATCATCAGACTGATATAAAATTTCACTGCGTATCTTTTCAATGTCAATAAGTAAATATTTTGTACACCATAAATAAAATAAAAAATATGTACATTTACAACTGCATTTTATTTTATCAAGGTAACGATTAAATAAGATTAATATAAGCATAGTTCTATTTTTATTCCTTAAAAAAATATTAATATTTCGTTATTTATCATGTCTATACATATCACACACGTAGTAAAATCGTTGTTTGTCTGTGCGTTTGTGCACGCTAATCTCAAAAACGGCTTAAGGGATTCACTGAGGCAAATGACATTTACTATAGAACTCGCTGGCGGCGGAGACAATTCAACGGGCCTAGAAATGGTGTTTTTTTGTTTTTACCATTAGAACATTACACAAAATATTTTTTTTATCAATACAATTTTTTAATCTGATATCAACTTATTAATAGGTACAGGATTCATATGCGTGCAATAAGCCGTTTTTTGAGAGAATTTTCAATAAAGGTCAAATTCTTCTTGTGTTCTAACTTTTTTTGTGGAGTTTCTATTACTTTAACGAAAATTCTAATTAATACAATTGGTTCTTCACATGTTTAAGTATAATATATATATTTTTTTCAAAGCAATTGTCTTGTCTATTTCTTGTAACATTTTCATTAAACAATGGATATTTTTAGTATTTAGCGTTTGTCTCCCCCTTAAAACCGATTTGTATGCGGTAATAAACGCTACAGGAAGCTTGCTACAATGCATCAGTGAAAACCGAATTCAGCGTGCACAAACGCATAGACAAACAGACAAAATTTCTAAAAACTATTTTTTTTCACCTCGGTAAGATAAGTACAACGTGTACAAATTGTTACTCTGAAAATATCTTTAATGTACAGACACGGCTCGTTTACGATTTTATTATAAAAGTAGATAAGTATAGATATAGAATAGATATACAGAACTAAAATGATTGTCATCCTACTTTCATGTATTACCGGGATAAGAATCCTGTTTTAGTCCAGAATATGGTCTACTAGATTTTGCCAGCAACTTCTTACGCAAAATTTCAAATCGATCTGTTGAGTACCTACTTACAAACGCTAAATACTAAAAATATCCATTGTTTAATGAAAATGTTACAAGAAATAGACAACACAATTGCTTTGAAAAAAATATATATTATACTTAATCATTTGAAGAACCAATTGTATTAATTAGAATTTTCGTTAAAGTAATAGAAACTCCACAAAAAAAGTTAGAACACAAGAAGAATTTGACTTTTATTGAAAATTCTCTCGAAAACGGCTTATTGCGCGCATATGAATGCTGTACCGATTAATAAGTTAATGTCAGTTTAAAAAAATGTATTTTTTTTTTTTTGTATTGTTCTAATGGTAAAAACAAAAAAAAAACACAATTTCTAGGCCTGTTGAATTGTCTCCGCCGCCAGCGAGTTCTATTGTAAATATCATTTGCCCAAGTTAGGATATTAGGATAACACGTGTGCAAAGTAAAGAACATTACATGATTCAGTAAAAACATTCCAAACATTTTCAGTTTTATGTTAAGATTTATTATTTATAAATGTTAATGGAATTCTCACAAACATAATTTTTATAAGAACTCTCCATATTTCAAAGTGAATTTTTAAACTTGGTAAGTGAAAACACACGCGTATAAAAAACAATAGCTTCAAAGAAAGTGTTATTTTGATATGTTATCTTAATTAAGCATTACAACTTTCGCCTCTTACGTGAGCTTCATACAGAAAGGGCTTCAAAGGGTGAAACTTATTAAATTATTGATTGCTAGGTTCCTGCGGAATCAACGCGATGGGAAGCAAATCAAGTTATAAAATGTAACGGGCACGTACCTGCAGCGCAAATATCTTTGAACTTTTCTTATTAATTCCAAAGATGTTCACCGGAGCTTAAATGTGATAAGTAGCTATAGGTAAGAACGCATATCTATAAATATAATAAAATCGTAAACGTGCCGTGTATGTACATTAAATATTTTTTCAAATAAACTAATTGTACACGTTATACGTTAAATTGTATACGTTACAAATTGTACAGGTCAAAGAACAGTTTTTAAATTTTTTGTCTGTTTGTATGTACGTTTGTGCACGCGAATCTCAGAAACTGTATAACTGATTTGAATTCGGTTTCACTGATGTATTGTAGCAAGCTTCCCGTGATATCTAGTGTTTGTTTCGTTCCAATCGGTTTTCAAATAAAAAAGTTACGCGCCGAATACCACGCGTACGAAGTTGCGGGTTCAGCTAGTTGTGAATGACCTTAGAGTCTGGAAAAAGTCGCTTTATGATGTCACTTGTAATATAAGTCAAGTAATCTTCTAATACATGTGATGAAAAGGGCCTATGGGCGGCAGGGGCCTAGGGGCGGCGGATTTTAGATGGTTTTCGCACGCTTTTGGAAGCCATCAAATTCTTGTGCGATAATAAATGCAATAATAATAATAATAACTTAATAAAGGCCTTGGTATCTAGGACACAAGGAAGAGGCGACACAAAGTGAAGGGACCTATACTCAAGAAAAGTATAAATCCGGCATTGCTAGTAAGTCTTCAGCGCAGACATACACATAAACATGGAGGCAATGGTTGAGCGAATTAACTAAACCTCTTGTACAATCTTGTAATCTTTTTTTTATGTTAAGGTCGGCAGACAGGCTGACGGTCCACTTGATGGTAGGTGCCTACCGTCGCCGTATAACACAAGCAACGCCAAAGCTGCTGCAAGTGCGCTGCCGACTGCAGTAGGATTAAGGATAAGGGATTAGGAGTGGATAGGTAAATGGGCTCTGGCATCCCTAACTTACTCACCGAAACACAACAGCACACGTGCTGTTACTTCTGGTTGGTTTTAACGCCACCAAAATGCAAGCGTGTTGGTTCTCTGCTAAAAGGAACCCTTTCGACTTGGCTCCAACTTTCCAAGGTGCATCGCGGTGCAATGATCTCGAGCTTCTTGGCATGAGGTTGTGCTCAAACCTCAACTTCGGCACTTCTATCGGGTCCAAAACCCAAACAGTGGCTAAAAAGCTGAGCATCCTAAGTACACCCTATTCAAGCGACGCTTCGCACCTTGAAAGCTCCTCTCTTTGTAAATACAAGGTACAAGTCCGACCTTGCATGGAGTATTGCTGTCACCTTTGGGATGGCCCAGCAAAATATCAATTGGCGACTCGACTCGAATGATTGCAGAGCTAGGAGGCATATTGACGAGACGGTACACTAATAAGAACTAAGCTGCTGAGCCTGACACATAGACACAAAATCGCCTGTCTCTGTGTATGTATTTCGGAGAGTGTGCTCGGGAGCTGCATGGGATCATACCACCTTCCCCTTTCTTCTATCGGACATGCAGACGTAAGGCTGCTTACCATCCTCAGCTTGTCGAAATCCCTCTAACTGGGACCAAGCGATTTAAAACATATTTTATAATGCGCACTGCTAAGGACTGGAACTCCCTGCCTGCGTCTGTATTTCCAAGCTCATATACAACCCAAATTTTTTCATAGTTCGATTGAATAGGCATCTCCTGGATGAGCTCGCTCCATTTTTGGCCTCATCTTCCCTAGATGCTGGCCAAGAGCAAACCCATCTTTAATAATAATAATTGAAAAAAAAAAAGATTATTTTACAGATAATAATACTTATAGAAAACTGGTCCCGAAACTCTAAACATTAGGCTGTCATTTGAATTCGCTTTAACAGTAATACTTACAGTATTTTTGATAAATTGTTATAAAATGAATATTATTGAATTATGGAGAACTAAAGATAGATAAATCGGAGCTTTTTGAGATGTTGTTGATTCTGACATATCTAATGAAATTTGGACGTATATTTTACTATTTAAATTTGTATTTTTATTATATAACCCAAATTTATAGTACCGTACATGTCTTTACGGTACCTAAACAGGTTATGGGATATCTTTTTCCCACATTTTT
Organism: Bembecia ichneumoniformis; assembly: GCA_910589475.2. Classification (NCBI taxonomy): domain Eukaryota; kingdom Metazoa; phylum Arthropoda; class Insecta; order Lepidoptera; family Sesiidae; genus Bembecia; species Bembecia ichneumoniformis. The sequence continues at coordinate 16,240,962 of OU342534.1, read as the reverse complement.
TTGCAATTTTGCAATAACATTCGCAAATAAGACATTGTTAGAAGTGAAAATCCCATATACAGGAAACTCTTCTATCTACCTTGGTGGTTCTTTGCGGTTTGGTTAAGGGTTTTTTTATGTAGTAACAAAAACAGTGATTTAAAGTCCAATACTTTAAACTATGCGCTCGGTGTATTTTTTTCACCGACGTGGACTTAAGATTGTCACAAATTGCATTGCAACCGATGCCGGTTAACACAATGACGGTTTTGAAGAATCAAAGAATAAATGGTTTTGGAGAAAAATATATGTTGAAAGGAGTCTAAAAAATTACACATTTTTTGTATTAAAATTGAGATTAATAAGATTTTCAATAAAATGGAAGTATAAATAACTGCAATCGGCCATGTTAACTGAAACACCAATCAGAGCGAATGACGTCACTCCCAGGTAAGTGCCATCGTGTTGCTTGACAGAATGAAAAATCTGATGAGATGTCGGTGACGTCACGGTTCATCAGACGCGACGCCATGACACCTAAGAGCGTTTTCGCGCGTAATTCAAAATAGATTTAAAAACATTCAATAATTCGCGTTAAATTTAGTTTTTTGCTGAAATATTATTTTTTTCGGATATGGTATACGTGTATCTACATTATGGAAGAAAATTTCAAAATCTGTCATCATGCCTATTGCATTGTTAGATGCAAGTGGTTTTCTCATGACAACTGGAACACTTTTTGGAAGGTGGCTGTGGCCGCCTATAAACACAAGCAGCGCTGAATGGGAAGTTATTTTTTTCACCTTCCAGCCCCATGTGGAATTAAACTATCATCTACCGCATCGATTTCCAATATACAGCTATCATATTTCCCCGAAATGGACGATACATCAAAGTAAACTTTTACTTTTCCAAATAAAATAAAGTGTTAGTCCAATTCGGTCGGTGTCATCCATTGTAACATCGGTCCTGAACGTGACGCGACTAAATATGTATGACGCCAGGAAACTCTCTTTGATATAAAGACTCATTGTTTGTGTCCGCTGGTACTGATTCGTTGAACAAAGACTAAGTCTTGTCTTGTAAGACACTTGACATAAGCGGAATTAATTTCGAAAGCTTCTGTGTCTGCTGAATTGTTAGCCTTTGAAATCTCCTAAGGCGTTATACAATTTACGTTGAAATATTTATGGAACGTTTTGTACGACAAATGTTTTTATTATAATCAGGTACGAGGTGAGATTTTATCTTCTATACCTATATATTTTTTTTTTTATTATAGATGGGTTTGCTCTTGACCAGCATCTATCCATGTAGGAAGGATGAGGCCGAAGATGGAGCGAGCTCACCCAGGAGATGCCCATTCACTCGAACCTTGAAAAGATTTGGGTTATATGAGCTCGGAAATACAGACGCCGGAAATATATATAAAAATGAATCCGTATTTCCCTTGGTCACGACATCACGCGTGAACGGGTAGACCGATTTTAATTCGGTTTTCACTAATGGAAAGAGGGATAAACGGGGAATGTTCTTATATATAAAAATTGCATCCCGGGCAAGCCGGGGGCGGGTCGCTAGTTAATATATAAGGGTTGTCAAACAGGCTTTCGGTCTACTTAATGGTTGATGGCTACTATCGCTTATACTAACACAAGCAACACATGAGGCTGCAAGGGCGCATAGTAAAATAAGAATAAAGAATTAGGAAGGAGGTAAGGTAGGGAAATGGGTTCTGGCATCCTTTACTCACTAACCGAAACACAACAGCACACATCTGTTATTTCACGGTGATCTGTAAGGAGGTGGTTACTGCTATCAGAGCCGCTCCAATTGAATGCGAAACGCAGTGCGCCCTCCACGACTTTTCAGATTCAAACCAGAGCCAACTATGAAAAGTTCATTTCAAAGGTTGGCCCTACCGGGAATCAAACCCGAAATACCTGAGACAGAGCGTTAAAGCAAGCACCGTAACCTTAATCAACGGGCTTGCCAATGACGAATTATCTCGTCCACAAATTACAAATTGCTCAGCGAGCTATGAAAAGAGCCATATTTGGCATTAGAGTGATATGGGGAAGTAAAGAGGTAGATATATCCCAGAGAATCTGTTGGCTGAAATTGAAATTGTCGCCCAGCGGGTAGGAGTCCGGTATCTCGGAGTGTAGACCCGTGTACAGACCTTGTTTGTTGGACCGATGGCCTCAAGAGAATGGATTGCAGTGGATGTGAAGGGCAGGATCGAGTGTGGTGAGTGAGTTCAATCAAAAAAGCCTATGTCCAACAGTGGACAATTATGGGATTACAGCACTTATGCTGATTCAAACCTAATCACCTTCATGGGCATTTAAAACAGTCGATTACTTACAATTCAATTTCAAAGGAATTAGATCTATAGCACTTAAAGAGTGTATACTAATCTATTAACGTGTCGACCTTGTTACACCGTTTAGTGCGAAATAACGGTCAACTCTATTACCATTCGCGACACGAAACCTTTTGGTGTAACTCCATTATTGTGTACGACACGGTTAAAAGATTCGCCCGGTTTTGAAATTAATGAAAAGAGAGAAAGAAAGAAGAAGAAGCAATTTATTCCGAAAATATTTTCGCAATTAAAATTTTCTAGGCAAGCTTTGTCTGTCCTATGAGGAAATATAATTATAAATATTATATTTTGTAAGTTTGTACATACGAAAGTAAAAAAAAAAACTATACCACATACCACCCGTTGTTACAGATTATGTCAATTTAAAAATTCAAACCCTAAAAACAGCATAACAGCATATGTAACTGTTAAGTGTTACAATTAGATTGAAATGACTGTGTTGAAAAATCTATGAATTTTTATTTTTAAATTCATTTAGAAAATTTTATTTCAATTCTATAGAGATCTTGAAAAAAAAATAATAGAAATAAAACAATATGTAGGTTAAATATTAATTGATTTTTCGCGCTTCTTAGTTATTGAATTTTAGAACTTCACACTTCATAATCATACTCAAGTGAAATAACAAATAAAATTGAAGCAACACAAATTTGAAGTAGTTTTTTATTAGACAGTATTTTATTTAAATTATATCTTGTACCTGTTTTATGGTATAAAAATTTCCCCTAGACTTGCGAAGTAATTGTATAAGCTAGGCTTACTATTCTTTTATAAGTAATTTATTTATTTATTTCATTTATTTATTTATTCATTATTCATTCATTAAAGAGATTTAATTATGAATTAATTATGAAATAAAGGAAACTATTTAATTATTTTAAACATGTATTGCAAATACATATTTAAAATAATTTAATTTAATTTAAATTGACACTATATTAATATATCTCTGTTGATTCCAAGAATAGGGGATCGGACAGTAATCAGATTAAAATCTAAAATGTACTTAGAAAGAAAATATATATTTTTTACGATTATTTATCGAATAATAATTTAATATAATTCATTTAAATATTTTTAAATGAAGAAATAAAATTTTATTATTTACAATATTTTTAATCTATACTGAAACACCAATCACAGTGCGTGACGTCATTTGTGGGCAATCATTGTCTTATGCCAATGCAGCTGTTTTGTTATGATATGACCACAAATGACGTTACGCGCTCTCAGATGAACTATCGTGGCGTTTTGGCGGCATTTTCAAACAAACAATATTAAAACATGATTTTGAGTATCTGAAAGACTATAAATAAATAAAATAGTATTTTTTATGGGAATAAATATCCATGAAGATTAATTTAAAACACTTTCTGAAAATTTGTCCGATCCCCTAATGAGAAATATATAAAAGAGTAAATGTGCTAAGAAGTATCATAACAATTTGTATATTGTATGTATATCTTTTTCGCTATCTAGCTTTGCCCTTTTAGTTTAGTATTTTACTTTTACTTTTACCTTTTACTTTTAGGTACTTTTTTCTCGATGAATTTCTGGAAAATGTCTTTTATATGTAGATTTTTTATATTTTGTGTCACATTATTGTATTTTTCGTAGATTAAAATCGGTTCTTGGAAATAAAACACAGTCCATGTTACTCACTGATAACGTAGCTTTTTTTGGTGAAAGAATTTTTAAAATCGGTCAAGTAGTTTTTGAGTCAAATCTTTTCTCTTTATAATATTAGTATATATTACTAGTTAGGATAGCAACAGGGTTTGCTGACATTTTTTCTTGCCTGGTGATCCACTTTCATCGCCGTCACATTTTTCTTATCTGTTCTTTCTCAGTGACACGTAGATAAAGGAGTACACAATACCTAAAGAATATTAGCTGTAACCGTTAACATATATTTGAAGTACCTGCATCCATAAGTATACATTATATGTCACTGAAATTGTTAAAAAACATTTTTAATAAGATTGAAACTACACAATTTACACTTGAAACTAAAATGAACTTAATTTTCTAGAGATTCTCTCATTTCTGTTTTACTCTTTTCTGCTTGGTTGTTAACAGGATTTGCGATAATGCTTTTTATAAACCTTTTAAAAATACCTCCTTTTTACAAACTCTACTCAAAAAAATAATATGTTTAACAGAAAGCCCATGATATCGAAACCGATTTGTTTCTATGTCACATGTAAACTTCATTAGTACCTTTCACTGTGACATACCACGCAAAGTTAGTATATTTCATGACATTGATAAATAGAAAGTATAATGTTACTAAAATATTAGCATTTAGTGAAATTGCGAATAGTTAAAACTTTGGTGTCAAGCTTGTAAGGGAGCTGAAATGTTTCTATCATTTTAAATAATGTTTCACCTTTGTGATAATAAAGTTTTTTATTTAATATTTTTATTTAAAAAAAAAACACAAAGGATATAATATATGGCTTTCACTAGTGCAAAGGGCGATAAATGGGGAAGGTTTATTGTGTATATATGTAATTTGCAGAAAAAAAATTGCGATTTTGGGAGCGGGTTGTAAATAATGAAACAAAGTCACTGTCCAACTCTGTCTGTTCCTCCGCTTAATTATTTTTGATATGGTTTTCATTAATATAAAATGCGATAAACGAGGAAGATTTGTTTACTTTCGGGGCGGGAGCTAATTAATTACATACCATTACATATATTATAAATATATTATATGTATGTAATGGTAGGTGAAGACTGCTCCCTGGGAGGCGTAATATCTGGGAAATTTCAGTTTAGAACATCTCTTCCGACTGGCCCAGGACAGGCACAAGTTTTCAGAGCTGACACTATAAGAAGAAAATTATATATATATATATTTCAAAATGGATTGTTTCACGAGAACCTCGTATACAATATTTTATAAAAACTAAAATTAAAAACCTTTAACTTAGTCACGGGATAGAAGGTAATAAACTTTACGAGCCATAATTCTCGAAGTAAAAGTTCCGAACCACATGATAAAATTTTACCAACTAATTCAACTTCATAGAGTTGACCGGGAATGTTCCGGTAGTTAAGTCTGAACAGCAAGACCCTTCGAACGATCTTTTATCTTTTATAATCGATATGATTTCATAGTATCGTCTTATCTCATATTTTATGATCTTTTCATTTTTCTTACCCTTTAAAACATTGTAGGTGACAGTACTTAAACATTACTAGAGAATCCTGGATATTTATGTTGGACGTTACGTACGTATATGTGGTAATCAACCGTCCTGGCCACAATGGTTTCGAATTCTAGATTTAATTCTTATTGATTGTCAAAATTTAAAATTAAGAACGGTTTAAATTTTTCTCTTATGTTTTTCCATTGCTTTTATTTTTCTTATAAATATGGAAAAAATGAATATGGCGCTCCCTTGTAATCGTGCTGCCAATGAGTTAACCGTGCACTTACGAGAATAGGGGATCTTTCAGAAAGTGTTTTAAATTAATCTTCATGGATATTTATTCCCATAAAAAATACTATTTTATTTATTTATAGCCTTTTAGGTACTCAAAATCATGTTTTAATATTGTTTGTTTGAAAATGCCGCCAAAATGCCACGATAGTTCATCTGAGAGCGCGTAACGTCAATTGTGGTCATATCATAACAAAACAGCTGCATTGGCATAAGACAATGATTGCCCACAAATGACGTCACGCACTGTGATTGGTGTTTCAGTATAGATTAAAAATATTGTAAATAATAAAATTTTATTTCTTCATTTAAAAATATTTAAATGAATTATATTAAATTATTATTCGATAAATAATCGTAAAAAATATATATATTTTCTTTCTAAGTACATTTTATATTTTAATCTGATTACTGTCCGATCCCCTATTGTAGCGTCATTTGCGATAATTATAATTTTGACTTCATTTCTGTCCTTTACTATACCTGCGTTTACATATCAAATAAATTAAATACACTCATATTATACAGAGTCGTATTATAAAATACAATCGCCGTCCACCTCCGCCTGTTTCTTCACTAGCTTCTTCCAAACCACCAAACGGATTTTGATAAGGTAAAAGCGATTAACGGGGAAGGTTTGTGTATATCATTTTCATAAAAAAAATTACATCCTTGCGAAGCTAGCAGTAGTAGTAGACTACGATCCCAGGCATGCTAGACATAACTTTCTAAAGGACATGTGGGATATCGAGTAGTATGCGTATGTATGTACTACATACGCAGGATATGATTCTTCAAGTACATAGGATACGTAGTAGGACGTATCATATACTTGGAAAGTATGCGTATCTGCTGAGTTAGGTAGACGGCGAATTTAGTAATTAAAAATAGGACTAACTTCACTTATTTTCTAGAGACTGATTTTAATACATGTGTAAATTATTAAAAAATAATATTCAGCACTGCTAGACACTTCCCGTGGGCCACAACTTGTGCCAGTCGCAAAGACCCCTTTCATTCCGCAGCGGCGTAATTTCTTTGACGGCTTTCATTGTGCCTAGTGGGAACACTACTCGTTTCCCGACATTGTCTTTTAGAAAATAAGTTATATCTGGCATGCCTGGCATCTTAGGCCATAGTAGGACGCAGTATCTCTATTGATGAACTCTTAAATCGACTAAATGTTGTATAGCTACTTAATATTGACATTGTGATTGACTACCAAATGATCCATGGTATCTAGCCTCTAAATGGCTTATTCTCACCCGCTCCAAATCTATTGTTCTCCAACACTAAAAATTTCATACATTGATTCCGAAGAACTCTGCGAAAAAGAAATGATAAATGATAAATTATGCCATACCTAACGATTTCGTTCCCAAAGGTTCCAAAGCACTTCTATTTCGTTTTTTGGTGAAGTTTTGGATAAGTATTGGGAACTATTTAATATTTTTAATAACTATTCAATTTTACTCTTAGAGCTGCTGGGAACGAAATCGTAGAGGGGGTGGGAACAAAAAATATTTACCTATAGTTATACGATACAGGCCAAGCCTAGGACCCCTGGTAATGATGTTTGCTGTTAAATATGGTTATGTCAAATAAACGATTATTATTATTATTATTATTCACATATTTATTTATTTTCTTAATTTTAAATTTTTTACAATATAAATATTAAAAAACAAACAATATATATCATAAAAAACTTAAAACTAGGATTCCGCAGATAGCGGGGCAGAGCCCAAGCTACCGGTGGTTAGGGCTGCAGAGTGAGGAACCTCCTGACAATTCGTGCCGTGTCAAGAAGTACCGCCTTCTGTATCTGTCCCTTGATCCAGCCATCTAGTGAGAGCCTCTTGAGATGTTGGTCGAGGCTCTTCGCTATAAGACCGTTCGCCGAGACGACTATCGGGACGATAATTGTTGCATCGACGTCCCATTATTATTATTATTATTATAGTTAACTTCTTTCAACTGTTACTGTAACTCACACGGCATCATTCTTCTTTAGGACTAAAAATCCAATGAGACTATTGAAAACGACTGATGCTGTAGGTTCCCATACCTGTTCAAGGTTTCCGCAACACTAACTACGATCAAAAGGGGCCAAGGACGAAGTTCAGTCTTGCTCAGTTATGCAGAAACGCGATCCCATCGATTTTCTGTGGTCATGACTCGCAAACGTTTACAACCAAATGCAAAATTGTTAGAAAAACGTCTATTTTTTTGGTAAAAAGGTTTCACGCTGGATTCGTCAACTTTGCTGAATCATATTTTTGTTTTGTAGAGCACAAATAATACCTACATTTTTAATATTAATATAATAATATTTATTCTTATTTATACCCTTTAGGTATAATTTAAATATTGAATTATTGATATGTACTAAAAATATAGTGATTAATCGTAATGAAAAAACAATTACGATCTATTTCAGACGGCGAGTAGGAACAATTAATTGAATATATTGTTATGTAAATGATGTTTGTTTCACATCATTAAATTTGAATTTGCCAATTAATTTTACTAGCTATGTAGCTATGTAGATCTTTAAAAGTAGCTACTTACTTAGCAATGATAATACAATGGCAAGAAAATGAAAGGTGAACGCTTGACGAGTCATTTTTTTAGTTAAAAAATATAATATTACACTTCCTGTATAAATATTAAACCAAATTTATTATACTTTATTATTATTTAAAAAAAAATCTTTTTTTTTTCATAGCAACTCGATATTTTTTGCTTGGAGGTATGCTATGTAAGTAATGTTCTTGTTTACCCTATGTTATGTTTTTACTTTGGTCTTTTACATGTAAAAGATATAATTATTTTCATGTCTGTGCTTGCACGTATGCTTTTGCATATAGCTAATTTTTTTATTATTTTTTTCGATGGCTGCCTCGTTGGAGGCCATGTAGAAACAAGTAAATAAGTAATGACTTCTATAGTTTTCACCTGTAAACAACTTCATTGAGCAGACTGCCTTATGCACAATTTAAGATGCTTTCGAAGTAAAACTCGACGTGCCCGTTGGATGAGTCTCTATTCTAAGGTTCCCGGGTTCAATTCCCGGCAGAGTCAATTTTAAAAGTCACTTTTCAAATTTGGCTCTGGTTTGGATCTGGAAAGTAGTGGCAGGGCACACTGCGCTTTGCATTCATTTGGGCAGCCCGTCTGGCGGCAGTAACCAACCCCTTACAGAAGACCACCGTGAAATAACAGCACGTGTGCTGTTGTGTTTGGGTGAGTGAGTAAGGGATGCCAGAGCCCATTTCCCTATCCCCATCCTATTCCCTTATCCTTAATCCTGCGTGTCGGCAGCGCACTTGCAGCAGCTTTGGCGTTGCTTGTGTTATAGGCGACGGTAGCCACCTACCATCAAGTGGACCGTCAGCCTATCTTCCGATCTTAACATTAAAAAAAAATTCCATTTACTATAAAGACTTATACGAGTCAGATGATCGATGTGTACAAGAAAGACAAAATCTAGGATAGAACAAAATCAGGACAAATCACATCAAACCTTCATTAGACTGTGCTTAAATAAGATTGGTTATTTTAGCGTAGTAATTAAGTTTTATATTCTATTGCTATCTTAAAAAGAACGCCGCACCACTTTCCGGTGCTGGCCCATTTTTTTTTTTTTTTTTTTGGACACATTGTATGAATTAAGATCCCGTAGAAATGTGTTTGTGCAAATAAATATTTATTTATATTCATTTATTAAAGTCAGATGAACAAAGCAGTGACGAATTTGAAACTACAATAGCATACAAAAGTTTAGAGATAGTATCGCAATTAAGAACTAGTAAAATAATGTTTTAAATCTCATAATCGTTCTACAGTTCCTATTGATACTCATAGGAGGTATATTGGTGACAAACTTTTCAAAAAAAAGTGAATTTTGAACCTCTATATTACATATAATGAGAAATACTTATTACACTTACCTCAGCCGCGATGTATGCAGGTATCACAGAGAGTAACAAACGCTCCTGCTGTTCCCTCTCACATTCCAGCTTCACTCTTTGCTCCAGACAAGTTCTTGTTCCAGCAAATGTGTTCCGATGAGCGCGTTCCGTCAACTCGCGGTAGTACAGGCCGATACCGCTGGCTGATATCAGCAATGCCAGTTCGCAGACCAACTGTAAAATACAATATTTTATTTAGAAAAAGCAAATTTTCTAAGCCCCCCATTACCCCATGTCTTCCTTATCCCTTATCCTTAATCCCAATTAATTCTACTACTGTGGTCTGCGGCGCACTCGCAGCACCTGTGGCGTTTCTTCTATCCTAGACGACGATAGCCACCTACCATCAAGTGGACCGTCAGCCTATCTGTCAACCTTAACACAATAAAGTCTAAATATTTTATTCCAACTATTAGTATATATTTTTTTATATTTTAAACATATCATTTTTCCATCGGTTTTCAGGAGATGGGCAGCAGCATCTACTGTGAAACTTTATACTGCAATCACCAACCCGCCTTTCAAGCGTGGTGATTCTGACAAATCCTCCCAATGCCAAGAACAACAGAATCACGGCCCCTAGTCTCGGTGGCCCCTCTATTCTTGGTTTCGTAGTGGCCATGGTAACGGAGGGGCAAGGGGTGCTAAGATTCCCCGGCAAAGATACGGCTACAAAAAAGCAACGACTATATCTGGCTTCTCTAAATGTAATGGCTCTAAGGAAAGACGCAGCTGTAAAGGAGATGGAAGTTGAGCTGAACAAAATAAATTGAGCTCCGGCAATCTGCTCTACTTCCGAGAAGGAGACCAGTCCTCACGAGAGGGTGTTGGGTTACTGATCAACAATTTTCTCGCTAACAACGTTGTGGAGATTGCCAGTGTGTCAACTCGGGCGACATACTTTGTGCTTAAATAACAAAAAGATACTCCTTAAAGGTAGTACAAGCAGTGTACATATATGCACCAACCTTTTCACACTTAGACGACGAAGTCGAACCCTTGTATGAAGATATAGCGAAAGCTATGAATCAGACTACCCGGACTCAATAAAATGGGAGTAAAGCAACGTAACGAATCTAAGGTCGATCCTTACGGCTTTGGACGGAGAAATAATCAGATCAACTTCCTCGAAATGAAAGGTTTATACATGATGAACTCGTTCTTCAAGAAGAAACCACAGAGGAAGTATACTTCGCAAAGCCCTGATTAGGTGATGGAAAACGAGATAGACTTCATCATGACGAATAAAAGGCACATATTCAGAGATGTCTCTGAGGGATATGGGAATAGAATCTGACAACACTCTCTTACTTCGTACGCGTGGTAATCGATATAGCACGTAACTTTTTGTTTGTAAACCGATTTGAATGAGACAAACACTAAATGTTACGAGAAGCTTGCTACAATTCATCAGTGAAAACCACATTCAAATCGGTAGCCGTTTCTGAGATTAGCGTGTAAAAACGCACAGACAAACAGACAGAAATTCTAAAAACTATTTTTTTTGCCTCGGTAACATAACATGTACAATTTTTTTTTATATTTAATATACGATTTTATTATATGTAAAGATTCTGAACACAATGATAAAATAGAGTAAAGTGTGATAAGTAGTACACTTCTTTGAATTATTTTAAGTTTTTTTTTTATAGATGGGTTTGACCAGCATCTATCCATGTAGGAAGGATGAGGCCGAAGATGGAGCGAGCTCACCCAGAAGATGCCTATTCACTCGAACCTTGAAAAGATTTGGGTTATATGAGCTCGGAAATACAGACGCCGGCAGGGAGTTCCAATCCTTTTGTTATTTTTCTATTTCAATTACTACCAGTGTTCTCCAAATGGTCGAAGTTCGAACATTATCATTTCGAATGTAAAGAAAAAAGTGTCTACAATTATCTACCAAATATATTATTAAGGTCGTCAGTAGTTTATAAACTAAAAAAGAAAAAAAAATGCTCACAAACAAATGACTATTTGTACTTAAATAGAAATACATCACTAGCGACAGCAAATAGCTCTCGGCGAATCAATAACAAAATTACCGCTAAAGGGACTAATTAGCGAGATATCTAACTACACAAATTACAAATTTGATAAAAGTAGAATGGCTAGCGTGTTTATTATTTATTTTGTATTGTATTGTACAATCTTTTTTTTTATATTATTAAAGGTGGCAGACAGGCTGACGGTCCACTTGATGGTAGGTGGCTACCGTCGCCTATGGCACAAGCAACACCAGGTATGTACGTGTGCGCTGCCGACCTTGCAGGAATTTGTTTTCTGCTCGCTTGAAGAAGGCCATATTGTAGCTAGATGGAAACACCTACAATATCAATGTACAATCGTACATCGATATTGTACAATCTAAAATTTATTTAGATTGTACAGGAGCGTCTCACATATTTCTAAAGATTCTCAGAGACCTCTGAGTATTACACTATATTTATTTGTTGACTTTGGTTAGAAATATTAATTCAATGGAAACTCGTGTGTGTTCTCTTTAGGTAGCGTAAAAACATTTGTGGGAAAACTGCAGGAAAACCGATATATATTATAGCAAACGGGAAATTGTCTCACAAACATATATATACCGTTATAATAATAACGTTCTGTTTAATGTTATTTTTTTTCACCTGAATCGATTTGTCCATATTTTTCAAAATATGGACAAAAACTATAGTTTTTGGCACAAAAACACAAAAACACAAAGCACAAAAACTATAGTTTTTGGCAACGTCACTTAAACTAAATTATATTAGTGCGAATATTTATATAAAATAAATGGATATTTGATTTATACAATATCAATTTTATAAAGTCAAAATCCTATTTAGTTTAATTTGAATGTGTTAGAGTGTCAGCAAAAATATTTAATAAAGAAACATTGCTATCTCAAACCGTCAGGCACCTTTGAATAAAACTGAAAATGAAACTAATTCTACGCATTTGTTTGCACAACAAATGCACGCCGCACCGCTCGCTGGTAGATATATAAGAGACAGTTATTTTTCTAATATAAATAGGAGCTAGCTGTGAGTTATATAAAAAAACTTTGTGTTTTTAAAACAATAACACTTTGTCTTGCAGGAATGAAACAAACACTAGCGTTGCCATTTATAGCCAGCCACTATTTTGTCTGTATCTATTCTAATTTTATCACTGTAACAGATGGTATTAATCTATGCTAATATTATAAAGAGATATTATTTGTATATATGTATATATGTTTGTAATGAATAAACTCAAAAACTACTGGACCGATTTTAAAAATTCTTCCACCTATACAAAACTACAACTACATTACCAGCGCTTTACCTCATCTCCCCCTTTTCCTCCCCACTATCCCCCTTTAGCGCCCACACACTCTCCCCCCTTTATCTACCCTCCCCCCCCCCGTCATTTCCCTGTTTCCAGGAATAATATTTTATTTTATAAAGAGACGCGAAGTCGCGTGCAACAGCTAGTATTCTATATATTCACAGACTACTTAACAGTATATTACTTTTTGTCTATTCTGTATTTGCTTAGTGTCGCAGTCATAAATTGGGCGACCGTCTGGAGGCAGTAACCATCTCATCCTTACATCCTTACATCCTTACAGAAGACAATGAAATAAAAGTATGGCACACACGTGTTTCGGTGTGGTTTCTCTATCCTCTACTGTTTCTTTATCAGACTAAGGTCACAGAAAACACAGTACTAAGGTCGACAACGCAATTGGAGCACCTATAGTGTCATTTAATAGGCGACGATACACATAATCCCTGCCAGGGATACATGTAAAACTCTCCATGGATGTGTTCCAGCACTATTTCTTGACGAGATTTCATCATACCCGTTCCGGGTGACCTGTCAGAGCCAATTATGTTCTGTCTACCATATGATCAAATGACAGTAGAGCAAAATTTTCCTTTGGCCGATCGAGTGCTGGAACACACCCCCGAGACCACAAATTATAAGAAAAATGTAACTTTAGTTTTAAAAATTTGTAGACCACATCTGGGGTGAATCTTATCTTATCTTGTCTTAGTGGCTATTTCTGTCTGCTAGAGTACCAGTATCACTTCGTCCAGTATCACACCTGGGAGTGCAGTGTATAAAAAAAAAGAAAGAAAACGTCCAGGTAGAAATGTTCTTGTTGTTGACTTCTTTCTCGAATTGGATTTGCAAGAGACCACCGTAAAATACAGAGCAATAGGCATGATGACGGTATTAAAGAATCAAAGAATAAATGGTTTTGGAGAAAAATTTATTTTGAAAGGAGTCTAAAAAATTACTCATTTTTTGTATTAAAATTGAGATTAATAAGATTTTCAATAAAATAGAAGTATAAATGACTGCAATCGGCCATGTTAACTGAAACACCAATCAGAGCGAATGACGTCACGCCCAGGTAAGTGCCCTCGTGTTGCTTGACTTTGCTTTGACAGAATGAAAAATCTGATGAGATGTCGGTGACGTCACGGTTCATCAGACGCGACGCCATGACACCTAAGAGCGTTTTCGCGCGTAATTCAAAATAGATTTAAAAACATTCAATAATTCGCGTTGAAATTTAGTTTTTTGGTGAAATATTGTTTTTTTCGGATATGGTAGACATGTATCTACATTATGGAAGGGAATTTCAAAATCTGTCATCATGCCTATTGCGTTAACGTATTTAATCTTCTCCGTATCCTATCAGGGTCAGTCGCTAATGAAGCCCTCTAGCGTTAATTGTTTTTATTGGTAGCCAAGTACACAAACCATTGCCAGTATTCCGTTGGGCAAGAAAAAGCACATTTTCAACGGAACCAGAAAATGTATATTTCAATTTTCCGTAACAGTTCCTGAAACACTTATGAGCGATAAAATAAAACGCGTTGTTACAATATATTGAATGAAAATAGAGGAGGGAAATATCTCAACAAATATAACTACTGTGTTGCTCAACTTCACTACTCCTAAACAAATTTGTAGAGTAAAAGTTAAAACAATTTTAACACACAATATTTGTGTACCGAAGACCAGATTAGATTGAAAAGTTCGTACATATTAACAATCCTAGCATTATCAAAATATTTTAAAGCTTATTTTGACGTAAAATAAGCTTTAAAATATTTTAAAGCTTATTTTGACGTAAGGCGTCTGATATATTTATGCATGCTGGTGCCCGCGGCCACGCCCGCGTTGAAAATAAAATAATAACGCCTGACTAAATAATATATATGAGGAATGTAACGCCTAATATCTTTTTATAGCTTTGCCACGCGTAAGATAATCTCTCGGGAACGGTACTTTTTTCTGTATAATTCCTGCATGCCTGACAACGTGTACGCAAAATTTCATGATAGTCGATGCAGCGGTTTAAGAGTGAAGAAGGCGTAACAGACAGACAGACAAACAGATTTGCTTTATTTAAAACATTTATAATATTAAAAAGTATGGATGGGACACCGCGCGCTTATACTGAATCTAATGGTTTAACGCCAAAAGAATTTTACAAAGATATTTGAAACTAGCTGAGCCAACAACTTCGTACGCGTGGTATTCGGTATAGCGCATAACTTTTTTGTTTGTAAACCGATTGAAATGAAACAAACACGGAAGCTTTCTACGGGAAAGCTTTTTACGGGAAGCTTTCTAAAATACATCAGTGAAAACCGCATTCAAGTCGGTTAAGCTGTTTCTGCGATAAGCGTGCACAAATGCACGCACAAAAAAAACAAAAATTCTAAAAACTGCAAAGTGTATAAACTGTTTTTTTTTAAGAGACTGTTTTTTTTTAAGGCTTGTCTACGATTTTATTATATGTACTTATAGATAAAAAATAGTCAGCTGAATTTAAATGTGGGTGAGAGAGCATTGACAACAATCACAAACAAGTCAGCCGAAAATTAGCAATCGGAGAGACAGTTGAAATCTTAAGCATCTCCTACCAACAAAACCAAAATATTACTGCTGACATTTGTAGCCTTCACAAGGTTTTAGGGGTTGCTTAAATTATTTCAACGGACAAAAGAGAACTAAACTTACAATTTCTCATTAGGCACTATTTGAAGTTGTTTAAAGCTCGGGTGCGGAAAAAACCTAGGTCCACCGTCATTCTCCGAAATCGATACAACAGTCCAAAAAAAGACCCGGTTCGTCGACTCAGAAGAAGGGCAAAACAATTTTGTCAGGTAATTAGGTGATGGAGACAGATTGTTTAGAATTCAAAGGGGGTGATTTTTGTGTATTGACTTGAAAAGGGTCAAACAATAAACGTTGCTTATAATAATAGGCATCACTAAATGATTACTGCATTGTTTACGAGATGTAATTAAGGAAAACCTCCAGGAATTATAAGGAAAAAGGTCACACATATGTGACATCGATGCCGAAAATTCATAATATTGAATTACTTCCGATAAATTAAACTACTATTAAATTACGTTAAATTACGTTAATTACGTTAAATACGATTATTAAATTACGTTCATAATATTGTTATTCAGCTGATTTTCATCTATTCACGAACCAGAGCAAATCATATAAGAGGGATGAAATTTTTAACTAATGAAGAGGTTGTGAGGTTGTTATTTTAAGAGGTTTGACGAATATTTTTTTAAAACTTTAACTAAAAAAGTAAAATAGAAACAGTTTTATCAGTGCTTAGCTTCGTTTTTATTGTAGGACTACGAACTTTAAATTCTATGTTCTATTTATCTATACATAATCCTATTTCCCTTGGTCACGCATGAACGGGTAGACCGATTTTAATTCGGTTTTCACTAATGTAAAGAGGGATAAACGGGGAATGTTCTTATATATTAAAAAAAATCTTATATTTAAAAAAAAAACAATTTGGACACGTTGTACTTATGTTACCGAGGTCCAAAAATAGTTTTTAAAATTTTTGTCTCTGTGTTTACGTTTATGCAAGCTAATCTCAGAAATAGTTTAACCGATTTGAATGCGGTTTTCATTGTTGTATTGTAGCAAGCTTCCCGTAACATTTAGTGTTTGTTTCATTCCAATCGATTTACAAACAAAAAAGTTACGCCCTATACCGAATACCACTCGTACGAAGTTGCGGGCTCAGCTAGTATAAAGTAAATATAATGGAACTTGTACACATTAAAAGTATGTACAGTAAAAAATTAATAATTTACACCTCTACGGTTTCTTTCTATAAAATTTTTATGTAATTTAGTTACCTTTATTATTATTTTTCACACTTACAGAAATTACAATATAATACAATACACTTTGTATTAAACTCAGGGGCGCAGCTACCGTAGTCATTCGTATCAATTATATGGGGCCGACAGGCTACAGAGGCTCCGACGTGTGTAAGCAAAAATTCGTAAAATTTTATCCAGAATTTCACTTAAGTTTTCGGGTCGGCCTAAAAATTTCAGGCCGGCATGATTTAAGTTCTACGAGTTGGCTCTAAAAACTGCAAGCTTTTTTGTTCCCTTTGTAAAAAAAGATTTACCCTCAATTTGAGCTTCGCCACGATCAGGTAGCAAGCTACGACACTGATTATACTAAAATTTTCTATTAAAAAGTTTTTTTAAGAAGTCAATTTGAAATAAATGAATGTAGAGACCTCTTTAAAGACAAAACTCGCATGCTGCAAGAAATGCGAGCACAGCGCTGCGTGCTCAAAGTGATGCTAAAAAAGCCAAAAAGCTACTCAACCGCTAAGTTAAACTAGCTAAACTCCGACTAGCTAACTTTTGTGCACTTGAAAGCGCTACAACCCAAAGAACAAGAGAGCTGAACCAAGAAGCGAGTCTTTAAGCTATCGTTACCAGCAACTAAGTCAATGTTTGGAAGACGTTTTGGCCACTGTCTGCCAATCTATATTTATAAAATTATAGTATGTCCCATAAAATCTCGCTTAGTAGCGGAATGGAAAAACAAACATGGATCCTGGCTAACAGAACTCTCGTATGAATCCACCGAAAAACTCCTAACCAACGTACACTAAATCATTATTTTTGAAAACACACTAACACTCTCAATCGTGCAATTCTACTTATAAAAGCACAGCACAATTGAATTGTTTCTTAGATCATAAGTCTTTTGTCTTAAAATAGGGTATTTTAGTCTATATGAAAAAAAATCTAAAAGTATATTATTGAGATAGCTTAGGCAAAAAGCAGTCGGAAAATGTTAGTTTTAGTTCGTAAAATAACAAAATAAATTTTAAAATTAAATTCAAACTTTTCAGAATTTTTAGTCTGTTCTTAAACACAATGAAATAGTAGCCGCCATGTTTACGTCATACGGTTGTGTAAACAAAAAAGTGTCAGTCATTGTCATGTCAATTACCGGCGCATTTGTTTACACAGCCAACTGACGTCATGACCACAGAGCAAAATAGTTTCCAGCGTTTTCTTCAAATTACGCGCGAAATTTGAAAATGTAAATTTTAAATGCATTTTTATTAAAGTTATCGATTGAATAAAAATTTGGTGTCTTTTTTAGTGGTTCATTAGCACTACAGAATCTAATTGA
This sequence comes from Bembecia ichneumoniformis, assembly GCA_910589475.2. NCBI lineage: Eukaryota > Metazoa > Arthropoda > Insecta > Lepidoptera > Sesiidae > Bembecia > Bembecia ichneumoniformis. Next base: position 16,222,681 of record OU342534.1, on the reverse strand, counting down.
GACACTTTTTAAAAATGGGTGTAATACACTATTGTAAATGTACAGTACGGGACCCCACCATACAAGCTCGCCTAGTGTGGGAACTGAGGTTTATTGTTGAGATTGTAACGTGTTATGGTGTATAATAAATTATTTGAATTTGAATTTAAATTAAAAACAATATTTTAAATATTTTTACTATATTACGTAGTTGGTAAATAAAAGTAAAATAAAATATCTGGTATTTAAAAAATATATTACAAAATACCAATACGTTTAGAAAGCGTATTGAGCACCACTGCACACAATACACGTTATTGAAACATGTCAGATAAATCGAAAATGTCAGGTGCTCACTGCAGCGTGATGTTTTCCACCACCTGTCATTCACGTAAGCAAGTATTAAAATAATTGGCAGTTATATACTGCGAGTGACAGTAACCACCTCCCAGAAGACCACAGTGAAATAACAGCACGTGTGCTGATGCGTCCCGTCGCCATTATTCAATTTACTCTTTACACTTATTATAACTATAAAACTGGTTATGAAACAGTGAAGAAAAAATCCGTTTTCGTTAACTGGTTATGAAAAATATGGTTATGGTTATGGTAAAATGGCTATGGTTGCGGGCTCAGCGCATATCTAAAAATAAAATATATATTTTTTACTCCATTTGCTATTAAAGAGATTAAAAGCGACATGCCATCTGCTTGTCCCTCAAACGATCTCTTAAAAAGCTAAAAGATCTAATTTTAAATGAAAAATAAGCATTACTTTAAACCTGAAGGAATCTTCTTAAAATTTTAACTTTATTAAAAATATACAAGAACTTGGAAAATTTTAAAATTTCATTTCATAAATTCAAGCGGCTGTTAGCCCGGCTGAGGCGTATACAGGAATAATAAAAGCAACCTTCATTTCAGTGCAATTAGATTATTATTGGCTTGGAACGAATAGATAATAAATATTATCCCAATGATTTCATTATAATATTTTATAAAATATGGGGTAGTTAAATTCTGAAGAAATTTTGTCTTCGATAATGAAATATTCTGAATTGTAATTATTAATTTAAAGATGTAATGCTTCCAAATTTACAGAGAAAGGAGTACGAAAATTATGAGAAAATAAATATAGGTAAATATTGTTTTGTTACGTGCGGAAAGAGTTAAAATGCCGTGTAAGGGCGAAACGAACGAATTATTTTCACAAACCAAGATGATTTCTAAAATCACTAAACTTGTCCGTTGAAACCGTTAAACTTGCCAAAAGTGGTCAATGATTCCCTTAATGTGTCGCCGGTTCACTGTCGCTGATAACTTCGCAAAAACTCCGATGAGTCGCTTTCGTATCGCTGGTTGTCGCAATAACCTATCTCGCCCGCCGGCTCTCTCATTTATACTTAGCGCCAAACGCCTCGATGTATTTCGAATTTTCCAGAAAATATAAACAAAATCTTAAGCCATTGAAACTTCGGGAATGCTTTTTCTGTTGAAATGTAAACTCTATGCTGTAAACTTAAAAACCAATTTCCTTTGACACTAGTCGGGGAGAAGCGAGTCTACCATCGATAGGGTGGGACGTTCGAGATTTTCGGCCGGCGCGAACGCTTTTTTCAGAGAGTTCCATTGTTATTAGTAACAGTATTTAGGAATTTTTAGATTATTGACAACATTCCCGTCCCGTATTTTGTGATATTTCGATTTTTAAAAATGACGTTAAGTTGTAAGTTGTACAGTTCAATCTATATTCCCATTATGGTCTAAGAGCCGGTGAAGACCGACCTTCATCGATCTGATAACTCGATGAGACATATTTTTTATCAAGTATAATTTATAAACAAATATGCCTATAATTACTTGCCTATCGAAAAGTGTTCATAGCTATTTTTAATTTAATTAATTTTAATCCATTTTCTTTTATCACCTGAAGGTGATGATGAACTTACCTGTTCACATCTGCTTGCCAGGTAGCTATGCACAGAAATGAGTAGGCAAGCTACCTAGGCATACTCTGTGTGTTAAAAATTATCAGTTGTATATATATATGTTATAATAACACAACATTATATATATGTATATATATTATAATATATATATATATATATATATATATATATATATATATATATATATATATATATATATATATATATATATATATATATATATATATATATATATATATATATATATATATATATATATATATATATATATATATATATATATATATATATATATATATATATATATATATATATGTTATAATAATGTTATATGTCAGAATAACACAAGTCATCTGTAGTCATCTGTAACTACCTAATTTGGTTGATTCACCGTTTGTTTTTTGCCTTTCAGGTGGAACATGGCACTTAAAGGCTTTTATGATCATGCACTCTTGAATTAAATCCAGATTCAAGGAATTTTTTGAAGAACAAATACTAACTTGTTTTGAAATATTCTAGAGGTGGATAATGGGGTTATGATATGGGATTATATTATGACAGCTAAATCCATACCATTAATTATGTCTAAACCAGCGCATTATGATCGTTGATTTATGATCATGAGCATTGTCTTGTAGAAATTTTATACCATGCAAGTAGTTGAACAGTTTTTTATTTATATGTTTTCATTTTGTAATGTGTGCCTACTTTGATTATCTAATGAGCTTACCTCTTGCTATATCTAATGAGTAAAAAGAGATTTTAAGAACCCACCTGCTGGTAAAATTGACCTTCTTCCTGACCCGGTCCCAAGCCCAAAGCAAGACCAGTATAGGCGACAGTCAACGCAGCTGCCATTCCGAGCGCTATTGGCCGTGCTATTGGCATCATCGTATGAACCATCTGTGAACGAAACATTACTTTTTTAAACTCAAATGTGTTCTTAATTAATGTAAATTACCTAAATTTACAGTACCAAATATCAATAAGAAAACCAAATATCCAAAACCGATCCAAAACCAAATATTTTAAAAGAATGAGCTTTGTAAATTCTATCGGCAATATCCTGATTTAAAAGATTTACCCTAAATAAAATACAAGTCTTTTTTTAATATCAAATGCGACAGGCAAGGTAAATGATTGATAGGTAACTTTGGTCGCCTCTGAATATGATCAACACTGGAAGGTTTGATTTTTTTAAATATGTATTATTAAGAATGGAAGGCAGGCTGACGGTCAGCGGGATAAAATTATTATGAGTGATGATAAAATAAGTGAATAAGGATACCGATCCAGAAACGATTAGACACGATGGAATCGATATTGGACTCTGACATCCGTCGCTCGTGTACTGAAACACAATTCAGCATAAGTGCTGTTATTTCATGGTCTTTCAAGGGTGTCATTAAAATAATAATTAGTGCATTATTCTCTCACACTTTCGTGTCATCTCATAGATTACTAGAGTTAAAAATTAAATTATTATAATAAAACTGTGAACGAGCCGAGCCGCATTAAATATTTTTTAAAAAACAATTTGTACACGTTATACTTATGTTACAGAGGTCAAAAAATGGTTTTTTGTCTGTATGTCTGTTTGCGCGTTTGTGCAATCTCAGAAACGGTTTATCCGATTTGAATGCGGTTTTCACTAATGTATTGTAGCAAGCTTCCTATAACATTCAGTGTTTGTTTCATTCAATCGGTTTACAAAGAAAAAAGTTACGCGATATACCGAATACCACACGTACGAAGTTGCGGGCTCAGTTAGTATTTAATATTATAATACACTCTCTGTGCCCCACAGTTTCACCCGCTGATCAATTTATATTGCCAAAGGCATTGCACATGTCGACTGCTATCTGTAATTATCTGTATTTCTCGGTAACTCCCTGTAGCCTATAACCTTCTTCGAGCATTGAGCTATCAAAAGCAAAGAAAATTTTCCAAATGCAATTGGTAGTTCCAGAGATTAAACCATAACGGTGTAAAACTCATGTAATATTTTGAATTAAAGAAAGAAAGAAAGAAAGAAAGAAAGCATCTTTTATTCCTCTAATAAACACAATATACATATATGAACAAATAATAATTACAAACAAACAAATATATGAACAAGTAAGAAGTAAGGAACCCTGACTCAGTATACAGTTGTGGTGCGGACCACAACACTGATATTCTGCCAGGGACCAGAAATTCAAAGAAAAAGACAATTTTATATTGTCTTTTTCTTTGAATTATATTGTATATAAATTACAATTTTATATGGCTGTACAATGCACATTTGTCATGATTCAAAATATATTTCTTTATCTCGTATAAATCTTTTTTAATATTATTTTAAAGTCAAAGATATGAAATAATAAACTAAATTATAGTTTCAGATACTAAACTTCGCGATATAGCTTCACGGTAATGTTAAAAATCGTTCACACCGGGACCTTAACCTTAGGTCGCACGTCAAACACAAGTGGTCGGTAATTGAATTCTGTCGCGTTCTTTTGCTCCTGTTACTAAACGATAAATTGCTTTGGACAGTAATTACGATCACCTGACGGCTGGTTCGCTTATTTATTTGTTATTTCCTTTAATAATCTTTTCGTATTGAATTATTAATTAATAAAACCAGACAAATATAGCGTAAAATATAGCCCAAATATATCTCAATGCATAGATATGTATAAATTGGGTTCGTTTATAGCTTTCAGATGAGAACTTTTATGATCTCATACTTAAATTTTTTTATATTAAGGTGGCAGACAGACTGACGGTTCACTTGATGGTATGGGCTACCATCGCTTATAACACGAGCAACGCCATAAGTGCTGCAAGTGCGTAAGGGATTGGTAAGGGTTAGGGAAATGGGTTTTGGAATCCCTTACTCATTCACTGAAATACAGCAGCGCACGTGCTGGTATTTCACGGTGATCTGTTGTAAGGGGGGGTGGTTACTGCTGCCAGACGAGCCACCCAAATGATTGCGAAAGGCAGTGTGTCCCGCCACTACTTTTCACATTCAAACCAGAGCAAACTTTGAAAAGTTCATTTCCAAATTAGACCCTGCCGAGTACCAAACCCAGGAACCCTATAACAGAGCGTTAAGGCAAGCACCCTAACCACACATCCAACGGGCTCGTCTAATTAATTAGAAATTCAATTTCAATATCTGTTTCACTTTTGAAACATTTACTATACACTAAATAAGGTTGATCATTCAAAGCGAGGTTTCCATGTAATATTTCAAATAACATTTACCATTAAAAAATTGTAATTAAAAAAAATATTTCTTTACAGAAAACGTTCACTGAAAACATTGAAGTCTTTTATAAAATTTAGAGCAACCAAAGTCAAAAATTCACTTATTATATGCGATTTAATTAAATTTTTGTATTTTAACCATTATATATTTACAAAAATATTGTCGGTCTTCTATTTAATTTGAGTCTTTGATCATTTTGATTTTGTTGTTGTAATCACGGTACCCTGCTACTTCTTTGCACAAATTCCACATCCATAAAAATAATAGCACGCGAGATCTTGTACTTTGATACAAGAGTCCCAATTTCATATTTCACTCTGTTCAGGTTGGCATTTTATTTTTATCTATGTTGATATCATGAAATAAATACGTTGTCCGCATCTGTCTGTTTCTCCGCTATCTTCTTCTAAGGCAACCAATGATTTTGATCAGTTTTCACTAGAGCAAAGAGGGATATACAAGAAATGTTTGTGAATATAATTTGCAGATAAAAATGTATTCATGCCAAATGGTAGTTCTCTCTCTTACATTTAAGCGACTCAAACATTAAAAATATTCATATAAAAAACATAAATCTGTTATAGTCTGTACAAGAAAAACTATTGTGGCGAGTAATATGTGACATAATATGTGATATGTGACAATCCAAAATAATATGTGACGTATTTAACTTCATAAAAATAGAATCGTGGCGAGCTTACACATGTGTTTTTAGTGGCAAATTTACTTTGTGGCGAATTTATAATAAGCCTTCATTTTCATGACAAATAGTCAAATGTTGGTACGCCTACGCCGTAGCGTCGCGTAGCATCTGTTCAAACTAACAAAGTTTCATCTTGTATCAACAAGATTTAAAATACATACGTGTACTTTAATTAGATTTTAAACAGATAATTCAACAGAAGACAAAGACTTACTATTAAGTTATTTCAAGCGTTATTTCCAAGCACAAGGAATAAATATATGTATTTTACTTATTCATATTAAACTTATAATAAACTAGCTGAATTCGGCCACGCTTCGCTGCGGCCCATACGGCGGCGGCGTGCGCATGGGGCGCGCGGTACTAGACACGGCTTATATATAATACTATTTATCGTAGCGTGATGTTATATAGGCTATAGCCTTCCTCGATAAATGGACTATTCAAAAAAAAAGAATTGTTCAATTCGCACCAGTAGTTCCTGAGATTAGCGTGTTCAAACAAACAAACTCTTCAGCTTTATAATATTAGTAAATATAGACTAGTTGTTTGTCTGTACGTGTCTGCACGCTAATCCTCAGAGAAGGCGCTGTGATCTGCACGCTGCGATTTGAATGCGGTTTTATTGTAGTAAGTTTCCCGAAACATTTAGTGTTTGTTATATTCCAATCGGTATATAAACAAAAAATAGTCGTTGTTCTATTTGTCGGTTTCTCCACTAACTTCTTCAAAATTACCCAACGAATTTTGATATGGTTTTCACTAGTGGAAAGAGTGATAAACGGAGAAGATTTGTGTATATAATTTCCAGAAAAAATTGCATCCGTGCGAAGCCAGGGACGAGTCGTATAAGTAGACTAATAAGTCTTTATTTTTAAGAAAGATATTTAAAAAATACACAATTTTTTATGTTAAGATCGGCAGACAGGCTGGCGGTCCACTCGATGGTAAGTGGCTACCGTCTCCTATAACACAAGCAACGCCAAAGCTGCTGCAGGTGCGCTGCCGACTACATTAGGATTAAGGATAAGGGATTGGGAAGCGATAGGGAAATGGGCTCTTGCATCCCTTACTCACTCACCGAAACACAACAGCACACGTGCTGTTATTTCACGGTGGTCTTCTGTAAGGGGGTGATTACTGCCATCAGACGGGCTTCCCAAATGACTGCGAAACGCAGTGTGCTTTGCCACTATTTTTCAGATCCAGACTAGAGTCAAACGGATTTTTTTTTTTTCAAAGTTGACCCTGCGTGAAATCGAACCCGGGAACCCTACTTGCTTGTTTTAGTAGGCGACGGTAGCCACCTATTATACTATCTAGTTGATAAACTATACCATTATTGTACTAAAAAAGGATCTTAAGATTGTTGAGGACGAAGGAGCTACATAAAACTATTTGTTATTTATTTTAACGATTTATTTTATGAATGCCTTTCATCAGAAGCGACTTAAAAATAAAACGGTAAAGGTTACCAACCTCTTTCGTGTCACGCAAACAAATGCTGAGCTTTATCATGAAAGCTAACATGAAATGTACGATGAACGAATGTACTTTGGTTAACAATCTAATCTTATATATAAAAATGAATCCCCATTTCTTCTGGTCACGGCATCACGCGTGAACGGGTAGACCGATTTTAATTTGGTTTTCGCTAATGGAAAGAGGGATAAACGGGGAATGTTTTAGGGTATATAAAAATTGCACGCCGGGCGAAGCCGGGGGCGGGCCGCTAGTTTATTATAGATAGTTATTTTATTTTCATAAATCCAATGTACCTAGTTTTATTTTATTTATAGCAAATACGCATATACGTATACAATTTAGTGCATAAATACCTCTTACATTTTTTTAATAGATATAATTATAGTTGTTTATTGTATACTACAAACAATCAATAAATATAATAAAATCACAAACGAGTCGTATCAACACATAAAATATTTAAAAATTGTTACACATTGTACTTATGTTCCGGAGGTTAAAAAAGCAGTTTGTAGAATTTTTGTCTGTTTGTCTATGTTGTGCACGATAAACTCAGAAAAGGCTTAACCTATTTGAATGCAGTTTTCAATTGTGTATTGTAGCAAGCTAAAAACGCTAAAAAAGCTATTCTAAAAACGCGTAAGAAGTCGTGGGCACAGCTAGTAAACAATAAGGTTAACAGACTATATGTTAACATTTAAAATAATAAATTAAAATGTTATTGTGTTAGTTTCTTTTAGTAATAAATTAAAAAAAATACAATTTGTATGGCCCTAAATTAGGATTTCATTACCTTATCAACAACGCCAATGTTGACTAGTTTATTTGCTTTAATTTCGTTCAAATTTCTCAGAAGGCTTATTAATACCTCGAGCAGTCTACGAACGGATTCATCAATTTGGTGCAGCCGCATGTCGACTTATCTTAAGACTTAAGATAGACCTCATCTTAAGAGAAAAAAACACAAGCTATTTTCAACAGTAGTTTCTTGTATTTAGTCTTTTTACTTGAAACATGCATTCTTGGTGAGCGTATCTCTTCTAACATTCCTTTTGCGATAATAACATCTATTTGCGGAATACGTCAAAAGCACAATGTTAACATTTTGAAACATGTCTGGTTTAATTGTTCCATTTACCTATTTGTTAATTTTTTTTGAACATCCGAGATGGATGGCTGCACTGGCTGTAAGAAAAAGTTAGTTCAGTCATCTAAATGAATTTTTCTATACAAAACTAGCAAAAAAATATCTTGTAATTTTGAATTTAAAGATAAGCTGACGGTCTACTTTACGGTAAGTGGTTGCCGTCGCCTATAACTAGAGCTATGACCACAAATGCTGCAATGCTATATGCATACAAACATACATGTATAAATCCCTCGATTCCAAAACCGTTCAACCGATTTTAATTCGATTTTTAAGCAAACTTAAGAATTGCCCAGCGGGTGATACTTACTGATAAGTATAGTAGTCATTTTTTTCTTTTTTTTTTTGGTAATTGTATTTTCTCTACAAATTAATACATAATTGGATTCTTTCTATTTAAAAATTATTTAGAATATTTATTTAGAAATGAAATACTCAATGACTTTCAAAAATATTTGAGCAATAAAGACTAGATAAATGTCTTAACACATTCCAGTCTTTATTAAAACTCTTTAAACTTAATAAAGCTTTATAAGGCTTTATTTTAGCCTTGATAAAATATTTCTTAATTGCAAATGTCTATAATGACACATCAACAATCAACATCTTACACCTGAAAATATTTTGGCAATTTATTTTAATGTTAAGATCGACAGACAGGCTGACGGTCCACTTGATGGTAGGTGGCCACCGTCGCCTATAACACAAGCAACGCCAAAGCTGCTGCAAGTGCGCTGCCAGTATAGTAGGCTTAAGGATAGGAAAATGGGCTCTGGCATCTTTTAGTCACAACAGCACACGTGCTGTTATAATAATTTTTGTTTTGGATATTGATAGTTGACAGAGGTTTTCTCTGCTATAATGAATCTGTTCCAGACAACTATATAAACAAAAAATGTATGTTATAAAAAAATTACCTTGAAGCAATTAAAATTTCAAAAAATTAACAGATGGACACTAATTAATCTTTTCACTAAATGGCGAAGAAAAAATCAAAAGAATGAAAATTCCGACACTAATTATGCGTGGTCAGGTATTCTTAAATCGCTTGCATATAATTCACAAAACAGAGACCTTCTCAATGTTGTATGGTAATAAAGGATAAGTTTACATAGGGCTTGGACAGGAGATTTAGTTGATTGGAGTTATTATTTAATTACCAACCCTCCGGGTTTAAATATTTGAGGCCTTCCCTAGTAAGAGACTACTTAAAAGGATTTGTTAGTGACGAAGTAACGATCTGGAAACTAGATTTCACGCTTCCTTGCCCATAAATAACCTTCATAGAATTGACGAAAATTAGGTATATTACTAGGGAAGCTGTGACCTCTTCAGATTCTTGTTCGAAATCTTAATAGGCCTGCGCCAGCGACAACGCTCTGAATGAAATGTATGGATGACTGTAATTTCGAATTTGGCACGATTTTTTTTTTATGTTAAGGTCGCCAGACAGGCTGACGGTCCACTTGATGGTAAGTGGCTACCGTCGCCTATAACACAAACAACGCCTAAAGCTGCTGCAAGTGCGCTGCCGACTACAGTAGGATAGGATAAGGGATTAGAAGGGGGGATAAGGAAATGGGCTCTGGCATCCCTTACTCACTCACCGAAACACAACAGCACGTATATGATGTTATTTCACGGCGGTATTCTGTAAGGAGGTGGTTACTGCCGCCAGGCGGGCTCCCCAAATGACTGCGAAACGCAGTTTATATTTTTCATTTTTCAATGATGAGGAAGTCGCGGACTCCAGCTGGTAACCTAATATTTACATTGTCCAATTAAACTGGAAAGCAGTTTGACTATGCGATCAAACTAGGAAAACTAAGAAACCTAAATTTCATTTAACTATATATACCTATGTAAATCCATGTAATATTAATTAAATAATTCAATGAACCTAACCTTTTTTTTTATAATGATGTCTCTGCAGTCTCACCTGATGGTAAGTGATGACGGGATCTAAGATGGAGCATGCTTGTCTATTAAGAAGCGATTCACTTGCGACTTGAAAAGTCCAGGGTTGTAGGTTTGTGGAAACAAGGGTGCTGAAAGTTCGTTCCACACGCTAGCAGTTCGAATCAAAAAAGTTGACCCGCACCGCAACGTGCGGATTTTAGGTATATCAACCATATAAGGGTGACATTTAAATGTGCGCCTTGTTGTCCGATGGTAACCTAATAGTTCAATAATTTATTTTTTAACTAGCCGAGCCCGCAACTTCGTGGCGCGTAAATTTTTTGTTTGTAAACCGATTGGAATGAAACAAACAATACGACTCGTAAATATTACGAGAAGCTTGCTACAATACATCAGTGAAAACCATATTCAAATCGGTTAAGCTATTTCTGAGATTAGCGTGCACAAACGCTCAGATGCTCAGATGCCTAAAATTTTACAGGATAAAAAATATCCTGTATGTGAATCCAGCTAATAAACTATCTGTGTGCCAAATTTCATCTAAATCCGGCCAGTAGTTTTTACATGAAAGAGTAACAAACATCCATCCGTTCTTACAAACATGTAATTAATTACAAATGGCAATACAGAGTCCTCGGCGCCGAATATGGTTTTGTACCATTCGGAGTCGAGACACTCGGTCCGTGGGGGCCTGCAGCAATGAGCCTCTTCAAAGACATCTCGAAGAGGCTTATTGATGCGACGGGAGACCGAAGAGCTGGCACTTCCCTCGGCCAACGTATTAGTTTGGCCATTCAACGAGGAAATGCTGCCAGCGTACTTGGTACAATGCCGCAGGGTCCATTTTTATATTATTAGTTTTAATCCATTTAGTGTTAATTTATTTTTAAATTAGGTAATTTTAGTTTTTATTTTAATTTAATATAATTATGTATATTGTGTTTATAATATTTATAATCCTCACTGAAGGAAGACCAAAAATATTTCCATTACAAATTTATAATTAATTTATAGTAATTAAATTTGGTACTAGCCCAGTTTTAGAACCACTTGAAATTGTTCCATGAACGTTAATATTTAGCGACGCATCCCTTGTTTAAACTACTGAAAACGTTTTCGAGTGAACAAAATGCAATTTGACAAGCATTCTACGTACCCTGGTTGTGTGGTATAAGTGACAAAAAATAAAGACCATAACATCAAAAACAATGTACCAGTGAAGGCAATAACAAGATAACTAAATAACGGAATCCAGCAAGCAATATGCGGGAAAACTTTATAGTAGGTCCTACGGAAATTTACGGGATTTGAAAAAATCCCGCAAAACAATAATCCCCAAATTGAATATTAATTTATTAAATGTTGCTTTATTTAATTATCCATTATAATAAAATAAAGCAAACAATAATAATTAAATCCTTTTTGAAAATATGGCTCTTCGTAAACAACAAACACTTTTTTACTTTTGGCAAGTGTATTTAAATGGACGCAATAAAAAAAAACCCCAAAATAAGTACAAGAACTACATGAAAACACAAAATAAAATATATCTCAGAAAATTGATAATACGAAATATAAATCTAAAAATGGTTGACCCAGGTCAAACGCCACAACAATGCTCGAAAGCAAAGCTTACCCATTAGAAAGATGATGATAACGGTTTAGTCAAGCAATAACAGCAGATGTCTACTTTGCAGAATTCAGAACCATGATCGCGACAAACCAGCCACGATTCCTCAATCGATCATCACCATTTTATCGTTCCATGATAACGCAAGACCTCACATTTCTCGAGAAACAGTTTTTACACTATAATACCTTCAGTTAGATACCGTTCGCCATCCTCGCCAAAATTACCAAACTTCGCTAAAATTTAACTGTAACAAGAATTACGTCTTTCAACTTGTCAACTAGGTTAATAAACAACAAAGGTAAACTTTGATTAAATAAATACATTTTATCCAACAAAAAAAACTGTTTTAATTTTTCGTACGGAGCGGCAATTTCATACTTTAACGGTTAACGGTTAACCCCTAATATTACATTTATATTCATGAATGCTTTCTGGACCGTCAACCTCAGTACTGAGTCCTGAAGTTATCGGTCCAGCAAGAATAGTTATAAAGTCATACATAGTCATATACAGTCACACATGAGCAATGACTCATTAAACATTTAATGAGCTGTGGCTTATTAAATCTGACAATCTGATCTAACGATCACTTTCTCTTTTAAGGGAAAAATTGAAATCCTTGTAGACATGTGAAGTATTAATAATAGAAAGAAATAATAAAAAAAAGCCTCTCAAAATGATACATAATAAAAGAAAAGGTTTTCCTTTTATATTATACTAGCGACCCGTCCCCGGCTTCGCCCGTGGTGCAATTTTTATATATAAGAACATTCCCCGTTTATCCCTCTTTCCATTAGTAAAAACCGAATTAAAATCGGTCTACCCGTTCACGCGTGATGCCGTGACCAAGGGAAATAGGGATTCATTTTTATATATATATATAGATAAGAAGACTACATTCACAATTAAATTCTAAATTGGAATTCTCTAAAAAGTAGAACGCTATCTGACTGACTATGATCTGCACCACATCCGTCGGTTTGTTAAAACTTTATTAAGCAGTGTTTTGATGGAAAATTTTGAGCGGAAATTAATTTGACCGCTAAAGAGACGGTAATTATTATTCCACAAGAAAAAAATCATTAAGATTTAAGTTTTGAAACTAATTTCTTCATATAACAAATTTATGCATGATAAAAGTAATTGGAATATTTATTAAAAAGACTATAATAATAAAATATGTATATATTACACAATAACTTAGATTTTTTAAGTTGGATTTGAAAATTTTATTTTTCATATTATACATAAGTATTTCAAAAAATATTTTAAACTAGCTGAGCCCGCAACTTCGTACGCGTGGCGACAAAAGACAGCGTAACTTTTTTGTTTGTAAACCGATTGGAATGAAACAAACACTCAATGTTACGGGAAGCTTGCCACAATACATCAGTGAAAACGACATTCAAATCTATTAAGCCGTTTCTGAGATTAGCGTGCACAAACGCACAGACAAACGGACAAAAATTAGTCTATGTTTTCAAGTCTTATTTTTGCAATTTGAAGTACAGATTCTCTCACATTTCCCTATCCCCTCCTGATCCCTTAATCCTACTGTAATCGGCAGCGCACTTGCAGCAGCTTTGGCGTTGCTTGTGGTAGGCGACGGGAGCCACCTACCATCAAGTGGACCGTCAGCCTGTCTGCCGATCTTCAAATAAAAAATAAAAAATAAAATTCTCAACCCACAATACAATTATGTTTTTCCTTTTTAATAAATAGAATAATTTTTGTAAGGTGGGCGCTATTATTATTCAAGAAGTTTCTCGAAGAGTTCGTTTTTAATTCTTATGTTGTGTTGATCTGGAATTTCCTAACATGCATTTAATGTTTCTCAAAGACTACAGTATTTAACTAAATCTATAAAGAGTATTCCGTATTACATACCCTTTATAAATTAATGCCTTCAAATAATCAAGAAAGATTATTGAACAAGGAGACGAATAATGGAAGCAAAAATGAACCAAATTTTTAGGTTATTTGGAATTATATTATAGAGGGAACTGTGCAACTACCTTTCATCTGTTATTTGATTGAAAATTTCGTCTCTTGAGGTAAAATTATTTGTGTTTGTAATTGGAGAGAGATCATAACTTTTCTTTTTTTTTCTTATGTAAAGGCAGTCTGACGGTCAACTTGATGGTAGGTGGCCACCTATTTATTATTAATTATCTGGCCTATTGTCACAAGTAAAGCCTTGGGTTCTGAAAGTGCAATGACAACCTTAGTATGTTAAGAGACAAGGAATCAGGATAAGAAAATGGGTACGAAGGAATAAGGAGTAGGTTTATTACTTACCTACTCATTCAACGAAATACAAAACAGCACGAGGCAGACGAGCTACCCAATTTATAACTGCGAGACGCAGTGTATCGCATAATATGATTACTCTTATTAAAGTTGTGAGTGATTTTGTGAGATACATTCTATTTTGTGTGAGCCAATCATCTCAATTTAATAAAACACTCTGTTGTTCCATATTATTGTTTTCCTTCGTATACAACATAAAATAAATTAAACATTATCATTTTCTTTTGGTCTCTAAATTTCAACTCCTATTTTTCTCTAACAATAACGTCTTTTATATTTCTTTTTAAAAACATTCTAATTTCAACTTTTCTTTTTATTGTTTGAAAAACAAACCTATTTAAGGGGGAGACAAACGCTAAATACTAAAAATATCCATTGTTTAATGAAAATGTTACAAGAAACAGACAAGACAATTGCTTTGAAAAAAATATATATTATACTTAAACATGTGAAGAACCAATTGTATTAATTAGAATTTTCGTTAAAGTAATAGAAACTCCACAAAAAAAGTTAGAACACAAGAAGAATTTGACCTTTATTGAAAATTCTCTCGAAAACGGCTTATTGCACGCATATGAATCCTGTACCTATTAATAAGTTGATATCAGATTAAAAAATTGTATTGATAAAAAAAAATTTTTGTGTAATGTTCTAATGGTAAAAACAAAAAACACCATTTCTAGTCCCGTTGAATTGTCTCCGCCGCCAGCGAGTTCTATAGTAAATGTCATTTGCTTCAATATATAGCCAGTATTTAAGTTCAAAAACATTAACAATTACAGTCTAAGAACACCACGCGCGTTTCTGTATTTCCGACTTTCGGTCCATGACTACTGAATTGTTTAAATTGTTTGTATGATAGTAGTGTTGATGTTGCTTGGTAATAACATCGAAAACGGTCTAGCATCAAGTGAATACAACGAAAATACCATCGAGTGAATCGTCGCCTAGCAGTTGTCTTTTGTCATAATTTAAAAAAAACACGCACACACACAAGTTACGATGTAAAACAAAATCTTACCAATATAAGAGCAAACAACGGTAACGGTGCATGGTGTGTCGCCAGCAAAGTGCCCGATCCAAGACTGACGGTCACCAGGACTGAGCCCAGCAAAGCCAACGCTTCCCATTCAGGCGCTGCTGGCAGTAGTTCCATGGAAAGCACAGTTGCCAGCACAAAACTGATCACTGACAGTGCCACTATTGGTTTTACTTGAGATGATAAGTCCTGAAACAAATATTGTATTTTTAGGTACTTATTTTTCTGTTTTTTACCAGACATAAAATCTTAGAAGTAGATTTTACATAATAACCGTCTTGATATTGAAAAAACAAGTATAACATTGTAGCATTAATTGAAGCTGAGTTGCAGGATATTGTTGACTGGGTGACCGAAAACAATTTAAGGAGGGGGCTTTGGTAGGAATATGGTAAAACCTAGCAGATGGTCAAGAAGTGCTAATTTAAAATTAGATAACAAAAAAATCTTTAATGAATACAATCAATTTTTAGTCTGTTAAAATAGTCAATTATTTTGCATATACTTTCCACTTACTAACTACTCTTTTCAACATCAATTTGTTATACAAGTAGTCATTTAATATAACATTATACAAGGATACAATAGAAGTACAGGGTGTCCAGTAAATAGTGGTCGATATTGGTGTTATGGATAGGGCAGATGATGGCCTGTTGGAAAAACACTATTGACCTATCACAATCACAAGTCGCACCGTTTTTGTGATATTCAGTTTTATTGAATTTTCAAAAGGTTGCTGCGCCAGCAAGCCTAAAGTTAAGGAGATTTCTCATACTGATTATTGCTTACTGTTCTCAACGATTTGTTTTACAACCGTAAAATCAGAAATTCTCATTTGGTCTTATGTCATTTTTAAAAAATTTGGTTATTTTCAAATAAAAATACCACTTTGGTTTACTTGTGTACCTTTGACCTTAAATTATCATAAAAAATGTACTAAGTCTGGAGTAGTCAACTACCTTAAAAAAGTTGCCTAAAGTTGTCATTTTATTCCTTTCGAAACAAAAATATTGCAATTAAAAAATCAAAGGAGATTTTCTTTCAGAATTAGAATTCCATAACTGCAATATCGACCACTATTTATCGTATAGCCTGTATACAATAAACAAATATTCAGCCATTAATCGTACTGTAGTAGTCCCATTAGTAGTCCCATAAATTTGAATAAGTACTGACCTAACAACATAATAGCAATTTGCAATTATTCCAAAATTCTAATGTGATACTGAAATGTTACATTAGCTTTGCATTTTTTAGAGGACGCAATTTTATTTTTGGGACATGTGGGGGGGGGTCAATAGAAGCTTAACCCCAAGTTTGTGGGGTTGCCGCCCTTGTCCCCCGGCCGCCATCTTGGAAAAAGGGGTGCAAACACCTTTTTCGCTATATCTCCGAAACTATGCGTCCTACAAAAAATTTGTTAAAACATAATTTGTAGCAAATCGCTTTGCCTACAAATATGTTTATATAACTTTTTACCTTAAATTCAAAATTAAAAAAGTTATAAGCAAAAAAGTGAGAAAATTTCTATAAAAATTTTCTTTTTCGCTCTATAACTTTTTTTTTATACATTTTACAAGAAAATTACCTCAGACCAATCTTGTAGATGGTCTTTTGAGGAAAATTTTTCTCTATCATTTTTTTAAATTTTATTCATTTAAAACGCCGTTACAGCGCTCCAAAGTTGACCGGGTTCGTCAGTGCTCGCCAGAATCCGGTCAAAACGAAATGTTTACCTTAGTTTTATGATCTTTTTTTTATTGTACATATATTCTCGAAAATTTTTGTTAAATCTCTACAACTTTACTTATTCATTGCTAACTCTTTTCCCCGCCACCTATGAGGTAGAGTCTCTAGGCGCGTTTTTTTTTACGTGGTATCCCCAGTAGGCCTACTCCACAGACATCTTGCCGATGAGGTAATCCTCGACATAATCATTCTTTCAATCAGTTATTAGCTAGCTATTCTAGTCTACTCTTTTTCGATGGTCCAGGCTGTGGCTCAGAATCTAATTCAACGTCGAACGTGAAAGTTTGGGGAATGACAGGAGTTAAAACTGGAGTCATAGTTGGAAGTTCATCTTCGAATTCATTTTCTTCCATTAACTTGGATATTTCCATGATGTTGCTGCATGTTTCGCCAGAACAATGGAGGCATACTGTAGAGCATTTGAGGCCTGCTTTTCTGCAGCCACACATGCTTCCACAATTTCCTTTGCATCTGCAGAAAATTAATTTCATGAGATCGGGGGGTGCTGGAGGCTTGGAAGCTTGTATTGGCATCCAAATCTTTGCATGCTTTTTCCAGCCCCAATCTTCAGGATTTTGATATCTTCCGAGCCACGACTGGACCTGGTGATGGCAAAATATGTAGCACAACTAAAAGAATAAAATGAGGTAGAAGAAACAGCTGAACCTTCGAGGGCTACGTATAATAATAATAGTCGTAGCAGGCAGATGTTCATTTGTCCCCAAACGGTAACTCGGACCTTTTCTACCTGCTTAACATTCTCGAAAATGTACACTCCTCTTAGAAATTATTATAAGAAACAATAAGGTAGCAATGAATAAGTAAAGTTGTAGAGATTTAACAAAAATTTTCGAGAATATATGTACAATAAAAAAAAGATCATAAAACTAAGGTAAACATTTCGTTTTGACCGGATTCTGGCGAGCACTGACGAACCCGGTCAACTTTGGAGCGCTGTAACGGCGTTTTAAATGAATAAAATTTAAAAAAATGATAGAGAAAAATTTTCCTCAAAAGACCATCTACAAGATTGGTCTGAGGTAATTTTCTTGTAAAATGTATAAAAAAAAAGTTATAGAGCGAAAAAGAAAATTTTTATAGAAATTTTCTCACTTTTTTGCTTATAACTTTTTTAATTTTGAATTTAAGGTAAAAAGTTATATAAACATATTTGTAGGCAAAGCGATTTGCTACAAATTATGTTTTAACAAATTTTTTGTAGGATGCATAGTTTCGGAGATATAGAGAAAAAGGTGTTTGCACCCCTTTTTCCAAGATGGCAGCCGGGGGACAAGGGCGGCAACCCCACAAACTTGGGGTTAAGCTTCTATTGACCCCCCCTACATGTTCCTAAAATAAAATTGCGTCCTCTAAAAAATGCAATACTCGGCCCTTAAATTGTAACATTTCAATGGACTACTAGCAAATTCTTTATTAAAATATTTTGCGAAACGCTCGCACTGAATCCCCACCTCAAGCAAACCTAGGACTTTTATATAACCCCGCAGGGAACAATAAATGTAATTAAACCACTTCAATATGACTAGACCAAACCTTATTACTACTGTTATTAAAACGCTTTTAAATCATTGCCAATTGATATAATGTTTAATTACCATGTAATAAAGACAGTTTTTAATAATAGCCCTATTAGCATAATCCAACTACAAAATATTTTTATTTTGGTTCACATTTTCAACTGAGCTCTACTCGCGAAAATTATTGTACTGATTTCGATGAAACTTTAAAGTAATATAGATCATGGAATAGAATAAAACTGATAACTATAATTTATAAATACATACGGAAGAAGTCAATTGCAATTTTGCGCACGTAGTATTTATTTTCTCTGAATTTTAACGCGTTTCTTTTATTGGTGACGTGTTTAGAGAATTTCTCCCCAAACGTTTAAACGTATAATTTAAATAATTCAAATAATATATTCAAACCTATATAATAGTGGAAGAGAAATCGAGAAAAAAATAATAATAATAATAATTTCATACAATGTTTAGTCAATATGACTGTAAGTATCAATTTGAAGCTGTGATTAACGCTCGTGTCATATAATGAATTAGAGTAAAGTGAGTCATTAGTATGCGATGATTTTGAAAAGAGTGTAACAAAAGTATGTAAAATAAATGTTGTGAGCTCTCCGTCTAATAAAATATAGTCTCGGCCTTGCGCGGTTAAGTGAGTTTAATTATAAGACTGATTGTCTTGTTAATTGTGATATTTAAAATGTGGAACGGACATAGCGTGGGCATACTGTTCCTAAGTTGTTTCGTGAAGTAATAAGTAAAGATAAGTATTTTTTTTTAAATTCCATAGTAAAACATACTGTCATGTCATACAGTACACATACAAGTAAGTATAAGATATGGAGGTACCATCGTAAAAAGGATATTGCCTAAGAAAATGGTACTACAAATTTCAATACCAATACCTCTATTTTACATCCCTTCCCGGTTTACTCGTATGTATAGACAAACGAGAGCCATCTACCATCAACTAAACCAAGCAGACTGACCCCAATCAATTGTTCACAATCTTTGTTTAAATTTATGATTTTTCTAGTGTAATAACTTTAAATGTATATATACAGAATGTTTTTATATTGCTATGCAGGCTACTTTAAAGCGTAAAAGATAGCAATTGATAGCTTTTGCTTGCTAGCTTTAATAATTTATTAATATATTTAATAATTTTTACAAGAAATTATCGCACATAGCATAAGTAGTGGTAGGGCACACTGCGTTTCGCAGTCATTTGGGCAGCCCGCCTGGCGGCAGTGACCACCCCCTTACAGAAGACCACCGTGAAATAACAGTATATACGTGCTGTTGTGTTTCGGTGAGTGAGTAAGGGATGCCAGAGCCCATTTCCTTATCCCCTCCTAATCCCTTATCCTTAATCCTACTGTAGTCGGCAGCGCACTTGCAGCACCTATAGCGTTGCTTGTGTTATAGGCGACGGTAGCCACCTACCATCAAGTGGACCGTCAGCCTGTCTGTCGACATAACATAAAAAAAAAGTATTCTATATGTAAATATAGAATACTTTTTTTGCTAACATGCGATTTGAGTAAGAGATACCCATAAAAACATCTTAGCAGTCTTCAATTATTAAAGTACGAGTGTTATACGGTATAGTGTATAACTTTTTTTTAACCGATTGGTATGAAACAAATACTAAATGTTACGGAAAGCTTTCTACAATACATGAGTGAAAACCGTATTCAAATCGGTTAAGCCATTTCTGAGCACAAACGCACAGACAAAGAGACAATAATTCTAAAAACTATTTTTTGACTTCGGTAACGTAAATAAAACGTGTACAAATTGTTTTTTGAAAAAATATTTAATGTACAATCGGGGTACTGAAACCTTCGTTAGTTTTAAAATTAATTCCTTTATCAAGTCGTAGACTCTTAGTACCTTTTGAAACTAAAGCACTAAGCAGACAACTGACAGACGTTTGAAATGAAATTTTGGCATGACTGATAACTGTCCTGGTGCAAGCAAATGTCGACTTTCAGGTGACGAACCTTTTCTTACCCTGACTTTACAGACACGACTCGTTTACGATTTTATAGTCGAAAAGGTTATTATGATACATCACATAGAGACTTAAAATTTTTATTACACAAAATGATATCAGCAACAGTCCTCATCAGCATCAGAATAACAACTAAAAAAACCGTCTCCTTCATTTAGTAAAAGTAATAACAGGTTCTTTGTTTAAAAGGTGTTTTATTAAGTAGTGACAAGGCACATATGGGCAGCCAGTCTGGTGGCAGTAACCACCCTCATACGAATGATCACCGTGGTATAACTGTGTGTTGCTGTGCTTCCGTGAGTGAGTAAGGGATGGCAGAGCCCATTTTCCTTATCCTCGATCTTACTATGGTCTGCAGCGCGCTTTGCAGCATATTTGATGTTGCTTATCTTATAGACGATGGTAGTATTGGTTGCCGCCTATTTTCAAGTAGACGTAAAAAAAGATCTAAGTTCCATTAACTATAGTATTTTCACTGTATGATGATATGCGTGACAGTTCTCACTTTTTCATGTCACGCATACTGTTTTCAACTAAAAAAAAAACAGGCACAAACAATTAAACAAACAAATGTATCTAAAAACACAAAAGGAATTATAACTTTTATTATTAATTTATTATTATATTTTAAAAGTGTCAAACGCGTGGAACGGAACTTGTGTCAATAGCGATTGACAATAGGGATATTCAGTTATATTCGATATATCGAAAGTACTCTATGTTTGTCATAGGATATTCGGAGATATAACAAATATTTTTTCTATTCAATAAACAAAAGTAAATTTTGTTCTGAGTCTGATACGAGCTGCTGACAGTAATGAATAAATAAATTAATATTTTAAACAGACTGCATTGTATTCTATAATTTATTTAACGTAACCTGTTTTTTAAGCTCGATTCCATTTGTTTTGACAACTGATTCGATATTTTCAAACAATCGATTAATGTAGTTAAAATTGCATCACTAAAATTGTCAGTTACGAACAGTCACGCATATCGTCATACAGTGAAAATACTATACATCTGTAAACATTATTGGATAAAGTAAAACATTTTTCTTTTTAACTTTTAATTACAATAAAACGAATCAAATCGTATTCTTATCAAACGAGTGGCCTTCCGACTTTGACTAAGGGTCAGTCCCTTGCGAGACAGATATTGCTAAATTCCTATTTTGACCTCTGAACATTTCGACAACCTTTTGGAATTATATTTATTTAGTGCCGTATGTGGACCCTTTTAAAAAAACTAAAACGATTTTTACCTCTTCGGAATGTTTACATTCTCCCAGGTTCGTTTTTTTTTTTCTTTAGTGTAATCTAAAGAACGGATGAAAGTTTTATCTAAGTAGGTATATAAAATAGGTAAAGACAGCGTAGTGCTTTGTTCTTAATTGTTTTTGAACCGACTCCCTGTTTTTTTACGTATTTTTTTTTAGCGACCTGTGTCCAGGGGTGCAACTTTTTCTGCAAATCATATAGACAAACCTTCCTCGTTAATCATTCTTTTCATTAGTGGAAACCGTATCAAAATCCATCAAGTAGTTTAGAAGAAGTTAGTGGAAAATCTGACAAAAGGGAAAATCGATTTCATTTTCTAACTAACTGAGCCCGCAACTTCGTACGCGTGGTATTCGGTAAAAGGCGTAACTTTTTTGTTTGTAAACCGATTGGAATGAAATAAATACTAACAGTGTTATCACAAAAAAATCTAACACGTGTTTTGTTAAATGACATTTGTTAACAGCGTTAAGAGCCATTTTACATAATGGTTTATACAATTTCGAGTGTTAAATTTTCCAACCTATAAAAGAAATATATGATATTGAAGTATTGTTTCAAATAGCTTCTTCGTATTGACATTTAATAAAACAGATTTTGAAATATTATTCTATTTTTTGAGTAGTAGCCAAAATGCTACGGCTAATTTTGTCAAAAACACGCGCAGAGGTAAGTTCAGAGACGTTTTTGTACCGTTAAAATTATTAAATTAAACTGAAAAAAAGTACCCATTCGTCACAAATATAAATCCATTGACACATAATAAAACAGATTTTTGATACCTAGTTTAGAACACCAAAAAAAAAATAGATATGAGGTATAAATTTCTACGATTTTACCTTGACATTTTACAATTATACTGAACGTTATTTCCAATGAAAATTGCCCAATCAGGATACTAATAAAAAAATATAGTTTTTTAATTTAGAATATTCGTGCGCACTGACTAGTACTCCGCCTTTACCTACACTTGCGCAGCGTGATTTTGTGAAATGGCTCTTAACAGTTTAAACTCTGCCTGAAGTAATGTCTAACCTTCGCTATTACAAAACAGCGTTTGTCCTTTGATTAACTAAAACATCGCTAGGCAACCAAATGTTATTTTAAAAATTCTAAATTTCTAACGTGATCTTTAACTATATGGGCCTCGTAAAAAGCTCAACGTCGCTCAACGAGCTATGGAGAGTGCTATGCTCGGGATACACTGTGAGATCGAATCAGGAATGAGGATAAAAAATAGCAAATGCATTGAAAAAAATTATTATTACCGACACTACTCGTGAGTAAAGAATGCCAGAGCTTATTCGTCTATCCCATTATACCTTGTCTCAGTCCTACATTTTTTCCCTTAAAGGCGATGACTATGCGACCTACAGGTATTTATAGACCGCGTCGTATCTAACCTGCCTGTCTCATTAAAAATATATATTATGCTCATTCATCCAGGTTAATTCATTATTAAGTCTGAAAACAATACCTACATATGAACCTTGAACTACTTTGAAACTTCATCTATACTAATATTATAAAGCTGAACAGTTTGTTTGTTTGTTTTAACGCGCTAATCTCAGGAACTACTGGTTCGAATTGAAAAATTCTTTTTGTTTTGAATAGTCCATTTATCGAGGAAGGCTATAGGCTATATAAAATCACGCTACAATAAACAGTATTATATATAAGCAGTGTCCAGTACCACGCGCCACATGCGCACGCCGCCGCCCTATGGGCCGCAGCGAAGCGTGGCCGAGTTCAGCTAGTCATAAACAGAAAATAAGACCGTAGGATATTTAACGAGTTAACTAAATATGTTTAAACAGGGTTGTGCCAGAGTTGAACGTGGGGCAGTAATCCAATTGGTCTAAAGAAGGATTCTTACTAATTAGATTTACAGTCCACAGACCTTAGTTACACCTACGGCAAAACATACACCTACTAGTAGCACAGTCTAACCATACTTACGTCATACAGTCAGGCAACGCTCGATGTTCGAGCCTGCAAACTGATGCGAGTTCGCCGAACGCAAGTACATTCGTTGCCTGACTGTATGACGTAATTAGACTGTGCTAGTAGGGACTATTCCCAATACTGATTCACTCAGTTCAGTTTATAATTTTAAATTAATTAATTAATTATTAGTTTTTAATTATAGAACAAAAGCTTTGAGGTTTTAGAACCAGATTCTAAAACGTGATGATTTTTCTCCAAAGGAACAAAAGGAAACATATTTATTTTACTTAATTTATTCCCAAGACGTGGATAAATGTCTATTGGACTAATGATCCCAATTGCCTTTTAGTGATTTTTTTCGTACAAAATCTAAGCTAAACGTCACTAAGTGAGTTTGATTACAGTGTTGGATTCATTGAATATCCAAGCCCAGGTTTAACCTGCGTACTGGGAAATTTTTGACGACTTGACAAATTTTGGGGAATTTTTCTTTTTCAATGCTCTTTTTCAATGCTATTTTTTAATGAAATATTTTATACACAAACCGTTTTTTTATATGAGAGACCAGTTATATACAAAACCTATATACAAAATCAAAACCATTGTGAATGCCTAACCTGATAGGAAAAGGAAGAAGATAAGGATAGGAAAATTGGCTCTTCTCTGTCTCTGCCACAATGTTACTTTAGTTAGAGTGATTTTCTGTGTGGTTACCACCAGACGGGCCACTGCTAAAACGCCCCAGGCCAGAGCCAAATTCGAAAAGTTCATTCCCAAAATGGACCCTTCTGGGATACCAATTATTGTACTGTATATTTTGTATTATTGCTATTATAAAATCGTTATATTGTAAGAAATTTCGTCGGGAAAATGTGTGTAAACTCGTTGCAATCCAATTTATTTCTCGACAAATTTCGATGATAAAAATTTTGTTTGATTTTTAAAGGAGCTGCTGATTTCTACAAGTCAAGTACTTATTCAACAATAACTTACTGACTTTGTTACTATTCGTTGTACCATAAGTAACAGGAACTGCTACCTATAAACTAAGTAGATACTAGGTAGACTTACGGAATACAACCAAATAATTAATAAGATCTTTCCAATATTATTTAAAGTTAAATACAGGGTTATTGGAAAATAACAAGTCAAAATCTATACACAATTATCTTATATACAATTATACGATTGTATAATCGTGTTCTGAATTGTCCCGCGAAAATGTTTTTTTTTTCTTTGATTAGGTATCTGGTCCGGGGCAGAAGATTAGTGTTGTGTGGTCTGCACCACAACTGTATACTGAGCCAGGGTCCTTTTCCTCTTGTTACTTGTTTATATATTTCTTTGTTTTATTTGTAATTATTATTTGTTCATATATTGTTTGTATTAGAGGAATAAAAGTTGCCTTCTATCTTTCTTTCTTACATATTATTATAATAAAGTCGGTGTCCGCCTCTGTCCGCTTCTCTACTAACTTATTGTGAAACACCCAACGGATTTTGATACAGTTTTCACTAACGGAAATAGGAATATTACCGTGTTCTAAACTAAACTACAATTTTTCTTAAAAGAAAATATATTCATAATAAAGGGTTTGGAATTAAGAGCGCTTGTACTTTGAAATTAAATAAAACAACCTGTTTAAGTGATATTTTATTTTGTTTTAAAGAACATTCGATGACAATATGTACGGAAAATAATTTCAGCCAAATGGCCGCCACGACTCCGCTCTAGATGTATCCTAGTGGAACAATTTTGGATGACATCTTCGCATATATGGGGCTCAATTTCACGAATAACGTGAGTTGTATTGGCTTTATGGGCGGCAATTGGCTGTGGATTGTCTGCATAGACATGAGATTTTACGTAGCCCCAAAGAAAATAGTCGAGCGGTCTTAAATCACACGACCTCGGTGGCCAGTTGACGTCGCCACCACGCGAGATGACGAATCCCTCGAACTTCTCATCCAATAAATTTAATGTTTCCGGTGCAGTATGGCAAGTGGCGCCGTCCTGTTGCAACCACATGTTTGTGAGATCCATACCATCTATCCTGGGCCACAAAAAGTTTAATATCATCATCCGATATCGGTCACCAATTCACCATTGACAGTAAGCGCGGCTCCTTGCGCATCTTCTTTTTCAGAGTGTAGAGGCACCTGATGAATCTCCCGGGGGTTTTCGCTCCAAATCCGGAAATTTTGTTTGTTAACGAAACCACTCTACCAGAAATGAGCCTCATCACTGATGATTATTATTTTTCCGAAAGCAGGATCGGCCGCCAAATGCTCTGAAGCCCAATCTGCTAATACACGGCGCTGTCTGTGGTCGTTGGGCGAACAGTGGCTCTAGCATGAGTTTACGATACTACACTCGCTAGCGAGAGCGTAAAACATTTATATGGAAAATTGACAATTTGACATTGACAGTTCAAGATTTTCCATACAAAAGTTTTACGCTCTCGCTAGCGAGTGTAGTAATGTGTAGTATCGTAAACTCATACTAGAGCCTCAGTGACTCTAGTATGAGTTTACGATACTACACTCGCTAGCGAGAACGTAAAACTTTTGTATGGAAAATCGTGAACTGTCAATGTCGAATTGTCAATTTTCCATATAAATGTTTTACGCTCTCGCCAGCGAGTGTAGTATCGTAAACTCATACTAGAGCCACAGAGCACTGACTTTGATAGTAAATTTAAACAATTACTACGCGTTTTTGAAGCGTGTAGCGTTCCATGAAAAATGTCACGACTAAATATGTATTGGCGCCAAATTTGACAGCTATCGCTTTACCAAGATGGCCGCTACACGCTGTCAAAGTTGAAAAACCCTTTATATATAAATTAATGATATATGAACATTATTTTAACAACCGGTCGCTAGTTAAACACTAAAAGCAATGTTAAGAAGATGTCAAAGGAAAAACATTCACCATATCTCTCAGCAGACGCTTTTATACTTGTACACTTCGCTTCTGTGCATGCTCAATCATACCAGTCTATAATAATTTTCAGCACAACACAAGTCTTTCCAAAGTTTTATAGTCAAATAACATAGAGTTTACATTTCAACAGAAATAGCATTCCCGAATTTCAATGGCTTGTTTACGAAGTTGTTTAGATTTTCCGGAAAACTCGAACTACCTCGAGGAATTTTGGGGCCAAGTATAAATAAGAGAGCAAGCGGGCGAGATGAGTCAGTTGTGCGATATCAAGTGATTAGAAAGCGATTCTTCGGAGCTTTTGCGAAGTTACCTGCGACAGTGAACCGGCAACACATTAAGGGAATCATTGACGACTTTTGACAAGTTTAACGGTTTCATCGGACAAGTCTAGTGATTTTGGAAGTCATCTTGGTTTGTGAAAATAAATCGTTCGTTTCGCCCTTACACGGCATTTTGACTGACCCCGCACGTATCAATACTATTTAATAAAGTTTATATGTTAAGTTAGCAAAATTAAACAAGATTATTGTAATATTGTAGAGATAGTGTATTTATTAAATATTTATAGGTTTATAATATACCCATCGCAGGCGGCTGGGCAGGAGAAGGCGGGCATACCTAGCTCGTCTTCAAATGCCCTAGGGGACCTGCACACATGGCTGGCGAGCTATGTGTGCCTGCACAAGGTTCCCCCCGTCTGGGGATTGCCTGGGTGTCTCCGGGCAATCCCCCATTGGAGTAAGCCTAGTCAGTAATGACTAGGCTGCCCTGGGGTGGATCGGAGTTGTTGCCTAGGCAGAACCCGGTCCACCCCGCTCAAAGGGCAAGGAGACACCGGGGAGTTTTAGTGGTGTAGGACCCAGTCCCTTGACTGGGTGAGTCCCACATATCCCTACCGTCTAGCCAGCGGTAGGGAATCCGTAAATGGATTTCTCCTCGAAAAAAAAAAAAAAAAAAGGTTTATAATATACCCTATCTATTTTTTACGACAACCACACGACGCATGTAATGCATGCATCTATATACATAATTATCAGAGTAAGGGCTAAAAGCTAAGAGCCGAAGCCTGAGGTTAATCCTGCGTCCAATAATCAAATTTCCCGCTGACCTTAGGCACGCCGAACCTGATTAGACCTTGGTGCAATACTGGTATATATGTATCTATCCATAGCCGTACAAGTATGAAGTGTTATTATCATTATACTTAATACATTTATAAGTTTCTTAGTATTCAGTTCCACCTTCCTTGTTCGAACTGCTAAGGAGTGGAACTCATTGCCTGCGTCTGTGTTCCCACAGAACTACAACCTCGGGGTCTTCAAAACTAGGGTAAATGGGCATTTACTAGGTAAGCGTGGTCCACCTTCGGCCACATCTGCACCTCACATCAGGTGAGATAGTGGTCAAGCGCTACCTCGATTTCATAAAAAAAAAAAAAAAAAAAAAATTACAAATATCAAGTTATTTTTATTTTATTTTTTATTATAGATGGGTTTGCTCTTGACCAGCATCTATCCATGTAGGAAGGATGAGGCCGAAGATGGAGCGAGCTCACCCAGAAGATGCCTATTCACTCGAACCTTGAAAAGATTTGGGTTATATGAGCCGGCAGGGAGTTCCAATCCTTAGCAGTGCGCATCACAAAAGATGTTTTAAAGCGCTTGGTCCGAATTAGAGGGATTTCGACAAGGTGAGGATGGTAACCAGCCGTATGATAAATATATTATGATAATGGTAAAAACACGCATTGTCAGTTTTACATGAATTTTAGACACACGTTGTCAGAAAAAAACCTTTCATTCAGAAAAAAAAAAACTTCTGTTCCCGATAGATAATCTAAAACAGAAA
Source organism: Bembecia ichneumoniformis (assembly GCA_910589475.2). Taxonomy (NCBI): domain Eukaryota; kingdom Metazoa; phylum Arthropoda; class Insecta; order Lepidoptera; family Sesiidae; genus Bembecia; species Bembecia ichneumoniformis. The sequence goes on along the minus strand of OU342534.1, from coordinate 16,193,929 downwards.
ATAAAAAATCTACAACTGACAAAAAAATATGAGCAACTAGCTGTTTCCGGCAGCTTCGCCAGCGTTGAAAAAAAAATGTAATCGACGTTTAAATCATTAATTTAATGATGAATTTAAATAAAAAAACGAAACTACACCTGCCTTAAGTGTAATGCACAATAATAAGAAATTTATTTAAAAAACCGTGATAAGCTCTACAAATAGGTCAGTTGATTCAACATGGCTAAAATTGGCAGACGGATTTGGAAAGACTTGTCGGTTTCCTTGGTACATAATCCTTCTTAGCGAAAGATTGGGATGGTAATTCGCGAGAATTTCACGATAAGTAAACAATTCGAAGGAAAACATTTAAATCGTTTGTTAGAGCTAATTAAATTAACGACAATGTAAGTGTTAATTAAGACTACATGTAACAGATTAGTCAACATAACCAGCCGCCATTTATTGGGCTAAACACAGAGAGAATATTTGCACAAGTCTGTTTTGATTTAATTAAACATTACGCACACTATGTGTAATAGCTTAAAGCTGGTTCCAACATACACAGTAATATTTACCTAAGTGTCTTTTCAAACTACAATTGGGCTCGACGACCCGTTGGATGAGTGGTTAGGGTGCTTGCCTTAACGCTCTGTTCTAGGGTTACCGGGTTCGATTCTTCAAATTTGGCTCTGGTCTGGATCTGGCAAGTAGTAGCAGGGCACACTGCGTTTCGCAGTTATTTGGGCAGCCCATCTGGCGGCAGTAAACGCCACCTTACAGAAAACCACCGTGAAATAACAGCACGTGTGCTGTTATTTTTCGGTGAGTGAGTAAGGGATGCCAGAGCCCATTTTCCTAATCCCTTATCCTTAATCCTACTGCAGTCGGCAGCGCACTTGCAGCAGCTTTGGCGTTGCTTGTGTTATAGGCGACGGTAGCCACCTACCATCAAGTGGACCGTCAGCCTGTCTGCCGATCTTAACATAAAAAAAACTGCATGAAACTGCCAAACGATGTGGCAGTCGGTGTGCAGTGCTAGCAACCTACTGCAGGCGTTAATTGTGCAATTCAATTGTAGTCCTACAGCAATGGTCCATACCACTATACTGCATTTGGCATTTACCCGCAGTTGGTACTCAGTCGTTAGTACTGTTCAGCGACTGCCAGCCATCGAAATATAATATAACGTCTGCTGCCAGCCAACTTCACGACTGTGCAAATGACAGATTGACAATTTCATCGCTAATAGGGGATCGGACAGTAATCAGATTAAAATCTAAAATGTACTTAGAAAGAAAATATATATATTTTTTATGATTATTTATCGAATAATAATTTAATATAATTCATTTAAATATTTTTAAATGAAGAAATAAAATTTTATTATTTACAATATTTTTAATCTATACTGAAACACCAATCACAGTGCGTGACGTCATTTGTGGGCAATCACTGTCTTGTCTCCAGTGCACGGCTATCACTTGAATACCAACGATATTTTTTTCGTTCCATAATAACAAATAAAGAATCTACTCAACGAAACAAAACTTCTTGCGAACTTATGCCAATGCAGCCGTTTTGTTATGATATGACCACAAATGACGTTACGCGCTCTCAGATGAACTATCGTGGCGTTTTGGCGGCATTTTCAAACAAACAATATTAAAACATGATTTTGAGTACCTAAATAAATAAAATGTATTTTTTATGGGAATAAATATCCATGAAGATTAATTTAAAACACTTTCTGAAAATTTGTCCGATCCCCTATTTGCAGTCTAAACGATTTCCATCTGATAATACTTCCTAGATCTCAGTATTGCCGAATGCTACAGCATTTAATGTGTTTAAATATATTTCTTGCCAGTTTTTTTTTTTTTTATGAAGAAGATGGCAGGCTGAAGGTCCACTTCATTGTAGGTGGCTGCTGTCGTTTATTAAGATAAGCAACAAAATAAGTTATTCTTTAACAGTATTATAGACTTTATTACTATTAAGAATAGTGCTTCTTGCTGTATCAGCGCCCGAATCGGGCCATTGGCTGCGAGCACTCCCGTCTAGACAGTTAGGCACAGTTTTGGACCCGGGTAGCTTGAGGATAACAATATGTTTAAGGCTCGGGTCCAAAATGTGTGTCCCTCACGCTTGCGCCTGTGGTAAAAACGTGGACCAGCTGGGACGACATGGCCTTTCTTGTGCGAAAAGCGCTGGCCGCTTATACCGCCACGGCTCTATTAATGATTTGATCCGCCGCTCGCTTGCCACCCTCTCTGTGCCTGCAATCCTTGAACCCACGGGAATGGTGAGAGACGACGGCAAACGTCTAGACGGGGCCACATTAGTGCCGTGGAGATTAGGAAAATCTCTGATTGGTGGGACGCAACATGCGTAGACACCTTCGCTCAGTCCCACATCAGAGCGACTAGCAAACAAGCTGGCGCTGCTGCTGACCAGGCCCAGATTCTCAAGCGCCGCAAATACTCATCCTTACTTAAGGACTACGAGCTTGCGGTGCTCGCAGTAGAGACACTGAGCCCCTGGTCAACAGACATGAAGGCTTTTGTAAGGGGGACCACAAGGCTGGCACATACTTCTCCCAACGCATCGCCCTAGCGGTACAAAGAGGTAATACTGCCAGCATAATAGGGTCGATGCCGCATGCGGACCTGTTAGACAGGGTTTTTTTTTTTTTTTTATGTTATGTCGACAGACAGGCTGAACGGTCCACTTGATGGTAGGTGGCTACCGTAGCCTATAACACAAGCAACGCTACAGGTGCTGCAAGTGCGCTGCCGACTACAGTAGGATTAAGGATAAGGGATTAGGAGGGGATAAGGAAATGGGCTCTGGCATCCCTTACTCACTCACCGAAACACAACAGCACGTATATGCTGTTATTTCACGGTGGTCTTCTGTAAGGGGGTGGTCACTGCCGCCAGGCGGGCTGCCCAAATGACTGCGAAACGCAGTGTGCCCTACCACTACTTTTCAAATCCAGACCAGAGTCAATTTTGAAAATTACATTAAAATTTCTAAACTTGACCCCGCCGGGAATCGAACCCAGGGCCCCTGAGACGTTAGGCAAGCATCCTTGCCACTCAGCCAACGGGTTTTTCTTTTGTAATCTGTATATAACATATGTATATATAAATTTTTATATAATAGTAAATACGTTAAGTTTTTATATATTACTGTAAATATTTAATTAAGTTTAATTCACTTTGGGTGTTTTGACATTAATCTCAAAAATAACATTTTGTCTCGAAATAAAAAAAAGCAGTATTTGATAATATTTGATAATTGACATTAAGAATAAGGTTTTTTCTATACATTTATAATAAAATCGTAAACTAGCCGTGTCCGTACATTAAATATTTTTTCAAAAAAACAATTTGTACAAGTTGTCAAAAAAATAGTTTTTAGAATTATGGATTGTTGGTTCGTCTGTGCGCTTGTGCACGCTAATCTCAGAAACGGCTTAACCGATTTATATGCGGTTTTCACTGATGTAACGCGCTATACCGAATACTAATACGCATACGAAGTTGCGGGCTCAGCTAGTTCTTAATATACCCGTAGGAGGGCATAGGAAAATGGACTTGACATCCTTTACTGTCCACCAGTCTTCTGTAAGGAGTGGTTACTGCCCCCAGAAATGCGGCCCAACTTATGACAGCGAAATCCAATACCAAATAAATTGACAATAATACAATTAATCCCAGGGATAATAAGATAAAAAAATAACTAAAAAAAAAATAACTAAACTAAACTTAACTCTTTTAAAAAACTAATGGAAACCGGCTCTAATAATTTTGTATAGATTTATGTAGATATTTAGATTTAGCATGAATACTCTATGTGTAAAACGGATACATTTTGGTTCAACTCTAGTGTTCCGCGGTTTTGGTACACGCGTATAACATTCGCCAGTTCATTCTATTACGAGTTAATATTATATTAATATCAGTTCTGATTGAACATCGTTTCTGCCGATCTTCAATTGTAAATTAAATTATTACTTTATGATGACGAATTATAATACCAAATAAGTGTGTATCTAGCCAGTGTGAACCTGGAACCCGACATGAAGTATTTAATTTTTTTTTAAATGCATACGTTTGTACCCAGTATGTACTGGTTTGTACCAACTTTTTTTTCGTTTGTACCTCAATGGGTTCGGAGATACAAAATTTTCAAAATACTCAGAACCCGACTTCAAGAAATCGATATTTTTTTAAATGCATACGTTTGTACTCGGAATGTACTTGTTTGTACCTATTTTCTTTTCGTTTGTACCTCAATGGGTTCAAAAGTAGAAGCATTTCAAAAAGTGCAAAAATAGTAAATCTGCCATTTTTCGAGTTAATCAAAATCTAAGAGCGGGAATAGATTTCTAGTCGTTTGTACCCATATGTACCATCAAAAGATTCGTTTGTACCTCAATGGGTTCAAAAGTAGAAGCATTTCAAAAAAAGCAAAAATGGTAAATCTGCCATTTTTCGAGTAAATCAAAATCTAAGAGCGGGAATAGATTTCTAGTCGTTTGTACCCATTTGTACCATCAAAAGATTCGTTTGTACCTTAAAGGGTTCGGAGATACTAAATTTTCAAAATATTCAGAAAACGAATAGGAGGAATCGATTTTTTTTAAATGCATACGTTTGTACTCGTTATTATCTTGTTTGTAGTAATTTTCTTTTCGTTTGTACCTCAATGGGTTCAAAAGTAGAAGCATTTCAAAAAGTGCAAAAATGGTAAATCTGCCATTTTTCGAGGTAATCAAAATCTAAGAGCGGGAATAGATTTCTAGTCGTTTGTACCCATTTGTACCATCAAAAGATTCGTTTGTACCTTAAAGGGTTCGGAGATACTAAATTTTCAAAATATTCAGAAAACGAATAGGAGGAATCGATTTTTTTTTAAATGCATACGTTTGTACTCGTTATGAACTTGTTTGTAGTAATTTTCTTTTCGTTTGTACCTCAATGGGTTCAAAAGTAGAAGCATTTCAAAAAGTGCAAAAATGGTAAATCTGCCATTTTTCGAGGTAATCAAAATCTAAGAGCGGGAATAGATTTCTAGTCGTTTGTACCCATTTGTACCATCAAAAGATTCGTTTGTACCTTAAAGGGTTCGAAGATACTAAATTTTCAAAATATTCAGAAAACGAATAGGAGGAATCGATTTTTTTTAAATGCATACGTTTGTACTCGTTATGAACTTGTTTGTAGTAATTTTCTTTTCGTTTGTACCTCAATGGGTTCAAAAGTAGAAGCATTTCAAAAAGTGCAAAAATGGTAAATCTGCCATTTTTCGAGTTAATCAAAATCTGCGAGCGGGAATAGATTTCTAGTCGTTTGTACCCATTTGTACCATCAAAAGATTCGTTTGTACCTTAAAGGGTTCGGAGATACTAAATTTTCAAAATATTCAGAAAACGAATAGGAGGAATCGATTTTTTTTAAATGCATACGTTTATACTCGTTATGAACTTGTTTGTAGTAATTTTCTTTTCGTTTGTACCTCAATGGGTTCAAAAGTAGAAGCATTTCAAAAAGTGCAAAAATGGTAAATCTGCCATTTTTCGAGTTAATCAAAATCTGCGAGCGGGAATAGATTTCTAGTCGTTTGTACCCATTTGTACCATCAAAAGATTCGTTTGTACCTTAAAGGGTTCGGAGATACTAAATTTTCAAAATATTCAGAAAACGAATAGGAGGAATCGATTTTACAACGTATGCATTTAAAAAAAATCGATTCCTCCTATTCGTTTTCTGAATATTTTGAAAATTTAGTATCTTCGAACCCTTTAAGGTACAAACGAATCTTTTGATGGTACAAATGGGTACAAACGACTAGAAATCTATTCCCGCTCTTAGATTTTGATTACCTCGAAAAATGGCAGATTTACCATTTTTGCACTTTTTGAAATGCTTCTACTTTTGAACCCATTGAGGTACAAACGAAAAGAAAATTACTACAAACAAGTTCATAACGAGTACAATCGTATGCATTTAAAAAAAATCGATTCCTCCTATTCGTTTTCTGAATATTTTGAAAATTTAGTATCTCCGAACCCTTTAAGGTACAAACGAATCTTTTGATGGTGCAAATGGGTACAAACGACTAGAAATCTATTCCCGCTCTTAGATTTTGATTACCTCGAAAAATGGCAGATTTACCATTTTTGCACTTTTTGAAATGCTTCTACTTTTGAACCCATTGAGGTACAAACGAAAAGAAAATTACTACAAACAAGATCATAACGAGTACAAACGTATGCATTTAAAAAAAATCGATTCCTCCTATTCGTTTTCTGAATATTTTGAAAATTTAGTATCTCCGAACCCTTTAAGGTACAAACGAATCTTTTGATGGTACAAATGGGTACAAACGACTAGAAATCTATTCCCGCTCTTAGATTTTGATTTACTCGAAAAATGGCAGATTTACCATTTTTGCTTTTTTTGAAATGCTTCTACTTTTGAACCCATTGAGGTACAAACGAATCTTTTGATAGTACATATGGGTACAAACGACTAGAAATCTATTCCCGCTCTTAGATTTTGATTAACTCGAAAAATGGCAGATTTACTATTTTTGCACTTTTTGAAATGCTTCTACTTTTGAACCCATTGAGGTACAAACGAAAAGAAAATAGGTACAAACAAGTACATTCCGAGTACAAACGAATGCATTTAAAAAAAATCGATTCCTCCTATTCGTTTTCTGAATATTTTGAAAATTTAGTATCTCCGAACCCTTTAAGGTACAAACGAATCTTTTGATGGTACAAATGGGTACAAACGACTAGAAATCTATTCCCGCTCGCAGATTTTAATTACCTCGAAAAATGGCAGATTTACCATTTTTGCACTTTTTCAAATGCTTCTACTTTTGAACCTATTGAGGTACAAACAAAAAGAAAATAGGTACAAAGAAGTACAATCCGAGTACAAACGTATGCATTTAAAAAAAATCGATTCCTCCTATTCGTTTTCTGAATATTTTGAAAATTTAGTATCTCCGAACCCTTTAAGGTACAAACGAATCTTTTGATGGTACAAATGGGTACAAACGACTAGAAATCTATTCCCGCTCGCAGATTTTGATTACCTCGAAAAATGGCAGATTTACCATTTTTGCACTTTTTGAAATGCTTCTACTTTTGAACCCATTGAGGTACAAACGAAAAGAAAATTACTACAAACAAGTTCATAACGAGTACAAACGTATGCATTTAAAAAAAATCGATTCCTCCTATTCGTTTTCTGAATATCTTGAAAATTTAGTTTCTCCGAACCCTTTAAGGTACAAACGAATCTTTTGATAGTACAAATAGATACAAACGACTAGAAATCCATTCCCGCTCGCAGATTTTGATTACCTCGAAAAATGGCAGATTTACCATTTTTGCATTTTTTGAAATGCTTCTACTTTTGAACCCATTGAGGTACAAACGAAAAGAAAATTACTACAAACAAGTTCATAACGAGTACAAACGTATGCATTTAAAAAAAATCGATTCCTCCTATTCGTTTTCTGAATATTTTGAAAATTTAGTATCTCCGGACCCTTTAAGGTACAAACGAATCTTTTGATGGTACAAATGGGTACAAACGACTAGAAATCTATTCCCGCTCGCAGATTTTGATTAACTCGAAAAATGGCAGATTTACCATTTTTGCACTTTTTGAAATGCTTCTACTTTTGAACCCATTGAGGTACAAACGAAAAGAAAATTACTACAAACAAGTTCATAACGAGTACAATCGTATGCATTTAAAAAAAATCGATTCCTCCTATTCGTTTTCTGAATATTTTGAAAATTTAGTATCTCCGAACCCTTTAAGGTACAAACGAATCTTTTGATGGTGCAAATGGGTACAAACGACTAGAAATCTATTCCCGCTCTTAGATTTTGATTACCTCGAAAAATGGCAGATTTACCATTTTTGCACTTTTTGAAATGCTTCTACTTTTGAACCCATTGAGGTACAAACGAAAAGAAAATTACCACAAACAAGTTCATAACGAGTACAAACGTATGCATTTAAAAAAAAATCGATTCCTCCTATTCGTTTTCTGAATATTTTGAAAATTTAGTATCTCCGAACCCTTTAAGGTACAAACGAATCTTTTGATGGTACAAATGGGTACAAACGACTAGAAATCTATTCCCGCTCTTAGATTTTGATTACCTCGAAAAATGGCAGATTTACTATTTTTGCACTTTTTGAAATGCTTCTACTTTTGAACCCATTGAGGTACAAACGAAAAGAAAATTACTACAAACAAGATCATAACGAGTACAAACGTATGCATTTAAAAAAAATCGATTCCTCCTATTCGTTTTCTGAATATTTTGAAAATTTAGTATCTCCGAACCCTTTAAGGTACAAACGAATCTTTTGATGGTACAAATGGGTACAAACGACTAGAAATCTATTCCCGCTCTTAGATTTTGATTTACTCGAAAAATGGCAGATTTACCATTTTTGCTTTTTTTGAAATGCTTCTACTTTTGAACCCATTGAGGTACAAACGAATCTTTTGATGGTACATATGGGTACAAACGACTAGAAATCTATTCCCGCTCTTAGATTTTGATTAACTCGAAAAATGGCAGATTTACTATTTTTGCACTTTTTGAAATGCTTCTACTTTTGAACCCATTGAGGTACAAACGAAAAGAAAATAGGTACAAACAAGTACATTCCGAGTACAAACGTATGCATTTAAAAAAATATCGATTTCTTGAAGTCGGGTTCTGAGTATTTTGAAAATTTTGTATCTCCGAACCCATTGAGGTACAAACGAAAAAAAAGTTGGTACAAACCAGTACATACTGGGTACAAACGTACGCATTTAAAAAAAAATTGAATACTTCATGTCGGGTTCCAGGTTCACACAGCTCATTTTTTTTACGAAAATATGTCATACTAAGAAAGTTTGTGAGAATATATGTATGTATAACGAAGTCGCGGGCCAAAGCAATTTTTTTTTTTTTTTAAATAACTAGCTACGGGTGTAATTTTATCTGCCTATATATATTATAATAAAATCGTAAACGAGCCGTGTCTGCACATTAAATATTCTTTCAAAATAACTATTTTTACGCGTTGTAGTACTCATGTTACGGAGTTCAAAAAAGTAGTTTTTAGAATTTTTGTCTATTTGTTGGTTTGTCTGTACGTTTGAGCACGCTAATCTCAGAAACGGCTTAACCGATTTGAATGCGGTTTTCACTGGTGTTTTGTACCAAGCTTCCCGTAATATTTAGTGTTTGTTTCATTCCAATCGCTTTACAAATAAAACAGTTACGCGCTATTCCGAATACGAAGTCGCGGGCACAGCTAGTATAAAATATAATAAATAAATCATATTTGTACGGCATCATTAATAGCAGATTATAATACATAAATTAATTAATTGTATAAATAAATTATAATTTATATTAGATGTATACACATACAACACACACACACACACACACACACACACACACGCGCGCGCACGCACGCACGCACGCACGCGCAAGTCTGTGTCCATAATACATTATACTTGTTTTGTAACTGTCCGAATACATAAACATTCAGTTACCCTCTAAAATATCCACGATTTGAAGAATCGTTTCCGATTTAAATTACATATCTTCAATCTTCATTGAAAATTTTTACGGTTAACAAGCTGATGATCCATTTATGGTAGTATCGTCACTTCTACCAAGCTTTTCCAGAAGTGTCTGCTGAATAAAAGGATATAAAACAAGGATATGGAATTGGCCTCTGTTATCCCTTTACAAAGTTCAGGTGCGGTAATTTCATGGTATTTAGCTGAAGGTGTTAATAATGCACACTTTTGACGCTTCGTGTTACGCCCACATGTAGTAAATCTCTGTAATTATGGCGTACTGGTTGATTATCTTAATTCCGCTATGAGTCGGTGTTCACAACTACGGGTAATGTAACATTCCCCCGCGAGGCTTGTTTCGGATTAATTAAAGCTACGTTACTCGTGGCCTGTTAGAATATGCAACCGTAATGCCACTTCGAGCCCCACACTGCTTTGTCACACACTCGATTACAGTAGGCAGCATTAATTGATTAAGTGGAGTTAAAAATATTACAAAGTAAACAGTAGACTAAAATAAGAATAATTTTTGCCTAAGGAGAAAGAAAATATCCCCAGGAAAACGTATCTACGGAGACTAAAAATAAATAATCATAGATTACTTCCCAAAAAATCTGCTTGCTGCATGGCATATGTATTGAATGTAAGAATCCAGTATGGTATATTCGTCATATTTAAACTTTTTCATAAACTTAAAGAAAATTAAATATGGAAAGACGATATCAGGAAGAGTAAAGAATGCCAGAGCATATTTCCCTATCCCCTCCTAATCCCTAATCCTTAATCCCACTGTAGTCGGTAGCGCATTTGCAGCACCTGTGGCATTTCTTTTGTTATAGACGACGGTAGCCACGTACCATCAAGTGGACCGTCAGCCTGTCTGCCGATCTTATGTAACAAAAAAAACATAACTTTGATTATCGAGTGGAAACTACCTTACGTATTATACTGAATTTCGAATTAAGTATTTAAAGTTTTTATTTATGTAAAGCAGGCTGCAGTCCACCGAGGAGTGTCAATATTGTGGCTACGTGGTTTGTCACTAGGCAGCACCCTCTGGCTGACTGCCCTGAATGGGCAGAGCAACGCACCGTGTCTCTCGTCGTGGACGCCGACCTCTCACTGCCGGTCGGCCGATCTTGGCCATGCTCGCATTTTGCGAGCACGTCATGTCGCGCAAGGAGTCGGCGGAGAGGGCAGCAGCAAGAGGATCCCCTCTCCCAGCCGATCCGCCGGAAGAATCTCGGGCGCAAGCGGCTGGCCTATGTTCGCTACCTTCCTTTGACCGGGACCTAAGGTACACAGAGTACAGTACATTTTTCTGGAACACTGTGAGTGTTCGGAGCGTGAAATCTAGTATAGTATATTTTATATCGTTGTTTTATATATTTTATATAGTATATTTTATGTCGTACTAGCGACGGGCCCCCGACTTCGCCCGGGATGCAATTTTTATATATATGAACATTCCCCGTTTATCCCTCTTTCCATTAGTGAAAACCGAATTAAAATCGGTCTACCCGTTTACGCGTGATGCCGTGACCAAGGGAAATGGGGATTCATTTTTATATATTAAGATTTCATGGTGGTCTTCGATAAGAAGATAGTAACTACTTACTATAACTTATTTAAAAATTTACTTACTTCTGAATGTAGAATGCAAACCGCACATAACAGCACAATGCAGCAAGTCAATGTAACGCATAGTGCAGACAGGAACAGGGCGTGTTTAAGTCTGATACAATAACGCCTGTACAGAGCCTCTAGTTCAAGCTCTGTGCCCTCCTCCTCTGTGGACAAAGAGTGCCATGGTAAGTTTTCAGCAAATTACCTAATTAGATCTTCTTTCTCTTCTGTTAAACTTAGTACAATAAAGCTGAAGAGATTGTTTGAACGCATTACAAGGCGTATTACTATTACAAGGCGAATTTGAAACATTATTTTTAAATTTGATAGCCCAATTCCTGAGGAAGGTTATTTCTAAGCAAAATGAAAAGAACGTCAGAAAGAGAAAACGAAGTAAAGGATGATTCATATTACACCGCCGGGCCGTGCTCGTGCCTTGTCTCATTTAATATTATACCTCACGAGGCAACCTCGCGTTTTTGGCTCGCGAGTCATGGCTCGCGCGGCAGCCTCGGATAAATTCTAATGCCATCAAAAACATAACTTGTAAAAAAAACCAAGTCTCGCAACTCAGTTCTACTTCTTCTACCGTCAAAAGTTGTGAGATCCATGTTATGCCAAATCGGTTAATTTATTCAGTCCGTACTTAAGTAACCTTCTGTCTTGAGTTATTACGAAATTAGCTCACCTAACAACATCTTATAATGACCATATCAATATTAAAAGTCTTGTATGTTTTCAATAAATAAATTGACTTGGCAATCGCACTCAACAATCTAATTTAATATATTATAATATATTAATTTAATATATTATAATATATTAGATACATTGTGTTTTCATAATTTAAATTAAATTATGTTTTTATGTTATATTAAATTAGAATATGGGAGATACATTGTGTTTTCATGTGTTTTCATGGATAAACGGGGAATGTTATAGTATATAAAATTGGCGGGCCGCTAGTACTAAATAAAGAAAGGAATACTAAAAAGAGAAATAATAGAAAATTTTGAAATTAGTTTCTATTCATAGAAATCTATCCATTTTAAAATAGAACTCTTAGCGACTATTCTGAAGTTTTTACATGTTTTGATAGTGGATCAATGTCTGTAAGTAAATAGTTAATAATGACTTTATTTAGTCAATTTGTCATTGTGGAACAATAAGACATCAAATCTCTTATTTATGAACAGACGTTCCAAATTCAGACTATTTGAAATATTTATTTATATACTAGCGACCCGCCCCCGGCTTCGCCTGGCGTGCAATTTTTATATACCCTAAAACATTCCCCGTTTATCCCTCTTTCCCGTTCTCGCGTGATGCCGTGACCAGGAGAAATGGGGATTCATTTTTATATATAAGAAGATGTATATACAAACTTTTCGATGTATTTATAGATTGAATAAGATTAAATTAATCTACCACTGATTCGGGTATTTCTACAGGGAACAAACCGGCAACGAACCTCTGCAGTTGCACTTTTCAGATAAACCTTCCATTAAAAAAAAAATATTGAATAATAACATTCAACGTCAATCCTCACCTTATTTCAGCAAGATTTTTGCTAGGCTTTAGTAGGCCTTTTCTTTTGATAAAAGATTTGACTTTCTTTACTAATTATTCCGGCCGAAAGAGCACTGAGCATTCTGACATGTCGGATTGCCGAATTAAATTATTAAGTCAACAGATCTCAAATAGGTATATGTGACATTATTAATGAACCAAATAAATGAAATAGGTCTATAGACAATGAAAGGTCGGACTGAATAAAAGAAAAATTATCGTCACGACAAGATCGTCAGTAATATCTATGTCCTTTATTATTGGGTCGTATCTAACGAACATTTTCTTTATTCAGACCGGATACCTATCGTGGTGTTGGGACGTCTATTTATTTGTTCATTTCACCTTTAACAATCTATCAATTATTGCATATGCCTTGTAAATTTGTTTTGCACACCTACTAGCATTATACTGTATTAGTTTTCTATTTATAAAAGATCCATCTATCGGCCTATTAATGTCTCACAAAAAAAATTCGGTCTTTTCGGACATAACTCAGTCATATAATTCAAAATACAGAGTAGTATATTTGTTTAAGTTATGTGTTATTGAATTCTTTTTTAAAATAACATTATACACATACTTATTTATTTATTTATTTATTTTAGTAAAGTACACAAACAGAATGCAATTAATAATACAAAAAAAAAGTGCATGTGTAAAAATCAATTGCTAAATTGCACTCCTAACTAGTGTACATAGAATAGTTAAATGTAATTTATGCTAACTTAAGATAATAGTACGATAACAAAACTAAATACTAAATACAGAATATAATTATTAAATATTACTGCAATACAATATTTTTTTTAAACATTACCTAAACACACCCAATCAATGAACCTAATCTCTGTTTCAAAATGGAATAATAATCGAAGAATGTTATCAAAAATATAACGATTCATTTATTCACTAACAAACAAATAAAAAATGTGCCCGTGGTGTATTTATTACTTTTTATTCTCTCGGTATATCCAAGGACTAACATTAAACAAAACAATAAATTGGAAAACTTAAAATGCAATTTTCAGCGAACCCCAGCAATCTGTAAGTTCCTTGGTGACAGTTTAATCAATTTCAACCCGTCCATTCGAGATAACTTTCAACTTTAAGCCGCGAAGATCAGGCAACATTTTGCATTTAATTTTTAGAGTGTCTCCAAAGATAATGTTTACTTAAAGACTTCTTTCGAATGGGATTATCAGGGTATCGGATTTTGACAAACTCTATCTAAATTGTGTCCTTCTAAACTCTCGATCTGATATTATTTTAAAGATATCTTTAACGAAATTGCAGATATATTTAACCTTCATTATTTGCTATTGTGTCTATAAACTGGGTGTAATTTATAACAAAACTGCAGTCTAAACAGTTGACGATCCAATGCTCATACAGCAACGATTAGAACCACTTACTTTAAGAAGAGATGTAGCCTCTCTTTGTGTGTTCTATCATCTGTACAATGGCGAGTGCTCGGATGAGTTGTTCCAATTAATGCCTACCTCAAACTTTTACCACCGCCATAGATGTGAAGTTCATCCGCATTACTTGGATAAAGTGCCGCTGCGCACAGTTTGGATGAGTAGAAACTTTATCCCACGGACGCGCGATCTTTGGAACAGTCTCCCTTGTAAGGTGTTTCCATCTAGCTGCAATATGGGCTTCTTCAAGCGAGCAGTAAATAAATTCCTGCAAGGTCGGCAGCGCACACGTAATGGTGTTGCTTGTGTCCCTAGGCGACGGTAGCCACCTACCATCAAGTGGACCGTCGGCCTGTCTGCCACCTTTAATAATATTTAAAAAAAGTCTCTTCTTCTTCGGAAGCTTTTATATGAGTTTGAAACATCCAAAGTGACCTAATGACCACACATTAAATTCGTTTTAAGGTTGATTTATGTTACACCGGGCCGTGGCCCGGCCGAAGCCCGGTCAAGATATTCATAGTATGCTTTTGTATGAACCAATTTATACTTTACCGGGCCATGTCCGTGCCTTTGGGAAAAATACGGCGAGCGCACGGCCCGGTGGTGGCACGGTGTAATATAAATCAACCTTAACTGTAGGTATATTAACTACTAAACCTTTTTGTCTCTCAGTAATGCTCTTACTCATAGTCTGCGATTGTTGCAGGCATCGAAGTTGCACCCTAGAGCAGACGAATTAAGTTCGCACCACCTCACCTGGCTGGGACTCGAAGGCATTGAGACCATTTCTGTAAGCACTGAGGCATTTGCTATATTTAAAAGACGCCCATTTTTATTGTGTAATATTTTTATCTATATAAATATAAATGGAACTTCGAAATGTATGAACGCCCATAACTTTCGAACGGGTAGACCGATTTTAATTCGGTTTTGACTAATGGAAAGAGGGATAAACGGGAAATGTTTATGTATATAAAAATTGCACCACGGGCGAAGCCGGGGGCGGGCCGCTAGTGTTTAATAAAATTCAATATAAAATTTGATTGATAATTTATATCATTTGTAAATATGTTAATAAGTCAAAGCTGAGTACATCATAAACTTAATAAAACAAATTGTTTACCAACATTAAGCTAATTATCGTAATATTTGGAAAAATGTCACCAAGGTCCGACATCAGTTGTAACATCAGTTTGTAAAAATACGCGACAAAGAAAAAAACTCTGGAGAAAGGGTAAATTATCGCCATTGATTGAATCGGGGTTCAATCGAAAGCCCAGGAGCGATCCCGCATTACCGTGATTCGAGTTTCCCGGCGGAAGGAATAGCTTTTACAAATTTATGGTAAGAGCTTCTGAAGACAGCGTTCAAATTGGCTCATGTATAAATGATGTTGCGAATAATCTTTCTACAAAACATATAAGTCACCGATATTCTTCCGTAAAATTCTTGTGTATTTTTTACACAAGAATATAATTTACAATATAATTTACAAGAATACAATTAACATTATAAATTTACAAGACAAAAAACTGTGTTATTTAAGAGAAAGCCTCTTTCAATAACCGGAGCAATCCTTACATATTATTGTATACAAAGTCAACCGCCGGCCGCGTCTGTCTGTCTGTATGTTCGCGATGACCTCAAAAACTACTGAACAGATTTTCATGCGATTTTCATCTCTCAACAGGGTGATTCAAAGATTAGGTGTATATTAAGGTTTTGTGCAAATTGGTTGAAAAATGACGATGATTGTTGAAGATGTCAAGCCGTGTGGGAGCTTACATCGAAAACGTTGCCTAATCCGTTTGAGATATAACAAAACCGTTGGAGATGTATGATGGGATTGTTTCTCTTTTATATGTCTAAAAAAATATATGTCTGTCTTTTAAGGATAGTTTACAATAACCATTCTAACTTTTAAAAAATGATAGCAATCATTATCAAATTTTAATATGTTATTTTCCTTAAGCAGTTCATATACATTATAGTAGTCCTTTACACCATACAATTTAAGGGCTTCACTGAGGCATATGACATTTACTATAGAACTCGCTGGCGGCGGATCCAATTCAACAGGCCTAGAAATGGGGTTTTTTTGTTTTTACCATTACAACAATACATAAAATAAAAATTTTTATTAATACAATTTTTTAATCTGATATTAACTTATTAATAGGTACAGGATTCATATGCGTGCAATAAGCCGTTTTCGAGAGAATTTTCAATAAAAGTCAAATTCTTCTTGTGTTCTAACTTTTTTTGTGGAGTTTCTATTACTTTAACGAAAATTCTAATTAATACAATTGGTTCTTCACATGTTTAAGTATAATATATATATTTTTTCAAAGCAATTGTCTTGTCCATTTCTTGTAACATCTTCATTAAACAATGGACATTTTTAGTATTTAGGGTTTGTCTCCCCCTTAACTGAATATCTTAGGAGTTATTGTAATTTATAAAGTACCCGCGAGAAAATAGATTCAACCGGTCTCGCAGCAACGCGACGCTACGACGGGACTCACTTGATGCAGCCACCCCCACCCGCACTCAACTACCCGTTGTCGCCTACTATTTAAATCTAATTCATACTCGACGCGTGCGAAGCCGGAGCAGGTTACTAGTATCTTTATATACCGGCTGGTATAATCTATACATTTAGGTGGTAACGTAAACGAGCCGTGTTACAGACAGACATTAAATATTTTTTCAAAAGAAACAATCTGTACACGTTGTACTTATGTTACCGAGGTAGAAAAATAGATAAGGCTCATGATGTTATATCAAGATATTATAAATGGCTATTTTTTTATGTTTGTCATTAGGCAAGCTGACGGCTATAAAAAAAGAATAGTAGTTCGCTACTGTCACCCATTAATACCAGAAATAATAAGAGGGGATACAAATATGCTGCAGACCTTGATAGCATAAAAGGTAAGGAATAAGGGGCAGGAAAGGTAAATGAGCCCTAAACATACCTTATTTACTTACTGAAACATAACAGCTCTATTTGATTTGTTGTTGGTTTTGTTGTTGTTTTTGTTGTTGTTGTTGTTAATGTTTGTTAATTGTATATTGAGAGCTGTGGATTTTGAGTGAATGTATAAATAAATAAATAAATAAATCTTCTGCAAAGGTGTGATTACAACGAAACGCTATGTGTCCTGAAGTTAATGTCGAGAATGTGAAGAAGTAGTTAGACCAGAGGCTCTAGTATGAGTTTATGATACTACACCAATACTACACTCGCTAGCGAGAACGTAAAACTTTTGTATGGGAAATCGTGAACTGTCAATGTCAAATTATCAATTTTCCATATAAATGTTTTACGCTCTCGCTAGCGAGTGTAGTATCGTAAACTCATGCTAGAGCCACAGTTGGCTACGTCCAACGGTGTCTCTTTGCAAATTGCAAAGAGTTTTATAAAGATTTATTAGAAAAGACTTTCTAATGAGTTTGTGAACGCGATAGGAATTTTACCAAATCTGGAGGTAAATGGTGGTCTGAAGGCAGATGCACTAAGATTAAATAAGACCCTTGAGTTTCTAATCTACTATAGTATGTTAATACGTCTCTCAGAAACGTTCGTTCTGTTTTCTTAGTGCTTGACTTTTATTCATGATGTGTTACAAGGTTCTATAGACAACTTTCTACCTGGCCTGCAAGCACTAGGGCTATATCTAGTACCGAATCTACAAGCACTAGGGCATCTTGAAACGTTTAATATATGCATGGATTAAGGTTAAAGTAAGTACAATTTTGAAATTGGTCAGCCTCATTTGTAAAACCTCAACCTACAAGCTTTCCTCCGCATTTTACGTCATCCATGAAGTATCATCGACTTGCCCCGCATTATTCGAGGACCTCAAGTAACCTTATTTCGTCAAGAGCCACTCAAAATATAATAGTATTACTTGGAACCGTTATTGTTAAAATATTCGCCGAAGTCTTGTTGGCGAGCCGGTGACGGTATTGTGTAATCTTTTCATTTAATAATTGGTTCGTATAAAAAATAAATGTATTTTTTATGTAGGCAGGCTGAATGTCCACTTGATGGTTGATGGCTACCATCGCCTATTAGTAACGCCATATTTGCTTTATGTGCGCTGCGGATCTTAGTATCATAAAGAATAAGAGATTAGGAGTGGTTAGGGAAAGGGAATCTAGTACCCTAGGCCAATAGGATCAATATTTTTCGTAAGCAGGGTGGCCATGGCGTGTACTTGCTTCGGCAGTACATATACTAAAATTGGAACGATACAGAGAAGATTAGCATGGCCCCTGCGCAAGGATGACACGCAAAATCGTGAAGCGTTCCACATTTTTCCCCCCTAGGTGTGCTGGGACCTTGTCGCGGTGGGGGGGCTTAACCCTCGCCAATCCGGACGGTTGCAGGGGTCGGTGGGGTCACCGGCCTTCGCTTGGCTGACCGGATTGTCGCTGGGGAACTAAGAAAGCACACCCGTGAGGGCTCCGAGCGAACTCCGAACATCGGAGCTCGTGGCGGAGCGTTTGCTGGGAGGCTCCAACGGTCAGTTGGAGCTTCGCCGGTCACCGCTCGCTGGGCCGAGGATCCGTACTCGGCTCATGCGGGTGTGGGCCGGTGAGAGACGGCACCCCCGGTCCTTGTTCGTCGGACCGAGGTATGGGTCCCGGTTTGCGCATGAGGACCGGCGCGGGTCGCAGCGGGCGGATTCTCTCGGATGGCTCTGTCGCTCAGTGGTAGTCGGGCAACGCACGCGAAGACGGAGCTTTACGGCAGGGAAGGACCGTCTGGCAGAGTACCGCAATCGTGGCCTTGTGGGGGGTGGTGAAGACCCGGTTAGGGCCACCGGCCTAGTAACCGCCCTTCGCAGTCGTCCGGAAGAGTGAACACCCGGCCTCGTCACCCGGCCTAGTAACTCTTCCGCGACGACAACACGAGGTGGAGTCCGTCTCTCGGGCTGCCGCGATTGCTGTGGAAATGTCAGGTGGAAACCCCCTTTGGGCCGCCCACCCTTAATGCCGTAGAGATGAGCGGCCACATGAGCAGGGGTTATCCGAGAGTTTCAGGTGGAAGCGGCCTCCGACTCTGTGGTAGGTTGTGCCGCAGAGAAGAGGTAATGGGGTGCTTCAGAGGTGAAGCCCCTCGCTGACTGCCCGCTGCGAGAGGTGAGAATGGGCGGCTCGTGCCGCTTCGCCCGGGGGCGGTGGACATGGGGTTGTCCGCCGTCATCACAACACCGGGCAACGAGGGAAGACGTGCTGTGTGTTTCCGGCACGTCTCTCCACGGCGCGGAGGTCAAACTCCGCGCCTAATCGAGGTGGAGCCCGCAAGCGCGCGGGCCTCGTCTGGCGGGGGAGGCAGATGCATGTTTTCCACGATCCCTTACCCCCCCGCCCATAGACGGCGCGAGGAAGCACCGTGGGTTTTTAGTGGGTAGAAGTCCCACATACCCCACCGATGTCCCCATGGTCGGAGGGGATCTGGCTCGCAGATTTTCCCACGCAAAAAAAAAAAAAAGGGTGGCCATGGCGTAGTTAAATAGCCTTGTAAAGTTGGCGATTTTTTACCACATGGTTCTAAATGTCGCATTATGGATTCTTTCGTCTTGCCCGATCTATACAGTTAAAAATCTTTGGTTTTTATAATATTGTGTTCATTTAAAATTTGTGTGCCGTGCGAAAAATTAATTTGACGAGAGAAAATTTTCGCTCTGCGAATTATTATGACTTTCGTTACGGTTTTAATCACAACAAAGTTATAATAGACTTCGATTGGCTTTTCATGACAGAGCCCCATCCCGTGCTATTGTTTAAACATGATCGAAGCAATCTCACTGATGATTTTCGTAAAGGACGTCCATGTAAGGCGACAAATGAAAATAACTTGAGTGCTGTGCGGCTAATGATTGAAACAGATAAAAGAGTGACATACCAACAGATTTAGGCATTAACATAAGTCAACTGCATAAACTCTTACACGAACATCTAGGCGTGAGCAAGTTTTGAAAGAAAATCAAAAAGGCTATCGCTCAGACTGGTGCCGCTTAATGATTGAAAAATATAACGGAGGTGAGTCAGATGCTGTATTTGACATCGTCACAGGATATGAAACCTGGATAGGCATATAGTAACGAACCCGGAACCAAAAGGCAATCTACACAATGAGTGTTTCCTTTCGAGGATTTACCAACAAAAGTGAAAGGAAAAGATGATTGTCTCATTCTTTGGACGGACGGGACATTTTGCAACCATTGCGTTAGAGGCACAAAGGACCGTTACTGCAGACTGGTATATTAAAGTAGGGCCAATTTAATAGATCACATTTGACATCTGTCAGCTTAGCTTCATAGTGAAGCTTCACTGACAGCTTCTGTCATTATTTCAATAAACGTCTATTTTTATCTGAAAAAATTACTGTGCAACATTGAACGCTATTCTTTAATAATAGCGTTCAATGTTGCACAGTAGTTTTTGAAGTGAAGCTTCACTATGAAGCTAAGCTGACAGATGTCAAATGTGATCTATTAAATTGGCCCTACTTTAGTAATTGTTTGTCAGTTGCCAGATCCTCCTTCCACTACACGCTCCTGCCCTCCGCCAGACAAAAAAATCGAATATTTGACTGTGGAATATCGAATATTTTATTAAATATTTATTTCTAAGGTGTGGGAATTAGCGAGTCAATCTCCTTATAGTCATGACTTGGCATCGTGTGAATTCTACTTATTCCCAGAAATAAGAGATAAACTTAGAGGAGCTTTATGAGCGCTGAAGATGCACTGAAAGCATTCGAAAACGCCGTGAAAGAAACCCCTAAAAAGAGGGTGCCCATTGCTTCAGTCAGTGATCCCATCGCATGCGACAGTGCTTATAAAGGAATTGAGACTATTTCGAAAAACAATAAGAATACAAACAGTTTCCTACATTATTATTTTTCGAGTTGCTAAAAACTTTCAATGTTTCCCTCTTACATATAATACACATTTAAATATAAACAAAGTTTTTCTATATATTAAAAAATAAAATCACCGTTTACCTCTTTCTATTTCTCCGCTAACTTCTTCTAAACCACCCAAAGGATTTTGATACGGTTTTCACTAACCGAGAGAGTGATAAATGAGGAAGGTTTATGTATATTATTTGCAGAAAAAATAAATTCGTGAGAAGCCGGGGACGGGTCGCTATTGACTAAATAAAGTATTGTAAGTACATGATATGCCTTCTCGTTTAGCGAAAGTATATTTGTTATACGAGTAGAGGTTGTTTGGGATCCCTATTTTTACCAACGTCGTCAAAACGTTGGATGTGTTGCTCCTCAGATCCCCTGAGAGTTGCGAATTTTTCTTTTTGTTACGTATTTAATATTTTTAATGATTTATTTTTATTTATTTTATATAAAGAAACTTAAACTTTAATTTTCACTGCTTTTCAAAAATGTTATTCATTTATTAGAATCATGCAATAAAATAAGCGGAACTTTAATTTTGTAATTTAAATAAAAAAAACAGGTGAGTGCAGTTAATCAACAGTAATATACCTGTTCACACCTGGCAACCCTAACGTTGCGGCCAACTGAGAGCTGGCAACCATTTTTATTTCAATTCGTTACATCATTTTCTTTCAAAGTACGTGAAATTAACTAAAAAACATATAGCTGCAAATTACATTAGTGAATTAATTACATTAAAAATTTTTACAAGGCAACCTATCGTTAATCCATTGCATACCTTCTCAAGATTCACTTAAAGTTAATTTCATCAAAAAACAGATACCTGCAGGATCAAGCAGTGGGATCTTGTACTATAACATTAAATGCCTACAATTCAATTTAATCAGCAAGCAACCCATATAAAAAGATTTTTATTTATTTCTAAATTTTTCACTGATTATGAATTTTATTAAAATAAACGATGATTAAGTATGATTTATTACTTTATTTATGTATCGTAAATTATTTCATAATTTATATTAATTAATAATAAACTTAATCGCTCAGCGGTCACGCGTCGCTGTCCAGCGAATGGCCATGTTTGGGAACTTTGCCAACTGGACTCCTTCCAGTTCTATAAGATTTATAATCGATAAGTTATTTTTTTGTTTTATTTACACTTTTTAAGTAACATTTAGGTCACTTTTAAAAAGTTACCTTGTACTTAAAAAGTATTTTAAATAATTGTCTATTCGAAATTTATAAAATTTTTAGTAGCAGGGCAGACTGCGTTTCGCAGTAATTTCAAGTAATTTGTAGCCCGTTTGGCGGCAGTAACAGCACGTGTGCTGTTGTGTTTCGATGAGTGAGTAACGGATGCCAGAGCCCATTTCCCTATCCATTCCTAATCCCTTATCCTTAATCGTACTATGGTCTGCAGAGAATTTGCAGCACCTGTGGCCTTATTGCTTGTGTTATAGGCGACGGTAGCTACCTACCATCAAGTATACCACCCTGTCTGTCAAATTTAAATAATTCGATTTAAATAATTCTGGATGCTGCAAAAATGGAATTTCTAATTCGTAGTGAAAACTTAATGCGATTAGTCAGAAACGTACGTACAAACCAATATTTAAAGTTGATTTCATTCTAACTAGTAATATTATAAAAGCGAAAGTGAGTTTTGTTTTCTTTCACGCCTCAACTACTCAACCGATAATGATGAAATTTTGCATATACGTTGTCAGAGGTTCAGGAAAGGACATAGGGTACCTTTCATTAATTTACTGTTAAAATGTTTGGACAAGAAAAACATAGGCAGGTTACAAGCGCACTGATCTGGCATTTTCTTTTAATTGAATTAATTTAACGTCTTATAATATGTAGATTTAAAGTATAATGCATTATATACGATTAGAGTTACGCTCGAGTAGCTCCATATCCTTGTTATTTGGACCGTTGAGCTGTGAAATTGACACTTTCGTCAATGTATACAGCCTGCTACAGCTTTCCTAGTCTTCTCATTAGCTGCCACTACAATACATTTCTTTAGTCTGTTTCGTTTAAAACTCTGTCTCAGGGTCCCGATTTCGATTCCCGGAAGGGCCAACTTTTTTTTTTTTTTTATGTTATGTCGACAGACAGGCTGACGGTCCACTTGATGGTAGGTGGCTACCGTCGCCTATAACACAAGCAACGCTACAGGTGCTGCCGACTACAGTAGGATTAAGGATAAGGGATTAGGAGGGGGAATAAGGAGATGGGCTCTGGCATCCCTTACTCACTCACCGAAACACAACAGCACGTATATGCTGTTATTTCACGGTGGTCTTCTGTAAGGGGGTGGTCACTGCCGCCAGGCGGGCTGCCCAAATGACTGCGAAACGCAGTGTGCCCTACCACTACTAATTTAACGTTAATTACTTTGAAAATTAACTTACTTAGTTGTCCCTGGTCTGGATCTGGCAAGTTGTGGCAGGGCAAATTTGGGCAGTAAATTTGACGGCAGTAACGACCCCCTTACAGAAGAACACCGTGACTTCAGCATGTGTTTTTTTATTCCGGAGAGTGACTTCCTCATTCATAGGAAGGGTTATACCCCTGTGGCGTTGCTTAATGTGTTATAAGCGACGGTAGCCACCTAATACAATCAAATGGATCGTCAGCCTGTCTGTCGAACTCTTCATAAAAATACTGATAAGAAATATATTTATATTAAATAATGTATCATTCAAAAACATTACGACTATTAAAAAAAATTAAATTCGAACATACTTTACAACCAATTCGTCTAGGGAATACGAACAGACGGCATTAACAATAAAATATTGCAAAAAAATAAAAGTTGTAGTACGTCACCGCATTGTTTATGAGAGTATAGATCTAGATAGCGCCTTAATAGGTCACCACAAACGCAAACAAAACGTTTTTTATTGCTATTAACAGCGGACACTCCTTTCGGTCAAATGGAACACGCCATATACTTACTGCCTATATGCTAAATTGCCAGTAATGTATCTGCGCGTCTAACATTGTTTCAATTAACCAGAATAATAATAAAAATGTATAAAACATGACTGTCCTATCCAAAACTTGTGTTCAACATCATTAGTTAAAATAAAAACTGCAAGTTTGTTGAATAAAATAAATAAAATCAATATTATTGAGATATTTTTAAATGCGCAAACGGTGCACATCCCCGGTCTGGGCTGACCCAGGCCGTATCCTCAAGGTCTTAGCTGAGAGATTGGATGGGCAATACTTGCACTGTATGTCCATATACTGACCACAAAATCATATGCTACTAGTGTATAAGATTTTAGTAATATAGTATAGGATATAAGGTTAATAATACTAAGCAAAAACATTTTTATTAATGTTTTATTTCATTTTGAATTAAATACTGAAAATAAAAATACGGGAGTGTTATGTATAGAGTTTATAGTTTACATGTAAAAATGTAACTATTGTAAGTGACCGATAACAATTTTATGCCATAAAAATATTTTAACTTTGACCATTAATTTCCTAGATTTTTATTGATAAATTAGACAACTGCAGATCCATCTGAGCTACCATAACGGAGAATTCAAGCAAATCCGTGGGCAATAGCCATGATGACAGATTTTGAAATTCCCTTCCATAATGTAGATACACGTCTACCATATCCGAAAAAAATAATATTTCAGCAAAAACTAAATTTCAACGCGAATTATTGAAGGTCTTTAAATATATTTTGAACTACGCGCGAAAACGCTCTTAGGTTTTTCATTCTGTCAAAGCAAAGTCAAGCAACACGATGACACTTACCTGGGCGTGACGTCATTCGCTCTAATTGGTGTTTCAGTTAACATGCCCGATTGCAGTTATTTATACTTCTATTTTATTGAAAATCTTATTAATCTCAATTTTAATACAAAAAATGAGTAATTTTTTAGACTCCTTTCAACATATATTTTTCTCCAAAACCATTTATTCTTTGATTCTTTAATACCGTCATCATGCCTATTGTAAGGGCGAAAGTAAATGTGCGTGATTTTAACGAATACGTTCCAAATCTGTCAATTAAAAATACAAAGCAGTATTTTCGGTGGGAAAGCACAGATGTTATATTGAAACATGCGTAACCATTGTTACATATTTTATTATGACAACGGTATGTATGCTTTATAAAGAAAATTGATTACTGGCTGCAAAGGGTTGGTTGAGTAAATGACAAATCATAATTGTATACAAAAAAAGGGCTCTGTATACATATAAATATATGTAATAAATGTACTAAATGCGAAAGTGAGTTTTTTTGATCAACTGATCATCATGTCATTTTACATACTCGTTGTTAGAGGATATGGATAAGAACATAGGATACCTTTCATCCAGAAAAACGTACTGTTCCGGAGGGACCATCTAAAAATAAAAATATAAAAATCAATACCTGATAAAAATACATGAAGAATAAAGATTGAATAAATGTTTTAACGTCTAAGAAAAAGGGGCGCGGACGAATATGAATGGTGCCATTAAAGAAAATAATAAAAAATGGAGGACGGTTCAAAATAATAGCCTTCAAAACTAAGTACCACACTTTTAAAATTACAATTTCTCTTAAACTATAGAAGTTAGAGTTTTGAAATAAAAAGTATTCGAAAAATAATTTAATTTTTTATATAAGAACTTCATAGTCTTGTAAGGAATGGCTGAAAAAAACTTTATAAACAAAACAAAACTTTATAACTTTATTTTGTGGTGCGCACTGCTAAGGATTGGAACTCCCTGCCGGCGTCTGTATTTCCGAGCTCATATAATCCAAATCTTTTCAAGGTTCGAGTGAATAGGGCATCTTCTGGGTGAGCTCGCTCCATCGTCGGCCTCATCCTTCCTACATGGATAGATGCTGGTCAAGAGCAAACCCATCTTTAATATAAAAAAAATAACTTCTTTTCAAATTTACGTCTTACTTTTGACCCTTTTTTTTCTGTCATTTATTTCTTTATCGATGAATTTTGATACAACTTTGTCTACAGCACGTAAACTTTCTTATCATGACTGTTTCACCTGAAGAATGTGCTTTTCTCGAACAAGGCATCAGTATGCGTCGTACTGCAAGAATGGTCGATGTAACATTAAGAACGGTTCGGCAGTGAAGCGAAGATACGAAGAAACTTAAAACCATCTGAGGAGACCCTGTAATGGCAGACCTAATAGTGCACCTAGACTAGGTACCCGAGAATAACGCTATTATTGTTTCAACTGTGTTGAGAAATTACCACCTAAATGCAGTTAAAGTCTAGCAACAACTTCTTCATAGACGACAGTGAGAAGAAGACTTGCTGAAGCAAACCTCAAAGTGGCCCCAAAATCGAGAGAAGGTGTCGAGTAGCAAGAATGCGCTACGCACGTGAACACATACAGTGGGGTGAAAAAGTTCTCAGTTAACTCCCGACGGAAGGCAAAGAGTCTACAGACGACCTTGACCTTGTGAGCGATAGATTCAAGACTGCTTCGTCGTATCGAGTCCAATACGGTGGAGGATCTGTACAAGTATTTGCTGGCATCTTCAGAAGGTTGCACAGAGCTAATGGTCATAGAAAATGGCACCCTGGCAGGTATACAGGCCATTTTGAGTAAATATTTGTGATGGATCGATGCTGATGCAGGATCTTTTTTTTAAGTTAAAAACGTTACTAGTGTATAACCGACTATAGTTTTAAAGAAGATTGGTGAAATTTTCTATAAAATGTTTTTTATTTCAAAACTCTAACTTCTATAGTTTAGGACAAATTGCAATTTTAAAAGTGTGGTACTAAGTTTTGAAGGACAGTGTAGTAGACCGTCAAAATAACAGCATTGTAAGATAGAGCATTAAAATTAACAGAAATAAAAGCTTTATCATATGATATGTATTAAGTCTATCTTAAATACATATATTATGCAGTATTTAAATAAGAACCTACTGCATACGAGTACATAAATATGTTTTATACTGTTGACAGTAGTTTTTCACAAAACATGGTTCGAGTTCAGTGGTTTAACTATGATGAACAGAGTGATACTTAATTATAAAAATGAGATATTAAAATTCTATAGCTATTTTTAAATTATTTTAAACGAGTTGCTTATAACCTTGCTTGTATAATAATATTATAGGAGCAAGGTTACAAGCGACTTTTTTACTTTTATATTATAAAGACATGGTGTGTATTTATTAGGAAATATCCAAATTATTTTGCTAAAAATAGCGAAATAGGGTCCAAAATAAATATGCAAAGTAATTTATTGTAAAGACCAAAACTATATAACCAATAACTATATAATATAAATGTTTATGTAATGGCAATTGAAGCAAACAATAATATAAAAGAATTAACGGATCCTAAATTTAAAATAAATGACTTTAAATAATTTTACAATAGGACACATTAATTCATTTATTTATTACATTGATAGATAGAGTCGTCTTTTTCACTGCTGGAGGTCGTACCCGCTCTGAAATGCCTCGGTGACATCTACCACCAGCTGGTTTTACTCCAGCCTGTCATCAGCTTTTTTTCATTGCCTTCAAAACTGTGAGGCCTGAGAGCAACGACTTGATCTGACTAGCTAAGAGAACGGACACGAGAGCTCTTGCCATCCATTCTTCCAAATGGCAAATAGTTTTATCCGAATCATAAGCTGTTTGAGCATAAATATGTTTGTTTCTCCTGGCCGTCTATGAAAAGCGCAACATTCGTCTCCAGTACATTTATTACTTTAAAACATATCTTATCTTATATATAAAAATGAATCCCCATTTCTTCTGGTCATGGCATCACGCGTGAACGGGTAGACCGATTTTAATTCGGATTTCACTAATGGAAAGAGGGATAAACGGGGAATGTTTTAGTATATAAAAATTGCACCACGGGCGAAGCTGGGGGCGGGCCGCTAGTTAATTATTATAAAAATAAGAAAATTTATGATAAATTAAAACAATTAAATTCAAATATTTGCATACTTTGTACTGTAACTATAATAATAGGGGATCGGACAGTAATCAGATTAAAATCTAAAATGTACTTAGAAAGAAAATATATAATTTTTTACGATTATTTATCGAATAATAATTTAATATAATTCATTTAAATATTTTTAAATGAAAAAATAAAATTTTATTATTTACAATATTTTTAATCTATACTGAAACACCAATCACAGTGCGTGACGTCATTTGTGGGCAATCATTGTCTTATGCCAATGCTGCTGTTTTGTTATGATATGACCACAAATAACGTTACACGCTCTCAGATGAACTATCGTGGCGTTTTGGCGGCATTTTCAAACAAACAATCTTAAAACATGATTTTGAGTACCTAAAAGGCTGTTGAGAATATCTGTGTTCTGCATGAATATCTGTCAATGTTATAAAGACTACTCTGAAATTTGTTTTTTTTTGTTGTACTGTGTGGTGTGTAAAATTTTTGTTAAGATAATAAAATATATATATTATAAGAAGGAAGCATGTAAAGTGTTGAAACAATAAAGGATAAAATAAAATAAGAAAGAAGAAACTCATTGCCTCGACCGACCCATATCAACAGGGTTATGGGCCCAGCACGCTTCCACTGCGTTTAAGAAGAAAAAATGGCGTCATATAATATTAAAGAAAAATTTGCAATTACACAATTCGCTGGAGATAACTTCGCAGCATGGTCATTCAGAATTAAAAGCATATTAAGAGAGGCAAGTGTATTAAAATCAATAGAGGATGAAGAATTTAGTAACAAAGAAGCCAACAATGTATTGGAGTCAAGGGCGCAGGCTATCTTAATAAGTGCGGTTGCAGATTCACATTTAGAATTCATTAGAAATAAAGCAAGTGCTTATCACATGTATAAAAATTTGGAAGAAAATTTTGAAAAGAAAAGCGTTCGAAGTAAGCTGTTTTTAATCAAAACTTTGATGCAAGTAAAATATAATGAACATAATAAATTAATTGATCACTTTACACAATTTGAAGAAATATTTACACAGCTCCAGAGTTCTAATTCTATTTTATCGTCGGAAGAAAGGATCAATTACATACTTTTGTCAATGCCAAAGTCTTATAGTAACATTATTACAGTTTTGGAGACGATGGAAAATGTGGGTTATGATTTTGTAAAAACAAGCTTATTAAATGAAGAAGAAAAGAGAAAAAAAAGTGACGGTAAAAACATAAGCAGTCAAGAAATAAATGCATTTTTATGCTATGCATGTGGAAAACCAGGCCATAAAAGGTTTCAGTGCCGTTCGCAAATACAACAACAGAATTATTATCAGTCGGTACAAGGATATGGTCGAGGCTCAAATAGAGGACAAGGAAGGGATATTGTACAGAATCAAGGAACATATCACAGACAGGAACAACGAGGAACTTTTGGAAGTCGAGGTTATCAAGGCTACCGAGGGCAGCGTCGGGCACATTTGGCAGAGACAGTGGAGACGCAACCAGATTCAAGAAACACGGCTTTTCAGTGCAGTGAGAGTGAAAATAAAGTGTTACAGTGTAACAAAAGTAATATAATAGAGTGGCTCATAGATTCAGGCTGTTCGGACCATCTTGTGAACAATACAGACTATTTTGAGGACTATATTAAATTAAAAACTTCACATAAAATATTTGCTGCCAAAAATGGTGTTTATTTGGAGGCAGTGGGTATTGGAAATATTAATGTTAAATGTATAGTAGGTAAAACTGAAAATTATTGTCAAATTAAAAATGTTTACTATGTACCTGAATTAAGAAAGAATTTATTATCTGTTTCAAAAATGGAAAAAAGTGGGCTTGAAATTGTGTTTTCTAATGGTAAAGTCAGAGTATATGAATTTGGTAAACTATTAATAATAGGAAATAAGATTGGCTCTTTATATATAGTTAACACTCGGGTTGTTCAAGTGTCTCACTGTAATTCTGTATCTCAAAATAAGGATATGATTGATTTATGGCATAGGCGTTTTGGACATTTAGGTATGAATAACATAAGTATATTATCACAAAGGAATTTAGTTATCGGATTGGATGAGATTAAAGATTGTAAAACAATTAATCATTTGTGTGAACCTTGTATACTAGGTAAAATGTCTAGGCAACCTTTTGATAGAAATGGGTATAGGGCTAAATATCCTTTAGAACTGGTTCATACAGATGTGTGTGGACCAATCAATCCACCAACCTGGGATGGATGTAATTACTTTGTAACATTTATAGATGATTGTACACATTTTGTAATGATTTTTCTTATTAAACATAAATCTGAAGTCTTTGAAAAATTTAAACAATATTACTATTATGCAACAAAGCATCATAATACAAATTTGCTTAAGTTGAGATCAGATAATGGCAAAGAGTACATTAATAATGACTTTAAACTTTTTTGTAAAGAACATGGTATAATAATGCAGACAACTGTACCCTATAACCCAGAAATGAATGGAACAGCAGAAAGAATGAACCGTACTTTGATGGATAAAGCCAGAACAATCTTAATTGATTCAAACATGAGTAAGGATTTTTGGGGTGAGGCAATATTGTATTCGGCTTATGTAACAAACCGAAGTCCAACCACTGGAAGAGACCTAACACTAAGTGAATTATGGGAAGGTAGGAAACCAAACGTCACACACATGAGAGTTTTTGGAAGTATTGCCTACAATCATGTACCAAGAGAACTAAGAAAAAAACTTGATGATAAGGGACAAAAGATGATAATGTTGGGCTATAATATAGGTGGATACAAATTGTGGGATTTAAAGAATAAAAGAACCGTTACAGCCAGGAATGTGATATTTGATGAAAGACCCAGAGATACAA
This sequence comes from Bembecia ichneumoniformis, assembly GCA_910589475.2. NCBI lineage: Eukaryota > Metazoa > Arthropoda > Insecta > Lepidoptera > Sesiidae > Bembecia > Bembecia ichneumoniformis. The sequence goes on along the minus strand of OU342534.1, from coordinate 16,162,953 downwards.
CTAAAACAGTATATATACCAACTGATATGGAAATTGAAAGACCTACTATAAATGATGAAGAAGACTTAGAGTTACAAGAAGACGAAGATGAGCATAATATACAGACTGATAAAAATTTTGAAGAAATGGAGCAACTTTCTACATTTAGAGAACGAAGAAAAATAAACAAACCTGTTTGGCATAAAGATTATGTAATAGATTTAAATTCGAGTGAAGAGGAAGTGTATACAGCATATTGTTATTTAACTAATGAACAAACTCCCAGTTGTTATAATGAAGCAGTAAAAGAAGTTGAATGGAAAGAAGCAATTGAAAAAGAACTTAGTGCATTGGATAAGCTAAATACCTGGGAAGTGACAACATTACCAAAAGGACAACGAGCAATAGAAACTAAATGGATATTCAAACACAAGGATGATGGAACAAGAAAAGCACGATTAGTTGCGAAAGGATTTCAAATGAACAAAAGTAATCAATTCGAAATTATATACTCACCTGTAGCACGATTGTCGACAATTAGAATGATGATTTCAAAATCAATTTATGAAAATTTAGAAATAACTCAGTTAGATATACCAACAGCCTTTTTGAATGGAAAACTGGAAAAAGATATATACATAAAAGTACCAGAAGGACTAACAAATACAGTAAAGAAGAATAAAGTTTTCAAGCTAAAAAGAGCATTATACGGTTTGAAGGAATCGCCTAAATGTTGGAATGATACAATTAATAACTTTGCTATAGAGAAAGGATTTAAAAGGTCACAATATGATTATTGCCTTTATTATAAAGAGGACTGTTGGATGCTAATATTTGTCGACGATATTATTTTAATGGGAAATAAAACAAATATAATAAGAGATTTAAAGAAAGAATTTAATGCAAAAGAAATAGGACATCTAAAGAATTTCTTAGGGATGCAATTTATAAGAGAAGAAAACAAAATAACAATTAGTCAGGAGAAATTAATAGATAAAATACTAAATAAATTTAATATGCAGGAATGTAGAGGACATAGAACACCAATGGAATGCAATTTTAACATAGATGACAAAGAACAAATCACTAAAGAGATACCACTGAGAGAATTAATTGGAAGTCTAATGTATCTTGCAGTAACAACGAGACCTGATATTTCTTATGCAGTTTCTTATTTAAGTAGATTTTTGGACAAGCCTACAGATAAAATTTGGATAGCGGGAAAAAGAGTGTTAAGATATGTAAAAGAAACAAAAGGAAGAAAACTTACATTTACAAAGACACAAGATACAAACTTATATTGTTATTCAGATTCTGATTGGGCAGGAGATAGAAAAGATAGAAAAAGTATTAGTGGCGGAATAGTATTCCATGGAAATAATCCTATAATTTGGTATTCAAAGAAGCAGCACTGTGTAGCATTATCTACAGCTGAGGCGGAATACATAGCAGCTTCATTAGCAGCACAAGAGTTAGTAAACTTAAAAGGGATTAGGAAGAATTTAGGTCAAGGCGGAGAAACAAAGTTATTGGTAGATAATAAAGGGGCAATATGCATAGCAAAAAGTAGTGAAAACTCTAGGAGATCAAAACACATAGATATAAGATTACATTTTATTAAAGATCTGATATATAGAGAGGAATTAAGTATGGATTATGTTAATACAAATTGTAACATTGCAGATGGTTTAACAAAATCTTTACCATACGAAAAATTTAAATACTTTTGTGAGAATGTTAGAATAGTTTAGTTAGTTATTGGTTATTTTAGCTATTAGTATAGTTACTACTTGGTTGTCAGTTATTAAATTATTTAGTTATGATCATGAATAATAGCGATTACAAATTATGGTATTTTGTAATCGTGGTGGGGTGTTGAGAATATCTGTGTTCTGCATGAATATCTGTCAATGTTATAAAGACTACTCTGAAATTTGTTTTTTTTTTGTTGTACTGTGTGGTGTGTAAAATTTTTGTTAAGATAATAAAATATATATATTATAAGAAGGAAGCATGTAAAGTGTTGAAACAATAAAGGATAAAATAAAATAAGAAAGAAGAAACTCATTGCCTCGACCGACCCATATCAACATAAATAAATAAAATAGTATTTTTTATGGGAATAAATATCCATGAAGATTAATTTAAAACACTTTCTGAAAATTTGTCCGATCCCCTATTATATGATTTAAGATCCAGTGGAAAAGTGTTAAAGAGAAAAAAGACCTTATTTTCTGATTAATCCCTTATTTTTACACACTATAATTTTCAAATGAATTAAGGGCAACCCGATGTCATAAATCGTTTCCCTGTGTGCTTGAAGTATTCTCATTTAATTTTTCCCAGTTCATAAGACTTCTGCTGCTGAACAAAAGCCTCCTCCCTAATTTTCCAAAAGGACCGATCAGAAGCAGCCTGAACCCACCGTCGACCCGCGGCCCTTATCAGGTCGTCTGTCTGCGCTAGCCGCTCCATGGCCTCTACTTGATAACTCTCCAAACTCAGCGGCCGGCGGCTCTTCGTACTATGTGTCCTGCCCACTGGCACTTCAATTTACTTTGATTCATCCACGGATCTCCTCATTTTTGATTCGATCTTGCAGTGTAACCCCGAGCATAGCCCTCTACATTGCTCGTTGAGCGACGTTGAGTTTTCTTACGGGCCCCATAGAGTCCACTATTCAGCGCCATATATCACTGGCAACACACGTAAGTGGAAAACTTTTGTGTTAAAGCACTAAAGTATTTTGGAGTGGAGATGTCTCGGAGCTCCCCTTAAGCTGGATTCGACGACTGACCTCCTTCTCGAAGTTGACTCTACTCAATTGGACTGCTTGTCCCAAGTAGATGTACTCGTCAACAACTTCGAGAGTTAACTGTTAATGGGGTGGGCATAACATGGACATTAAGCATAACTTTCGTCTTGTCCATATTCAACTTAAGACCCACCCTTTGAGAAACTCAGTTGAGACCATTTTCCAAGTTTTCCGAATCCAAGTAGATGTACTCGTCAATAACTTCGAAAGTTAAATTTCCAACTGTTAATGGGGTGGGCATAACATGGACATTAAGCATAACTTTCGTCTTGTCCATATTCAACTTAAGACCCACCCTTTGAGAAACTCAGTTGAGACCATTTTCCAAGTTTTCCAAATCCAAGTAGATGTACTCGTCAACAACTTCGAGAGTTAAATTTCCAACTGTTAATGGGGTGGGCATAACATGGACATTAAGCATAACTTTCGTCTTGTCCATATTCAACTTAAGACCCACCCTTTGAGAACGTCAGTTGAGACCATTTTCCAAGTTTTCCAAATCCAAGTAGATGTACTCGTCAACAACTTCGAGAGTTAAATTTCCAACTGTTAATGGGGTGGGCATAACATGGACATTAAGCATAACTTTCGTCTTGTCCATATTCAACTTAAGACCCACCCTTTGAGAAACTCAGTTGAGACCATTTTCCAAGTTTTCCAAATCCAAGTAGATGTACTCGTCAACAACTTCGAGAGTTAAATTTGCAACTGTTAATGGGGTGGGCATAACATGGACATTAAGCATAACTTTCGTCTTGTCCATATTCAACTTAAGACCTACCCTTTGAGAAACTCAGTGGAGTCCATTTTCCAAGTTATGGAATTCTATTTCCGCATTTTCCGGCTCGCACTTGACCGATTTTTCCAACGGTAAAACAAAGTTGGTAAATTGCCAAAGTCATGCCAAGGCTAATGACCGTTAATATTGTGAGGATTGTCCCATTAACTGTTTTCACCTTGAAATATAATTTGACGAAACGCTGTGGTGCGATTTAATCACGGTTCGTTTTGTAGAGCTCAATGTCATTTTGTACGATATTGCATTGACCATATCTCTTTTCCCTCTTAACATGTCATAATAGAGAAATTTAAAACATTATCTCTATTCCACGCTTCTCTGTAAGGCTAGTCCGTCTATTAGGTCCCTATTAGATCCTTCTTTCAGAATGAATGTCGTTCTAATTGAACTTCATCGGTCGGAATAATTAATGGACTTGTTAATCTGAACTAATTTTCATTGGGCTATATTAAAAAGTATTTACAATTTTTATTTATAAAAAATAAAAATTTTAAATATTTTTTACAATTTTTATCTGTTTGTGCATTTAAGAGCGTGCAGCGCGATCGAAAATCTTCGAGTTGGAGTAGCGGTGACGGAACGCACACAAAAATAACTTTACAGATTAGGCTCAACACAGAGTAAAACATATTTTTACTAATTTTTCTTTAGGAAAAATTAATGTAATAAATGATAATAGAATGTAATATATGTAAATAATAATTAGTTATTATTATAATATAACGTAATATTCAGCTGATCACTGTGTTTTGTTCATTTCTTATACATAATTTTACCTATGTATACTTACCTGCATATCTGGAAAAGAATAAATAAAGTATGAAAGAAGAAATGAAAAACTGCAAAAAATAATAAAAAGTTTTTATTATTAAATTTGTGATGTTTGGTTGTCGTGGTATTATCGTTATTTGTTAATTGTCGTTTATTTTTGACCTTATCTTTCGAGTGCTTTCAATATATAATCAGGCTCCTTAATTGCCATTTTTCTATCCAGTCTTTTTTCGTATGAAATATTTACGTATTGAATTTTTCCACTGTCTTGATTATCCGAGGATGTTTGAATTTCTGCTATTGGTAGCCTGAAATAAAATTAAACACTAAAAACGACAGAGAGCAAATTGTAAACACCGTTAGTTTATAATAAACATAACTGACGAATATTATGAAAGGAACATTGAATTTAAAATAAAACACTTAAAAGTTGATAGTTTATAACCTCTCCGTTCCGAAATTGCCTACGAACATGCACTGTTCAGTACTTGGGCCTATCAATGAACAGTTTTACAAATTTACTGCGCGGTTTCAGTTTACAGTTTCGTTATAAACGGCTGTTATCAAAAGCAAAAAACCTAATCTAACCTAACCAATAAATGTTTGATTAGCTAAGAAACCTATTTGGTGACCAAGTACTAGACTAGGTCAACCAAAAAAAGTTGCTGACCAAATAAATATTTTGCTGAAAAAATATATATTCCTATTACAAACTAACATATGCAATGTTACCGGATAATAGCCTAATTGACAAAATTTGGAAATTAGTTTAAAACTATGGCTTAGCATCTATTTCACCCCAAAAATATATTATTTTAAGCAAAATAGGTCTTTTACATTAGTATTTTGAGTTTTTAGAAATGAACTTGAAATTGACCGCGAAAAAGGCCAAGACTGTCATAGCGTCTTGAATGACGTCACACCTCGCGAAACAGCCGTGTTTGTTTATGACAGTCAATTGTGTTTTTAATAAATAATGAATTCCTCGTATTATAAATACTGTATAGTGCCCCAATATAAAAGTTCAACGATAAAAACGCCAAACAAATTATTCATATACGTTCCAAACAATAAACAATAACAAATTGATGAAGTTAAGGTTATTACAGCTCTCAACAGCCACTATCAATACCTCGTTGTGAATCTTCAATGCCAGAGATCTAGATTCACAACAAAGAGATTCGAAGAGCACTACGGAGTCTTGACGTGAACAAAGCTAGTGGACCTGATGGCATACCTGCAAGGGTCCTGAAGGAATGTGGTCCTGAATTGTCTCCTGTACTTACACGCTTGTACCATCTCTCTCTCAGGACGAATACCGTGCCGGCATTTTGGAAGCTTGCCAATGTTCAACCAGTGCCTAAAAAGGGTAACCGTGCCAACCCCTGTAATTATCGACCAATCGCCATCACTTCTGTACTCTGTAAGGTTATGGAGAGAGTACTGAATAGTAAGCTGCTGACATATCTTGAAGTTAACGACCTGCTCAGTGATCGCCAATATGGATTTCGCCAGGGACGTTCAACCGGAGGTCTTCTTGTATATGTCACGCAATACTGGAGTGAAGCCATCGAGAAACATGGCGAGGCTCTCGCTGGGTCACTCGACATATCGAAGGTCTTTGAGAGGGTTTGGCATGCACGTTTACTGGGCAAGCTTCCTACATACGGCATCCCCTCCGGTCTCTTTGTAGCTGGATTTCTGATTTCCTGAATGAACGGTCAATTCGAGTAGTCATTGATGGCTGCTCCTAGGACCTCATGGCAATTGATGCCGGTATTCCTCAGGGATCTGTTCTCTCTGCAACTCTTTTCCTGCTTCATATTAATGACTTACTTCTTCCAGGAGTAGTTGTATACGCAGATGACAATACGGTCATAGAGAGATATTTGTCCAGGATTCGTTGGGGGGCAATGGTTGAGCGAATTAACTGAACCTTAAATCTTGTATGCCAATGGGGTGACAAGAATCTGGCTGATTTTAACGCCACCAAAACGCAAGCGTATTTGGTCTCTGCAAAAAGGAGCCCTTTCGACTTGGCTCCAACTTTCCGATGTGCATCCGTACCTGTGGCCAATGATCTTGAGCTTCTTGGTATGAAGTTGTGCTCAAATCTCAACTTCGGTAATTCTATCGAGTCCAAAGCCCAAACAGCGGCCAAAAAGTAGGGCATCCCAAATAGAGTGAAGCGATGCTTCACACTTGGACAGCTCCTCTCTTTATACAAGGCACAAGTCCGATCTTGCATGGAGTATTGCTGTCACCTTTGGGATGGCCCATCAAAATACCAACTTGCCGCACTCGACTCGGTGGATCGCAGAGCTAGGAGGCCCATTGGCGATGATACACTAATAAGAACTAAGCTGCAGAGCCTAGCACATAGACGCAAAGTTGCCTGTGTATTCTATAAGATGTACTTCGAAGAGTGTGCTCGAGAGCTGCATGAGATCATACTGCCTTCCCCTTTCTTCTATCGGACATACAGACGTACGGCTGGTTACCATCCTCACCTTGTCGAAATCCCTCTAATTCGGACCAAGCGCTTTAAAACATCTTTTGTGATGCGCACTGCTAAGGATTGGAACTCCCTGCCGGCGTCTGTATTTCCGAGCTCATATAACCCAAATCTTTTCAAGGTTCGAATGGGCTCTTCTGGGTGAGCTCGCTCCATCGTCGGTCTCATCCTTCCTACATGGATAGATGCTGGTCAAGAGCAAACTCATCTTTAATAAAAAAATAAAAATAAATAAAACTTTGTATTCGCTTACCACAAAGTCAGCGGTTTTGAGTCAATGTCAAATTAGAAAATAAACGTAATCACCATTTATTAATATTGTCAAGTTAAGTTTTTACTATCGTATTAATTGTATTTTTATATATTTATTGTCCTGATATCAGTGGCAAAAGAAATTTATCGTGTGATTTGGTAAAATAGCTTGAAATTTACCAACGCGCCACCATTTAATTGTAATTTAACAGGTGAAGTTGAATATATACAGATATAAACAAACAATTTTTTTACATTTTCTTGGCTTCTCAGCTCAATATTACAACATATTTTATATTGAAAATACTTTTTTTTTATTTAGAACAAACTTTAAAGTAAGAATACTTTCAAAAAGTAAATCTTTAAATGTTTTAAAAATTTTAGGTTGTAAAAGCATTCTAGTCACAAAAGTTATAAGATTGTGTCGACAAGTGTCGACGTGTATTTAACAACATGGTGGAACACATTTTTTGTTTCCACCGGTTCTCAAATTTTTATATAAAATACCATTTTCCATGGCGCTCATCAATGAGGGTTTGGCTCAGTTCATATCAGTTGTACCTAGTATATGGTTAAATGAAAATTCTGTCCAGTTTTGGTCAAGGGCAAGAAAAACCGGCGATCTTGAGACGGCTGATTCCACAGTAGGCAAATGCCACTCTCTGACTGGTAACTGCTAATTAAGTAAGACTTTGTTTGTTCTTCACATAATACTTAGATAGAAGTTTTACCATTGTGGAATTCCGATGAACAATAGTCGGTGTTCACTGCAAAAAATTGTCCAAGCATAACGGCGTCAATTTTGGGCAATATACTGCTGTTTGTTTTGTTAAATCCTGATTCCATGGCGAATTATACCTGTCTTTCAAGATTAAACTAAAAACGAACTGTATTAATTTAAAAATAATTGCTGAAAACTCGAAATAACCTGTTCACTTTATACGAAAATGACAGCCACAACGTTTCGCGAGGTGTGACATCACGCTTCCATGCGCTTCTCTGATTGGTGTTTAATGTCACATAATTAAACGCCTCATTTTGTCGATTTTATTTTCCAAAAATATTATTAATCTTTTATTATTTTAATAGAAAAGTTGTTTTTTGTTTACTAATTATCATGGTTAATCATTAGAAATTCTAAGCCATCCGATTTATTCTCAGTGGAAACAAGCCTGTATTTACCTGTATGCATTTGCATGTTCTGCGTTCGCACTACTCTGTACGGAATTCGACTCAACTGCAATATTTTATTTTGCATGTCCAGATTTTCTTATTTGCCTGAAAGTGTAACCAATGACATGATTAATTTTATTAAGTATGCAAATTAGAAAAAAAAAACAGACAATTACGTTCTCCGATAAAAATACTTCCAAATAGAAGTCTACTTACCACATTATAGCAGCATTCTTAGGATAAATTTTTTATTTAGTCACTTAGATAATGATTATTTTTCTGTTTACCCATCCTTCACTTTCAAAAAACACTTAAACATGTGTAAAATGTAAATACAAAATTTATAACACAGCTGACTTGACATTGACCTCATGGCGTCATGTCATACGACAAATAAGTGCGCCTAGTGATTTTATTAGAGCAATTTTTTTTGTTTGGAAAACCATCAGGCGTTTGGGTTAAATATTGAAAAGTCTTAATATTTTCATATTTATAATTTTATAATGAATATTAAGAAGGGGGGGATCTGCGGAATATCAATACAAACATTTTCATCTGAGAATTAGTGCTTCATGCGTAAAATTTAAGAAGTATTCGAAGAAATAAATTTTTAGAAGTCGTTCCGTTTAAGTATTTTTTATTAATTTTAAATGTATTTGTTTCAAATTTCAACAAGGCGGTGACCTTGTGCAAGGATCAGGCTAACCTACAAAAGTTACTTTAATGTATTTAACTAATTCAGCGCATAGTACTAGTCACTTAAAAATGAGTAAATTTCCAGAATTTTGTGCAGTATCCTCTTAATGCGGTTGTAGCAAGCTTCCCATAACATTTAGTGTTGGTTTCATTCCAATCGGTTTACAAACAAAAAAGTTAGGCGCCATACCTAATACCACGTGTACGAAGTTGCGGGCTCAGCTAATCTATACTAATATTATAAAGCTGAAGAGTTTGTTTGTTTGTTTGAACGCGCTAATCTCAGGAACTACTGGTTCGAATTGAAAAATTCTTTTTGTTTTGAATAGTCCATTTATCGAGGAAGTCTATAGGCTATATAACATCACGCTACGATCAATAGTATTATATATAAGCTGTGTCCAGTACCGCGTGCCCCATACGCACGCCGCCGCTGTATGGGCCGCAGCGAAGCGTGGTCGAGTTCAGCTAGTAAAATATAATCGCTGTCCGCTAATATCTGTTTCTCCGCTAACTTCTTCTGAATCACCGAACGTATTTTGATACGGTTATACTAATCGATAGAGCGTAAAAAATTTGCATCCGTACAAAGCCGGGCGAGGGTCGCCAATATTATAATTGTATAAAAAAAAAACAAACAAGATAAAGATTATTTTTGAATAAGCACAGCTGTCATTTGTTTTGAAAATTGTGTGTTGATATTAAAAAGAATAAATACGAGAAAATTTTCGCTCTACAATATTTTATAAATTGTCCTTAAGTAACTCGGCTTGAGAGTCGCCAGAGACTTCAATTGGCATTCGATTATGAAGCCCCATCTTGTAAGCTGCATATTCTTTGTTCGGTGAATTTCTTACTAAACCTAGACGTTGCTTATTAAAACTTTAAATTATAAAAAAAAACAACTTGTCAGCGTATTCGTAATTAGTGTATTAAACATTGGAAGAAATCCAAATGGAATGATTTTACATATGCAGATTTGCATAAAAAATATCAAAAACTGCATACTGTATTATAGTAAAAGGACAATAAAAAAAGTTTTAAGTCAACAGACACGCTTGCGGTCCACTCGATGATAGGTGGCTACAGTCGCCTACCGTCAAGTGGACTGCAGACCACAATAGGATTAAGGATAAGTGATTAGGAAGGGATAGGGAAATGGGCTCTCGCATCCCTTACTCAATCACCGAAACATAACAGCACACATGCTGTTATTTACGGTGTTCTTCTTTAAGGAGGTGGTAACTGCCGCCATATGCCCAAATGACTGCGAAATGCTGCATTCCCTTTCACTACTTTTCAATTCCAGACCAGAACCAACTTTGAAAAATTCATTTCCAAAGTTGACCCTGCCAGGAATCGAACTCAGACTCCTGAGACAGAGCGTTAAGGCAAGCACCCTAACTACTCATCCAACAGGTCGTCGTATGGATAGAATATTATATATTTGTATAGTCTGGAAACTAATAATTAATTTAATAATCAAAAGTTAATAGACAAACCAGGTTTTATCAAACCAGGTTGATAATACCGTGCTTTTCCATTTCTTGGTTCTTTATTCATATTTTTATTTTTATTTTTATTTTTATTTGAATTCTTTTTTTAATCCCAAATATCTAACCTAATAAATACTTTGCTAATTATATTATTTTGTTTTCTTTTTAACATAACCAGAGTTTAGGATGTTACCCTTTGGGGCTCAGTAATATCATAGATAAAATACTACTTAATGGTAATATCCAACTCTGCCTTACCAAATTTCACACTCCTCCATCCGCTCAATTTTCTTAAAAAGTAATCCGAAGATTTACTTCACGAATTAATATATAAATTACTAGCTGTTGCATGCAACTTCGTCCGCGTTTTTTTTTTATAAAATACTGTCACTCGTTGATAATATAGCTTTCAGTAGGTGAAAGAATTTTTTAAAATCGGTCCAGTAATCTTTGAGTTTATTCATTACAGACATACATTTGTATGGAGGGGATAAAGGGGGAGATGGGGGAGGGTGAGTAGCCTATGTTACTCGCTGATAATGTAGCTTTCTATAAGTGAAATAATTTGTAAAATCGGTCCAGTATAGTCTTTGAGTTTATTTATTACAAAGACACATACAAATCTTTCTCTTTATAATATTAGTATAGATAAAATAAAGTCGCTGTTCTCTTCTGTCTGTATCTCCGCTAACTTCCAAACCACTCAACTGATTTTGATACGGTTTTCACTATTGGAAAAAACGATAAACGAGGAAATTTCGTGTACATCATTTGCATATAAAAATTGCATCTGTACGAAGCTGGGAGCGGGTCGCTAGTATTCTATAAATACATTCATAGCTTTTTAAAAAAGAAAATATAATAATAACGAACTTTAAAAGACAATTCAAAATGAGTTTTGGTGTTCTTTTATAGAAGGATAACTGATCAACGGTTAATTTATCGTAAGTAAATAATTGTTTGTTGGTCAAAATCAAATTTGTTTAAAATTAATTCGACTAATAACTGTTAAAAAAAGAAATACATATGTCATTACATAAATATTTCCTCATTCCTTACCAGTATGGACCCATGGAATGCTGCTCTGGGGTAGCGCTCAACATTAATATCATACATGTTGTACTGCGAAACATTCCAATGTGCTGTGGTTTGTCACCAACGGGAGTGTCCACGAGGCACTAAGTTGCAATACTGTCAGGAATTAAATAAGCCTCCTAGATGAAATACAGGAATCAACTGGAGAGGCACCCGAACGATTTGGCAAACCAGCTGACTACCGTCAGCTACCATAAGCGACTCAAGAGATGTGACGTGCAAGGGCTAAATGTCAGATTAAAGCGAGATGTAGACCAAAAGCTAAGCTAACTTAGTTTAACTTAGCTCACATAGTCGACACAGTATTCCATACTTGTGTGCAGACTGCAATCTTTTTTTTTAATGTTAAGGTCGGCAGACAGGCTAACGGTCCACTTGATGGTAGGTGGCTACCGTCGCATATAACACAAGCAACGCCTAAACTGCTGCAAGTGTACGCCGACTGCAGTAGGATTAAGGATAAGGGATTAGAAGTGGATAGGAAAATGGGCTCTGGCATACCTTACTCACTCACCGAAACACAACAGCACACGTGCTGTTATTTCACGGTGGTCTTCTGTAAGGGGGTGGTTACTGCCGCCAGACGGGCTGCCCAAATGACTGTCAAACGTAGTGTGCCCTGCCACTACTTTCCAAATCCAGACCAGAGCCAAATTTGAAGGTTGATTTTTCAAAGTTGACCCTGCCGGGAATCGAACCCGGGAACCCTAGAACAGAGCGTTAAGGCAAGCACCCTAACCACTCATCCCCCGGGCTCGTCGAAACTATGCAAACTTGTATGATAAACTGGTTATATATGCGAGATAAGCTAATCTAAGTTAGCTTAGCTTTCGGTCTGCATTCATCATTAAAAATTAGTGACCTCTCTTACTGCGGAGCTTCTTCGACTAGACAAACGGACACACAAAAAATCTGCTTATAGTCTGGAGCTCGACTGATTGTAGATATTTTCACAGAAAAAAAAAGAAAAACTCTTCATTTAAACATTGTTCTGAAGTTAAGTGTTAGTTTTCAGTCATTAAAATAATTCAAAAGCCAAGATTTACAAAGAGTGTGTAAGATTTAATAGATTATAATTAAAGACACTTAACTTCTCTGTTACAGATAATTAAATAAACCAACCTCGTAATTCGGAAACATAATTACAAACTAATTACAAAGCCAAATAATAATATAATTGATGCACAATACCTTCAATGCTATCTTCCTTCTCCATTTCTTTCATAATTTACAAAACACAATTCACGCACATTTTCACATAAGACACTGCTTAATTTTATTTATAACATTAAAAATATTTTGTTGTCGTTTAAATAGTTCGCGAAGTTAGTAAATTTTCGATAACAAGCATAGGCACGTCCACCGTGCATGAGCGGCGAGCTCAGACTAATGAAAGATGAAATGAAACGATCTGAAGGAAAATCCAGTCGGAATCACTGAACGTATTTTTCTCTTATTTTCCAACACAGGAACGGGAGCGAGAGAAAAATATTTTTTATAGAATAAATAGCATGTGCAGTCAGTTGATAAACCACTTATAAAAATAAATACACTTTTCACTTAACTGTAGTAAATATTATAGTTAATATCGTAGTTATTACATTTATTGGCAGGACACATTGCGTTTTGCACTTTTGCAGTCATAAATTGGGCAACAAGTCTAGCGGCAGTGACCCCCCCTTACAGACTACTTTTGTAATTTTGTGTTTTGGTTAGTGAGTAAGGTATGGCTTATCCTTTTTCCTTTATCCTTCTGTGTTTGTAGGTTTATGCTTGTAGCGCAAGATAATAAACAGATAGACAAAAATGATAAAAATATTTTTTATTATTATATTACTCTTTTTAAACCAGATTTGTCATCTGTCAGCTAGGAACTTTGGATGAAAAAAATTTCGGGGCATTACTCTTAAGAAAACCTTCCTTGGACTTCAATTACATTTCAAAATTTATTTAAAAAAAAACCGTATGGATGAAAATCAACTTTTCAAATTTAGCCCTGGTCTGAATTTGGAAAGTAGTGGCAGGGCACACTGCGTTTCGCAGTCATTTAGGCAGCCCGTCTGGCAGCAGTAACCACCCCCTTACAGAAGACCACTGTGAAATAACAGCACGCGTGCTGTTGTGTTTCGGTGAGTGAGTAAGGGATGCCAGGGCCCATTTCCCTATCCACTCCTAATCCCTTATCCTTAATCCTACTGCAGTCGGCAGCGCACTTGCAGCAGCTTTGACGGAGCTTGTGTTATAGGCGACGGTAGCCGCCTACCATCAAGTGGACCGTCAGCCTGTCTGCCGACCTTAACACAAAAAAAAGCCGTCTCAAGTTTTGCGCTTAGCAAGACATGTAAGCGATTCATTTTATTTATATAGATGTGCAGACATGAATGTTCTACTGATTTCTTGTGTTTATACTTTAATTATGCTGTTAGAATCAGTACAATTTGCCAAAAAGTCACAATTATTGAACCAAATATTAATGCAAGTTTGGATGGAATAATCGTAAATAAGGAATATTTCCATTTAATTCACGTAATTCGAAATAATTTGAAATAAATTCTTACTGTAGGAAAGATAAGTTCCATAGAAATTATCAAATCAGTGTAATCAAAAGTGACAATCACATAATTTTTAATCTTTTTTAAACTTTTCTAAATTATTCATACGGTCAAGTCATATGAGAATCTGAAGCCCTTCTGGTAAATGTCAAAAACAATAGACCATAGTCATAATAGGGGTTTTAATTTTACTATAGTTGAGCTGACAGACAGACGTCTTTCTGTCAAAAACTGTTGGATTGTGGCAGCTGATGTGTAATTTGTTTGTTTGAACTAAATAATTATAATCTAGAATTCAACTAAATATTGTCAATATTTAGTTGAATTCTAGGAACTTTCAAAAAAAAAGAAAAAAAATCTATACCTTTTTCCAGGCATTTTTTTTAAATTTTCCCTTTAAGACTTATTGAATATTTTTTTTTTAAATAGTCGAATTTGTCCAGCCGTTCTCAAGTTTTACTATTACCAACACATTTAGCGATTTATTTTTATTTATAATATATAAATAAATCTGTAGAAAACTTCTGATTCAATTTCATATTTAAAAATCAATCTTACAAAAATTGAAAAATGTTATTTATTTTATTAAAACTCTTCGGTTTGATCGGTTGATCGCTTGAACTTTTAAATATGCGATCGTTATTCACAGAAGCGATTTTTAACTTTTTTGTGTCTCTGTTCACGCTAATCTTCGAAACTATTTAATGAATTTTCATGCTGTTTTCATACATAAATTAAGCTTAGCTTGGACCAAAACTTAAATCGATAAATATTAAATCGGTAATTATTGTTAATTATTATAATCTTGTTTTAAATTTAAATTCATCCCTCGCCTATTATATAAACTGCGTGGCAAATTGTCAAACGGTGGATTTTTAGAACGAAAGCTTTAGTTAAAGTTTTATATAAAAATGAATATAAAAATATAGATTGAGGGCGGTAAAAAGCCGTGAGTCGGGTTTCTGGCTCCACGCTGTGCCTTCACCGAACTTGGGTACTTTTCTGGATAATAATACCCTCCGTCTCGCGATCGGGCTCCGACTAGGTACAGAGGTATGTATCCCCCACACCTGTCCCTGTGGTAGAGATGTCGACCGCTTGGGACATCACGGACTTTCTTGTATAAATAGCGCCGGCCGTATTTCAAGGCACGCCAGCATAAATGGCATCATACATCGGTCTCTTGCCACCATTAATATACCTTCGATACTCGAACCAAATGGTATCATGCGTGATGATGGCAAGAGACCAGATGGAATGTCTCTAGTTCCATGGAGGATGCGTCGTCCGCTGGTGTGGGATGCTACCTGCGTCGACACATTAGCACCGTCCCATCTTCATGGAACACTTACCACAGCTGGTGCTGCTGCGGAAGCGGCCGAGAAACTCAAAATTCACAAATACAGAGATATCGGCACCGGCTACATATTCATTCCTTTTGGTGTCGAATCTCTGGGTCCGTGGGGCCCCAACGCGCTTAAATTTTTTAACAGCTTGTCAAAACGTTTGGTCGACATAACCGGGGATTATAGAGCTGGCCATTACCTCGGGCAACAGATTAGCATTGCCATACAACGAGGTAATGCAGCCAGCATGCTCGGGACTCTGCCTAGGGGACCGAAACTTTATAATTTATAATATTACTATGTTAATGTTTACTTGTTTTAATTTTAATTGAATTATGTTATAACTTAATAATTATTAGTTTATTGTTCATTTATTAATAAGTTAGTCAAAATATAGAATTTATGTTGATATTGAAACTGGGTGCTTTATAAAGAGACTTAATAGGAGCTAAGAATCTCAGTGGGCTACTTTTTCTCCCGAAATTTTGAAGATTTTCAAAAAAAATAATACGAATTCCACATTGACGAAGCGCGGGAACCATTTGGTACCAAATAAGAGTTTTTATGCCTCAATTTATACTCTAAGAGTCATACTACTGATTTTTTCAGTATTGTAAATACTTATTAACAATAAGTGTTTAATATTCCTTGTCTCTACACAAAGTTGCTATTGATTAAAATTCTTACAAACTCTTTTCGTGTAGTCGTCAGGGTCTTTCATGTCAAATTGCAATTGGAACTTGTTTACTTTGTGATGTCACTCAAGTTTCCCTAGCAAACAATTCTTGGAGTTCCACTAAAAGGAAAACCTCTTAATTTCCACATAACACGACTCTGTCATCGTTTGTAACATAATATACATTAGTGTATACATATTCATGACACATTATAGACGAAAATATTTTTTTCTTTATCTAAATAAGTAAATTATTACTGCAAATTTTTTGTGTATTAAACACTATTAGAAGCGAAGCCGGGGTTCGCGTTTTTTTTTATCTTTCAATTATATACACAAACCTTCCTAGTTTATTACTCTTTCTGTTGGTGAAAACTGCATCAAAATACGTTGGGTGGTTTAAAAGAAGTAAGCATGGTTGGTATAAGTGCTGATAATTTTGTCATTTATATAACCTGAAGTTTTTTCTACATAGGCTTGTTTAGGTGATAATAATGTAAATAAATAATAGCCACACTGCAAACCGCAGTCATTAATTAGGCACCCGTCTGTTACTGCTTTTTTTTATTATAAAGATGACAGACAGGCTGCCGGTCCACTTGGACCCTGCAGGCATTTGTTTACGACTCCCTTGAAGTAGCCCGTTTTGTAGTTAGGTGGAAACACCTCATACAAAACTAATATAAATGCGAAAGTGAGTTCGTTTGTTTGTTTATTACGCTGATCATAACAAAATTTTGCATGCACGATGTAAGGAGTACATAAAAAGATATAGGGTACTGTTTACGAAAGGCGTAAGGAGTCACGGGCAAAGGCTAGTTTTACATTATCCATCCTGCATTTATGTATTTTTACATCTATACAAATCTAGAGACAGAGTTCAAGTTTGAATATAGGAGGTAATCTCCGAAAATAGTCGTCCCGATTTAAAAAAAATCTTTCGCAAATATTTAGAAAAAACCTCCAGGATAGACACAGGATAAATTTTTCCGCCTGCAAAAGCTAGTATAACATTAACACTTCATTGCTGGACACAGGCCTCAACTCTATGAAATGGATTTATATCCACAGCGCTAGACCGCGCCCGTTCCATCTATCCCTATTAACGTATCCCTACTAATTGCAAAGCACCCTACTTTTGCTATATTTTCCTAAACTGTTGAAGCAAGTAATAAATCGCCAATACTAAACACACCATTTGTATGACCTCTAAAGTAAGCATTGTTTGGCTTGTGTTATGGGATAACTTGACAGGTGACAAAACCCTGAACACCAACAAGAGAATCAATTTTGAATAGGCTCTGCCTAGGCTCTGGCGCTAAAAGGAAAGCACCTTAAAAACTTGACCCATGGGTTCGTCAGTCACTGAGAAGATCAGAGGTCCAGGCCTGACGCAGTTTGCCATGTCGACAGCAGGAGTACGTCCTACTCGGGCCGACAATTTTTTATGGGTCTTATTCTTATCAAAAATACTTAACATACTGAAAGCTTAAATTGCTTATTAAGGCTATTCATATTTTTGCAAATAAAACATTACTTTTAGTCTTTTGCTCTCAGACTTACTTTACCTACTGTGATACATAAATTGTGATTGCTGGCACGGTACAAGTGCGAAGGGCGGCGAGTAAGTATGTTTGAGGTCACAGTAGAGGGTTGTCATTGATTGTGTTCATTTTTTTTTCACTAACCATTTATTTTTATATTAAAACTAGCTGTCCTAGCAGACGTTGTCCTGCCAGAACTCGAAAATAATTCACTAACCCGATTGTGGTGCCACTTATCGGGTCCAATTTGATTTTCAAACCATATGTCAAAGTGACGTGACACTTCACGTCACTTTGACATATCACTGACGTGATCATATCATATCACGTCAGTTAAATTATTTGAATATTGTTCATACAAAAATACTAAAATCCCGATTAATTAGTGGGACTGAGGGTATGAGGGTGGAAAATAGTTTACGTCCTATTCTCAGACCTACTGAATATACACACAAAATTTCGTAAAAATCGGTCCAGCCGTTTCGGAGTAGTTTTGTTACAAACACTGTGACACGAGAATTTTATATATTAGATATATTTTCCCGCGAATTCGTCTGCGTATATTATTAGCGTGATTATACAGAGAACCTATAACTTTCCTCAAAAATTGCAATGCAATCCTATCGAATAAAAAAGAATTTTTTTTAAACTTTGGAAGTACCAGCACTTCCAAAGTTTAAAATGTTTTCATTATAAAAATGTATCAGACTTAATTCATTCAACATTACGAGTAAGTCGATGCCATGCGTGCGATGCGGAACTGTGGATAAAAAAATGGGCTCTGGCATCCCTTACCTGCCCCTATGGAGGTCATCGCTGCTGCCAAACGGGCTACCCTGCGAAACGCACTGCGCCCTTCCGCACTACTTAAATTATAATCTATAAGTAAGCAAAAGTGACTAATTAATTAATCAAATTAATTAATTAATTAATCAGTGCTGGCCTATGCCAGCAAAATGCTGAGTAGGGACCTTTTTGTAACTTTCTTTCTTGCTGTTACCTACTGTTATTTCTTTTTTCTCTGTGTCTGTTAAAAGTATGTTTTATAAGTTACAAATAAATTGATTGATTGATTGATTGATTGATTGAAATACAATTTTCGTCTTAAGCAATTTTTTTATGTTCATCATCTCAATTATTAAAATTCACAATGGTAATAAAGTCTAAACGCAATTCTTTTGATCTACAAGTAGAAACGTTTCCCTTTGAAACTTACAAAGTCGCTACACGACGGTGTACAAATTTGCTTTATCCTAACTTCCATCAAGGATCCTAAGTATGAACATTCATCGCGTTTACTTTTCGGATTTCGGTCTTATATTCCTCCTAATTTTTTTTTTTGTATATTTAATAATAAAACCTGCAAAAAAGAAGCTTTGTAATGAATGTATTTTCTTTGTTAGCAAGACAGAATATAAATGAGATTATCTCTTAATATTCTGAAGTAAACTCGTCCCAAATGGGTTATAATTCATAAGTCGTAGGGCGTCCACTAGGCATGCGGCGGCTGGGCTTGTCGGTGGCCCTCCACAAGTCCGAGGCGCTGTGTTTTCACGGCCCCCGGAACGCGCCGCCGCCTGAAAGCCATCTTGTGGTCGCAGGCGTTTCCATCGCTGTTGGGTCGACAATGAGGTATCTCGGCCTCGTCCTCGACAGCCGATGGAAATTTGACACACATTTCCGCCGATTGGCGCCGCGACTCATCGGAGCCGCCGCCGCACTGGGGAGACTACTCCCCAACATGGGTGGGCCGAATACAGCCTGTCGCCGCCTCTATGCTGGCGTGGTGCGGCCATGGCCCTGTACGGGGCCCCCATCTGGGTGGACCGCCTGACCGTCCGTAACAGGTCCCTTTTGCGCGCGCCGCAACGGGCCATGGCGGTCAGGATTGTGAGAGGGTACCGCACTATTTCTTTTGAGGCGGCGTGTGTGTTGGCTGGCACCTCTCCATGGGAGCTGGAGGCCGAAGTGCTTGCGGCGGTGTACCACGAAGTCGCAGACGCGCGGTCGCGCGGCTCGGTTTTGATATTGGAGGAGATCGTCAGGTTGAGGAGATACTCCCAGACGATCCTCCTCCAAACCTGGAAAGACAGGTTGGCGGAGCCCAGTGCGGGCCGCCCGACGATCGAGGCCATTCGCCCCTCCCTAGAGGGATGGCTGGCAAAGAGGCGCGGGGCCCTCACGTTCCGCCTGGTGCAGGTGCTCTCGGGGCACGGTTGCTTCGGGCGTTACCTTCATCGAGTGGCCGTGAGAGAGCCGACCGAGGAATGCCACCACTGTGGCTGCGCAGTTGACACTGTGCAGCACACTTTGGCTGACTGCCCCGAATGGGCAGAGCAGCGCGCCGCTCTGTCTCTCGTCGTGGGCGCCGACCTCTCGCTGCCGGCCGTCGTGAAAGTGATGGTCGGCAGCGATCTTGCGTGGCAGGCGATGCTCACGTTTTGTGAGCACGTTATGTCGCGCAAGGAAGCGGCGGAGAGGCAACGGGAAGAGGATCCCCTCTCCCAGCCGATCCGCCGGAGAAGGCTCGGGCGCAGGCGGATGGCCTATATCCGCCGCCTTCCCCCTTGACCAGGACCTGGGCGGTAGTCTAAGGGGAGACTACCGCCCATTGTGAGGTCCCCGAGATGGCCGGCGTACCTCCGCTTTCGGGTACGCCGAGGTTCCGATAGGGAGCGTAGTCCTCCCCGCGCTGAACAGCCGTGGCGGGTCGCCGAAGTTGTGCAACAACGTTCCTGCGACCCCGCCCATCTACGGCCGCGCTAGAAAGTCGTTGGGTTTTAGCCGGTTGAAGTACGGCATAACCCACAGCGTCCCCTTTCGCTGCTGGGTATCCATGATGGATTTCCCAACGTAAAAAAAAAAAAAAAAAAAAAAGGGGCGTCCACTAGGCCTCCTCCATATTTTCCAATAGGACAGGTTTTGCTTTCAAAGAAGCAACCTGAATCCACCATCGGGAAAAAATAGGTAGCTAAATAATACCATAAAAAATATATTTTCATTTTTTATTTTCCTTATAAATTTAATTAAAGATATAATGTAAATAAGAATTTCAAATGAGCCTTCCTTTTTCGAAAAAACAATACAAAAGCATAATTGTTTTTAATTTATTTATTTATCGTAAAACACAATAAAGTAAATAAATGAATATAACATTTCGCTACTGGTTCGAAAAGCCATTTCTGTGGTGAATAAATGGGTAAATATAAATTCAATATCAAGAAGACTTTAACATTATAAAAGAAATCAATTCTTCCTTTTTTGTCAGCAAGATGTTTGCTACGTTTTTGTAGGCCTTTGTACAAAAATGTTAAGATCGACAGACAGGCGACGCGACGACGACGACGCGACGGTCCACTTGATGGTAGGTGGCTACGGTCGCCTATAACACAAGCAATGCGCTGTCGACTACAATAGGATTTAGGATAAGGGATTGTATAGCAAAATGGGCTCTTTGAATAGACATAATACTAAATGCGATAAATTTTATTACCTACACTAATGGCTATTCTAAAATCACCTTATATCGTCACTACACATAACATATAATATATTTTTTAAAACTTTAAATATTGAATATTTTGAATAAAATTTTCGTGATTTGTTTCGTTATTTAGCAACTAAAATATTACAAAATCTAGTATCTACCAAGTATTTCCTCTTCCTCTCATTACGTTCCTTTTTTTATGTTAAGATCGGCAGACAGGCTGACGGTCCACTTGATGGTAGGTGGCTACCGTCGCCTATAACACAAGCAGCGCCAAAGCTGCTACAAGTGCGCTGCCGACTACAGTAGGATTAAAGATAAGGGATTAGGAGGAGATAGGGAAATGGGCTCTGGCATCACTTACTCACTCACCGAAACACAACAGCACACGTGCTGTTATTTCACGCTGGTCTTCTGTAAGGGGTTGGTTACTACCGCCAGACGGGCTGCCCAAATGACTGCGAAACGCAGTGTGCCCTGCCACTACTTTTCAGATCCAGACCAGAGACAAATTTGAAAAGTTCATTTTTCAAAGTTGACCCTGCCGAGTATCGAACCCGGGAACCCTAGAACAGAGCATTAAGGCAAGCACCCTAACCACTCATCCAACGGGCTCGTCAAACTTCAGAATAATAATGTAGTAAAAATGAAAGTAAGTCCTTTATTTTAGGCTCCCTATACACAAAGTTGCAGAATCGGCTTGCGTCGAGTACAAATCACATTATTGACAATAAGCCGATTTGTCGCTACGGACTGTCGTAGCGGTTCAGTTAGCCCACGTTTGCGCCTTTCTTTCGAGTGACTGTCAATTTACATTACACATCTACTCGTATAACATGGCACCGGAATAGGCGAGCCTGATAGAGATACTATTACGAAACCAACAGTTCGACCAACCCAAATGTGTAAAGTTCTTTATTTGCAAAGCTGTTAAAAACACCTATATTTCTTAACGCGAATGGACTATAACCACAATACAACAATAATAATTATTATACCACCTCTGTAAATAAACAACCATAAGAACCAGTGTTGCCATTACAATTTTTTTTTTTAAACATTAACATTATTTCAATATATATACTAATACTATAAAGAGGTAAAGCTTGTATGTTTGTCTGTTTGTTTGTAGGAGGTAAACAGACATATAAAAAATAAAAATTCAACGTTTTGCAAATGTATATTGGATCATGAATTAAAAATAACTATATTATACGTACCTATATTATTTAAGTACAAGTTTCAAATTTTCTGTCTTATTAGTTCCGATTTCAAATCGAATTGTATTCCAATGTTCTATCAATATTGCCAATATTTGATTACAAGTAGTCATCAATTAGGTTTACAATAAACTCTTATGACCGTCAATATAGGTATAATTTACCAGGGTTTCGGAAAAAAAAACAAGCCAAGATGATGACGATCCTGAGAAGAAACCCCGAAAGAAACTCAGGATACCACTCTTTTTGTCATCTATAAAATAATAAATATGACATTTACAATTATACACATGTCAAAGTATATACAATACTGAACATAGTATGAGCACAAAATCCTCAAGTCCAGGCTTCATTATCGCTTAAATAGTCAGCGATTTTATAATAACTTTTGGAAAAGAGTTTGGTCTTAATTACACTTTTAAACCTATTTATAGGTAAGGCTCTAATTAACTCAGGAAGTTTATTATAAAACCGTATACATTGACCCATGAAGGAATTACTTATTTTATGTAGTCGCGTCTTGTGTAAATTAATATCATTTTTAAATCTAGTATTGATATTATAAGTATCACATTTTTTATTAAATTGACTAATATTTTTATGCACATAAATTAAATTTTCATATATATACTGGCAAGTAACAGTTAAAATCTTAATTTCCTTGAATTTTTCTCTGAGGGAAGACTGCGGACCCATTTGATAGATGGCTCTTATGGCCCTTTTTTGAAGAATAAAGATAGTATTTATGTCCGCAGCGTTGCCCCAAAGAAGAATCCCATAACACATTATACTGTGAAAGTAGCTGAAATAGACCATTCTAGCTGTGTCGATATCTGTTAGGTGTCTGATCTGTTTAACGGCATAAGCCGCAGAACTAAGCCTTTTACTTAGTATTTCAATATGAGGACCCCATTGTAATTTAGAATCTACAGTAATACCTAAGAAAACTGTCGATTCTACGGGCTTCAATTTTTCATTACCCAAAATCACATTCGTCCCAATATCTTTAACATTAGGGGTACTGAATTTAATAAGTTTAGTTTTCGTAGCATTTAAAAGGAGATTATTTACACTAAACCAATGCACTACATTTGAAAGTGCGTTATTTATTTCATTATAGCACCCAAGTTGTCTCCCAATCTTGAATATCAATGAAGTGTCATCAGCGAACAATACAATGTCATGTTTGTTCACAGAAAAAGCCAAATCATTAATATAAACTAAGAACAAAAAAGGGCCAAGTATTGAGCCTTGAGGGACACCTATTTTAACTTCAGAGCCCAGAGATTTTATACCATTTATATCAACCCTTTGAATTCTATGGCTCAGATAGGAAGTGAGAAGATTAAGAGCCTTATTCCTAATTCCGTAATGGTGCAATTTCCTCAACAATGTGTCGTGCTGCACACAGTCAAAGGCTTTGGACAAATCGCAGAAAACACCTAGAGCGTCCTGCGAGTTTTCCCATGCCTCATATATATTTTTCAAAAGTTCAACACCTGCATCTATAGTAGAACGACCCTTCGTGAAACCAAACTGTTTTTTAAAAAGTAAATTATGATCATTAAAATGTTTTAGCAGTTGACTTAAAATAATTTTTTCAAAGATTTTACTAAGAGTCGGAAGTATTGAGATCGGTCTATAATTAGCGGGATTAGTTGTATCATTCGACTTAAAAATAGGCACAACTCTGCTAATTTTCATTAGATTAGGAAATTCACCACATGTAACACAACAATTGAATACAGTTGCTAAGTGGGGTGCAATTATATTTATTACAGAGGCAACTGTTTTCACTGACATACCCCAAAGATCTGCAGTTTTTTTAATTTCAATTGTCTTAAAGAACTTTACTATGTCAACAGGGCTAACAACCGCAAATTCAAATGATGTGTCACATTCTTTCACATTCTCTTTTAATATATTCTCAGCCTCAGTTGGTGATGAATTAAGTGTTTGTGTAATGTTAACCGGAATATTGGAAAAAAAAGTTTCAAACTCGTTTGCCACATCCATATCTGCCTTAAAGTCCTGATCATTTATTTTTAGATGAAAGCTGCTATCGTGCATTGTATTTCTTCCTGTTTCCCTGTTGATGATGTTCCATGTAGTTTTTATTTTATTTGTGGAAGTTCTAATTTTGTTTTTCACATAGAGAGACTTTGCCATGTAGCAGACTCTTTTAAACAATTTTGAATACTTTTTGACATATTCCTTAAACTCTGAGTTATGATTATATGGCTTCTGACCATATAACTCATAAAGCTTAGGTCTACTTTTATGAATGCCAGGAGTTGCCCACTCATTAAATGCCTTAGAATTGGTTACTAAATGAGATTTTGCAGTAAAAACATTACCAAATTCATTATTAATTAATTTAAATAAAGAGTTATACATTTCATTAAGACTATCATGATAAGGCAGCCCAGGCAGTTTACTGTTTAAATTATCCCTAAATTGTTGAATGCGATTCTGAGAATATAAAAATGAATCTCCATTTCCCTTGGTCACGGCATCACGCGTGAACGGGTAGACCGATTTTAATTCGGTTTTCACTAATGGAAAGAGAGATAAACGGGGAATGTTCATATATATAAAAATTGCACCACGGGCGAAGCCGGGGGCGGGTTGCTAGTCGAATATAATTATGTGTTAAATTTTGTTTAAAATATTGTTTAACGTGTGCAAATCTATAGTTAGGTACTAATCAGTTTTAGTGAGAATAGTTCTTTTAGTTATACTTCGTTCAGTTAAATTTAATTCTACTATTATCAAGTACATATTTAGAAAAAATATGGCCGCAAATATATCCCAATATCTGTAGGTACATATTATTAATATTAGTATTCACTAATTTTAAAATGATGAAAAGAACATACGCGTAAGTATAAGATTTTGAACAAAGATTTTAAGCTGTATAGATCGGGCAAGACGAAAAAATCCGTAATGTGACATTTAGAACCACGTGGTACAAAATCGCTCACTCCATCACCAACTTGACAAGGCTATTTACCTACGCCATGGCCATCCTGATTACGGCGACCAGGATCAATATTTTTGTAAGAAATTTTTCCCAATGTCCTCTCTATATATTCTATATATTTAATCTTTTTGATTTTGAATAAGAAAAGAGACGACAAGTCATTTAGCTCCTGGAATGTGAGGAAATTTCAGAGTTTCACGCATCTGCAATTGTGCCAGTAACGTGTCTTTGAACCGTAGAAGAACGTATAGTTAACTAGGTAATGTGTAAACTAAAGGGTTGTCTGTCTCAAACGCTTTAAAGAGATCAAAGACATTCTGTAGCAAGTTTCGAGGTTCTCTTTACTCGTTAGTGCTAATTAGGAAAATTTAAATTTCATAAAAAATATTGTACATTTTCTAACATTTTAATAGTAAAAAAAAACCTTCTACAGGGTGTTACAACCTATACACCTAACATAAATTGCTGTTTACAATTACAATGTAACAAAAACTGTTTTTTTTTTAAATATGTTGACGAACCGGTTTGATGAGTGATTAGAGTGCTTGCCTTAACGCTCTATTCAAGGGTTCTCGGGTTCGATTCCCGGCGGAGGCAACTTTGAAAAATGAACTTTTCAAATTTGGCCCTGGCCAGACCAGGGCACACTGCGTTTCGCAGACATTGGGCAGCCCGTCTGTACATTGTCTTCTATCTATATCTATACTTATTATAAGCTGAGCCCGCAACTTCGTAAGCGTGGTGGTTTAGCGCGTAACTTTTTTGTTTGTAAACCAACTTGAATGAAACAAACAATAAATGTTACGGGAAGATTTCTAGAAATGTTAGCGAAAACCGCATTCAAACCGTTTCTGAGATTAGCGTGCAGAAATCCACAGACAAACGGACATACAGACAAAGAACAAAAATTCCAAAACCTCGGGAACATAAGTACCGTTGGTCGAGCCCGTTGGAGGCACTCCTCCAACTAACCACTGTTAGTGTGCTTACCTTAACGCTCTGTTCTAGGGTTCCCGGATTCGATTCCCGACAGGGTCAACTTTGAAAAATGAACTTTTCAAGTTTAGCTTTGGTCTGGATCTGGAAAGTAGTGGCAGGGCACACTGCGTTTCGCAGTCATTTTGGGCAGCTCCTCTGGAGGCAGTAGCCACCCCCTTACAGAAGACCACCGTGAAATAGCACGTGTGCTGTTATGTTTCGGTGAGTGAGTAAGGGATGCCAGAGCCCATTTCCCTATCCCCTCCCAATCCCTTATCATTAATCCTAATGTAGTCGGCAGCGCACTTGCAGCAGCTTTGGCGTTGCTTGTGTTATAAGCGACGGTAGCCATCTACCATCAAGTGGACCTTCAGCCTGTCTACCGATCATAATATATAAAAGAAAACCCTAGAAACTACAAATTTTCCCATAGACCCTTGGCCCTTGTATTGTGCGTATTTATCACCTCATACAACACTGATTCTCGATCTCGATTGCCATGACTTTTAAATACATACTTACATTAAATTATATTAAATTGGGATCTTAATTGTATAAATTACATTTTATTCAAATAAAATTTTCCATTTGTATCCGTATACAGCACTGGCCGTAGAACATTTTTATAACAAGAAACTCTAATAATTACTCTTTTATGCAGCAGATTCCAACGTTAAAATAGCCATCATTGTCGCCAATATTCGTAGAAGTGGAACCTTGAGAAGAAGAAATTAGCACAAATAGCTGAACAAATTTTCTGTCTAAATAATTTCCACCATATACTGACATACGTCATTTTACACGAAACTACGTTTACCTATTCTGTTTCCCTTGAAGTTTAAAGTAAATATAGGAATAAACAGAGCTATAAACATGGCTATTTACCTAACATCATCTCGTTGACGGAATTAAAGCGTAAACGTATTTTGACGGGAAACACAGTCAAGATTTACTGAATGATGGTGTGCTGATTATTTTGTTGATCGACAGCCACCAGTGTCTGCTGACTGAAATAACAGTGGAGAATTCAATTAAAATTAAAATGAGTAAATACATCGCCTAACTCGCTCTAGGGTTTTATTGAAATCCCTTTTTCGCTAATTAAACACATACAAAAACTGTTAATTAATCCCAACTTTTTTACAAATAGAGAGAAAAGTGTTTTAAAAACATCTGAAAGGTTATTTTAAAATTTCTCTTTACATAAAAAACAAAAAAGGTGTGGTTAAAGATAATAATTAAAAGCTGTAATTTTAAACTGATTTTGCTAAATTTTGTGAAGTGGTGGTAAATCATATGAATTTATTGATTTGAAAATTGAAATCGAACTTTCTATCTGCTTTTCGGTAACTTCTTCTAAACCATGGAACGTATTTTGATTCGATTTTCACTAATGAAAGAACAATAATATAGGAGTAAGGTTTGTGAATACTTTTTGCAGAAGTATACGTGCTAAGCCGGGAGCGTATCGCTAGTAAAATTAAATAATAAAATTTATTTATATAATATATATAAATTTATTGGTTCCCCACATCGAAACATAATAAATATAACGTTCTAGGTTCTCCATAATTCACGGTAATTTGTGGTAACGCTGGTTGCACATTCAAATTCTCATTTCCTTATGTATGTACTTAGTTTATATTGTATGTGCAGTTATTTGTTATTCCTTTAAAGATTACCGATTAATGTAATCGTGTTTTAAGTGTATTGAAAGATATATTTTTTTAAATTATTATGTAGTTAAGAACAATTGGATAAGATGAGCATATAATCTACATCTATACTAATGTTGAAAAGATTTTTGTATGTAGGTGATGAATAAACTCAAAAACTAGTGGACCGATGTTAAAAATTCTTTCACTGACAAAGCTACATTGTCAGTGAGTAACGTAGGCTACTCACTCTCCTCCCATCTCCCCTCTTTACCCCCCTTCAATACAAAATTGCCGTTTTCCACGAATAATATTTTATAAAGAGACGCAGACGACTAGTAAAATATAAAATTACATGTGTACACTAGTATTTTTATGTGCATTCTTTTTAATAATATGTATGTTATTATTAAATATATGTTATGTTATGTTACGTTATGTTATGTTATGTTATGTTATGTTATGTTATGTTATGTTATGTTATGTTATGTTATGTTATGTTATGTTATGTTATGTTATGTTATGTTATGTTATGTTATGTTATGTTATGTTATGTTATGTTATGTTATGTTATGTTATGTTATGTTATGTTATGTTATGTTATGTTATGTTATGTTATGTTATGTTATGTTATGTTATGTTATGTTATGTTATGTTATGTTATGTTATGTTATGTTATGTTATGTTATGTTATGTTATGTTATGTTATGTTATGTTATGTTATGTTATGTTATGTTACCAACGTGAATCAATAAGAAATGCACTCTCTTAGTGCAAAAAAATGTTAGCACACTCGGAGTTGCAATTTACTTTTATTGCTTCGCAAACTTATTTCGAGAACGATGTCGACACACAACTAACTAGAACAAAAGTTGTAAGCGTATATTAACACTAACAAGGTATCTTCAAGTATAGGTTTCGTGGATTTCAGTTATTTTTAATACAGTATTTATTGCCGATATGTATCTCTTTTCAAATAATAATAATAATAAGGTCTTATAGCGAAGAGCCTCGACCAACATCTCAAGAGGCTCTCACTAGATGGCTGGGTCAAGGGGCAGATACAGAAGGCGGTACTTCTTGACACGGCACGAATTGTCAGGAGGTTCCTCACTCTGCAGCCCTAACCACCGGTAGCTTGGGCCTTGCCCCGCTACTAGTGGACACCTAATATTAAGTTTTTTATAATATTTATTGTTTTTATATACATATATATTGTAAAAAATTTAAAATTAAGAAAAGAAATATATAAATGTATAATAATAATAATATAGCCTTTTATTTCCAAATCTCTCTAGAAAACAGAAATGTAATGTATAATTACAAGTTAGTAAAGTGTTAGTATTTCATTTGTTAGTATTATTATTATATATATATGATTACAATCTAGTTGTTAGAATTTTATTAGTTCTTCTTCTTCTTCTAAATTATGAGATATGGATCCCTTTTTGGGTAAAGGCCTCCTCCATCTTTTTCCACAATTCTCTATCTAATGCTGCAGTCATCCAGTCTTTCCCAGAGATTTCGATAATATCATCAGCCCACCGGCTATGTGGTCTGCCAACATTTCTTTTGCCTAATGTAAATAGTAATTTGAAATTAATATTACATTTATGAATATTTATGTGTATCGCACTGTCTCGTTTTCGTATCTGATAACCACTCAAACAATTTTAAAAAAATTAAGTATATTTAAACTTATTTAAGTTTTATAATCTATCTATTTAAGTTTTATTATTAACTTATTTAAGTTTATTTAAGTTTTAATTAATAATGAATTTGGTAATGTTTTTACTGCAAAATCTCATTTAGTAACCAATTCTAAGGCATTTAATGAGTGGGCAACTCCTGGCATTCATAAAAGTAGAACTAAGCTTTATGAGTTATATGGTCAGAAGCCATATAATCATAACTCAGAGTTTAAGGAATATGTCAAAAAGTATTCAAAATTGTTTAAAAGAGTCTGCTACATGGCAAAGTCTCTTTATGTGAAAAACAAAATTAGAACTTCCACAAATAAAATAAAAACTACATGGAACATCATCAACAGGGAAACAGGAAGAAATACAATGCACGATAGCAGCTTTCATCTAAAAATAAATGATCAGGACTTTAAGGCAGATATGGATGTGGCAAACGAGTTTGAAACTTTTTTTTCCAATATTCCGGTTAACATTACACAAACACTTAATTCATCACCAACTGAGGCTGAGAATATATTAAAAGAGAATGTGAAAGAATGTGACACATCATTTGAATTTGCGGTTGTTAGCCCTGTTGACATAGTAAAGTTCTTTAAGACAATTGAAATTAAAAAAACTGCAGATCTTTGGGGTATGTCAGTGAAAACAGTTGCCTCTGTAATAAATATAATTGCACCCCACTTAGCAACTGTATTCAATTGTTATGTTACATGTGGTGAATTTCCTAATCTAATGAAAATTAGCAGAGTTGTGCCTATTTTTAAGTCGAATGATACAACTAATCCCGCTAATTATAGACCGATCTCAATACTTCCGACTCTTAGTAAAATCTTTGAAAAAATTATTTTAAGTCAACTGCTAAAACATTTTAATGATCATAATTTACTTTTTAAAAAACAGTTTGGTTTCACGAAGGGTCGTTCTACTATAGATGCAGGTGTTGAACTTTTGAAAAATATATATGAGGCATGGGAAAACTCGCAGGACGCTCTAGGTGTTTTCTGCGATTTGTCCAAAGCCTTTGACTGTGTGCAGCACGACACATTGTTGAGGAAATTGCACCATTACGGAATTAGGAATAAGGCTCTTAATCTTCTCACTTCCTATCTGAGCCATAGAATTCAAAGGGTTGATATAAATGGTATAAAATGTCTGGGCTCTGAAGTTAAAATAGGTGTCCCTCAAGGCTCAATACTTGGCCCTTTTTTGTTCTTAGTTTATATTAGTGATTTGGCTTTTTCTGTGAACAAACATGACATTGTATTGTTCGCTGATGACACTTCATTGATATTCAAGATTAGGAGACAACTTGGGTGCTATAATGAAATAAATAACGCACTTTCAAATGTAGTGCATTGGTTTAGTGTAAATAATCTCCTTTTAAATGCTACGAAAACTAAACTTATTAAATTCAGTACCCCTAATGTTAAAGATATTGGGACGAATGTGATTTTGGGTAATGAAAAATTGAAGCCCGTAGAATCGACAGTTTTCTTAGGTATTACTGTAGATTCTAAATTACAATGGGGTCCTCATATTGAAATACTAAGTAAAAGGCTTAGTTCTGCGGCTTATGCCGTTAAACAGATCAGACACCTAACAGATATCGACACAGCTAGAATGGTCTATTTCAGCTACTTTCACAGTATAATGTGTTATGGGATTCTTCTTTGGGGCAACGCTGCGGACATAAATACTATCTTTATTCTTCAAAAAAGGGCCATAAGAGCCATCTATCAAATGGGTCCGCAGTCTTCCCTCAGAGAAAAATTCAAGGAAATTAAGATTTTAACTGTTACTTGCCAGTATATATATGAAAATTTAATTTATGTGCATAAAAATATTAGTCAATTTAATAAAAAATGTGATACTTATAATATCAATACTAGATTTAAAAATGATATTAATTTACACAAGACGCGACTACATAAAATAAGTAATTCCTTCATGGGTCAATGTATACGGTTTTATAATAAACTTCCTGAGTTAATTAGAGCCTTACCTATAAATAGGTTTAAAAGTGTAATTAAGACCAAACTCTTTTCCAAAAGTTATTATAAAATCGCTGACTATTTAAGCGATAATGAAGCCTGGACTTGAGGATTCTGTGCTCATACTATGTTCAGTATTGTATATACTTTGACATGTGTATAATTGTAAATGTCATATTTATTATTTTATAGATGACAAAAAGAGTGGTATCCTGAGTTTCTTTCGGGGTTTCTTCTCAGGATCGTCATCATCTTGGCTTGTTTTTTTTTTCCGAAACCCTGGTAAATTATACCTATATTGACGGTCATAAGAGTTTATTGTAAACCTAATTGATGAATAAATGATTTGATTTGATTTGATTTGATTTGATTTGATTTGATTTGATTTACTAATTCCATTAACTTTATCCATAGAAAATATTTTA
The DNA here is from genome assembly GCA_910589475.2 of Bembecia ichneumoniformis. NCBI lineage: Eukaryota > Metazoa > Arthropoda > Insecta > Lepidoptera > Sesiidae > Bembecia > Bembecia ichneumoniformis. Next base: position 16,130,802 of record OU342534.1, on the reverse strand, counting down.
CAAAGGACCTCTAAAACTTAATAAATACGCAATATATCAACATTTAACTGTAATTTATCGTTAATAGATTATATCGTCAATAGAATTATCAATCAAATATAATATTATTTGCTATTAATGAATTGGTTTGCTATGTTTGTCCGCATGGACACAATAGTTGGCAGGAAGTAAATACACTTGACGATCCATACAAAGCCACCAAACGTGACAATGGAACTTATAGTCGATTAATTTCGAATTCTAAGCAGACTTTAAATAGATTTCATGTCAAAAATCTAATAACTTATATAAACGATTCCTTGTATTACCATTTGTAAATGCTGTTGTTTATCGGTGATGGGTATGTGATTAAAGGATACCAAAGACCATTTACTTAAGGTTCATTTCAGAACGTGTTGCGTGTGTTCAAAGACATACCTTCAAAAAGACCTATCAAAGCTATTTGGCATTAATTGCTGTAGACGCAATATTATGCAGACAGCTAGTGCCTCGATGTCAAGCGTGTATTAAAAATTAATTTATGTTTTAAACCCATAAGAATCAAACGTTCTAAACTTATTTTTACTTATTGACTTATTTTTTACTGTTATTTACAGCAAAAAGAACCTTGTTAATACTCGCTTTTTTTTCACTACTTCTTCCGTATATCTTTATAAAATATACTACGTGTTATTCTGATATATGAACTATATTACTGTAAAATTTGTTTATTAATTTTGCGAGAAATAATAACAATCATCAGTCACAAGCTTTCATATCTATATAAATAATAAAATGATTGGCTAAATGTGTTGCTAATCGTAAAACTCTGGAACGTCTGGGCAAATTCGGTAATTTATTTTTTTCAAATATACCTTGAATTCCGAGGATTCTTATAAAAAAATTGGACAACCGTGCTAAGCCGGTAGTGATTCCCTAGTTTTCAATATTAGTATTAGAATTTCACAGTCACGATATAATATACATATATGGTCAGGATATAATAGTTTATAGAGAAAAGGTTTTTTTTGTATTTTATAATACAAAATATGTCATAGTTTAATTACTAATTACTAGTTATTTAGTTATATATGTATATGTGCCATTTTGTTCGATAACTTGTTGCCATTTTGTACGTAAATGATACATAATAATCCTACTGCTGTAGAAATTTTGGGAGTTATGATCAAAAAACTGCGACAAGTAATTTTGACAGTCCTCTCTTGATGTTAACCTAAGACTACCTAAAGATATCAGGTGACAATCTAATAGTCCAAGGTCAGGGCTTTATGGTGGATATATTAACACTTTCCAACCAAGCTCTCTCAATATTTGCTGAGTAGCTAAATATGTGTGTGGTCTGACATTATCGTGAAGAAAAATCACACCCTTTCTATTGATAAATTCTAGCCGTTTTTTTTTTCTATTTCTTGCTTGAGCCTCTTCAGCTGTTGGCAGTAGAGCTCTAAATTGATGGTTTTGCCAGGCGGTAAAAGCTCATAATGAATGATGCCCTTCAAATCCCACCCTACACACAGCATTGCGAGTTAATCCTTTTTCGCACGCTCTTGCCGTTACGGTTCGCTTTCATTACGTCTCAATTGAGAATCGCAAATGAGTACACGATTCATTAGATTTCTTTCAGTGAGGTCCTGTGGCACCAAAATCTCAAGCTTTTTTGTATATCCACGCTTTTTCAAATGGGTCAAAACTGTTTTGTAGTCAACCCCTAGCTCTTCAACGTCGTAACTAATAATATGCCGATCTTGGTCCACTTTTCAATAATGGCATCGACTTTATCAGTAACAAGTCGACCTGAGCGAGCTTATTCTTTGACGTCAAAATTCTCGGACGGAAATCGTTTGAACCAATTATAAACTTCACAAAAAAAAATCCCGACCCGTGTCGCATTTTTTCCCTTTTTTGTAATAAAACTTCAAAATGTATAGAATTTCTTTTTTAGATTTACTCATTTTGGCGCACAGAAAAACAATAGAAGATGACGGGAAACCGTTTTTACTTTTTATTTTTCTGTTTTTAAAATGTCATCTATTTAACGAGCCCGTTGGATGAGTGGTTAGGGTGCTTGCCTTAACGCTCTGTTCTAGGGTTCCCGGGTTCGATTTACGGCAGGGTCAACTTTGAAAATGAACTTTTAATATTTGGCTCTGGTCTGGATCTGGAAAGTAGTAGCAGGACACACTGCGTTTCAGCCATTTGGGCAGCCCGTCTAGCGGCAGTAACCACCCCTTTACAGAAGACCACCGTGAAATAACAGCACGTATGCTGTTGTGTTTCGGCGAGTGAGTAAGGGATGCCAGAGCCCATTTCCCTATCCCCCTAATACATTTTCCTTAATCCTACTGTAGTCGGCAGCGCACTTGCAGCAGATTTGGCGTTGTTTGTGTTATAGGGGACGGCAGCTAGATAAAAACAGTACAAGACATTTTATTACAATTTTTTACTTATAAAATACGAAAAATCTTTTAAGTAACTATTTAGTAGTAATAGTTAATAGAACTATTAACTATTAAGTAATTAAAATTTCATTTTCAATTATATCTTAATGACACAAAAGTCTACTAGCTACAACAAAATATTTCACCTACAATATGTCGCACAAAATCTCGTAAACTTTCTCTGACCTCGTCCCCGCATATAACTCTTAATATCATTTCGTACACGCATTTTGGTAAATAGTATATTTATTTGTCGGGAAATGGGTCTTGGCCAAGTAGTTAGTAGCAAAATGTCAACGTTTATTTGTGGGACAAACGTAGGTTTTAAGACATTCGCCGGAGACAAAAGAAAGCATATAATCAGCGTATTTTTAGCTTTGAAGACAGTAGGTACCTATTCAATTGTTTTGGAAACATTTGTACACTGATGCACTAACGTAAACAATGACACATTTTATTTAAAATGGAAACCCGTTATAAGTAGACATTTTAAATAGCCAGTCAATTGTGGAATAAGGTATCGTTTAACGAATATTAATGTTTCAAATTAAAATTATTATTTTTTAGCTATATCATGTTTTTTAATTTACGCGCATAAAAATATTAGTCAATTGAACATTTTATTACTTATAAACATTAACATATTATTATAAATTATAAAGTTTCGGTCACCTAGGCAGAGTCCCGAGCATGCTGGCTGCATTACCTCGTTGTATGGCAATGCTAATCTGTTGCCCGAGGTAATGGCCAGCTCTATAATCCCCGGTTATGTCGACCAAACGTTTTGACAAGCTGTTAAAAAATTTAAGCGCGTTGGGGCCCCACGGACCCAGAGATTCGACACCAAAAGGAATGAATATGTATCCGGTGCCGATATCTCTGTATTTGTGAATTTCAAGTTTCTCGGCCGCTTCCGCAGCAGCACCAGCTGTGGTAAGTGTTCCATGAAGATGGGACGGTGCCAATGTGTCAACGCAGGTAGCATCCCACACCAGCGGACGACCCATCCTCATGTTTTGTACAACAGATATGTAAAATAAATTATTAAATATAATATAATTTAATAATTTATTTTTAATATAGATAATTATTAAAAATACAATTACAATAATTAATAATTATTTTTATTAATTATTGTAATTATAATTACACATACAATAATAATTATTTTTAAAAAGTTTATTTTTAAAAAGTTGGAATCAAATATGAACCAACTATACACTTCCGGAAATTGCCGCAAAGCACTTCTTTCAGTCACTTTTTTTTCTTCATTAATCTCCACAGGGTATATTTTCCATTGAGGTAATATTTTAAAAGTGATTCTCACAGCATGTAAATTCAGTGTCTCATGAATAAAACGAGAAATGCCAGTCGTTTCTGTCGCGTACTAAATTTCTCACCAAAATTATGTATGTTTATTAAAACTGGAGAGAGTTATTTTCGGAATGGTACACATTTACCGCACGGCTGATTTTTAAATAAACATTAATTTAAGAGCATCTTGTAGCGATCCCTCCGATAAAAACGTCATGCATTTGACGATACAATTAGTGGAAATGTCCGATATCAATAGATTACATCTTACTTAGCCAACAAAAAAATGAGATGAACAAAAATGAACTACTTTATTACAAAACTGCTTCTCAAAACCATATTAATGACATTTAAACTAAATCTGTACGCGACGAAATATAGAATTGTAAATAATAATAATAATAAAAAGACGAAGACAACAGGTTAGAGCGAGACGACAACAGGGGGACCCTAAACTTTACCTTTGCCGTCTCGCTACACGTCCTTAGAACGGATATTTCTTGTAAATAAATTGTAAATATGTAGAATAAGATAGGGGAAATATCCTGTAGAAATTTCATTAGGATAAGATAAAAAATGAAACGCACAGATGTAAATAATGAATAAAGACACAGAGCGGGCTTAGGAAGAGTGGGGATAATTCCGCGAATTGAGAGAATCTTGGTGGGGATACACTCTATATAAACGCGCCGACTTCCTAGCCAAAAGCACTTCCACTTCGACTTCCACTTCCACGATCGCAAAGGAGTCACCGACCTGGCCGTATGAAGAGGCCCGAAGAATAGCCGCGAAAAGGCTGAAGAAAAGGTGTGTGAATTCCTGGCCGTATGAAGAGGCCTGAACAACGCGGTCGTATGAAGAGACCGGGAAGAATAGTGTAGTGCGCGTAGTAGGCAACCAGTCGGGGTATAGGACGCGAAGTGGCACGAACAGACCGCTCCCGCTGACACTCTGAGCCTAAGCCCGCTCTGAATACATTGATCTAGTTACGTGGTGTTTTCCTCCAATCCCAGCAAACGGTGCCGGTAACGTGTCCGGTACATTTGGTCCTTCGAGCCGGATAGAGAAAATGCCCGTGACTAGGTCAAAGAGCGGTCACTCTCAGAAGGAGAACGTAACGTCGGAGAGTGCGACGGGCACTCAGACATCTACCACCGGCGTTACAAACACCGCTACTTCATCGTCGCTTCTGACCACCGACACGCCTTCGTCTTCCGACTCCGTCGGGACGACTGCCGCTGCGACGCATACACCGAACGCACCAACTGAGCCCACGATGGAAGTGCCAGGGAACAAGGGTCCTCCTGTGCCTAAGGAGACCCCGACAAGAGCCAGAAGCAGGGCATCAACCAAGAAGTCCGCAAAGTCACGCCGACTGGCCACAGCGAAGGAAGAATTGCTCCTGCTTCAGATCGAGCTTGTGAAGAACCGTATCGCCGCCATAGAGTCCGAGTCCGACTCAGAGGACGATACGGTGATGGACCAAGAAGCTCAAGAACGGGTCCACACATGGATCCGTCGAAGTGAAGAGCATCTCGCCACGGATGAGCGAGAACCCCCTCTGAGCCGGGAAAATGTCGAGCGACGATTGCTGCCACTACAACAACCGCCGCCAACCCAGAGGGAGGATGCCGAGCGACAGCTACCGCCGCCATTGCCGCCGCAGCACACACAGCTGCCGCCATCAGAGCTGCTGCCGCCGTTGCCGCCGCAACGGGCGCAGCTACCGCCACCGCAGCACACACAGCTGCCGCCATCAGAGCTGCTGCCGCCGTCGCCGCCGCAACGGGCACAGCTACCACCATCGCAGCACACACAGCTGCCGCCACCAGTGCAAAACGACATCGTGACACCGGCGGGAGAACGACACTGTACTACCATCGCCGAGAAGACGTCGAATCAAGTGAACATCTCCGAGCTCGCCGCCGCCATCGCCTACGCCGCACGAAGCTCACAGCCGCCGCGGATGTCCTACGAGCTGCCAGTCTTCTCCGGCGCGCATCAAGAATGGTTGTCCTTCCGCGCCGCCTACTACGAGTCTGCACTGTCCCTGAACAAAACGGAGAACACAGCGAGGCTGAGAAAATGTCTACGGGGCGCCGCCAAAGAAGCCGTCGAGAATCTACTGATGTACAACGTCGAGCCAGAGGACGTAATGAAGATACTCGAGACTCGCTTCGGTCGTGCTGACGTCATCGCACGATACGAAGTAGACAGACTGCGCGCCCTACCTCGCCTATCAGACTCGCCGACGGACATATGCGTGTTCTCAACGAAAGTAACAAACATCGTGGCAGCTCTACGGGCGTTGAACAAAAGTCGCTATCTTCACCATCCGGACGCAGTGAAGATCGTCGTCGACAAGTTCACGCCAATTATGAAGTATCGCTGGTATGACTTCATGACCGAGAGCACGAGCGAGGATCCAGACTTACTAATGCTTTCACACTTCCTGAACAAAGAAGCCGACAAGTGTGGGAGCTACGCAGCGCCGGACGCGTTGCCGCCTTCTGCATCCGAGCTCAGACCAAGGGCTCTCCGACCACAACGAGCACACTTTGCCAGCGATGCCCGGAGTCCTGACACGAAGAAGGACTCATCCTGTACAGTGTGTGGGAAACGAACCCACACCACCGACAACTGTACCGACTTCCTCAAAGCCTCCACACAAGACAGGTGGGACTTAGCCAAGAAGCACCACCTCTGCTTCAGGTGTTTGCATCGCCGCACCAAGGGACATCACTGCCGCTACAACCAATGCGGAATCGATGACTGCAAATACCCACATCATAAGCTCCTTCATCACGTCAAGGAACCAGAGCCAGTGCGAAGAACTGAGACAGTCTCCAACACCTGCAAGACGAAGAGTAGCCACACCTACCTGAAGATTGTGCCTATACAAGTGTCGGGACCGGCGGGAGTTGAAGACACGTTCGCGCTACTGGACGACGGGTCAACGGTTACCTTAATCGATGAAGAGTTAGCACAAAGGGTAGGGGCAACCGGCGACATCGAACCCCTTACCCTAGAAGGGATTAAGAAGACAATGGTGGAGTACCCGCAGTCACGACGCGTCACCGTGAACCTGCGACGAGGCAACACAACAGAGGACATCCGAGCGTGCACAGTCCAAGACTTACACCTGGCAAAACAGGAGGTACGCCGAGAAGATTTGAGGAAGTACACACACTTACACGACATCATCGAGGACCTCGTGTACGACAACGCCGAACCTAGGATACTCATCGGCCAAGACAATTGGCATCTACTACTCGCCTCGAAGACGAAGACCGGACGAAGAAACGAACCGATCGCGTCGCTGACGAAACTCGGCTGGGTGGTCCATGGTGCACACGGTTCTTCAAGGAAGACTGTGCACTACGTCAACAATTTGAGGACAATAGAGGAAGAGAGCATGGACGAACAGCTGCGTCAGTACTTCGCAGCAGACTCTCTCCTCATCACACCACAGCGACCGCGCAACGATCCGGAGAAGCGAGCCATGAAAATCCTAGAAGACAGTACAAAGAAGATAGAAAATGAAGACCAATATGAAGCCTCTTTATTGTGGAAAGAAGACAAGGTTGACATGCCGAACAACTACGACAACGCACTAAAGAGATTGGTCAACATTGAGAAGAAATTGGACAAAGATCCGGAGTTGAAGTCCAAATACGCCGCTCAAATAGACTCCATGTTCCAGAAGGGCTACGCAGAGCCAACGCCTTCATCGACTACCGAAAGGAAGACGTGGTACCTTCCCCACTTTGCCGTGTTCAACCCGATGAAGCCGAACAAGATCAGAGTGGTACACGACGCCGCCGCAAAGACAAAAGGGGTGTCCCTCAACGACCACCTTCTCACCGGGCCCGACCTACTGCAGTCACTACCTGGGGTGCTGATGCGCTTCCGCCAGCATGAAGTCGCAGTCACTGCGGACATTGCAGAGATGTTCATGCAAGTCAAGGTGCGCAGTGAAGACAGAGACGCACTCAGGTTCCTGTGGAGAGGTGACAGAAGAGAAGGCCCTCCGAATGAGTACAGGATGACGTCACTCATCTTCGGCGCCGCGTGTTCACCATCAGTGGCGATATATGTGAAGGACTTCAACGCCGAGAAGTTCAAGAACGAGTTCCCGCAAGCCAGTTCAGCCATAGTGAACAACCACTACGTCGATGACTACCTGCACAGCTTCAAGACTATCGAAGACGCGATCAAAGTATCCAACGAAGTTCGTAACATACATCGAAAAGCACATTTCGAGTTGAGACAATGGGTTACGAACTCTCCCGAAGTCCTACGAAGCCTCGATCAACATGCAGAGAACACGAGTCACCGCGAACTATCCGACGGAACGAAGGCTGAACGAATACTGGGACTCATATGGAATCCAAACACAGACGAGATGGCATTCAATCTCGACCTAGCCCGCCTACCTCCTGACATATTTGAAAACCGCACGCCGACGAAGAGGGAAGCCCTGCAAGTCGTCATGTCGCTGTACGACCCTCTCGGTTTCGCATCACCGGTGACTACGCGTGCGAAACAGATCCTGCAGGAAACATGGCGCCAGGGCATAGGCTGGGACGAGAAGTTAGACGAAGAACTCGCCACTCAATGGAGAGCGTGGGTCGAACGCCTACTCGACCTACGCAACGTAAGGATTCCACGGTGCTACAGACACTACGACGAAGCGACTTCACTACAGCTGCATGTCTTCGTCGACGCTAGTGAAGCCGCCTACTCTGCAGCACTCTATTGGCGCGCACAGACTCCGGACGGAAACGTGCACCTGTCATTGATCGTCGCTAAAGCACGGGTCGCGCCATTGAAACTAACATCGATCCCGCGACTTGAACTACAAGCCGCCGTCATGGGAAGTCGCATGGCAGCTGTCGTCCTCGAAGAACATGATGTCAAGCCCGAGTCGAAGACATACTGGACGGACAGCAAGACGGTCCTCACGTGGCTCAGAACCGGGTCGCGATCATACAAAGCCTTCGTAGCCCACCGCATCGCCGCCATTGAAGAAAACAGCGCTGTCAGCGAATGGAGATGGGTGCCTACGAAGCAGAACGTCGCCGATGACGCCACCCGGGAAGTTCCTACGGACTTCAGTCAAGAGCACCGATGGTTCACCGGACCCGACTTCCTACTGAACGAGCCTGAGTCGTGGCCTCAGGAAACAATGAAGAACTCACCGCTGGTAACGAACGAGGAGAAGAGTGTCGTCCGAGTCGAGTTGTGCAACACAGTGTCCGCGTCTAGATGGACTGACTGTCTACCAGACGACACTCGCTTCTCCAAATGGGAAAGGTTGCTGAGAACTACGGCAAGAGTGTTGCAGTTCATCCAACTCTGTCGTCGCAATCGCCAGCGAGTGAATTATAAACGAACAAAGAAGATCGTCAAGAAAGTGTTCCCGGGACCCGATGACATCGTGCGAGTAGCTGACGTCCAGACCAAGGGAGGAGTCCTGCGCCGGCCGACGAAGAAACTTGTGATCCTGCCTACAGACGTCGCGTCTACAAATTATGTTTCGTAAAAAAGACGAAACACGGCGGGAGAATGTACGCGACGAAATATAGAATTGTAAATAATAATAATAATAAAAAGACGAAGACAACAGGTTAGAGCGAGACGACAACAGGGGGACCCTAAACTTTACCTTTGCCGTCTCGCTACACGTCCTTAGAACGGATATTTCTTGTAAATAAATTGTAAATATGTAGAATAAGATAGGGGAAATATCCTGTAGAAATTTCATTAGGATAAGATAAAAAATGAAACGCACAGATGTAAATAATGAATAAAGACACAGAGCGGGCTTAGGAAGAGTGGGGATAATTCCGCGAATTGAGAGAATCTTGGTGGGGATACACTCTATATAAACGCGCCGACTTCCTAGCCAAAAGCACTTCCACTTCGACTTCCACTTCCACGATCGCAAAGGAGTCACCGACCTGGCCGTATGAAGAGGCCCGAAGAATAGCCGCGAAAAGGCTGAAGAAAAGGTGTGTGAATTCCTGGCCGTATGAAGAGGCCTGAACAACGCGGTCGTATGAAGAGACCGGGAAGAATAGTGTAGTGCGCGTAGTAGGCAACCAGTCGGGGTATAGGACGCGAAGTGGCACGAACAGACCGCTCCCGCTGACACTCTGAGCCTAAGCCCGCTCTGAATACATTGATCTAGTTACGTGGTGTTTTCCTCCAATCCCAGCAAACGGTGCCGGTAACGTGTCCGGTACAAAATCATTATGTTTAAATGTTGACAAGACATTAAAGTTTGACAAAACTTGATCCCATAGACAAACTGCTTTCCAGTTTTATGGGACAATGTAATTAATGTAATAACTGTAATTTAATTTCATGTGTAATAAATAAATAAATAAATAAATAAATAAAAATAAATAACCTAGGTAGTAACATATTTTTGATATCTATTCTATACATACATATATTGAAATCGCAAACGAGCCGTGTTTGTACATTAAATATTTATTCAAAAATACAATTTGTATACAATTTACGTATATCTGTCGGTCTCCGCCTGGGAGCTGGGATTTGCACTGGCCACAACTGCGCTTCCTGTGGGGCCCCTGTGGACCGACTTGGCCACCATGGCCTCTCTTGCTCCTCGGGCGCCGGTCGCCTGTCCCGCCACGCCGCCCTCAACGACATCCTTAGAAGGGCGCTCGTCAGTGCCAACGTTCCCGCCGCTCTGGAGCCCCAGATTATACGGGGCGATGGCAAGCGCCCTGACGAGATGTCATTGATACCCTGGAGGATGGGCCGTGCGCTGGTTTGGGACGCGACCTGCACTGACTTCCTACCTGCCAGCGACCACAAAACGCGCGGGTGCAGCGGCAGATGCCCGGGAGCTCTTCAAGGTCTCTAAATACAGTTGTCTCGGCGCCCAATATCAGTTCATACCGTTTGGGGTCGAGACACTGGGGCCTTGGGGTAAGGGTGCGCTCGGGCTCCACAGGGACCTATGCAAACGTCTGAGGGAGGCAACAGGTGACCCTCGCACTGGCGGCTTTCTCGCGCAAAGAATTGCAATTGCAATTCAGCGCGGGAATGCTACCTGCGTGATGGAGACCCTCCCAAGGGGCCCCCGATTAGATTTTAATTTATAGTAGGAAAGACAATTGTTATTTATATTTATATTAATTTGTAAGAAATATCAAGAGATTTGCATTGATTTTAAGCCGAGATTAAATTTTTGAAGTTATTTGTATACGTTACCGAGGTCAAAAAAGTAGTTTTTAGAATTTTATGTCTGTTTTTGTGCGTTGGTGTCAAATCTCAAAAACGGCTTAACTGATTTGGCTGCGGTTTTCACTGATGTATTGTAATATTTAGTGTTTGTTTCTTTCCAATCGGTTTGAAAACAAAACAAAACGCGTATACCTCGCGTATGAAGTTGCGGGCTCAGCTAGTCTATAATAGGTTATGTTGGAGTTATTTCGAAGGTCTCTTTCAAATATATACCTATTTTGTAGGTCTAATCAAGTTCGATGGGCACCAAAGTAATGTTCAGAGAGGAAAACCAAATTCATAAGACAATCTTATATATAAAAATGAATCCCTATTTCTCCTGGTCACGGCATCACGCGTGAACGGGTAGACCGATTTTAATTCGGTTTTCCCTAATGACAAGAGGGATGAGCGGGGAATGTTTTAGGGTATATAAAAATTGCACGCCGGGCGAAGCCGGGGGCGGCTCGCTAGTATAAAATAAAAACATCTTTCTAAATTTATATAAAATAGTAAAATGTATATGAACAAAGAATGTGCGTACATTTATTTCGTCAAATTGGTGAATTTGATTGATTTTGGGTTTTTTTAAATAATGTATATCACTTATAATAATTGTACAACCATAAATTTATAGGGTAACTTTTCCTAAGTAGGCTTTTTAAGATCGAGATTTGACTGATTCCTTTAGACGTTTTTGCCGATAGGTTCTTAATTGTATTGAATTTATTTTAACTATTTCACAGTTACTTCACTTTTAGACTAGACGTTATAAGATAAAAGGCCTCTAGATGTGACTTAGAATTTTATATTTCTTTCAATTTTGTCGCAATATTAGCATATATCGCCAATTTTATCGCAATACAATAATAAAATTATAAAAGTGACTTATTAAATGTATTTTTTTATGTTAAGATCGGTAGACATGCTGATCAAGTCCAGTTGATGGTAGGTGGCTACCGTCGGCCATAACACAAGCAACGCCAAAGCTGCTGCAAGTGCGCTGCCGAGTATAAGGGATTTGGAGGGAAAGGGAAATAGGCTCTATATTTAAAAAACCTTTTTTACAGACATAGAAACGTACGCCACTTGAAAATTTTACACGACATACGTAAGTATATTAAACAAGTTCAGTTTTTTCCAGAAAACTATAAATTCTTTAATGCTTCTATGAATTTCATCTGTTTCCGCTTGTTAGCAATGAAACTGTAAACGTCATTCGCCAGACTTTTTATATTATATATACCCACTTAGTTTTAAATGTATAAACATGCTTTTTAAAAATAATGGCACCTTTTAATAAACTTTATAATTTTGGATATTTTAGATATGTTGTATATACGTTAATAGTGGCAGGGCACATTCCATTTTGCAGACATATACTTACTGGGCAAACCTTATGGTTTTAGAAGATCACCGTTAAATAACAGCACGTGTGCTTATGTCTTTTTTGTCAGACTTTTTTGACAGTAGCTTAATGTCGGTTCGGACTCGTGTCTCTCCTGGTCTATCCCCTGGGGGAAACATCAGGAATCTTCTAGTACTGGTGTCTCCCCTTGCTGAGGGAGGCATCAGTACTAGCTTTTGAATTATACTTGAAGTACTCGTGTTGACAGGTATGACTTACACCTTTAAAATCTAAAAAGAAAAAGATTTTGAAGTATTTAATTTTTTTACAGTGTCAGTAAGTCGTGCCATCTACCTCCTATTGTGTCTCCTATTAGAGCTTTATGAATATAGTAATACACCTAACAGTGACTTTAAAATCCTGTAATAATAAAGAAACGAATCTCAAATGGCCATACAAATCTTTCTCTTACGCTAATACAGATGTTAATAATCTGTACATTTATCCTATATGTACTCAGGTGAAGATTCATCAAAGGTTTCTATACTTCTCTCGGTACAGAACGCAAAAGTAGTTCTTTAGTTCTTTAGTAGTTCTTTCAATATCTTTAAGGAAGTATACGATTCTATATTGAATTGATTTAATTGAAGACAATTAGTGACCAGAATAAGTAGTTATAATTTCGTTGTTTTATTTTCGGCAGCGTTGAACGAAGTGCTAATTAAGTCAATGGACCTAATCTATTAATGTTAAAGCGTGTTCAAGGGCAGTGTTTCAGTATTTTTCAGGGAGTCAGTCCTTTTCTACTTGGGATGGTGAACAATATTTTTAAGCCTCTTATGTCATAAGAGGCTTGAAAGTATTGTTCAAGATTTCCACCATATTTCTCATTAAAATCAGATTATACTGAAATATTTAATTTAAATTCAAAGAAAGATTTGAATACTAGGAGTTTGTGTATTTTATGAAGTTACTAGCGACCCACCCCCGGCTTCGCCCGAGATGCAATTTTTATATATAAGAACATTCCCCGTTTATCCCTCTTTCCATTAGTGAAAACAGAATTTAAATCGGTTCACGCGTGATGCCGTGACCAAGGGAAATAGGGATTCATTTTTTTATATATACGAACATTCCCCGTTTATCCCTCTTTCCATTAGTGAAAACCGAATTTAAATCGGTTCACGCGTGATGCCGTGACCAAGGGAATTAGGGATTCATTTTTTTATATATATGAACATTCCCCGTTTATCCCTCTTTCCATTAGTGAAAACCGAATTTAAATCGGTTCACGCGTGATGCCGTGACCAAGGGAAATAGGGATTCATTTTTTTATATATATGAACATTCCCCGTTTATCCCTCTTTCCATTAGTTAAAACCGAATTTAAATCGGTTCACGCGTGATGCCGTGACCAAGGGAAATAGGAATTCATTTTTTATATATATGAACATTCCCCGTTTATCCCTCTTTCCATTAGTGAAAACCGAATTAAAATCTGTCTACGCGTTCACGCGTGATGCCGTGACCAAGGGAAATGGGGATTCATTTTTATATATAGAAGAAGATATTATAGAAGATTACCTTATTACAGTCAATACATGACAATGGTCCGCTGACAGTCCACTTGATTAACACGAATAGCGTCAGATGCAGATGCTCTTTTAACAATGATAGGATAAGAAGTAAGATGGGCATACTCACTCATGTACTGAAACACATACGTGCATACATATAACGGTGATCATCATTGGTTACTTATACTTTATACTTGTTTTCAAAACAAGTATAAAAATTTCATTAATAAATATTGCCTTGAGAAAGAACCTACATCGGATGGAAACGAGCTTCTTATGATATCCTAAATATGAGATGCGAAAATAATTTATACATATATATAATAAAATCGTAAACGAGCCATATAGGTACTTTTTTTTTCAAGAAACAATTTGTACACGTTGTATTTATGTTAGCGAGGTCAAAAATAATAGTTTTGTCTGTCTGTTTGTCTGCACGCTAATCTCAGAAACGGCTTAACCAATTTAAATGTGGTTTTCACTGATGTATTGTAGCAAGCTTCCCATAATATTGAGTGTTTGTTTCATAGAAGTTGCGTGCTCAACTAGTTATAAAATAAAATCGCTGTTCCCCTCTGTCTGTTTCTGCGCTGACTTCTTCTGAAACCACCTATCGAATTTTGAACGATTGAGGATTTTGAGCACTACTGGATAGACGAGGAGGAATCCGGGATGCAGGTCGCTAGTAAATAGAATAAAGTATTCCCGCACGGTCGCGTCACAAGAAAAAACAAGATTCTATAATAACGTTCGCAAACCACCTGTTGACGGTAAATCTTCATAAATGTTTTCCCATAAACATCAATCAAATTGACTCGTTGAGAGCGAATTTAACGCCTTACGTCAAAAACACGTACTGATTACGGTTTATTTGGTTATTCGGTTCTTTATTACAAACATTTTTTGAGAATTCACATTTTCTGTGGTAGCTATTAATGTATTTTTTATTTATTCCTGTAGTATGATCGTAAATAAAACTATGTACAAATTTTTTAAACTAATTTTGATTTTTAACTATAAACGAAAGCTTTTTAGTATGCATTTTTTAAATTAAAGTCTACCTTGTTTCTTATCCTATTGTTAGTAATAGTACTCTAATATCTCCGATCATTGTAGAATTTTAATAATGGTCCCGCTCGAGTATGTTTATGTCGAATATCTTCGACATCGACTTATCTTCGACTTTATTGCTGTTATAGCTTTGCCAGGCGTTAGATGATCCCTTGGGAACAGTATACTTTTTTCTGGATAAAAGGTACCCTATGTCTATGTCCAGTCCTGCAGCCCTAACAACGTATCTATATGCAAAATTTCATGATGATCGATTCAGCGGTTTAGGTTTAGGTGTGAAAAGGTAAACAGACAGACAGAGTTACTTTCACATTTATAATATTAAATATGGAAGTATGGACTTTACATAAGTAAACAATATATTTTGCAACGATTAAGACTTGAGCTAGTGTATGTAGTATGATATAAGTATAAGTTAGTATGGCCATGGACAAACCTTTTTTAAAAGCCCTTTAATCGCGAGTAACATTTCAAAACACGAGTTATAAAATGAAAGATTAGATTCTCTGTAAAGTATATCGTGTATTTCCATGCATCGCCCATTCAATAGACAGCGACGCCACTTGACATTCAAAGAACGCGGATCATAAAGCAATTTCACAGTCTCTTTAACCAGGAAACAGGACGATAGCTATAGTTATTGTCTATACGGTTGTATCTGTCACGGGCAATTTGAGATCGTCGTGCATCTGGGGTCTGGGACGTATGTTACATCGAGATTGGTTTAAATTGAGACGCATTGCTCCTTTTGTTGATCAAATAAGAGTTGCGTTTTATTCAATGTTACTACATCTGTATCTACATCAGTCTACATACTAAGTTTTGCCTTCGACTTCGTACGCGCCCCTTTTTTTTTAGGTATTAAAAAAATTATTCAATCATTATTGCTCATTTGTAAAATAAAAAATAAAATAAAAATAAAATAAATCTTTATTTGCGCGAACACATGTTTACAGGATTTTAATTTGTATACAGCAGTTACAGTACAAAGTGTGTTCTACCCGCCAAGGGCATGCAAATATTTGTGTTTAATTGTTGGTAAACTAATATATTAATAAAGGAATTAATGTTTCTTATTATAAAATTCTTTAACATCATAATAACAACAATCTAATAACCATTTTGTTAATGTTCTTGTAAATTTAGGATCCGGCAATTCTTTTATATTATTAGGTAGTTTATTTTATGTTTTAATTGCCATAACATAAACATTTCTATTAAATAGTTCTAATCTACATTTTGGTCTTTGCAATAAATTACCTTGTCTAGTTATTTTGGTTCCTATTTCGTTATGTTCGACAAAACAGTTCGGATATTTTCTAACAAATATACACAACGTCTTTATATACAAGCAAGGTAAGGGAAGTATATGTAACTTTTTAAATAGTGGCACACAACTGGGTCCGTGGCTTAGGCCCCCAGTGGTCGACGCACCCGTGGTCGAGGCCCCCGGTCAGTTTAATTTGATTCGAAGCAATTTTTAATCGTACTGGCAGGCATAAAAATGTTTTACAAAACTAATAAATAAATGTTGAGAGTAGATATTTTAAGATATATATAAAGAGAAATGCTTTTATATTGTATGTATTTTTGTGGATGTTGTTCAAACCGTTGACAGTTTTTTTATAATGTTTGGAACACCCAAACGCTTATATTTCGGTTTGGTCCGATTTGTGTTCAGGTAAGGTTCAGGTACACTTAAAAAAAAATTACCGACAGAAAGCTATATTATTAGCAAATAACTGTCTAATAACTTTTTAACACGAAATACAATCATTCTAGTTTATAATAACTGCGTCATACATGCATGATACATATTATGATAATTTAATTTATCATTTACTAAGTAAAAAGAGATGATTTTACTTTTTTACTATTGTTGGAAGGTAATAGATAACGATTGATATTTCTACCTACGGCACGGCACAAGCAAGGTAACAAACAATTATAAATTAAAAAATATATGGCAATTATATTTATTGGATTTTTTAAATTAAGATCTCGTCTTTATTTCAGACTGAAAGCTAAAAACATTCCTGTTAGCACACGAAAGAACAGCACACTAGAAAGAATGAAAACATGATGCCGATTTGACTGAACAGTATGAAAACAAAAAAATTACCACGATCATGTTTTTAGAACAAATCCGACCAAAAAAGTAATAATAAATCATTTAATAAGTAAAAAGAAATAATTTTTCTTGTTTACTCTTGTTATAAAGTAATAGATGTGTTTTAATTACCTATTTAAATTTATTTAAATTTTTACAGTTGATTAGTTTTAATTATTATTGTTACAAAATTTCATATGTAAAAAGTTAGTTACTCTGGAGTTATTTTTAAAGAGTGATTATTTTAATTACTATCTTATTAACTTTCGAGAATGATTTAACAATCAGTAAATGATTAGGCAAAATGATTATCTTAAGATAAGTGATCAAACTGTGATTTAGATACAATTTTTGTACTAAGTAGATTTCTTATAGACAGAAATAAATACTTAAATAATTAGAAATAACTAAGACTATTATTTATAAAAAAAAACATACATAAATTCATGACATTTATCCCAATTGGGTTAGCCAGAGATGCCCCAAACATAATAAAAAACTTTCAATGGTTTGAACAACATCCACAAAAATACGTACAATATAAAAGCATTTCAACTATATCACTATATCACTAAATAATAAGATATAATATATTACATATATCTACTCCCAACATATATTTATTAGTTTTGTAAAACATTTTTATGCCTGCCAGTACATTTGATTAAAAATTGCTTCGAATCAAATTAACCTGACCGGGGACCTCGACCACGGGTGCGTCGACCACTGGGTGCCTAAGCCACGGACCCACACAACTTGCCAGGCGTTGAATTTTAATTTTAATTTTTCACATTCCTTTGGGAACAGTACTTTTTTGCAAAAAAAAAAGTATTTGTTATTATCTGTATCACTAACAACTGCCGGATACAGGCTACTATTGGCAAGTCAGTTTCATCGCTGTTAGAGCAAGCAATCATAGTTTCTAAATCACATAGAAGTCATTAAAAACTCATAGGCCGGCCTCCGTACTTTCGTCTCCTTGGGTTAACATTACAAATAGTGAACAATTCAACACTAAACTTCTTTAGGCGCGTTGGGCACTTTTTGTGTGTTTAGGCGATAGGCAAGGTAATAGATTTCAAAATGGCATATATACAGGATGATCGATCCAAATTCAGTGACGATGTGTTCTTAGGATACGAAAATGTATTCTTAAGAAAACATTATTTTTATTATCGTCGTTGATAGTGTGGGTCAAAAGAAATAAATTTCGCTATGGGACCTTATATCTATATCTATATCGAATTGAAAAATTGCTTTTGTGTTGAATAGCCCATTTATCGAGGAAGGCTCTAGGCTATATGACATCACGCTACGATCAATATTATTATAAATGTATAAGCAGTGTCCAGTACCGCGGCCCCCCCGCGCACGCCGCGCCGCCCGCCATAGAGCTTCCTAGCTCTACGATCCACAGACGAGTGCGGCACGTTGACATTTTGCTGAGCCATCGCAAATGTGACATAATGGCCTTTGAAATACTGTAATAAGGCTTTGAATAAGGCCTTTGAAATCTAATAATGTTTATTAAGATAGTGATAAATGAAAAAAGTAACATTAACCGTTTCAATAAGAATGTTATCGTATACTTTCTATAACATCTGTTATAGAAAGGACTGTTATATTCTTTTATAGAATGGTTCTATAACTCACTATAACTTCTGTTGATGACAAAAGGATTAGTCCTATAATTCTAAAATACTAACTTTATCAAACACAAACACACACACATTTTCACTTTCATTTACAGGCAATACAGGACATGATATAAAAGACTTTTGTAATGTGTACCCAGTTTTTTATTATCTAAATTCTCTGAGTCACTCTAATCAACGCGAATATTGGATCGTCGACAATTGGGTCAGCTCGGCATTGTAAGAAAACAAAAGATTACATAATATGCACTTCATGTAGGAATTAGACGTTGCTAAGTACCGACTTTTAATTTTTACTTTATCAATTATATTCCGAATTATAACGATTAGTTATTGCCTATAAACGATAGGATTTTATTAGAGATAAAAAAAACATATCAAACATAACACAAATATTTTTTAGGAAGCAAATATGGAATTAATAGGTAATCTTATATCTTCTCTTATATATAAAAATGAATCCCCATTTCCCTTGGTCACGGCATCACGCGTGAATGGGTAGACGGATTTTAATTCGGTTTTCACCAATGGAAAGAGGGATAAACGGGGAATGTTCTTATATATAAAAATTGCATCCCGGGCGAAGCCGGGGGCGGAACGCTAGTCCAAAATAAACCTCAATGACACAATATTCGCCACAATAGAAAGTGATTCTTTCAATTACATTATTCATCGTCACACTGTGAAACCTTGTTGTACATTTGGTAAAAATATCTTAATAAAAGAAAGTAGACGACTCCATTACAGTTACATGTTACATCATTTATAACTCGAGAACGGCTGGACGGATTTTTGATATGTTGAATTTGTCTCCGCACCGAATAGCGGAATCTGAAATATTCACGAAAAATAAAATTGTGAAAAAAAAATACTTTTTTTATACATTTTGTATGGAACGGGTTTTTATTCTGAGGCGGTACGAAGTTCGCCGGGTCGGCTAGTATTAATATATATCTGCCTCAGACCGAAAAAACTATAGACAGAGCTCTTAGAACAAAAACGTTTTAAAAAATAAAACCGGTTCGCTGAAGAGGGTCCGTGGCTTAGGCACCCAGTGGTCGACGCACCCGTGGTCGAGGCCCCCGGTCAGGTTAATTTGATTCGAAGCAATTTTTAATCAAATGTACTGGCAGGTATAAAAATGTTTTACAAAACTAATAAATATATGTTGGGAGTAGATATATGTAATATATTATATCTTATTCTTTAGTGATATAGTGATATAGTTGAAATGCTTTTATATTGTACGTATTTTTGTGGATGTTGTTCAAACCATTGAAAGTTTTTTATTATGTTTGGGGCATCTCTGGCCAACCCAATTGGGATAAATGTCATGAATTTATGTATGTTTTTTTTTTATAAATAATAGTCTTATTTATTTCTAATTATTTAAGTATTTATTTCTGTCTACAAGAAATCTACTTAGTACAAAAATTGTATCTAAATCACAGTTTGATCACTTATCTTAAGATAATCATTTTACCTAATCATTTACTGATTGTTAAATCAGTCTCGAAAGTTAAAAATAATCACTCTTTAAAAATAACTCCAGAGTAACTAACTTGTATGCGTAATACTACTCGTCGTAGATATAATGGCCAAGGATTTGGTGTGCAGTTAAAATGTTTCCCACTAACAGCCTTTACCTCAATTAATTATTATAATACTTATTAAATAAAAAATATAGTTAGTTATATCAACTATTCGCGTCAGACTATACAGCGGTCGTCATCCTATTGCAGAATCGTCTTCCTATTACCTGCCTTTTTTTTTCTTACAGATTTCCTGCCGCAGGCTAGACGGCAGGCGTATGTGGGGGTCGCCCAGCGCCTGATCATAGCGGCACGGGGAATACCCACTAAAACTCCCCGGTGTCTCCTTGCCCTTTGAGCATGGTGGGTCGGGCTCTGCCGAGGCAACAACTCCGATCCACCCCAGGGCAGCCCAGTCATTGCTGACTAGCTTAACTCCAATGGGGGCCTATTACCTGCCTCACTTAAGGGCGTGTATTATTCCGTCTATAATTTTAGTCGGTCTGCATCTGCATAATCCATACTAATATTATAAATGTGAAAGGAACTCTGTCTGTCTGTCTGTTACCTTTTCACGCCTAAACCGCTGAACCGATCATCATGAAATTTTGCAAACACGTTGTTAGGGATGCAGGAAGGGACATAGGATACCTTTCATCCAGAAAAAAGTACTGTACCTGAGGGATCATATAACGCCTGACAAATCTATAACTGCAATAAAGATGTTAGGCGTTACATTGCTCGTATATTTAGTGAGGCGTTAAAATTTTATTTTTTAACGCGGGCGAAGCAGCGGGCACCAGCTGGGTTTTAATATTTTATATACATATCTATAAAAATATTAAAAAATAACGTCACTCACTGTCTTCTTCTGTCTTTATATCCGCTAACTTCTTCTAAACCACCTATCAGATTTTAATTGAAATAGCATAAAAGGGGAAGGTTTATTCTGTATAATTTGCAGAAAAAAATTGCATCCGTATAAAGCCGGGAGCAATTGGCTAGTAATAAATATTACCTACTAGCGACCCGCCCCCGGCTTCGCCCGTGATGCAATTTTTATATACTAAAACATTCCTCGTTTATCCCTCTTTCCATTAGTGAAAACCGAATTAAAATCGGTCTACCCGTTCACGCGTGATGCCGTGCGTGACCAAGGGAAATGGGGATTCATTTTCATATATATAGATTACACTATTATATATATGCATGCAGCAACTCCATTCCAAATAAGGAAACCTACATGGTACAGTCGTAAAGCGAAGCATAAACAAATCAAAATGGTTTGCAGTTGGTTGTATGTTACAATTTGTTCACAACGACGCCGTACAATTGCTATTTACCATATAACACACTGGCAACTAACATGGTGTTAGCGGTTACTGGGTTCTTCTAAGGGACGGTTAACACGTTTATACTATGTAAATGTGTGTGTGAACTATGTAAATAACTGCAAAGTGTAATTAATGTTCGCCTTTAAGTTGATGCGGGGCTACATTGACTCGCTTGATCTCCTTGAGCACTGTTCCAAATTCCAACAGGAAAACCCGTCATCGAGGACAAATACAGGCCAACATTCTGGTCTCTCACGCCTGTGTGAGGCCATTAACTCTGTCATTTTTCTACAAAAAAAAAAATTGACATTTCTAAACTTAGAAATGACTCTATGCGGTAAGTATAAATATTTTCCCCCTCTAGGTGGGCCATGACCTTGTCGTGGTGGGGGGGCTTACCCTTGGCAACCCGGCGGGTCGCAGGGGTCGGTGCTTGTTACCCGCATCGGCCTCTGCTCGTCCCGCCGGATTGGTTTAGGGGACAAAGAAGGCCCACACGACGTGGGCTCCGAGCGAGCTCGTGGCGGAGCTCCGTTGACTACTTGAACTCATGACTCACTTGACATTGGCGGACAATGGCCATTTTTAAAAATGAGCCAAATCGCCATTTTTTATAAAAAGATGAAGATGAAGTATAAATATTTTTAAGGCTTTTTTTATTATATTACTTATTTTGTATTATTAGTTAGGTTTTTGTTATAGAACTTTTTTTTATTAGTTATTAGCTGGTGCCCGTGACTTCGTCCGCTTTGATAAAATGTAACACCTTAGAAAACATATTATGAGTAATACATGGGCCGCTAGGAAAATTTTGAGATACTACAGACCTATGTTTAGTAGTATTGTTTGTGTACTTTGATTTTATTGTATTATGTGTACCTAATTGTTGTAATTTTATATTTTAAAGATGACAAAAAGAATAGTATCCTGAGTTTCTTTCGGGGTTTCTTCTCAGGATCGTCATCTTGGCTTTTTTCCGAAACCCTGGTAAATATAAATTTATATTAGTAAAGACGATGATAAGAGTTCCTTGGAGAAACCTAATTGATAAAAAAATATTTTGATTTTTGATTTTGATTAAAATTTCAATTTTCACAGAAAATGCTGGCTTATTGTTACTTTGATTTAGTTTTCATAGTGATTTTTTTATTTTATTTTTTTAATTCTTCGTTTAAAATGACACCTTATGCCATTTTACAGACTGAAAACGAACAAAATATAAAAGTCACAAAATCCATTTATACCAATTTGTAATAATAATTAATGTTTTATCTTTTTTTTTTGTTAAATTAAAATAAAGAGTTTATCATCCAAAAAAAAGCGAATTAAACCACAAAATGGTCACTTTTAATTTTTTCTGAGAAAATAAATTAAAAAGTCAACATCATTTTAAATCTCTCAATTCAATATTTTAAATAGATTATATTCTAAATAAAATTTAGAAATTATAACTTTCTTGTTTGAGATGGAAAAAATCTATACATACTTATTCCATGATAATATTAATTTAACGAACGCGACAATTTCTAATTAAGTACACTTCGTTGCCAAAGCATTAAATTAGAACGGTTTTTTTTGGCAATAGCATCTATCTGGTGGCTTGGTTCAGTGAAGGCCACCAGACGCCATGCTATAACTAACACCATACGAGTATGAGTCACTATAAGAAAATTTAATTCGTCGGGTCCAGAAGACCAATGTTTGTTGTTTATATTGGAATAAGATTTAATTAAATAGTAAATGAATTCCAGTGGTTTTGACGATCTTGTCAATGGTTATGCTGCCTGGAATATTGAACAAATTGAACAACAAGAATTTGAGCAACCCTATTTTTTACATCATTCATTTATTAATATAGTTTACAAACAATTAAACACAAATATTTGCATGCCCTTGGCGGGTAGAACATACTTTGTACTGTAACTGCTGTATACAAATTAAAATCCTGTAAACATGTGTTCGCGCAAATAAAGATTTATTTTATTTTATTTTTATTTTAAATGTTGACGAGCCCGTTGGATGAGTGGTTAGGGTGCGTGCCTTAACGCTCTGTTCTAGGGTTCCCGGGTTCGATTCCCGGCAGGGTCAACTTTGAAAAATCAACTTTTAAAATTTGGCTCTGGTCTGGATTTGGAAAGTAGTGGCAGGGCAAATTGCGTTTCGCAATCATTTGGGCAGCCCGTCTGGCGGCAGTAACCACCCCCTTACAGAAGACCACCGTGAAATAACAGCACGTGTGCTGTTGTGTTTCGGTGAGTGAGTGAGGGATGCCAGGGCCCATTTCCCTATCCACTCCTAATCCCCTATCCTGAATCCTACTGCAGTTGGCAGCGCACTTGCAGCAGCTTTGGCGTTGCTTGTGCTTGCGACGGTAGCCACCTACCATCAAGTGACCTGTCTGCCGACCTGACATAAAAAAAAAAAACTTCTTCTAAGCGCTCCTACCAGTGTTCTTTATTCTAGGCTTTGCCAGAACAAATCTCGATAATTTGTTGATGTTGAAGAATTATTTAATGCAAATGCCAATTGAGATAATAATAAATAAAGAATGTGAGGATATTACGCCCAGGGCAGCTGGTTGCTTGCATCACCGTGGCCATATGTCGCTTCTGTTTCCAAGCGATGTTAGCCACTTACCAACGGCGTAACTGCCGTATCAACCGTATCAATTATATGGGGCCGACAGGCCCCAACGTGACCAAAAATTCTTAAAATGTTATCAAGAATCTCACTTGAATTTTTAGGCTGTACATTAAACTCTTAAGAGTTAAAAACATGCAATGTTTTTTTTATTATTATCATTAAAGGTGGCAGACAGGCTGACGGTCCACTTGATGGTAGGTGGCTACCGTCGCCTAAGGGGGATACATGTGCGCTGCCGACCTTGCAGAAATTTGTTTACTGCTCGCTTTTTGTTTCTTTTATCTTCACCCTCCATTTGGGATTCGCCACAGTCGAGAAGAGCAACTCGATAAAATTTTATACATGGTCCGTTTAGAGCTTTCCGTGGATATTACAGAAAGTTACGCTGAAAAAAAATAGCAGAGTCCGTTTATTCATATCATTAAACCTATCAAAATCATCAGCACATTTACAATCCCCACAGCGTTTCTTGCTTCTGCGTTCATCCACCCTATGATCTTCTACGTGTAGGTCTAATAATGTAATAAATTCATTTAAAAATTACTTGTTATTTTATTTGTTTAGAAATAAAGAAGACTAGATCAAAATCGAGTTACTAAAACTATACGAGACTTTTTAACTTTGAGACTTACATCGCTTATCGCTGAACATTCTGCACAGAAAACCACCGTTATTAGAATTGTGACTTCAAAGTCACAATTCAAATAACGAACAATGTGGAATCTTGTTAAAACTAATTCGTCTCTACACGGGTAGATATTTTAGCAAAGATTTATTTTCGTTTTATGCTGAATTTTACTAAAAAATTAATACATTTTATTTGAACAACAAAGGCAAATTTATATGACGCGGATCCCATAACAATCCACAAGCTCAAAGGTTAAGAAGTCAGGATAATATTACATAGGACGAAGATTTTAGTCATGTCCTAAACTATCCCCTTACCACTAGTACCATGAATCTATTAATTTTAGGTAAATGTGGAAGTTTGTGAATATGTTTAATTGTTAAAAAAACTAATGTTTGATATTTATTACTCTAACACTGAATTTAATGTTCAACACCTTTAGATGATACTTACCACTGAGATAGACCAAGCTCTGGATTATACACACGAGTATAATAAAATCGTAAACATTAAATATTTTTTCAAAAAACAATTTGTACACGTTGTACTTATGTTACCGAGGTCAAAAAAAGAGGTTTTCGAATTTTTGTCTGTATGTCTATTTGTCTGTGTGTTTGTGCACGCTAATCTCAGAAACGGCTTGACCGATTTGAATTCAGTTTTCACTGATGTATTGTAGCTAGCTTTACGTAACATTTAATGTTTCTTTCATTCCAGTCGGTTTACAAACAAAAAAGTTACACGCTATACCGAATACCATGCGTACGATGAATCTTCACGGTCTCCTCTACTATACGAAGTTGCAGAGTCAGCTAGTTGTACATATACCTAGCTTTTAAAAAATGCTATAGAAAAGCGCTGGCGAAGCAGCCTGTGTAATTTCAGGCCATCTCTAATTATTTAAATAATCCGTATTTAACAGTGTATGTCAAAACATTCTATTAATATAGTGTTGGTGTCTCTGACAGTCGCACTAATTGTCAATTGTCAGAAGTCGTTTAACTTTTTGACAAGCGTGACACTACATTTAAAGCCAACTACATAGTTAAACATGATTGATTAACACACATACGAATGGCGATAGCAGATTAAAAATCCTACCAATATTTAAATGTATGTTTTTGTGTTTGTTACTCAATCACACCAAAACGGCTAAACGGATTTGGATGAAATTTGGCACATATATAGTTTATTATCAGGAATAAAATGTAGAATACTTTTTATAATGGAAAATGTAAGGTTCCCGACGGATCGTCTAAAAACTATAAAAAATCGGCGCCACCGTCGCGTCGTCACAGCGATAAACATGTCAGGCGTTATAACTCACTAGCTGAACTCGGCTACGCTTCGCTGCGGCCCACACGGCGCGCGGTACTGGACACTGTTTATATATATATATATATGCTATTTTTCGTAGCGTGATGTTATATAGCCTATAGCCTTCCTCGATAAATGGACTATTCAAAACAAAAAGAATTTTTCAATTCGAACCAGTAGTTCCTAAGATTAGTGCGTTCAAACAAACAAACTCTTCAGCTTTATAATATTAGTATAGATATGTTTTTTATCAGGTGTAAAATCATTTATCAGCTAGTAAAATAATAATACTACAACATCTTCCTTGTTGCACGTGTTCTATTTTTTTTTTCTTGTTCATACCCAATCAAACTGTTGTAACTAGGCACTAGAAAACAATATAAGAAGGCACGGAATTTTTCGATCTCGGAATGGTTTGGTTTTCATTGTCGATCTAAGAAAACGTTTTCGTTTTCAACAATACTCTTACCCGTGGGTTTACCACGAATTGGTATCTACATAAGTAGGTACAAAAAAACATCATAGTACCATAGCACATTATGGTAACACATATAAATTGTTATCTATACTAATATTAGAAAGAGAAAAGATTTTTATGTATGTTTGTAATGAATAAACTCAAAAACTACTAAACCGATAACGAACCTAGAAAGCTACATTATCAGCGAGTAACATAGGCTACTCACCCCCCCCCCCCCCCCTCCATAGAATGTTTGTCATGAATAAACTCAAAGACCACTGAACCGATTTTAAAAATTCTTTCACTTATTAGAAGGCTACATTATCCACGAGTAACATAGTATTTTATAAAGAGACGCTAGCAAAGTCGCAAACAGCTAGTAGAGATTAAAATACAGCTGTACAATACTGCCTAAACTTTTCTTTGAAGGACATTTATATGCGGTCGTGTTGACTGCTAAAAAATTACCTACAATCATATAAGCTATGGTATAATAGAATGATAGTAACTTAAGTAGGAGGTATGTATAGGAAATTTACTTAAGGGGGAGACAAACCCTAAATACTAAAAATATCCATTGTTTAATGAAAATGTTACAAGAAATGGACAAGACAATTGCTTTGAAAAAAATATATATTATACTTAAACATGTGAAGAACCAATTGTATTGATTAGAATTTTCGTTAACTTAATAGAAACTCCACAAAAAAAGTTAGAAAACAAGAAGAATTTGACTTTTATTGAAAATTCTCTCTAAAACGGCTTATTGCACGCATATGAATCCTGTACCTATTAATAAGTTAATATCAGATTAAAAAATTGTATTAATAAAATTTTATATTTTGTGTATTGTTCTAATGGTAAAAACAAAAAAACACCATTTCTAGGCCTGTTGAATTAGATCCGCCGCCAGCGAGTTCTATAGTAAATGTCATTTGCCTCAGTGAAGCCCTTAAGAGGAAAGAAAATACATATTAATTTACCCACTATTTTTTTCCTATTAAAAAATGATAAATAAGACGTTAAATAAAAATGATAGAACAAGTTGAATATTTCCATTAACTTTTAATTCATTGTAACATTTGTAACTGTCAATAATATATTTTTTTTAAATTTATTTCCTGCCTGAAACTTCATTTTCAAATTAAATGTAATTGTAGTTATGGAATGCTATTGAATGAATGAATGAATTGTAATTCTTGAATAGAATGCTAAGCTCATCAGTGCCAAGTTTCAGGAACGTCGAGTAAAATAGGACGAGAAGATGGAGTCGAATTTAACTAAGATGTCTTATGGATGAAAAAAAAAAGAACTTGTGCTGTTGTGTTCTGGTGAGTGAGTAAGGGACGCTAGAGCCCATCGGCTACTTTAGTCGATTAAGGTGGAGACAAACGCTAAATACTAAAAATATCCATTGTTAAATGAAGATGTTACAAGAAATAGACAAGACAATTGCTTTGAAAAAAATATATATTGAAACATGTGAGAAACCAATTGTATTAATTAGAATTTTCGTTAAAGTAATAGAAACTCCACAAAAAAAGTTAGAACACAAGAAGAATTTGACTTTTATTGAAAATTCTCTCGAAAACGGCTTATTGGGCGCATATGAATCCTGTACCTATTAATAGTTAATGTAATTTTAAAAAATTGTATTAATTTTTTTTTGTGTATTGTTCTAATGGTAAAATTTAAAAAAAAAACACAATGTCTAGGCCTGTTGAATTGTCTCCGCCGCCAGCGAGTTCTAATGTAAATGTCAATTGCCCAAGTGAAGCCTTTAATAAAATTGCTTTTATTAATCGACTAAAGTAGCCACCTACTATCGAATGTTAGCCTGGCTGCAACACCCAAACAAAAAACATCTGAAGTGTTGTTTAAGAGGTGTAAAACCTAAATATAAGATTATCTACTCGTTGTTCACTGTACTGTGAAAAGGATGATCTCTCGGGGCCTGAATGAAATAGTAGATTTTATCGGTCCAATGCTCCAGTGGCGAGGATGGTTGGGGTCAATTGGCAACACTTATTGAGCTCGTGTAGTCTGATAGGAACTTTGTATGCTTGGGTACATTAAAGATGGTGTATCTACTCCCATTTTAAGGGTACAAATGAAATTTGTAATGATTAAACTAAGTTCATTATTAAACTATATTATATGCGAACAATATTTTTTTTTTATTTTAAGATTTTTTTTATGTTAAGATCGCCAGACAGGCTGACGGTCCACTTTATGGTTGTCGCAACGTCATAAGTGCTACAAGTGGGCTGCCGACTACAGTAGGATTAAGGATAAGGGACTGAATAGGAAAATAAGCTCTGGCATCCTTTACTCACTCACCGTACTGTTATTTCACGGTGGTCTTCTGTAAGGGGCTGGTTACTGTCGCCAGACGGGCTGCCCAAATGACTGCGAAACGCAATGTAATTTACAACTTAGCCAGTTACGGTAAAATCATGTAAGTTAAAAAATAAACAATGAATACTTTTAAACAGAGAATACTAATATTTCATGATACAATAAGTAGGTAGTTGTTTTGAGCGTGCCATTTCTGGCACGCACAAATGCGATTTTTTTCTGCAAATTACCTATAAACTATACTACCTTGCTCATTTATCGCTCCTTGCATTAGTGAAAACTGTACCAAATTACGTTGACTAATTTAGAATAAGTTAGCGGAGAATCAACCACAGGCGGAGAGCGACTTTATTTTAGGTATACTAGCTGAACTGGGCCACGCTTCGCTGCGGCCCATACGGCGGCGGCGTGCCCGTGGACTGCACTGGACACTGCTTATATATAATACTATTTATCGTAGCGTGATGTTATATAGCCTATAGCCTTCCTCGATAAGTGGACTATTCAAAACAAAAAGAATTTTTCAATTCGAACCAATAGTTCCTGAGATTAGCGCGTTCAAACAAACAAACAAACTCTTCAGCTTTACAATATTAGTGTAGATGTGCTAGCGTACCACCTCCAGCTTCGTAAGTAAACATGCAAGTTGTTTTTTCTGCAAATTATTTACACAAACCTCGATCTTTTCATTAGTGAAAACCGTATCACAATGACTTAGAACTTAGAACAACTTAGAACAAGTTAGGGAAGAAACAGAGAGAGGCGGACAGTGACTATCCTACTAATATTATAAATCTAAAAGTATCTGTTTGTCTGTTACCTTTCCACGCCTTAGCTAATCAACTGATCATTATGAAGTTTTGATGCATTCACGTTTTCAGGGATACAGAAAACACACAGATAAATATAAGAAGTTACCATAGTGCCCTTACGTAACCATGATATAAGACATCACAAATATTTTAGGTATGGGGAAGCAACAGGTGATCGTATTATCGTATCTAACAGTTTAATGCCACTGTAAAGACCCTCTTTATGTGTCGCTGTTGTAAGTTATTGCCAGCCGAGTATTTTATGTAAATTTTATTTCATATCAAAGTATTAAATTTAATATTAAATAGTGTTTATTGAGTTACTGTCTTACATATTACCAATTATAAGCAAGTACAATGAATATATTTGTTTATTCATCTATGCTAATATAAAGAGAAAAGAGGATATTTCTCTGTCTTTCACCTTTACCCCCCTCCAATCAAATGAATGTTTGTAATAACTCCCCCCTTTTACCCCATTTACCCGATTTCCACCCCACCCCTTTTCACCCCCTTTCCACTTCCTGTTCACCCCCTTTTCGCTCCTATCCCCCCCTTTCACCCATTTTCACAACCCTTTTCACCCCCTTCCTTTTTTAACCCCCTTTAACCCCTTTACCCTGCTTTTATTCTCCTTTAGCCCCCAATACAACATTGGCGTTTTCTAAAAATAATATTTTATAAAGAGACGCGGACGAAGTCCTGTCGCATGCAACAGCTAGTAAATCATATTTTCCAAATGAAGACTCCTTATTGAATAATTTCAACGGCGAACAAAAAATTGACAGTTTCACAGAATAAAGTATTAGTTTATCTACTCGTTTTGTTGCTGCTATTCTCACAAAGATAATATTACAGTCGCCAACAGATTACGTCAAAATGCAATTACCATTGTATTAAATTTATATTTGTCATTTTATTCTGTACGTATGTGCGAAATACGTGACGTTATCTATCACTTTGACATTTATGCAATAGCTGTCACAAGTATTTATGTTCCATTATTCTATTCTCTGGGCTTATAAAAGCAAACGTCGAAAACTTGAATGAAAGGTGTAGTCCGCGCTGAGGAACGAAACGATAGTGCGTTATAACCTGCCGGCGCAGCGACATCTGTCGTCGAAAAAATTAACTATTTGTACTTATAAAACGTAGTGACATCTGTGTATACAGAAAGTAACTAACATAACTTTTCTTGGAACACGTGACATCTGAGTATGTAGAATGTAACTAAATAGGTAATATAAATTAATTAGCTATCCAGTCATCTATTGACACGAGGAAAATTTAAAACATTTAATTTTATACGTTTGGAGTATACTCGAGTCGTGCGTCGGAGTTTACACACTTTTATTTAGTCCGAGGAAGCAGTGGCGTAGCTACACTTACAGCGCCCTGGAGCAAAATTTTTCAAGCGCCCTCTCTCATTTTTTGAACGATCGATTGTAACATTGTAACTTTGCGAACTTGTAACTAAACATTGCATGCACATACATAGCTGATAAAAGTATTATTATTATCAAGAAAAATATGCTGGAAGATTACAGGATTCATTATCATTATTTATTAAAACTGAAAAAAAAATCATACACAAACCTCCAGAGGATTCATTTCGAGGTTTGTGTATAATCCTCACGTGCCCATATGAGATAGGCGTTTGAAAAATTTTGCTCCAGGGCGCTAAAAGTAAAGCTCGTAATACGCTTCTTTGCTTTGAGATTTATTTTAGTTCCGTTTTCCGCTACCTTTTCTAAAGTACATTTAATTATCGGCTATTTGTTTCATTTACAGATATCTGTTCGAAACTAAAATGTTCCGAAAAAGTGAATTAGGAATATTTATAATTAGGTGGGCATTTTCGATTGGCTATTGACAAAAATTAAAAAATGCGCCCCCTGATCTCCGGCGCCTTGGAGCAACTGCTCCCACCCGCTCCCCGACGCTACGCCCCTGCGAGGAAGGTTCTTATGAAGAGGAAAGATTGCTGAGAAAATAGCTTCAGACAGATCGCTTGTATCAAATAAACCCTAATGTCTATCGAGATGATAATTTACATTACAAACTTTTAATGTGGCATTATCTTACTGTGACGCTACCGGTAACACGTTGGAACTTTGCCAATCGTCACCATTGAACTTGAGCGGTGTTATTCTTGTAACACACACCCGTGTTACACGAAAAAATGTCACCACGACGACACATTTCAAGAAGACTAAATTGAATCTTAATTAAATTTAAAAAAATATGTAAAAGTATATAAACTCATTTGCTATATATTTATGCAACTAATTAAGTACTTATGTACATGATCGTGACTAATTCTATGCGATACTGTATTTTAAGGACACAATTCCAATTTTTATGGACAAAACGACACGGTGACGAAACTTCCAGAGTTTCTGCTTAATGCTAGTAGTGCTATAAAATTGATGATCTCATCATCGTCATCATCAACAGCCTTATTATATGTTCCCACCTCTCTCTCAACAAGGGCGTATGGGCTATAGATCCACCACGCTGGCCCAGTGCGGATTGGTGGATTCCACATGCGCCTTATAATTTCTTCTTTGGCATATGCAGGTTTCCTCACGATGTTTTTCTTCACTAATCCAAGCGCCAGAGGTTTTTTTTTTAAATGTACGGGACCGGCTATTTTTTTTTGGAATATATTCAGGGGTGTCCCTTGACTGTAAATCCAAGTTGGCGTCATCGGGGGGCGTGAGCGTCAGCCGCCATCTTGAAAAACACGTTTTATTGAATATCTCGCGAACCGCGCATCGTACGACAAAAATAGTACAGATCATTTTTGTAGATAATAATATTTGCCATCTTTTTTATTTATAACTTTTTTCTGTAAAAAGCATAGTTTTTTATTTGTAGCGCTTCAAACTTTTTAAAATATGGTTTTTTGCTTTATGCCATTTTATGCGTTATGAAATGGTTTTCGTATACAAACGAGCAATATTGTCACTGATAATGTACGAGGTGCAAGTTTTACCTAGCTACGGGCAAAAGTTTCGAATGAAATTTATAGGAAATTTCATGCTCTACAAATTCAGTTATTACCATTTTTCATTTATCATGAACCGTTAACTATATATTTAACAAAAACTATATTGTAAAAAGTTTGAAGCGCTACAAATAAAAAACTATGCATTTTACAGAAAAAAGTTTTAAATAAAAAAGATGGCAAATATTATTATCTACAAAAATGATCTGTACTATTTTTGTCGTACGATGCGCGGTTCGCGAGATATTCAATAAAACGTGTTTTTTAAGATGGTGGCTGACGCTCACGCCCCCCGATGACGCCAACTTGGATTTACAATCAGGGGACACCCCTGAACATATTCCAAAAAAAAATAGCCGGTCCCGAACATTTTTTTACGAACCTACTTTTTTTGCTCCGGCGCTTGGACTACACCGTTTGAGAGCAATAAGAAAATTTACTTAAGTTTTTAGAAAAAAAAAACCATTGGTCATAAGAAACCTTTGTTTTGATATTTGCTTTTTCTTTATATATTAAAATATTATTACGAATAACTATGGAACGTTCTGGAAAAAGCGTTGGCGCCGGCCGAAAGTTTCGAACGTCCCACCCTATCGATGGTAGCCACGCCCTTTCCCGACTACTGTCAAAGGAATTTGGTCCTTATGTTTACAATATAGAGTTTACATTTCAACAGAAATGGCATTCCCGAACTTTCAATGGCTTGTTTATGATCTTGTTTAGATTTCCTGGAAAATTCGAAATACTTCGAGGCGTTTGGGGCCAAGCATAAATAAGAGAGCAGGCGGGCGAGAGCGGTGAGTTGTGTGACAACCAGCGATTCGAAAGCGACTCTTCGAAGCTTTTACGAAGTTACCTGCGACAGTGATCCGGCGACACATTAAGGGAATCATTAACGACTTTTGGCAAGTTTAACGGTTTCATCGGACAAATTTAGTGATTTTGGGAGTCATCTTGGTTTGTGAAAATAAATCGTTCGTTTCGCCCTTACACGGCATTTTAACTCACCCCGCACGTAACAATATATGTATTTGAATAATAATAAAAACAAATTTCAAAGAGTTTCAGTAACACCAGACAACATCAATTTAGTGTTCCGATAGATATAATATGTGAGCTATCTAGTTGTTGAATACCTTTTGTTACGTGGGTTTTAGTTTTCAGTGGGTGTCGCGAGCAAATAAGAATCCAAAAATACAACAATACTTTATTTTAAAAAAAACCATTGCACGCTGTAATTTGGAATTTTATTTGTTTATTTCATACTTGGTGGATGCGTGGTTAATATCATCTCTGTTCTCTGAATCAATAAAGTTTGCATCTATTTTGGTTGAGATGACAGACGATATACGGTTTACTCGTTGGGAATCTAATACATTAAAAGCTTACAAACTTTTTTTATATGTTAAGATCGGCAGACAGGCTGATGGTCCACTTGATGGTAGGTGGCTACCGTCGCCTGTAACACAAACAACGCCAAAGCTGCTACAAGTGCGCTGCCGACTACAGTAGGATTAAGGATAAGGGATTAGGAGGGGATAGGGAAATGGGCTCTGGCATACCTTACTCACTCACCGAAACACAACAGCACACGTACTGTTATTTCACGGTGGCCTTCTGTAAGGGGGTGGTTACTGCCGCCAGCGGGCTGCCCAAATGACTGCGAAATGCAGTGTGCCCTGCCACCACTTTCCAGATCCAGACCGGAGCCAAATTTGAAAAGTTCATTTTTCAAAGTCGACCCGGCCGGGAATCGAACCCGGGAACCCTAGAACAGAGCGTTAAGACAAGCACCCTAACCACTCATCCAACGGGCTCGAAAAACGTTTTAACCTTTTATGAAGATTCATAGATTTACAGGACTTGAGAATATTTCCAAAAATACAAGAGATTGTTAAATTTTGTTCGAGGCATGCACGTGATAAAAAAAAAACAATCTTTGATTAAGCTAGATTTTTTTTTTATGTTAAGGTCGGCAGACAGGCTGACGGTCCACTTGATGGTAGGTGGTTACCGTCGCCTATAACACAAGCAACGCCTAAACTGCTGCAAGTGCGCTGCCGACTGCAGTAGGATTAAGAATAAGGGATTAGAAGTGGATAGGGAAATGGGCTCCCTATCCACTTCTAAAGCTAGATTGGAATATAACTGTCTTATTGGCACATATGTACACAAATGGTATCACTATTTTTACAGTATTACGAAATAAATGTTGAATATCAGATTTTTAATACTTAAAATTGAACAAAATTCAAAAAAAAATAGTTCAAATCATTTCAAGCGCTATTTGTTGTAAGTGTCACCATATGATTTAACAAATTTACGCGTGCATTTAATAATAGTCCTTATAACCTTTTCATAAGGTTAGCGAGAATTAGGGAAAATTTCAATGTAACCAATTACGTTTGGCCAGAAGCCCGAATGTCACTTGTTTAATAAACTGTTGCGACAACTGACACTAGATATGATTTTCTTGAAGTTTTTAAAAAAGTTTCTTTTATGAAGTTGTACGGAGTAAATGTTATTTATTCTCAGCTATGGGACATTAGAATTATTTTTAGAAAGATAAAAATAATTTAAAAGGCCTATTTGAAGTACAGAGTGATATTTTTCTTTGTAATATTGTCAACTGAAGAAACGATGATATTATATCGGAACCATTGTTATTTTATGATTGTGTTTTTGAGACGTCTATGATTATTTTTTTTTTTTTTTTTTTTAATATTATTAAGGGTGGCAGGCAGGCTGACGGTCCACTTGTTGGTAGGTCGTTATCGTCGTCTAAAAACACAAGCAACACCAGAATGATACATGTGCTCTACCGACCCTGCAGGAATTTATTTACTGCTCGCTTGAAGAAGCCCATATTGTAACAAGATAAAAACACCTTAGAAGGGAGATTGTTCCAAAGTTCGCGCGCCCGTGGCACAGAATATATACTAGTACTCCCGTGGGATAAAGTTTTTACTGATCCGAACTGTGCGCAGCGGCATCTTATCCAAGTAATGTAAATGTACTTCGCATCTATGGCGCGCAGTGCGTGGTAAAAGTTTGAGGTAGGCATTAATTAGAACAACTCATCCGAGCACTCACCATTGTACAGTCGGTAGAAAACAAAAAGAGAGGCTACATCTCTTCTTAAACTCGTTGCTGTATGAGCATTGGATCGTCAATAATTTGAACAATTCGACGCAAGGTGTCAAATGGATCTATAGTTGATTCAATATAAGGATAAACTAAATGTAAACAAACCGAACGCAGGTCACGCAGTTCATTCAGTGTTACTAAACATTTTTGAAAGTCGTATGTTTATTAAAATTTATTAAAAATTTTTACAATAGTCCGGTAAATATAACAAATTAATGATATTATTAATAATACAGTACTAGTGAAAACAATAATACTAAACGTACCTTCGGTCTTTTCTTTTTTGGAGAACTGAAGTCTTTGGAAGTGCTTGGCTCCATGATAAACAATAAATACTTAATAACAAGAACACTTAATAACAATATAAAAACCTAAACAAAATTTTAACAAACAAATTAACCTAAACAATCAACAATAAGCTTAAAACATAACAAATAATAACAAATAACTGGAACTCCAAACGAACGTAATACATCGAAAAAATTTTGGTGTCCCCCAAGATCGAATGCATCGAAAAAATGAAAAAGAACGAAGAGCGTTTGCCGTTATTGTAACTACACTTGATAGAAAAGGATAGATATAAAATTGCACGTTCTACCGCTTTAAACGGTTTTTGTTTACTAAAAGTTCACGATGTTGAATGGACTTTAGTTGGTACTTAGGCGCGCCAGCAGCGCCAGCCCAGATATCATATAAAATATTATTAAGAAATAAGATTCCTCCAGATTGCCGCGATTTATATTTTTTTTTTCTTTAGTAAATTTTCTTTGCAGTCGCTATGATCCTACACACAGTTCAGTCGCGATTATTTGGAATCACAGACCATAGATAACAGAAGGTGAAGTTCATAAATATTTATAAATAAAAAGGAATCGCTAAATGTGTTCAGCTGCTACAATCCCAATAGCTTTTGACAGACGTACGTCTGTCGGGTCAGCTAGTCGAAAATAAAAGTACCTACTTATCTTCTATCTTATATATAAAAATGAATCCCTATTTCTCCTGGTCACGGCATCACGCGTGAACGGGTAGACCGATTTTAATTCGGTTTTCGCTAATGGAAAGAGGGATAAACGGGGAATGTTTTAGGGTATATAAAAATTGCACGCCGGGCGAAGCCGGGGGCGGGCCGCTAGTAAAATAATAAGAATCAATTTATGGATCGCTTTTTCTAATTTTTTGTGAAATGATTTTAGATTTTTTTGTGAAGTCTAGAAATATCTGATTATAACTTTAGATATTTTTTGATCACCCTTAGCCATTTTGTTACTTTTTTATTTTTATATTTAGATGAACCCTCGGAAGTAGTAGTTTTTTTTGGACGAAAAGTACCCTGTGTCCTTTTCTGTATCCCAGACAAGGTACATATATTTTATGGTGATCGGTTGAGTAGTACAGGCGTGAAAGCGTAACAAAGAAAAAAATTCCTTTCACATTTAATAATATTAATTTGGATAGTTCGTAACAGACCGTTTTACTTTGATTTTACGAACAATTTGTTGAAATTGTCAAGCTTCGTTTTGAGCTTAGCCTTGAATTAAATACGAGTGGACTAAAAAGGATGTTCATTTTGTTTCATTTTGCGATAAAAGCATGGATTAACGTGGACAGGCGACAAGTATTTTGTATGCGTACATAAAATGTAAGCGATGAGTGTTGGTTTGTTATATGTGATATGTAACCAGTCTGAGCATAAACTTTTTCTTTTTCCAACTCTTTATTCATTTTTTTTATGTTAAGATCGGCAGACAGGCTGACGGTCCACTTGATGGTAGGTGGTTACCGTCGCCTATAACACAAGCAACGCCAAAGCTGCTGCAATTGCGCTGCCGACTACAATAGGGTTAAGGGTAAGGGATTGGGAAGGGATAGGGAAATGGGCTCTGGCATCCCTTACTTCACTCACCGAAACACAACAGCTCACGTGCTGTTATTTCACGGTGGTCTTCTGTAAGGGGGTGGTTACTGCTGCCATACGGGCTGCCCAATTGACTGCGAAACACAGTTTGCCCTGCCACTACTTTCCAGATCCAGACCAGAGACTACTTTGAAAGTTAATTTTTCAAAGTTGACCCTGTCGGGAATCGAACTCGGGAATCCTAGAACAGAGCGTTAAGGCAAGCACCCTTTTTGAATTGAATTTGCGTTGAATTTGGAAAGCGCTTGTTATGTCAAAAACTGCTATTGATTTTTCGCCATTTCACATATTTGTTTCGCGATTATTATGAAATTACAATATGTAATGGGGTGTTAAAGAAAATAGGATTGCAGTGATTGCCTTACAGAGAGTGGATATGGAGCCGTTGGTCGTATTCAAGATACTTCGAAAGCTTGGTACCAGCCGTATGTTCGTATATCGTACTATCGACAGATATACCAACAGTTCCTCTGTCGAACGGGGCGGCCGCGTGCTGTTAGAACTACAAAGGCTGTTAATGCTGTTAAAGCCAGAATTCGCCGAAACCCCATAAGGAAACAAAAAATCTTATCGCGAAAAATGACGATTCTCGCTAGGACTCTATCGCGTATATCAAAACAAGACTTGAGCTCGGTGCTTATCGTCGATATACAGGACATGCCCTAAATCAACCCCTACAGACCCCCTAAAGAGAGTGGATAGATCAAAACGCCTTCGGTCCCGATACGCAGGTGAAAGAGAAATATCCTCTTTACTGATGGAAAATTTTCACGACTGAAGAACACTACAACAAGCAAAATGACAAAGTGTACGCTCACAGTTCTAAAGAAGCTGCCCTAGTGGTAGGAAAGGTCCTAGTGGTCATCATCCTGCGGCAGTTATGGTTTGGTGGAGGGTGTTTTATTAAGGAGTCACAAAGCTTGATATATCAAGAGACCATCTTGAATCGTGTTGTGAAACCTCTCAGCAATACACTTTTTTAAAATGTACCGTTTACTTTCCAACAGGACTCTGCACCTGGTCAGAAGGCACTACCCAAGCCTGGCTCGAAATCAACGTTCCGGACTTTATAAGAACTGTATTGTAGTTTGAACTGTAGAACTGTAGTGTGAGTATGTTGGGCAGTGGTGTCCAAGGTGGTTAGCCTTATAGACTTGGAGATACTTTCTTCTATTAAAAGATTAAAGCACGTATTTTCTTATTTTAAGCAGTGTCTTTCGTGCAGTGAATAAAAGTCTTTCTTTCTTTCTATTTTCAATCCGTTTATTTATTTTTACTTAACAAACATTGACAACCTCCTTTTTTTATTCTATATGACATCTCAACGTACATTTTCTTTTTCGTAGGTACATTGAACATAAGAGGTTGTATATCTTCAACAAACTGAAGACTGGCCCTCGTCTAGCCCAGATCTAACAGGGCCTGCTCTAAACGACACACCGACATTGAGTTTCTTGAGAAACCTCTGGAGCAAATAGTGATTAAATTTCCCATGGAAACTGTGCTGTAAGATATCTATAGATTCATGGCCAAACAGATTAAAGGCCTGTATCACAGCATTCACAGCTAAAGGTGGCCATTTTGATTATAATATTTTTTATTTTTTTGCTAAGACTGCAATAAATATGTATATAGTTTTATTAAGATTACCTTAATTCATAAAAAATAAATGATTCTCATTTGTAACAGAACTTATGGCTGGAAAAGGTATTGTTTGGATTTTGAATGCTGAGATATTCAAAAGACCTAACTTCTGTCCTAGCAATGGAATTTTATTATAGAGGATAAAAATTTTTTTAAGAGAAATAAAAATTGCATAGGTTCGAATTTTAGTGTCTTACAACAGTCAGTTCTTTTGAATTTACCGCCTGGTATCAGTAGTTTCATTGCAACCACCAGTTCGTAACGCAGAAATTCTATGAAAAAGAACTTTTAAGAAATCTAATAGTTCCTTTATTCAATATCTATTTGCAATACAAGTGTTATAACAATAAACAAATATTTAAACATCAGTACCTACCCATGCAGCAGAATTTAAAATAACCTTTAAACTTTTACAATGTACTAAAAGAAAAAAAATAACACTATAATTTTTTTCGTAAAAATAACCCCGAAGTGGTCATGTTAGTGGTCCGAATTTCGGGAGAAGTCGATTTTCTTCGGTTCGGTGTTACAGGTACTAATCGCTTTCTTTATAATAATAAGCACTAAAAAGCGATACACATATTCATCCATCATCTTCGTCTCAGCCGTAGGAGGTCCACTACCTGGACAAAAGCCTCCAGATCTAGACCAGAGCCAACTTTGACTTCCAGATTCATTTCCAGAGTTGAGCCTGCCGGGACTCAAACCCGGGACCCCTAGGACAGAGCGTTAAGCTAACCCTAACCGCTCATCCAACGGACTCGTGCAGAGGTAATGATTCAATCTAAGTAGAAATTTCATTTTTGAAAGGAAAACCTGTTTATATAATAAATATTCTGTAGGATGTACTTAGTTAAACGAACCCTTTGTCTCGATTAGGGACTGACATTCTGATAAAAATCCATTAACATCGTAATATGTATTACATTTTTGTCTGTAGATAGATCATGAGATAAATTTATGTTACACTGTGTAACTAATTGGATTTATCTATTGCCTTATAATTTATCTGAAATGCCTAAACTCGTAAACTGTTTGACCTATGACCATGAAAGTTTCTATTCAATGTTTTACTAAGATTTTCAAATGAGAATGTAATTAAGAATGTATGCTGATAAATATTCTTGCGGGTGAAACCTCGTGGAACTTCTAGTAATGCTATAAATTGGGTTGCCATACGTCCCGTATGTACGGGACTGTCACCGTATTTGACCATCCCGTCCCGTATTACTACATGTCCCGTATTTGTCTCGCATTTTGACAAAATAATACGGAAAGAAGTGAAAAGCGCGAGCGCCCGCCCGCCCGACCGGCGCCGGCGGCGGCGGCGGCGCACGCATGAATGTTGAAACCGCACTAACGGTTGAAATCAGAGGGTATTTGTTAGAAAAAACCATATAGTTTGTCTCTCACTATGTACATATGCGTGCTATGTATGGTGTAGTTGAAAATCCGCGTGTCGGTATTGAGTCTTGGGCATCAGAAAAGAAAACGTCCCACATTGTTTTCTAGAATTTATGGCTACCCTAGTTATAAAGTATCATCATCAGCCT
This sequence comes from Bembecia ichneumoniformis, assembly GCA_910589475.2. Taxonomy (NCBI): domain Eukaryota; kingdom Metazoa; phylum Arthropoda; class Insecta; order Lepidoptera; family Sesiidae; genus Bembecia; species Bembecia ichneumoniformis. The sequence continues at coordinate 16,089,673 of OU342534.1, read as the reverse complement.
GTTGGATATAAGCTTGCCACCGCAGACGGTCCTCTACCCTTGGCATTCAGCATCTGTATCTACATCTGCGATACCTAAAATGAAAAAAAAAAAGTATAAATTATTTTAATACTATAGCGACCCGCCCGTGGATTCGGATGGATTCATTTTTTTTTCCGCAAATCGATTGGGTTGATTAGTTAGCGGAGAAATAGGCAGGCGGACAGCGACTTTATTTTATAGTATAATATGTATATTTATTATGAGAGCGTCGGTGGCGTCCGACTTCGATCCTCGGTCATGCCATGTACCATAGGTTTTTCCTAAAAACTTAAGTGCACTTACTGACTGCCCTCAAACGGTGAAGAAAAACATCGTGGGGAAACCTGCACGCCAAAGAAGAAATTCTAAGGCGCACTGGGCCAGCGTGATAGACCATATAGCCCATACGCCCTTGTTGAGAGGGTAGGCCTGTGCTCCTACAGTGGGGACATATAATAGGCTATTAATGATGATGTATAGTTATAGAGAAAGTAAATATTATCTACTAAGTTTAAAATTTAATTTTTTCATTAATGATGGGTTTGCTATCCATGGGTATCTATCCATGTACGAAGGATGAGGCCGACGATGGAGCGAGCTCACCCAGAAGATGTCTGTTCATTCGAACCTTGAAAAGATTTGGATTGTATGAGCTCGGAAATACAGACGCCGGCAGGGAGTTCCAATCCTTAGCAGTGCGCATCATAAAAGATATTTTAAAGCGTTTGGTCCGAATTAGAGGGATTTCGACAATGTTAGGATGGTAACCAGCCGTACGTCTGCATGTCCGATAGAAGAAAGGGGAAGGCGGTATGATCTCATGCAGCTCTCGAGTACACTCTCCGAAGTACATCTTATAGAATACACACAGACAGGCAACTTTGCGTCTATAGGCAAAGACATTTCTTTAAAATTTATGCAAACTAATAAAAAAGGTTTTATACAAACTGTATACTTTCAATAAAAAATTAAATGAATCTGACTGAATTGACGTAAACAGGACTGTGTTGTGTCAACGTTTTTCTTTGAAGTCGCCGTCTGTTTTGTTTATTTACGGTAATATCGATAACATTCTTACTTCAAAGCATCCGCCAACAGCAACCAAACGTGTAGATGAGCCAAATATTTGATGAAATCAATTCAAATCGCAAATTGGTGAAAAGTATATTCCATTTTTTATGTTCGTATGTTACTTATTTTGATGTAACGTATTTATATGACACTATAAAGTAATTTTATTAGTAGCAGTTCACACGGCGTTTCGCTTTCATAAATCGGGCAGACCGTTTGGCGCCAGTTGCCACTCCCTGACAGAAATCACTGTGAAATAACAGCGTGCTATTGGGTTTCAGTCAGACGGTAATTTATTTATTAAATAGGTCTCAAAGAAACACTTTTAATTGTCGCTCTATTCTTACTAGGGTTTCGGAAAAAGTAGCCCAGATGAATACCTACGATTCCGAAAAGAAACTCGGAAAGAAACAGGGTGGCATTCCTTTTGTCATCTTTAAAATAAAATATACTAGCTGTTGCTCGCGATTTCGTCTCTTTATAAAATATTACACGTGAAAAACGGCAATTTTGTATTGAGGGGGTAAAAGGGGTAAATGGGGGAGGGTGAGTAGCCTATGTTAGTCGCTTATAATGTAGCTTTCTGTTGGTCCAGTAGTTTTTGAGTTTGAAGGGACATGATTAGGGTCCTTGGTATCATTGGTCTTGAAGGGACATGATTAGGGTTCTCCGTATCATTGGTCTCCATATTTGATCACAGATAGGCGCGAATAGTCGGGCGCGGAGAATAAAACTCAACGTTAGGTCATGCGTTGTAATTCTAAACAAAACGCTATAATCGGCACAAAATAAGTCCTCGATCGCATTGTCCACCAGCCAATCACACCAAATCAGAAGACACTCCACCGAACATGTAGCACAAGTCCCTTGATGTAGACCGATTGCCTTCCCGTAAGGTACTACTCTGCCGCCATGCCTCTACGCTAGCGCTCGGTGTAGTGTCAGAGTCGACGACAATGACATTCCGATCCCGCTGTCCAGTTGACAACTGACAGTTGTCATTGCTGTTTACTCTCGTTAATCAAAAGCGCCGTCAAGTTTATTCAGTACAAACATACATAAATACATACATACACGTAAAGTATCAGAACAGAGGCTCTAGTATGAGTTTACGATACTACACCATTACTACACTCGCTAGCGAGAACGTAAAACTTTTGTATGGGAAATCGTGAACTGTCAATGTCAAATTATCAATTTTCCATATAAATGTTTTACGCTCTCGCTAGCGAGTGTAGTATCGTAAACTCATGCTAGAGCCACAGAACACAACATTGCTGTAGACAATGAAATGTTATAAAAAAAATTTATACAGACGCTAATTTCGGTTACCTAAATAACACTTACAAAGAAATAACCACATATAAAAGAAACATGTTTATGTTGTTATATGATAAATTTATTAATGAGGAGTTTGGAGCGGCCGATTAATTTAAAAATAGAAAGGGTCAGCGACGCACTGAACTGCTGTAACCTAAGGGTTTAGTCAATTGGAAGATACCAATTGATACACGATATCGTAATTCAGTTTGGTCTGAAAAAAATCTACGAGCATAGCCCTCTTCATGATGGAGCTCCATGAGCGATTTCGAGATTTCTTACGAGTCACAGACTCACAGTCCATAGTCACATAGTCACAGACCACGATGCACTGAAAACTCTTGTCAGTGCAGAACAGGGTCGGAATCGTTTTCTACTGACAAATTTCTAGAAAGAAAGAAAGAAAGAAAGGCTTTTATTCACTGCACGAAAGACATATTATATATAAGAATAGGACAGAAATTAATAAAAAAACGTGCGTTTGTCCTCGCGGCGGCGAATCGGATACTGGCTCAGCTTTGTGCTGAGGTGCTAGACAAACACCTTCAGACAGTGCTGTATGTGACTCATTGAGCACCATACAAACATACTTTATGAATTAATATATATACACACATACATACACACAATATGTATATACATACACATACATATACATGTAAATACATAGAATAAATAAATACATAGGTAAAAACAAAATACTTATCTGTACACTATGCACTACTTAAATGATCCCTTGATCAGAGAAAAGTCGCAAGGAAAAAAAAGGATATTTTTTTTAAATTTACATTTATGTTGGTGTATTAATGAGTTAATAAGTACTGTATATAGAATTATGAATTTTGGAGCGTTAAAAATAACCCCTAAGCTTACGTCTCGGTGTTCTAGTATGTTCTGTTCTAGTAAGTTCTAATAAGTGTTCTAGTATGGATATAGACGGGATGGTTAGAATTTTATAAATTATAATTTAGTAGAGTACTGAATTTAGTAGAGGCAGGGCACATTCCTTTCCGCCGTTGTAAAGTGGGCAGTCTGCACGATTGCGATGAATACCAGAAGAGTGTGATTCCATTTTTTTGTTTATATTAAAGATATACTCGTATTTACTATATTTTATTTAAATATGACATTTCCAAGCGACCTTAGTCGCTAAAAACAATATAATATACTGGAAGGAATAAAGATCCGACAAGATAGAGAGAGCATTGAGATGATTACTCTTGTAAAAGTTCAAGCAATGTAATAGAAAAAATGCAAGATTAATATATATCTATTTAATAAAATCGTAATAGTTTTTAGATTTTTTTCTGTTTGTCTGTGGTTTTGTGCACGCTAATCTCTGAAATGGCTTAACCGATTTGAATAAATTTTCACTGATGTTTTGTAGCAAACAAAAAAGTTAAGCGCCATATCGAATTCAGCATGCGTGTGAAGTTACGGGCTCAGCTAGTAGGAACATAAATCTATACTAATATTATAAAGCTGAAGAATTTGTTTGTTTGTTGGGTTGCTTGAACGCGCTAATCTCAGGAACTACTGGTTCGAATTGAAAAATTCTTTTCGTTTTGAATAGACCATTTATCGAGGAAGGCTATAGGCTATTGAACATCACGCTACGATCAATAGAAGCGAGAAAATGTTGCAAAAACTGGAAAGTTATACCTTTTAAGAAATTCCGCTGCGTAACTTAAACTGCTTACGCAGCGGTAAACAGTTTAAGTTACGCAAAAATCATATATACGGAAATTATTCCCCTTTAAAAGTTCTAAAAAAAAAGCTCGGAGCAGCATATGTCTTTTAAGGTTGACTCACCTATAACCTTTTTTATGGTAATCAAATTCGTTCTAAAATAAAGCATTATTTGCGAAAGTGTTTTTCTAAACATGATAATATAAATCCTTATCCAAATAAATACGTTATTCGTTACAAGTATTTCATTTCGAACAAAATTGCCCTTAACATAATTTGATTTCAGTGAATATCTTAGGGGATATCATTGTTTTAAAATGACTCCACAATATCTTATATTTTATAAAGTTACGCAGACGACGTCGCGTGCAACAGCTAGTATTAGAAAGAAAGAAAGCGTCTTTTATTCCTCTAATAAACACAATATACATATATGAACAAATAATAATTATAAACAAACAAATATATGAACAAGTAAGTAGAGGAAAAGGACTATATATAAGACTATATATAAAGGACTATATATTATATATAAGAAGCCGTTGGGTTTCACCCGGATGGAATTTATTTCTGCAAATAATATACAAAACCTTCCACGTTTATCGCTTTTTCCATTAGTCTTCTGTCTTAGCAGAAGTTAGCGGAAAAACAGAGAAAAAGAGGACAGCGATTTTATATTATAACTAGCTAAGCCCCAACTTTGTATTCGATATGACGCTTAACTTTTTTGTTTGTAAATCGATTGGAATGAAACATACACTAAATGTTACGGGAAGCTTGCTACAATACATCAGTGAAAACCGCATTCAAATTGGTTAAGCCGTTTTAGAGATTACCGTGCACAAACGCACAGACGAACAGACAAAAAGTCTAAAACCTATTTTTTGACCTCGATAACATAAGTACAACGCGTACAAATCGTTTTTTTTTTTTAATATTTTATTTATGTACAGACACGTCTCGTTTGCGATTTTATTATATATATAGATAAGTTTAGAATAGATATAGAATCGATTATACTCTGTTGATGTAAACATAAATGTCACGTTTTTATTTTTAAAATACCGACCGTAACACTCATAAATTTAACCTCGCCTCTGCTATTTTTCGGTAGTCGCCATTTTAATAATTCACAAACACTTTTATTATTCTGGCTGACCACACGGTTACGGCTCATTTTCGCCGCTTCCCTTGGGAAACAATAAACGATCACTAATTTAGCCTTTAATCAGCTATTATGTACTAAAACCTTTAATTTAGATTTTTATAAGATTTCACATATACTTATTTAGGCCCTCTAACAACAAGCGGTACGACATCCATAACATGTTGTGACATAATTATGCTGTGTTGGGACCCATTATTGTGGTTGAAACCATTTTAATTATAAGTAAAATAGTGATTGTATGATAATGGAGTTGTACTATGACTAATGTGATTTTGTACTGCTAAAAATAAGTTTAATATTCTTTTTTTAAGTGTTTAAAATTTAATTATCGCTTTATTATAATTATAAATATTTAATTGTGCAGGTGCATATAAATATTTCACAAGTTCAGCAGTACACGTGCAATCGTGCTGCTTGTATTTTTAGGCGACGGTAACCACCTACCATCAAGCTAACCGTCATCCTGCCTGCTAACCTTCATAAAGTGGCTGCCCACCTCTGTATGTTTCTTCTCTAACTTCTAAATGGAAATTTAGAATAATGGAGACAAGTTTGTGTATATTATTTGTAGAAAAAAATTGCATCAGTCCCAAGCCGGAGAAAGGTCGCTACTAATCCTACTAATATTATAAATAAGAAACTTTGTATGTTTGTGTGTTTGTTACTCAATCACACCAAAACGGATTTGGATGAAATTTTTAACACAGATAGTTTATTACCAGGATTAACATATAATACTCTTTATCCTGGAAAAATGTTAGGTTCCCGAGGGATCGTCTAAAAACAAAAAAAAATCGGCGCCACCATCCTCACAACGATAAAGGAATTAATTATTACTCGTTATGCTTTCTCCGATGTTATATTTTTCATCGTATCAAACGCGAACGAAGTCGCGGGCACCAGCCAGTGTAATATAAAAAAAAATCTTTTCTACGACTCAATTTCTGTTCTTAAGAATTCTTTTCTACGACTCAATTTCTGTTCTTAATTATTTATCCTGTAGTAACGACAGAATTCACTGCTTACCGCAGTCATAAACAGGAGAGCCCATCTGGTGGCTATTCAATTTAACTTGATAGCGCTTTTTTATAATTGTAACAAGTCTAAAGAAAAAAAATATAATGATTTAGTTAATGCACTAATGCACAACCCATTAAGTATTCAGTTGATAGTGAAATTTAGAAAGTTCTTTCGAATGAAAAACTTTCGTCTTAAATTAAATCCTATATAATACTATAGCGATCCGCCCCCGGCTTCGGGCGAAGCCGGGGGCGATTTCCATTAGTTTTTTAAAAGAGTTAAGTTTACTGTATCGACACTGGCATCATCAGGAATTTAGTTATTTTTTTTATCTTATTATCCCTGGGATTAACTGTATTATTATCAATTTATTTGGTACTAGCGGCCCGCCCCCGGCTTCGCCCGGCGTGCAATTTTATATACCCTAAAACATTCCCCGTTTATCCCTCTTTCCATTAGCGAAAACCGAATTAAAATCGGTCTACCCGTTCACGCGTGATGCCGTGACCAAGGGAAATGGGGATTCATTTTTATATAATAGAAGACTAGCGACCCGCACCCGGCTTCGCCCGGGATGCAATTTTTATATATAAGAACATTCCCCGTTTATCCCACTTTCCATTAGTGAAAACCAAATTAAAATCGGTCTACCCGTTCACGCGTGATGCCGTGACCAAGGGAAATAGGGATTCATTTTTATATATATATATATATATAGATAAAATTATATAAATAAAAATTGTCTTTATGAGAATTTGCCGTTTGGAGAATTTGTAAATACGAAGTTGCCTTCATGCGAACTTGCCCTTCTGCTAATAAGCCAAATCAATGTGTTGTCCTCTAAGGACTTCAAAACCGCTATTCGGTTTTCATTTAAGGAAAGAGGCGAGGAAGGTTTGTGTATACAAAAAAAAATCATTTATATTTAAGTGTAATAAAAAAAGATAATTAATTTTCGCAAAGACAAAGTTTCGTGCATTTATACCTGAAATTAATTCACATTTTATGGCGTCTGTTGATGAAATTTACAATTTAAATTATTAAGATTTAAGAGCGAATATACATTTAACAGAAATCTTGATTAATTAAAGTTTTTTTGCATCAATATTTAATAATTTTTACAGTTATTATACTAGTTGGTGTCCGCGACTTCGTAAGCGTTGAAAAATTAAAATATATCATGAGTTATCAGGCCCCTCTTTTCCATTGGGCACTCTGGGCAAGTGCCCGGGGTCCCGCTATCGATGTTGCCCTAAGATCATAATTTGATAACCAATATTACCGATAAGTATTGTTTTGAAAATGATAAGTGGCGCAGTAATGGAGATGGAGAAAATTCATTTTGCCTAATATATTTTAACTAGCTGGTGGCCGCGACTTCGTTCGCGTTGAAAAATGAAAAATATAGGTATATGTAACATAACGCTTGCGTCTGCATCAAGCGAGTCCGGTCGTTCACGTCGCGTTGGTGCGAGACCGCTTCAATTTATTTTCTCCCGCGTACTTTTTAATTTAAGATATCTCCTAAGATATTCATTGAAATCAAATTATGTCCAGGACAATATTGTTCAAAATTAAATACTTTTGATGAATAACGTATTTATTTGGATAAGGATTACCTAATATCATGTTTATAAAAACACCTTCGCTAATAATGCATTATTTTAGAACAAATTTGATTACCATAAAAAAGGTTATAGTGAGTCAACCTTAAAAGATGACATAAAATATGCTGTCGCTGACTTTTTTTTAGAACTTTTAAATGGGAACAATTCCGTCATACATTCCATTCCGGAAGTTCTCAAAAGGGATAAATTTTCCCGATTTTGCAACATTTTTCATTGAAGCTCCGCTCCTATTGGTCTTGGCGTGATGTTGTATAGCCTATAGCCATCCTCGATAAATGGACTATCCAACACAAAAAGAATTTTTCAATTCGAACTAGTAGTTTCTGAGTTGAGGGCGTCCAAACAAACAAACAAACTCTTCAGCTTTATAATATTAGTATAGATAAAATAATTCTTTATCGTAGTCATATGTCTAAAGTGTCCAGGGCCACTCAAAGGCGGCCCTGCTAGTTATAACACCTGACATCTTTATAGCTGTGACGACGATGGCACCGTCACTGTTGACGACAGTGGCGCCGAATTTTTTATATTTTTAGACGATCCCTCGGCAACTTAAACTTAAACATATAGGATAAAAGTATCCTATATGTTAGTCCAGGTAATAAACGACCTGTGTGCCAAATTTTATCCAAATCCGTTAACCCGTATTTGCGTTATTGAGAAACAAACATCCAAACATATAAATTTTCGTATTAATAATATTATTAGGATTTAGCACATATAAAAAGATAATGCTTGGAATCCATAAAAATATTTTTAATACAGTTGCTCAAAAAGTGGCGTATTGCAGGGACGTATAGCGTTCGGGATGTGGGCTATTACACACTCGTGCTTTTTTTTACCTTTCCCGCACTCGTGCGTTCTCTTTCCCAACTGTCAAAATAATGTCTATTAAAAAGAAAAACCAACCATGAAGTTTTTACTAAAAAAAAATCATAGAAGTTTTTATGATTCATGCAAATACGTATATTTCTAAAAAGAAGCTACTGATTTGTTTCAATATCAGATTTAATGATTTGATTGAACGAGTTAGGTTAGGTTTCATTTCATTTCATATCAATAAAAAAATTCTACTGAAGACTTGGCTGCATGGGCACATAGTTTCCTTTGCCTACCGGAATGCGTGAAGAAAAAAAATGTCTCTGCTTATATTGTACGGTTGGCGCCATTTTCCAGAAATTCTCTTTGCGAGTTTAGTTGTTTGTTTTATTAAATCGCTTCATTTTTTCGCAACTGTATTAAAAATAGTCGTTCAGTACACGTGCGGAACCGTCATTGCAACTTGTTCCGACTGTCAACCCTCGCCTTCGGCTCGGGTAGACATTTGTCGGAACTCTTTGCAATGACAGCCTTTCCGCACTTGTAATGAAATATACTATTTACTTTTCGTAGTGTATCTAAGGAATTATAGATTGACGGTTTTCCTTTCATCTAATTTACTATGCTTGTTAAAAAATTTGATCCTTACGATTAACCCTATCTTTTTCGGCTGTTACTTATTCGGATTACAGCCCGTTTGACTCTCGGATGTAGTATGCATATTTTCAAAATACTTGGATTAAAAATAAAGGAAAAAATAAAGGAATGTTTCCTTTGAATTCAATTTGCTATATCCTGGTTGTTAGAGAGGGTATGTAGTTGGTATTTAGAGTATCACTCGTTAAAAAATTCCATCAATCGGATTGTAAAAATTTGGAAGTAAAAAAAATTAACACTATTTGTATGAGACAGACTACTTAGATTTTTTTTTAATGTAAAGGTCGACTGACAGGCTAACAGTCCACTTGATGGTAGGTGGCTACCATCGCCTATAACAAAAGTAATGCCACAGGTGCTGCCAGTGCGCTGCAGCTGCACAGGTGTTGGAGACCATAGTGGGATTAAGGATAAGAGATAAGCAGGGGATAGGGTTATGGGCTCTGGCATCCCTTACTCACTCACCGAAACACAACAGCACACGGGCTGTTATTTCACTGTGGTCTTCTATAAGGGGTTGGTTACTGCCGCCAGACGGGCTGCTCAAATGACTGCGAAACGCAATATGTCCTGCCATTAGCAATAGATATCCTATAATGATATATTTATTTTAAAAAATGTTAAAACTTACCTTCAATGTGTTTTTCGACATTAGTATCGTGTCCAGTCATAATTCTTCAACACAAAAATAAACTCACGGAAAGTTTGCACCGAGTAAGAGAATTATAATTTTTATTCTGTCAACTAATATAAATTTATTACCCCAACATTGACCTTGTCACGCATCGTCTTTCTACAAACACGTAGATACATACGCATTTAATTAGTCATAAGAGACAAACAACTAATTTTGTTCAAAATTTAACACTGGCCACAAGAAAAAAATACGCTTTTCTCTATTCAAAATTTCACTTTCGCGCCACAATTTCAGCCGAATCACCGTAGAACACGTGAAATAATTTTACGTGTATTTTGTTTGGCACACAGGACACACACATAGCACCGATCCCACGCGTCTATACGTTACAGGAGTTGGTAATAAACTGTTCTATTTTAGTAGTTCGTTCAATTCAAACGAAAATATTTATTCGCATATGTACAATTTGGTTGAATTAATTTAGTTTTTATGTCCACACAGGTTAAAATGTCTAAATTATAATTCAACCGAGCCATCGCAGTCTTCCTTCCGAGAGAAATTTAAAGAAATAAAAAAATTTAACTCTTACGTGTTAAAATTTAATTTACACATACAAAAATATTAGATAACAAAATAAAACTTAAATGTAATATTCACAACATCAATAACTACTAGATTTTAAAAAAATACTGTTGAAACGCTTATCAATAATATATAATCAATTATTTTATTGGTCAATGTTTACGATTTCCCGGGATATTTTAGAGATCTATCTATAAAAAAATTTAAAAGTGCAATTACAATCAAACTTGGTTCGAAAGGTTATTATAGAATTGCTGATTATTTAAGCGATAATGAACCTGAGTTTGAACATTTCGGAGCACATACTACATATATTTAGTATTATATAAACGATACTATGACTGATTGTGTTTCATATTCATATTTATTTTATTTTAAAGACTAGCTGAGCCCGCAACATCGTAGTATTCGGTATAGCGCGTAACTTTGTTGGAATGAAAAAAACACTAAATATTACACGGGAAGCTCCCCACAATACATCAGTGAAAACCGCATTCATGTCAGTTAAGCTGTTTCAGAGATTAGCGTGCAAAAACGCACAGACAAACAGGCAAAAATTCTAAAATTATTTTTTTGACCTTGGTAACGTAAATACAACGTGTAGGTAGGTAGATTTTTTTTTTATTTTTTTGAAAAAATCTTTAATGTACAGACACGGCTCGTTTACGATTTTATTATATGTATATAAATAGACATAGACATATTTTTAACTCAGTACAAAAGAACTTTGACATTTTTTCTGGTTCCTTGGTCAAGAGACCAAAATCACGCGCTAAGTAATTTAGAAATATTTCTTTTTCAATTTTTTTTATATATTTACTTATTTTGTATTATTCGTTTTTATTTTAATTTAGTTTTATTTTTATATTTTATCTTTCTTGTTTATTATCCATACAAATATTATAAATGGGAAAAGGTAACTCTGTCTGTTACCTTTTCACGCCTAAACCACAGAACCGATCATGGTGAAATTTTGCATACACGTTGTCATTGATGCAGGAAAGGACATAGGGTACCTTCCATCCAAAAAGAGTACTGTTCCCGAGGGATCTTCTAACGCCTGGCAAAGCTATAACTGCAATACAGATGTTAGGCGTTACATTGCTCATATATTTAGTAAGGCGTTATTTTTATATTTTTCAACGCAGACGAAGCTGCGGGCACTAGCTAGTTATTTATATCTTACTGTCACTTTGTTTTGTTATGTTGTGTTTGCATCATGAAAGGCGCAATCATTGTAGAGTTTCTTCTAATTAATTGACATTTTTTTAATGTTAGTGTATATGCTGTTTTGCAAACCGAATAAAGAAAATATACATATACTTCGTCCTCGTTGAAAAATGAAAAATATAAATGCGTAACATAACGCTTGCGTCTGCATCAAGCGAGTCCCGTCGTTCGCGTCGCGTTGGTGCGAGACCGCTTGAATTTATTTTCCCCCGCGTACTTTTTAATTTAAGATATCTCCTAAGATATTCATTGAAATCAAATGATGTCAAGGGCAATATTGTTATAAATTGAATACTTAATGAATAACGTATTAATATCATGTTTATAAAAACACTTTCGCTAATAATGCATTATTTTAGAACAAATTTGATTACCATAAAAAAGGTTATAGTGAGTCAACCTTAAAAGATAAGCATATGCTGTCGCGGACTTTTTTTAAAACTTTTAAAGGGGAACAATTCAGTCATATATCATTTTTATACGTAACTTTAACCGTTTACGCAGCGCACGCAACGGAAGGTCTCAAAAGGGATAAATTTTCCCGATTCTGCAACATTTTTCATTGAAGCTCCGCTCCTATTGGTCGTAGCGTGATGTTATATAGCCTATAGACATCCTCGATAAATGGACTATCCAACACAAGAAGAATTTTTCACTTCGAACCAGTAGTTCCTGAGATTAGCGCCTTCAACCAAACAAACAAACAAACTCTTCAGCTTTATAATATTAGTTTAGATATTTTTCAGAAAAAAAATTTCAAGCCTGCGAAACCGAGAGCGGATCGTTAATACAATGATAAATGTATGTGTGGCACACAATCATGGTGAAATAAATTTCATGAATCATTTCCTCACAGAGATAGAACACGAGCCACAGCGAGAATGAGAATGATCAAATTTAGTGCATGGAGTGTAAAGTCAAATAACTCTAGAATTACGTAATTTCCTCTGGGATAAAAAAAAGCAAGTATGCTGATTGTTAAACGAAGTATGTTGAGGGAAACCTGGCAAATGGTGCATTAATAGGCAATAGATGCTCCTGCGTTACATCCTTCAGGACATCAGCTGACAATTTCACGGTGGTTTTCTTGTAAGTATAAAAAAAGAAATAGATGTTAAAACATCTCTTTCTTAGATGTTAAAACATTTAGTCAATCTTTATAGCTGATATATTTTTGTCAGGTGTTGAATTTTATATTTTTATTTTTAGATGGTCTTTTTTGTAGGTACTTTTTTGTACTCAATCTTCTTTTTGTATCCCTGACAACGTGATTGAGTGGTTAAGGCGTGAAAAAATCACAAACAAACAAACCCACTTTCGCATATCACTTTAGTTAGGATAACCCTATCAACTAAACAGCTACAGTTGTAAACTTTGTTATTAACTTTAATCACTTCTTAAAACGAAAATATCTTGGATTTTTTGTTGTACATACAGGTTACCTACTAATTTTCGTAAATACACAAAAGTTTTAGGAAAATGTATGTCGTTATTTTGTCAAAGGTAAAAAATACGAAAACACTAGGTACAAAATTTCGTCACGGTTACATGCTACGTGCGTGGAGGTTCTAAATAATACGACCCCACAGAAATGGGCTCGTAAATCCCACCGTTCATTCATATTGTAGGTATTTCTCGCGAGTGTGAAATATTTTATGACTTCATCCAAGTGTATGTTGAGACTTGCTTCAACTTAACCTCGGTGAAAATGTTCATGAAAACTCATAAATTTTGCAGCTCGCTTGGCTCTAACATGAACATTTGAATATTATGAATAATACCATTAGTTTATTTTAAACTCAATATCAATTATTATTATTGTTATACTACATATTTTATTTATTTTTCTTACTTTTAATTTTTTTACAAAATAATTATAAAAACAATAAATATTATATAAAACCTAAAACTAGAACTCCGCTGGTAGGGGGCAAGGCCCATGCTACCGGTGGTTAGGGCTGCAGAGTGAAAAATCTCCTGACAATTCGTGCTGCGTTAAGAAGTATCGCCTTCTGTATCTGTCCCTTGATCCAGCCATCTAGCGAGAGCCTTCTGAGATGTTGGTCGAAGCTCTTCGTTATAAGACCGTTCGCCGAAGTGGCTATCGGGACGACAATTTTTTGTCGAATCGACGTCCCACATGGCTGTCATCTCGTGAGCCAAGTCAATGTACTTGGTAAGCTTTTCTTTTTCGGCTTTCACGAGGTTTTCGTCATGCGGAACAGCGATGTCAACAAGTATCGTCCGGCGCTGGGATCGGTCAATAACCACGATGTCTGGGTTATTGGCGACAATAGTACTGTCCGTGATTATGGAGCGATCCCAGTAGAGCGTAACATGACCATTTTCGAGAACGAGCGTAGGCACGAACTTGTAGTACGGCACCTCAGACTCGATAAGACCGTATCTAAGGGCCAGTTGCTGATGAATGATCCTGGCTACTTGGTTATGTCTGTGCAAATACTCGTCCGTCGTTAGAAAGATGAGCATTGAGCACAACCGGAAATAATATGCCTGAGTGTCTCTCCAGGACGGTGCCATGCTCGACAGGTATCGGCCGTAGCGTCCTTCAGGATATGTTTCCGGTAATTGTTCGTCTTCAATTATTATTATTATTAGTGCATTCCGCGGTCATTTATTGCTCATTTTTTTTATTTTTAGGTGATCCCTCTCGAACAGTAGGTACTACTTTTTCTGGATGAAAAGTATAATCATATATCAGTTGAATAGTTAAGACGTGAAAACGTGACAAACAAATTCTTCAGTTTTGTTATATTTGTAGCTATAGATGATTTGGTAAGATTTATTTAATTCAATTTGACAAAGTGTTGCTGAAATTCTATTGATAAATCAACAATAAGAATTCATTTTTATTTGCGGAGCTTTCAAATTCAAATTCAAACCATTTATTTAATATCGCAATATATTTTATTTTATACTAGCTGAGCCCGTAACTTCGTACGCGTGGTATTCGGTATAGGGCGTAACTTTTTTGTTTGTAAACCGATTGGAATGAAACAATCACTAAATGTTACATGAAGGTTGCACAATACATCAGTGAAAACCGTATTCAAATCGGTTAAGCCGTTTCAGAGATTAGTGTGCACAAACGCACGGACAAAAATTCTAAAAACTATTTTTTGACCTCAGTAACATAACTACAATGTGTACAAATTTGTTTTTTTTTTAATCTCCGGACACGGCTTGTTTACGGTTTTATTATATGTATAGATTTCGAGTTATTCTTCTTTACACAATCATCATCTTCATCTCAGGCGTAGAACGTTCACTGCTGTCCACTCCCTTACTAATATTTTACACGTTATAAAACATTAATTCCGATTTATTTTTTATAGAATTAATTACTTTACATGGAGAAAATATTTTAATTAAAGAAAATGTCGTAAACATAGTAAATAAGATATTTTTTCGTTAACGATGAAATTCTAAAATAATGAAAGGCTGAGGAAAACACCTAAAAGAAAATTTTTTACCAACCAGCAGCATTAGATGCTTCAAGAAAACTTCAATTCTTTGGCATAGAAATGCTCAAAAGGGTAAAGAAACCCGATTTACCAGCAGTTAGTTAAACAACATCACAAACCTTTTGTTCCATGAATGAACTAAACATTAAGTTGAAGAAAAACCTTACTGCCTACTAGCGCCATCTTCAGTGTTGCTAGAAAATTAATTAATAAAGTACCTCCACGTTGTTGATTGAAATGTAGAGTTCAAATCCACGTTGTTGATGTACGTTTATACGCGAAACCGTCAGATTGCACCGTTATAATTAAACTCGCTTTGAAAAAAATTGTTAGGAATAAAAAAACTCGGTGTATTGTCTTTATCTACGAGCAAAAAGATTAAATATATAGAATATATAGAGAGGGCATTGGGATTTTTTGCTACAAAAATAATATCCTGATCGCCGTAATCAGGATGGCCATGGCGACTGGCGTAGCTAAGCAACTAAGGCTTAGTTGGACTTAGCAATTTTGTACCACGTGGTTATAAATGTCGCATTACGGATTCTTTCATGCCCGATCTATACAGTTGAAAATCGTCCCACGAGGGGCGTTTCGGTGCCGGCATTAAAAAAAATCAATGAAACATACATATTTTAATTTTTCAATAGGTGTAATCTCCCATAACCTCATTGCATTTATTACATCTTTTCAATAGGTACTCTTTTAAAAAAATACATTTATTTCATTTCGGAAAATACGTGCATTTATTGCAGCCTTGAGCTCTTCATCGTCGGAAAATCGTTTCTCGCGAAGATCTATTTTCAAATTAGGGAACAAATAGTAATCACTACGGGCTATATATTATGTATGTATAAGGTAGTAGGTGATTGATTTCTTCGAAACCATATTCTGGCACAGTAGGATGAAAACTCACTGAAAATTTAATTTAAAATATTAGGTGCTGTTGTAATGTTCTTTAAGCGAAGAAGTCCTGACCTGATTAATAAAACTTTTTGTTGTGTTATTTTTGAGCGTGTTTTAAGATTTAGTTTTTGTTATAATAATCGTGTTTATATTTCTGTTATAGAAGACAACTTAGGTGTACGCTAAAAACTTAATTTAGATTATAGTACACCTAAACTATGTACCACCAATTGTATTTTTTTTTGTTCGTGTGTAAAATAAAATAAATAAATAAAAATAAATTAATTAATCGGTGAAATCCCGCTTCTTAGAACTAATCTTGAAAAGAAGGTTCGGAGAGCTATTCACTGAGAAACTTCTGCATTGATTTTATGAAAAATGTTTTCACAAATTATTTTCCTTATATATATAATATATATATAATATATTTTCATTGTATGATGATATGCGTGACAGTCTGACAGTTCGTAACTGACAATTTTAGTGATGCAACCTAACGACATCACGACATTTAATCGATTGTTTGAAAATATCGAATCAGTTGGCAAAGCAAATGGAATCGAACTACTGGTCTTAGATTTTCAGACTTAGAAATAAATTCTTAAATCTTAAGAAACAGGTTTTGTTAAATAAATTATAGAATACAATACAGTCTGTTTAAAATATTTATTTATTTATTCATTACTGTCAGAACTTCAAATTTTACAACTCGTATCAGACTCAGAACAAAATTTACTTTTGTTTTATTGTTATTACTAGTCAGCTTTAGTTTTATTATCAAATACGATGTTTTTATAAATATATAGAAAAGAAAAAATATATGTTAAATCTCCGAATATCCCATGGCAAACATAGAGTACTTTCGATATTAATTATTGAATATCCCTAGTGTCAATCCCTATACACACAAGTTCCGTTCCACGCGTTTGACACTTTTAAAAATATGTGTTTTTTATTACATTTATCTATTATAATAATAAAATAATTATAACAGTGATAAATCCTTTTGTGTTTTTCGAATAGATAATTTTTTTTCATACATTTGTTTGTTTAATTGTTGTTTTTTTGTGCCAGTTTTTTTTTTTTTAGTTGAAAACAGTATGCGTAACATGAAAAAGTGAGAACTGAGCATATCATTATATCAGTGAAAATACTATATACAGTGAAATACTTCACTTGAAGGTGTAGAGAGTTTATTAGTGTATGCTTGAAATGGATATTTCAACCAAATTTCAACGTCCGATTTGACACAATTAACGCTTCTAAAAGTTCATTCTTTTACAAAAAGAAACTCTAAATGAATATATTATACAATGATGTTAAATCTTTTATTATACAAACCTATTATTAATTTATTAAATAATATATTTACAAATTATATACTAAATTAAGCTTTGGTCCCCTAGGCAGGGTGCCAAGCATGCTGGCTGCATTACCTCGTTGTATGGCAAGACTGATTTGCTGACCGAGGTAATGGCCAGCTCTGGGATCGCCAGTTATGTCGACTAAACGTTTGGATAAAATGTTGAAAAATTTTAGCGCGTTGGGACCCCACGGACCCAAAGATTCGACACCGAAGGGAATGAAAATGTAGCCGGTGCCGATATCTCTGTATTTGTGAATTTTGCGTTTCTCGGCCGCGTCCGCAGCAGCACCAGCTGTAGCAACTGTTCCATGAAGATGGGACGGTGCCAAAGTGTCGACACAAGTGGCATCCCATACTAGTGGACGACCCATGCTCCAAGGAACTAGCGACATCCCATCAGGTCTCTTGCCATCATCACGTACAATACCACTTGGTTCGAGCATTGAAGGTATGTTAATGGTGGCAAGAGACCTATGTATGATGTCATTTATACTGGCGTGCCTTGAAATACGGCCAGCGCTAATAATACAGGAAAGTCCGTGATGTCCCCAGCGGTCAACATCCCGGCCACAGGGACAGGTGTGGGGGATACATACCTCTGTACCAAGTCGGAGCCCGATCGCGAGACGGAGGGTATTGTTATCCAGAAAAGTGCCCAAGTTCGGTGATGGCACTGCGTGGAGCCAGAAACTGGACTCTCGGCTTTTTAGCGCCCTCAATCTAGCAAGATCGGGGCCCGAAACGCTCTCCATTAGATTGTCGTAAATAGATTCGCATTGTATGTCATCCCAGCTTCGTTGTTTTTCTGCATTTTTAGGGGAATTTTTATTCGGAAAAGCCATATTCCAAGCGATTTGACTCTCGTTCTGATATGCAACTTCATTGTTTAAAGGGAAAGATCCCAAAATTTTTCCAATGAGGTTGCATGTAGCATGGACTGAAGAGAGGAAGGCTGGTAAGGCAACACTAGAAATTTTCCGGATCCCTAGTCCACCAAAACGAACTGGTAGGGATGCTTGGGCCCAGGACTGTTCGTTTAAATTTATATTAAGAATTTTTTCTAAACTCTGTTTCACCAAATCATCTATTGTATTGAGATGATTTTGACATTTCCAAACAGGGGATGAGCGGAGCAGAAAAGTAAATTTAGGTACAAAAAGACAAAATTTAAGAATAAAAATAGCCGAATGTGAGTTAATACAGGCTAATCTGTTAGAATAAGTTTTGAATTTTGTAATTTTCTCTTCGAGTGTGGGTATCAAGCCTTCTTCAAAAATTGGAGAACCTAGGAGAGAAAGTGAATCTTTACTAATTACATTGATATTTCTTGCCAAATCTTTGAATTTATCTATAATTTCTATTTTACTGTTGTTTGAAAGTTTTTCAGAAACAAAAAGTTCGCATTTATGTGGGTTTAATTCTAAACCAATAGTGGGAAATTCTGAAAGTAATTTAGAAAAATCTGACAGAACGGGTTCAGCTTTGCCGCCTAGGGTTCCGTCATCAAGATACCACAAATTAAATTTAGAATTTAGTTTACGAATTATGGGATTTATGGCTAAGCTGAATATGGCTGGACCGAGAGGATCACCCTGTTGACAACCAGTAGCTGAACAGATTTCATGTTCTCGAAACATTAATTTTGTTGGATATTCGTAACTTTGGGCCAAATAATTGTAAATTTCTGGGGTATTTGTGAATACTTCTTTCAACAGAGTGTCCCGATTGACCGAATTGAATGCGTTCTTTAAGTCAACTTTAAGCAGCACTTCACATTCTTTATTGTCCATAAAAGTACGAAGAGCATGTGTTGCAGCCTCGCATCCACCTTTAGTGCCGAATCCTAATTGAATTGGTTCAAATTTCGATTTTAATTTTGCCAGAATGTGTTTTGAACAAATTTTTGATGCCAAACGTCGAAGTGTGGATCCAACGGCAATCGGTCTGACCCCTCCATCTTTTTTGGTTAATGAGATCAAATTTGCACCGTATAAAATGGGTAAAATTTCGTGGTGAACTTTGCCTGCAAGCATTAAGTTGATTAGTCCAGTGATTGATGATAGTAGTCTTTTGCCAATTTCGCCTGTAGTGTGTGAGATAAGGTCCTTTAAGTGTTGAGGGGAGATGCCATCTAAGCCTGATGCTGAACCGTTTTTAAATGATTTAATGGCTGTGATGACATCTCCTTCTTTGATTTGGAGGCAGACTTCTTGCGTCGTTGGTGGATCTACATTATGACATGACACAATTTGACATTTGACAACGTCAAATAAACGTCAAGGTACCACCAATCACCAGTGGCTCATTCATGCTGATTTATTTTATTATTATAATAGAAAATAATGTGCAGTGTTTTGTTTACTTTTCTTAGAAATAAATAAGTTTTAATTATTCATATGAACTTTCGTGATATTGTTAAAAAGACGGAATTCTACAAGTGTCTGTGTTAATATAAGTTGATAAATATTTATATAAAAAACTTACAATGTCTGATGATGACGAAAATTTACATCGTTTAGAAGGCACTTCGGGTGATACTCCAGGAGGTCTTATTGTCAAAAAGAAAGATACATCTCAAGAATTTCAGTTTGCTAAACCCTCGTTATTAGGTTTAGACAAGCTAGCAGCTGCTAAAAGAAAACAGAATAGACTTATGTCGTTCCAAGACGAAGGGAATGGTTCAGATGACGATGACAGCCGAAGTGGATCATCCAGTGTCAAGGAACGAAAATACAGAAAGCATAATGAAGAGACACCAACTTATACAGGTGGTATATCGGAACAGGCACGCGAGCGAATGTTAGAAAGACTGCAAAAGTAATTATTTTGATTGTATTGGGTGTATTGTATATGGGCAGAGCCCTTTAGAGTGCAATTTTTTTGGGGTTGTCCTTTAGAAATAAAATCAGAAATATAAATATTTCAAACTTGCTTTACTGTACAGAAAAACATTATTAAAAAGACTTGAAAAATTGAACATTGTAGAATATAAACTTGCCAACATTTTTTTTATATTGCACTAAATTGTATGAACATTAAAAAAAATGAAGTTAGTCCAACATTAAAAAAAATGAGGAGATAGAATGATTAGTACATAGATTATGTAACTAAAATGCTTTAAAATACATGTGACGGCTCTTAATGTGTTTTCAATTTATTGTATAATGTTCCTTGTAATATCATAAGGGTGTTTTCCGATGATATATTGATAGATATGATAATTGTACCAAATAATTCCAGGCACGCTACATTTGTATGAATATTTTTTCACAACAACACACAGCATGACATGATTCACTATAATGTTTGCCTCTATAATATTGTGATGAGTGGCTTGTATAAAAGATTGGTTTACTGACCTAGGGCCACCTTTTACCCGAAGGTTCCACTGGTAATAATCGTTTACCTACAGTTCTTAATGGTTCTGATTTTAGTTCTCTTAGATGAGTAACAAATCACATGCAACAACTCAGTGAACAGTACACAGCGGGTTGAATGTATTGGGTTTCAAATTTGTGAATTAATTTGCAATATAAATTATTTGCAATTACATAATGGAAATTAAAAAAATTATTAAAGCAATTTACTCACTATGTTTAAAGTTTTTAAATACACTCACATAAAATGTTTTTATTCCAGAAAAGAGAAAGAGTCAAAAGAAAAAGGTGTACACAACTCTACACAAGAAGAGAAGAAGAGTAGATCTAAAGAGGATGATGATTATTATCGTTATCGCTATGACAGACGTGATAGAGATAGAAGACGATACGATGATAGGAGGGACAAAGACAGAAAAGATAGGAAGGATGAAAGAAGAGATGGAGGAAGTGAACGTAGCAGGGATCGTGACAGTTCAAGGAGAAGCTATTATGAACCCAGATTTAAGGATGAGCCAAGAACACCAAGGTATATTTGTCTGTAATCAATAAAGTATTATGTGTATATAAAATTTTAGGTTTATGCAAAATTCTTTTTTAATCTGATTTTTTTTAAAAAGTACACAGTATATGCACTAACTACATGCACATGACATGACATATAAATCATATTAGCAATATTATTAAATATTTTTTCAAAAAATCAATTTATACATGTTGTGTCACCTTATGTCACCGATGTCAAAAAAATAGTTTATAGTATTATTGTATGTTTGTCTGTGCGTTTATGCACTCTAATCTCAGAAACGACTAAACCGATTCGAATGCGGTTTTCACTGATGTATTGTAGCAAGCTTCCCGTAACATTTAGTGTTTGTATCATTTCAGTCTGTTTACACGTACGAAGTTGTGGGCTCGGCTAGTTTTAAATATGTTTCTATTTAAAACTTTCTACAATGTTATCACAAAAACCTTTCCTAGTGTCATATTCTCATCATTGTCATTGTCAATTTTCTTTTGATTTGTTTTTAATTTAAGGGTCTAAAATTTTCATTGAAATTGTCTGAATAATTGTGCATACTGCTTTATGCCAATTCTTGCAAACTGCCTTGAGGCAAATTACTTGCCTCTAGACTGAAATGCAATTGACACATTGTTAAGTTAGCTGAATGGTTTTTGATATGGGTTTCAGTATGAAAGTTCTGAAACCAACCGACAAGACAGCCTGGGATGATGACGACGATGATTCAAAGGTGCAAATTCGCAAATCCAGCTGGGACTTCCCAACTCCTCTTCCAAAAGATGATCGTACATCGGATCGATCAATCAGGAGTGATAGGAGTAACAGAACATTGAGAGATTATCGAGGAAAAGCTTATGAAATTACACCAAGAGCTACACCACATAAGTAAGTATATTCTAACCTTTTAGAATCATGACGCATAAATTTTCATTTTTATAAAGGGATATCAATCAAAACCCATATGACTTTGATTTTTTAATTAAAAAAAACTGCATTCAAACTATTTTAAATAACGCACCTATGCAATTAGGAATCGAACCCGGTCGGATATCTGAAAAAATTGCAATTATCTTGTACTGTAGTTGATAGTGTGTGTTATAAGGTATACAGTCATTTTGGCTACCGAAGCTTATATTATTATACAAGATTTTTGTAATAGTACTTAATACAAGTCATACTAACTTTTAAACATCAGATTTCTTATTTTTCTTCTGTTTTAAAAAAGAAAACTAAGCAAGGTTAATATCACCAAACAATGTTTCTATTATAATTTGGTAGGCCTTCCAGTAGCCACCAATTTATATTCATTTATAAAGGCGCTTCTAAACGGGCTATACTTTTCTGCAATATGTGGCTGCAATATTGACAACTAATTGCCCGGCTATTACAAAAATATTACTCAGACACTGATGTCCGAGCAATCTATGGCTGGGCCATGTGTTGCGCTATGTCGGCTATAAGGTGGCTCATGATGCAGACTCCTGAACGGGCTACACAAATCGGCAACAATGGCTGACGAAATTATACTTGTCGCAGCAGCTTACATTATTTTAAAATCAAAAAAGAAAAAAGAGAGATTGTGGATTCGACCCTACCTAAATAGGCGTGAGACTTTAGACAATTTAAGCATGGAAATAAGCCTCGATGAAAAGTTATTTGCAAACTTTACTAGAATGTCGAAAAGTGACTTCGATTTTCTTTTAAACAAAATCGGACCTAAAATAAAAAGAAATGATACAAACATGAGAAACGCAATACCGACTACCACAAGATTGGCGATAACTCTACGGTGCTTAGCGACTGGAGATTCATTTAAAAGTTTGATGTATTTGTTCCGAGTGTCCGATGCTTCGATTTCTATTATTATTCCAGAAGTGTGTGCAGCTTTGATTGAAGCATTAAAAGAATACATCAAAGTAAGTCAATTTTTTTTATTAAGTATGTATGTTAAATTCATATTTTTTTTTATTCATTTTCAATAGCAATTGACACAATATTTTCATATGTTGAATTCATAATTAAATGAGGCACTTCTGAAACGGTGACATTTTCAGTCTGAGGAACAAAAACATGCTGTATAGTATTGTTCTCTGACTGATTTTGATTAGGAGTAACAACATCATCTTCAGTGTCAGGAACAACAATATACTGGTAATTATTTTGAGTTAGTGGTGACTTGGATCGATCTGAGTATTGGCTTTGTGGAGTTCCTACTCCACCTCTGCTGTTGTATTGAGGACTCGGAGTAAATGCAGATGAAGCTCGGGTTCTGTGCATTGCCATATCACATTCAAATAGAATTTGCATTATTTTAAACTCTGCTTGAGCACGGGTGTAATCATCATATTTGCTTAGTTTGATTGCTACATGCTCCCCGAAGCCAGCATATTCATTTCGTTTTTTTTCACCAGCATCACGTATGATGTTTTGAGCCTTTTCTAGTAGTGGATCTGTAGTCTTGGACCTTTTGGCACGTGGTTTTGGAGTAGTATCTAAGTTTTCGAAAGAGCCTGTTGTTTCTGACTCCACGACTTCTTCTGGGTCAGCAATATTGCCAGTGTCAGGAGCTTCAGTCACCTGAAAATGTATGATTATTATTAATATATCTTTAATATTTTTTCCAGCTGCCCTCAGTGGTGATAGAGTGGAAACAAGTTGCAAAAGATTTTGAGGATCGTTGGAATTTCCCTCACTGTTTGGGAGCGATGGATGGCAAACACATAGCAATTACCTGTCCACCTGACAGTGGTAGTCAATATTACAATTATAAAGAGTTTTATAGCATAGTGCTTTTTGCTGTAACTGATGCACGTTACAATTTTCTATATGTACATGCAGG
Source organism: Bembecia ichneumoniformis (assembly GCA_910589475.2). Classification (NCBI taxonomy): domain Eukaryota; kingdom Metazoa; phylum Arthropoda; class Insecta; order Lepidoptera; family Sesiidae; genus Bembecia; species Bembecia ichneumoniformis. Next base: position 16,065,335 of record OU342534.1, on the reverse strand, counting down.
AGTTCAAGGAAGTATATCTGATGGAGGAGTTTTTAGACATACAGCTTTCGGGAAAGCACTCCTGAATCAAACTCTTAACATACCGAGTCCTGAATCCCTCCGTGGCCGAGAAATGTTAACACCATATGTTTTCCTAGCAGATGATGCATTTCCCTTAACAGAGAATATTTGCAAGCCTTATACATTAGATTTGAACATAGGATCGCCTAAACGCGTATGTAACTATAGAATATCAAGAGCACGGCGTATTGTAGAAAACTCTTTTGGTATTTTGGCTTCAGTGTTCCGTATATTATACACAACTATCGATGTTGAGTTGAAATATGTACAAGATATAGTTATGGCCTGTGCACATTTACATAATTTTTTGCGAAGAAACACAAGATCGCGATCTCTATATTCACCATATGGGACCTTTGATAGAGAAGATATCGACGTTGGTAGAATATTACCAGGCTCATGGAGAGAAGATGAAGCAAGATTAACAGATTTAAGAAGGCGGGGAAGGAATGCAACCGAAAGAGCCAAAGCGATGAGAGATGAATTCATGAATTATTTCATGACACCGCAAGGGCGAGTAGCATGGCAAGATAAATATTTAGCAGGAAGATTTTCAAGTTAAAAAAAAATTAAAGGAAGAAGTGAAGTTATCAATCAATATGGTGCCTATTATAATTTTAACATTCTTAGTTACTTAAGTTAAAGTAAAAAAAATTGAAGGAAGAAGCTATCAATCGATATAATAGGTACCTAATAATATAATTTTAACATTCTATGCTTAGTTACTATAATTAATTAGTTTAAGTTTAAAAAATCTTTGTTTTAATTACTTAAGTAAAAGTTATCAGTCTATGTAGTAAGTACCTTATATTATTTTAACATTCTGTAATAAACATACTTACATTATCAGTTGCATTTTCACTGTCTAAGCCTGTATTCGCGGTATTTTGAGACAAGACAAAAGATATCGCATCGAAAGCAAACCACTTCACTGGTTTACCGCCAGCACTGCCACTTTTCTTCTTCTTCTCCTCATTATGTGCGTAAGTTCGCAAGCGTCGAAATTTTTTATAAGCGTCATCGCTTGTTATCTCAAATTTCTCAGCAATTACACTCCATCCATCTTTTTTAGCGTTTCGGTCTTTATATAGCCCGCTTTTCACATCCCACAACTGAGGATGTAAATGTACTTCATTGATAAAATCTATAATTTTCTCGTTATTCCACGTATTGGTCATTTTTAATGTTTGTTGTTTACTATAACCTCAAAAACAACGACAGGTCAGTCGAACAAAACACAGAAGATAGCAACAATTCAAACTCAACAAACTTCATGTCGGTAGAAAAAGATGCAATATGCCATTACAATAGAGAGCGACTGAAACAAAAATAGAACTGGCTGGGCAATATTGCAGATAGATCGAGCGCTCAGCGATCGCCCGGAAATCTTTCGAACATTATCGGCCATATATGGCCATACCCAAAATGTTTGGCAATTATTTCCGGGACATTACTGCAATATTGTGTAATCTGGCTGGTATTGCTGGCAATGTTGCTGGCCATTGTATTGCAGCCACAAATTGCAGTAAAATATAGCCCGTTTAGAAGCGCCTTAAATAAAATTCAATACAACGAAATAATTGCTTCTATTGTTTAATTCATAATAAAATAAGCAGTACCCTGTGGCTTCTGCCACCTTGAAGTTTAGTAGCATAAAATATTTTTTGACACTGCTTGGTTCACGTTGTGCGTTAATGCGTTAATGAATTTACAGATGGGTGAGCTCCAGACGTGGTCTGGATGTGGATGACCCAGAGTGGGCAGAAGCCGAGAAGAAACTAGACAGAGCTTGGTATAATATGGGAGAAGGTAATTATTAGAACTACATATGTTGGACTTGATACTGTAAATTGTTTATAATCTATATTTTCGTTATGCTTGCGACGTAACGAAAATATATTAAGAAACTCAACAGTAAAGAAACATTTTGTCTAGCACCATCTTGTGCCAATTTTCTAAATAATGTTTGCTTTTTTATGTTGTGCTATCGTAACCTCTTTATTGAATTTTCTGATATTATCTTATAAATGGAATTATTTTCCTATCTATAAAATTGTACAGACGGACTTTTTGTTTCAATTGTTTTTATTGTTATTGATAAAAATAATAAAATAACTCTGATTGTAAACTACCTAAAATGTGTAATGGCCATTATTGAAATAATTTTATGTTAATGTATGCTGTTTGGATCATACAATGATGTTTATTTAATTATCCCAAATTAGTAATGAAATTAAAAAGGGATTATTATTTTACTAAAAATGTGGTGTGTGCGTCTGCTTGCGATCTTGTGAGGGTTCATAGCTGTCAGTATTGTAAATGAATTAGTGTAATGGAATCAGGTGAATCGGACGAATCGGACCCGTTCGCTGGTACGAGCGCAGAGTACGTAGCTCGCAAGGAGGAGCAGATCGAGAAACGGCGCAACCGCAAAGTGTCGGCGCAGAGGCAGCAGATAGACAAGGACAACGAGCTGTGGGAGCGAAACAGAATGCTCACAAGTGGCGTCGTCCACGCCATACACCTCAACAGCGACCTCGACGAGGTAGGTTTATTATTTATCTATGTAAATTGATTGACGAACCCGTTGGATGAATGATCACTGGCTTGGCCTGGATTTGGAAAGTAGTGACATAGGGTACATTGCGTTTCGCAGTTATTTTGACAGCCACATCTTTTGAAATACGAGTATAATACATATTTTCCTATTGTATGATATATTTATTAAAAATTCTGTATAACATAAATTATACAGAAAAAATGACAGTTGCAATTTTTTTTTAAAAGTTTAGTGGTATAGCATGAGTGCTAATTGTATCTAGGTAGACCCAGAGTGAGTATATTTAGTGTCAAGGACTGATACGTGGGCAATCTCTAGGTATGTATCTAGAGATTGCCCAATAACGTTATGACGATAATAAATTTTAAAAGATATTGTAGCGTGAACAAGAATGTAAAAATTGTAATATACGCATTTCATTAAACACGGTGTGTTGTATAAAATTTTCAGGAAAACGTCGACAGAGTCCATCTTTTAGTACACAACATAGTTCCACCTTTCCTAGATGGGAGAATTGTTTTCACTAAACAACCGGAGCCAGTTATACCTGTAAGTAATGTTATATTAATTTTCTCCAATTCTTTAATCAATTGTGATGCCATTAGTATAAAATTGTTATAATAGTAACACTCAAGCAACGGCATAGCGGTTGCAAATTAGCTGCCCATCATGACGAGATCCTAACTAATGTTATAAATGAGAGTTTGTTTGTTTGTTTATTACGCCTTGATGCCTTAACTACTCCACCAATCATGAAAATTTACACATTGGATACAGAAAAGGATCTAAAAATAAAAATAGAAAATTCAACAAAACTTTAAATTAACTTTAACCCTGACTTCGCACCGATTTTTTTCTGCAAATTTTATGCAATAACCTTCCACAGTTAAAGCTCTTTCCATTAGTGAAAATCGCATGAAAATCCGTTCAGTAGTTTTTGAGTTTATCACGAACATACATACATACAGACAACAAGGCGGCGGGGGACCTTGTTTTATATGTAAGGGTAAAGATTTAATAAATGTTTTAACTCCAAAGAAATGGAACATGGACGCAAACGAAAAATTTCCGTAGACACATAGACGCAAAATTGCCTATCTGTGTGTATCTTATAAGATGTACTTCGGAGAGTGTGGTCGAGAGCTGCATGAGATCATACTGCCTTCCCCTTTCTTCTGTTGGACATGCAGACGTACGGCTGGTTACCATCCTCATCTTGTCGAAATCCCTCTAATTCGGACCAAGCGCTTTAAAACATCTTTTATAATGCGCACTGCTACCAGCCGGCGTCGTGTATTTGCTCATACAACCCAAATCTTTTCAAGGTTCGAGTGAATAGGCATCTTCTGGGTGAGCTTGCTCCATCGTCCTCATCCTTCCCACATAGATAGATGCTGATCAAGAGAAAACCCATCTATAATAATAAAAAAAATCCCTTATCCTTAATCCTATTGTAATCGGCAGTGCACTTGCAGCAGCTTTGGCGTTGCTTATGCCTGTCAGCCTGTCTGCCGATCTTAACATTAAAAAAAAAAAAAAAAAAAAAAAAAAAAAAATCGCAGGTAAGAGGGGAAAGCGCTCTGTTATCTTTCAATGAAACACAACAGCACTCGTACAGTTATTTTATGTGGTTTCGTATAGCGTTCCGCGCTCATAAAGCGAGCATCCTGTGTGGAGGTAGTAACTTCCTCAACATGAGACTAAATAACACGTGTGCTGTTGTGTTCCGGTTAGTGAGAAACGGATGCAAGATTCTATTATCCGTTCTACTATCCCCATTCTATCCCTTCATCATTTAACTTATCAAGGTTGCAGAGCGTTTGCTACCCCTGTGATGCTGCTTAATAGTCAACGGTAGCCAACCCGGCATCAAGTTCACCGTCAGACTTCGACATTAAAAAAATAGTATAGCTTTCTATGAGAATGCAATGTTTTTCCCAAATTTTAATTCGAAATGTTTTAGGTAAAAGATCCAACCAGCGATATGGCAGTAAACGCTCGTAAAGGATCAGCTCTTGTGAAGGCGTTCCGAGAACAGAAGGAAAGGAGAAAGGCGCAGAAGAAACACTGGAAGTTAGAGGGAACTAAATTAGGTAGGCTCTCTTAATCTTAGTAATTTAAATTTTGGTCAGTACTTAACATGTTTGTTGTAGAACTCCTGAACTGTTTTCTAAAACATGCCAAAACTCATAGCTGAGATAAGGTAATAAAAAGTACATTTCGACTAGATAGTAAAAAAATATATCTTTTATAAGAATTTACTGCAATCATTAGCCTGTCTTTAGATAAAATATATTCCAAGTTTCCAAAGTTGATACATTTTTGCCCATTGTCCTTTAAATGCATATTCGTCATACTTGAGTTTGTTTTCATTGAGATGGATATAAATTACAGAAGGTTCTTTCATGATAATTTATCAGAAATGTAGTTAAGCGAAATGTGTATTTTTCAAAAAAAATGTTCTAATTGAATAGTACACGTTGAATAGTTTATAATATATGTTTACGTGCTTATGCGACGGTAGCCACTTACCATCAATTGGACCGTCCGTTTGCCGCCTCATGAACCACTACTAGAGGCTGATTTTAGAAGCCTATTAAACAATTAATTAACACTTAATTGGTCCAGCAAGAAAGTGGTCAGCAAGCTTTTTACAGCTTTATTTTTCTTCTCTTTCAGGAAATATAATGGGTATTCAAAGAAAAGAAGAAGAAATGGAAGAAGGGCCGACAAAGGAAGCGTACAAATACGCTGAACATTTGGACAAAGGTAAATAATATTGATATTTATGCAGGTGTGAAACTTGAGTCAGGTGTTTAGCAGACTTTTTCACGTTGGGAAATTCGTCATGGATACCCAGCAGCGAAGGGGACGCTGCGGGTTATGCCGAGCTCCTACCGGCTAAATCCCAACGACTTTCTGGCGCGGCCGTAGATGGGCGGGGTCGCGGGAACGTTGTTACACAACTACGGCGGTCTATTAGCAGATCTAGCATCGTAAAGAAATCTAATCTTGGAAGAAGCATTGAATGTCCCACGGAGTAAGAGTATTACAATAATAATATGGATATTCCTACTCTGTGTAATTGACATTCGATTTACAAATTCACAATTGTATATATTCAGCATAGTTGTATACATTAATAGGATATTATATTTATATCATATCCTAGCGTAATGTTGTTTAGTCATAGTTGAAACAATTCTTATTCTTAATTAGCCACCCGCTCCTGTTTTCCCGCGAATGTTTTTTTTTTAAATTACATATACAAACCTTTCTCGTTTATCGCTCTTTCAGTCGTGAGTTCAGTGAAATTGTTGCTAACGAGTAATGTACCTCTTTCAGAAGGTGAAGAGCCACAGTCCAAGTCTGAGTTCGTAAAGAAGCTGAGTATCGGTGAACAGCGCCGGTACCTCCCTGTGTTCGCCGTTAGAGAGGAGCTAATGCAAGTTATTAGAGAAAATAATGTTATTATTATTGTAGGTGAGTGGAATACGTATTAAATTATTTCATGCTAACCTCCTAGCTAAGTGATTTTTAGACAGGTTTAGATTGCAAAAGTCGTTCAAGTCCGATTTTGATGAAATTTGGTGGTTTTTTTATTTATTAAGATCGGCAGACAAGCTGACGGCCCACTTGATGGTAGGTGGCTACCGTCGCCTATGACACAAGCAGCGCCAAAGCCGCTGCAAGTGCGCTGCCGACTACAGTAGGATTAGGGATAAGGGATTAGGAGGGGATAGGGAAATGGGCTCTGGCATCCCTTACTCACTCACCGAAACACAACAGCATACGTGCTGTTATTTCACGGTGGTCTTCTGTAAGGGGGTGGTTACTGCCGCCAGACGGGCTGCCCAAATAACTGCGAAACGCAGTGTGCCCTGCCTCTACTTTCAAGATGGATCTTGAAAGTAGTGGCAGGGCACTCTGGAGACCAGAGCCAAATTTGAAAAGTTCATTTTTCAAAGTTGACCCTGCCGGGAATTGAACCCGGGAACCCTAGAACAGAGCGTTAAGGCAAGCACCCTAACCACTCATCCAACGGGCTCGTATCATCTTTATCATTTTTTTTAGACGAGAGCTCTACGATTAATCTACGATTTTTTTTTTTGTAAAAATTGTAAAATGTAAAAATTGCACGTGTGTGTGCAATTTAGTGCGATTATAGAGCGCTTGGACTATCAGACCAAAATTAAATTAAAAAATAACCATAATAAAGCAAATATTAAATATCATAGGTTTAGTTTAGCATTGGAATTAGTGTACAACATATCCATCAGAATAATCAACCAAATTCGGAGGTTGTTATTTTAAACTAAATCTACAGTGGCACTGAATATTGCATAGTAGAGCATTACTGTTAATATTATGGGTAAAATAGAAGAGAGACGCCGCCCTGGAAGGCGGAAGAAATCCTGGCTACGAAACATCAGAAAATAAACCGGGATCTCTATTCCATGTACGTGCCAGGGGAGACCGGCAGTGGCAAGACGACCCAGCTGACTCAGTACCTACACGAGGAGGGCTACAGCCGCGCCGGCACCATCGGCTGCACTCAGCCGCGAAGGGTGGCCGCCATGTCGGTCGCCAAGCGTGTCTCCGACGAGATGGGCACCCGCCTGGGGGACGAGGTGGGCTACGCGATCCGCTTCGAGGACTGCACGTCGCCGAACACCGTCATCAAGTACATGACGGACGGCATTTTGCTGCGGGAGGGGCTCCGCGAGCCGGACCTCGACCACTACAGTGCCGTCATCATGGACGAGGCCCACGAGCGCTCTCTTTCAACTGACATGCTCTTCGGCTTGCTCAGAGAGGTAAGGGTTTTTTTCTACTATTTATTAACACCCGACGCAAAAAGAGGTGTTATAAGTTTAACCTGTGTATCTGTCTGTGGCATCATAACCCCCAAACGAATGGACCGAGGATTCATGAAGATCTATCTGTTCAGGCGTTTAAAAAGGTTTTCAGGTTTTTGGAGATTTTTTCTGTTCTGACGCTCATATATTAGTTGACAAAGGGATCTCACCATCTTTCACAGGTTCGGTGTATGAATGTGAAATACGGTGGTATTTCCATGACATGGTAACCTTGACATGATGCTGCAGCAACAAGTAGTCTGCGGGATCCCAACTCTTCAACAACGTACAACAGATATAGCATGTTTGGGCTCATTAGAATGGCCTCAATAGAATGTCGGGGGTTAGTTTAAGTATAGTTTTTTATTATAGCTTCTTCAAATTAAAAGTATTAGTAACTGGGCGACCGGGCTAAGCTCGGTGAAATCGTCACAATAATTGCATTGCATCCGACGCCGGTTAATACAATATTGCATTGTTACGATTAGATGTAAGCCAAAAAACATATTCGTATTCATATAGCGCCATCTCACAAAATTTTGAGGTAAAAGTTGACTATAATCCTTCGGCAACAATACAAATACTACAGAAATTTACGAGATGGCGCTTCAATAGTACTATTAAAGCGCTTTAATAAAGTTAGAAATAACTTTTTCTTCTGGACTTATATAATTTCATCAAAATCGTTAGAGCCGTTTCCGCGATACGCGAAATAAATTTACATATTTACAAGAAATGCTCATTTACAGTTATTAGATTTAGATTAATTTAAACTATGTGTTAAGACTCGAAAGCGCACTTACAGCAGTGGCTCTAGCATGAGTTTACGATACTACACTCGCTAGCGAGAGCGTAAAACATTTATATGGAAAATTGATAATTTGACATTGACAGTTCACGATTTCCCATACAAAAGTTTTACGTTCTCGCTAGCGAGTGTAGTAATGGTGTAGTATCGTAAACTCATACTAGAGCCTCTGGTGTGGTGTTGCTTGTGTTATAAGCGACGGTAGCCACCTACCATGTTTGTTTTTTTTTTTTCACCTTTTTCAGAAACAAAAACCTTATTTTGAGTATATAGTAAAAATGATTACCTGAGGATAGCTACTTTTCTACCTGCCCTAATATTATTCAACAATGAACATCTATCTGTCTCTCTCTAACGTACAATTACCCTCTTCCTCTCTCTAACTTATTTTATTGTGTAGGCACATGTCTCATTCAAATTCTAAGAATTTGCAATAAAAAAACCTGTTACAAAGTAAAATGGGTGCATAGTAAAATGAAACTCAATTTATGAAATTTGGTTATTGTTCAGAAATAGTACGCCTATATTTTTTTTCGTGGCTAGTTTTTCTAGAGTATCTTTTGGAATCTTGTTAGCTGCGTCAATCTTTAAAAAAACTTGTGTGTGTAACTACTTATACAAATTACGTTATTTGTCTATGTTATTACATATTATAAACAATGCTGACTTCGTGAAGTCATTCAGAGAACACGAAAACAAGTCGATGCTTTCCGCGACTAGATTGAGGATAGGCAGCACCACGGAGCATATACAACGTTTGTATATGCTCCGTGGGCAGCACGCGCGTCATGGGTGCCATGCCGAGCAGGTTCATGCGCCCGCGAGGTTCAACACCTGACTATTGAATATTTTACCCTTAATTAGTTTGAATATATTATAATGTACGAGTGACCCGCCCCGGTTTGACACCGATGCAATTTAAAAACAATTGCAGTCAAATGTTACAACGGTCAAATGATACAGTCAAAGAGTTCCATTTTCAAAGAGATTATGTAAGTGGGCCGGCAATTCCGGAAACATTTACATGTACATAATCAATCTGGATTATGTAACTATTTAGTTTAATAAGGAATTAATCTTTCGATTCTCCCCCTGTTTTGATTGACTGATTCGAACAAAAAACGATTATTATGACTTGTTAAGACATACAGCCTCGCGGACTTTTTTGGGGTAATGAGTCTATAAACATGTAGCATAATTATTTTATGTACCATGACATGACATATAGTTTCCGCAGCGCACACCAAATAATTACTTTTATATGCAAATTGTCGATACCTTGGGTTACATTATTGTAATTCTCGTAAGGATCTCTGACTCTCTGTTTTTATAAAATTAAATACAGCCTATGTTTCATGCTGATTGTAGCTGAGCTATCTAAAGGTGGTTTCTTTTTTAAAATCAGTTAAGTAGTTTTTGAGTTTACTTATTACAAACAAACATACAAAAAATAAAATCTCTTAAACTTCTTATAATATTATATAGTGATTTATAACGTGAAACAATGGAAAGAGCCTCACAACCTTATAAAATTAAACAATTAAATTTTCGTATAGTGTTTATTAAAAATGCCTCATTATAAATAAAACATAACTTATTACTCTCACAACAGTCAACGATAAGTTGTCACAATGGGCCATGTAACATTTTTTTTTTAATGTTAAGATCGGCAGACAGACTGACGGTCAACTTGATGGTAGGTGGCTACCATCGCCTATAACACATGCAATGCCAAAGCTGCTGCAAGTGCGCTGCCCGACTACAGTAGGATTAAGGATAAGGGATTAGGAGGAGGATAAGGAAATGGGATGTATTATAAGAATCCAATTTTGAACAAAATTTAACATTTTAACCAACTGGTACTTTTCCTATATATATGTCACTTTCATAAAAAGCTATCACAGCCCATTGTAACATTACAATATTATATCAATAACGTTGTTTCATTATATAATACTTATCCCGTCTTAAACTCCCAAAAGCAAATGTGTCAGTGAGCAAAGAACGTTTAAAATTATATTTAAAAATAGAAGAATAAGTTCATTTTAGGAAGTAGACGAGTTATAATTTTGAAATCGGGAGTTTATAGACAGTTAATACATTTAAAAAAAACGGTACAACAGTCTTATTAAATCAGAAGTATAGAATCATAGAGGAATATTTAAAAGACTAGGGAGTCCCCACTTTCAGTGTCTCGGGACACCAATAAGATTCCTCTACAAACCACTGTTACGTTATTGTAACATTTTATTTTCATCTAATTCGGAAACTACGTGTTGCGAGACGTATTTTATCTCGTCTCAGGAATGTATTTAGCGTTTTATAATTTCCCAATGCTTAACAAATATTAAAGCTTTTCATCAAAAGTATTATCCAGTGGAGCAACCAGATACCCAGAAAGAGGTCTACGTGTGATGAATAATAACTGGCAGGTAATTTGGGAATAGAAGTAGAGACAAATGAGAGCTGCAATACGAAAAAAGGAACTCCTTAGAACAATCCGATTTTAAACGTTGTGTATGTCCCTCGGAGCCCAGAAGCAAGTGTAGCAAGAGAATATACCAGCGGCTGTTTGGCCGCTGGATTGCAAAACTCAGACGGACTTGGCCTTGTTCCTAGCGTGGTTCTGGCTGACCAGCATCACGCCCATGTTCATTCCAACATTGCCCCACTTCAGTGACTCGCTTATCTGCAACAAGGAAATTTCAAATTAGCATAGTTTCAAATTTATTTTTAATAGTGTTCGCTCAATGGAGAGTTCGACCGTGGTGGGGAAGAAAAACTAAAGCTCCTCAAGAGCTACCTACTGAATAAAAAAAATATTTACAAAAAAAAATAAAAAGTCTTATTATAAACGGAGTTTATAATACTTGTGTGATTTAATCGCGTTTAATAGGAAAATGTAATTTTATTAGGGGGGTTTTTTTTAAATAAAATATCTCATGCTTGTTTAAATTAGCACACAAATGATAATTCAAAGTACGAAAAACTAAGATAAAATCAATTACAATGACTAATAACCTCTCAATCAATGTCGTGGTATTTCCGATAATAAAATTGTTACGTTTTATAAAAGGAATTTAGTGGGCGTTTAATTATTTGTTCAAGAATGGTTCGATATATCGATATACCTGTGCACTAGGTAAACAACGTTGGTGAACGAACACTTAACATATATAATATTAATATTTAAATAATACAAAGTACAAAAAATAAATATAATCAATAAATACATAGTATAATGATATATTCAAAAGAAAATAAATTATTCAGAATGTGTTCTTTGCCCTTGGAAATTATTAAGATCTTTAAGAGGTAATCCACGGTTAATGCTAGTTTAAACCAGTTTTGAATTTTTTTACTATTGCGTCATATGTTTTAACAAGTTCGTCATCATATAGTGTGAATAATCTAATATATTATTACGCCCTAAGTACCTATGCTTCTTATCTTTATTGAGGCTTTTTTCATCAAACTAATGAGAATACATAGGTATTAATGAGAAATATTCTTAAAGGTTAACACGAGGATAACTAACTGGGAAAACTTCATTAGATGCATTGTGGGAAGGAAATGGGGTTTTAATGACGTCTTTCTATTACAGAGACTTTGCAAGGATTTTACGTTCTACGTCATGTCATGTATATATTTTTGTTCATTTCTTTTCCAATCGCATCAAAATTCGCTGGTCGTTTGTTTTATAATGAATTTATTTTTATCTGAATTTTATATTTTCATTATTTATTTATTATAATAAAAATTCACCTTAAACTACAAACAAGGACAAACTTTAATCTATATTCTATACATATTATATAATAAAATCGTAAACGAGTTTTTGTCTGTTTATCTATGCGTTTGTGCACGTTAATCCCAGAAACGGCTAAACCGATTTGAATGCAGTTTTCACTGATGTATTGTAGCAATCTTCCCGTAACATTTAGTGTTTGTTTGTCAAAAAATAGGTTTTTGGAGTTTTTTTCTGTTTATCTATGCGTTTGTGCACGCTAATCTCAGAAACGGCTAAACCGATTTGAATGCAGTTTTCACTGATGTATTGTAGCAATCTTCCCGTAACATTTAGTGTTTGTTTGTCAAAAAAATAGGTTTTTGGAGTTTTTTTCTGTTTATCTATGCGTTTGTGCACGCTAATCTCAGAAACGGCTTAACTGATTTGAATGCAGTTTTCACTGATGTATTGTAGCAACTTCGCCTAACATTTCGTGTTTGTTTTATTCCAATTGGTTTACAAACAAAAAAGTTACGCGCTATGCCGCGTACGAAATTGCGCGCTCAGTTAGTTTTGTATAAAGCTTCATTGACGTCAATGAAACTCAATCCGTTTAAAAGACAATATTTAAACAATGAGTAATGTAACGGTAATCAGTAATATAAGTGTACTTAAAGTTCACAATCCTTTAGTTATGACAATAATAAAATTAAACACACATCCATATAGGCTTGTATAAAACTAGGGTTCATTAAAATTGAAGCTATTGAATTTTTGTTTCCATAAATTGATCAAAGACTTCCCTGATCGATTTTCCCTGTCCAACAAATTTACATTGAATCCTGTGACTTTAATTAAAGTCCGTACAAAGCATTTAATATTTACAGCGTTACTTTATTAGGGATCAGTGGCGTAGCTACACTTTCAGCGCCCTGTAGCAAAATTTTTCAAGCGCCCTCTCTCATTTTTTGAACGATCGATTGTAACACTTGTAACTTGTAACTAAACATTGCATGCACATACATAGCTAATAAAAGTATTATTATTATAAAGAAAAATATGCTGAAAGATTACAGGATTAATTATCATTATTTATTAAAACTGAAAAAAAATCATACACAAACCTCCAGATGATTCATTTCGAGGTTTGTGTATAATTACTCACGTTCCCATATGAGAGAGGCGTTTGAAAAATTTTGCTCCAGGGCGCTAAAAGTAAAGCTCGTAATACGCTTCTTTGCTTTGAAATTTATTTTAGTTGCGTTTTCCGCTACATTTTCTAAAGTAAATTTAATTACCGGCTATTTGTTTCATTTACAGATATCTGTTTGAAACTAAAATGTTTCGAAAAAGTGAATTAGGAATATTTATAATTAGGTGGGCATTTTCGATTGGCTATTGACAAAAATTAAAAAAATTAAAAATGTGCCCCCAAGGCTCCGGCCGGCGCCCTGGAGCAACTGCTCCCACCCGCTCCCCGACGCTACGCCCCTGTTACGAATATAATTTACAATCTTAACTATAGTATTCGCTATTAATCATGAATAGTAATAATTTTATCTTCATAAGTTATCTATTTATTTTACATAAGGTTGTCTCTTTTTAGCAATGTTGTAGGGGTTTTTTTTCTAGAACTAATTGATTTATTAGTGTATATATGCGTAAATATTGTTAAAAACACATACACAAATATAGATAGGGTCACATGTATCTCCGGTAAAACATCTTCTATACCAAAATCGGTATTGAAAAAAATATCTCACCGGTTTATAGTATAATGTGGCCAGCTGTCCATACCGCTTCAAACGTTTACCATCAAAAGATGATAAACATTGGTGTTTTCGATGTTGTTAAGCTGATCTGTAACAAAATTGCTACGTTTTGCGATCTCTCTTTTTTTTATTCTTCGATCCCATTTGACATGCCTTGGATGATGACCCATGCAAATTTACACGCACCGTCCAGTCTCCATGAATGTTCGCCAATATTCTTTATTATTATTTATACATAATGTCCCCAGTGATCGATGTACATATCCTTCTTTCTGTATCCGTCTCAATCAACACGGAAGCTTATTTTAAACATGTTCACAAATAAAGCCAGAATTTTGAATATACGTCCACAGCAAGCTTTAAATGATAAGCTGTACAATTTTAAAAAAAGTAACATTTTTCAAGCTAAGTTATGGTAATGTATGAAAAATTATGCAGACAGTTTCCCTTCCTTGATGTTTTAATATATGTAGCATGCAGGACTATGTGACGATTGTCCGAATTGACGCTTTTCTGACACAATTAAAAAAGTAGTTTTGTACAGTCTAAATGATTATTTTGATATATCTTAATCCTAGAAATCTCTGATTTGGACGATATTAGTTATATACATATAATAAAATCGTAAACGAGCCGTGTCTGTGCATTTTTTTTTATTTTTTTTTTTTTTCAAAAATCAAGGCACAGATAGTAAAGATTTTACATTCGTACCTACATAACGCGCCTTGGCAGTCTGGTAACAATAAAAAGAAAGATCTGATTCTATCTATACAATTTGTTTTTATTTTTATATAATAATTACCTAATTCTAAGTCAAGCAATGTGATTGTTGTAGATTAATACAAAGCAATGTTTAGAAGATGTTCATTTTTAATATACTACTAGCAACCCGCTCCCGGCTTTGTACGTTATAAAATACATATAAACCTATGTTCCAAATTTCAGCGTTTTATACTTATTATCTCTCTAAGTATAGATATACGTTTTGGATGATAGATTTTGTTTTGAATTATCAGTTTTGTTTTTCTACAAAATATATTTTTTAACTTATTTGTCTGTACTATTTTTTTTTTACTTTGGTACTCGAATTGTCAGTGAAAAATATATAAAAAATAAAAAACGTCAACTTGGGCAAGACGTGTCCGAATCGTCACATAGCCGCATGCAGTATAATGAATTAAAAACACGTTGAAATGCAAAATGAGTTTCGAAAGAAATGACAATACTGGAATTGTGAATTTTTCAACTTATAGTACATAGTTGGAACTCAATCGATAAAAGTGTAGGTTCTAGAAAGATGGTAGATACATGGATTGGTAACAGATCATAAATAATATCTACCTGTCTCATGCGAGCTTCCTGCGGGGTTTCTCCATAGCGGCACCAGTGAACAAAATGCAGTGTATTATGCCAATTCCTCTCGAACCTTGACTTAGTTGCCATATCCAGCTGCAATCAGGAGAAGCTCCTTAGTAGCCGTTCCACTGATGAAACTGTGTCCACAGTTTCGATACGAAAGCCCCGACGAGGCTTTCGCAATCTGAAATAAGAGGTTTCCAATTCTGACGTCTAGCCTACGTATTGAAAGAAGAACTTCGATGTTCAATAGAATAAGTCTTTGAGAAGCCGTTGACGGCTGGAAGTGCTTACATGCATTATTTCCATTCTCACACTAGATAGGAGTAGAAGATTATTTATGAAGACAGCTTGGGGGATTGTACGCTACGCTGTAAAATCTTTAAGATCTTTGATTTTAAAGTATCTATTGTGTATTTGTATACATCGGAAATAAAGACTGTTTGCAAAACAAATTGGATTAAGCAAGCGATGTAATTATGTCGTAATTTTGCGATGTTGCTTTGGCATCCTCGTTACAAAATTACAGAATGTATCTCGTTTTAATGAACCTGTCTGTTGATTGCAATAAGACTTATCTTTATCGATCGCTCTGATAGTAAGTTCTCGAAAGAGGGACAGAATTAACGATTTGACGTTCTACTTTGAATTGGAACCGAGTCTTTGAACTGTGCTGGATTAATTACCTTGGCCCGAATGTCCTTCTCGCTGTTAGGAGTTTCCTGCTTGTCATCAACGTTGTTGATGCGTATCACGGAGTCCTTCTTCCAGAAAGCACTCAGTGTAGTCCTGATAACACGTTTGCGTACACCTTTCTGTTGCACCGTGTACACCTCTATCTGTTCCGGGTTCTTTGTTTTTTCTGCGAAAGAAATAAAAACCTTTTTAAGATTCAGCGTGAATTGAAAATATTAGTGCGTTTAGCAAGATTTTAATTCGTTTACAAATCGTCTGGACGGTCGCGTAGTTCGCTCGGCGTCCGTTTTACAATACATATATATATGTGGTATACGTGCGGCATTGATATAATGTTTGCCAACGGCCAACGCTAGTTCAATTCAGTGTCGACGTCGCCCTCCGCTATTGCTAACGTTGCGACTTGCGACCCAATTTTACTGATAAACGCTACGAGACGACCGTTCATTCGCTAAAAGTGGCTATTACCATGATACATACCTTTACCCTTCTTCCACATGGCGATGGCGTACATGTGGTAGTCCGGCGAGAGAGCGGAGTCCGGTGGTAAAGGTTCCTCGGCTTTGACTTCCAAGACGAATCCGGACTCGAGCACGGCGCAAAGTATGTTCTGTTCATCGTGCTTGAACCACTTGGTCTCGCGGAGCTTGTGAATGGCGACCGATGAGCCGAAACGCGGTTTCTTCGGCGCGAAGAGTGCCTGTGCCTGGCTCCCGAAACGAGACAGGAGCCCCCTCACCGTCGGCGGCGGTGCGACGCTCTTCTCGGGCGGCTTGATCTGCTGAAAACTCCGACAGGTCACGAACCTCGCTTCCATTGAACCCTCTCCTATGGCAAGTTGACGAGATAACTTCCCCCACCAATTACTTAATCTATTTATTTGTTGCCGAAGGCGTATGTGTATGGCTTCGACTGTGGGCGGTTAGTATAGTACTCTCACTGTCGAGAAATCACGTTTAAAATTCAACACTTTCACAATTTTAATAGGTACGCGTGCCTTCGCGACCGTCGCGATACAGATCTATACGGCGGCGTTGAAACGTTAGACGCGGCGCGCGTGTGGGGGCACCTTTTTATATGGGCGAGGGGTGAAGCGGTGAGGAGGGGGGAGCCCCGCGGCTCCCGTCTGACCTCACTAGTGAAGGCGTTTACAACAATCGATGTTTTATTATTTATTTACATTTTTATCTTGTTCCACTTTTAAAATTTTTATTATTTCGTCTCTATATCGTAGGACTTTCTTGATAGTTTCCTATGTATTATCAATATTTTCGTTTGCGTATAAAATTTTCATGAATTAAATATATGTATATATGTTTTTCATGGTGGGAACGGCATCACTTACAAGTCAGTCGTGGTAATAAGGAATATTCAGAACAATATGTTAATACCCGAAGCGAAAACTCAATTCCTTTTTCAAATTCGTGTGTCAACCGATTTTCTTTTCATTTGTTTAGTTGAGACATTTTTTTTTTCGAAATGTCTGATCGAATTTTAACCAATGGGTGAACACTAGTAAAAATAATTCTGTCGGAAAATATTGTTGGACGGTTTAGAAACACGAAAATACACTATCCATTCTTAAAGGGCATCAGTAACTTTAGAATTATTCGAAAGGCTTAGCTAAGTTATTTTAGTACTTTGTGTTGTACCCTTTTGATAAGTTTATCAACAATCTGTTATTAACTGTCAAGTGTACAAACATCATTATGTGTGTTCAGTGACATCTAATGCTGTAAATCAAATGTCTAAAATTAATTATGCATCTCCAATAAGTGGTAATAAGTTGAGGTGTTTTAAAAATTTATGAAACTCATGCCCTTATTATTTTAGGGATTTTTCACGATAAAATTTGTGTGACCGCAATATTTAACGTGATACTATGAAAGGTATCACATTAAAAACATAAAACAATCACTAATTTATAACATACTAGTTGGTGTCGGCGACTTCGTCCGCGTTGAATGGATTCTTATCATACTTTTTTCTGGATGAAAGGCCATTTTTTGTATCCCTGATAATGTGTATGCAAAATTTAATGATAATCGGTTGAGTTAACCACTCGTTTGAGGCGTGAAAAAGAAAAATGTAAAAACGTTACTTTCGCAGTTATAATAACAGTACGGACAGAATTTAATCGATACATTTGTTTATCGATACCACACGGTCGCAACTTCAGATGCACCGAGCTTGACCTCACTTGTCACGCCCCCCGCAGCCTCACGTACGCCCCTCTGTCGCCCCCCTCCCGCTCCCCGTTCCCGCGACAAGCCGGCGCCACTACCAGTCAGGTATTTTTTATTTCCATTTAATTTTGTACTAAGCATTAAAAATAGCCATTAATTGCATAAAAGCGGTTCCGGTATTACCGTAATGGTAAACTGTCGATACATTACGTCTGTACACTTGTTAGCGATCAGTTCGACGTGTAGAGTTTGATAAATTAACATTTCTTGGATTTGTACCTACATGATTAAAAATAAGTTCACACAGATTATTGAGAAAAGTTATATCATTGTAAAAGGTTTAGCCCTTAAATGTAAAATAGGTAGGTATTAAACTTACTTACCTATCATTGTTTTATTTGACAGCTGAATAAAGGCTTCTTAAAAAAACAGTGGCTTCTTACAAGGCCAACTTAACAGTATTTATTTGGCCTTAGACGCTTTTTTTGTCTACTCGTGACTGTGCTGCACGACGTATGTACCTATGCCGTCCTACGCAGCGCTGAATGTTTTTGAAAAATCATTTTCCTGATTTGGTTCTCCATATTGTATGAGATTCATTAAAAAAAAATTATTTCTGTTGTTTGTTCAAACGAAGTCATGTGACTTCTGGATAAACTTTTCTTTCAAATTGCACCTGCGACGTAATAATCTTATATATAAAAATGAATCCCCATTTCTCCTGGTCACGGCATCACGCGCGAACGGGTAGACCGATTTTAATTCGGTTTTCGCCAATGGAAAGAGGGATAAACGGGGAATGTTTTAGGGTATATAAAAATTGCACGCCGGGCGAAGCCGGGGGCGGGCCGCTAGTGCTATATAAAGATTATTTTTTGCTCTCCGAGTGAATAACACAAAATTGACATAAGTAAACATGTTTACATAAAAACCGGAGAGGGGCACAGTCAACGCTCAAAAAATTGTTACGTTAAGTTGTACCTAGAGGCTGTAATTCTCTGATTGTCCGAGTAATATAGGTATATATTACTGATATTACTCTGTAACTAGGTAGTTTCTGTATAATATAGTAGTACTCTAGGCATATAGTATATCTATATACTACTACTATATTACGCAACGTTCGCGTGGTATTCGGTATAGCGCGTAACTTTTTTGTTTGTAATTTACAAACACTAAATTTTACGGAAAGCTTTCTACAATACATCTGTGAAAACCGTGGTTAAGCCGTTTCTGAGTTTGGCGTGCACAAACGCACAGATAAACAGACAGAAATCCTAAAAAAAAACTATTTTTTTTGATCTCGGTAACATAAGTACAATATATTTTTTTAAAAAAAATATTTATTTACGATTTTATTATATGTACTAGATATATAATTCCGAGTAAGTAATATATAGTTTCTAAGCTCTAGCAAAACCACATAGGTATACACTTTCAAAACACCTAAAAGTCGGGACTTTAAAATCTTAATTGTATCCATTCTTTTTCTCATTCTAAATCATTGATTTTTTTATACATCTACCGTCTTACTACAAAAACATTAAACATACTTTAAACAGGCTTTGTCCACGTGGTTAAATAAAACTTTACTACAAAAGAGTGTCTAGGCATTGTTTAGGGTTAGACAATGCTTGAGCATTATTTAAATTTAAATACCGCCAGATACTTGATTAACAAGTGTCTATCTAGTTAGCGGCTTCTCCTTGGACGTGCTGTCAAATTTGTAATCGTTTTGCGTAATATTAAAGATTTCTTTTGATTTTTGAAATGACTATGGATATTTTAAATTTAATTGATTACGTATGGAGGATATGAATTATTTATAAGGATATATAATTTTGTGAGATAGGATACATCGCGAGCGAATTAATCCATTCGAATATTACGATGACGCAACGCTGCGCTCACGTTTTTTATCCATGTTAATAATAATAATTAGAATTTATGAAAATAAGAATATTAAATTAACAAATCCAACTTGACATTTGACAATTACGCCCGTGTCAGTTACGTTCCATTAAGCGCAATGTTTTTTGATATAACAAAATTTTATAAACAATCTAACGTATTTGTTGTAATTTGTGCCTTATTCCAATTTGATAATTTACTTATAACGTTACTATAGTCCGTAATAATAGTTTGTGAAAACCAAAATCTGCGTAAAATGAAAGCGACATGAATTCAGGGCGAGTGACTGAATGAATGTTTGTCAGGGTTGCCATAATGCAATATCATTCTCGTACTTTAACACTATCTACAAAAACAAGTGCTAAACAAGGTTTTGTGGTAAGGATATTTTAAGCGCTCGCCTAACAATGTTTAAATAGTTATACATTGTCTACGTAAGCACGTGTTTAGACAGTGCTTATTTAATCTTTTGTAGTAAGACGGCTATTGTTTTCTACTCTGTTATTTGATGTGATGCTAGGCTAAATGTTATGTCATGTTAAGTTTACATAATATACCTACTTACTAATGAACGATACTACACTTCATATTGTCCAAAGAGTGCTATCTATCTATACGTTATTGATCTTATAATAATACTAAGTTATTGAGGATAGTCTCAGCCATCTTCATTTCACAGACGAGGTAGTCCACAGAGTGTTAAAACAACTGGTAGGTACCACGGAGTATAAGCCACTGGTTAAGTTCTCGATGGCCACGCCCAACCTGTGAAATATTACAAAGTTTATTTTTCAAATGTGAAACGAGGCTTTTTAATAGGGGATCGGACAGTAATCAGATTAAAATCTATAATGTACTTAGAAAGAAAATATACAATTTTTTTACGATTATTTATCGAATAATAATTTAATATAATTCATTTAAATATTTTTAAATGAAGAAATAAAATTTTATTATTTACAATATTTTTAATCTATACTGAAACACCAATCACAGTGCGTGACGTCATTTGTGGGCAATCATTGTCTTATGCTAATGCAGCTGTTTTGTTATGATATGACCACAAATGACGTTATGCGCTCTCAGATGAACTATCGTGGCGTTTTGGCGGCATTTTCAAACAAACAATATTAAAACATGATTTTGAGTACCTACCTAAAAGGCTATAAATAAATAAAATAGTATTTTTTATGGGAATAAATATCCATGAAGATTAATTTAAAACACTTTCTGAAAATTTGTCCGATCCCCTATTGTATATACTTAAATATCTTTGTGTTACCTATATATTTTATTAATCGACAAACCTACTTGAGGTAGGTATATTGAACTTCGAAGAATTTGTATGCACGTATACATTCCTGTGAATGATTCATATTTGTATGAATAAAATCGTAACGGTGTATTGTTGTAGATTAACAGCGTGTATTTCTTGGCGCATTTTCCTGTCAACAGATAGGATCTAAATTTTGATTAAAAATAAATATGGTATTATTACTTATATAGTGCAAATATTTAGTCGAAGTCGCTTATTTTTTTAACAAATCTAGAGTTTTTTAAATTATTTTTAAACATAATATATGTATATCCTACTTTATCTTGAACTATATCTGGTGCCCGGGGCTTCGCCCCCGTTGAAAAATAAAATATTAAAGCTTGACTAAATATATGAGCAATGACAACGCCTAACATCTTTATTCAGTTATAGCTTTGCCAGGCGTTACGTGATCCTCGGGAACAGTGTTTTTTTTTTCTGAATGAAATGTACTCTATGTCCTTTCCTGCATCCCTGACAACGCAAAATTTCACGATGATCGGTTGAGTAGGTAGTAAGACGTGAAAGCGTAAACAAGAAAAAGTCAGGCATTTATAGGATAATCTTCTTTTCAAGTAGAGAATGAAATAAATACCCTCCACATAATATAAACTATTTTATGTATTTTACAAAATGCTCTCTCCTCTCTCCTCTTTCCTCTCTCCTCTCTCCTCTCTCTCCTCTCTTGTGTGTGTGTTTGCGTCTCTCTATAATATTATTATAAAGCACATCGTTCAAAACCAGCCCATTTTTTATTTTAACTTTGGAGATTTTGGTAATAAAATTCTTTCTTATATTCAGTAATTTACTGCGAATATTTCAGATTTTGTAAATGGGGATAACATTCAACAATTAAAAATTGTTGAATGTAAATTAAAAATTGTCCATAATTACTTTATTGGAACAATTGAATTTTTTAATACTTTCAAGCCTTAATACCTATGAAACCCCATTACCAAATTACAAGATATTTTTGCAGTAAAATATTTCTATAATTTCTTCTTACCTGATGCTACAAGTTTCAAACGTTAAAACGAAAATGCCATACACTGATGGCACGATTTCCATACAAAATTAATTGATCCCCTTTGTATACCTACATATAAATAATAATAATAATAATAGCCATATATTTCCGAAGTGTTACAAGTGATTTTTTACAAATTATTTTATAAAATGTCCCTCAATTCGGTGTGCCTTTTGGCATAGGCCTCCTCCAACTGTCTCCATTGATTTCTATCTAGTGCAACTCTTGTCCAATATGGCCCCAAGGTCATACGAATTTCATCTTCCCATCTTTTTATAGGACGCCCCTGTCTTCTAACTCCATCTCTTGGATACCAAACCGTAACCTGCTTGCTCCATTTATTTTTCTTGCATCTTAACATATGTCCTGCCCAGCCCCACTTCTGATGGTCAATACGAGCGAGTATGTCGACTACTTTGGTTTTGTTCCTTATTTCTCTATTACTTATTTTATCTTTTAGTTTTATTTCCGTCATATATCGTTTCTAAATTTTGATGTCGGCTTTATAGATAGTTATGTATGTATCTATATTGTATTTTTATTAAAAAAATATCCTCTAATGTTATTTTTAATAAAATTACACAATAAACGTTTTTTCTTTTCTATTTGATAGTCCGCAAAACTTTCAAACCTCATTAACTTCCTCGTATATAATTGTTAAAATTTGTTAGACAGTAGAGACCTGAAGGTTAGTGCCACAAAGAGGATTTGTACAACTTCAGCAACGGATCTATTTTATCAACACTACTCACTAGCGACCCGCTCCCGGCTTCGCACGGGTGCAATTTTTTTCTGAAAATTATATTTATAAACCTTCCTCGTTTAAACGCTCTTTCCTTTCCTAGTTTAACCGCATGAGAATCCGTTGCGTGTTTTAGGATTTAGAGAACATAGACATTTACTTCCAAACTTCCCGTAATGTCACATCTTCTAAACAGCATCAAAAAAGTACCTATATAACGAACAGAAATATTTTACATCTGTTTATTTAGTAGTTTTTAGCATAAGCGTCATAAGAATGTCATAATTGCTAGTCATAAAGATGACTAAATTGAATTATTTAAATAAAAGAAGATTAAGCGATCAAATCTCACTTGGGATGAAGAATGAAACGCAGCTTAGTTATTTATACAATTAACAGTTTCGCTTCGAATTGATCAAGTAGCAAAATCCATCGGATGAAGGCCATGAGAAATCGTTGTGGAGGTCGGTCACTCTACTTCCGGCAAGCCGGAAGATAACCGCTTAAGAACCAGTTTGAACTCTATTGATTGCACTAATTTTGGCGAAGACGCTGGTGAATTACACGATTATTAATTGCTAAGGTGTTCATTTTGAACAATTGGCGTTTTTGTCGGGATAAATGTATAAAATGCAGTTACGACGACGATTTTTCGATTTTTAACTAGTATGTGGGTGCTTGGCTAACCGCACGAGACAAGGTTCTACAAATACAAAATTTAAGTTTACCTTTTGCAAATTTTGCATAATGTGTATAATGATCCATGATTCCATGCCTACATTGATATTGTAGATCCGAAAGTAACTGTTACTAGTCTGGTCTGTTACTCGTAACTTTTGGCTGCTAAATTGCTGAACCAATTTTCTACTAATATGATTTTGATATAGACCCCGGGAATGGTCTTAGGCTTATTATTTGGAATTTCAAGCCGGCAAAGCAGCGTGTGAAAGCTTTTTCCAAAATAATAAAACTAATAAAGATGTCAAGACTAAAAACTTATTTCGCTAGTGACGCAAATATTACTTTGGGTCATACTCTACTAACCTCAATTAATTGATCTCCAGCTCTGAGAAGTCAAAACCCCTCTCGCTGAAAGACTCTTCTTGATTATGGAACATGGTGTTGTTAAGAGGGTTTACCACCTTCTGAAGAATCGTATTCTTTTACATCTGAATCTATGCTTTGATTTCTTCCAATTGTTTCTTGATATTCTAACACCCCACTCACCAAACCATCGCTGAAGCCGGATTATGATCTACTTTCTACCCTGTTGACTAAGTAAGAGAGAAGCTCTTTAGAGATTTATAAATACGGAAAAAAAAAATTTTTTTAGAACCCCCGATCGCTTAGACCTCGATATCAAGTAGACATTTTATACAATATAAAAACTGAATGAGGCTATTTCACAAAAATAGCGTTCAATTTGAAATAACATTACCCAACCAAAATGTGCTTAACCTCCTAAGACGATTTCAAATAAAACTAGTTTTATACTGCTTACAGTAAGTCATTCTGCTTACAAGAATTGTCCGAACAATGATATCTCTCGCCGTCCCCACACCTCACCCTCTCAACAGTTCCTACATACGTGTCCTATTTAGTCCACAAAAGATATGGCGGGAAGTCCATTCACAACGAGCGATAGTCGTTTCACCTAGAATACATTGTGATTGTAAATAAACTATTTAATGAGTAATTAAATCGTGAATTAATGTTCTTATCGTGAAATAAGTAGCACATGCGCTGTTCGCTACGTGACATGATGAACAAACGCGAAGGAAAATAATATAAGAAGATATTATTTTGTACTACAATATCTATAAGTACATACTCATATCTCATATAATAAAATCGTAAAAAGGAGCCGTGTGTGTACGTTAAATATTAAAAAAAAAAAAAAAAAAAAAAAAAAAAAAAAAACAATTTGTACACCTTGTCTGTTTGTCTGTGCGTTTGTGCACGCTAATCTCAGAAACGGCTGAACAGACTTGAACGCGTTCACTGGTCTATTGTAGCGAGCTTCCTCCTATAACATTTAGTCACTTTATAGTACGGTCATTCTATGAATGCGCTTTTGACATTTCTTTATGTCCATTGCATAAAGTTCATTTCCGAATAAACGATACAGAAAATGTATGGAATTGACACCCTGTCAGAACAGCACTCATGGCCGGAGTATAGTGTTTGTTTCATTAAAATCGATTTACGCGCTGTACCGAATAACCGGGCGTACAAAGTTGCGGGCTCAGTTATGAAAGTATAGCTGTCCGGTTCTCTCTGTTTCTTCGCTAACTTCTAAACAACCCAACGGATTTTATTACAGTTTGTGTATATAATGTAATTTCCAGAAAAAAAAAAAATGTGAGAAGCAGGTCGCTATGCTTTTGGGTGCGATTGTCGTGATTATGAACATTCGAGCCCGTCGTGATATTATAGGTAGTAGCAGGGCACACTGCGTTTCGCATTCATTTGGGCAGCCCGTCTGGCGGCGGTAACCACCCCCTTACAGAAGACCATCGTGAAATAACAGCGCGTGTGCTGTTGTGTTTCGGTGAGTGAAGTAAGGGATGCCAGAGCCCATTTCCCTATCCCTTCCCAATCCCTTATTCTTAATCCTATTGGAGTCGGCAGCGCACTTGCAGCAGCTTTGGCGTTGCTTGTATTATAGGCGACAGTAGCCACCTACCATCAAGTGGACCGTCTGCCCGTCTGACGACCTTTACATTTAAAAAAATCTGCTCTCTTTCGAAAAGTATAAAATTCGCTACCTTATTTTTTCCTGGGTATTGTTTGTTTACGTAATATTGTAAAGGAATCAGAATGACTACAAATTCACCTTTATGTACCAATTTTTATGATTCGTACTTGTACCGAAGAGATAATTTTCTGCGATCTCACTAGCCTGATGGTCTCAGACCTCGTGGTAATAAATAAAAAGACTTTATCGAATAACAGATGGAATTTTCTAGAAACTGTCATGTAAGCATTTCTATTGTCAGTTGTTCGGCCACACAAACAGATCTGATGTCACGCCCGCCACGCCCTCTGTCCTATTTTTCCCCTAATTCATTGTATGTCTCATATGGGTTACCGATGCTCGTACAATGTCGCGCTAAATTAATTCTATTAAATTAATCGCTAATATCATAATTCTGAACTACCCACATCTAGTCCAATCCCTCTCCCTCCTGCTGAGCTTGCCTGGTCCTACTGCAACGCCGCGAGTGGTTGCAGTAGCCGTACCGTGGCGAAAAATCTTGCATCATCAGCCAACTGTTTAAGTTTATCTTATTACTTTATCACCACATACTTCCTCACTAGCTAATTACTATACAGCCCGCACCGCAGGTGGTCTGAGCTTATGCCACATAAGTGGTATTCCAATTAAAGCTGTGATCTCCCGCCCGTAACACCTTCACTATTTTTAATTTGTCTATGTTCCTCTTAATTTAATTTTGTTTAATTTGGAAACCCTTCGTCTCGTATTCAGAATTTTTCAGAATCCAAACCATTTTGTGGTTTGTGTAGTTTTCAAAAGTAGTATTTTTCTTATATCAGGACTATATTACTATTGTCAATTTCTTATTTGAAATGTTCTTGGGTAGATGTCATAGATATTATATAGTCTGCGATTAGCGATAGTCTGTAATGAATAAGGAATAAAGCATGAAGTAATAAATAATCTTTTATTTTTAAATTCTTTAAATAAAGAATATAACAGTAGTCTTGTTTTATTTTCATGGGCATGACATCAAATAAAGTAATGATTCTACATGTACCTACACCTATATTTTTTAAATACTTTTTGTATTTTAATTATAGTTTATGTAATACATAGTTAATTCTGGAAGTGAAACTGTATAATTTAATATTCATTTAATTTATATGTCCTAATGGCAGATCAGTATTGCAAATAATGTTGTTTTGGGTGGTCGTGAAAAATTCAAACTGCGACTAGATTAATAATAATACGTACAAAATGTTCAACATAAAAGATTATCTTGTGATCCGTCACCCTTATCAATGATTGATGGTAGAGAATTAAAGCATGTAGTAACTTTCCCTAGCAAAACTACACCGGGATCTTGTTTGTCTGATTATGACTTAATCATCAACTGCGATAATGATTGGAAGTGACAACGGGAATTCTGCATGATTGTAACTTCATTAAAACAAAATAGGTTCTTCTCCAGGTCAAAAATATCACTTCTCGATTTATATAGATTTTTCATAAATTATGACCCTATATTTTGTATAATTGTTGTTTAATATAAAATCAATAGATTATACCTAATAAAAAATTATATACTCGTATCTACCTGTTGAAAAAGGTGGTTTATGTGTCTGTAGTACCAGAACTTGCGAGAAGATTATTAATCTTCTAATAGAGGTACCTGTGAAATCCTGACAATCATTAATGAGCTAACGTGATGCTTGACTGTATCTCCTCACAGAAAAGATTGATTTTTGTCCAGTAGTGGAAGATCGCTCTCTGTTTCTCCGCTCACTTTTTCTAAACAACGTAACGGTTTTTGAAGCGATTTTTTACTAATGTAAAAGCTAGAAACGTGGAAGGTTTTGTACATAATTCGTAGATATTCTATATATAAACAGATAAATGAACATTTTAAAATAAACATAAATATTTTATTTTTTGTTAAGCACGCCTTTTATTTTTTATTTATTTTTTTGTTATTAAAATTGCATAATAAAATGCGAAAACGTGGCGAATCACTAGTGACACGTTAAAAAAATTCATTTGTCACTTGAAATTGCAATGAAATGCAATGAAATCGTTTCAAATGATGCATACACAAACATCATATCTTTAAATAGAAATGCTTTTGTTTTACGAACACTCCCATTTTCCATCAAATCCGTCGATTATTATCGACGTATTTAGTCTCTCATTACGTGAGTCACATTCCTAGTTTTTCTTATCGCTCCTAATAAAATATTGGCATTAATTTATTAGATAACAAACTTTCCTGAAGAGTGTAATCGTAACAGGTTACGTTTATAAATTATTCTAATTATTCTTTATCTCTAAACTGTTGGCTTGATTTTTCGTCGATAAAACCAGAAAATCTGGTGGATTTTTACTTTATATAAACCCCCGTAAGTCTCTGCTTATTGTTATCCAGTACATTAATTTTATTTTCCTCTTTAAAAAGCAGGATTATATGCGTTAGGATAAGATAAAACAATTTTTTCATTAATTTAGACAATCACGTGCTTTTTCTATACTTTAATAGAGAACAGATCTCTATTAAAGAGTAGATTTATCTATTTATGTATCCATACATACATTTATTTTAATTATTTATGAATTTATAATCACTTTCAAGACATTTATATTGTAATCTTTGATATACTATAAACAATACCTGTTTGTTTATTCAGCTAAGTACCCTCAATATTTTTTTTTGTCTCTCTCTTTTTCGCAATCTGTTCATGAAAACATTCAGCGAGTGTTTGGGCCAAGTAAGCTGATCATGAAGGGCATTAGTCCACTAACATATACCCTAACCCTCAATATAAAAGGAAATAGTTTTATCAAGACAAAATCGCACTAAGGTTTCGAATTTAACGCTTAGGCTCCGGGGTTAGCTTACACGTTTAAAAATATTATAAAATTGAGGAGATATACTCGTATTCACAGGGATGAAGGCTTGGAAAAACAATGATTTTGGTATAACTGGCCAGTATTTTCCTAAGGCCGAGGACTTAGCAGAAAAGCGTTACCCATTTGACTTATTTAAATTTAAAACTTATATATAATCTATTTTCTGAGAAAAAAAATAGTAAATTACAGCCCAAAAAAATAAGCTTTCTGGTCACAGTAATAAAAATTTTCAGCGACTACTTCATTACTTTTTAAGCTTATTAATTAATTTAAATTCTGTACTAAAATTTTAATCGCCTACTTTTGTTCGATTTTTCATATTATAATAATAATAATAATAATAGCCTTTAATTAACAATCATACATGAGTTTTAAAATTACAACATCTTATTAATATTTGACACCGGTATCGAAATTGTCTTGCGTTCCCGCAAAGGCCTCCCCTAGAGCTTGCCATTTTTTTCTATTATGAGTCATCCTCTTCCAGGCAACACCAGCTATCTTCCTAATATCGTCCTCCCATCTAAGACGCTGCCTCCCTTTCCTTCTTTTATGTTGTCTGGGACACCATTCGGTTACCTCTCTGGTCCATTTTTCTTTTTGACTTCTCGCCATATGACCTGCCCACCTCCATTTTAATTGTTTTACACAGTACGTTACATCTTTAAGTTTAGTCAGATTACGTAACGATTCCAGTTTAATTTTGTCTTTCAATTTGACGTTGACCATACTTCGTTCCATACTGTGTTGACAGGTCTCAAGCTTGCGCATATTTTGTTTCGTTAGGCTCCACGTTTGGCATCCATATGTCATGACGGGTAAAATACATGAATCAAATATTTTTTTCTTAGCTTTGAGTGGTATCTGAGGATTTTTAACAATTTCTTTAAAAGACCAATATCTTTTCCATGCTAGCTGTACTCTGTTGTTTATTTCTTTTGTTGTAAGGTCTTTTGAAGCTATTATCTGTCCTAGGTATGTATACTCTTTAACATATTCCATATTATTACCGTAAACTGTTATGGCGATTTCGTCAAAATTTGTCATTATTTTGGTTTTTGTTGCGTTCATTGAGAGTCCAACTTCGTTGCTTTCGTACATAAGCTGTTCCAGCATCTCTTGTAGGCTTCTTGGATCTTCGGAAATAAGAATTAGATCGTCTGCAAATCTTAGATGGTTAAGTTGCATTCCGTTTATGTTTATTCCATATTTGTTCCATTCAAGACGTCTAAATATGTATTCAAGAGCTGCCGAGAAAAGTTTGGGTGATAGTGGATCTCCCTGTCTGACTCCTCTTTTTATGGGAAAGAGTTCTCCTATTCTTTCTGTTCGTATTTTCGCTTTCATGTTATTGTATATATTTTTGATTAGGTCGCCCCCAAAAGTTTCATATTATACATAATATTAAAAAAAATAACTTCCAATTTGAGATCTGTTATCTCCGAGAAACTACAAAAAATTGTTGTGCAATATTGCATCTTAATTCATAGGTTATTAGGTTGCGCTTATTTTGGTAAGACTTGTTGTGTTCGGTCTGATGTTAGTCCTTGTCTTAAATATCAACATAGTTGACATAAACAGCAATATGAAAAAAAATATTGCTGTGTTTGCCTATTTATGACTTTTTTCATGTGATTGTCTAAGAAATTATCATTGAATCAAGATCAGGATATATCAGATTCCTGCTGCTGGACATAGGCCACCGCCTCATAGATCCTCCAAAGCGCACGATTAACCAGTTTCCAATTTTTCTTCGCGAGTCTTACTATGGCGTCAGATAACAACGACATCGTGGGGTTACAACCAGCATGATGTCTCCCTGTATAACCGTTAGGGATAAAGGCTCCCCATTGGTTGTAAATCGGTTCTACGGGCTATTGTAACCAGCTAACAATGTAAGATTACCGTGTCCATACTAAAATATTATAAAGAGAAAAGATTTGTATCTATGTATGTATGTATGTATGTAACGAATAAGCTCAAAAAAAACAACTGGGCCGATTTTAAAAATTCTTTCACCTATAGAAAGCTATATTATCAACGAGTAACATGGGCTACTAGCCTACCCCCATCTCCCCCCCATCCCCCCCATCTCTCCCCCCCCATACAAAATTGCCGTTTTCCATTAATAATATTTAATAATTTGACCTTAAGAGAGCGGCTGGCACTCTGGCAGGCTAAAAGAATGCGGAGAGCGGAGTATCGATTGTGGTTACAGACCTTTATATATTAATTATATATAAAGGTCTGTAATGTCCTACAGAGTGCGCTCATAAAGATAATGATGTATTTAGCAATCTTGCTCTCTTGCATTTGTATTCTACGAAATTTCCAGTTGAAATAAATATAAACATACATATATTGTCAGCTTTATCACTTGCAATATAAACAACTGAATTAAATTACCTACCGCATGTAATAAAAATACCTTAATGATAATGACTTTATAAAGCGCCATTAGTCTCGTCTATTATCGAATTCCTTGTCGCCTTATTTTATTTATCGCCATGTTTTTCACGTAACTATATAATTCTTATCTTTACAACCACATATTTGCATTAATCTGTGGTATTATACTTCAATTGTAAATTACTGATTGATGATCTTTAATTGTCCGTGTGTAAAGTGTATATTAACAATAAGTAAGACATACTTAAATGAATTTAGTTGTAATTTTACTTCAGTTTTATGAATCTCAATAAATTATGTTTTACACAAACACACACAGAGAGAGAGAGAGAGAAGTTAGATGGGGCGGGGACTTTTTTTTATAATATATAATATTGTTACGACTAACTCTATGGAACGTTCTGGAAAGCGCGTTTGCGCCGGCCGAAAATCTCGAACTTCCCACCCTATCGATGGTAGCCACGCGCCTTTCCGATTAGTGTCAAAGGAAATTGGTCCTTATGTTTACAACATAGACTTTACATTTCAACAGAGATAGCATCTCCGAATTTCAATGGCTTGTTTACGATGTTTTCTAGTAAAATCGAAATACATTGAGGCGTTTTTGGCGCCAAGTATAAATAAGGGGCCAAGTATAAGTCAGTTGCGCGTTAACAAGCGATTCGAAAACGAATCTTCGGAGCTTTTGCGTAGTTACCTGCGATAGTGAACCACATTTAGGGAATCATTGACGACCTTTGGCAAGTTTAACGGTTTCATCGGACAAGTTTAGTGATTTTATTTTGGAAGTCATCTTAGTTTGTGAAAATAAATAGTTCATTTCGCCCTTACAAGGCAGTTTGACTCACCCCGCATGTTACTATTAAATTTTAATGTACAGTTGACTGATAAACTAAATGCCGTCATTATAACGTACCTACTTACGCTAATAGTAATAATACTGACCTTATAACATTACTAAATGTCCCACTCTGAACATTTTATGTGCTTTATCCATTTTCATGAAAAGTTTGTGTCAAATGTAAATAAGTTTTGTTACGGGACGGACCGTAGAAAATTCTGGATACAACTTACACTATACAAGTCAAATTGACCTCAGGCAAATTGAATTGATTACGTATAGCGTTCAAGAATCCCATGAGGTCGATTAAGGAAAAGACGACGGAGCCTTATGTTTGTGACGACGACGTTTCAGCTAACAACCACTTGGGATTCTGGTCGAGCCTTTTTTAAAACAGACATACAAACTTTACCTCTTTATAATATTAGTATAGATATGGATATAGATATAGACAGATGTATGTGTATTTATTACACAAGGAACATCTCGATAAAGATCGATTCGATTACAATCTATACATAGTATAATAAAATCGTAAACGAGCTGTTTGTACATTAAAAATTTTTTCAAAAAACAATTTGTACACGTTGTACTTACGTTTGAAACGGCTTAACCGATTTGAATCAATCAATCAATCAATTTATTTGTAACTTATAAAACATACATTTAACAGACACAGAGAAAAAAGAAATAACAGTAACAGCAAGAAAGAAAGTTACAAAAAGGTTACAAAAAGTTACAAAAAGTTGAATGCGGTTTTCACTGATGTATTGTAGCAAGCTTCCCGTAACATTTAGTGTTTGTTTCATTCCAATCGGTTTACAAACAAAAAAGTTACCCGCTATTCGATTTGCGGGCTCAGCTAGTCCAAAATTAGTTTTTCTAAAAAAAAATCGCACATAATTTGCAATTTTTAATAAATAGAACTCAATATAAATTCAAACTTAATGCATCAACTGTTATAAACGTCACTCTTGTGACGTCACATCATGACACATAGTTTGTGTTGCATTCACATCTTTTCAATGTATGTTTTGACTTTGCTTTCCATTATATAAGAAACTAGCGACCCGCCACCGGCTTCGCCCGGGATGCAAATTTTATATATAAGAACATTCCGCGTTTATCCCTCTTGTCATTAGCGAAAATCGAATTAAAATCAGTCTACCCGTTCACGCGTGATGCCGTGACCAAGGGAAATGGGGATTCATTTTTATATATATAGAGATAGATTATAAATAATAATGTGAACTGAAAGTAGATAAATTTATCAGTCGTGTCAAATGACGTCACAGATCGTTAGAGCATGTACACAAAGTTCATCTTTAAAGTAATTTTCCGATAGTAAAATTATATTCAAGAGTAAACTTTTTTACTTGCGAGTTATTATTGTTTTTACTAAATTTAATAAGGTCCTTTAATAACTATCTAAAATAGAAAATAATGCATCGGACTAATTACCTCTTCGGTGTTCCATATTTCAATTGCAATGGAATACTCTGAAATTATACGTATACGAATGTTTGCTTTTTCCGAGTAGGTACTCACAACTCACAACAATACTTACCATTCGCTTACAAACATTCCTTTTTAAACTCTAGAAACAATTTTGCATTAACACACTTAGGCACTTTTCAAATTAAAATTAAATATTGCATAAGTAAGACAGTCCTTTCCCTTAGTGATGAAAAATCTCCATCGTCATCGTCATTTTAGTCGACTGCTGAATGTAGGCTTCCCCCACAATTTTCCAACAGGGCCGGTCCGAAGCTGCCTGTGGCTCTAGCATGAGTTTACGATACTACACTCGCTAGCGAGAGCGTTAAAACATTTATATGGAAAATTGATAATTTGACATTGACAGTTCACGATTTTCCATACTAATTTTTACGTTCTCGCTAGCGAGTGTAGAATTAGTGTAGTATCGTAAACTCATACTAGAGCCTCTGGATCCACCGTCGACTTTAGTTAGATCGTCTCGTCTGTCCACCGTGTGGACGTCCTACGCTGCGATTGTCGATATATATTTTTTATGTTTACTTACATTCTTTTTTATTACAATGTGTATATTAGGTATTTATAAATATATATCAATATGTATACATATACATATATTGATAAATTAAAAAGTAAAATAAAATAAATGGTTAAATAAAAGTAGCAGCGGTCTTTAAATAAAAAAGCTATTAAGAAAATATTACAGTATACAGTTAAGCTGGTTACAAAACGCGGTTTGATGTGACGCACTTTGTTTATGTAGGTGAGGGGGAAGCCGTTTCGTGCATTTAGTCACGTAAGCTTCTCTAAAACCCGCTACTCTTAAAGCCCTTTCCAAACAATACAATTTGTAACGCCTTTATTTCTAATGCCTTAAAGTTTTAAATTTTAAGTGAGGCGAGGCTTGAGGTGTGGCTTAATTGATTGCCAGTACTTTAAATGTCAATCGATCGATTATAACTAATTCGATGTTAGCAGAGACTTACAAAGCGTATCTAAATATCTTTAGATTATATTTTATGAATTGCATATAACTTTATAATGTAAAACCTTAGCACCAAAGCCGCCTTGAAATACTTATGAAAGAGTGAATCATCGATCTAAATATATGGAGTGAATACCAAAAATAGGTCACAACTTAAGTCGAGCAGCACTACTTTTGAACCAAAGATCCTTAACAGTACAGTAAAGTGTATACAATACTCGCTATAAAAATATAGGTACAAGTTTATTTTAACTTTGCTTGCTCTATATTCTTTCTATGATCAGAAAGTACTTGAACTTATATGAAGTAATACAGTACAATCTATACAGTGAACCTTCTCTTATTCGTTTAACGTAATTCATAGACTTTTTGACGCAAAAAGTCACGAGTTTGTTGCATTTGGTGGTTTCAGTTCTGATATTATGAGTATATCTGATAAGTTTTTATACCTACTTCGTCATAGAGTTTATTTCATCTGTTGAGATTGTAATAAGGAAATTCCGATTTAATTCCAAGTAAGCGAAAGAAGATGGTGATGGACATTCGATTAGTCTCAACGATCTTAATGTTCAAAATTTGCTCCCTTTGTTTAGAAGTTGCGGGTCTAAAAATGCTGAAAGAAAAAAAGAAAATGTCGCAGTGTGAGCGAACAGTCCTAGGCTTAGTCTATTAGTTACTTTCATATTTAATTTTTTTGTGACTGGCCCTCAATTTTTCTGCAGTGAGATATTCAAACCTTCCTCGTTTGTCGTTATAACAAAACCCGTTTGATAGAAATTAACGGACAGCTAAGAGGCCGACAGCTACTTTATTATATTACCTACTAACTGAGTCCGCAACTTTGTGCGCGTGGTATTCGCTATAGCGGGTAACTTTTTTGTTTGTAAGCCGATTGGAATGAAACAAACACTAAATGTTACGAGAAACCCGCTACAATACATCAGTGAAAACTGCATTTAAATCGGTTAAGCCGTTTCTGAGATTAGCGTGCACAAACGCACAGGCATACAAAGAGACAAAAATTCTAAAAACTATTTTTTTGACCTCGGTAACAACGTGTGCAAATTGTTTTTTTTTTTTGTAAACTTTCACTTGAAAAAAACAGCTCGTTTACGATTTTATTATACATGTAGAGGTATAGTTATACATGTGCATAGTGTATAGTATAGATATAAATATAAATATAGATCTGTATTGCCAAATTAATGTAAAGAACAATGTTTCTAGTGTATAAAATAATCTTTATATCTTATATATCACATGACAACAGACAGGCTGGTCTTGGTAAAGGTCATCTTCATTTCAAAGGCTCACTGCGACGCCTTTTGTAGCTAAACATGAGATCAATAAATGTATCGCACGCTTTGGACAAAATAAAGGGTAGTCGAGCAGACTTCACAGTTACAACATATATACATATAGGTACCATAATACTTGCAACACTATTATACTTATATAATAAAACTGTACATTATCTAAATATTTTTTATTAGGTAGATTATCTATATCTAGATTTCTAAAATTATCTAAAATTTTCGTCTGTTGTCTGTGCATTTGTGCACGCTAATGTCAGAAACTGCTTAACCGATTTAAATGCGGTTTTCACTGATGTTTTGTAGCAAGCTTCCTGTAACATTTAGTGTTTGTTTCATTCCAATCGGTTTACAAACAAAAAAGTTACGCTCTATACCGAATACCACGTGTACAAAGTTGCGAGCTCAGCTAGCACTTCATATAATAGTAACAGTTCGGCAAACACAATTTGTTTTTGTTTTTTATTTCAATTTTTTTAATGGAATAATTTTACTAAATACAATATTTGTTATCTGTGCAAAAGCTTTTTCCTCATTCACTTCCTTAAAATATCACCTCTCTAAATGCGGGATGTACTTAAATTCCCTGCCCTAATGCTGATTATTGTCATTTACTAACTAATAACTAGTAAGCTAATAGGTTACTAGTTATTAGTTAATTATCAGAATCACTAGTTAAATAACAACAGAAAATAACTAATCTTCCCAATTATTGTTTATGTTGTACTTTATAAAAAGAACACATTTATGTATTTACATAATGATATTAGAAAATAGATGATTAAACTTTACGCTAAATGATTTTTTTTTAAGTAGGTACTCACTCGGTCGAAGTATATTATTTATTCAGTACACAGTGCATACTATCGTAACTAATATTATAAAATAAGTTTTTTGTTACGCTTTCAAGCCCTCTCTAAACAACAGTATCGTCATAAAATTTTACCTTTCATCCAGAAAAAAGTACAGTTCTTTGACGACGCATATAGGCCCGTTTTTATTATGAGTAACATTACAAATGAATGATACAATGTAGATAAATCATATCGCAACCGAGATAACATGTAGCATCATAATAACACTTGCAGTATTGTACTCCGGCCATTTGGGTTCCCGTTGATATGATCAACTAACAGTTTAATTTTTTGAACACAATGGGCACTTTAGACCCACATCCTTCAACAGCGCAAATTTCACATTTTCTACAAGTGTGAGCCCCTGTATTTTCTTGTAAATAGGTGCTATATTTATTTTGTGTGCTTATTTCACATTAATTTTTAATGTTATTTTCAAAATTGACTCTGGTCTGGATTTGAAAAGAGTTGGTAGGGCACCACTGCGTTTCGCAGTCATTTGGGCAGCCCGCCTGGCGGCAGTAACCACCTTCTTACAGAATACCGCCGTGAAATAACAGCATATACGTGCTGTTGTGTTTCGGTGAGTGAGTAAGGGATGCCAGAGCCCATTTCCTTATCCCCCTCCTAATCCCTTATCCAATCCTACTGTAGTCGGCAGCGCACTTGCAGCAGCTGTGGCGTTGCTTGTGTTATAGGCGACGGTAGCCACCTACCATCAAGTGGACCGTCAGCCTGTCTGTCGACCTTAACATAAAAAAAAAATCTGAATGGTTGTTAAAAACTTGACTTGGCTCCGTATTCATGTTAGAGAGTTCATATAGAGATACTTTGGGATCCGCTTCAATAGAAATACAAAAATAGTAAATACAAAAAGAGAGGTAAGTTAGACACCTATGTGTAGTGTGTATTTCTCTGGCACGTAGAATCGATTCGATCGTAACTATTTTAAAGAAAACCTTTTAACAAGAGTGGTTGTTAGCTATAGTTAATGAAGAACAGGTCAGTCAATTCGAAGATTATCAACACTTTTTTCGATAAACTTAAAATTAGCTACTACTCTGCAATGGAGGATGGTGCAATAATGTCGTAACTTTGACTTTGTACATTAGTCAAATCCAGCTCATCAACCACACAGCCTCAACAACATTTAGCAAGTGCATTGTGATATTTGAGTTGCTTATCAGTTGATCTCGATCGGAGCCTTTAATACCTTTAAAACTCCCGTGGTTTACTCTTGAAATTCTCGGAATAAAAGTTATCTACAGTAAAAGTTTCCATGTAATTTATTTTAAAAAAAAATCGGCTTGTTTTATATTGTTACGTGCGGGATGAGTTAAAATGCCGTATAAGGGCGAAACGAACGATTTATTTTCACAAACCAAGATGACTTCCAAAATCACTAAACTTGTCCTACGAAACCGTTGAACTTGCCAAAAGTCGTCAATGATTCCTTTAATGTGTCGCCGGTTCATCGTCGCAGATAACTTCGCAAAAGCTCGGAGAGTCACTTTTGTATCGCTGGTTGTCGCACCACTAACTCATCTCGTCCGCCAGCTCTCTTATTTTATACTTGGCGCCAAACACCTCGATGTATTTCGAATTTTCCAAAAGATCTAATAAGATCGCAAACAAGCCATTGAAAGTTCGGGAATGATACCCCCGTCGAAATGCAAACTTCTATGTTGTAATTCGTTTGACACTAGTCGGGAAGGGGCGTGGCTACCATCCATAGGGTGGGACGTTCGAGACTTTCTGCCAGCGCGGCGCGAACGCTTTTTCCAGAACTTTCCACCTAGTCGTAACAATATATATACATATATAAAATCGCTCTCCGCCTGTGTCTGTTTCTCCGCTAACTTTTTCTAAATCACCCAACGAATTTTGATACGGTTTTGACCCTGGGTCGGCTAGTTGTTAGAATAAATTGAAGTTAATTGACATCCATTACAATTTATGCCTCACAACGCCCTTGACGTCTTTAAGTTTAAAAAACCGAAATACCTATATTTTTTGCTTCAATGGTTTTTAATTTTTTGTCAGGCTTTATTTTTTATATTAAAGATGGGTTTGCTCCCGACCAGCATCTATCCATTAACTTAATATTTATTACATATTTTTTAATTTGCTTACATTTATTAACTTAATATTTGAATTTCACTTGACTTCAAAATGTGGAGAACCCGAATCGAAATTAGTCTTGAATTCCACGAAGGATTGCTTAGAATGGTATTTATTTGCACTTGAAATCGGCTCTAGAGACACAAAGAGACACAATATACGTAGTTCTTGAGATAACAAATATAAATTGTATAAATAAAGTTGTCCCACAATATTCATTCGCCTGTATTACCATGACCTTCCACAATGCACCCAAAGTAATCGCAAACGAAACGTCACGCAAATATTTGCACTGTAATAAATATAATGTAATGAGGTTGAGACTCAGCAAATAAAAATGTTGACATGGTGCGTGTTATATTGATAACGCAATGTTATGGCAAGGTGTTATTAACTTATAATTTAAAAAAAAGAAGCAGAATAGGCATGATGACAGATTTTGAAATTCCCTTCCATAATGTAGATACATGTCTACCATATCCGAAAAAAACAATATTTCAGCAAAAAAAAACTAAATTTCAACGCGAATTATTGAATGTTTTTAAATCTATTTTGAATTACGCGCGAAAACGCTCTTAGGTGTCATGGCGTCGCGTCTGATGAACCGTGACGTCACCGACATCTCATCAGATTTTTCATTCTGTCAAAGTAAAGTCAATCAACACGATGGCACTTACCTGGGCGTGACGTCATTCGTTCTGATTGGTGTTTCAGTTAACATGGCGGATTGCAGTTATTTACACTTCTATTTGATTGAAAATCTTATTAATCTTAATTTTAATACAAAAAATGAGTAATTTTTTAGATTCCTTTCAACATATATTTTTCCCCAAAACCATTTATTCTTTGATTCTTTAATACCGTCATCATGCCTATTGCAATAAATCACTTTATTGATTTGGTATTTTTACAGAAAAGACTTGGTACTTTTTCGAATTGGAAAGCATTATGATCTTTTGAGGAATATATGTAGTCAGAAAACTATCCTCAAAAATATTTGTAGTATGTCATCCTTGTGGACTAGCGCAGAGGAAAGCTGTAGGGTTGCCAAATATAAAAAATACTAGAATTTCATTTTTAAATACTTATTTATTTATTTATTATTACATGGCCTCCAACGAGGCAGGCACCGAACAAAAACACACAGTAAGGGACAAAAAAAATAACATGGCATATGCCGCCGCAATTAAAGGAGGCACAGCCTACGCCAATAAAAGTCAAAGTAGCATCCCGGCAATAAAATTAGAAAAAAAAATATCAAAAAATTATCGAAAAAAAAATTATCAAAAAAAAGAAAGAAAAAAATTATACATAGGAATATAATTATATCGGAAATTTGGAATAAATGTCAAAAATAAACTAGTGTTAATTATCTGAACCACGGACAAGGATGAGTCTTTTAATTTTGGAAAACCCACATTTTCAATTAATTAATCTCCCAAATTTTACGTTTTGTTTAAGTCTTATATTGGAATATTGTCCGAAGTCACGTTAGATACCATAAACGTTTTAGATATGATGTTCGTCTTTTTTGTTTTTATATCGAGCACATAAAATAAATTTTTCATTGTTTGAGGCTGGCTGCCTGAGAGCAATGAACATTATATAACTAAATATAAAATATCTACCTAGAAATATTATGTAAGTAGGCATACGGAATTTTTAAAATAAATATTTTAAGATAAAAGGGGTTATCCCACATTATTTTATGTAACACTGAAAACCAAAGATTTTGTTTCATCTTCGTTTAAACTTTAATACTTTTTTACTTATCTATGAAAATATACTGAACTGGCTTGTGCCCGGGACTTCGTCTGTCCCCTTTTTCTTAGATGTTAAAACATTTATTCAATCTTTATTGCTCATGTATTTTTGTCAAGAATAACGCCTGATTTTTTTTTTACGTACCTATGCAAATATTTTTGAACCTATGCAAAATTTCTTGATAATGGTTAAGTTCTGTGAATTAGTTAGGATTTAGCTCTTAAGCTTTAATTAATCTTTAAGCTTAAAGATTTAAGTTTTTTTTTAATTTTTAGCTTTAATTTACAAGCTTTAATTTTGAAATTCAATTGTCCATTTGCTCTTCTTTAGTTATGGGTCAAAATAACTTTTAATTTGTGTTCCAAATTGGTGTATGAACAATACGTATGAACAAACGTAATGATTATAAATATGTATACCAATTAAATATCGTTCAAACAATGTTACATTTATACAGAATTATCGGTTGCAATTTTTATATAAAATCTTTTGATAACAATTTAATTTTTATCTTCGTGTTTGTGTCCGCATAGTGGCGGCAGTTTATCTTCTCTTATAATCCACATTTATTTATCGGTCTTATTTCTGCAACATTTTTTGCGATAAACATTTTACTAGATACAATTGTTTCTTTAAATGAGCTATGGAACTCCTGCACGTAATCATATAACATTCTCACAATCAAATATCACATGCACATAAAGCGCATTACTTATTAAAATATCGAGTTAGATTCTCACGGGAACGCGTAGAATTTTGCGCAATACTTGCAATTTAATCCGGTGGCTGGCATTCAATTTTCAATCTAACGCTCTCGGTAATAATGGTCGTAATATAAAAATGTTATAATGATTAACATGCTTATAATGTGAATAAGACATACGCAAATAATAATTAACGATTCATAAAACACTTTTATGAATCTTTAAATATTATGAAAGAGGCTTTAAATCAGACACAAATAATCTAAGTACAATTTATTTTTATTTATTTTAGTTTTCGTCCAGTGGCCAAAATTACATCGTCAAATTTCAAAAATATTTTTATTCGTAGCTACTAAGCAAAAGCTACTCGTCAATAGCTACTAAGCAAAAAAAAGAACAAAACAATTGGAAAAAGGGATTCGAAGTTTCACTTCACGT
Organism: Bembecia ichneumoniformis; assembly: GCA_910589475.2. Taxonomy (NCBI): domain Eukaryota; kingdom Metazoa; phylum Arthropoda; class Insecta; order Lepidoptera; family Sesiidae; genus Bembecia; species Bembecia ichneumoniformis. The sequence goes on along the minus strand of OU342534.1, from coordinate 16,023,761 downwards.
GTTAATTAATTATTTAAAACATAAAATTGAAAATGGATGGAAAATTTTGATTTTTTTTACACACAACGTAATCAGCCCAACTTTTTTGTTTGCAAAAACAAAATAAGTTGTTTCACAGTTCCCGAACGCCATATCCGAAAGTCATACCAAAAATTTAACGTTTTTAAAGTTTTTATTTGTAACTAGCTGAGCCCGCAACTTCGTACACGTGGTTTCGGCACTCGGTATAGGGCGTAACTTTTTTGTTCGTAAACCGATTGGAATGAAACACTAAATGTTGCGGGAAGCTTGCTACCTATACATTATGTGAAAGTCAGTACTTAAGCCGTTTCAGAGATTAGCGTGTACAAGCGCACAGACAAACAGACGAAAATTCTAAAAACTATTTTTTTGACCTCGGTAACATAAGTACAACGTGTACAATTTTTTTAAGGAAACATATCAGTACTAGCGGCCCGCCCCCGGCTTCGCCCGTGGTGCAATTTTTATATATATGAACATTCCCCGTTTATCCCTCTTTCCATTAGTCAAAACCGAATTAAAATCGGTCTACCCGTTCGAAAGTTATGGGCGTACATACATTTCGAAGATCCATTTTTATTTATATAGAAAATATATATCAGTATATGACTTACTTATTGATAACTTATTGATTGAACTTATTACTTATTGATAACTAGCCGTGCCCGCGACTTGTTCGTTTTTTGAAATCCTACAGGAACCTAACATTTTTTCACGGTAAAAAGTGTCCTTTATGTTAATCCAAGTAATACATTATCTGTATGCCAAATTTCATCCAAATCCGTTCAGCCGTTTTTGCGTGATTGAGTAACAAACATCCAAACATGTTTTCAAAGTAACAAACTTTATTTAACATTATTAACAAATCCTAATGAAATAAAGTTTGTTACTTACTGAAAAGTAACAAACTTTATTTCATTAGGATTGGAATAAGTTATTATCAATACTGAAATAGAAATTTAAAATTTCGATTTATTTTTCTGGTCGGAAAAGAGAAAATACAATAGAACTGTATGTAACTGTCATAACATTTCCCGACAGGTATTGTTTCCAATGAAATTCAGACCCAGGCGTTCTCGTTTGGCAGGGAAGGTATACTGGTGCGAAACAAATGCATTAATTTTTATTGATGAAGTCAGATGTTCGCTTAAATACGAACTTCCGTACACCTATTTACAGTCAACCTTTAAAACATGAGATGTTTATTGAAATGTGCCAACTTTGATATACGTTTAATGACCGTCATTTGCTACGCACGCCTTCGTGCACGTGCTGCAGTCTTTTAGTTTATTGTATATTACCGGTATAATTATATTCTTATATTTATTTATACAATAAGATTTGCGCGTAAACAATGTGAAAACATATATTATTGAATTGAATTGAGCGTGATGAAGTGTGAGGACTAATAGTCAATGAGTAAATAATGCGTACAGAGTAGAAGCTACGTACTTACTAAGCGTGCTGCAACGAACAGGGCCCTGATTCTGTATCGCAACTATGATTACACGCTAAGTCTTACTCTTGCGAAAACACGTCAATATATTAACTTGTCTTGTCAATGAATTGAAATGTCTCTATTCTGTATGCCCCAAGACAAGTTATCTTGGAACCTTACGATTTCACAGAAACCACAGTACACAATTGTATTTATTTGACAATCGGACTGCCAGCACAGGATCCATTTTATATTTTAATATTACTTTGCTCTATGACGTAATGACGTTAACCCAGCTGACAGCTGTTTACCGTTTGAATGTTTATTTACTTTTTAAAATCTTGTTAAGTAAAACGATGTTTTACATAATATAATATTCTATAAACAATTATTTCTTACCGTTGGTGTGGATTTTAATTAAATTTGCAGAAAAACACTATGCAATGCACTTGATTTAACAAATTCACACACGATTCCGCGGCGTTTTAAAGCGTGGTATTTTTGACAGTTCAAACCGCGCCGTTCCCCGTTCATTTCGTGCAACATGTCATAGAGAATAAGTTTTTAGCAGATATCGTGACAGTTTGAGTAATTGACGTGGTTTCGAAGTAAGGAATCGCTAAGTGACGTTAGAGAATTAGGGCCCAGTCCTATCTGTCTAAAATAATTGATTGAGTCTCTATTAAAGTCTAAAAAACTTAATTGAGTCTCTATTGTTATAAAAAACATAAGTAAAAAATAGGATTAGTTGCAAATTTCAAACATTTTATTTACAATTAATACATTTACACATCATGTCAATTACACGACATAGAAACCCTACTTATATATAAGCTACGGTCTACGAGACATATATCACCACCGAACCGGATTAAACATGTCAGGCCCATAGGCAATGCATATACATATCTTTAAAGTTTTCCAACTTCCTATGCAATTTTAAGTATATTTACACTGTTTTTTACTAAATTACGTTTTACATCAATATTAATTATAACCCCTTATAGAAGACCACCATGAAATAACAGCACGTGTGCTCGGTTTTGTGTTTCGGTGAGTGAGAAAGGGATGCCAGAGCCCATTTCGTTAATCCATCCCAATCCCTTATCCTTAATCCTACTGTTGTCGGCAGCGCACTTGCAGCACTTGTGGCGTTGCTTGTGTCATAGGCGACGGTAGCCACCTACCATCAAATGTCTGCCGACCTTAACATAAAAAGAAAGAACAACATCGACATTATAGATTGCAAAAATTGGAAGGGAAATATAGGTATTTCCTTCCATAGGTGCCTGTGGCCCATAGGCCTAAACAGCCTATTGGATAATCCAGCTCTGATCACGACGCTTGTTTCGAGTCGAATGTGAAAGACAGGTTACATACATTGGCGTGCAGACAAAGAACGATATAGACAAATACTTTATTAATTTGTTGAGCGAGCTTACTACTATAACCAATTATAATAAGGATAAAGGACTTTTGTACGCGGAAAACAAAAATCACCGAAATATGAAAAATATATGGCCAGCGCAGACGACAGACTTTTGTCTGCGGAGGATAAAAATTCCCGAATGGTAAATTTATTTTTTTTAAATTATACAGTCGATTTCAAGCGTCACCTTGCATAGATACCTACGTCACTCTCGAGCGCTTAAAGCGGACTAAAATACGCTGTGTGCTTTGATGGTTAGTTCTATTTTTTCGGGAAATCAGAACTTTTTTTTTTAAAAAGATCTTTTGATGGTAATGGTTACAGACACCAGACAGGTCTTTATGCATTTGCATTTGAAAAAAAATTCAGTTCGAGTCAACACCTGTATCTTTTCTGTACCAGTACATAGAAAATAGGCTTTTTATTCTACTACAATAACTAGCTAACAAGAAACCTAAAAAATATATGGAAATTAAGTTGTATTTGTAGAAGTAGCTTCTGTAACGTTGGCCTCCCTTAAAACCTTCTCGCCTGTCTCATCCAGTGCATCCCACACCTTTCTGGGAATATATCTCCACCTTTTGTTTTGTCTTCCTTGAGATCTCTTTCCGTCTCGTGGAATCCATTCAGCCTTATTTGTATTTTGCATCAGTAGTTGTATCCAGTTTTAAACACTAGGTGCTATGAAAATGAAAAATGCAACCAAAATTTTGGTATTTTAAAAGGAACGATATTAATCCAGTATTTTCTTCTATTTGGAAAGTGCTTTCTCTGGTTGCTTTAGAGTAAGATTTGTCCGCTCTGGTTGACTCCAATTTATATTTATTTACGTTACATTTTTAGCGTATGGAACGTATGGAAAATATAAAAATATATCAAAAACAAAGTGGGTACGTTGTCCGTTATCTTACTTTTATTATGCTCTATTTATAATGTAACAGTTAACACTGGGGTCAAATATTTATAAGCGACTGATAACAATTAAACGGAGTTATACAATAATTACTTAAATTAATTTCCTCCGTAATTTAACGCAATCCTCAAACTACTTTCGACCTTAAAACATCCTTCATACAGTTGACATAATGTAGCCGTTTCGATAAAAGCGCAAACATGAATGCAGCTGTAGATTGTACACAAATGAATGATATGAAGGCGTCATTTATTCAAGCGAAGTGACATCTTGTTACAAAAATAGATTTATATCGTTCACTTCCATCAGCAATCTCGAAGACGATTAAGTTTCTGTAACGATGTAGGCGATGCCTTGATGATCTTTGTACGGTGTTCGTTTGCGTTGATGAACACTGTGAAATCAGCGTTGGTCGAAATCAAAATTAAAATATACAGCGCCTGACGAAATATGTAAAATCTTTATTGCTGTTAACATTTGTCAGGCATTGAATCTTTATTTTTAGATATACCCAATAAGACTAGACTCAGACCTAATAAGAACTAAAGATAGAATTTTACGGACGACATAGTGAATCCGGTTTTATAAACATGTGTGCGTAGCCTCAAATTGTATTCATAGTTATTGAAAATGGAATTTTTTTTTTCCAAGTTTACTTACGTGTGAATTGTGATTCAGTCCTGCTTTTTATTATTTGAAGACTGATTTTTACACCCTTTCACTTAGGTATGCAATACGGTATTTTCACGAGTGTCACGGAACGAAACGACGAGCGACCAAATTTAACTGTGGACGTCGATTGACAACTGTCAATGTCAACCCGTCGTGTCCCATACGTCAAAAAAACCGTTACAATATAAGAAATTATTCAAAATTACCTGCGTACCATTTATATTCAAAAATGTTCAATGTAATCAATAAATTTGGCTGAAGCGAAAACAACCTGGTTCTTCTTTTCTGAGACGTCACAAAAAACCACAAAACCAGCGACCTACTAATATTTGTGTCCGCGGTGACAACGTGTAAATATTTTAATAGGGCGAGGCGTAGTTTGATTGCATATGGTTGCGTGTAACTGTGTTTGTACACAGCGAGACGTAGTTTTACCGGCTTCACTCTGCCTTTAGTTCTTATTTTATCTGAGGCTGGTGCCCGGGGCTTCGCCCGCGTGGAATGTAGGTATAACCTATGTCCATCCTGAAATTCTGTTCTAATCCTCTTTAGGCAAGAGTGAAGTCTCGTCGACGTTATTTAAGCTTTCAGGCTGAAATATTATACATATTATAAAATAAAGTCGCTTTGTGTTGCTTAAGTTTTCTGTCTGTTTCTCGGCTAATTTCTTCTACAGACAACGGATTTCGATAAGGTCATCATTAATGGAAAGAGCGATAAACGAGGAAATTTTGTGTATGTAATTTGAAGAACAAAAAAATGCATCCATATGAAGCCGGAATCGAGTGGCTAGCAAACATATCAAATGTCAATTTGGTTTACATATATACCCAAAAAAATCCAAAGGCTCTAGTATGAGTTTACGATACTACACTAATTCTACACTCGCTAGCGAGAACGTAAAAATTTAGTATGGAAAATCGTGAACTGTCAATGTCAAATTATCAATTTTCCATATAAATGTTTTACGCTCTCGCTAGCGAGTGTAGTATCGTAAACTCATGCTAGAGCCACAGAGGCTCTAGTATGAGTTTACGATACTACACCATTACTACACTCGCTAGCGAGAACGTAAAACTTTTGTATGGGAAATCGTGAACTGTCAATGTCAAATTATCAATTTTCCTTATAAATGTTTTACGCTCTCGCTAGCGAGTGTAGTATCGTAAACTCATGCTAGAGCCACTGTTCAACACATTAGTTCAACATTTAATAGTCGGTGAAATAGTTAAATGGTTGGTTAAATAATTAATGGAACAAAAATGCACAGTTTTCATGAGACTCCAATAAAGATTGCAATAGCAGTCGTTGTTAACGGGCATTTACTTAAATTTTTTTTCTACTTTTTTACTGAACCATTAATCATTCTCTACATCATCTCTGGTTTAGACATCTATGTCATCTATATGTATATCTATACATATTATAAAACTAGCTGAGCCCGCAACTTCGTACGCGTGGTATTCGGTATAGCGCGTAACTTTTTTGTTTGTAAACCGATTGGAATGAAACAAACACTAAATGTTACGGGAAGCTTGCTATAATACATCAGTGAAAATCCCATTCAAATCGGTTAAGCTGTTTCTGAGATTAGCGTGCACAAACGCACAAACAAACAAGAGTTCTGAAAACTATTGACCTCGGTAACATAAGTATAACGTTGTATTTTTTGAAATTTTGTAACACGGCTCGTTTACGATTTTATTTTATGTATAGATAACGTTAATAAAGTCGCTATCCGCCTGTTCCGTTTCTCCGTTAACTTCTTTTAAACCACCCAACGAATTTTGATACGGTTTTCACTAATGCAAATATCGATAAACGAGGAAGGTTTGTGGTTATAATTTGCAGAAAAAATAGCGTCTGTGAGCGAGTATATAAAATCTTATCGACGGGTCCTACGTATAGTAATGCAAGTGCAAAAATACAACTTTACAGGAGAGCGGTTTAAAGATTCGAACTCTTGTAACTTTGAAATAAATTAATAAAAACGTTTGAAAAATTGGGGAATTATAACTGAAGGTATTAGGGAAAAGGTGATGATACATATTTTGTATATTCTTGGATAGTTTTGAAAATAGCGTCACTTACATTTATGTAGTCTGGTTTCTTTAAAATACTGAAACACGTAAAGTGGTACAAGTGACCACTTGCACCAGTTTAAATAGTATTTATTTTTATTTTAAATTAAAGAAAAATTATACAAAGAATACTTATTTTCTTGCTCTTGCGCATAATTTGATTAATAGTTTATGCTTACAATTCAAAAATTATGTATTTTTAAGGATTTCCGTCACTTGCGCCAATATACATTGACAGCTATACCAGTATTTTGTACAAAAATCTTTCCTTATAATTAGATTTCTTTTAATGACTATATAAATAATACAAAAAATAATTATTATATTAGTTTTATTTCAAATAAATTTATGAAATCGTTCATTGTTTTTGACATAAACAGCAACAAAACTTTTTTGGTATAAGCAATAGTATTTTTTATTTATTTATAAAAACGTAGTATTTTTTTATTTTTTATTTTTATGGAAATCAGTAGAAAAATGACGAAAAAATCCGTACCCGTTCTAAAAATTTCTTTTTACTTATAAGTTTATAATTCTTGTCACACTCGTAACTCGTAACATTAAAAAAGTTTAAAATAACTAAACAAAAAAAAGAAATTCAAAGCTTGCTACTGCTTTTCTTTGTACTGTGTTTAGTGGTCGATACTTAATCAACCTTACATTATTTTAGTAAAATATTGTTTCTTTACACATAAATAATATTATAATAATTTAGTCACATAAATCACTGTCCCTTTCAGTCCCTGTTTTCAAATTATTATAAAAAGAATGGTATTTCTCAGGAATCACATTGGACTTGCAAAGATCTTGAAGATCTTTAAATTTGTTCTTATTGGTAACTCGCTTTTGTAAGCTAGATCTAAGCTAGTAAAGTTTTTAATTAGTTTCTGTATACTGGTTCGTGTATTGCTTCTGAGACATTGTATATTTTTGTAAGTATCATCTTTAAATGTATATTTATAATTTAGTTTAAATGAATCCTTAGCTTTAACATTAACTTCATAAATTTTACTCTACATAACTAATTCTCTACAAAAGCTTTTCTTCCAATTGTCAAAAAATGGTAGGCAAAACTTAAAATCATATACATAAAAATAAATAACTTCTTTTACTATGTATGGCTTTGCATCAGCTGTCGCCATTTTGAAAGCCATCATCCATTGATCTGGAGTTTAAATCAAAATATTTCTAGTTTGCCTTTCAATTACGGAATGAATGTGTGTGACCAACAATTAGGAATCTATGGGTAATGTATATTACATTTCCATGCACAATACATATACGTGAGAAAAATAATTCTGTTTCGATTTTGGCCCCCACAGTTGTCAACCAGAATATAAAAGTTTTGACACCCTGCCAGTTTTCAAGCCAATAAATCAAAAACACAACTGGCAATTTCATTGGCTCCTTTTTTTGCAGTCTGTTCATCCCAAAATTAGAAATATCCTTGTAATCAGCTAAATCAAATGGTTGTACAAATTTAATTTTCTTTTATAATAAAAAGTGCTAACATTCCCATGTGGCAAATTTTATGTTTTTTGTAAGTCAAATGTAACAGCAACAACAGTTGTGTCGGTCTTAGATAAACTTTTATCAGTCTCTTTTAATTTTCGATCTCTATCCTTTTCAGCCAAATGCCAGTTATGTTTCGATTGTTCCTTGTCTGTAGGATTATGTAAATTTTCAAACGTGTGACAAAATTCACACTTATCCTTTTTAGGTACCGAAAAAAATGATTAAAGTTCTTGTTAACGATGTCTCTGTATTTTAACTCTACTACTCATGGGAATTTCATTATCACACCACTCTTTGTATAAATTAAACATTCAAAAAAAGTCAATGATCCATCCAAATATACTTCTTTTCTCGTATAATGAGACTCTACAGGTTGAAACAGTTTGACACAGGAGCTTTGGCAGATATGGGTATTTTTATTGGATGATTTAAATGTTTTCCCCTACGATCTTTTTCTATGACGCCAAAACCTTTTTCAAATTTGTCTAAAGCAGTTTTTACAAAATTATAGCTAATGGATAAGGTATTCAAAAACGTATTTTTGCAAACATGAACATTTTTGATGCTACCGCTGTCTTCAGTCAACGGCAACGAATAGACCAAAGTGCAATTTCTACTGGAATTTTCAGTAACTATCCGTTTTCTTTGTAATTCGAAACGTATTTGGCAATGAAATCCCACTGCCGAGTGTGATCTCTTAATTGTACCTTCAGTTGTAACAACGTAAGGATCCCTACGCCTTGTTACCGCACCGCGCATACTGGTATAACGATACTTGCACTGGCACGGCGCGTGGCACGATGACCAACGAAACTAATGCAAGTGACCTTACACCAGTGTACTCAGTCACTTTGATTATAATATCGTCTCTTGCACCAGTTTACATGTTTGTAACTTAGAAACTATTTGATATTTTTAAATAAATTTTACAGGGCACAAAGAATATAATAATTTAAAGCGTTTGATGCAAAAAAACGTATTTCACTAATTTGCTGGTTGCATCAGTATGCGTAGGACCCGTCGTTATGTAATGCATCTTTACGAAAACACAAAAAATATTTTTAAATGTTACTAATGTTAGAACAGGTGTTCGGACTGTGTTTATACAGTGACATCTGCAAATGTTTATTCGTAATGTTATCGATAAAACTGTCCACATTCCTCGAAAAGTAATTTATACTTTGAACAACTTTTGTATTCAAGAGTATGCTGAAAGTGTAATGTTCAAAAGTTCTCTTGTATAATGCACTAGCTTTCACCCGCGACTTCATCCGCACCCCTTTTAGATTTATTAGATTTAGATTTATTTAGATTTATTCAATATTTTTTGTTCATATATTTTTGTCAGGCATTTAATTTTTTATTTTTTATTTTAGATAATCTCACGTGAACAGTACTTTTTCTGGACGAAAGTGTCCTATGTCCATTTTGGTATCTGTATCCAAAACACCACTGGCGCTATTTTATTTCTGTAGAAATAATGGACTGTAAGACTACTAAAATGAAGTACATATACTTATATGTATCATGTATAACTTATTGCGCCTTTAACCCTTTTTAAAACCTTCAAATGACAAGTACATATGCATTAGGCTATGGGAAGCAATGAAAGAGAAAGACGCTCTCAATCTACTTGTCAAAATGAGACAGATTGATTTTGATATATTCCAACAATAATAATCTCAATTTATAGGTAGTAGTAATTACTTACTACCTATAAAATTATATTCCATACAATCGACTTCATCATCGTCACCATCAGCCTAGGCTCGCCACCACGGCCTTCCGGTTATTAATATGAATTAACTAGTAGTTATTAACCACTAATCAATATTATTACAATATTTAAGTAATAACTCATTATCACCAAAGTTACCAAAAATGAATTTGTGATCCAAATTTTTCGCAATTATTGTAGACATCGGAAAATAAAATCAGAGTCTATGAAGCAATAACTCTCGAACCGCCTCTCTCCTCTCGGCCATTATTTTAAATGGCATCGCCAACATATTTGTAAATGAGGCCTACTAGAAATTACATTTCGTTTGTCCCTGACCTTATAACCGGTCGATTAACGCCAAAGCAAACAACTTTCTATGTTAAATAAGAAACATTCTTGTATATACGAACACTTGGAAGTTGTTTTCGTACCACCGATCTATTTTATTTTAAATAAAATAGGTGTCTTTTTTACACATTTAATAATTAATTCTACTCATGGTAAATTGGTAATGGTCGTGTACGTTTGTTGATACGGACGAGACCTGCGTTTGCGTTCGAGTAGTCAATGTCATAGATCATTGTATAGCGTACATATTTCGCAAAAAGGCCTTAATAAAAGGTATAAATAAAAGTAACCTTTAATGTCTTCAACCACTTGTGTCGATATATATGTTACAGTTAAAACCTGTTTTTAGTTATAACGCGTTTTCTGTAGTTAAAAATAATTTTTACTAAACGCATATGTTACAACTTGAATTTTTTAGTTAAAACTAGTATTAGAGAGACAAAGTGTATTTTAAAATATTTGTAAATCATTCATAGTCACACATTTATGCAATTAATGTTAGTTAAAACATAATATTCAGACACAGGAACATTGTTCAGAGGCTCTAGTATGAGTTTACGATACTACACCAATTCTACACTCGCTAGCGAGAACGTAAAAATTTAGTATGGAAAATCGTGAACTGTCAATGTCAAATTATCAATTTTCCATATAAATGTTTTACGCTCTCGCTAGCGAGTGTAGTATCGTAAACTCATGCTAGAGCCACAGGAACATCAAACAACATACGGCAGTGGTGAGGTACTTGTTATTGCAAGGCATACTGTCGTGACATTTTGAGTTGCAAAGGTGTCTTTTTTGAACTAGTTGTAACTAAGAATGGGTTTTATCTGTAACATATACATCGATTACTTATTAAGGTATCTAAGTAGATCCTTAAAAAATGCTTCTATCACTATCACCTCTGAATACTGAAATATCCGTTATAACCAAGTGTTCTATAGTAGCATTTTGTACAATGTTATAACTTTATAATATTGAACACCTTTTACTAATAATAATAGGTGTTGTAAACGTTTACATGAACTTCTTATATTACGCTTTTTAACTCTACCTATAAAATAACTCCTATACATACATCAATTATAGAGTTATATTGTACGTATATTTTATTTATTTATTTATTTATTTATTGTTACATGGCCTCCAACGAGGCAGGCACCAAAAATAAACATACAGCAAGCGACGGCAAAGAAATAACATGGCAGATGCCGCCGCAATTATAGGAGGCACAGCCTACGCCAATAAAAGTTAAAGTAGCGTCCCGGCAATGAATTTAGAGGAAAAACAAAAAATCAAAAAATTACCAAAAAAATTTGTCAAAAAAAAATAAAATAAATTAAACAGAAATATAATTAAATTGGAAATTTGGAATAAATGTCAAAATAAACTAATGTTAATTATCTGAACCACGGACAAGGATAAGTCTTTTAATTTTGGAAAATGCGTCGTTAAAAAGGTCAGCGTCGTGACTCAGGGAGTTGGCAACATCCATAAAACGATTTAATGGGGAAAAACGGCCCAAGTTGGTTTTGAAATAATTTATAAAGACTTAAACAATACTGGTCTGAAGCAAAGTCGTATTATTATAGTGCGAGTGTTTAAATAGTAGTAAATGCCTAAATATATTATGTATAGCTATAAAAGCACTCTTTTTATCTGCCCAGAATATAATAAATGTTCTAGGAATATTAAAAAAGTTAACAACAGATGAAAGTGTGAAGGACAATTTGTTACAATCGCAACGAACAGGAAATGTTGAAGCCAATCGATTTTAAGGATAATGGTACCTACCTAACTCCAATGATAGCTCCATGAAATGACATAGGCCAACATAGGCCCAAACTGGATCAAAATCAAACTGATGTCTTTCCCTATCGCCTCCTAATTCTTTATCTTTTACCGTACGGAGGTCGGTAAGTAACGCTCTTGCAGCACCTGTTAATATGTTGCTTAATAGGCGACGGTTGTGTTGGTTGGACGACTTTTACATTAAAAAATACTAAGTTATTTTTTCAACTTATTATGAGTAAATATCCTAATAATATTAAAAATGCGAAAGTTTGTATGTTTGAATGTTTTTCACTCAATCACGCCAAAACGGCTAAACGGATTTGGAAGAAATTTGGCACACAGATAGTTTATTGCCAGGATTAACGTATAGGATACTTTTTATCCCGGATAAATGTTATGTTCCCGAGGGATCGTATAAGAACATAAAAACATCGGCGCCACCGTCTTCATAGCAATAAAGATGTCAGGCATTATATTACCTACTCATAATAATAATATGTTTCCTCGGGTGTTTTCCGAGCTCATATAACCCAAATCTTTTCAAGGTTCGAGTGAATAGGCATCTTCTGGGTGAGCTCGCTCCATCTTCGGCCTCATCCTTCCTACATGGATAGATGCTGGTCAAGAGCAAACCCATCTATAATAAAATAAAATAAATAAATAAATAAATATTTTTTCATTTATCAACGCGAACGATATTAAAGACTAAATTATTTATAACTTAGAAGTAGATGCGACGCAATCGCATTAATGCAATGATTATATGATCCACAGGACACCCGATATCGAAGTCTTTAGCGCCGACAATTTACCTGCTAAGCTACATATTGTTTTACACTTCCATCTTTGCGCTAGAGTGAGGATTTCCAACGGTTTATTTTAATTTTCTCATTTTAATTGTTATTCACCAATGGAAAGAACGTTAAACGAGTACGTTTGTGTATATAATTTGCAGTCAAAATTGCATCCGTGGGAAGCAGGGGGCGGATCGCTAGTGTTTTAATAAATAACAATTTATTATTATATAATTAATATGGAAATGCAAGATGGATTTTTCTGTTCTCAAGGGGCGCGGTTGAACTTGCGAGCAATGGCTAGTTTTTTATATAGTAAAAGTTTCGATGCAGGCGAGTCATATACGACTAACTATCGAACGTTCTGGAAAAAAGTGTTCGCGCCGGTCGAAAGTCTCGAACGTCCCATCCTATCGATGGTAGCCACGCCCCTTCCCGACTAGTGTCAAAGGAAATTGGTCCTTATGTTTACAACGTAGAGTTCACATTTCAACAGAAATAGCATTCCCGAAATTTCAATGGCTTGTTTACATTTTCTGGAAAATTCGAAATACATCTCTGGATTAGTGCCAAGTATAAATAAGATTGCGGCCGTTGTGCGACAACAAACGATAAGAAAGCTTTTGCGATAAAACTCTTTGGAGCTTTTGCGAAGTTACCTGCGACAGTGAACCGGGGACACATTAAGGGAATCATTGACGCGACTTTTGCTAAGTTTAACGGTTTCATCGGGCAAGTTTAGT